>OX336357.1:4315642-5678142 GCA_946902875.1 Nematopogon swammerdamellus | reverse complement strand
AAGGGAGGCAGAAAAGGCGCGTCAGCACTGGGACCAGCTCGGGAGAACACTGTTTCAACACCAATGCAGTAATCCTGTCCGGCCCGCTCGCCTTCCTGGTATCTAGGGAGAGAAGCTCTGCCCGCACAGTTCGTTGTCGGACGGAACTGTACTTCAGGCATGAAGTTCTCACACCTAGTTATGGATGGAGTAATGGCACCCCCATTGTCCAGGTTAGAGTTCCCCGCAAAGAGAGACACCAGTAAGTCGGCTTTCTCCTTTGCGGAGTGAACAAGTGAGCCTCCAGGGTACTGCAGAAGCAGAAGTGCGGAGCGGCAGAAATTCAACTCGACAGATTTAGCGAGATACCAAAACTCACGGCTCCCAATGGAATGTTGGTTCATCCTGTCGCCAACTCTGCCGACATACTTGAATTTTGCCGTGGCGAAAGCCCTCTTGCACGATCTGGAGAGGCGGTTGTATTCTTTCTTCAGTTCGGGGATGTTAGTATCACCTCTGGCACGAGCACACGACCATGCACGATAAGCTGCCCGGGTTGGTACCACCGCACTGAATGAAACGTCGGTCTAAACGGCTATGTAAATAGTTTGTGTTTCCCGACCAGTTCAGTGTAGCCGGCACGATCAAAGGGGGAAGCACTGACATGGCACCTAGTTCACCCGGTGTTATGGGCTGACATCACGGACGTTGTAGGTGATGTAGCCAACCGTGTCAGTTTCCATAAAAAAAAAAAAACTGCACCATTAGCTGCGACAGCTTTGTGCAGTCGTGGCTATACCAGGGCTGGATTTTAACACCGATGCGGACAAGAGCACTGGGAATGAACAACTCCCTTTCCCCCAGAACCACCTCGGCGACGGCATTGGCCCATTCCGACGGATCGTCCGAACTAAAGCAAAGGTGTCTGCATGGGTAGGATGCGATGTATTCTCGCATCCTATCCCAATCTGCTGACGCGTTGTGCCAAATTCAACGCATTCCTCCAGTACGGGACTGAGCAGGCGAAGATCGGTCTAGGACTATTCCGCACCGCCGATACGTCGCCAGACAACCCGCCTTCGGCGAGTCACCGCGGAGCCAGTTCCCCGCCTTGACGATTCACTTCGAACATATTTGACCCCGGGTACTATTTGTCGCAGGGTCCAAGCCGCCACCGCCGACCCGAAGCGAGCCAACTCGACGCGAAAAGTTCATAAATCAAACAATTGTGTAAATTGTTGGTTATTTCTCGGAGAGAGGCTCGGAGAGTAGGTACCTGGATTGTGTGTGAGGGTTTTAGAAAAAAATTCGGATGTACCCTATTATGTGGTGTACGTACACATTTAGATAACGTTTGCTGTTGATATTCGTCTTACGAGTTACTTGAGGATGCGAGGGAGGATGCAATGTTCACCGCAGTTTTGTGTTAGAACATTATAATATTATACCTGTAAATATATATTTATGGTCTAAGTACGCGTCATTTGCTGTCATTGTAGATTCTAGTAGGTAGGTATGATATGGTTATTAACAATATGGTTCTTCTTCGGGAGATAATAATATGATCACAGGGATTGACTACATTTCCAAGTACTTAGTACTTAGATAGGTACTAAACTGTTTATTTGGGATGGGTTTTAAGTATATTCTCGTGAGAAATGACCATCCGTTTGGCCTGAAACATCGAGCCACATAGGAAAAGTACCGTGAATAAAGTGGTAGAATTTTGAACCAAATTTATTCAATATGTAACTGGTGAAGTTTTTACGAGTATTCGATTATTGTATTATTTTATTGGTATTAACGACACGACGATTTATTGTAGTCCTACACTCGCGGCGCGCTTAGGCTTTTGTATCTTTAGTATTTTTAGTATCTATTAGTAGTATCGAGAGCTTTGGTTTAATACTTAGATATTTATAGTCAACATATTTTTTTTAGTTAGCAAACATTTTGTGTATTTACTATTCAAAGAATTATTTTAAAGAGTTGACTGCTCTTAAAATGTGGTAGCAAAGTCGTGTGTCCTGTCAACTTCTCCGTTCAAACCAACATCGCAAGTCACAATGTTTTATTAGTACCTTATTTATGTGTTATTATTTATTGTACCGTGTGGGGCCGGTACTTTAAAAGAATAGCCCCACTGCATCTCTCCCCGTGTATGTCGTAAAAGGCGACTAAGGGATATGACTCCCTTCTTATATCACTAGGTGGTAGGGTTTAATCCGCCCGGGTTGGTACCACCGCACTGAATGAAAGGTCGGTCGAAACGGCTATGTAAATAGTTTGTGTTTTCCGTCCAGTTCAGTGTAGCCGGCACGACCGAAGGGAAGCACTGACGTGCCACCAAGTTCACCCGGTGTTATGGGCTGACATCACGGATGTTGTAGGTGATGTAGCCAACAGTGTCAGTTTCCATAAAAAAAAAAATGGTTTATTTATCATCTCTTGATAGTACGCTGCGCTCAGATTTGTCATACATAATGTACATGGTAACAGTCCGCCAATTCGATTATCACAGCGAAGAAGAACTGACAAGAAACTTCACTGGAATTTTTTTTCACTGGAAATTATAGTAACTTACAAATAAAATTACCCATAGGTACTACCGCTCACAAGAGAATCATTATTTACAGCATAAACATGAATACTTACCGCTCTGCCTATTTAAATTATCTGCATCTGGTTTAATAGTGAAATCGTTAATTTTGATAAGATATCAGTTCAATAACAATTTATTTTCTCTAAATTGTTGTTAAACAATTCGCATCGCAAAAAAGTAATTCGCTACGACGACGGCGGCAGCGCGGCGGCGCGGCGGAGCGGCGCCGACGACGACGACGTCGACGTCAACATTCGTAGTAGGCTAACGGAGGAAGTTAGTAGAAAGAAGTTGCAGCATCCCATCTAATTTCTAGTAAAACAGTCAGTGCGGGGAGTAGCGGGAGGCACAACTTTTTTCCACTAATCACACCAAAACTATCTGGTTCTCTAAAGAGCACGTTTAGTGTGATGCTATAAAAATATATGGTCTTTTGTAAGATCTACGATCTACTGCGTCCAATGTAAACTTTAAAACGTACATACATACATATCACACACGCTGAATCCCGACAATCGGGGTAAGCAGTGTAATCGGTGTTGTGCTGCAAGAACTCTGGTTAATTACAGCACAACACCGACCACCACGTTTCGCAAAATATTCGAACAAGATTCAATCGATCAAGCAGCAAATAAGGCACGAAGACCCTTACCTGCTGCATGACTCGGTGGAAGTACCGTGCCAAGGTGAGAGGTGGCAAGCCTGTCGCCCTTTAGCACGGCATCTTGTCCTTATCCCTTAGTCGCCTTTTACGACATGCACAGGGAGAGATGCAGTGGGGCCATTCTTTTAAAGTACCGGCCCCACACGGTACGATGGTGAAACCACCCATTTGGTGAAAAACACGCACCCTGTCTACTTAGACTAACTCCTCTACTATTTTTTTCCGTGGTATAATCGAACAGCACAGCCACACATGTTAAGGCCGGGTCCAGATGGGCCGGTATTGTTTTTAGAACGTACAATGCAACCATTGCTCAAAAGGTTCAACCCCTAGCCCCTATCCAAAAATACTGTTTTTACTCGTTATTTCTTTATTTCAAAACTTCATTCTAACAATTCGGTCCGATTTACGTATGGTGAAGCAGCAGGTGTAGGTTAAGTAAAGTTTTCATTAAAAACTCATTTATGCACGTCGGTCGTATTGGAACTTGCGAAACCGCGCCGACCAGCTACCGCTATATAAATAGTTTAGGAGTCAATTTATAGCAAAACAATTAAGCTAACATCACAGAACAGCGATCGGCGACCGTCATCCCTCAGCCGGTAGCCCGCGTCACCCCTAGACCGGGTGACAGGGTTTCTTGCTATGTGGCTAAAATGTGCCCCCTGAATAATTTTTATATAATGTGAAAGAGAGCTCTCATGTAGGTAAATATGCATATTTTCTTTAAAAAAAATATTATATTATAAGTCTAAATTAGTAAATCGTGGTCGTTTCTGGAATGTTTTTGAAGCAATATGGTATTTCTATGGTGCATTTTCATAGTGACTGGAAGTAGTAGATATTAATTTTTTTTTTGTTGTACCATAAATACTTCTGACCTGTGGCTACACTCAATAATTGGTGGTGCTACGGATAGACGTCCGGTCGGAAAGTGAAGCACACCCGGGCGCGGTTGTAACTTAGACGGGTTATTTTATTAGGTGGAGTGGAAAACTGTCGCTTACCTTATCTTAGTAGGTGGTAGGGTTGGTAATTGGTAGCACCGCTACGTCGATTGCGAAGCGGCTATGAAAATATTTCATATTTTTTTATATATTTTATTAAATATTTCATAAGCAAAGGGAAGCACTGACATGACATCTAGTTCACTAAGGTACTATGGGCTACAGAGGGCTCAAGAGTGTATTAGGTGATGTAATGTAGCCAACCTTGTCAGATTCCATAAAAACATTTTAATTTGTTCTGTTCTGTTTTGTTCTGTATACATAATATGTAGGTTATGTATACATATGTAATCATTTATGTGCTGGCACTTTATGCCGGGCGGATTGAACCGGTTCAGGCAGATCACGGCAGACTTTTGGGAAAGTTTTCTTACATATTGTGAAATTCATTTAGCACTATAAGAAATAACCTTTATCAATTAGGAATTACCAAGTTGAATGTACATATAAAATAATCAATCTAAATCCGTTCAGTTGTTCTCGAGTTAGATAGATATTAGAAATACTCTATTGCTCCTAAAAACATTCGACAGAAACAAACAAGCACCATACTAATATTGTATAATTTATATGAGGCGTAAATATAATTTGTGTTTTCCGTCCAGTTCAGTGTAGCCGTCACGACCGAAGGGAATCACTGACGTGGCACCAAGTTCACTCGGTCTTATGGGCTGACATCACGGATGTTGTAGGTGATGTAGCCAACCGTGTCAGTATGCATAAAAAAATGTGGACTTATCCCTTACGGATATTTCTTCCAGTCAACATACACACAGACGACACGTAGCGTTTTATTTTATTACTAGCTGTGCACGCGGCTCCGCTCGCGTGAAATTGGTTTAATAGTAAATCTGATTGAAGCACAAATATGTAGTCATGAAGAGCAAGGTGCAAGGTGGAAGGCCGAGCTGAGTTCACGTAAATGAAATATGTATACCTACTCTCTCAAAGAAAGTAACCCCAATCACATCATATAGGTAACATTATTGGCTGAACATGGACGGACGGACGGAGAGACAGATACCTGACCGATTTTCTCATTTTTAGGGTTTCGTACCTCAAACGAGGAAAAAAACGGAACCCTTATAGGATCACTTTGTTGTCCGTCTGTCTGTCTGTCTGTCAAGACCTTTTTTCTCAGGAACGGGTAGAGAGGTATCAAGGTGAAATTAACATAAAATAATATAATGTCTACGTTTCCTCTGAGGTGTAAAAAATTTAAGCTAGTTTAGTCAACGCAATCCCTAGATACGGCCATTGAAGTCACATATTTTGCTACTGGCAAATCAAATCAAAACAAATAGAGTACTTCCCGTTGACTAAGCTAGCATAATGAAATTTGGCAAAAAGCAAGTTCTCACAGCACAAGTAAAGGATAAATCCTAAAATAGAAAATTTGGAGTTGTCATATAAAAAATTTTTTTTTGTATATTTCAACTACAAGAGTGCCTAACAGTCAAACCATTGCTGTATATATGTAGTTTTTATTTAGAAAGGCGTTTCGTGATTTTCCAAAACACAATAATTTTTGTATACATACATAATACAAATATATTGTGTATATGTGTGATGGTACAGAACCCTCGGTGCTCGAGTCCAACTCGCACTTGGCGGCTTTTTTATTAACTGGCACACTTTTTCATTTACGAAAATTTCACGGCACACCACATTTATATTCATAAAGAAAGCATATAAAATTTAGAAACTAAAGACGAAGAAATTGGCGACTTCGTACTTACGTAATGTAGCGTACTTACTTACGTATTAAAAGTATTTATCAGTGAAAACTCTCATTTTAACTGAGGATGTCAAAATGCCCTTCGAACTCCCTTCCCTGCGAACTCTCATTTAATTTCACGGCACGGCATTCGCAGCCCCCGTTCTAAAACGAATGCTTTTGGGCGTCGTCGGCTCAACAATCCATGCTGACGGCGCCAAGTGTCTCGTGAATCAATAAAAAAAAAAACAAAATTCTTGAGGTGTTCAAACAAATCAGTCAGAAAATGTCATTGTGGATAATCTATCTATATAGATAGACGAAAAATTATGCTTGCTCTTTTCTTCCGCGGTTTTCATACACAGTTTGAATTAGTTACTCAGAATTCGCGGCACACCTGGATGTCACTCGCGGCACACCAGTATGCACACACCAGCGGCACACCGGTTGAAACCCCCTGCTTTAGGTATCGAACTAAATTCATTGATAGGAGCACTATGCAACGAAATATCGTTAAATTGTTGAAAAAAAATTATATAGATTATACAGCTTAGTTACATATTGATACAAGTATTTTAGTGACTACAAAGACTTATACTTATTTATATACGACTAAGTGTGTGTAAAGAGCCTTTTTCAAACTTTAATACCTGCGTAATTTGTATCAACTTAATATGTTCGTACATTAAACATAATGCAATGTACTCGTAGTATAATTTTCAAAAAATAAGAAAAAAATATATAAAATATTAAGATACCTACTATAATTTTACATGGAATGCGAACCATGGAGCAACTCATGTTCAAGAAATTCACTTATCAAACTCGGAAAGAAAAATAAAGTGGTTCACGCCAATGGGCACTGAACGCGCGACCTTCCGGTTAATAAGCAAGGCCGTTACCACTTATCCACGAGCTACTCATAATAACATTGCAACCCGAACCTCATAAATTAAACTTGGGCTCATGCAAAAAATAAAGCCCATGTTGTGCGTGCGACTCGCTGCATACAGCTCGCACCCCAGGGGGTGTCGCGCTCAGTAGTACTGGGGTCCAGTTGACTTGCTTTAAGATGTCCTCGCGTCGAATTGTACTTCGCGGTGAAGAGTCCCCAAAGTAAATTGGGCCAAATTTGAAAGGACCGCATGGCGACTCGGCGGGAGTCAGTCGGCGGGGTCGAGACGGCCGCGGGGAAAGGGCCCATTCCGGGCGAAGATGGTACCTTGGGAACCACTAGACAGTGGTCAGAAGATCCAAGAGGAGTGCTAGTAGTGTATAATTGGGCAAGCTATATCTCATTTCATTCGATCTAGCTTTCTCAATATACACTTTTTTAAATTAACTATCGAACGACGGATAAAACGCTTTTTTATTTTCATCGAACGTAAAAACAACCCAATAATTCATTCTAACAATACATTTGGCTCAATCGTATCCAACCCATCTATCCGTTCATGTATACGTCTTATTACAGTATAAATTTAGCAAATTAAAAGCAAAAAATACTCACTCAGTAAAATTTTCAACATTACAACACTTTCTGGTAGAACATAAGGTACAACATTTTCTGATTATGTATGACTTCCTTTACGATCAGAGGCTTTGCTTTGCGATCAGTGGGTTTGCGATCAATGCTGCACTGGGCAAGCTATATCTCATTTCATTCGATCTAGCTTTCCCAATATACACTTTTTTAAATTAACTATCGAACGACGGATAAAACGCTTTTTTATTTTCATCGAACGTAAAAACAACCCAATAATTCATTCTAACAATACATTTGGCTCAATCGTATCCAACCCATCTATCCGTTCATGTATACGTCTTATTACAGTATAAATTTAGCAAATTAAAAGCAAAAAATACTCACTCAGTAAAATTTTCAACATTACAACACTTTCTGGTAGAACATAAGGTACAACATTTTCTGATTATGTATGACTTCCTTTACGATCAGAGGCTTTGCTTTGCGTTCAGTGGGTTTGCGATCAATGCTGCACTGTGATTTCATTACTCTGAACCTCTGAACTTATACCTGACTCTCAATCAAATACACCCCCATATTCGCATGGAATAGTAACACATACATAAATCGGTTAAGATGAACTAATCTGACCGTATTAGGATGTTTTATTTTTCTTATTCCTAATTTAGATTTACAGTGAATTGCACGCTCATTGTATTATTATTAGAGTGATCCGTGCATCATATAATGAACAACTCCTTTTTCATCAACTCTGAGATAGTGTCGAACCGTGTCTGTAATGTGATCCCCTCATAACATTAAGGTACAGTCAAATCAAAAATATTACTAACTTTGTTTATCAATATCTGGAAAGTACTTTATAAATTAGGATTACAGTGAAAAGCCAGGTATTTCTTCATAGTAATTTATTTATAAGTATAATTACTATACTACTAAAAATAAAAAATTAAGTAAATGAAGGCATAATTATTACAATAAATTTGATAACTTATAATGTATGCATTTGAACAATTACGATATTTTTTTTACGATATTACTTAGGGGTTTATATTCTATTATACAATCATTCAGTATGAGACAATAAGCTGCTGTATTATCAGGAATCTCCTTATCGCTCTCAATTTCGACGCGAACATCTATGGGGCCTGATTTAATGGATTCGTTCTGACGAGAGCAGTCAATGATAAAAAGTGGTGCTTTATTTTTAAAGTTGGATAAACTTAGCAAAGGGCTCGCCTGACGCCCGTAATAAGATTGTTGAAATTTTGTATATAACTCATACAACAAAGCATACTTATCTTCATCAAATTTTATAGAGAGCGAATCATACGGATAATAATTGGAGTTTAAAAGTACTTTAACCTCCCGTAAATTGCAATGATCAAAATGAGACATGTTAGAAATCTTAGAATTCTTTCGATTGGTCTGAAGCCCTAAGATGACAAATCTAGGTTTCTCTATTTGACTCGATGTCTTAATAGACCACGTGTGTTTGGTTGTTTTAGGTAAAAGCGGATATTCGTATAAATCCCAGTTCCTGAAGGCAATTTGTAAACTTTTAACTTTTTCCAAATATTTAAGCAAATGCAAGCGTTCTCGATCTGAAACTTTTACATGGGGGACTCTCCATACAATTTTAGAGATTTTTACTTCGGATACAAATTCCCCCTGATTTAATTTCAAACTGTTCACATTAGTGCTGCTTCTTAAAAGTACAAGTTCATGTTTACAATTTATTATAATTTTCTTGTAATCCTCTGCGAACCCGAATATTTTATTTAGCGGTATGTTCACGCTAAAACGACCGTCACTATTCTGAATTTCAGAGGGATTCCAACCCCAAGCTGCTGCCATTTCGAGTCAATTTCATTCATTGAAATGTATGACTTTATCGTTGTAGTAATGCCTGCATTTTTAATTTTATCTATTTCAACACCATTCAGTTCATACCTGATGTCTTGGAATAGAAATAAAATTGGATTGTTTATGAAAGTGACGTTGGGAACTCTTTCAGGTTTGTTATCTGCGCCAGTTTTGTATACATAGAAAGCACCTTCAATGTATATCGAACTTTCTGAAGGAAGAACATACAAATCTTGTTGGTTTATAGGGATTCTGATCTCGTCATTATTATTAAAACTGTTAACGTAGGGTTTATAGGAATGTACTTCGATGCTTTCAATAGATTCATCGTAGGCTGGAGGTTCCGTTATGTTTAAGATGCTCATTTTAATAACCCGATAAGTTTAAGAAATTGTTTATTTTTGTCGGTTAATTTAATTTCACGTCTTTCTCGTCGAATACACCGCTCTTTACTAACACGATTGTTCTGAACCATACCTATTTTATTGAACAAAATCATAATGTTTTTCTTAAGTGTAAACACAAATATATATCTTCTTCCCGAAGATTAATTAAATTGTTGCCAGTATCGAGTATTCTAATGTTGATTGAAGATATAGACTTTTGATTAACGAGAAAGTAAACAATGTTTTCTGGTTTTTCTAAAATCCTGTAACCCGGCGGTACGTTCGGTATGAACTCGTGAATTATATGTGATGGTTTTCCGTTTGCAAATGAGTCACTCAAAATATCACATTCGATCCTAATGACGGTTGTCGGTAGAATGTTGACAGGATAGGTTGATTCGTGCATTTTATTTGCTTTAAGAACTTCTTTAGGAAAGCCCAGCAATGTAACAATGGAGTTAGATTTTTCAAAGTGTATATCTTTTGAGCAAATAATATTACATTTTAGAGTGTTGTTATTCGATGATATATTAATATTACTATCATGAATATGATTTTTTAAATATTCGGAAATGTCTTCTAGCTCGTATGATCCCTCTGGAATTTCGATAACATAATTATCATCATAGTGAAATTTA
The DNA here is from genome assembly GCA_946902875.1 of Nematopogon swammerdamellus. Classification (NCBI taxonomy): domain Eukaryota; kingdom Metazoa; phylum Arthropoda; class Insecta; order Lepidoptera; family Adelidae; genus Nematopogon; species Nematopogon swammerdamellus. Next base: position 5,667,800 of record OX336357.1, on the reverse strand, counting down.
TTGTTCTTATAGTCCACATTGGGGATAGAATTAAATGTCGCAAAATATAGTAACCCGCATTCATACTCGCCGTTTAATTGAAGGGCTGGTAAATAATTTGTTGTTAAGCTAGAGGCGATGCCAGTGACCGACAGTGTGAATGACATTTCGAAAAATGATGAATTTTAAAATTGAGCATTACTTATAAATGAAGTTGCCAAAAAAAATTAAGAAACTCGATGCAAAGATGACCACAGTTTTTTTCATTAAATGTTTGATATCTTTTATAGTTGTAAAAAATATTTTCGCACTTCAAATAGTTGATTATTTCTAAAGGAGGCATCAAATCTCCAAAGCTGTCAAAATATTCAGCATAATTATTTATTTTAGTGTAGGCTACCCAGTGAGTTCCTTGATTCAGGATGCTGTCCAAATTTATTATGCCACATTCAACATCACGAACTTTCCTCGGCAAAGTATCCCTCATATATACACCTCTGAAATAGGGGATATCTTGCGCGTATTTTACGATGTCAATATTGGTAAGTGCTCGTCTAGGCAGCCGCTTTATTAGTTTTTTTGCAAATTTAAATATATTTTACGACCATTCTTATACGGTTTAATATGTAAGCCGTGACCTATAACAACCGATTCCATTGCTTGGTTATGTCTTTGGGCTTCTTTTAGTTGTTGTTGCGCAGCTTTAGCATCGTTAACAGCTTTTGCTATACCCGCAGCCCCACCAGCCAAGCTTCCCAAAGCAGATAAACCGGCGAAAATAGGTATAAGAGGAAGGAATCCCCCCGTTTTTGGTATTGGTATAATTCGAGGTAATTTAATAACGTCTTTACCCCCTTTTAAAAATTGTTTTGCACAAGCAAAGGCGTGCTTAATAGCAGTTTTCTTATTTTTTGGTTTAAGTTTATTCAAGTTTGACCGAATTTTTGAAACAATTTTTTTGAAAGCTCTGGATTTTTTCTTGACACCTGCTCCAGCTGCAATCTTGGCATTCATAATATTTTTAACAAGCCATGATGCAATTTTTTCACCTTTCCCAGCTTTGTTCGATTTTAATCGTTTAGCTGCGTTTTCCATTAACTTCACATCGGCTATATGGCGGTTACTCATATCTTTAAATTTCATATAAGCAATGTCGTGCTCTTTACAATACTCGTCCAATTTATTCACCCCTCTATCACCTTGAAGTAATCTCTTCTCTAACTTAGTTCCAGGCCCGCAATAATTGTAACCGGGTAGATGAATTTCAAAAGGTAATTTATTTATTAACTTATCGACTAGTCCTCTTCCTTTCATAAGTAAACACTAAATGACTTACAATTACATTGTTTTACATTTTTATAATTTATTGTCATTATAAATCCAACTGTTCTCTGTTGAAGGTAAGCCGAGCCATTAAACAAATGATTTATTACCTCTTCGTTTAAGTACTTTTTCAACTAGATAGATATCAGGATATTTAGTTTTTAACAATTCTTGCTCATAAAAGCATCCTGAAATTATTTGATTTTTCATATCTTTTAATATGTATGTTGCAGGATTCCTAGTTTTGATAGCAATAATTTTGAACAATTCTGCTGACCAATTAGGTCCATAACCCTTCCCAAAAGCTCCTTTATATTTACTCACGCGGACATAGTCACCCACTTTACATTTAGGCATTCGTTGAATTTTATGTTTATTGAGTTTTGCTTTTATATTGGAAAGAACAGTGTGCATATTGAAGCGATTTACATCTACAGGCTTAAACTGTGTTGTGCTATGTAAAGTATTATTATAATTATTTATAATACCCGTTAAAGGTTTTCCTACCCATTTGTAATTACCACTTAAACTAAAGTGTTTGTACAGTCTATTTTTCAAAGTTCTTATAAAGCGCTCTACTATAGAAGCTTTCTTAACAGAATATGTCGAGTAATGATTAATAGAATATTTTTTCATAAGATTTTTGAACAATTCATTATAAAATTCTTTCCCGTGATCAGTTTGTAAATTCATGGGTTTTCTTTTCTTCTCTAAAACTAACTGCATAGCCTTAGCAACGTCTGTTTGATTTTTAGTCTTTAAAGGAATTGCCCATGCGTATTTTGAGAGCGCGTCGATAACGACCAATATTAAGTTGTAACCTTGGTTTTTATCGGCAAAGGTTCTCATCTCCGCTAAATCTGCCTGCCACAAGTCGTCAATATTTTTCAATTCTACATGACGGCGAGGAAAGTTCTTGCGCGCAGGCTTGTGTATTTCTTCAACGATATCCTCTTTACTCATTATCTGGTAGATTTTTTTAAATCAGCGATAATGTGATCAACGTCTGTTTTCGTGTAGAATGTTTGATCATGCTGTGTTTTTAACAATTCATAATTTCTTTTTATATCTATACTCAAGGTTTCGATGATCTTTTTAAGTTCTTTTTTTGAACAAAATTCGTTACTTAATTTGTCTACATACGACTTAGTGACAGCATCGTCAGCTTCTTGCGGCGGAAGGAGTCTTTTTAATCTAGATGATCTCGCATCAATATGCCCGTCTTTAGTTTTATAGATTCCCGTATCTACCGCATGTATTAATTCAGTTAATATAAGTCTCTTGTGAACATGTTGACCGAACTTATCAACATTCATGGTTGCATAGATATGGATAGGATCGTGCTCGTAGAAAGCTCAAGTATTACTGTGCATATGTAGAATTTTGGGGGATTTATAAATGTTTTTAAATCACCCCGCTTTCTCTCAATTCTTCCAAAATAGATATGATTTCATTATCAACACCCGTATTTCCAGCATCACGAGATGCAATTAACAAATGAAGACGTTCAACTAGCTCATTAGGATCATTCCAGTACACATAGTCTAAATCTTTCATTACCTTTTTCTTAAATGGCAGCCCATTTCCTGATACATACCCCTCTCCAGATATGTTTTTATCTAAATGGAACAGAGGTTTTATTACATAGCGATATTTCGCCCCCTTGTTACTTTTTATAGCCTTTCTCGCATCGAAATCTCTTCTATGCACATTAGTTTCTAACAATATTTGTTTGTATATATTTTTATCATTCGTTGTAATTTTAATCAAATCGGGATTTCTTTTATATAACAATTCTTTCAAACCAGGTGATAAATGCACTCTTATATCGCCCACGGAAAGTTGATCATCTCCAATTATAGCTTGTTTATTTCCAATCATAGTTTTTCCATTTTTATGTCTTATGCCAAAAGGAATATCTATTCGTAAATTAGCCATGCCAGGAAAAAGTGGTATTTTGGTTTCTATGTCATCGTCTTGCGATTCTAAAGAGGAAACAGATGGATGGCGAATAAAACTAGTACTAGGAGACGCAAATATTTCAAACTCTTTTTCCTCATCCGTTTAAGTGCTAGTGTCTTCACTAGTTTCGTTATCATTTATTCCAAAATTTTTATCGGGATGCATATTTACAACTTTTTCAAATTCAGGTGAAAGAGTAGATTTTTTTATGTTGTAATTTGAGGGTGAATTGTTTGATAAGGCAGAATTTATAACAATTTTATGCAGCGGGTCTGTAATAGGTCTCAGAGTCTGCTCTAAGATCATTTCATTGTCGAATTTATTTTCTCTTATCTGGTTTAGCTTCTTTTTTACAGCCTGTACTGATTTAATAATTTCTTTCTTTAAGGTTTTCTTCATGATCAAAAAAACAATACACAGACATCCGTGTGAGTTTAACATTCGATAGTGAATGAAGTAAACAAGTAAAATCTTTTATTTTTATTGTGTTAATCAAGTACGATAAAAGTATCAAAATTAAGACGATACTGACCCTTATTTCTTTCACAGTCTTTATTAATTACTAAGTAGTTGTACGGAACACTCCAAATAACAGCGCAAAGATTTTGAAATTGATTCCACGTCATATCGGTGGTTATGTGTTCATTATAAATATGTTTTAAGTTAATATCGTCTTGTTTGAACAGAATAATTAAATTAGTATTATCGCGTACGAGCTGTTTTGGAATTTTGGTGTAAGTCTGATTTAAATAAAAACAATCGATCAACTTATGTCTTCCCATGGAAAAGTAATCACGAATATTATTTTGCTTTTCACAAGCAACATCATCAAAAATGAACACTGAATTTGGTAATGCTTCGGAGGCTGGCAATACGTCTTCATTTTCTTTAAACTTTGAGAAAGATACATCGGGCACATTTTCTAAGACTCTGCTTAAAAAAAGATATTTTGGTTGAAATGTGGTTTTACAATAAAGGTAGACATTTCTATATTTCAAACCGTTTTCGTGAAGAAGCAAGCCTAACATAATATTGGTTTTCCCACAGTTAGAGGGCCCACAAACCAGACATCTTATTGTATCAGGCAGCAGGGAGCTGTGCCGGGGATTATTTTTCTTTTGGAGATCTAGTTCACAATATACCGTATTTAAATTTAGAGACTGTGACTGCTTTTCAAATTTCATGGTTTACATTCAGTTTACACGTTCATACGCCTTCCACTACGGACTACTTATCAATTTATAAGTGGATTATAAATCATGCTCAAGTTTTATACTTTTATTTGTTTGAGTGTACAAGCAGTACACGTTGTCCATGATATAATTGACCACCCCCTTCTGAAGTTAGTAGATAATGCAACGTGCACGTCATTATTTCGTAGACACAGTATATGAGGAGCAACGAAACAAAGTCAAACATGTCCACATTAACTTTTTTACAGGAGAGTCAAATAACTAATAAACTAATATATGCGTGATTTTGGTGCAATTTTTTCCAATCCAATGATTATTCTATTTCATTTGTGTGATTATGATCGCAAGTTTAGAGTTTGACATCAAAATACGACTTTGTACCAGGATATGGGTGATTCTGATGCAAACCTTGGATTTCTAGCGATTATACAAGAGCGATTAGTGTGATTTTGAATACTATAAAACTGTTATGATCGCAAGTTTAGAGTTTTACATCAAAATACGACTTTGTACCAGGATATGTGTGATTCTTATGCAAACGTTTGATTTCTAGCGATTATACAAGAGCGATTAGTGTGATTTTGAATACTATAAAACTGCTATTCGGTAGGTTTCAGGCTAAAGATGTCGAATCGATAAAAAAACACTTGTGGAAAAAGTGGATATGTGTGATTTTGTTCCGTTGCTCCTCATATCAAAAGTGAAAACATCACGTAGCTTGACCATAAAAAGCTTCAGTAACTTTATCGCATGAGAACTACCGTGACATCATCGAGTGCAGTGTAGTGTCGTGTGCAAATTAGCAATTAAACCTCTATATAAACCATACAGGGGCCGTGAAACAGCATCAGTATTCCTGAACGAGATCTCCAGTAAAGTAAAGAGACCTACAGTGAACAGTGAACAATTAAAATTAAATTAAAAAAGTTTGCGAATAAAAGTGTAAAGTGTATCCGTGCCAACGATTGCAAGGTAAGTTCTTTTATTTTTAGGTTTCCGTATCCCGCACGGAAGCCTATTACTAAGCCTACACCGTCTGTCTGCCCGTCCGTTGGTAAGTTCTTTTATTTTTAGGTTTCCGTAACCCCCACGGAAGCCTACTAAGCCTGTACCGCCTGTCTACCCGTCCGTGCGTCCGTCCGTCCGTCTGTCTGTCTGTCTGTCTGTCCGAACGAAACCTCCAGTAAAGCAGTACCTACAGTGAACAGTGAACAATTAAAATTAAATTAAAACAGTTTGTGAATAAAAGTGAAAAGTGTATCAGTGCCAGTACCGACGATTTAAACGTGAGTTCTTTTATTTTTAGGTTTCCGTATCCCGTACGGAAGCCCGTTACTAAGCCTGTGTCATCTGTCTGCCCGTCCGTTGGTAAGTTCTTTTATTTATAGGTTTCCGTCCGTATCCCCCACGGAAGCCTATTACTAAGCCTGGGCCGATTGTATGCCCATCCGTCCGTCCGTCCGTCTGTCTGTCTGCCCGAGGGATGCATCTCTTGAACTGTAATAGGTAGCTCGTTGAAATTTTCACAGAATATGTGTTATTATGGTGGATATAACAACAAATAATAAAAAAAAATTAAAAGTAAAAAATTATGAGGGTTCCCATACAAGAAACGTGTTTTTTTTTCAAATGTTTTTTTATGATGCGGAAACCTCGGGGCGCGATTCCGACTCGTACTTAACCGGGGTTTTTTTTAAATTTTTTGGTTAAATGGGGCTGTGGCCGTGTCAGTGCTTAGATACTTACATTATGTTTTCTCGCGAAATTGGTAATGGAGGATCGATTCATTCACGGTCTAGGCTGGAATTCTGATGTGTTTTTTCTCTTAATTTTTGCTTTACATATATTTAATAAATAACTTATTTCCCACTTACATATTTTCACTACTGTTATTTTTATCCGTTTGCTTTAAAAAAGGAAATACATTCTTTCAGTTAGCTGAAACTTAAAAAAAAAATTCCACTTCGTTCCTACAAACAAAACTCATTACCCAAACACTGTACTTATTAATATTTCACTCACCAGATACTTGGAGAAGCAGGAGCGCTGCAGAGCGGATACGTGATAAGAACATCATCAGACCATCGCTCAATCCAAAGCCAAGGACAAAGTATGTAAGTGTTATTATTTTAAATAAAAAATAATAAAATAATTCCACTTCACTATTATTTAAGGAAATCTTACAAATAATATTTACCTACCCCTACTCTAATTATGTTAAACTTTGCGACCACTGGTGCTATTTGGAATTTTACAGTATGTAGGTATTTAAAAAATATATTGAGTAGTCCTTGTTCTATGACTTAGTAGCGAACAAAAATAAGCATCTGAGTGATAAATAGATCAATCAACGGGATGCTATACGCAAATGGAGTGGGCACATTATATTCTTTTTGGGGGAAATAAAAACCATATTTTAACTGATTTGCAGGTCATCGTACAAGAACCCGTTCAATTCGGGCGATGAGGCGGAAGCTGGTTTCATCGCTCAGAAAAAGAAGAAGAACACAGGTGTTAAGCAATCCAACGCTTCAGCAGAGAAGCATTCAACTACCGCTCGAATGTACGAGTTGTTTGGCACGGACAGCGAGAACGAAATCCCTCCGTCCGGTCAAGTTATCAGCAAGAAACGCGTCAACGGCAGTACAGGCAGCTTGAAGAGCGAGAAGTCAACGAAACGACCTCACGTTCCCGACAACTTGAGCTCTGACAGCGAGCGTGAGGTGCTTCCTTCCACCACCCTTGGTGTGAAGCCTAATCGCCGGGCCACCAGCAACATTAAACGTTCTGCACAACCCTCCAAGAAACGTGTCGCCGTTGACCCCTTCGCTTCCGACGTGGAACCCGATGATGTGCCTGCATCGCCGGTGAGGAGTAAACAGTCATCATCTTCGTTAATCTGCTCGCTCGCCCGCAGGCAGGGAAATGGTTACTATAGGAGTGTCCTCGACAAAAAAGGGGAGTATTTTGCCGAACTGAAAGTTTATGTGGCAAAAGATATCGAAAAGATAAAGCCCATCGATAGATGACGACACGCGATCATTGCGATAAAATCAAGGTTGGACGAAGACGAGGAAGCTTGGAAGTACCTCACTCGCTTTGTAACTTGTGAACGTAAAACATTTGAAACGTCTAAGGTGTAGTTTTCGTTTTTGTTTAAAAATTACGGTTTTACATTATGACACATATAGGTAATGTTTAAATTATTTTTAGAGAAAATGTATTGTGAAATTTGCAATAAAAATATACACAAAAATAAGTTTGGATATCATCAAAGAACTAATTTGCACAAAGCTAATGCTTTATTGAGCACAGATCTAGAAAATGTACACGTGATTACGTCAGCCTTCAAAAATAGAGTAAGAAGCTATCGCATAAATCCCGTTCGCGAATACGCCGACTCTAAAGAATTCCTTATCGATATCAGCACTCAAGTAGAATGTTTGATTAAAACAACTCTCCTCAAATATATTTCTTTAAAGGTTAACTTTGAATTGTACTGCTATTTTTCCTTGATAAAAAATGGGGAAGAGACATTGAAATCATTTAGTACTAGATATCAACCTGTCTTGCAAAGCACTAATGTATTAGATTTGTTTATATCCACCGTAGAGAAGCTTGACCTTAAATCGACCGAATTCGAACAACGCGAGTCCGGGTGGAGTTTCGAACGAATAAGTCACCTTGAAGTAAACATAAATAAATATACTCCTTTAAGAGGTGGAACGTATATCCCTCTACCTCAAGTTATTCAACATAAAAAGTGTTGCATTAACGTGAAAAATAATGACAATTGTTGCTTTTTATGGAGTATTATTGCATATTTATATCCCACAACGCGGAACGCGAACAGAGTTAGTACATATCCACACTACTCGACAGTTTTAAACACTGACGGTATGTCCTTACCACCGTCGTTTGATGATATTAAAACATTTGAACGCAATAATCCTCGCATCAGTGTCAATATATATGGTGTGTCAAACAAAACTGAAATAAATGGCCCCCTATACGTTACTGAGAAGCGAAAACTACATCACATAAATTTACTTTTCATCGCAAAGGGTGAAAAAAGTCACTATTGCTTAATAAAAAATCTTCCACGGTTGGTGCGTTCACAAATAACCCATCACCATGGTAAAATATTCTTATGTGAAGAATGCTTGCTTCCTTTTTCTAACGAGAGCAAGTTTGAAAATCATGACTGTTCGCGAGTTCGAGTTATCTTAGCGCAGGAAAATAAATGTCTTCAGTTCGAACACTATGAAAGGACACAAAGGGTGCCTTTCGTTATATACGCTGATTTTGAAAGTATGTTACGCGCTTGTTCAGAAAAAGAAACCAATAAAACTGAACGAACTCGATGTGTTAACATTCACATACCTACATGCTTCGGGTATTATATTTGCTCCTCTGTCAAACCAGAATTGAATAAGTTGGTAACCTACCGTGGACCTGATTGTGTTAAAACATTTATTCATAAACTAACTAAAGATGTGTTGAGATTGCAGAATATTTTAAGCTATAATGCACCAATGAAACCATTAACAGTTGAGCAAAAAAATATATTGAATGAAGCTGAGAAATGTTACATCTGTAAGGAACTGCTGTTCGGTGACTGTGTTAGCGATCATGATCATTTAACAGGTAAATTTCGCGGGCCGGCCCATTCTCAATGTAATTTAGTTCTTCGCAAATGCCCCTTCATACCGATATTTTTTCATAACTTATCGGGTTACGATTGTCACTTGTTTATAACTGAATTAGCAAATACGAAAGGACGTATAAAAGTCATACTGAAGAACAAAGAAAATTATATCAGTTTTACGAAGTTTTTACCACTAGGTGATGGTCGGTTTGCTCAAATGAAATTTATAGATTCTTTTAGATTTCTCAGTTCGAGCCTTGAGAAACTCAGTAAAAGCTTAAAAAGTGATGATTTCAAACATTTAAAACGGATATTTAATGATTCAGATCTTTTCAACCTATTGCGTCAAAAAGGTGTCTATCCATATGATTATATGGATTCGCTCGACAAATATGAAGAGACTACGTTACCGAATATTTCAGATTTTTATAACAGACTTACTGGAACACATATTACGCAAAGTGAATATGATCATGCCCAGAATGTCTGGCACATTTTTGGTGTAAGAAACTTTGGAGAATATACAGACCTCTACCTAAAATCTGACATACTTTTGCTGTGTGACGTATTTGAAAATTTTCGAGAGATGAGTTTAGAATTTTACAAACTTGATCCAGCTTATTATATTACATCACCAGGTTTAAGTTGGGACGCAATGTTGTTGTACACAAAGGTAAAACTGGAACTAGTTTCAGATTTGGAAATATATGAATTTTTAGAAAAAGGCGTTCGCGGAGGTTTCGCCCAAAGTATACTGCGATATGCTAAAGCAAATAATAGATATTTATCAGATTATGATAAAAACGAAAGAACGTCTTTCCTGGTGTATCTAGATTGTAATAACTTGTACGGTTTTGTAATGATGAGGAAATTGCCTATAGCCAACTTTCGATTTCTGAGCGTGAATGAAGTTGAGAAATTTAATGTTTGCGATGTGGACGATGACTCAGACGTGGGATATATTCTGGAAGTCGACATGGATTATCCTGAATATCTCCACGACGCTCATGCAGATTTACCATTTGCTCCTGAGAAATTCACCCCCATTAATGGTACAAATAATAAACTCATTGCAAGTCTATACAACAAGAACAAATACGTTATTCATTATATTCATTTGAAAGCTTGTATACATAACGGTTTAATTTAAAAAAAAATTCACAGGGTGCTTACATTTACACAAACACATTTTTTAAAGAAATATATCGAGCTTAATACTTCTCTACGCAAACAAGCTAAGTCAGAATTTGAAAAGGACAACTTCAAATTATATAATAATGCAATATTTGGAAAGACCATTGAAAATAAACGCAATCAAGTCGATGTGAAGTTAGCAAATGTATGGAGAGACCATACAAATCTGACGAACAAAGTTCTCGGGGCAGGTAAATTGATTTCTCGACCTAACTTCAAAAATATCTCTGTATTTTCTGAAAATTTGGTCGCTATTCAGCTGAACCCGACTGAAATTGTTTTGGACAGACCTATTTATATCGGGTTCACCGTCTTAGAATTGGCCAAGACTCATTTATATAATTTTCATTATTCTGTAATGAAGCCTCTGTATGATAGTAATATCAAGTTGTGTTACACTGATACTGACAGTCTTTTATATCATGTACATACCGATGATTTTTACAAAGACAAAAAAAAATATATCATTTTTTGATACAAGCAATTTCTCAAAAGACAATATTTATAATATCCCACGCGTACACGACAAAATACCAGGACTATTCAAAGATGAATTGGGTGGTCTTCCCGTAGAGGAATTTATAGGGTTGAGAGCAAAATTATACTGCATTAAAACACCTGAATTCTCTATTAAAAAAGCTAAAGGGGTCACCCCATCTGCAACAAAATTAATAAACCGAAAAGAATATAGGAAGGCTCTCGATAGCGACGAGTCTCTACAACGTAAAATGTTAACAATTCGATCAATGAAACACGTGTTATACACTCAAGAGATAAACAAAACAGTTCTCAATAGATCTGATGATAAACGACAATTGTTCAAAAATAAGTATAGTACATTACCCTGGGGGCATTACCGAACTATGTTTTGATTCAAACATCGTTCTAATTTACGTCTCAGAAATTATGTTCTGTAATATTAATATACCTACTGTGTTTATTTTATGTGTATCTTTCATGATTGCAACCCTTTGTTTACCAATACATGTTATTATTTAAAGGGTAATATTTGTAATTAATTATTAAGTCTCAGAAATTATGTTCTGTAATATTAATATACTGTGTTTATTTTATGTGTACCTTTAGTGCTTTTAACCCTTTCTTTGTCATTGCGTGTTTTTTATTTAAATAAAACGCTTTGAGTTGTAAATACGCTTTTATTTTAAACATCAGTATGCAAAATTACAATTAATCACTTTTTTGGAAATTAACTTTAAAACTCTTTCAGTAGTATCCAGAATTTCATCAAAACCTGCTCCTTGCACAACATATTGTCCTTGAATTGATGGCACTTCACAAGTATCGAGCCCATCGGGCAGAACATCAAAAATTTGTATCTTGATTAACTGCTGCCCCCTAGTCTGTGCCGGTGCCATTACATACGACGACAAAGCTTGCAGTTGATCTTTCCTAGTTCTTTTTTGTTTCTGTTTCTTACACAAATCGATGCATTCTGTTTGCTTGATCTGAAAATAAAAAATAATAACATTAATTCAGTTAATTTTATTAAATTTCTAAAGTGCTAAAAATAATTATACCTCTAGAATTTTTTTATTTATAGGTAATATTTTAAAAAAGAAAAATATTTATCTTACCGATGTCATGATGATGTAGAGAAACGTGTGTACAAGCAAGACTTTAATCTATAACTGACCATTAAGCTCCACACAACATAGACTATGATTTGTTTTTCACACTTTCCATTTTTATGAATACTGAGAATTTATCATCAAACGTAATACAAGTTTAAAATTCTTGAAATTACTGATGAGTCATAAATTATATTTGTACACGTGCATGAAATAGGTATTTCAGAAATAATCATCATACACACAACTTAACATTTTAGTCATATACATAGCTCAACAAAATATATGATGTTGACACTAAATGTGTGATGAATTAATTTCTACCTTTTATAACCGAGTTACATTATAATATTAACAGTCTTGCGAAAGGTTGCAGTCGAGCCGGACGCTGAAACTAATTACTGCTAGTAATCATGTCTGCTCATATTATCGTAGACGTGCAAGGTTTCAAAACGTCTGGCAACGAGTTTATTTTGAAAGAATTGGCTATAGCTTCATACGGAAAAACCGAAGTTTTTATTTTGAAGCCACCGTTTCCTTATTGGAAACTGACCAATGAAGAAAAGAGACAAGTGCGCTGGATAGAAAAGAATCTCGGAATATCATGGAGGGAAGGATTTTTGAACACGAATGAATTCAACAATTACGTTAAACCATACTTACAAGACAAGACTTTCTACTGTAAAGGCATTGAAAAAGCAGCCTGGATAAAGAGATTGTGTAATAATGATAATGTTGTAAACCTGGAATCGTTTGATTGTCCTAATTTTAAGAAATTAGCTGAAACTTATTGTAAGGATTCGGATAAATATAATTGTATTAGTCATAAGAACCATTGTGCTCTAAAAAATGTAATGTGTTTAGCGGAATGGTGTTACGAAGTTGATTTTGATAGAGATACGGTAAATTAAAAAGGTATAAATGGAAATGCTCGACAATGTTTTAAAATATAATTTTGTATAATATTTAACGTAAGTTAGATTTATGGGTAATTTTGTATTTTTTATTATTTGTAGTTGTCTAAATAAAAATAATAAGAACAAGTAATTCCGGTGTTTCATTTATATGTATAAAGAATACCTTAGTTTGAATATTAAATATAAAATAGATAACATTATAAAAGGTTAGGGGTTTGGGAATAATTACAATATAAGTAGAGTTGACATAAATGTCACAAGTTTTTTTTGCACTATTCATCAATCATTGAATCTGTTCTAGCTAGTTTTTAAAATATAAAAAAAAAAACAGATGGGGTTGCATATGATTGAGTAAATGTAAAGTATTCGTTTGTTTTTTCCACTTAGATAGGAGAATTAAAACTCTCGTTAGATCATGTTTGGTTATACCATGTATTAATTAAATATATTAAAGTTAGTTTAAGCTTTAGTCGTTGTTCGTTATAGTTAATTTAAAAAAGTGTATATTGGGCTAGCTATATCGAATGAAATGAGATATAGCTTGCCCAATTATACACTACTAGCGCTCACTGTGACTTTGTATCCAGCAGGGTTCGTTGTCAGCAAAAGATCCAGCAAAGAGGATTGATAACCGTCTATATCTGGTACTCTGGTCGGTTGGTCTACCGGTTGAGACAGGTCATGGGTCAGAGCAAAGTCTTAGGCGGCTCTCCCCGCAAAATCAGCTCTCCCGGAGCCTAGCCACTCCTCGAGATCGTGGTAGGCATTAAAATCTCCAAGCAGAACCATATCCGCGGAGCGACTTGGATTTCGTCTGCCGCTGTACTCAAGTGCTCGAATAATCAAGCTGTCCCCGCGTCGCCTGAGTTGCGGCCAAAGGCCTAAGACAGGCATACACACGCGACACCGTCCCCAAGTCCACATGAACCCACAGCACAGAAAGCTCGGGGTCATCCAGGCAGCGCAGGCGACGACAGCAAATATGGCAAACATGCAAACCCCGGCTCGAGGGCGGAATACTTCTTCTAGGGTGTAGGGCAGGGCAAAATATTTGCGTTTCTGTCAGGAAAAGCAAAGCCGGCCTTGCCGTCTCTAGGTGATGGTGGACGGCATTCACGTTGGCGGTCTAGGACTATTCCGCACCGCCGATACGTCGCCAGACAAGCCGCCTTCGGCGAGTCACCGCGGAGCCAGATCCCCGCCTTGACGATTCACTTCGAACATATTCGACCCCGGGTACTATTTGTCGCAGGGTCCAAGCCGCCACCGCCGACCCGAAGCGAGCCAACTCGACGCGAAAAGTTCATAAATCAAACAATTGTGTAAATTGTTGGTTATTTCTCGGAGAAGGGCCGAAGTAGGTACCTGGATTGTGTGAGGGTTTTAGAAAAAAATTCGGATGTACCCTATTATGTGGTGTACACATTTAGATAACGTTTGCTGTTGATATTCGTCTTACGAGTTACTTGAGGATGCGAGGGAGGATGCAATGTTTTGTGTTAGAACATTATAATATTATACCTGTAAATATATATTTATGGTCTAAGTACGCGTCATTTCTTGTCATTGTAGATTCTAGTAGGTAGGTATGATATGGTTATTAACAATATGGTTCTTCTTCGGGAGATAATAATATGATCACAGGGATTGACTACATTTCCAAGTACTTAGTACTTAGATAGGTACTAAACTATTTATTTGGTATGGGTTTTAAGTATATTCTCGTGAGAAAGGACCATCCGTTTGGCCTGATACATCGAGCCACATAGGAAAAGTACCGTGAATAAAGTGGTAGAATTTTGAAACAAATTTATTTAATATGTAACTGGTGAAGTTTTTACGAGTATTCGATTATTGTATTATTTTATTGGTATTAACGACACGACGATTTATTGTAGTCCTACACTCGCGGCGCGCATAGGATTTTGTATCTTTAGTATTTTTAGTATCTATTAGTAGTATCGAGAGCTTTGGTTTAATACTTAGATATTTATAGTCAACATATTTTTTTTAGTTAGCAAATCCAACATTTTGTGTATGTACTATTCAAAGAATTATTTTAAAGAGTTGACTGCTCTTAAAATGTGGTAGCAAAGTCGTGTGTCCTGTCAACTTCTCCGTTCAAACCAACATCGCAAGTCACAATGTTTTATTAGTACCTTATTTATGTGTTATTATTTATTGTACCGTGTGGGGCCGGTACTTTAAAAGAATAGCCCCACTGCATCTCTCCCCGTGTATGTCGTAAAAGGCGACTAAGGGATATGACTCCCTTCTTATATCACTAGGTGGTAGGGTTTAATCCGCCCGGGTTGGTACCACCGCACTGAATGAAAGGTCGGTCGAAACGGCTATGTAAATAGTTTGTGTTTTCCGTCCAGTTCAGTGTAGCCGGCACGACCGAAGGGAAGCACTGACGTGCCACCAAGTTCACCCGGTGTTATGGGCTGACATCACGGATGTTGTAGGTGATGTAGCCAACAGTGTCAGTTTCCATAAAAAAAAAAAAATGGTTTATTTATCATCTCTTGATAGTACGCTGCGCTCAGATTTGTCATACATAATGTACATGGTAACAGTCCGCCAATTCGATTATCACAGCGAAGAAGAACTGACAAGAAACTTCACTGGAATTTTTTTTCACTGGAAATTATAGTAACTTACAAATAAAATTACCCATAGGTACTACCGCTCACAAGAGAATCATTATTTACAGCATAAACATGAATACTTACCGCTCTGCCTATTTAAATTATCTGCATCTGGTTTAATAGTGAAATCGTTAATTTTGATAAGATATCAGTTCAATAACAATTTATTTTCTCTAAATTGTTGTTAAACAATTCGCATCGCAAAAAAGTAATTCGCTACGACGGCGGCGGCGCGGCGGCGCGGGGGAGCGGCGCCGACGACGAAGACGTCGACGTCAACATTCGTAGTAGGCTAACGGAGGAAGTTAGTAGAAAGAAGTTGCAGCATCCCATCTAATTTCTAGTAAAACAGTCAGTGCGGGGAGTAGCGGGAGGCACAACTTTTTTCCACTAATCACACCAAAACTATCTGGTTCTCTAAAGAGCACGTTTAGTGTGATGCTATAAAAATATATGGTCTTTTGTAAGATCTACGATCTACTGCGTCCAATGTAAACTTTAAAACGTACATACATACATATCACACACGCTGAATCCCGACAATCGGGGTAAGCAGTGTAATCGGTGTTGTGCTGCAAGAACTCTGGTTAATTACAGCACAACACCGACCACCACGTTTCGCAAAATATTCGAACAAGATTCAATCGATCAAGCAGCAAATAAGGCACGAAGACCCTTACCTGCTGCATGACTCGGTGGAAGTACCGTGCCAAGGTGAGAGGTGGCAAGCCTGTCGCCCTTTAGCACGGCATCTTGTCCTTATCCCTTAGTCGCCTTTTACGACATGCACAGGGAGAGATGCAGTGGGGCCATTCTTTTAAAGTACCGGCCCCACACGGTACGATGGTGAAACCACCCATTTGGTGAAAAACACGCACCCTGTCTACTTAGACTAACTCCTCTACTATTTTTTTCCGTGGTATAATCGAACAGCACAGCCACACATGTTAAGGCCGGGTCCAGATGGGCCGGTATTGTTTTTAGAACGTACAATGCAACCATTGCTCAAAAGGTTCAACCCCTAGCCCCTATCCAAAAATACTGTTTTTACTCGTTATTTCTTTATTTCAAAACTTCATTCTAACAATTCGGTTCGATTTACGTATGGTGAAGCAGCAGGTGTAGGTTAAGTAAAGTTTTCATTAAAAACTCATTTATGCACGTCGGTCGTATTGGAACTTGCGAAACCGCGCCGACCAGCTACCGCTATATAAATAGTTTAGGAGTCAATTTATAGCAAAACAATTAAGCTAACATCACAGAACAGCGATCGGCGACCGTCATCCCTCAGCCGGTAGCCCGCGTCACCCCTAGACCGGGTGACAGGGTTTCTTGCTATGTGGCTAAAATGTGCCCCCTGAATAATTTTTATATAATGTGAAAGAGAGCTCTCATGTAGGTAAATATGCATATTTTCTTTAAAAAAAATATTATATTATAAGTCTAAATTAGTAAATCGTGGTCGTTTCTGGAATGTTTTTGAAGCAATATGGTATTTCTATGGTGCATTTTCATAGTGACTGGAAGTAGTAGATATTAATTTTTTTTTTGTTGTACCATAAATACTTCTGACCTGTGGCTACACTCAATAATTGGTGGTGCTACGGATAGACGTCCGGTCGGAAAGTGAAGCACACCCGGGCGCGGTTGTAACTTAGACGGGTTATTTTATTAGGTGGAGTGGAAAACTGTCGCTTACCTTATCTTAGTAGGTGGTAGGGTTGGTAATTGGTAGCACCGCTACGTCGATTGCGAAGCGGCTATGAAAATATTTCATATTTTTTTATATATTTTATTAAATATTTCATAAGCAAAGGGAAGCACTGACATGACATCTAGTTCACTAAGGTACTATGGGCTACAGAGGGCTCAAGAGTGTATTAGGTGATGTAATGTAGCCAACCTTGTCAGATTCCATAAAAACATTTTAATTTGTTCTGTTCTGTTTTGTTCTGTATACATAATATGTAGGTTATGTATACATATGTAATCATTTATGTGCTGGCACTTTATGCCGGGCGGATTGAACCGGTTCAGGCAGATCACGGCAGACTTTTGGGAAAGTTTTCTTACATATTGTGAAATTCATTTAGCACTATAAGAAATAACCTTTATCAATTAGGAATTACCAAGTTGAATGTACATATAAAATAATCAATCTAAATCCGTTCAGTTGTTCTCGAGTTAGATAGATATTAGAAATACTCTATTGCTCCTAAAAACATTCGACAGAAACAAACAAGCACCATACTAATATTGTATAATTTATATGAGGCGTAAATATAATTTGTGTTTTCCGTCCAGTTCAGTGTAGCCGTCA
Source organism: Nematopogon swammerdamellus (assembly GCA_946902875.1). Lineage (NCBI taxonomy): Eukaryota > Metazoa > Arthropoda > Insecta > Lepidoptera > Adelidae > Nematopogon > Nematopogon swammerdamellus. The sequence goes on along the minus strand of OX336357.1, from coordinate 5,650,024 downwards.
CGACCGAAGGGAATCACTGACGTGGCACCAAGTTCACTCGGTCTTATGGGCTGACATCACGGATGTTGTAGGTGATGTAGCCAACCGTGTCAGTATGCATAAAAAAATGTGGACTTATCCCTTACGGATATTTCTTCCAGTCAACATACACACAGACGACACGTAGCGTTTTATTTTATTACTAGCTGTGCACGCGGCTCCGCTCGCGTGAAATTGGTTTAATAGTAAATCTGATTGAAGCACAAATATGTAGTCATGAAGAGCAAGGTGCAAGGTGGAAGGCCGAGCTGAGTTCACGTAAATGAAATATGTATACCTACTCTCTCAAAGAAAGTAACCCCAATCACATCATATAGGTAACATTATTGGCTGAACATGGACGGACGGACGGAGAGACAGATACCTGACCGATTTTCTCATTTTTAGGGTTTCGTACCTCAAACGAGGAAAAAAACGGAACCCTTATAGGATCACTTTGTTGTCCGTCTGTCTGTCTGTCTGTCAAGACCTTTTTTCTCAGGAACGGGTAGAGAGGTATCAAGGTGAAATTAACATAAAATAATATAATGTCTACGTTTCCTCTGAGGTGTAAAAAATTTAAGCTAGTTTAGTCAACGCAATCCCTAGATACGGCCATTGAAGTCACATATTTTGCTACTGGCAAATCAAATCAAAACAAATAGAGTACTTCCCGTTGACTAAGCTAGCATAATGAAATTTGGCAAAAAGCAAGTTCTCACAGCACAAGTAAAGGATAAATCCTAAAATAGAAAATTTGGAGTTGTCATATAAAAAATTTTTTTTTGTATATTTCAACTACAAGAGTGCCTAACAGTCAAACCATTGCTGTATATATGTAGTTTTTATTTAGAAAGGCGTTTCGTGATTTTCCAAAACACAATAATTTTTGTATACATACATAATACAAATATATTGTGTATATGTGTGATGGTACAGAACCCTCGGTGCTCGAGTCCAACTCGCACTTGGCGGCTTTTTTATTAACTGGCACACTTTTTCATTTACGAAAATTTCACGGCACACCACATTTATATTCATAAAGAAAGCATATAAAATTTAGAAACTAAAGACGAAGAAATTGGCGACTTCGTACTTACGTAATGTAGCGTACTTACTTACGTATTAAAAGTATTTATCAGTGAAAACTCTCATTTTAACTGAGGATGTCAAAATGCCCTTCGAACTCCCTTCCCTGCGAACTCTCATTTAATTTCACGGCACGGCATTCGCAGCCCCCGTTCTAAAACGAATGCTTTTGGGCGTCGTCGGCTCAACAATCCATGCTGACGGCGCCAAGTGTCTCGTGAATCAATAAAAAAAAAAACAAAATTCTTGAGGTGTTCAAACAAATCAGTCAGAAAATGTCATTGTGGATAATCTATCTATATAGATAGACGAAAAATTATGCTTGCTCTTTTCTTCCGCGGTTTTCATACACAGTTTGAATTAGTTACTCAGAATTCGCGGCACACCTGGATGTCACTCGCGGCACACCAGTATGCACACACCAGCGGCACACCGGTTGAAACCCCCTGCTTTAGGTATCGAACTAAATTCATTGATAGGAGCACTATGCAACGAAATATCGTTAAATTGTTGAAAAAAAATTATATAGATTATACAGCTTAGTTACATATTGATACAAGTATTTTAGTGACTACAAAGACTTATACTTATTTATATACGACTAAGTGTGTGTAAAGAGCCTTTTTCAAACTTTAATACCTGCGTAATTTGTATCAACTTAATATGTTCGTACATTAAACATAATGCAATGTACTCGTAGTATAATTTTCAAAAAATAAGAAAAAAATATATAAAATATTAAGATACCTACTATAATTTTACATGGAATGCGAACCATGGAGCAACTCATGTTCAAGAAATTCACTTATCAAACTCGGAAAGAAAAATAAAGTGGTTCACGCCAATGGGCACTGAACGCGCGACCTTCCGGTTAATAAGCAAGGCCGTTACCACTTATCCACGAGCTACTCATAATAACATTGCAACCCGAACCTCATAAATTAAACTTGGGCTCATGCAAAAAATAAAGCCCATGTTGTGCGTGCGACTCGCTGCATACAGCTCGCACCCCAGGGGGTGTCGCGCTCAGTAGTACTGGGGTCCAGTTGACTTGCTTTAAGATGTCCTCGCGTCGAATTGTACTTCGCGGTGAAGAGTCCCCAAAGTAAATTGGGCCAAATTTGAAAGGACCGCATGGCGACTCGGCGGGAGTCAGTCGGCGGGGTCGAGACGGCCGCGGGGAAAGGGCCCATTCCGGGCGAAGATGGTACCTTGGGAACCACTAGACAGTGGTCAGAAGATCCAAGAGGAGTGCTAGTAGTGTATAATTGGGCAAGCTATATCTCATTTCATTCGATCTAGCTTTCTCAATATACACTTTTTTAAATTAACTATCGAACGACGGATAAAACGCTTTTTTATTTTCATCGAACGTAAAAACAACCCAATAATTCATTCTAACAATACATTTGGCTCAATCGTATCCAACCCATCTATCCGTTCATGTATACGTCTTATTACAGTATAAATTTAGCAAATTAAAAGCAAAAAATACTCACTCAGTAAAATTTTCAACATTACAACACTTTCTGGTAGAACATAAGGTACAACATTTTCTGATTATGTATGACTTCCTTTACGATCAGAGGCTTTGCTTTGCGATCAGTGGGTTTGCGATCAATGCTGCACTGGGCAAGCTATATCTCATTTCATTCGATCTAGCTTTCCCAATATACACTTTTTTAAATTAACTATCGAACGACGGATAAAACGCTTTTTTATTTTCATCGAACGTAAAAACAACCCAATAATTCATTCTAACAATACATTTGGCTCAATCGTATCCAACCCATCTATCCGTTCATGTATACGTCTTATTACAGTATAAATTTAGCAAATTAAAAGCAAAAAATACTCACTCAGTAAAATTTTCAACATTACAACACTTTCTGGTAGAACATAAGGTACAACATTTTCTGATTATGTATGACTTCCTTTACGATCAGAGGCTTTGCTTTGCGTTCAGTGGGTTTGCGATCAATGCTGCACTGTGATTTCATTACTCTGAACCTCTGAACTTATACCTGACTCTCAATCAAATACACCCCCATATTCGCATGGAATAGTAACACATACATAAATCGGTTAAGATGAACTAATCTGACCGTATTAGGATGTTTTATTTTTCTTATTCCTAATTTAGATTTACAGTGAATTGCACGCTCATTGTATTATTATTAGAGTGATCCGTGCATCATATAATGAACAACTCCTTTTTCATCAACTCTGAGATAGTGTCGAACCGTGTCTGTAATGTGATCCCCTCATAACATTAAGGTACAGTCAAATCAAAAATATTACTAACTTTGTTTATCAATATCTGGAAAGTACTTTATAAATTAGGATTACAGTGAAAAGCCAGGTATTTCTTCATAGTAATTTATTTATAAGTATAATTACTATACTACTAAAAATAAAAAATTAAGTAAATGAAGGCATAATTATTACAATAAATTTGATAACTTATAATGTATGCATTTGAACAATTACGATATTTTTTTTACGATATTACTTAGGGGTTTCTACATTCTATTATACAATCATTCAGTATGAGACAATAAGCTGCTGTATTATCAGGAATCTCCTTATCGCTCTCAATTTCGACGCGAACATCTATGGGGCCTGATTTAATGGATTCGTTCTGACGAGAGCAGTCAATGATAAAAAGTGGTGCTTTATTTTTAAAGTTGGATAAACTTAGCAAAGGGCTCGCCTGACGCCAGTAATAAGATTGTTGAAATTTTGTATATAACTCATACAACAAAGCATACTTATCTTCATCAAATTTTATAGAGAGCGAATCATACGGATAATAATTGGAGTTTAAAAGTACTTTAACCTCCCGTAAATTGCAATGATCAAAATGAGACATGTTAGAAATCTTAGAATTCTTTCGATTGGTCTGAAGCCCTAAGATGACAAATCTAGGTTTCTCTATTTGACTCGATGTCTTAATAGACCACGTGTGTTTGGTTGTTTTAGGTAAAAGCGGATATTCGTATAAATCCCAGTTCCTGAAGGCAATTTGTAAACTTTTAACTTTTTCCAAATATTTAAGCAAATGCAAGCGTTCTCGATCTGAAACTTTTACATGGGGGACTCTCCATACAATTTTAGAGATTTTTACTTCGGATACAAATTCCCCCTGATTTAATTTCAAACTGTTCACATTAGTGCTGCTTCTTAAAAGTACAAGTTCATGTTTACAATTTATTATAATTTTCTTGTAATCCTCTGCGAACCCGAATATTTTATTTAGCGGTATGTTCACGCTAAAACGACCGTCACTATTCTGAATTTCAGAGGGATTCCAACCCCAAGCTGCTGCCATTTCGAGTCAATTTCATTCATTGAAATGTATGACTTTATCGTTGTAGTAATGCCTGCATTTTTAATTTTATCTATTTCAACACCATTCAGTTCATACCTGATGTCTTGGAATAGAAATAAAATTGGATTGTTTATGAAAGTGACGTTGGGAACTCTTTCAGGTTTGTTATCTGCGCCAGTTTTGTATACATAGAAAGCACCTTCAATGTATATCGAACTTTCTGAAGGAAGAACATACAAATCTTGTTGGTTTATAGGGATTCTGATCTCGTCATTATTATTAAAACTGTTAACGTAGGGTTTATAGGAATGTACTTCGATGCTTTCAATAGATTCATCGTAGGCTGGAGGTTCCGTTATGTTTAAGATGCTCATTTTAATAACCCGATAAGTTTAAGAAATTGTTTATTTTTGTCGGTTAATTTAATTTCACGTCTTTCTCGTCGAATACACCGCTCTTTACTAACACGATTGTTCTGAACCATACCTATTTTATTGAACAAAATCATAATGTTTTTCTTAAGTGTAAACACAAATATATATCTTCTTCCCGAAGATTAATTAAATTGTTGCCAGTATCGAGTATTCTAATGTTGATTGAAGATATAGACTTTTGATTAACGAGAAAGTAAACAATGTTTTCTGGTTTTTCTAAAATCCTGTAACCCGGCGGTACGTTCGGTATGAACTCGTGAATTATATGTGATGGTTTTCCGTTTGCAAATGAGTCACTCAAAATATCACATTCGATCCTAATGACGGTTGTCGGTAGAATGTTGACAGGATAGGTTGATTCGTGCATTTTATTTGCTTTAAGAACTTCTTTAGGAAAGCCCAGCAATGTAACAATGGAGTTAGATTTTTCAAAGTGTATATCTTTTGAGCAAATAATATTACATTTTAGAGTGTTGTTATTCGATGATATATTAATATTACTATCATGAATATGATTTTTTAAATATTCGGAAATGTCTTCTAGCTCGTATGATCCCTCTGGAATTTCGATAACATAATTATCATCATAGTGAAATTTATTGTTCTTATAGTCCACATTGGGGATAGAATTAAATGTCGCAAAATATAGTAACCCGCATTCATACTCGCCGTTTAATTGAAGGGCTGGTAAATAATTTGTTGTTAAGCTAGAGGCGATGCCAGTGACCGACAGTGTGAATGACATTTCGAAAAATGATGAATTTTAAAATTGAGCATTACTTATAAATGAAGTTGCCAAAAAAAATTAAGAAACTCGATGCAAAGATGACCACAGTTTTTTTCATTAAATGTTTGATATCTTTTATAGTTGTAAAAAATATTTTCGCACTTCAAATAGTTGATTATTTCTAAAGGAGGCATCAAATCTCCAAAGCTGTCAAAATATTCAGCATAATTATTTATTTTAGTGTAGGCTACCCAGTGAGTTCCTTGATTCAGGATGCTGTCCAAATTTACTATGCCACATTCAACATCACGAACTTTCCTCGGCAAAGTATCCCTCATATATACACCTCTGAAATAGGGGATATCTTGCGCGTATTTTACGATGTCAATATTGGTAAGTGCTCGTCTAGGCAGCCGCTTTATTAGTTTTTTTGCAAATTTAAATATATTTTACGACCATTCTTATACGGTTTAATATGTAAGCCGTGACCTATAACAACCGATTCCATTGCTTGGTTATGTCTTTGGGCTTCTTTTAGTTGTTGTTGCGCAGCTTTAGCATCGTTAACAGCTTTTGCTATACCCGCAGCCCCACCAGCCAAGCTTCCCAAAGCAGATAAACCGGCGAAAATAGGTATAAGAGGAAGGAATCCCCCCGTTTTTGGTATTGGTATAATTCGAGGTAATTTAATAACGTCTTTACCCCCTTTTAAAAATTGTTTTGCACAAGCAAAGGCGTGCTTAATAGCAGTTTTCTTATTTTTTGGTTTAAGTTTATTCAAGTTTGACCGAATTTTTGAAACAATTTTTTTGAAAGCTCTGGATTTTTTCTTGACACCTGCTCCAGCTGCAATCTTGGCATTCATAATATTTTTAACAAGCCATGATGCAATTTTTTCACCTTTCCCAGCTTTGTTCGATTTTAATCGTTTAGCTGCGTTTTCCATTAACTTCACATCGGCTATATGGCGGTTACTCATATCTTTAAATTTCATATAAGCAATGTCGTGCTCTTTACAATACTCGTCCAATTTATTCACCCCTCTATCACCTTGAAGTAATCTCTTCTCTAACTTAGTTCCAGGCCCGCAATAATTGTAACCGGGTAGATGAATTTCAAAAGGTAATTTATTTATTAACTTATCGACTAGTCCTCTTCCTTTCATAAGTAAACACTAAATGACTTACAATTACATTGTTTTACATTTTTATAATTTATTGTCATTATAAATCCAACTGTTCTCTGTTGAAGGTAAGCCGAGCCATTTAACAAATGATTTATTACCTCTTCGTTTAAGTACTTTTTCAACTAGATAGATATCAGGATATTTAGTTTTTAACAATTCTTGCTCATAAAAGCATCCTGAAATTATTTGATTTTTCATATCTTTTAATATGTATGTTGCAGGATTCCTAGTTTTGATAGCAATAATTTTGAACAATTCTGCTGACCAATTAGGTCCATAACCCTTCCCAAAAGCTCCTTTATATTTACTCACGCGGACATAGTCACCCACTTTACATTTAGGCATTCGTTGAATTTTATGTTTATTGAGTTTTGCTTTTATATTGGAAAGAACAGTGTGCATATTGAAGCGATTTACATCTACAGGCTTAAACTGTGTTGTGCTATGTAAAGTATTATTATAATTATTTATAATACCCGTTAAAGGTTTTCCTACCCATTTGTAATTACCACTTAAACTAAAGTGTTTGTACAGTCTATTTTTCAAAGTTCTTATAAAGCGCTCTACTATAGAAGCTTTCTTAACAGAATATGTCGAGTAATGATTAATAGAATATTTTTTCATAAGATTTTTGAACAATTCATTATAAAATTCTTTCCCGTGATCAGTTTGTAAATTCATGGGTTTTCTTTTCTTCTCTAAAACTAACTGCATAGCCTTAGCAACGTCTGTTTGATTTTTAGTCTTTAAAGGAATTGCCCATGCGTATTTTGAGAGCGCGTCGATAACGACCAATATTAAGTTGTAACCTTGGTTTTTATCGGCAAAGGTTCTCATCTCCGCTAAATCTGCCTGCCACAAGTCGTCAATATTTTTCAATTCTACATGACGGCGAGGAAAGTTCTTGCGCGCAGGCTTGTGTATTTCTTCAACGATATCCTCTTTACTCATTATCTGGTAGATTTTTTTAAATCAGCGATAATGTGATCAACGTCTGTTTTCGTGTAGAATGTTTGATCATGCTGTGTTTTTAACAATTCATAATTTCTTTTTATATCTATACTCAAGGTTTCGATGATCTTTTTAAGTTCTTTTTTTGAACAAAATTCGTTACTTAATTTGTCTACATACGACTTAGTGACAGCATCGTCAGCTTCTTGCGGCGGAAGGAGTCTTTTTAATCTAGATGATCTCGCATCAATATGCCCGTCTTTAGTTTTATAGATTCCCGTATCTACCGCATGTATTAATTCAGTTAATATAAGTCTCTTGTGAACATGTTGACCGAACTTATCAACATTCATGGTTGCATAGATATGGATAGGACCGTGCTCGTAGAAAGCTCAAGTATTACTGTGCATATGTAGAATTTTGGGGGATTTATAAATGTTTTTAAATCACCCCGCTTTCTCTCAATTCTTCCAAAATAGATATGATTTCATTATCAACACCCGTATTTCCAGCATCACGAGATGCAATTAACAAATGAAGACGTTCAACTAGCTCATTAGGATCATTCCAGTACACATAGTCTAAATCTTTCATTACCTTTTTCTTAAATGGCAGCCCATTTCCTGATACATACCCCTCTCCAGATATGTTTTTATCTAAATGGAACAGAGGTTTTATTACATAGCGATATTTCGCCCCCTTGTTACTTTTTATAGCCTTTCTCGCATCGAAATCTCTTCTATGCACATTAGTTTCTAACAATATTTGTTTGTATATATTTTTATCATTCGTTGTAATTTTAATCAAATCGGGATTTCTTTTATATAACAATTCTTTCAAACCAGGTGATAAATGCACTCTTATATCGCCCACGGAAAGTTGATCATCTCCAATTATAGCTTGTTTATTTCCAATCATAGTTTTTCCATTTTTATGTCTTATGCCAAAAGGAATATCTATTCGTAAATTAGCCATGCCAGGAAAAAGTGGTATTTTGGTTTCTATGTCATCGTCTTGCGATTCTAAAGAGGAAACAGATGGATGGCGAATAAAACTAGTACTAGGAGACGCAAATATTTCAAACTCTTTTTCCTCATCCGTTTAAGTGCTAGTGTCTTCACTAGTTTCGTTATCATTTATTCCAAAATTTTTATCGGGATGCATATTTACAACTTTTTCAAATTCAGGTGAAAGAGTAGATTTTTTTATGTTGTAATTTGAGGGTGAATTGTTTGATAAGGCAGAATTTATAACAATTTTATGCAGCGGGTCTGTAATAGGTCTCAGAGTCTGCTCTAAGATCATTTCATTGTCGAATTTATTTTCTCTTATCTGGTTTAGCTTCTTTTTTACAGCCTGTACTGATTTAATAATTTCTTTCTTTAAGGTTTTCTTCATGATCAAAAAAACAATACACAGACATCCGTGTGAGTTTAACATTCGATAGTGAATGAAGTAAACAAGTAAAATCTTTTATTTTTATTGTGTTAATCAAGTACGATAAAAGTATCAAAATTAAGACGATACTGACCCTTATTTCTTTCACAGTCTTTATTAATTACTAAGTAGTTGTACGGAACACTCCAAATAACAGCGCAAAGATTTTGAAATTGATTCCACGTCATATCGGTGGTTATGTGTTCATTATAAATATGTTTTAAGTTAATATCGTCTTGTTTGAACAGAATAATTAAATTAGTATTATCGCGTACGAGCTGTTTTGGAATTTTGGTGTAAGTCTGATTTAAATAAAAACAATCGATCAACTTATGTCTTCCCATGGAAAAGTAATCACGAATATTATTTTGCTTTTCACAAGCAACATCATCAAAAATGAACACTGAATTTGGTAATGCTTCGGAGGCTGGCAATACGTCTTCATTTTCTTTAAACTTTGAGAAAGATACATCGGGCACATTTTCTAAGACTCTGCTTAAAAAAAGATATTTTGGTTGAAATGTGGTTTTACAATAAAGGTAGACATTTCTATATTTCAAACCGTTTTCGTGAAGAAGCAAGCCTAACATAATATTGGTTTTCCCACAGTTAGAGGGCCCACAAACCAGACATCTTATTGTATCAGGCAGCAGGGAGCTGTGCCGGGGATTATTTTTCTTTTGGAGATCTAGTTCACAATATACCGTATTTAAATTTAGAGACTGTGACTGCTTTTCAAATTTCATGGTTTACATTCAGTTTACACGTTCATACGCCTTCCACTACGGACTACTTATCAATTTATAAGTGGATTATAAATCATGCTCAAGTTTTATACTTTTATTTGTTTGAGTGTACAAGCAGTACACGTTGTCCATGATATAATTGACCACCCCCTTCTGAAGTTAGTAGATAATGCAACGTGCACGTCATTATTTCGTAGACACAGTATATGAGGAGCAACGAAACAAAGTCAAACATGTCCACATTAACTTTTTTACAGGAGAGTCAAATAACTAATAAACTAATATATGCGTGATTTTGGTGCAATTTTTTCCAATCCAATGATTATTCTATTTCATTTGTGTGATTATGATCGCAAGTTTAGAGTTTGACATCAAAATACGACTTTGTACCAGGATATGGGTGATTCTGATGCAAACCTTGGATTTCTAGCGATTATACAAGAGCGATTAGTGTGATTTTGAATACTATAAAACTGTTATGATCGCAAGTTTAGAGTTTTACATCAAAATACGACTTTGTACCAGGATATGTGTGATTCTTATGCAAACGTTTGATTTCTAGCGATTATACAAGAGCGATTAGTGTGATTTTGAATACTATAAAACTGCTATTCGGTAGGTTTCAGGCTAAAGATGTCGAATCGATAAAAAAACACTTGTGGAAAAAGTGGATATGTGTGATTTTGTTCCGTTGCTCCTCATATCAAAAGTGAAAACATCACGTAGCTTGACCATAAAAAGCTTCAGTAACTTTATCGCATGAGAACTACCGTGACATCATCGAGTGCAGTGTAGTGTCGTGTGCAAATTAGCAATTAAACCCCTATATAAACCATACAGGGGCCGTGAAACAGCATCAGTATTCCTGAACGAGATCTCCAGTAAAGTAAAGAGACCTACAGTGAACAGTGAACAATTAAAATTAAATTAAAAAAGTTTGCGAATAAAAGTGTAAAGTGTATCCGTGCCAACGATTGCAAGGTAAGTTCTTTTATTTTTAGGTTTCCGTATCCCGCACGGAAGCCTATTACTAAGCCTACACCGTCTGTCTGCCCGTCCGTTGGTAAGTTCTTTTATTTTTAGGTTTCCGTAACCCCCACGGAAGCCTACTAAGCCTGTACCGCCTGTCTACCCGTCCGTGCGTCCGTCCGTCCGTCCGTCTGTCTGTCTGTCTGTCTGTCCGAACGAAACCTCCAGTAAAGCAGTACCTACAGTGAACAGTGAACAATTAAAATTAAATTAAAACAGTTTGTGAATAAAAGTGAAAAGTGTATCAGTGCCAGTACCGACGATTTAAACGTGAGTTCTTTTATTTTTAGGTTTCCGTATCCCGTACGGAAGCCCGTTACTAAGCCTGTGTCATCTGTCTGCCCGTCCGTTGGTAAGTTCTTTTATTTATAGGTTTCCGTCCGTATCCCCCACGGAAGCCTATTACTAAGCCTGGGCCGCTTGTATGCCCATCCGTCCGTCCGTCCGTCTGTCTGTCTGCCCGAGGGATGCATCTCTTGAACTGTAATAGGTAGCTCGTTGAAATTTTCACAGAATATGTGTTATTATGGTGGATATAACAACAAATAATAAAAAAAAATTAAAAGTAAAAAATTATGAGGGTTCCCATACAAGAAACGTGTTTTTTTTTCAAATGTTTTTTTATGATGCGGAAACCTCGGGGCGCGATTCCGACTCGTACTTAACCGGGGTTTTTTTTAAATTTTTTGGTTAAATGGGGCTGTGGCCGTGTCAGTGCTTAGATACTTACATTATGTTTTCTCGCGAAATTGGTAATGGAGGATCGATTCATTCACGGTCTAGGCTGGAATTCTGATGTGTTTTTTCTCTTAATTTTTGCTTTACATATATTTAATAAATAACTTATTTCCCACTTACATATTTTCACTACTGTTATTTTTATCCGTTTGCTTTAAAAAAGGAAATACATTCTTTCAGTTAGCTGAAACTTAAAAAAAAAATTCCACTTCGTTCCTACAAACAAAACTCATTACCCAAACACTGTACTTATTAATATTTCACTCACCAGATACTTGGAGAAGCAGGAGCGCTGCAGAGCGGATACGTGATAAGAACATCATCAGACCATCGCTCAATCCAAAGCCAAGGACAAAGTATGTAAGTGTTATTATTTTAAATAAAAAATAATAAAATAATTCCACTTCACTATTATTTAAGGAAATCTTACAAATAATATTTACCTACCCCTACTCTAATTATGTTAAACTTTGCGACCACTGGTGCTATTTGGAATTTTACAGTATGTAGGTATTTAAAAAATATATTGAGTAGTCCTTGTTCTATGACTTAGTAGCGAACAAAAATAAGCATCTGAGTGATAAATAGATCAATCAACGGGATGCTATACGCAAATGGAGTGGGCACATTATATTCTTTTTGGGGGAAATAAAAACCATATTTTAACTGATTTGCAGGTCATCGTACAAGAACCCGTTCAATTCGGGCGATGAGGCGGAAGCTGGTTTCATCGCTCAGAAAAAGAAGAAGAACACAGGTGTTAAGCAATCCAACGCTTCAGCAGAGAAGCATTCAACTACCGCTCGAATGTACGAGTTGTTTGGCACGGACAGCGAGAACGAAATCCCTCCGTCCGGTCAAGTTATCAGCAAGAAACGCGTCAACGGCAGTACAGGCAGCTTGAAGAGCGAGAAGTCAACGAAACGACCTCACGTTCCCGACAACTTGAGCTCTGACAGCGAGCGTGAGGTGCTTCCTTCCACCACCCGTGGTGTGAAGCCTAATCGCCGGGCCACCAGCAACATTAAACGTTCTGCACAACCCTCCAAGAAACGTGTCGCCGTTGACCCCTTCGCTTCCGACGTGGAACCCGATGATGTGCCTGCATCGCCGGTGAGGAGTAAACAGTCATCATCTTCGTTAATCTGCTCGCTCGCCCGCAGGCAGGGAAATGGTTACTATAGGAGTGTCCTCGACAAAAAAGGGGAGTATTTTGCCGAACTGAAAGTTTATGTGGCAAAAGATATCGAAAAGATAAAGCCCATCGATAGATGACGACACGCGATCATTGCGATAAAATCAAGGTTGGACGAAGACGAGGAAGCTTGGAAGTACCTCACTCGCTTTGTAACTTGTGAACGTAAAACATTTGAAACGTCTAAGGTGTAGTTTTCGTTTTTGTTTAAAAATTACGGTTTTACATTATGACACATATAGGTAATGTTTAAATTATTTTTAGAGAAAATGTATTGTGAAATTTGCAATAAAAATATACACAAAAATAAGTTTGGATATCATCAAAGAACTAATTTGCACAAAGCTAATGCTTTATTGAGCACAGATCTAGAAAATGTACACGTGATTACGTCAGCCTTCAAAAATAGAGTAAGAAGCTATCGCATAAATCCCGTTCGCGAATACGCCGACTCTAAAGAATTCCTTATCGATATCAGCACTCAAGTAGAATGTTTGATTAAAACAACTCTCCTCAAATATATTTCTTTAAAGGTTAACTTTGAATTGTACTGCTATTTTTCGTTGATAAAAAATGGGGAAGAGACATTGAAATCATTTAGTACTAGATATCAACCTGTCTTGCAAAGCACTAATGTATTAGATTTGTTTATATCCACCGTAGAGAAGCTTGACCTTAAATCGACCGAATTCGAACAACGCGAGTCCGGGTGGAGTTTCGAACGAATAAGTCACCTTGAAGTAAACATAAATAAATATACTCCTTTAAGAGGTGGAACGTATATCCCTCTACCTCAAGTTATTCAACATAAAAAGTGTTGCATTAACGTGAAAAATAATGACAATTGTTGCTTTTTATGGAGTATTATTGCATATTTATATCCCACAACGCGGAACGCGAACAGAGTTAGTACATATCCACACTACTCGACAGTTTTAAACACTGACGGTATGTCCTTACCACCGTCGTTTGATGATATTAAAACATTTGAACGCAATAATCCTCGCATCAGTGTCAATATATATGGTGTGTCAAACAAAACTGAAATAAATGGCCCCCTATACGTTACTGAGAAGCGAAAACTACATCACATAAATTTACTTTTCATCGCAAAGGGTGAAAAAAGTCACTATTGCTTAATAAAAAATCTTCCACGGTTGGTGCGTTCACAAATAACCCATCACCATGGTAAAATATTCTTATGTGAAGAATGCTTGCTTCCTTTTTCCAACGAGAGCAAGTTTGAAAATCATGACTGTTCGCGAGTTCGAGTTATCTTAGCGCAGGAAAATAAATGTCTTCAGTTCGAACACTATGAAAGGACACAAAGGGTGCCTTTCGTTATATACGCTGATTTTGAAAGTATGTTACGCGCTTGTTCAGAAAAAGAAACCAATAAAACTGAACGAACTCGATGTGTTAACATTCACATACCTACATGCTTCGGGTATTATATTTGCTCCTCTGTCAAACCAGAATTGAATAAGTTGGTAACCTACCGTGGACCTGATTGTGTTAAAACATTTATTCATAAACTAACTAAAGATGTGTTGAGATTGCAGAATATTTTAAGCTATAATGCACCAATGAAACCATTAACAGTTGAGCAAAAAAATATATTGAATGAAGCTGAGAAATGTTACATCTGTAAGGAACTGCTGTTCGGTGACTGTGTTAGCGATCATGATCATTTAACAGGTAAATTTCGCGGGCCGGCCCATTCTCAATGTAATTTAGTTCTTCGCAAATGCCCCTTCATACCGATATTTTTTCATAACTTATCGGGTTACGATTGTCACTTGTTTATAACTGAATTAGCAAATACGAAAGGACGTATAAAAGTCATACTGAAGAACAAAGAAAATTATATCAGTTTTACGAAGTTTTTACCACTAGGTGATGGTCGGTTTGCTCAAATGAAATTTATAGATTCTTTTAGATTTCTCAGTTCGAGCCTTGAGAAACTCAGTAAAAGCTTAAAAAGTGATGATTTCAAACATTTAAAACGGATATTTAATGATTCAGATCTTTTCAACCTATTGCGTCAAAAAGGTGTCTATCCATATGATTATATGGATTCGCTCGACAAATATGAAGAGACTACGTTACCGAATATTTCAGATTTTTATAACAGACTTACTGGAACACATATTACGCAAAGTGAATATGATCATGCCCAGAATGTCTGGCACATTTTTGGTGTAAGAAACTTTGGAGAATATACAGACCTCTACCTAAAATCTGACATACTTTTGCTGTGTGACGTATTTGAAAATTTTCGAGAGATGAGTTTAGAATTTTACAAACTTGATCCAGCTTATTATATTACATCACCAGGTTTAAGTTGGGACGCAATGTTGTTGTACACAAAGGTAAAACTGGAACTAGTTTCAGATTTGGAAATATATGAATTTTTAGAAAAAGGCGTTCGCGGAGGTTTCGCCCAAAGTATACTGCGATATGCTAAAGCAAATAATAGATATTTATCAGATTATGATAAAAACGAAAGAACGTCTTTCCTGGTGTATCTAGATTGTAATAACTTGTACGGTTTTGTAATGATGAGGAAATTGCCTATAGCCAACTTTCGATTTCTGAGCGTGAATGAAGTTGAGAAATTTAATGTTTGCGATGTGGACGATGACTCAGACGTGGGATATATTCTGGAAGTCGACATGGATTATCCTGAATATCTCCACGACGCTCATGCAGATTTACCATTTGCTCCTGAGAAATTCACCCCCATTAATGGTACAAATAATAAACTCATTGCAAGTCTATACAACAAGAACAAATACGTTATTCATTATATTCATTTGAAAGCTTGTATACATAACGGTTTAATTTAAAAAAAAATTCACAGGGTGCTTACATTTACACAAACACATTTTTTAAAGAAATATATCGAGCTTAATACTTCTCTACGCAAACAAGCTAAGTCAGAATTTGAAAAGGACAACTTCAAATTATATAATAATGCAATATTTGGAAAGACCATTGAAAATAAACGCAATCAAGTCGATGTGAAGTTAGCAAATGTATGGAGAGACCATACAAATCTGACGAACAAAGTTCTCGGGGCAGGTAAATTGATTTCTCGACCTAACTTCAAAAATATCTCTGTATTTTCTGAAAATTTGGTCGCTATTCAGCTGAACCCGACTGAAATTGTTTTGGACAGACCTATTTATATCGGGTTCACCGTCTTAGAATTGGCCAAGACTCATTTATATAATTTTCATTATTCTGTAATGAAGCCTCTGTATGATAGTAATATCAAGTTGTGTTACACTGATACTGACAGTCTTTTATATCATGTACATACCGATGATTTTTACAAAGACAAAAAAAAATATATCATTTTTTGATACAAGCAATTTCTCAAAAGACAATATTTATAATATCCCACGCGTACACGACAAAATACCAGGACTATTCAAAGATGAATTGGGTGGTCTTCCCGTAGAGGAATTTATAGGGTTGAGAGCAAAATTATACTGCATTAAAACACCTGAATTCTCTATTAAAAAAGCTAAAGGGGTCACCCCATCTGCAACAAAATTAATAAACCGAAAAGAATATAGGAAGGCTCTCGATAGCGACGAGTCTCTACAACGTAAAATGTTAACAATTCGATCAATGAAACACGTGTTATACACTCAAGAGATAAACAAAACAGTTCTCAATAGATCTGATGATAAACGACAATTGTTCAAAAATAAGTATAGTACATTACCCTGGGGGCATTACCGAACTATGTTTTGATTCAAACATCGTTCTAATTTACGTCTCAGAAATTATGTTCTGTAATATTAATATACCTACTGTGTTTATTTTATGTGTATCTTTCATGATTGCAACCCTTTGTTTACCAATACATGTTATTATTTAAAGGGTAATATTTGTAATTAATTATTAAGTCTCAGAAATTATGTTCTGTAATATTAATATACTGTGTTTATTTTATGTGTACCTTTAGTGCTTTTAACCCTTTCTTTGTCATTGCGTGTTTTTTATTTAAATAAAACGCTTTGAGTTGTAAATACGCTTTTATTTTAAACATCAGTATGCAAAATTACAATTAATCACTTTTTTGGAAATTAACTTTAAAACTCTTTCAGTAGTATCCAGAATTTCATCAAAACCTGCTCCTTGCACAACATATTGTCCTTGAATTGATGGCACTTCACAAGTATCGAGCCCATCGGGCAGAACATCAAAAATTTGTATCTTGATTAACTGCTGCCCCCTAGTCTGTGCCGGTGCCATTACATACGACGACAAAGCTTGCAGTTGATCTTTCCTAGTTCTTTTTTGTTTCTGTTTCTTACACAAATCGATGCATTCTGTTTGCTTGATCTGAAAATAAAAAATAATAACATTAATTCAGTTAATTTTATTAAATTTCTAAAGTGCTAAAAATAATTATACCTCTAGAATTTTTTTATTTATAGGTAATATTTTAAAAAAGAAAAATATTTATCTTACCGATGTCATGATGATGTAGAGAAACGTGTGTACAAGCAAGACTTTAATCTATAACTGACCATTAAGCTCCACACAACATAGACTATGATTTGTTTTTCACACTTTCCATTTTTATGAATACTGAGAATTTATCATCAAACGTAATACAAGTTTAAAATTCTTGAAATTACTGATGAGTCATAAATTATATTTGTACACGTGCATGAAATAGGTATTTCAGAAATAATCATCATACACACAACTTAACATTTTAGTCATATACATAGCTCAACAAAATATATGATGTTGACACTAAATGTGTGATGAATTAATTTCTACCTTTTATAACCGAGTTACATTATAATATTAACAGTCTTGCGAAAGGTTGCAGTCGAGCCGGACGCTGAAACTAATTACTGCTAGTAATCATGTCTGCTCATATTATCGTAGACGTGCAAGGTTTCAAAACGTCTGGCAACGAGTTTATTTTGAAAGAATTGGCTATAGCTTCATACGGAAAAACCGAAGTTTTTATTTTGAAGCCACCGTTTCCTTATTGGAAACTGACCAATGAAGAAAAGAGACAAGTGCGCTGGATAGAAAAGAATCTCGGAATATCATGGAGGGAAGGATTTTTGAACACGAATGAATTCAACAATTACGTTAAACCATACTTACAAGACAAGACTTTCTACTGTAAAGGCATTGAAAAAGCAGCCTGGATAAAGAGATTGTGTAATAATGATAATGTTGTAAACCTGGAATCGTTTGATTGTCCTAATTTTAAGAAATTAGCTGAAACTTATTGTAAGGATTCGGATAAATATAATTGTATTAGTCATAAGAACCATTGTGCTCTAAAAAATGTAATGTGTTTAGCGGAATGGTGTTACGAAGTTGATTTTGATAGAGATACGGTAAATTAAAAAGGTATAAATGGAAATGCTCGACAATGTTTTAAAATATAATTTTGTATAATATTTAACGTAAGTTAGATTTATGGGTAATTTTGTATTTTTTATTATTTGTAGTTGTCTAAATAAAAATAATAAGAACAAGTAATTCCGGTGTTTCATTTATATGTATAAAGAATACCTTAGTTTGAATATTAAATATAAAATAGATAACATTATAAAAGGTTAGGGGTTTGGGAATAATTACAATATAAGTAGAGTTGACATAAATGTCACAAGTTTTTTTTGCACTATTCATCAATCATTGAATCTGTTCTAGCTAGTTTTTAAAATATAAAAAAAAAAACAGATGGGGTTGCATATGATTGAGTAAATGTAAAGTATTCGTTTGTTTTTTCCACTTAGATAGGAGAATTAAAACTCTCGTTAGATCATGTTTGGTTATACCATGTATTAATTAAATATATTAAAGTTAGTTTAAGCTTTAGTCGTTGTTCGTTATAGTTAATTTAAAAAAGTGTATATTGGGCTAGCTATATCGAATGAAATGAGATATAGCTTGCCCAATTATACATTACTAGCGCTCACTGTGACTTTGTATCCAGCAGGGTTCGTTGTCAGCAAAAGATCCAGCAAAGAGGATTGATAACCGTCTATATCTGGTACTCTGGTCGGTTGGTCTACCGGTTGAGACAGGTCATGGGTCAGAGCAAAGTCTTAGGCGGCTCTCCCCGCAAAATCAGCTCTCCCGGAGCCTAGCCACTCCTCGAGATCGTGGTAGGCATTAAAATCTCCAAGCAGAACCATATCCGCGGAGCGACTTGGATTTCGTCTGCCGCTGTACTCAAGTGCTCGAATAATCAAGCTGTCCCCGCGTCGCCTGAGTTGCGGCCAAAGGCCTAAGACAGGCATACACACGCGACACCGTCCCCAAGTCCACATGAACCCACAGCACAGAAAGCTCGGGGTCATCCAGGCAGCGCAGGCGACGACAGCAAATATGGCAAACATGCAAACCCCGGCTCGAGGGCGGAATACTTCTTCTAGGGTGTAGGGCAGGGCAAAATATTTGCGTTTCTGTCAGGAAAAGCAAAGCCGGCCTTGCCGTCTCTAGGTGATGGTGGACGGCATTCACGTTGGTCATGTCGACGCAAAACCTTGTGGGGCTGGCACCGCTGTACGACTTTTTTTGTCCGAGACCCCTACTCCGGTCACCACACGGACGGACCACTCCGGGATTATGCGCCGGCTAACCAGGGCAGCCACTCGCGTTGGTTAGATGCGATTAGGCCCCTGTACTACCCGGCGGGCGGTCAGCGGAATAACCGTTTCACCGTGTCACCCTGCCAACCGTGTCGATGCATCACTCCCAAACAGTGAATCCGCTTTAGGTCCGCTGGCCCACTTCTTCTCATGACCAACCACACCTGGTACTGTGTCCCCGGGAAGTATACTAAATTTGTGAACCGCTATCTAACATGGCCCTCGCCACATGTGAGTACCCCGCTGCAGATTTCACCGCAACCAGCGCAGTGGCTAAAATGACTGAAGGATGTTCAGTTTGGGCGCGGGAGTGGTCGACTAGTCAGCGACCCGCAGTTGAAGGCCCCTGGCCGGAATGGCCAAAGTTGCACGGCACCGGTGGTGAGATGGACCGTGAGTTTCCGCGACCGCCCGCCGCAGCTACATAGGTATTGTACGGTTGCTCGTATGCATGGCTTGCGCCCGCCCCCCCCCCCCCCCCCCCCCCAATTTCGCCACTGACCGCGTAGGTTTTTTTTTTATGGAATCACACGGTTGGCTACATCACCTACAACGTCTGTGATGTTAGCCCATAACACCGGGTGAACTAGGTGCCATGTCAGTGCTTCCCCCTTTAATCGTGCCGGCTACACTGAACTGGTCGGAAAACACAAACTATTTACATAGCCGTTTAGACCGACGTTTCATTCATTGCGGTGGTACCAACCCGGACGGGTTAAACCCTACCACCAAGTAAGATTAGGAGGGAAGGGACCTACAGTTTTACGAGGAATCCGAACCTCGGTCAGCCTCCAACGGTCAGCGGTCACCCATCCAAGTACTGACCGCACCCAGCGTTGCTTAACATTCAATAGCGACAGTTGACTGTCTGCACCATTGAGCTATCGAGGCTGACAATTATTTTATTACCGCATCCGCCCCCACTAGATCCGCCATTGGCGTCATAGTTATTGTTACCGGATCCGCCCCCCCCTAGTTCCCCATAATAATTGTTACCAGGTCCGCCCCCCCCCCCCCCCCCTACATGCGCCACTGGTTGGCCCCCAAGGGCCCCGCCAAATCCGCCACTATTTGTTCCAGTGGGGCTGCGCTGGCCCCAAAGAGATTAAAAGGGGCTTAGAGAGGACATTGCGAATATTTTCATATAAACTTTTTGAGCTCAAGATTATAATACGCCATCTAGCTTTGAATAGCAAAAACATGATGTAATATAGAACACATAATTAGAACACATTTCATCTATCGGTCGATAGATGAAGCCAATAGTCTAATAGGACGAGAGCCAACGACCAAAATGATAGTTTATTTTATATGAGCGATAAAATCGTTAAATTTAATTTACTATTCCGTTTTGATCAATTGACCCAAATTCACTTGTAAAAATGATTTTGAGACTGTTTGAGCTATAATATTAGGTGCTGAAATTGAAAATGAAATTGCCGTTTCTACAAACTGACCACTTGTATGTCAGCCTCGATAGCTCAGTGGTGCAGACAGTCAACTGTCGCTATTGAATGTTAAGCAACGCTGGGTGCGGTCAGTACTTGGATGGGTGACCGCTGACCGTTGGAGGCTGACCGAGGTTCGGATTCCTCGTAAAACTGTAGGTCCCTTCCCTCCTAATCTTACTTGGTGGTAGGGTTTAACCCGCCCGGGTTGGTACCACCGCACTGAATGAAACTTCGGTCGAAACGGCTATGTAAATAGTTTGTGTTCTCCGACCAGTTCAGTGTAGCCGGCACGATCAAAGGGGGAAGCACTGACATGGCACCTAGTTCACCCGGTGCTATGGGCTGACATCACGGACGTTGTAGGTGATGTAGCCAACCGTGTCAGTTTCCATAAAAAAAATAAAAATAAAACTTTGAAAGTGGCTACCTTTTTTTTGCGTAGGAATTCCAATTTCAAATATTTTCTGTTATAAAGGCAAATTATTCTTTTTTCAAAATCAGTTGTTCATTTGTTTTCCCACCGTTCGGTTTTTTTTACATCGCTGGTTCTGTGACCATGGAAAAATCTAAATTGCGCGTTATTTTCGAATATGAATCCCGTCGCAGCACCAACGCAGCACAGACGGCATGCAATATCATCGACGTGTATGGACCAGACAAGTGAACGTACTGACTGTGCGTTTTTGGTTTGATCGCTTCCGTTCTGGAAATGTTCATCTCAATGATGAGCCCCGTGGCCGACCGGAGACGAGAGTCGATAACAATGAATTTAAAGCCATAGTTGAAGCAGATTAATCACAAACCACGTCGGAATTAGCAGCAGCCTTCAATGTAAGTTATAAAACGATACTGATTCATTTACGTCAAATTGGAAAGATAAAAAAGCTCGGAAATTGGTTACTGTATGAACTCACTGAAAAACAACAACAAAATCGCGTCGAAGCTTGTCTTAACTTTTTGAATAAGCACAGAAATGGGGGGATTCTGAATCGGATTGTCACTTGTGATAAAAAGTGGATCCTGTATGACAATCGAAAACGTCCGTCACACTGGTTGGACACAGGGGAGGCAGCCAAACCATGTCCCAAACACAAATTGAGTCAAAAGAAGTTGCTTGTCAGTGTATGGTGGACCTGTGCCGGGATTATTCATTACAGCTTCTTGCACGTCTGGTCAGTGATGGTGGCAGGGACCGCGGGTTCGAGGCTCGCAAAAGACGGAGAAATATATTTTGTATTTTCAACTATTGTATATGCCTCTCTATCGCGCTCTCGCTTGCACACACAGGTCTCTATCGCGCTCTCGCTTGCACACACAGGTTTAGATGGAACGTTACACTTCTTCGCAGCCGGTGTTCATCAATTTATAAGACGTGACATCATCACGTCAAAACAAATCCGACGAGGCAGTGAAAAACGCCTTTAAAGAGTTCATCGATTCCCATCCCCAGGATTTCTATAGTAGAGGTATCAATGAACTTCCAGTAAAATGGCAAAAGTGCATTGATAATAATGGCCAATACTTCGATTAAACAAATATATATTTTTCATAAAAAAATTTTTTTGATTTTTTCTATATAGGTAAAACGGCAATTTCATAGGCAAGGACCTAATATTTGTTTTGCCTCATTTGGCATTTTTGTAAAGGTTGGTACGCGCACCGCTACTGACGTCTGAAAAACATGTTCTGGTTATCTTAGATCGGTAATTCAACAACATTCCGAAAATCAAACGGAATACCATGACAGGGATCGGTCAAATTGGTTGCCATTTTTAAAAAATACTGTCAGGAGACGCTACACGAAAAACATTTAGTATCGGGTTGAGGACAATTGAACGAAATACTATGAGACAAAAATATTGGTTGTGGGATCTCGTACTATAATAGTAGTAAAGCTACTGTATAACAGAGGGCGCTTTTTATTTTTTCAATATGGCCTAGTTGATCTTTGTATAGAATCATCTATGGAAATTATGTCTTATATTCAAATATTGAATAAATATACACAATACTTATGAAAATAAACTGATTACATGTTCAGTCGTATTTTTATATCGAGATTTGCAATACCGCAATGCGCAACTCGGCATATTTTCTTAGATTTTCTTCTTTCTCTAGCACACGAATACGACCTCACATGCGGACTGCTGGCGCTAGACTGAACGACTTTGTACCACTAGGATCTAAGTAGTAGATTACGATTTTGTTCTTGTTGTCCGGTCTATATGGAAGAGGGTGAGTTTAATGTCTTTGGCTGGCCCCCCTGGAAAAACCACCACAATTTGTACGAGTGGGCCCGTACTGGCCACCCTGAAATCCGCCTCTGTTCGTTGTCACGGACCAAAGAGAGGGTCTCGGACAAGAGTGTGAATCAGCGGCGACTCCTCTCAGTTGGCGAGGTTGGCGCCGCCAAACCAAATAAAATGAATGACACCATTAATACAGAAGTATCAAGCTAAAATAAATGTGAAAAAATTTCGGAGTTATATTATTTATGTCATATAATCCACGATTAATAAGATAAAACGTCAATCCCGTACCCGTTACATAATTTGAAATTTCGTGCGCGTCAAACGCGGGCGACGACGAATGATGACACATCAAGGCATTCATTGGCCGGTTGGCTACATTTTGAAGCGCCATCGTATTCCATACAAGGCGGAAGCGACCGATGTCCCCCCCGTCCCGCGCGGACCCGCTGATCAGCCTTTCGAGTTGGCGCAGCGGGGAGTGCATTTAGTGACGCGGTAGCGAGTAGAGCGAGCTAGCGAGCGAGCTAGGTGTGTGTGTTGCGTGTGCGGGTGTGTGCGCGCTGCGTCCAAACGACGAGTATTCTTGTGCTGTGCGAAGTGCGATGCGATGCGACTAGCGAGCTAGGCTAGGTGTGTTGTGTGCGCGTGTGTGTGCGCATTGGCTCGCGAGTTGATAGCTGCATATATTCCGTTATGTAGGTATGGACTTTGTATGGATGAATCCTGTGCAGTGTTGTTAAATTTAAAGTGATTTATTGGTAATTATAATGGCAAACTCCTACCGAGCTATCTACGGAGCACTCTAGGACAAGATAGACTCAGTAATTTGGCACTCCTACATATCTGTGGAAAAGGAGTTGCTAACAAAATTGAGGAAGAAAGAAGATTTTCACGATCGAGTCATCGAAAATTTCTTGTCTGTGGAACGAAGAGTGGACTTCATGTACAAATAAAATGTAACAATTCAAGCTTGTATGCCTGTCTCGTCGTCGTCGTGCCAAAGGAGACGTCGCTGTTGTTGGCTGCAACTCGACTGCTTTGACACAACCAGTAGGTACCTATCTACAGACAAATAAATCGTAAGTGAGCAAAATAAACCATTTAAACTAAATATTATAAACTATCTATATCGTAATCGTCTTTCAGTTTTTGAATTCATTGTGGTAGAAATAAATTAACGCATAGGTACCTAAGTTATGAAATTATGAAAACAAAAATCCTTACCCAGAGCCAACCCAATATTCAGGACCAGGAGTCGCCGCTGGTGTGAATGTGACTGAGTTCAAATTAGGAAAGATTATTAGATTAGGTGAACCCAGTACATCCAACATTTCGAAATTTGGAAGAAGAAGAACATGAGATCAGGGGTGAGGCTTGCCAGGCAGGATCTGTTGATTAAAAACACTTAGGATTCTGACATAGTTTTAATTAAATTAATTTTCCACTTTACAACATTTCGGTATTCCTGAATCCTAATTAAAAAATGTACGTATCTCAATCCATTCCATTCGGAGACAGGAGGAAGGATCTTGGGATCTGAAGAGGTAACAAGGCGGTCTGGTGTCAGGAGGTGACATGAAGCCGGTGTATAGGACCACAGAAGCCAGGATTGGGTTAGGAGCCTCAGTAGGTGGCAGGAAACCAAGGTGCGGGGTGACAGGAAACCCCGACAGGAACCCACAGGAACCGCTGCGATGCAGCGGAAAACTATCAACAGGAACTAGCCTGTGATGGAACAGCGAAACTCATCTTAAAAATGGCATTCCGCCACGAAGAACTTCACAGAATTAAATATGTAGGCGAGTTGCCTTTCAATAAATAATTAATACGACATCTGCGTAATTGCACTGATATTTTTGGATGGATTTGCCAACTAGACTTTCTCCAATGAGGGTTCAAAACAAAGTGAGAGCACCCCGTTTTTTCACTATACAAGAAAGCACAAATATAGATTGCCTATTATTTTCCGATCCAAATTCAATAACTGACAAACACACAGATAACACAAACTTTCACAATATTCAATTTTAAAAACAAAGCTGAACTGCCAGCCAAGAGGCAGAACAAGTATCAACGTCGCCCACAGATTAGTCTTTAACCGAAATGCAAAATAATAAAACGTAAAGTTTGTAACACAACGTGACAGCCCCTCCACCGAAAAGAAAAGGATGGAACATCCGATGGTCGACCCCGACCTTAAAGTCAAAGAATCGAACCAACAATGGAAGGATAAGAAAAACATTAACAATTCCACGAGGACTATCCAGATGAATTAAGAATCCCTCAAGTTAAAGCATGTCGTCCTTAAGTTACTTGTGCCCAGACTGGTTGAAAGTCAATTATCAATTTATCCACACAACCGGTATAATCGGTTGTAGGGATTAGTAAAGTCCATACCACTGGATACCACAGTAGTACATACCCAAACGCGCTTTGAAAGGAAGAGTTGCGTATCTCTCCAAAGGTAAAGGGTACACGAGAAAGACCCAAAATGGAAACACGAGCCCATTTAATGATGACTCTTTTACGTGTTGTCACCACGGAGCATTCGGGCATAAGAGATTAAAGTGCGTTGTCACCGCGCACTGTTCCAAAACAAACAGACCAGAACCTCCAAGTAACGAAAGTCAGAATCATACCAGTTGTGTTTAGGAAACAACTCTCAACTGGTCAATTCCAATAGTCCAAGTAAAAAGTCAAGGAAAGTGAATAAGATCTAAGTAGTAAGAAGTAAGAATGTAACATATTAATTAAGTCAAAAAAAAACAACAGTTCCGGAAGTAATACCTAATTAGACGAACACCTATTAATTAGGGCGGCGATAAGACCGATTAGACAAAGAGTCGTTAAAAATTAGATGGTAAGACTTCAATAAGAACGATGATTAAAGAACTAAGCTAAGTTACAAGATTCCTCGTTGGGTATTACAAGATCAACAACAGTGTCGACAACAACGAACAATGTCATCATAGAATACCATACAAGTCAAAAGTTTAAAAGACGGTCATCGGCTACCACCAATGCCATCATCAACAAGTAAAAAAAAAATTTAAGACGGTCATCAAGTTCAAAGGACGGTCATCAAGTTCAAAGGACGGTCATCAATTTCAAAAGACGGTCATCAATTTCAAAAGACGGTCATCAAGTTCAAAGGACGGTCATAAAGTTCAAAGCGGTCATCAAGTTCAAAGGACGGTCATCAAGTTCAAAGGACGGTCATCCAGTTCAAAGGACGGTCATTAAGTTCAAAGGACGGTCATCCAGTTCAAAGGACGGTCATCCAGTTCAAAGGACGGTCATCCAGTTCAAAGGACGGTCATCCAGTTCAAGGGACGGTCATCCAGTTCAAATGTCAGTCCGGTGGTCGACCCGACCGATCACAACAGAAGAAAATTTAAGAACCAAAAAGTAGAATAGCCCAAAAAAAAATCATTAAACTAATTGAAACGACAAAAATAAGCCTAGAAAATTCAGAACAACTCACCATAAATCAAATTGTAAACAATCTTATTGTTTGACAACCCACAGAACTAAAGATAAACAATGACAGATTTTACTGTCAAGTTGCTGACTGTGGTTACTCTATGGTACCATCATGCACTATGGCAAAAAAAAACTCTGGCAACCAACAACTTATATAACCACAATTAATTTAAGGGAAGAAATTGTTGTGAGTGCCGTCTGACAACAGAAAGATGGCGGACGGCGGGAGTATGTCGCGTCGTCATTGTAATTAGAAAAATATATTTTTGTGGTTCTCGCGGTGCGAGAACTTATACAACAGACGTTAAAAGCTACGACAGAATTGGCTGTATACTCTAATGAGTTTTGCCTGTTTCGGGAGGAGACGAACTATACTAAAAAAATAAAAAGGGAAGAAATTGTAACTATAATCTGTCAACTGTGATAGGAAACGCCATCATAGACCACTGACTATTAAGAAAATTTTTATCATCAACTGGCAGCTAGAATAAAAAAATAGTTATTTAATCTTCAAATCAAAATCAAAAAAACGTTTATTGCACATAATTGTTGTACAGAAGGTAGCACTTAATGCCCATGGCATTTTCCACCAGCCTACCCTTATTTACATATAGAACCAGGGTAGGTGCAACAAGACAAGGTAAACAAAACAAAGTCTTATAAAATAGAAAATAGAAGGACAAATAGTATATATCTATATATATAATGCATATAATACACATATATTATTCATAATAAATAATAAACATATATAAACATATACAAAATAAAACTCAGACATTACACAACACATTATGAATTTGCTCAGAAACTAGGGATACGGAAGTAGGAGATGAGATTTAGGAATTGAGGAGATAGTCTTTCAAGAGCACTCTGAACGTGTGGATCGATGCACACTGTCGTAAACGATATAGTTATTTAATCTTCGGCATGTCATGTCAAAGGCGGAAAAAAAACTTGATCATTCAAATTACTGTCAAAGAATACTGTTTGTAAACATTCCGATATAGAAAAATAATCTAAAAAGATGAATGTAAAAATGTTCGAATTTTTAAAGAATAGAGGCTAAAAAAACATTGCAAATGGTCACATGACATAAAAAAAATGATAAAAAACACTTTGCTCGTTACCCATCATTTTTAGTAAGAATATACACCCTTCACCAAAGTACGTCATTGCCCTTCACAATAAAATTTCAAACTGGCAAGAAATGAAAAAAAAAACATCTTAGAATGTTGATACCTGAATTCAGTAGTGTTCCTAAATTGTCATACTATTTATTTTGTAACAAATAGAATTCCAGTTGTTTTTTTTTTTTTTTTATGGAAACTGACACGGTTGGCTACATCACCTACAACGTCCGTGATGTCAGCCCATGACACCGGGTGAACTAGGTGCCATGTCAGTGCTTCCCCCTTTGATCGTGCCGGCTACACTGAACTGGTAGATTTGTATTGCAAGATTTAAAAAAAAAATCGGGGTGTGGCTGTGTCGCGGACACGGCCGTGTGTTTTACGTGAATACGTACGTACGTAACGGATAATACTTTTCTTGAGCGTATTGTATGTATGTCTAAGCAGCGGTAAAGTGTTTTTCCTTTGGTGGCTTCAATGAGCGCAGAAACCATCGACGGTCATGCACATCATACATACTACGTCCGACTTTGACGTCCGAATGGATTGTTGACAAACGTAGTAGTGTCGTCAAAGAGATTAAAAGGGTGGGTTTAATGTCTTTTAGTGTCGTGCACTAGCTGCTGCCCAATGTGTCTTCATAACATCATGTAATTACAGTAAACCTAGATTTATAAATAGAAGTTGTAGATTATAATATAATGGTATTTTCCATAGTGTAGACATCTTTATTACAAAGTTACAAAGCTACCTAAGCTTTAAGAAACAGTGTTTAACTTTGTCACAGAATACTTAATACTTTGTGCACACAAATAATTTGGTTCTAGGTTCTTAAAATTTAATTAATTACCTTTTTATATATTCCACTTCTTTTTTTTTATTAAGTACTAGTGTTGAAAACATCTGTTGTAGTTTTGCCTAATGTGAAAATTTTACTGGTTTATGTTTATTTGATTTATGATATTTATAACTGTACGTTTCATTAAAATAAATATATAAATAATCGGTGATCGCACATGATCGATGTCTCTACAGTCCGGCGTTCATATAGAAGCGATTACATCATTCACTTGCATAGGCTCGGCCGCCCCAGCTGCAGATGTACTGGCGCCGTTCGTTAATCCGCTCGGACGCCTTCATTCTTTTACGTTCCCAGCACCGCTTTACTCTATCATATGGTGTTTTATGGGTATCACTGGATTGCTCTTGAGAAGCCCTTTCCAACCGTATATGACCTCTATATTTTGATTTGGATTTTCGACGAGTATAGGCCGACATTGCATTATTTATTTAATTTTTTTACTTTAATAATAATAATAGGAAACACATAATGAAGGACGGCACCATTGACATCTGCCGCGCCTGCCACCAACCTGGCGAGTCCCTCAGACATGTGATTTCCGGTTGTTCGCAGCTTGCCAACACCGAGTATCTGCATAGACACAACCTAGTAGCCAGGATTATCCGTCAGCAACTTGCCTTAAAGTTCAAACTTGTGGGTACCGAGGTGCCTTACTATAAGTACAATCCACCGCCAGTTCTCGAGAACGGTCATGTCACACTCTACTGGGACCGGTCCATTATCACAGACAGGACTATTCTCGCGAACAGGCCTGATATTGTGATAGTAGACCGGGAGGCAAGGCGCGCAACGCTCGTCGATATCGCCGTGCCGCACGATGGTAACCTCGTCAGTAAGGAAGCAGAGAAGATGTTAAAATATCTGGATCTGCAGCATGAGGTTACCAAAATGTGGGCCGTCGACTCGACGATCGTTGTGCCCATAGTCGTTTCGGCGCATGGGCTGATAGCGAAGAGCCTCGACGACCACCTTGAGAGGCTCTCGCTCGTTGGGTCAAGGGCCAGATCCAGAAGGCAGCCCTGCTCGACACTGCACGCATCGTCCGGAGGTTCCTCTCTTTGGGACCCGACCATCGGTAGCTTGGGCTCGCCCCGCCGCCGGTGGTGGAAACTCCATTTGTTTTTGTATTAATTTTAGATTTTAAGTTTGTAAACATTATGTAAAATTAATATAAAAAAAAATGTGTAAATAAATGGATGACATAATAATATAATAATAATAACTTCTTTATTTCAGACAATTCTGCCCATACAAAAACACAACATAAAATCACAACACAAAAATAGATACAAAACAACTAACTAAAAATACACAAGAAAAAGACAACATTACAGACAAGGCGAGGAGTGTATGTGGGACCAGTATTGAAACATTCTCCCACATCCACCCCTCACCGCTGATTCAACAGTACAATTATCCGTTTTTAAAACACAGTCTGCGAAACTGGCCACTCTCTTCCTTATAGTGGCCCAGTATCCATCCACTCTTGCCTCCGTAAACATCCCCGAGGCACTGCAGAACCGCGGGAGTCTGAGGAGGCACCGGAACGCGTTATTGTACTGCACACGCAGTGAGTTACAGGCACGCTGTGTGTAATTGGACCACAGCTGGACTGACAGTACGTTTTAAATAACAGTATTTTTACTTCTCTAGAGCACCGAGCGAACCGTCTCGCCAGCATGTTGCTTTTAATTG
This sequence comes from Nematopogon swammerdamellus, assembly GCA_946902875.1. NCBI lineage: Eukaryota > Metazoa > Arthropoda > Insecta > Lepidoptera > Adelidae > Nematopogon > Nematopogon swammerdamellus. The sequence continues at coordinate 5,619,623 of OX336357.1, read as the reverse complement.
ACAAAGCTCGTCTTTGGCGTTCCATGTCGCAGTCGTCATTTAAATGTACGGTCAAAATGTGGCCAAGATATTTAAATTTGTCCACTATTTTCAGTGGCCGTCCGTACAGACATACTGGCGGGACGGCTGCCGGTGCCCTGCCCCTTCTAAACACTAAAACCTCTGTTTTTTCAGCGTTGTACCGGAGCCCGTGGGACGCCGCAAATAGCTCACATATCCCCATCAGTTTCCTAAGTCCACTGACCGTGGGGCTCAACAGCACCATGTCATCAGCGTAGCTGATGTTGTTTAGACAATCACCAGCCAACTGACACCCGACATTGGCACTGCTAAGCTCCACGATCAGTTCATTAATGTAGAAGTTGAATATGTCAGGCGAGGTGAGTCCGCCCTGCCTCACCCCACAGTTGAGTCTGTAGTTCGCCGATAGCGCACTCCCCCACCTGACAACATTCGTTTGGTTTTCGTACCAATGCCTCAACAGACTGGTTATTTCCTTGGGCACTTCCGACTTATACATCTTTTTCCACAATGTATTATACTCGACGGTATCAAAGGCACGGCTTAAGTCCAAAAAACATGCATAAATCGGAGTACTCCGGTCTAGATAATGATTCACAACCTGTTTAAGAGTTAGAATAGCCATATCAGTCGTTGCATTGGCGCGAAAACCAAACTGCGAACAGTGTATGTCGATATGCGACAGAAGCAGCGGCTGGAGAAGTCTCTCAAACAGCTTTGCTACCACTGTCGCAAGCGATATCGGCCGGTAGTTTTTCACACTCGACAAATCACCCGTTTTGTTCTTTATCACTGGAACGACAACGGTTCGCATCATTTCCGGCGGCAGGAAGGAGTGTTTTAGACAAATGTTAAACAGCAACGCGAGTCTCCCGAACAATCCGTCGCCTCCGTACTGTAGGTGCTCGACACTCAGGCTGTCATGACCGGGAGACTTGCCTCGTTTCATGCGTCGCACTGCCTCACCAACCTCCACCGGCAAGAAGCGAACCGTCACCGCTCCCCCATAATCAATCAACTCCCCGGAAGAACCCACCTGACTGGCCCCGGCTGCCTCCGGCTTGTCCACTCTGAAGTGAGACATGAACAGATTTGCGACTCCCACGGGCTCCTGCACACCCCCAATACTCACAGGTAAGCTAGTTTTAAATTCATGTTTTTTCGACTCAATCCAAAATTTGTTAAATTTTTATTAGATAATTGATCTGCTAATATATCCATCTTGATTTGATCCTCATTATTCTGACACCATCTCAACTTACGTTTAAATGTTTTTCTGGACTCACGCATATCCATGTACACCTGACCGGCCGTGGGCTTGCCGCCCTGCACCCACCGCGCGTACGCACAACGTATATATTTAACATCATATATATTCACTATAACTATTTCACACTAATGTTTTATACACACAATCGATAGATCTTGACCAGAGGTAACGATTGAAACTTAAACGAAAGTCGTAGCTTCTCCGAGTCAAAATTTATAACAAACTGAAATTATGTGACGCAGCAAAATTACCTCAAAATGGTGGCGCTTCCCCAAAGACATTAAACTCACCTTCCCCCTCCGCCGCCCGCGGTGCGTCACAGTCATCACTTATCGTAAAGAATTCTTTGATCCTTTAGCTATCGAGTGGTGTAATTAAATGTTGGATGTAGATGATAGTTATGAAGTTGCAACACCAAACTGTACACCCAGATTTTGTTATCATCAGTTTTCTGGATTGGCTCCCACTATGGAAGCAAATTTAAAGACGTATTCACGTCAAAAATCATTCTCTATTACACATGGAAGTTTATCATCCTAAGGAAAAAATAATTATGTTTAAATATATTCTTCCAACAACCACAACTCATGATGGGTTATCTATGAATAAATTGAAATCTTTTACGCTCCACCAATGACGTATCATGTATTCTACTAGACCTCTTACCCGGGCAACAGCCTTCGCTCCACCGCGGTGGAGTAACCATTACGCGGTGGAGCCCCTCTTGAGACTAGTAGCTCGCGAGCGGCCGAACGCGGCGGACGCGCCGCCCGCGCGCTCGCTGCCGTCCGTCTGCGGTTCGCATCGCGCCAGTCATTATGCCCGGTTGTGTGTTGCGATATTGCAAAAATCATACCAAAAATATTGGGAAAACTGATGGCATCTCATTTCATAGGTAAGTATCACTTCATTGTGATCTTAATATATAAGGTCTTTCAAAATTAGTTAATAGTACGCTAAGGGGGGGTTCTGCATCATATAGGGAGTAAAACCTATATAAAATTTTTTGGACCTTGGGCTTTTTTTATGTAAAATGTTCTTTATGTATTTAAATAAAAAAAAAATATGTGGTTGATTTTTATAGCCTAATCGATTCAGTTTCATAACAGTAACAAAAAAGTCTTCTTTACCATTTTGATGTAACACGTGTAAGTTGGTAAAAAAAATCAAATTCTTTCTATTCCATACTAATAAAACTAAAATTGTGGTTTTTCACAATTTCTGAAAGAAAGATATCTATGTGTTGGAAGACTTTTTTGTTCCTGCCATGAAACTGAAACGATTAAGAAAAGATTTTTTTTTTACATTTTACATTATTATATATTTTTTTTTTGTAAATAAAAATCTTTGTTCCTCAAAAGTGATTTATTTACGATACAGAACTCCCCCTTAGCGTACTATTAACTAATTTTGAAAGACCTTATATATAATATCTTGTTTTCATGTGCTTAGAAATATTTGGTTCAACTGGCCAATTAGGGCTGTCACAACGCTACTTCAATTTGAAAATTTTTTACATTTTATGTATTGACCTAGCATTGCAATAACATAAGCATTATTTAATTAAACAAATAAATTGAACGCGCTCATTAGGGCTGCCACATATGAATGATTAGAAATAGATTTCTGGGATATCATGTATGAAAGTAAATAAATATGTATTAAACAACGTTAAAATATGAGAGTGAATTGACCGCTAATTAGGGTTCTCGCTATTCTTTAATTTTTTTTTTATTAGTAAGTAATTGAGAAATGTTCAAGAAAAACTTTTTTTTTTACAAGGTTTCCACATCCTACTAAGGGATCAATACGAGAAAGATGGATAAAAATAGTCCAAGATGATACATTGTTTAAGGGAAAGTGAAAATTTAAATTTGTGTAAAGTGAAATTTAAATTATTTTGTTTAAGTACGGAGGAAGAGTTATTTTAGTTGTGTTTGTGTGTGTAGTCCAAAGAATACCTAATGGTTTTTTTAGTTATATATATATTTTTTTTTTAATAAATGCTGCACTCTTTATTTTATGTATGTTTGGTTTGGAGATTTTAAGTTTAGTCCAAGGCCAAGACCGCAGTTATTAATTCTTTATTATTAAGTTTAGTTTTTTAGATATTATTCTAGTTATTAAGTGTAGGTATTATAAGAATACAAAACGGCTTTACTGGCGGTCGAAATACGAGCTGTGTGGCTCGACGTTTCGGGCCAAACGTATGGCCCATCATCATGAGCACTCTGGCCGAAATGTCGAGCCACACAGCTCGTATTTCGATAGTGAGTAAAGCCGTTGTTACTTCTTAAAATGTCAAATAACCACGGTAATTTAAAAACCCATATAAGTTTAGGTATGTATTTCAAGTTATTATAGTTCTGTATTTTAAGTTTAATAAATACATAAAAACGTTTTATTCGATGAAATTCACTATCTGTTTTCTTCTATAATCCTTTAAAACGTCCCACTGCTAGGCACGGACTCTGCCCACTGACATAGAAGGTATTGTTTTTATTGTTGTTGTTTTATTGTTTATTGAGTATTCTTATGGCAGTCATATTGCACTCGAACTTGTCACAATTTGTTATATCCGGTTCGATTACCGTACATGGTGACCAGTGGAAATCAGAAGCAGTTTTCACAAAAATACCTTTCATAGACCAGTGTGCACTAGTTACCTAACTTTATTTTTCTTCACCGGAGCGATCGTACCTATTCGTTATGAAATGCACGTATATCAATCCTTATCAAGGAAATAAATAAGTACATTAGTTAGTGCCCGGGATTTGAACCCGCAACTTCTGCATTGAGAAGCGTTACCACTAGACTACGGGCACAAATACCTACTCGTAAAATAATAAATCGAAAAATATATTTTTGGTAGACTAAGTGACAACCCTACGTATTCCAATGCACGTGTTGACTGAACGGCCGGGCCGGCCGGGCCGCTAGCCGCTAGTCGCTCGCTAGCTAGCGCTAGCTAGCCCCTCTCCCGCTCGCTTCCCGCCCCGCGCGGCTCAGCGTTCCGCCACCCCGCTACCTTACCTCATACCTCAGCTATTGGCCGTCATTTCTCGGTATTCTTTCTTCGTAGTGCTCACTCTATACATAAAATCTCTTTGCGCTCCACTCACTTCAAGGCAAAGTTCTTTCCAACCAAATCCTAGGAGCAAGTTTTTCCATAAAATATTAATAAATGTCAAAAAAAAATTATAAATAAATAAATTACAAGTAACTAACAGACAGACATACAGATTGACAACTCCGCTTAAATATTCAAAGTTCCATCAGAAACCATGATTCACCTATCGATAGCTTCAATAGGAAAGGAAAAAGAAAAAAAATTAATCAATGGAAAGAAACTATCGCATTGGCAATAAAAAAAAATGTTGACTGGAAGAAATCACTAGTGATAAGTCCGCCTTAGCGCACTACTTCCCTCCTTGTTCCATGTTAGTGCAAATTGCAATTGCACTGTGCAATACAGAGTAAGTCAGTTCCTTTACAAAAAAAATAAAAATTCATGAAAAGTAGTAAAATCACATATATGTATTCAGGTATCAATTACGTAACCCTAAAATCTGTAAACAACACAGGTAAACACAGTGAACAAACCCTGTAAACAACACTAAAAGCACAACAACAACAGTTGATTAAAAATCAAACAACCAGACTGTTTTTAACCGACTTCCAAAAAAGGAGGAGGTTCTCAATTCGTCTGTATGTTTTTTTTTTTATTTTTTTTTTTTTGTTTGTTTGTAACGCGATTTCTCCGTCAATTGAGGGCCGATTTAGAAAATTCTTTTTTTGTTAGTTAGGTCGTACTTCCGAGGTGGTCCCATTTCAATTTTATCGAAATTGGTTCAGTGGTTTTCGAAAAATCAGCATAATACTAAGGTGTGTGGTTACCTTCAGCAAAACTTGTGATGTGGTCGTTTTCGGCAATTTTCAGTTTGATAAATTAGTATGGTGTGTGGTTACCTTCAGCAAAACTTTTGTGATGTGGACTTATTCAGCAATTTGCAGTCTGACACATATGGCGAATAATTCTGTACCACTTCAATCGATTTCGATTATTCGATTTCGATTATTCTTTTTTATGTAATATTACTAATAATATTACTTAAAAGAATGAAATAAAAACTGTTTTAAAAAATATTAAACCTATTTCCAAAAAACAAAAAAAAAAGAACTAAAAAGTATTAAATACATAATATTTTGAAATTTTCTCTGTCCTGTTGAAATACATGAACCGATATACTAGTGAACATATTCGGACCCTTGTTTCATGAATGTTCTAAATTTGAAATTTTTTATCTTTTCCGACCGGCCAGGTGCGCTTAATTTATTATGGTACGAGTACCATCGAGCTGGTCTGATGATGGAGACAGAAGGTGGCCATAGGAACTCCTAAACTACACATCATAAACCCATCGTGTTTGGGCTCGTTGCATTTGTCTTCACGAGCAATTTACTTTAGACCCAAGAGATTCTCAATTCGACGGTATGTTTTCTTTTTTTGGATGTTTGTTACGCGATTACTCCGTCAATTGTGGGCCAATTTTGAAAATTTTTTTTTTTTTGTTATTTGAAAGTGGTTAACCCTGAGGTTTTTGAAGTGAAAACTTCTTTAGCGGCGCTTGGCACTTTTTTAAGTGGGTAAAAAATGTATAACTCGCGACATCGCGTCAGCGTCATTTTTAAAATGAAACCTTAAGTCATTGCATTAAGGGTTAAGTTAGAGTGGCACGGGATCTGCCGGCACTCCCGGAGTGCAACTGTTAAGTAGGGTTCGGTAACACGTTTATGTCTGTCCATTCTACTAAGTTCTGCAAAATGAATGTAGGGTTCCGTAACAAATGCATGCCTGTCTGTTCTACTAAATTTAACATTTATTTCAAAATGAATGTAGGGTTCCGTAACTAATGCATGTCTATCCGTTCTACTAAATTTTACAATTTTCAACCAAGGCCCTCCGACGGTTATTTTATAATAAAAGTAGGGTTCCGTAACACGTTTATGTCTGTCCATTCTACTAAGTTCTGCAAGATGAATGTAGGGTTCCGTAACAAATGCTTGTCTGTCCATTCTACAAAATTTAAAATTTATTTCAAAATGAATGTAGGGTTCCGTAACAAATGTATGTCTGTCCGTTCTACTAAATTTTACAATTTTCAACCAAGGCCCTCCGACGGTTATTTTATAATAAAAGTAGGGTTCCGTAACAAATGTATGTCTGTCCGTTCTACTAAATTTCACAATTTTCAACCAAGGTCCTCCGACGGTTATTTTATAATAAAAGTAGGGTTCCGTAACACGTTTATGTCTGTCCATTCTACTAAGTTCTGCAACATCACCTACAACGTCCGTGATGTCAGCCCATAACACCGGGTGAACTAAGTGCCATGTCAGTGCTTCCCCCTTTGATCGTGCTGACTACACTGAACTGGTCGGAAAACACAAACTATTTACATAGCCGTTTCGACCGACGTTTCATTCAGTGCGGTGGTACCAACCCGGTCGGGTTAAACCCTACCACCAAGTAAGATTAGGAGGGAAGGGACCTACAGTTTTACGAGGAATCCGAACCTCGGTCAGCCTCAAACGGTCAGCGGTCACCCATCCAAGTACTGACCGCACTCAGCGTTGCTTAACATTCAATAGCGACAGTTGACTGCCTGCACCGCTGAGCTATCGAGGCTGACGTGGTCCTATTTTAATTGGGTCAAGATCGGATTGGAAAGCGAGTACATCAATAGCAAAAAATAACTAAAAAAAACTGTGAAATAAAAAAAAAGTTTTAAAAAACATAAAACCGACTTCCTAAAAAAAGTAAAACTAAAAAACTATTTAAAATAAAAATATAAAAACCGCCTTCAAAAATATATGAAATAAAAACCTAAAAAAAAAAACGAACCCTAGAGTTGAAGGCGGTGCTAAAGCAAGCAAAAATGATGAATGAAAGAAAACATGAGTGGATCATAATATCCTTTGTGATTTGTGTAGCCTTTTTAGCACCGCCTTCAACTCTAGGGTTCGTTTTTTTTTTTAGGTTTTTATTTCATATATTTTTGAAGGTGGTTTTTATATTTTTATTTTAAATAGTTTTTTAGTTTTACTTTTTTTAGGAAGTCCGTTTTATGTTTTTTAAAACTTTTTTTTTTTTAGGAAGTCGGTTTTATGTTTTTTAAAACTTTTTTTTAATATATTTTTTTGAAGTAACCCCGACTCTCAGCAGAAGAACGCCACAACTGGAGATACAGAGCTAAATAGGAACAACATGAACCAGAATAAAATAATAACAAGCAAGCAGCTTCCCGATGAACCACGAACTCAGCAATCACGAAGACAATATGAAGACAGTAGAATAGAATAGTAAAAGTTTTGATTGAGAAATAGCGAATTAAATTACTAGAAGTAAAGTATTATTCACATCAACCCTTGAAAAATCAACATAAATTGCCGGCAAGGCCGCACGTTGCGGCCTTGCCGGCAATTTCTGTTGATCAAGGCGCCAAAAATGTCACGGACCAAAGAGAGGGTCTCGAACAAGAGTGTGAATGTAACTGAGTTCCAATTAGGAAAGATTATTAGATTAGGTGAACCCAGTACATCCAACACTTCGAAATTTGGAAGAAGAAGAACATGAGATCAGGGGTGAGGCTTGCCAGGCAGGTTCTGTTGATTAAAAACTTCGGATTCTGACATAGTTTTAATTAAATTAATTTTCCACTTTACAACATTTCGGTATTCCTGAATCCTAATTAAAAAATGTACGTATCTCAATCCATTCCATTCGGAGACAGGAGGAAGGATCTTGGGATCTGAAGAGGTAACAAGGCGGCCTGGTGTCAGGAGGTGACATGAAGCCGGTGTATAGGACCACAGAAGCCAGCATTGGGTTAGGAGCCTCAGTAGGTGGCAGGAAACCAAGGTGCGGGGAGACAGGAAACCCCGACAGGAACCCACAGGAACCGCTGCGATGCAGCGGAAAACTATCAACAGGAACTAGCCTGTGATGGAACAGCGAAACTCATCTTAAAAATGGCATTCCGCCACGAAGAACTTCACAGAATTAAATATGTAGGCGAGTTGCCTTTCAATAAATAATTAATACGACATCTGCGTAATTGCACCAATGACGTATCATGTAATTGCACTGATATTTTTGGATGGATTTGCCAACTAGACTTTCTCCAATGAGGGTTCAAAACAAAGTGAGAGCACCCCGTTTTTTCACTATACAAGAAAGCACAAATATAGATTGCCTATTATTTTCCGATCCAAATTCAATAACTGACAAACACACAGATTTATTAAAAACTGACACGGTTGGCTACATCACCTACAACATCCGTGATGTCAGCCCATAACACCGGGTGAACTTGGTGCCACGTCAGTGCTTCCCTTCGGTCGTGCCGGCTACACTGAACTGGACGGAAAACACAAACTATTTACATAGCCGTTTCGACGGATAACACAATCTTTCACAATATTCATTATTAAAAATAAAGCTGAATATTGTTACACATACATACGGCTGGACAGACATATGCACGCACACCTACGACATCACACCGACACGGCACTTGAGAGCACAGGCAGGCAGGAGAGGAGGCGCGGTGGGTCGACACATTCCGCGCCGGGACACCACCAACACTACGTGCATATTAAATTCTTTGTACTTTGACCTTAATTAAAAGTGTATAATACTTTCCATGCGGAGTATTATTTGGCCTCCTGTAACATCTCAGAAGTGGGATTACTGGGCCCTAAACTGAACGTTCAGTGTCACAAAATTAAACAAAAATAAAAGTGATTTTTTTGTTACTCAAAGAATATAATCAAACAGAGACTTGCGTTGTATATTGTCAGTGCGACCGGTAAAACAAAACAACACAAATTATTATGTGCATATGAATGTGTATTGAACAATAATCGATCAATAACATTTTTAAATTCATTTTAATTGGTGTGGCAAAGACTTATTTGCGTAGAAGGCGCATCAGGGGACAGTGAATTAAGTTAAGTGATAATTATTGTGTGATGAACATTTAAATTAAAAACAACTTTGTAACGGCGAAGACACAATGGCGTATTTACGTCAATATAAGAAGATCCACCGTTCAGACAGTGAAGATAGTGAGGAGGAACGCCCACACATAATGATAAAGAAGTTGGTAGAGAAACGTCTCGAGACCATGGTGCAGAAGTACATAAAGGAAAACCCCCCACGAGTTTTTCCAAAATCAATTATATCGTCCGACGTAATACCTAAATTCGACCCGATTCAGGACACAAATGTGCTAACCTGGCTAAATAAAGTTGATCAGCTGGGTGAGATCAATAACTGGGAGAATAAGGAACGTATATACTACATGCAGGCCCGGCTGAGAGGACCAGCACGCGAGTGGTACAATGACTTGACGAACTATGATATGACCTGGGAAGAATGGAAGGCGGCACTACAAAAAGCCTTTCCGCGCTCGACAGATCCAGCCGAACTCCTGGAAAAAATGTTGGCGAGGAAGAAGATGAGCAGTGAAGACATGACGGAGTATTATCACGAAAAAGTAGCATTAATGCGTCGATGTAAACTAGACGACGAAACTGCAGTTTCCTGCCTTATCAAAGGTCTTCCGCAAGATTTGAGGTCAGACGCCAGAGCGTATAAGTGCGACTCCCTCGAAGATCTCTACGTTGGATTTTTATCTGCATTGGAGGGCTCTAATCATCGAGATGCTAGAAATGAAACATCATACAAGAGACGCCGAATGGAAGGGAAGGTGGCGGAGGCGGTGTCCTCACCGATGTCCACTCCTGTACCGCGAGCTTGCTACACCTGCCGACGGCCAGGTCACTTGGCACGGGAGTGTAACAAAAACCGTCGCTGTTTGACTTGTCGACGCGTCGGACACCCCGCTGAGCGGTGCTGGGAGCGATCGGCGGCGACGGAGGCGGCGGCGGCGGCGCCACACTTCAAGCGGCCGGGGAAGTGGGGACCATATGCGCCCGGTGGACGACCGCTAAACCAGCAGGAGGTACGTACAATAGGATTGGGGCATTTTAAGGATGTGTATAAAAAAATGGTTACTGTAAATGGAAAGGGACTGTGTGCGTATTTAGACACAGGTAGTCAGGTCAACATCTTATCAGCTGATCCAGCACGGTCAATGAACTTAGATTTAAAACCGTCTTCAATAATTTTGCAAGGTTTTGGAGGAGGACGGTAATTTTCATTAGGCGAAGTCGAATTGTGTGTGGAAATAGACGGCGTTTGTATTGAAACTGACGCAGTTGTAACTGACAGTAAAATGGGGGATTTTGACTTGCTTCTTGGACAACCTGTTATCAACGACAGCGACATTATGTTAGTAGTATCACAAAATAAGGCCACGATACCAAAGAAATCACAAGTTCCAATTCATTTGGATCTAATCACACTAGAAAAGTCTGACTTTAATATTAGTTATCAAGTGAGAGTGCGCAACGATACTATCATTCCGGCAAATTCAACTGGAATTATTGAGGTAGTTATAGTTGGTAATAATGATGATAAACAAACCGTCGTAACAAAACCAAAATTCCATGAGTTGGGAGGCGAAGTGTATGTGATTCCGGGATCTGTTTTAAATGGAAGTCAGGGTAGTTTAACAATCACCAATTTGGGAAACTGCGATTTAGTCTGGAAAACGGGTCGGCTATTAACCAGGGCAGAAATGTGTACTGAAGACTCGACCAAGACAAACGTTTTACGTGTGGAGCCTGACCAAGATAGTAAACCAAAATCCGCCAGAATAAACGGATGTTATTATGGGAGATATAAGCGTAGAAGATAAAGATAAATTGTTTTGGTTATTACAGAAGTATAGTTCTAGCTTCGCGCTCAGTCCTGTAGATCTAGGCTGTACTAGATTAACAGAAATGGAAATACAAACCACTACAGACAAACCCGTACATTAAAAACCGTACCGCTTGTCATATACACAACAAGAAATCGTTCAATCTAAAGTAAATGAATTAATCCACAGCAAAATCATTCGGGAATCTGAATCTGAATACGCGAGTCCTATCGTTTTGGTTAAGAAAAAGAGCGGCGAATATAGACTTTGTGTAGACTATAGGGCACTAAATGCCATCACCAGCCGAGACCGTTACCCGTTACCTCACATTGATGACCAAGTAGGACGTCTGTCGGGGCAACTATATTTTACAAGTCTAGATTTGGCGCAAGGTTACTATCAAATCCCTATGGCTGCAAATTCTATTCATAAAACTGCTTTTGTGACCTCAACTGGTTTGTATGAGTTCCTAAAAATGCCATTTGGCTTGGCCAACGCTCCTGCGGTGATTTCTAGATTGCTAAACCGCGTATTAGGATCGCTAAGGAACTCAAAAATACTTATTTACATGGACGATATATTGATACCGTCTAAAACCATCTCTGAAGGAATTTACGTTCTAGAAATGGTGTTAAAACTACTTCAAGAAGCTAATCTCAGACTGAACCTAGAAAAATGTTATTTTCTTAAACGAACCATTAACTATTTGGGGCACGAAATATCAGCGGGTACCGTTAGACCCGGGACACAAAAAACAGATGCAGTAAGCCACTTCAAACGACCAAGCAACGTGCACGAAGTTAGACAATTTGTCGGGCTTGCATCATATTTTCGTAAGTTTGTCAAAGGGTTCGCTATAATTGCGAAACCGCTTACGAAGTTGACAAAGAAAGATGTTATGTGGCTGTGGGGAGAGGAACAAGAAGACGCGTTCATAAAATTTAAGAATCAGCTCGCCCGCCGCCCTATTTTGGCAATTTACAACAGAAATGCTGTAACCGAAGTTCACACTGATGCGAGTAAACATGGAATAGGAGGAATTTTGATGCAACACTAGAGCGACAAAACTATAAAACCTGTAGTTTATTTTAGTAGAGTTACCTCTAAGGAGGAGAGCTTTTATCACAGCTATGAGCTGGAAACATTAGCTGTGGTCGAGTCACTGAAACGATTCCGAATATATGTAAGTGGCATTCACGTAAAAGTTATAACTGATTGCGCCGCGCTGAGAACCACTTTAGTAAAAAAAGATTTGGTGCCGCGGATCGCTAGATGGTGGCTAACAATTCAGGATTTTGATCTGGAAATAGAATACAGATCCGGTAGCCGGATGGCGCATGTCGATGCTTTAAGTCGAAACCCTATTAACCAAATAATTACAACTACAGCATTTGAAAACATCGAATCGAATGTTCTGGAAGATTGGCTTCTTACTATACAACTGCAAGACCATGAAATACAATTACTAATCGATCAGCTAAAGGGCCAACGTCCAAATCAGGACGTCTATGATAATTACGAATTACGCGATGAAAGATTGTACAGGAAAACCGTGAATGGAAGTCGCATAGTGATACCGAAGTCGGCGAGATGGAACATAATGAAAAAATATCATGACGACATAGGGCACCCAGGATTTGAAAGGTGCGAAAAATTAATCAAATCCGAAATGTGGTTTCATCGTATGACGAACTTCATACGTAAATACTTGAGATCCTGCTTGGATTGCTCATACAGGAAAGGAAATTATGGAAAAAGCGAAGGAAAACTCCACCCCATCGAGAAGGTCGCTATACCGATGCATACACTACACGTTGACCATATTGGTACATTCCCAAAGAGTTCGGCACGTAACAGCTATGTCATTCTAATGGTGGACGCATTTTCCAAATTCGTATTTGCCCGTCCAACCCGTACGACAAATTCGAAGGAAACCATTAAACATATTCGCGACGTAATAACTACATTTGGACACCCGGCCCGGGTCATAACGGATAGAGGAAGTGCATTCACGAGTAGAAATTTCAAATCTTTCTCTAACGAGAAACAATTCAAACACGTTATGAATGCCATAGCGGTCCCTCGGGCAAATGGTCAAGTTGAACGCGTAAACAGAAACTTACTAGACGCAATTAACACATCGTCCCTTACGGAACAATCGTGGGACGATAAACTACCAGACATAATATGGGGCATAAATAATACGGTACACTCTACCACAAAGTTCGTGCCGTTCGAACTAATGTTTGCACATAAAAACAGTCGGTCTCCTGCCCTACAGCACCAACCGGAGGGCGATATCGACAGAATGCGAAATGACTTGAAAAACCGACAACAAATTGCTAAATCACACATAGAAAAAAACAGTGTCACAATGAAAAAAACGCTACGACAAAAAACGTAAGGAAGCTATTAAATACACACGTGGACAGCTGCTCTTGTGGAAGGGCGGGTCGACATGCAGTGAACGGGGTGTAAACAAGAAACTCGGCAACATATTTAGCGGTCCCTATAAAATTATTCGTCAATACCCAGACATAGACCGATACAAGATAAGGAGCATAAAGGGTATGAAGGGGTATAAAAAATTCATAGCCACAGTACCAGCCGACTCTCTTCGACCATATAGACCCACATTTGACGACACTTCAGAATCTCACGACAGCGACGTAGAGAGAGACGACTTAATAGACCTGTTGGAAAGCTAAACAAAATAAATACAAAAATATAACATTTATTTAACCCAAAAATCCCGTAGCTGAACATAAATCAAGCCCCTTGAAAGCCATCTCAAGCACCACGATAAATTTATCACTTTTTGCCCAGACTCAAGAGCTAGGATATTTATTACCTTATTTGAAAAAATAAACGAAAAACAATACAATAATTATTATGAGTCAAGACATATAGTGCAGCCGTACATTTATTCTTTGTTTAACTAGAATTCCTCTCAGAGCAATAAAGCATACTTATGAAATAAATAAATCCTTTATAAACGGTATGTATCCCTTGTGCTGCTCTGCGAAGCATATGTACCTACCTGTAGTGAAATTATTTGCTTTGTATTGTTCAAACTATTGTGTTTTATACATCGATAGTTTTACATTCGTTTGTTGACCTTAGAGCTTAAGTGGTCACTAATTAAATACAACAATGAACAGAGATTGTATTGAAATATGTATTGTCCCGTAGCAGTACCTACCAAAAAAAAAAAAAAAAACAAACAAACAAACAGTCAACAGGAACTGTGTACCTACTTATCCCTGATATGTTCCAGCCAATCTTGGGATAGGAAATTGAACTGTTTGCTGTGTGAAACCTAGTACAGCTGTGTGCAGACTAGTGTTTACTGTGTGGAACCTAATACCTACGTGCTTTGTGCAGTATGGTATTTGCTGTGTGAAACCTAGTACAGCTGTGTGCAGACTAGTGTTTACTGTGTGGAACCTAATACCTACGTGCTTTGTGCAGTATGGTATTTGCTGTGTGAAACCTAGTACAGCTGTGTGCAGACTAGTGTTTACTGTGTGGAACCTAATACCTACGTGCTTTGTGCAGTATGGTATTTGCTGTGTGAAACCTAGTACAGCTGTGTGCAGACTAGTGTTTACTGTGTGGAACCTAATACCTACGTGCTTTGTGCAGTATGGTATATACTGTGTGAAACCTAGTACAGCTGTGTGCAGACTAGTGTTTACTTTGTGGAACCTAATACCTACGTGCTTGGTGCAGTATGGTATTTGCTTTGTGAAACCTAGTACAGCTGTGTGCAGACTAGTGTTTACTGTGTGGAACCTAATACCTACGTGCTTTGTGCAGTATGGTATTTGCTGTGTGAAACTTAGTACAGCTGTGTGCAGACTAGTGTTTACTGTGTGGAACCTAATACCTACGTGCTTTGGGCAGTATGGTATTTGCTGTGTGAAACCTAGTACAGCTGTGTGCAAACTAGTGTTTACTGTGTGGAACCTAATACCTACGTGCTGTGTGCAGTCTGGTATTTGCTGTGTGAAACCTAGTACAGCTGTGTGCAGACTAGTGTTTACTGTGTGGAGCCTAATACCTACGTGCTGTGTGCAGTCTGGTATTTGCTGTGGGAAACTAGTACAGCTGTGTGCAGACTAGAGTTTACTGTGTGGAACCTAATACCTACGTGCTGTGTGCAATCTGGTATTTGCTGTGTGAAACCGAAGTGTTTACTGTGTGGAACCTAATACGTGCTGTGTGCAGTCTAGTATTCGCTGGGTGCACCTACGTAACTCAGCGGCGACTCCTGGTCCTGAATATTGGGTTGGCTCTGGCTAAGGGTTTTTTTTTCATAATTTCATAACTTAGGTACCTACGCGTTAATTTATTTCTACCACAATGAGTTAAAAAACTGAAAGACGATTACGATATAGATAGTTTATAATATTTAGTTTAAATGATTTATTTTGCTCACTTACGATTTATTTGTCTGTAGATAGGTACCTACTGGTTGTGTCAAAGCTGTCGAGTTGCAGCCGACAACAGCGACGTCTCCTCTGGCACGACGACGACGAGACAGGCATACAAGCTTGAATTGTTACATTTTATTTGTACATGAAGTCCACTCTTCGTTCCACAGACAAGAAATTTTCGATGACTCGATCGTGAAAATTTTCTTTCTTCCTCAATTTTGTTAGCAACTCCTTTTCCACAGATATGTAAGAGTGCCAAATTACTGAGTCTCTCTTGTCCTTGAGTGCTCCGTAGATAGCTCGGTAGGAGTTTGCCATTATAATTACCAATAAATCACTTTAAATTTAACAACACTGCACAGGATTCATCCATACAAAGTCCATACCTACATAACGGAATATATGCACCTATCAACTCGCGTGCCAATGCGCACACACACGCGCACATAACACACCTAGCCTAGCTCGCTAGTCGCATCGCATCGCACGTCGCACAGCACAAGAATACTCGTCGTGTGGACGCGCGCACACACCCGCACACGCAACACACACACCTAGCTCGCTCTACTCGCTACCGCCCGCGTCACTAAATGCACTCCCCGCTGCGCCAACTCGAAAGGCTGATCAGCGGGTCCGCGCGGGACGGGGGGGGGGGGGGGGGGGACATCGGTCGCTTCCGCCTTGTATGGAATACGATGGCGCTTCAAAATGTAGCCAACCGGCCAATGAATGCCTTGATGTGTCGTCGTTCGTCGTCGCCCGCGTTTGACGCGCGCGAAATTTCAAATTATGTAACGGGTACGGGATTGACGTTTTATCTTATTAATCGTGGATTATATGACATAAATAATATAACTCCGAAATTTTTTCACATTTATTTTAGCCTGATACTTCTGTATTAATGGTGTCATTCATTTTATTTGGTTTGGCGGCGCCAACCTCGCCAACTGAGAGGAGTCGCTGCTGACGTAACTGCCAGACCGTACCCTTTATGGCTATGGAATATCTACCAGGATTAGCAGCTTCGGACGTCTAGCTAGAGCACAGCTAGAGAATAACTAGCATCCTCAGCTTGTACCAGTCATTCCGCACAAAACTAAGATTCTCAGTTCGTCTCCCCGTTTCTGTTCCAGGACAATCAAGAATCCAAGTGACTATAGAGAGGGCACCGTGAGACACGGTGTGGTCAGGATGGCCGAGTGTTACACATACATACGGCTGGACAGACATATGCACGCACACCTACGACATCACACCGACACGGCACTTGAGAGCACAGGCAGGCAGGAGAGGAGGCGCGGTGGGTCGACACATTCCGCGCCGGGACACCACCAACACTACGTGCATATTAAATTCTTTGTACTTTGACCTTAATTAAAAGTGTATAATACTTTCCATGCGGAGTATTATTTGGCCTCCTGTAACAATATGCCTTATTTTTATTATATATAAAGCCGAAATGCAAAATAATAAAACGTAAAGTTTGTAACACAACGTGATATCGTACCATTGGGTCCGCGGTGCCCCCCCTGAAGTCCGCCATTGCCGCCTTGCTCAAAATGCAGGAGTGTATTATGTTTATTGGTCCCGCATTTTCGGCACACATTCGTGGATGGACACTGACTTATGGAATGTGTTTTAAGACAAGCGAAGCACCATTTCCACTCAAGAACTACCGCCTCCCGCTGCTGGGGTGTCAGAGCGCCAAAGCCTCGAGACTTGTAGATTGTGTGCCCTTGCCGCTCGCAATACTGGCAGTAGTAGTGGTCCGCTCTCGGGCTATCCGGCCGCGCCTCTGCTTGGTAGCAAGCCTTTCGCGTTGTCTGTCTGCTTACCGCTGTATGGAGCCGCGCCTTCATTCCGCACTAAAAGTTTTGGCGTAACCGCTTGATTTCCCGCTGCCGATTCCAGTACTCTGCACTCACCTTCCAGGAACGAGGTCAACCTTGTCGAAAGTGGGCAACACTGTTTTGTGTTGCGCTGGCAGCAGAAGGTACTGCTCAAAACGCATCCGAGTTTGTTTCGCTAATTTCCGCACCACAATGGATAGTAGCAGGAAGACCAATCTTTGACCGGCAACCCCAAGTTGATCAGAGCCTTCGTGTTTTCAAGCAAAGTGTTTAGGAACGCCCGCAGTGCATGGAAAGAGTGCACCACCATCGGATATGCGACAATGTTTATTACGAGCTTATCCGCTAAAACCCGTTTGTTACTGTACCGATCGCGTAGGATGTCCAGCGCGATGGTGAAATTGTCATCAATGAGCTCTAGGTGCTGCACAAATGGCCTCGGTTCATCTGACAAGCACCCCAACAAGTAGTACAGCTTCTGCGCCCCGGACATGCTGTTATCACCCGCGATGAGAGAATTGAATAGACTCGCGAATGATTCGTAGTCCTCGATTCGACCGGAGAACCTAGGCAGGTCGATCCGAGGTAGTCGCAAGTTTCCGCTCCGAGACGATGGCTCGGTCTGTACCGCACCGCTTTCGTTTCCGCCGCTCTGTGTCACAGGTCGCACGAGTGTCCGCAACATGGTTTTGACCTAATAGTACGTTGACGAGATCTCCGCGTACCTCGCCTTGAGCTGTGTGTCGGAGGTAGCTTCCAGCTCAAGATGCGTCAGCAGCTCCAGGTGAATGTCCGTTACAACCTGGAACGTCTCATCCAAACAAACGCACCGCACTACGAAGGCTGTGAGTAAAGCCGCATTAGCCTGCGCGTCTCGGCCCGCCAACGCTGCTTGTGTGAAGCTATCCGCATATAAATCGCGCTTCGCGAGTAACATGGCTACGCGCTCATGGCACCTAACTGAATCGTAGTTCGAACCGGCACTCAATTCCGAATAGCTAATTCGCAAAAATAAAATTTTAAAGTTATTTAATCTTTTGTAAACATGGCGATTACAATTTGAGTTAGTTATGGCGCGTAGCAAACAGGGAATTCATCCCTTTATTGTAGAGTTGCATAAAGTGCGGAGTAAGCGCTCCAGTTTTTCTTTTATCTTCCGCACAGCGAAATTCTGGACTTTACTTCCTCCCGATGTGTTTCCTGCAGTGTTTGACTTACGATCTTTCAAAAGAAGCGTAAAATGGCGTAAACAATTGAATACTAGCTTTTGCCCGCGGCTTCGCTCGCGGTAGACCGATTAAATGCAAATATTATAATAAAGGATTGCTTCTCTTATATTCTATACTTTCTTTGATACAGCTCAGCCCTATGGCTATTTAGAGTGATGGTAATAATATACTATAGGCTATATTATAGCCTATAGTGAGCCTCAAGAACTACTCTTCCGTTCCCATTTATAAGAAGTCCGTTTCCCTTACCCCAACACCTAAAATACCAAACGTTATTTACGATTCTAGGCATTCCGAAGAAGGCGAAATAAACGCCACAACACCATCCAAACAAACCGATTTGAAATGATTTGAACCTATGATTTTTTTTTTGGCAATGGTATTTTTAATGCATTCTGACCAAAGACATTAAACCCACCCTCTTTTGATTCTGACCAGTGTCATGTAATTTGAACCAAATATGACCGAACAAAACAAAAGAAACAACCGTCACGTCAACAAAAAAAAAAAAAACCAAAAAAAAACCTTCTTCCAATAATTTGGAAAGGCGAGCCCATACAGCCAAGTCTGGTGTTTATTAAATAACTAGCTTTTGCCCGCGGCTTCGCTCGCGTGAAATTCGTATTTCAAAGGAAGAAAGTAAGTAACTAAGGCCAATCTGCGTTAAGGTAAACAATAAACCTTCTCAACTAAAGTAAGTAACTAACGGCGAGGCTTCAGGCTGAGCTGCATTCTGGAAGACAATAAACCTTCTCGAAGAAAGTAAGTAACTTGAGGGCGAGGCCGAAGGCCGAGCTGCGTTCAAGAAGACGATAACCTTTTCGAAGAAAGTAAGCAACAGAAGGCGAGGCCGAAGGCCGAGTTACGTTCAGGAAGACCATAAACCTTCTCGAAGAAAGTAAGTAACTGAGGGCGAGGCCAAAGGCCGAGCTGCGTTCAGGAAGACGATAACCTTTTCGAAGAAAGTAAGTAACAGAGGGCAAGGCCGAAGGCCGAGCTGCGTTCAGGAAGACCATAAACCTTCTCGAAGAAAGTAAGTAAATAAAGCCGAGGCCGAAGGCCGAGCTCCGTCCAGAAGACCATAAACCTTCTCGAAGAAAGTAAGTAACTGAGGGCGACGCCGAACGCCGAGCTGCGTTCAGGAAGACGATAACCTTTTCGAAGAAAGTAAGGAAATAAGGGCGAGGCGGAATGCCGAGCTGCGTTCAGGAAGACCATAAACCTTCTCGAAGAAAGTAAGTAAATAAGAGCGAGGCCGTAGGCCGAGCTGCGTTCAGGAAGACTATAAACCTTTTCGAAGAAATCAAGTAATTGAGGGCGAGGCCGAAGGCCGAGCTGCGTTCAGGAAGACTATAAACCGTCTTGAAGAAAGTAAGTAACTATCGCCCATAGTTACTTACTGTCAGCGTCTTCCAGGATACAGCTCGGCCTTCGGCCAGGCCCTTAGTTACTTACTTTCTTCGGGAAGGATTATAGTCTTCCTGAACGCAGCTCGACCTTAGGCCTCGCCCTCAGTTACTTACTTTCTTCAAGAAGGTTGAAGGTCTTCCTGAACGCAGCTCGGCCTTCGGCCTCGCCCTTTGTTACTTACTTTCTTCGAAAAGGTTTATACTCTTCCTGAACGCAGCTCGGCCTTCAGCCTCGCCTTTAGTATGTTACTTACTTCCTTTGAGAATGTTTATTGTTTATCTGAATCCAGTTCACCCTCCGGCCCCGGCCTAAGTTAAGTAACTTTCTTCTTTTGAAATACGAATTTCACGCGAGCGAATCCGCGGGAAAAAGCTATCGTTATTAAAATAAGAAACTTCAGTTAAAATAAATGAAATACTTTAGATACCTAACTAAGTAAAATATTCCACCTGTTAGCGTAACCGGAACTGAATTTTATTTAGCTTATTCTGTGTCACGTATAGTTAAATGTGCATGTACTAATTTTAATTGAATTTAGATGATCGGCTTAAATTTTACGGAGGATAGCTTTTGCCCGCGGCTTCGCTCGCTGTAGACTCGATCTAACAGTAAATCCGATTTAAACGCAAATATGATAATAAACTGTCGTTTCTCTTATATTCTCCCTCTCCCTCTCCCTCTCCCTCTCCCTCTCCCTCTCCCTCTCCCTCTCCCTCTCCCTCTCCCTCTCCCTCTCCCTCTCCCTCTCCCTCTCCCTCTCCCTCTCCCTCTCCCTCTCCCTCTCCCTCTCCCTCTCCCTCTCCCTCTCCCTCTCCCTCTCCCTCTCCCTCTCCCTCTCCCTCTCCCTCTCCCTCTCCCTCTCCCTCTCCCTCTCCCTCTCCCTCTCCCTCTCCTCTCCCTCTCCTCTCCCTCTCCCTCTCCCTCTCTCCCTCTCCTCTCCCTCTCCCTCTCCCTCTCCCTCTCCCTCTCCCTCCCCCCCCCTTGCCGACCCCTCCCCCCTCCCTTCCATCTCTCTACGTCAACCTCCCCTCTCGGCCCTCCCTCACCTCCCTCCACCTCCCCTCTCGCCCCTCTCTCACCTCCCTCCTTCTATGCCTCTATTTACCCCCACCCCCTTTCCCCCTTCGTTCCGCGTTCATAGCTCCCCCTCGCTCCCTCCCTCTCTCCCTAATCGAAAATCCTAATATACACTTCATTTACAGGAAAACCTAAATGAAAATCCTAAGCCTTCAAGTTCTAACAGAAAACAGGATGGTACGGAACCCTCTTTACGCAAGGTCGACTCGAACTTGACCACTTTTTTTTTAAATTATCTTACCATGGGATATACACTTAATTTTTACAGGATAACCTAAACGAAAATCCTAAGTTTTTTAGTTCTCACTGAAATCGGGATGGTACGGAACCCTCTTTACGCGAGCTCGTCTCGAACTTGACCACTTTTTTTCAAAATTATGTTACACCGTGATATACACTACCACTATACAAAGTTTCGTCAAAATCCGTCCAGCCGTTCAGGCGTAAAAGAGGAACAAACAAACAAACAAACAAACAAACAAACAAACATACTTTCACATTTATGATATTATAGGGAGAGTGAGATGGGATATACACTTAATTTTTACAGGATAACCTAAACGAAAATCCTAAGTTTTTTAGTTCTCACTGAAATCGGGATGGTACGGAAACCTCTTTACGCGAGCTCGTCTCGAACTTGACCACTTTTTTTCAAAATTATGTTACACCGTGATATACACTACCACTATACAAAGTTTCGTCAAAATCCGTCCAGCCGTTCAGGCGTGAAAGAGGAACAAACAAACAAACAAACAAACATACTTTCACATTTATGATATTAGTGAGATATACAAAACCAAACAAAGAAATGTTACGACTTTTCATATAGTTTTTGTTTTCCTAAAATAGGCTACTTACGCTGGGATCTGCGACAGCAAATTGAACAATCTGCTGATGTCGAGATTGACCGTGCTCTACTCACAAAGTGTTTCCACTTTGATTAATTGTTTCAAGCTCTATCCAAAGCGCAGCGACGTAATACAAACTCTTTGGCTCTATCGATATTGTTACTGTTTTATCGTCAGCTCGAAATTTATTTTTAGTCTGTGTCTCTCGACCGCGGCGGTAGTTCCAGAACAACCAATGAAAATAAGCCTTGAAAACAGTTGGGAATTGTTTCTAGCCCTATCGATATTGTTACTGTTATACCACTTTAAGGCGCAGGGGTATCACCTGACTGTGGTCGAGTCTATTGTCCGTGATAGTGGAAAGAAACAACGTTTTCAGGTATCACTGTATTTACTGTCTCTTACAACACAGGAGGCGCGTCGTAGCGCGCGGTACATACTGAAGCCCTCGGGGCGGTGCGGAGGAACGTGGCGGTGCGCGCGCGGGGTGAGAGGAAACTCAGTGGCGTACGTGACTGTACAAAGTCCAAGCGCGCTATGGAATGTGCTGACCGCCACACTGTTTTATCGTCAGCTCCAAAAATTGTTTTTATTCTGTTTCTCTCGACCGCGGTAGTAGTTCCAGAACAACCAATGAAAATGAGCCTTGAAAACAGTAGGCATACAGATGATAGATAAACAGATGATGATATATTATGTCATCGATAGAGTCGATATCGACATTGCTACAATTTTATCGTTTTATGTTTTATTTGTTTTACTGTTAGTATCGATAGTCTAACTATTGGTATAGAACATCCAAATAGTTTGTATTACGGCGCAGCGACGTAATACAAACTCTTTGAGAACATCAACTTAACTCGGAACTCTACTTCATCATCATCATCATCAGCCTGTATCGGTCCACTGCTGGACATAGGCCTCTCCCAAGGCACGCCACCACACGCGGTCTTCCGCTCTTCTCATCCATCCACTCCCGGCTACCTTTTTTAGGTCATCTGTCCACCTAGCCGGGGGGCGTCCCACGCTACGTTTGCTTGTACGTGGCCTCCATTCGAGCACCCGTCTACCCCATCGGTTGTCGGGTCTACGACAGATGTGCCCAGCCCACTGCCACTTCAGCTTGCTTATTTTCTTAGAAATGTCGACTACCTTAGTTCTTTGACGTATCACGTCGTTACGGATTTTATCGGTCAAAGAAATGCCGAGTATTGCTCTTTCCATAGCTCGCTGAGCGACTTTAAATTTGTGGACCAGGCCCATCGTCAGGGTCCACGTTTCTGCTCCGTACGTCATTACTGGCAGAACGCACAGATTGAAAACCTTCCTCTTCAATGACTGTGGGATGGAGGATGAAAATATGTGGCGGAGTTTCCCAAATACCGCCCAGCCTAGCTGAATCCTTCTGTTGGCCTCCTTATCAAAGTTGTGCTTCCCTAGTTGCATGGTTTGTCCAAGATAGACATAATTCTGCACAACTTCGAGGGTCGCCTCTCCAACTGTTACGTGCCCCGGGACGACGTGTTCGTTGAACATGACTTTCGTCTTGTCCAAATTCATCCCGAGGCCGACTCGGCGGGAGGCGACATTGAGGCCGTTCAGCATGTGATTCAGCTCCTCCAGCGATTCGCCCATCACGACTATGTCATCTGCAAAACGTAGGTGTGAAATGTACTCGCCGTTAATATTAATGCCGTGTATTTGTACGGTCATTGTCGCGGCACTATAGAGACATTTCAGCACCTCAATGTATCGCCAATCGGTTTGGCATTGCTGTAAGGATTCCATAACAGTCCAGGTTTCGATAGAGTCAAAGGCTTTCTCGTTACGAGACTACGAGAATCTCGTAGTCCACAAAAGCGAGACACAGTGGCCGATTATACTCTTCGGACTTGTGTATAATCTGCCGTAAGGTGTGTAACTGAACACAATGTGTTCAGTCAGTTCATGTCATGGGTAAGAGGGATGAGCCTCTACTCGGACGGAGGAGAAGATCCAGTTCTCACCGGTTCAGTGAGCATCGCCGCAGAGCGCGCCAACAGGTCTCTTCCTTCAAGTAGAAAGAGAGAGGAACAATGCTTATGAATGAATGAAAGAGCATAAGTTTTCAAATAAAGCCTTTGGGTTTATTTCAATTTCCAATAGTAACCATAAAAGACAACAAGAAGAACTGTAATAATTAAAAAAGATTCGAGGCGAAAAACATTTGTCAATAAAATTATGAAACGTAAAAAAATACAGCTGTATGAATTCTACAGAACAAAAAATCTGTCTTAATATGCGTGCTGTTACACCCCTAATAATGCACACAGACCGCGCTTGCACGTTTACCTTAGGCCCGGGCTATACGATGCTGTTATTTTCCTGAGCGGAGATTATTAGCCCCGCCTCCCGAAAAAATACAATCAGCATCCAGCATCCCATACAAAATGCCCGAGACATCGACACACCGGCTACACGCGTGCGGAATTCCGCACATGCGGAAAAAAACAGCGGCGCGCCCAGGTTTCTCCGCTTGTCCGCAGCCGAATTTTTCGGCACGAGTAGAAGCTCAAGCGGACGGTCCTATGGAGTTATATGGCGGCGGCTACACTGGCGTTTTTTTTCCACAATTGTCTTGTCCTGTATTTAGCGCATCCATTGTGCCGTCGTGCTTCACCTATCGGAGTCAGCCAGCGAGTAGGTAAATAAATTTCCGCATGCCGTGTAGCCCTTAGGAGGCGTGGTCAGTTTATTTTCACCTCACGATTTTTTCCGCATCGTATAGCCTGGGCTTTATATAAGCGAGCGCGCGACAGCCGGTCAAGTCTGTCGAATTCAACCATTCTCGTAGGGCGAAGGTCTGCCCAAATAATTATTAAATTGCTATATCAACAAGTGTTATCCTATATCTACAAGTGTTCCTTAATTAAGTGCTAATTCCTTAATTCTAAATCTACGAAATAATTTTAAATCAAATGATGTAATAATTAAGTTCTTATTCTACAATAAACTTTCAAGTTTATAAAAATAGTTAATTTCATTTTTTAAAAAGCTAAGCGGAAAGTTCCGCCTAACAGTGCGTATTATTCAACTGATGACGAATACAGATCGTTCACAGTTTTTTTACCTCTGACACACGTCATTGTATCTTCCGCTAGGTTGGCACCACTTGCTGTCACTAGTACTACGGTCCTAAAAAGGGTTACTTGCTATTAATATTTTACCCGTGGTAGTGGAAATTATGTATAAGTACCTGTTGTACTTGTAGTGATAATTCCACCTTTGCGCACTCCTGCATTTCTTGTTTCTTGTCGTGTACTGTTCTTCTTTCAATTTGTGTGCAATAAATAGTTTCTATTCTATTCTATTCTTAAATTATATTCAAATATTTCGTACAGGGAAATAATACGAACCAATTATGGCAACACAGAGCTCAGGTTAGCCAACTTGATGGCTAGAGGTAAAATAACTGTGAACGGTTTATAGTATACAGGCAATGTTGATCTGGGCGACTTTATGTGAAGACTTTCTGGCAACGCTAGGCCACCTGCCCGCGCATATTCAATTCAATTCTATGGGTAGTGTAGTGACGACTGACGTAATTTTAACTCTTTCTATTTCTATTGTCTGTGAGCATCTGTGTTCGAATACGTCGCGTGAGTAATGTGGATGTGGATCTTCAATCCAAGATAATCTTCAATGGTGGCAGCAATCAATGATGGAGTTCCTTGAAAATTTCAAATGCTAACGTGATCAGGATTGTTATTCTTTCTTCAGATTGAATTTTTGTTTATTTTATATTTTAAAAATCCAAATAATCCACTACATAATATCTACTCTTTTCGTGCAAGTTTAATTTACCCGAGCGAAGCCGGGTTCGCAGGTAGTGTAATTATAATTACTACGGCGTAGTCAGACTTTGAACGGGAGGTCGTCCGATCGTTGAAGTTGGCCGAACTTCAGATTCTTCCACTTGTAACTGTAGGTTCTCTTACCTACTATGTACAAATGAAGATTAGATGTATTGTAGTAGTGTAATTTAATGAATGGAAGTTGGTCGAAACGCCTATGAAAATTATTCGTGTTTGCCGTCCAGTCCAATGTAGCCGGTACAACCAAAGTGAAGTACTAATATGTCCGTCATGGATGAAGAATGAATAATAGAATATAATACATTCAAGGACGGCTCAACATATTCGCTTGCAGTTTTTGCTTATGTAATGCGACGTATCTCAGCCTGGTTATAGGCTATATAGCATCACGCCATTAACTGTATGACCTAAGCAGTAGAGTCGAAAGTGAACGCAGTTGAAAACATTTACCAATTCGGTTAGCTTTCATGTGATTTACTCGAAACTACTCAACCGATTTAACGCCTTTACCGCGTCCTTACTACAGCCAACAGTTCTCGTCGAGTGACGCAATAATTGCGCTCTGGTTTTGAAAGAGTCTTGCTGAATTATGCGATGACCATTTCTCTTCCATCTTTGACCTGAGTATTAATTTTGTGTATTTTTTACTGTTAGTTTAATATATGTAAAATTAATATGAAATTGTAAAAATGTGAAATAAAGGATATAAAGTTTATTTCAGGCACAAGTCCCACACATTACTTAACAAGTACAATAGTTACAATGTTACATAATATAATCTTTAAACTAACATAAAAAAAAATTTACACATATAAAGTGCTTATGATATACATAGATAGCCAGACAAGCAAGCACTATATTATAGTTTTCTGATTCTGTTATTCGGCAGAGGAGCGTGCCGCCACCATTTGACTACGCTACGCACGCTACGCCGCCGTGTTCTCCGCATCATTTTGTATGGAGAAACGAAGTTCGCAAATCTATCACTAGAGGCGCTGCTCCGTTTCTCCATACAAAATGATTAGTTCAGTCATTATAGATTTTGACCCGTGAATAATCAGTTCTTGCATTTTTTTTCGTAGGTTCCTCGGGGGGGTCACTGGGAGTGTAAATTCAAAAAGTAGACTGAATCAGGCTCTTGTGTATATTCGAAAAACGGTTTTTCTTGAATAACTCGGCCATTTTTGATTTTACAGTAAAACCGTGAGGATAAAAATTGTAGGAAATTTGATTCTCTACAAGTATGGTCCTCACAATTTTTCTTCTAGGATCGATATTTTGGAAATTAAATTAAAAAAAGCGACAAATTCAAAATATTTTCATCATCTCGTTTATTTTCAACTTTACGGCATAAATGAAGAGGACTATGGAACATAGGAGATAATGATAATATTTTGAATTTGTCGCGTTTTTCAGGTTTAATTTCCAAAATATCGATCCTAGAAGAAAAATTGTGAGGACCAAACTTGTAGAGAATCAAATTTCCTACAATTTTTATCCTCACGGTTTTACTGTAAAATCAAAAATGGCCGAGTTATTCAAGAAAAACCGTTTTTCGAATATACACAGGAGCCTGATTCAGTCTACTTTTTTTGAATTTACACTCCCAGTGACCCCCCCGAGGGACCTACGAAAAAAAAATCCAAGAACTGATTATTCACGGATAGGGTCGGTTTTTTGGATATAATGACTGGAATAGATGCGATTGCGGAGAACACGACGTAGCGTGCGTAGCATAGTAGGCGTAATCTCGTGATTAGGGTGCAGCCGGCGCGGCGTTCGCCCGCTGTTCATCTTTCTCTTTCTCGAACCGAAATCTCTCGCTCACTCATTCCACCCGTACTCTGCGTTTACCAACCCTATCGTTCAAAGCGAGCTCAAGCTACATACCGTCGTTGAGATTCGAAAAGCTCGTATCTCAAAAATCGGGATTTTTCAGGAGAGCAAAAAAACCGTTTATTTCGAAATTTTATTAGAAAGCATGAAAATTGTTCTTCCGAAAGTTGTAGATAATATCAAAAGAAACTTTACCGTGCACACTCGTTAAAGGTATTTCTTACAAACATAATGTTATTGCAATTAAAGCAAGATACGAGGTTTTGTGTTTTTAATTTTACGATAAAATTGCCGACATACGAGGTATTGGTCCCAAACTGTGCCCAATCTAAGAATAAAATGCTTATTTCGAAAATTTCTTAGATAATGTAAAGACATTCAAAACTTGCAGATAATTATATATATTATATTGTACAAATATTCAAAGTTTCACAATTAAAATAAGATACGAGGTTTCGTGTTGAAATTTTTTTGTTTTTTTTTTGGATGGTGTTTTGAGATACGAGTTATTCGTTTTAATTTATACGTCGTTATATCCTTGTTAATACGTATCGTATTGAGATACGAGTAAAAGTGGCTTATGCGCTATGATTTCGAGGAACTCTTTATGATAAAAAAAAACACAAATTTTGAGATACGAGGTTTCCGATTCTTAACGACGATACGCATCTCCGTGCGCAACTAAACTCACACGCACAGGCTCTTGTCGCTTCTGGGCGTTAGCCCTATATCTCTCTTCTGTGGTGCAGCTCTCGGCGAGCGCGCCGCCGCACAGTGGGACGAACTCGTAAATTTGGGACATAGGGAAATTTGATAGCGGAAACGCGTTCTACTCATTAAAAAGAAGATCTTTTGTAGTTACAGTTTTTTTTATTTGATGAATATTTTTCGAGATAAACAACACTTTATGTTTTTTCACTATGGAGCAAAAATTATTTTATGTTTTACTCAAAATTATTGTACGGGTTAATATTAATAAATTTAAAATTATACATATACAGGTATAATATAACAGTTATGCATAAACACTGCCACTCTAAAATGTAACACTTAGTATATATAGGTATTTAAACATGACTCCAAACTCATGTATGGATTATTGTAAATTGTGAACTATTCATTGATCACAGGTTAAAACAATGTTTCACATTTTTATATATTATATTATTGTCTACATTTCTTCAATACTTTATGTGAACATATCTCCAACATAAAACACAATAAATGCTACTTTAACTTGTTTTCGGACTAATAATAAAATTAATGCTTATACAACTCAAAATCCTCAAAATTCCTCAAAAAAATGCTTATAGATTCATAAAATAGACTACGTCAGCTAGTCATATGCCAAAGCTCTGCCTTCGCAAACCTTCGCAATTGGCACCAGCGCCGTTTTCGTTATAAAAATTATATTTTCAACTTAATAATTGTGTATAAGTAAGAAATGCACTGCGTTGTCGCGCGCGTCGCATTCCTGAGTGTTCGTTTCCGAGAATCGATAAGAGCGCGGAGCGGCAACGCAGTAAATTCGGACATGGCGCGTGAATAAAACAGTATAATAATGTGCCAATTGACAATTTTATAATGTTCATGTAATCGTGTGAAAATTGTAACATTTTTTTCGTAGGTTATGAAATATAAAATACATGCAAGTTGAAGAACACATTATAAGTCTATAATTATATATACCTACCTAAAAATTACACAGCATTAACTTTTGAATTCTATTTTTCTAAATTATCACAATAATGCCGTGCAATAAATAGATAATAAAACTCTATAAGAAGAAAAATTATTATTAATATTATCTCAGCGTTAGAAAAGGATTGAAAACTCTGAAAACTGTAAGCTAGATCGAAATACTCCGGGCTTATGCTTATGAAGCAAGATATCGTTTTGTGCTAATCGAATTATGGTTTATAATAACTACTTACTATAATTATTTTAAAACGGTATTACTTACATGACTACAATTTGGTGTTCTGTTGGAAAATTACCAAACGTGCATATTTCGCACATAACGAATAGGTAACGTTATTTATTTTCGATCGCACGCATTGTTTCCTGGAATGGACGATTAGTGATGAACTCCAGCGAGTTTTATCATTAACTATCTGTCTCCGTTACTAATACTTTAAGCGACAATGCGTATGAGCGGGACAAAGAATTTGGTTTTGCAAGCGATTGTCTTGCTACCTGCGCACGCGGCGCATTAGTCGCAACGTTGTACTTACGCGAGTCGCACGTATTGCAAGCCATTGTCTCGCTGCGCACGCGGCGCGTTAGTCGCAACGTTTTCCTGATTTCCGTTTGCCTTCAATCTCATTGAATGAACAAAGCAGAGTTCTTCAGAAGAACAAACGTTAGTCATATGGTCGACAGCCCGTCTTTTCTTCTGCTTAGGCCCTAAATCAGTAAAAGGCTTTCTCGAACTTACGAGTGTTGAGGTTCCCACTGAAGTTTTTGTAGGCGAAGGGTCTTCTGATGTGCTCGGAGTACTATGAGATTTTTCTTGAAATGGCGTGTCTTGAAGCGGTTTTTCATGTAGAGAAGTTTCTTGAACCATTGCTTTTGATGTGCTCGGAGTACTATGAGATTTTTCTCGAAATGGCGTGTCTTGGAGCGATTTTTCATGTAGAGAAGTTTCTTGAACCACTGCTTTCATGAATGCGGGCCAAACGACATCAGACTCCAACCACTGGCTGTCATGTTTGATGAAGCGTTCATCTTTAGCACCACACTTTGTCCATCTTCTTTGAAGATTGTAACAGTATCTTCCACAGTATATTTTTAGTTGTTTATTTTTATCTTCACCAATACCTATTTTTAATCTTGACTTAATAGTTTCAAAAAGGAAATCACTTTTTTTTAAACTTCCATTTTCTTTTAATTTTAAAAACACATCAAGATTCGTCACTAGGCCTTCCATGTTTTTTGAGTAGTAGATATCGCGTTGTCGATTAAGTACGTAGATACGTGCGACTCGCGTAAATACAACGTTGCGACTAACGCGCCGCGTGCGCAGCGAGACAATGGCTTGTAATACGTGCGACTCGCGTAAGTACAACGTTGCGACTAATGCGCCGCGTGCGCAGGTAGCAAGACAATCGCTTGCAAAACCAAATTCTTTGTCCCGCTCATACGCATTGTCGCTTAAAGTATTAGTAACGGAGACAGATAGTTAATGATAAAACTCGCTGGAGTTCATCACTAATCGTCCATTCCAGGAAACAATGCGTGCGATCGAAAATAAATAACGTTACCTATTCGTTATGTGCGAAATATGCACGTTTGGTAATTTTCCAACAGAACACCAAATTGTAGTCATGTAAGTAATACCGTTTTAAAATAATTATAGTAAGTAGTTATTATAAACCATAATTCGATTAGCACAAAACGATATCTTGCTTCATAAGCATAAGCCCGGAGTATTTCGATCTAGCTTACAGTTTTCAGAGTTTTCAATCCTTTTCTAACGCTGAGATAATATTAATAATAATTTTTCTTCTTATAGAGTTTTATTATCTATTTATTGCACGGCATTATTGTTATAATTTAGAAAAATAGAATTTAAAAGTTAATGCTGTGTAATTTTTAGGTAGGTATATATAATTATAGACTTATAATGTGTTCTTCAACTTGCATGTATTTTATATTTCATAACCTACGAAAAAAACGTTACAATTTTCACACGATTACATGAACATTATGAAATTGTCAATTGGCACATTATTATACTGTTTTATTCACGCGCCATGTCCGAATTTACTGCGTTGCCGCTCCGCGCTCTTATCGATTCTCGGAAACGAACACTCAGGAATGCGACGCGCGCGACAACGCAGTGCATTTCTTACTTATACACAATTATTAAGTTGAAAATATAATTTTTATAACGAAAACGGCGCTGGTGCCAATTGTGAAGGTTTGCGAAGGCAGAGCTTTGGCATATGACTAGCTGACGTAGCCTATTTTATGAATCTATAAGCATTTTTTTGAGGAATTTTGAGGATTTTGAGTTGTATAAGCATTAATTTTATTATTAGTCCGAAAACAAGTTAAAGTAGCATTTATTGTGTTTTATGTTGGAGATATGTTCACATAAAGTATTGAAGAAATGTAGACAATAATATAATATATAAAAATGTGAAACATTGTTTTAACCTGTGATCAATGAATAGTTCACAATTTACAATAATCCATACATGAGTTTGGAGTCATGTTTAAATACCTATATATACTAAGTGTTACATTTTAGAGTGGCAGTGTTTATGCATAACTGTTATATTATACCTGTATATGTATAATTTTAAATTTATTAATATTAACCCGTACAATAATTTTGAGTAAAACATAAAATAATTTTTGCTCCATAGTGAAAAAACATAAAGTGTTGTTTATCTCGAAAAATATTCATCAAATAAAAAAAACTGTAACTACAAAAGATCTTCTTTTTAATGAGTAGAACGCGTTTCCGCTATCAAATTTCCCTATGTCCCAAATTTACGAGTTCGTCCCACTGTGCGCCGCTGCCGCCTCCCCCGCGGCACCGCGCCGCACCGGTGTCGCCGGAAACGCTACACCGCCGCGGCATTCAGTCCTTATTTCACTTTGTATAAATGTAACAAATTATTGTAATAAATTCAGCAATTTCGTATGAAGATAATGAAAACCAGTTCTTTACGTTCAGTTTCAGGCGTAGAATATTTCGGCACAAGTATATATATATAATTAATATATACTTGCATTGCGTACATATTTTAATCGAAACAATAATATATATTTATTTATTAATAAAAATATATTAGTAGTTTTATCTATCTAATATTTTATATGAGTAATCACCCCGTCAGCCATTTTTATTTTCAGCTGCAAACATACCATACGGATAAAGGTTTCTATCTATGGTCTTATCCCACTGATGGCACGTATTATTTCTCATCAAACTATAATCCGGCTCATCAAACGTTATATTAGTAACATTATAAACTGTGCTCATTATAAAAAGTCTATATATAGGATGTGACAAATCTGTAACATATGAGATCACCTTATCATCTGAACCCATCCTCAATGAAAAAGAAGCTATTCCAATAAGAGTTGCGTTATAGCTCCAAACAGCGGCTCCTGCTTCTAAGCCATATGGGAACAAATCTCCTTCTGGTTTTATGCAAAAGAAATATCCCCAATAACTACCAACAGAGCAATTACTTATTTGAGCCTCGTGCCAGCCGCTGAACTTACCCACAGGAAGTAAAGGATATTTAGCTTTAAAAAATGAGAATTTAACTGGATAACCGATTTCATAGACATGTCCGGGTACTTGGAAGGCAGGTGAGCACGTGCACAGACGTTTTAGGGCCTGGTTAGTTAAGTTCGTAGGGTTATATTTAACGAGGGCCAGATCGTAACCGGTCTTGCAGGGGTTCCTGATGCTCCGTCTCTTCTGTCGACCAGGACAGAAAGTGACATCCTCAACGTCCGATTTATAATCATAGTCCGTATCCATAATTCGCCAATTATGGTCGCCCCCATCCCTGTGGGAAATAAAGATAGTTTTTTTAATTTTCGTATGTAATTAAATAAAGTATTCTTTCCTCAACTAAGGAACATGTGGAAGGTATTTAAAGAAAAATAAGACATTATTAATTATATGTAAAAAAGATAATTCTTAAGAGGCCATCATAAAATTTGGAAGTGCTGAATGAAAACTTCCAAATCTTCAGAAGAGATCGTTGCCAAACTGCATGCGAAAAACGTGAAGGCGGCGGAATTTTAATTGCAGTATCGAGTAGACTGCAGGCGGTTAGGCGTAAGCAATGGGAAAGCGATAACGAGGATTTAGGATAAGCGTATCACTGAATACAAGAAATTAAAAAAAAAACATGTTTATGTGCAGTGTACCTAGCGCCGCCACTCTCTCCGCCTCGCCTCGATTCACAGCTTGACAGCATCAGTAACGCGATGCATTCGATAGGTACGTGGTACGTACGAATAACGATGTACTCATTATAGGCGACTTCAACCTTCGACAGATCACATGGTCGCTAAAATCACCCAATGAAACAAAGTGAACTTTGACGTCTCCGGCAAACTATAACTTTAATATGGGTCATTCTCTCATCGAATTTATGGTGCTAAATAATTTTAATCAATTTAAATACATAAAAAATCACGAGGATAATAGCAAAAATTACTAAAAAAAACTGTGAAATAAAAAAAAGTTTTAAAAAACATAAAACCGACTTCCTAAAAAAAGGAAAACTAAAAAACTATTCAAAATAAAAATATAAAAAAAGTTTTAAAAAACATAAAACCGACTTCCTAAAAAAAGGAAAACTAAAAAACTATTCAAAATAAAAATATAAAAACCGCCTTCAAAAATATATGAAATAAAAACCTAAAAAAAAAAAAAACGAACCCTAGAGTTGAAGGCGGTGCTAAAAAGGCTACACAAATCACAAAGGATATTATCATCCACTCATGTTTTCTTTCATGCATCATTTTTGCTTGCTTTAGCACCGCCTTCAACTCTAGGGTTCGTTTTTTTTTTTTTAGGTTTTTATTTCATATATTTTTGAAGGCGGTTTTTATATTTTTATTTTGAATAGTTTTTTAGTTTTCCTTTTTTTAGGAAGTCGGTTTTATGTTTTTTAAAACTTTTTTTTTATTTCACAGTTTTTTTTAGTAATTTTTGCTATTAATGTACTCGGCGGAATCGCTCGGCCTTCGGCCTCGCGATTCCGCCTCGCTTTCCAATCCGATCTTGACCCAATTAAAATAGGACCACGTCAGCTTCGATAGCTCAGTGGTGCAGACAGTCAACTGTCGCTATTGAATGTTAAGCAACGCTGGGTGCGGTCAGTACTTGGATGGGTGACCGCTGACCGTTGGAGGCTGACCGAGGTTCGGATTCCTCGTAAAACTGTAGGTCCCTTCCCTCCTAATCTTACTTGGTGGTAGGGTTTAACCTGACCGGGTTGGTACCACCGCACTGAATTAAACGTCGGTCGAAACGGCTATGTAAATAGTTTGTGTTTTCCGACCAGTTCAGTGTAGTCAGTACGATCAAAGGGGGAAGTACTGACATGGCACTTAGTTTACCCGGTGTTATGGGCTGACATCACGGACGTTGTAGGTGATGTTGCAGAACTTAGTAGAATGGACAGACATAAACATGTTACGGAACCCTACTTTTATTATAAAATAACCGTCGGAGGACCTTGGTTGAAAATTGTGAAATTTAGTAGAACGGACAGACATACATTTGTTACGGAACCCTACTTTTATTATAAAATAACCGTCGGAGGGCCTTGGTTGAAAATTGTAAAATTTAGTAGAACGGACAGACATACATTTGTTACGGAACCCTACATTCATTTTGAAATAAATGTTAAATTTTGTAGAACGGACAGACATGCATTTGTCACGGAACCCTACATTCATCTTGCAGAACTTAGTAGAATGGACAGACATAAACGTGTTGCGGAACCCTACTTTTATTATAAAATAACCGTCGGAGGACCTTGGTTGAAAATTGTAAAATTTAGTAGAACGGATAGACATGCATTTGTTACGGAACCATACATTCATTTTGAAATAAATGTTAAATTTAGTAGAACAGACAGGCATGCATTTGTTACGGAACCCTACATTCATTTTGCAGAACTTAGTAGAATGGACAGACATAAACGTGTTACCGAACCCTACTTAACAGTTGCACTCCGGGAGTGCCGGCAGATCCCGTGCCACTCTAACTTAACCCTTAATGCAATGACTTAAGGTTTCATTTTAAAAATGACGCTGACGCGATGTCGCGAGTTATACATTTTTTACCCACCTAAAAAAGTGCCAAGCGCCGCTAAAGAAGTTTTCACTTCAAAAACCTCAGGGTTATCCCCTTTCAAATAAAAAAAAAAGAATTTTCAAAATCGGCCCACAATTGACGGAGTAATCGCGTAACAAACATAAAAAAAAAGAAAATATACTGTCGAATTGAGAATCTCTTAGGTCTAAAGTAAATTTCTCGTGAAGACAAATGCAACAAGCCCAAACACGATGGGTTTATCATGTGTAGTTTAGGAGTTTCTATGGCCACCTTCTGTCTCCATCATCAGACCAGCTCGATGGTACTCGGTACAGTAGGTACCGGTCAGGTACCATAATAAATTATGCGCACCTGGCCGGTCGGAAAAGATAAAAAATTTCAAATTTAGAATATTCATGAAACAAGGGTCCGAATATGTATCACTAGTAAATATCGATTCATGTATTTCAACAGGACAGAGAAAATTTCAAAATATTAGGTATTTAATACTTTTTAGTTCTCTTTGTTTTTTTGTTTTTTTGAAATCGGTTTAATATTTTTTAAAACAGTTTTTATTTCATTCTTTTTAGTAATATTACATAAATAAGAATAATCGAAATCGAATAATCGAAATCGATTGAAGTGGTACAGAATTATTCGCCATATGTGTCAGACTGCAAATTGCTGAATAAGTCCACATCACAAAAGTTTTGCTGAAGGTAACCACACACCATACTAATTTATCAAACTGAAAATTGCCGAATACGACCACATCACAAGTTTTGCTGAAGGTAACCACACACTATAAGTATTATGCTGATTTTTCGAAAACCACTGAACCAATTTCGATAAAATTGAAATGGGACCACCTCGGAAGTATGACCTAACTAACAAAAAAAGAATTTTCTAAATCGGCCCTCAATTGACGGAGAAATCGCGTAACAAACATACAAAAAAATAAAAAAATAAATAAAAAAAAAAATAAAAAAAAAAAAAACATACAGACGAATGGAGAACCTCCTCCTTTTTTGGAAGTCGGTTAATAAATTCTAGACCAAATTTTTTTCAATGGTTCTTTGCTAACCGTGAACACATGCAGCTTCGCTCTTGACACGTCAGCCAGTCAGTCAGTCAGTCAGCGTGTAAGCGTCCACTGCTGGACATACGCCTCTCCAATTTTCCTCCAGTCCTCTCGGCCTTCAGCGATACGGAACCACTGATTTCCGCCGGCGTACTTGATGTCGTCGTCCAACCTGGCGGGTGGTCTTCCCACACTCCGTTTCCTGTCCACGGCCGCCAGTGTAGGCTTGACACGAATCATCCACAAATAGAAATTATCTACGACAAACCTGTAATTAAGTTTATAAAAGACAGTTCAGTGAACAGATTTCATTTTCGTAAAGCAGATTATTTGCTCATCACTAAATCACTCGATTGCATAGACTGGAAATTACTTTTAAGCAAAGATTTAAAAGGGATTTAAAAGGCTTCGCCATACCCGGCACGCTATCAGGTCACACACAATCGATTAGTGCGACAGAAATAGTTATATTTCTTATATTCGTTCGAGCATTGCATGTTGCTTTGTATGTGTTTGTCAAAGAGTTTGTATTACGTCGCTGCGCAGCGACGTAATACAAACTCTTTGGTGTTTGTGATGAGAGCGTATGTAGGTACGCCAAAGAGATTAAGGTGGGTTTAATGTCTTTGAGGTACGCACACTTGTTTACCAAAAGTTGACTAGTTTGAGCGAAGCTTTTAAATCTTTGCTTTTAGGTGAATGATCTTCGGCGGACAACATGGTCGATGGTCGATGTATTGTATTTAAATCTACGCAATGTCATTAAAACCCACGTCCCCATAGTAAAACTATCACGATGCCGGTATTCTGCATGGTACCTACTCAAGCTATCTCATCAGGTTAATTAAGGAGAAGGACAAACATCGCAAGAAATATAAAAAAATCAGCAATCAAAGAACTACCCTTAGTCCATGGCACAAAGGTGATAGCATCGGGCCTCTTGCCATTCAGCCGGGAATAACCGCGAGGTTCTAGGATGCACGGTATATTTGCCGTTAGAAGCGTGGACTTTATAATAAAATTTAAATTAAATTAACTCAATCTTAATATTAATTAACTTTATTCGAGATGGTTTAGCTTCTTCCTGAACGCAGCTCGGCCTTCGGCATCGCCCTTAGTTACTTGCTTTCTTCGAGATGGTTTATCATTTGTCAGAACGTAGCTCGGCCTCCGGCCTCGCCTTAGTTACTTACTTCCTTCAAGATGGTTTAGCTTCTTCCTGAACGCAGCTCGGCCTGCGGCCTCGCCCATAGTTACTTACTTTCTTTGAGAATGTTTATGGTCTTCCAGAATAGAACTCGACCTTCGGCCTAGCCCTTAGTTACTTGCTTTCTTCAAGAATGTTTTTCTTCTTCCTGAACTCAGCTCCGCCTTCCGCCTCGCCCTTAGTTACTTTCATCGAGAAAGAATATCGTTTACGTGAGCGCAGATCCGCCTTCGGGCCCGCCTTTAGTTACTTACTTTCTTTTTTTTAAATACGAATTTCACGCGAGCGAAGCCGCGGGCAACAGATATATAAATTTTATTGCACCAATGACAGCGAAATAACTTCGACTTTCAATTATTATTTTTATTTATCAAACCATTTGTCACCGGCCAGCTCACGTCGAGATGACAGTTCTCCGTTGTCAACATGACATTTAAAATTGTTTTTTACCTTTACTTTGGATTACTTGATTTTTATTATATTTTTTAATTATTGACGTGATGACGTCACGTCTTATAAATTGATGAACACCGGCTGCACGCACGAAAAAGTGTCACGTTCCATCTGAACCTGTGTGTGCAAGCGAGAGCGCGTAACAAGCGATAGAGAGGCCTATACAATACTAGGAAATACAAAATATATTTGTCCGTCTTTTGCGAGCCTCGAACCCGCGGTCCCTGCCACCATCACCGACCAGACGTCTTAACCACCCGGGCTGATCGATCATGTACCTATCGAAGCGAATTTGCTCAACAGTATGTGAAGATTTCATGGAGTGACATCTAGCGTCAACATCTAGCGTCAATAGTAAATGAAATACTTCAGCTTCGCCGTTGTAGTATGCGCTTTGATAATATTATGAAGATGGGGCGTAATAAAAAATCCCGACCCTTAAAAAGTCAAAAATAATTTCCGTTTACTTAATTAAAGGGGTCGGGGGCCGCTAAGTAAATTCCCGCGCTGCTCTGAGTTTTTATATTTTACGCGACGCATCTTCTTTATATTAACCCTAACCTAATGTTGAGGCGACGCATGTCGTTTTTGTTACGTTTGTATTTCCGAAAATAATTCTTAGGTGGTTATAAAAAAAAACTAAACACCCTAAAAAAATTTTAACTCCGTAACATTGCTTAAAAAAAACAAAAACATTTTTGAGGGATTCGAACCCATGGTCAAAAAATACAAATCCTACACTCTTACCACTGAGCCACGAAATCACATAAACGACCAAACGAATATCGGATTCCCTTGGATGGCTTTCGGCTTTCTTAGAAGGACAACTGTCACTGAGAGACAGAGAATTGGCCCCGAGACACTCATCCTTTCAATTTCTTCTGCCCTGGTACTTTAGAACCGTTCCCAGTAGTCTTACCACTTTATGACGTCATCACGTAAAACTATCGTCCGTAAACCGACTTTACAGACAACCAATTTTATGTTAATCCGGGATATACACTGTCACTATAAAAAGTTTCGTCAAATTCCGTTCAGTGGTTTTGCGAGATGCGCGTACAAATAGACATTTTTGCATTTACGATTTTATTATATGTATAGAAAAGAATAGACATGTATAGACTATTGTGTTGAAGTTATAAAAAAGAAGAACTGTCATTTTCGTCATCTACTTATTTTTAAATTTCGAATGAATATTTTATTCCAATTGTATTTGCTGCCAGTTCTCAAGATATAATTATGTACTTTGGACTACGTGATTTTAAAATAATAATGTTATAATATAATAATAATGATAATAGAATAATAATCTTTATAATTGTTAAATTTTTTTTTTATTTTTTTTTTTCTTATTATGTTAACCCGGCTTATAAACTGCCACTATACAAAGTTTCGTCTAATTCCGTTCAGTGTTTTTGCGTGATGCGCGTACAGACAAACAAACAAACAAACAAACAAAAATTTTAAAAACCGTTCTAACATGTTCAGTATCTCATTTTAAGCCACCCTGGTTAGTTTTTTTCCGAATACATTCAATGTACAGACTTTCTTACCTTCACGATTTTATTATATGTATAGATTTGTTAAGGCGCTTAGTGCCGCCAGCATATCCGTAATTATTCAGAATTAGTGAATAGGAAAAATCTAAAAAAAATATATGTTAATATGTGTGTTATTATCTTTCATGTAACGGACAATTATTTCTTTTAATCTTTAATAATAAGAAAGTTAGTTTTATAATAAACTATTACTCAAGCTATTTTGCTTGGATTGAATTGGTTTTTTTTTCATAAAATTCGCCAAATCATCCTCTCTCATGTGACGTAGGATTATCCCGATATCAAGAAAAACAATAACATTATGACTATTTTTTACGGAACCGAACCCCACAGATAAATAAAATAATGCCGCCGCCGGGCCATGCGAACGTGGAATCTGTGCCGAAATTTTGCAAACTGTGTTTTCGAGATTTTTCTTATAAAATTAACTATAACTCGTAAGTCATCACTAAAGAAAGTTAATTTATCACATAAGGATGCCTGTGGACCAACTGAAAGCTAAAAAAAAACTTGAGGAATCTCGTGATATTTCGATTTGAAAATTTATTTGCCGTAGTACTATGTGTTGCTTACACACGGCGAACGGCAGACAACGTGCAACAATATTTGTAATATCACGACAACATGCCTTACTTTCATTATATAATTTATAGGAATGTGTATCTTATTTACGTAAAATAGCAGCCAAGTGTTTCAATGCAATATCTAACATAAAAAATCACAAAAAAAACAGCCAAGTGCGAGTTGGACTCGCGCACCTATGTTTTCTTACGTAAAATAGCAACCAAGTGTTTCAATGCAATATCTAACATAAACAAATCACTAAAAAACAGCCAAGTGCGAGTTGGACTTGTGCACCTCTGATTTCTTACGTTGGACTCGCGGACCTATGTTTTCTTACGTAAAATAGCAGCCAAGTGTTTCAATGCAATATCTAACATAAAAAATCACAAAAAAAACAGCCAAGTGCGAGTTGGACTCGCGCACCTATGTTTGCTTACGAAAAATAGCAACCAAGTGTTTCAATGCAATATCTAACATAAGTACCGTGTGGCGTCGGTACTGTACCGTGTGGGGTCGGTACTTAAAAGAATAGCCCCACTGCATCTCTCCCCGTCGCATGTCGTAAAAGTCGACTAAGGGATAAGAAAATTCGTCACCCTCGGTAGCTCAGTGGCGCGGTTGGTTAGTCAACTGTTATTAAGCAACGCTGAGCGCGGTCAGTGATTGGATGGGTGACCGCTCGACCGTTGGAGGTTGACCGTGGTTCGGATTCCACGTTAAACTGTAGGTCCCTTCCCTTCTTACCTTACTAGGTGGTAGGGTTTATCCCGGCCGGGTTGGTACCACCGCACTGAACGAAACGTCGGTCGAAACGGCTATGTAAATAGTTCGTGTTTTCCGTCCAGTTTAGTGTAGCCGACATGAAATGAAGGGAAGCACTGACATGGCACCTAGTTCACCCTGTGTTATGGGCTGACATCACGGATGTTGTAGGTGATGTAGCCAACCGTGTCAGGTTCCACAATAAAAAATAAAAAAAAACACAAAAAAACAGCCAAGTGCGAGTTGGACTCGTGCACCTCTGTTTTCTTACGTTGGACTCGCGCACCTATGTTTTCTTACGTAAAATAGCAGCCAAGTGTTTCAATGCAATATCTAACATAAAAAATCACAAAAAAAAACAGCCAAGTGCGAGTTGGACTCGCGCACCTATGTTTTCTTACGTTGGAAAGGCGCACCTATGTTTTCTTACGTAAAATAGCAGCCACCGTGTTTCAATGCAATATCATAAACATAAAAAATCACAAAAAAAAATAGCCAACTCCGAGTTGGACTCGCGCACCTATGTTTTCTTATATATAGGATATAATATGGAGTTGTTAAAACCACCACCTTAGGGAATTCTGAAAATTTCCTGGGAAATTTCCCGGACTGGATTTTTCTGCGGGATCGTATTTATTGACTAAATATAAACTTCTTTTGTTTTTAGGTGATTTTCCCTAGAGTGGCCGGTTATGGAGATATAATTTTTTTAGAAATTTTTATTTCTACTCAATTTACAGGAAAACCGGGAAAGATGTGATAAAATAATCTAAGAGTGTATCGAACTGCTTACAAAACAAGACCTAATTTGTTGATAAATTTAATTAATAACAAAGAAGGGGTTCTTTGTTATTAATTAAATTAATTAGAATTAAATGTCTGTAAATTGCATGCAATTTATCGCTGATATTATACATAACTAATTTTTTTTTAATTCAAGAAACTCGAGAATTTGGTCGCGAAATGATTACGTAATGAACCTTCTGAGTGTGTGCGTGTTGACTTTCAACACGAAACACGACTACCGTGAAAGAATTTTGTACGCAGGCCGGCCCGGGGGCGCGGCGGCGGTGGCGCGGCGGTGTGGCGCGGGCGCGGCACCTATTTTGCCGTCTCTAGGACCGACGCAAGATTCCTATCTCTGTGTTCCCATTCTGCGGTGGCGATGTTTTAGCGTGCGCACCTCCGCACAGACGGCCAAGGCCATTGACGACACAAAGCGCCTTAAGGGGAAAGATCCGCCGTACAATGACTTTCGTCTGCTGCTGTAAATTATCTATCTATCTATACATATAATAAAAAAACTATTTTAAAAAAATATAAAAACCGCCTTCAAAAATGTATGAAATAAAAAAATAAAAATCGAACCCTAGAGTTGAAGGCGGTCGGTTATTTTTGCTTGATTTAGCACCACCGCCTTCAACTCTAGGGTTCGATTTTTATTTTTTTATTTCATACATTTTTGAAGGCGGTTTTTATATTTTTTTTAAATAGTTTTTTATTTCACAGTTTTTTAGTAATTTTTATTTGCTATTAATGTACTCGGCGGAATCGCTCGGCCTTCGGCCTTGCGATTCCGCCTCGCTTTCCAATCCGATTTTGACCAAAAAAAAAATGGGACCACCTTGGAGCTAGACTGAACCGAACACAAAAA
Organism: Nematopogon swammerdamellus; assembly: GCA_946902875.1. Classification (NCBI taxonomy): domain Eukaryota; kingdom Metazoa; phylum Arthropoda; class Insecta; order Lepidoptera; family Adelidae; genus Nematopogon; species Nematopogon swammerdamellus. The sequence continues at coordinate 5,576,875 of OX336357.1, read as the reverse complement.
GAATCATCGAAATCGGTTCACAATTGGGGAAGATATTGCTGAACATACATAAAAATAAAAAATATATCCTTTTTTGAAGTCGGTTAAAAATAGACGTACCACCGTAAAGTAGACGTACCATGTCTGTACATTAATTATTTTTGAAAAACAAAAACAGGGAGACGTAAGGAATAAGTAATAGAACATAGAAATATATTTTTTGAAATTTTTGTCTGTCGGTTTGTCGGTTTGTCGGTTTGTTTGTTCGTTTGTGCGCGCATCACGCAAAAACCACTCATTGGATTCAAAATCGAATTACTAAAAAGTATGAAGCTTTATTCTGAGTAACATTTAGTGTTTATTTAATCAAAATCAACCCACAGAATCAAAATATATTAATTTTTTAAGTTTAGCTAGAAAATATCTTATAGGCAACACACCACCGCGCCGCGCGCCGCGCCACCGCAGCTCCGCAGCGCCGCCGTGTCGCGGCGTCGCGCGGATCTTTTGTTTAGTGTCATGGAAAAGAAATACGGCTGTAGACTGGTGAGGTGAAACATTTCGTGTGTGCAGTTTTTATATGTTCTTATTATTTATATCAATTAATTAAAAAAACATATTTTTTATAATATTTCGACAAATTTGTTTATTTAAGTCATTATAATGTATCATAGATGGCGTTGTCGTCTGGTAATTAGATTTATTAGTTCTTTTATCCTTTCATTTCATCTTTCTTATTATTTTCCTAAATTATATTGTTTGACCTTCCTGATTTCAACAGTCTGAAACTAAGATGTATGCGACATGTTAGATGTATGGTTTTTCTGTTAGGTTCTATTTTTTTAAATTATATTACTTATTACATTTTTTGTCAGCCTCGGTAGCTCAGTGGTGCTGTCGGTCGACTCTTGATAAGCCACCCTGAGCGCGGTCAGTACTTGGATGGGTGACCGCTCGACCGTTGGAGGCCGGCCGTGGTTCGGATTCCACGTTAAACTGTAGGTCCCTTCCCTTCTTACCTTACTAGGTGGTAGGGTTTATCCCGCCCGGGTTGGTACCACCGCACTGAATGAAACGTCGTCGGTCGAAACGGCCATGTCAATAGTTCGTGTTTTCCGTCCAGATCAGTGTAGCTGACATGAAATGAAGGGAAGCACTGACACGGCACCTAGCTCACCCGGTGTTATGGGCTGACATCACGAATGTTGTAGGTGATGTAGCCAACCGTGTCAGTTTCCATGAAAAAACGACCAAACGAATATCGGATTCCCTTGATTCGCTACGGATCTGACGCGAATCAGATTTGACGATAAAATAAATTTTTAAATTATTAAATTAAACTAAATTTTTTACCCATCCAAAAAAAGTGCCAAGGGTCGCTAAAGAAGTTTTCACTTCAAAAAAAGTTTTAAAAAACATAAAACCGACTTCCTAAAAAAAGTAAAACTAAAAAATTATCAAAGAGTTTGTATTACGTCGCTGCGCTCCTTTAAAAAAAAGAGCGCAGCGACGTAATACAAACGAGGTAATACGACGTAATACGACGTAATACAAAGGAGCGCAGCGACGTAATACAAACTCTTTGAAAATTATTTAAAATAAAAATATAAAAACCGCCTTCAAATATATGAAATAAAAACCTAAAAAAAAAAACGAACCCTAGAGTTGAAGGCGGTGCTAAAAATGCTACACAAATCACAAAGGATATTATCATCCACTCATGCTTTCTTTCGTGTATAATTTTTGCTTGCTTTAGCACCGCCTTCAACTCTAGGGTTCGTTTTTTTTTTAGGTTTTTATTTCATATATTTTTGAAGGCGGTTTTTATATTTTTATTTTAAATAGTTTTTTAGTTTTACTTTTTTTAGGAAGTCGGTTTTATGTTTTTTAAAACTTTTTTTTTATTTCACAGTTTTTTTAGTAATTTTTTGCTATTAATGTACTCGGCGGAATCGCTCGGCCTTCGGCCTCGCGATTCCGCCTCGCTTTCCAATCCGATCTTGACCCAATTAAAATAGGACCACGTCAGCCTCGATAGCTCAGTGGTGCAGACAGTCAACTGTCGCTATTGAATGTTAAGCAACGCTGGGTGCGGTCAGTACTTGGATGGGTGACCGCTGACCGTTGGAGGCTGACCGAGGTTCGGATTCCTCGTAAAACTGTAGGTCCCTTCCCTCCTAATCTTACTTGGTGGTAGGGTTTAACGCGCCCGGGTTGATACCACCGCACTGAATAAAACGTCGGTCGAAACGGCTATGTAAATAGTTTGTGTTTTCCGACCAGTTCAGTGTAGTCAGCACGATCAAAGGGGGAAGCACTGACATGGCACTTAGTTCACCCGGTGTTATGGGCTGACATCACGGACGTTGTAGGTGATGTTGCAGAACTTAGTAGAATGGACAAACATAAACGTGTTACGGAACCCTACTTTTATTATAAAATAACCGTCGGAGGACCTTGGTTGAAAATTGTGAAATTTAGTAGAACGGACAGACATACATTTGTTACGGAACCCTACTTTTATTATAAAATAACCGTCGGAGGGCCTTGGTTGAAAATTGTAAAATTTAGTAGAACGGACAGACATACATTTGTTACGGAACCCTACATTCATTTTGAAATAAATGTTAAATTTTGTAGAACGGACAGATATGCATTTGTTACGGAACCCTACATTCATTTTGCAGAACTTAGTAGAATGGACAGACATAAACGTGTTACCGAACCCTACTTAACAGTTGCACTCCGGGAGTGCCGGCAGATCCCGTGCCACTCTAACTTAACCCTTAATGCAATGACTTAAGGTTTCATTTTAAAAATGACGCTGACGCGATGTCGCGAGTTATACATTTTTTACCCACCTAAAAAAGTGCCAAGCGCCGCTAAAGAAGTTTTCACTTCAAAAACCTAAGGGTTATCCCCTTTCAAATAAAAAAAAAAAGAATTTTCAAAATCGGCCCACAATTGACGGAGTAATCGCGTAACAAACATCCAAAAAAAGAAAACATACCGTCGAATTGAGAATCTCTTAGGTCTAAAGTAAATTGCTCGTGAAGACAAATGCAACGAGCCCAAACACGATGGGGTTATCATGTGTAGTTTAGGAATTCCTATGGCCACCTTCTGTCTCCATCATCAGACCAGCTCGATGGTACTCGTACCATAATAAATTAAGCGCACCTGGCCGGTCGGAAAAGATAAAAAATTTCAAATTTAGAATATTCATGAAACAAGGGTCTGAATATGTATCACTAGTATATCGATTCATGTATTTCAACAGGACAGAGAAAATTTCAAAATATTATGTATTTTAATACTTTTTAGTTCTTTTTTTTTGTTTTTTGGAAATCGGTTTAATATTTTTTAAAACAGTTTTTATTTCATTCTTTTTAGTAATATTATTAGTAATATTACATAAAAAAGAATAATCGAAATCGAATAATCGAAATCGATTGAAATGGTACAGAATTATTCGCCATATGTGTAAGACTGCAAATTGCTGAATAAGTCCACATCACAAAAGTTTTGCTGAAGGTAACCACACACCATACTAATTTATCAAACTGAAAATTGCCGATCACAAGTTTTGCTGAAGGTAACCACACACCATAGTATTATGCTGATTTTTCGAAAACCACTGAACCAATTTCGATAAAATTGAAATGGGACCACCTCGGAAGTATGACCTAACTAACAAAAAAAGAATTTTCTAAATCGGCCCTCAATTGACGGAGAAATCGCGTAACAAACATAAAAAAAAAAAAAAAACATACAGACGAATTCAGAACCTCCTCCTTTTTTGGAAGTCGGTTAAAAAATGTTTCTTTATCTTAGCGGCTATGTGGGGCCACGAGATCTGCTGAACTCTGAAGTGGGCGTGGTCGTGCCTTAGGCTTCTTTAGGCTGCGGAGACTGAAGATGAAGGCTTCTGTGGGCTGCTGAGACTGAAGAAGAAGGCTTCTGTGGGCTGCGGAGACTAAAGATAAAGCCTTCTGTGAGCTGCGAGGCTGAAGATGAAGGCTTCTGTGGGCTGCTGAGACTACTACACAAATAGTTGGCTGGTCGGAGCATGCGCTTTGGCCCCTCCAACTCAGGCATCCATGCCGGATAACATAAAAAAAAGTTGTATTTTTTTTTAAAGTCCGTTTTATATTTTTTAAAACTGTTTTTATTTCATTATTTTTAGTAATCTTCTATCTATCTTCTATAATATAAAAATGAATCGCTGAATGTGTTGCTAAGCGCAAACCTCGAGAACAGCTGAACCGATTACGCTAATTCTTTTGACGTGATGACGTCACGTCTTATAAATTGATGAACACCGGCTGCACGCACGAAGAAGTGTCACGTTCCATCTAAACCTGCATATACAATAGTAGGAAATACAAAATATATTTCTCCGTCTTTTGCGAGCCTCGAACCTCGCCGACGTCTTAAATGTTTTGTCAGCCAGTGAGCTTGTAAGAGTGGTAAGAGTGTAGGATTTGTATTTTTTGACAATGGGTTCGAATCCCTCAAATTTTGTTTCCTTTTTTTTTCTTTTTTAAGCAATGTTACGGTGTTTAAATTTTTTAGGGTGTTTAGTTTTTTTTATAACCACCTAAGAATTATTTTCGGAAAAACAAAAAGTTTTCACTTCTGCCGGCACTCCCGGAGTGCAACTGGGGCTTTTGACGTGATGACGTCACGTCTTATAAATTGATGAATACCGGCTGCACACACGAAAAAGTGTCACGTTCCATCTGAGCCTGTGTGTGCAAGCGAGAGCGCGTAACAAGCGATAGAGAGGCACAATCGGTATAGTCAAAGTTACCATGGAAACGTCTTAAGAAGTAAAACTGTCAAGATCAGACAGCAGAAGTTTATTGATGACCAGTCACAAGATGATTAATCTTTCTACTGGAAATAGAATTACTGATCTTTGCTCTATGTACTCAAAGAGATTTTATGTATAGAGTGAGCACTACGAAGAAAGAATACAGAGAAATGACGGCCAATAACTGAGGTATGAGGTAAGGTAGCGGGGTGGCGGAACGCTGAGCCGCGCGGGGCGGGAAGCGAGCGGGAGAGGGGCTAGCTAGCGAGCGACTAGCGGCTAGCGGCCCGGCCGGCCCGGCCGGTCAGTCAACACGTGCATTGGAATACGTAGGGTTGTCACTTAGTCTACCAAAAATATATTTTTCGATTTATTATTTTACGAGTAGGTATTATGGTTAATTATGCCCGTAGTCTAGTGGTAACGCTTCTCAATGCAGAAGTTGCGGGTTCAAATCCCGGGCACTAACTAATGTACTTATTTATTTCCTTGATAAAGATTGATATACATGCATTTCATAACGAATAGGTACGATCGCTCCGGTGAAGAAAAATAAAGTTAGGTAACTAGTGCACACTGGTCTATGAAAGGTATTTTTGTGTAAACTGCTTCTGATTTCCACTGGTCACCATGTACGAGTAATCGAACCGGATATAACAAATTGTGACAAGTTCGAGTGCAATATGACTGCCATAAGAATACTCAATAAACAATAAAACAACAACAATAAAAACAATACCTCCTATGTCAGTGAGCAGAGTCCGTGCCTAGCAGTGGGACGTTTTAAAGGATTATAGAAGAAAACAGATAGTGAATTTCATCGAAAAAAACGTTTTTATGTATTTAAACTTAAAATACAGAACTATAATAACTTGAAATACATACCTAAACTTATATGGGTTTTTAAATTACCGTGGTTATTTGACATTTTAAGAAGTAACAACGGCTTTACTCACTATCGAAATACGAGCTGTGTGGCTCGACATTTCGGCCAGAGTGCTCATGATGATGGGCCATACGTTTGGCCCGAAACGTCGAGCCACACAGCTCATATTTCGACCGCGAGTAAAGCCGTTTTGTATTCTTATAATACCTACACTTAATAACTAGAATAATATCTAAAAAACTAAACTTAATAATAAAGAATTCATAACTGCGGTCTTGGCCTTGGACTAAACTTAAAATCTCCAAACCAAACATACATAAAATAAAGAGTGCAGCATTTATAAAAAAATATATATATATATATATATAACTAAAAAAACCATTAGGTATACTTTGGACTACACACACAAACACAACTAAAATAACTCTTCCTCCGTACTTAAACAAAATAATTTAAATTTCACTTTACACAAATTTAAATTTTCACTTTCCTTTAAACAATGTATCATCTTGGACTATTTTTATCCATCTTTCTCGTATTGATCCCTTAGAAGGATGTGGAAACCTTGTAAAAAGATTTTTTTCTTGAAAATTTCTCAATTACTTACTAATTTAAAAAAAATAAAAGAATAGCGACAACCCTAATTAGCGGTCAATTCACTCTCATATTTTAACGTGGTTTAATACATATTTATTTACTTTCATACATGATATCCCAGAACTCTATTTCTAATCATTCATATGTGGCAGCCCTAATGAGCGCGTTTAATTTATTTGTTTAATTAAATAATGCTTATGTTATTGCAATGCTAGGTCAATACATAAAATGTACAAAATTTTCTAATTGAAGTAGCGTTGTGACAGCCCTAATTGGCCAGTTGAACCAAATATTTCTAAGCACATGGAAAACAAGATATTATATATAAGGTCTTTCAAAATTAGTTAATAGTACGCTAAGGGGGGGTTCTGTATCGTAAATAAATCACTTTTGAGGAAGAAAGATTTTTTTTTACAAAAAAAAAAAATTTATAATAATGTAAAAATGTAAAATGTAAAAAAAAATTCTTTTCTTAATCGTTTCAGTTTCATGCCAGGAACAAAAGTCTTCCAACACATAGATCTCTTTCTTTCAGAAATTGTGAAAACCACAATTTTAGTTTTATTAGTATGGAATAGAAAGAATTTGATTTTTTTTACCAACTTACACGTGTTAAATCAAAATGGTAATGAAGACTTTTTTGTTACTGTTATGAAAATGAATCGATTAGGCTATAAAAATCAACCACATATTTTTTTATTTAAATACATACAAAACATTTTACATAAAAAAAGCCCAAGGTCCAAAAAAATTTATATAGGTTTTACTCCCTATAGGATGCAGAACCCACCCTTAGCGTACTATTAACTAATTTTGAAAGACCTTATATATTAAGATCACAATGAAGTGATACTTACCTATGAAATGAGATGCCATCAGTTTTCCCAATATTTTTGGTAAGATTTTTGCAATATCGCAATTCGCAACACACAACCGGGCATAATTAATGACTGGCGCGATGCGAGCCGCAGACGGACGGCAGCGAGCGCGCGGACGGCGCGTCCGCCGCGTTCGGTCGCTCGCGAGCTACTAGTCTCAAGAGGGTCCTTCCGCGTAATGGTTACTCCACCGCGGTGGAGCGAAGGCTGTTGCCCGGGTAAGAGGTCTAGTAGAATACATGATACGTCATTGTATGTACTACGATTATTCCACGTCATCACGTAAAACTATCGTCCGTAAACCGACTTTACAGACAACCAATTTTTTTTAGAATACGAGAATTTGAAGTACGAGTATGGTTCTTACGGAGAGAAAAATAAAAAAAAATTGCCTGAAAAAGTCTAAAAACAACACTTTTCTATACTCCCATACAAAAGATTCGTAATAATACATAAGTCAATTTGAACTTTAATACCATACCATAAACATTGAAAAATCAAAATTGGTAATTGTTGTATGAGAATCTTATACCAACGCAGACCGTGTCGTTCGTAGCTGTCAACAGCCATCGCAATCGAACGCCAGAAAAAAACAATTGTGCAGGGCTGACCATGCGATTCCTCATGCATGTGGGGTGGGACAAATGGTTTTATTTTGATAGGGTAACCATAAGATTAAAATTTTAAATTAGTAAAAAATTGTTTTATAGGTTGCCGATACGATTCCTTACCAAATGTGGGACAAAAAAAGACCATGCGATTACTTAAATAATTTGAATAGGGTGACCATACGATTCCTTAACTAATTTGGGGCATTTTTTTTAAGTTAGTTTAGGGGTCACCACACGATTCCTTAAATAATGCGGGACAAAAAAAATTATCGAACGCAAGAAAAAAATAATTGTGCAGGGCTGACTATGCGATTCCTCGTGCATGTGGGACAAATGGTTTTATTTTGATAGGGTAACCATTAGATTAAAATTTTAAATTAGTAAAAAATGGTTTTATAGTGTGCCCATACGATTCCTTACCAAATGTGGGACAAAAAAAGACCATGCGATTCCTTAAATAATTTGAGGCATTTTTTTTAAGTTAGTACGAGTCCTTAAATAATGCGGGACAAAAAAATTGTATGTGGGCCAAATGGTTTTATTTTAATAGGGTGACCATACGATTCCTTCACTAATGTGGAAAAAAAATTATTAGAGGGGTGACCATGCGATTCCAGACGTGGGACAAATGGTCTAATTCCTTAACTAATTTGGGGCATTTTTTTAAGTTAGTACGATTGCTTAAATAATGCGGGACAAAAAAATATATGTTAGTAGAGGGGTGACCATGTGATTCCCAATTAGTTTTATTTGAATAGGGTGACCATACGATTCCTTACCTAATATGGGACAAAAAAAATTAGTAGAGGGTGACCATGCGATTCCTCATGTGGGGACAAATGGTTTTATTTTATTAGGGTGACCATAACATTCCTTCACTAAAGTGGGAAAAAAAATTATTAGAGGGATGACCATGCGATTCCTGATGTGGGACAAATGGTATTATTTTAATAGGGTGACCATAGGATTCCTTCACTAAATTGGGAAAAAAAAATTTAAGTTAGTAGATAAGTGACCAATGACCATGCGATTCCCAAATGGTTCTATTTGAATAGGGTGACCATACCTTAGTTAATGTGGGACAAAAAAAAATCGTTAGTAGAGGGGTGACCATGCGATTTTACATGTGGGACAAATGGTTTTATTTTAATGAGGTGACCATAAGAATTCTTACCTCACGTGGGACAGATGATTATTTTAATAGCGGGAGAGAAAAGGAGGAGGTGAGGGAGGGGCGAGGGAGAGGGGGAGTGATAGAGGGAGGGGATAGAGTGAAGGAAGAGAGAGCGAGAGAGATAGAGATACCTGTGTTTAGGTAAACGCAGCTCACCATTCGGACTCGCTTTGACTTACTTCTTCTATACATTGCATCTATTACCTGTACGAAGGTCGGCCTTTGACATTTTCGAATTTCACTCGAGCGAAGCCGCGGGGAAAAGCTCAAAATACTAGCTAGTTAACCCTGTGGTCTTCGGTCCGCCTTTATTACACTTTAACCTTATTCCGATTATTACATACATTTTATTTTTTATTAAAATTATGAAAAAAAAAAACAATTAGCCAGAGCCACATCAATACTCAGCACCAGGAATCGGTACTGGTTGTTAAGCGCATCACTTGAAAACGCCTGGACCGATTTGGCTATTTTTTTATTAATTTTTAAGGCGGAACAAAGTCCGCCGGGTCAGGTAGTATTACATAAAAAAGAATAATCGAAATCGAATAATCGAAATCGATATTCGTACAGATATTGGTACATAATTATTCGTCATATGTGTCAAACTGCAAATTGTTGAAAAAGTCAACATCACAAAAGTTTTGCTGAAGGTAACCACACACCATAGTAAATTATCATACTGAAAATTGCTGAAAAAGACCACATCACAAGTTTTGCTGAAGGTAACCACACACCATAATATTTTGTTGATTTTTCGAAAACCGCTGAACCAATTTCGATACAATTGAAATGGGACCACCTCGGAAGTATGATCTAACAAACAAAAAAAGAATGTTTAAAATCAGCCCACAATTGGCGGAGAAATCGCGTAACAAACATAAAAAAAAAAAATTAAAAAAAAAACATACAGTCGAATTGAGAACCTCCTTCTTTTTTGGAAGTCGGTTAAAAATATGCAGAATCGTACAATGCGCATACCTTGCACCGACAACAGATAAGCTATATGTTACTTAGCGCTACAAATAAATTACAATACCTTTCACCTGTAATAACCCGATTCCGCAGAGGCTTAATAAACGGCCTGGGAACAGTTATAAAAGCAATTACGGTAAACTTAGATCAGTCAGACGCAGAAAAGATTAATAAGCAAATAAACAACCTGTACACTCAAGTAAATAACATTAACCTCAATGGAAAGGAAAACATTAGGTTAGCAAAAAGTGCTATCAACGAATTCGAGATTATGCTGAGCGCAGTAAAACGAAACCAGCAGTCAATTAAGGAGGAATTAGATTAACAGTTAAAAATAGTTAATACATTAGATTATAACTTACATTTCCTGAATTCTTATACGCAAATAAAAAGTAGCTTAATTATTAAGCACGAAAAAATATTAGTTTTAGAAATTGCAGTAACATTCGCACAAATAGGTATTTTGCACCCTAGTATAATTGCACCAAATGATCTTCTTAAAGAATTAGTTAAAATAAATACAGATCAGTTTACTAGACAAATATACGAGCCAATAATAGAAAATATACATTTGATTGAGAAATCTATAGAAATCAAAGCCTATAGCAGTAGTCATACTCTGACCTTCAAACTAGAAATTCCTCTGGTAGACCGCCGGCAGTATGATCTACTTCACCTCTATTCCATCCCAAACCAAAACAACATTGTCATAATCCCACACTCCAAATACCTTGTCCTGGGAAGTGCTGAGTTCGCACATCGAGAAGAACCCTGCAAAGCACTCACCGACGACGATCAGCTGTGTAAGCACCTAGACTTACTACCTACTCAGCAGAATGGCGATTGCGTCATACAACTCATCAGTCACCGGACACCTACCAACTGCACGAGCGCAGCGTTCTACATGGAACTCGATCAAGGTCACATCGAGCAGACACGAGATAACAGCTGGCTAGTGGTCCTACCGCACGAGGAAATTATCAAATCTACAATGTGGACGAGATATAACGTATGCAAGAACCATCGGATCAATCCATAAAACCTTCACCAAAGATTGTCAGATAGAACTTTTGGAAAAAACGCTGAGAACACACAGCAAGGAAATCTTCATCAACGAGTACATTCCGTTACCTAAACAACATATTACAACGACAAACACTACACGTAAAGATGACGCTCCATGAAGATGGGCCATACGCTTGGCCCGAAACGTCGAGCCACATAGCTCGGAGTGAAACCGTGAGTAAAGCTGTTTGATTTTAAATAATGACTACACGTAAAATACACATCGATATTGAAAAATCCAGTTCGACCGCCTCCACCACATGCAATCTCAATGGAATGAGATACCTCAATCACAAACAGCTGGTACACACTAACCCTGTACGCTATCGGAATATTAGCCGGCGCCTACATACTCTTCCAAAGATTGAATCCGAGATATCAAACAAGGACGCAGAAGAAAGAAGACACCGACGCGACGGACTCAACACATTGAATGCACAGAAATCTACAAACAGTACACCACTGCGATTTATTGAAGTGAACTGCACGAGTGAATGAACGTACCTCGATAGGTTATAATTTTTGTCTATTTTTCAAAATTTACAAACAAATTTTAAAGATCGAGTTTTACTGGTAGGTCTACTGGGAACACAATTCTCAGTGATTTTTATAGTAAGACCACTGGGATGAAAATTCCCAGTAGTACTTACTGGTAAGACTACTCGGTAAGACTACTGGGAACTGCCGGATAGGTTTCCGTAAAGAAGGCAGTTATAATTTAATGACCGTTATTTTTATGAAAAGTCTCTTTGCAAATTATTTTTATTACCTACTAGCTTTTGCCCGAGGCTTCGCTCGCGTGAATTTCGTATTTCAAAGAAGAAAGTAAGTAACTGAGGGCGAGGCCGAAGGCCGAATTGCATTCAGGAAGACTATAAACCTTCTCGAAGAAAGTAAGTTACTGAGGGCGAGGCCGAAGGCCGAGCTGCGTTCAAAAAGACTATAAACCTTCTCGAAGAAAGTTAGTAACAAAGGGCGAGGCCGTAGGCCGAGCTGCGTTCAGGAAAACGATAAAACATCTCTAAGTAAATAAGTAATTAACCCTTAGCTCCTCGCCAGCGCGAATTTCCACGTAACGTTCCGGGTAAACACACAATTCCGCGCGCGAAACATTTTCCGCGCTTTCTCCATTAAAAAATCATAACTATGAAATTTCCTTCAGAACCCTATATAAATTTGCACGTCATTGTAATCTAGATGAAATTATCTTTCATATGACATAGGTTTGAGCTAATTGGTTCGCAATTGTAATGCATAGAAAAATAGGCAAAGTTAGAAATGAATGATTTACGGGAGTCGGAAGGAAAGAATGAAGATTCCTCAAAAAGTAAATCGATAACATATGTTTTTTTTGTTTTAAAATAGAACTAAAATACATTTGCAATAAACCTACATCAAATTTAGTAAATATCTTCTTGATAAATATTTCACCAGAGCCCTCCAACCATGAGCCAACCGGCGCGTAATTTGTACCGGCGGCAGAATTTTGAATGGTACAAAAAAGTGCTGTTATTATCGAAAATGAGCAATAAATACAAAAAGTATGGCCATTGTCGTCTGCCCCCAAGTGTCCTCCATATTGAATAGAAGAAATCATAACATTTTACGTATTAGATTTTTTTTGAAAAATAAAAAACCAACGCAATCCCTTTCTAGTGCGTGAGAAAACTACTTCCCGTTGGAGCGATGTTTTGGCTATAATACAACACTTCGTAAAGGTTATATCCCACTAATAAATTAGTCTATGACATGTTTATCAATATGTCAATGTCATATGAGCACTCACTGAACATATTATAATAACACTGGCCTATTGAAATCAAACAAAAAACTGAAGTGGCTCACGCACACATGCACACAATGACGTCAGCCGGCAGCCGTGCGCTAGTATTAGTAAGTCGACGACCTGTTCTCGAAAGATACATAGAGGGTGTTTGCAATACACAGATAACGAAAAATATTTATATTTAGCTACGGTTGGTCAAGCAAGTGTGAACAAATTAGGAATAGCTGTAAAACACAAATGCTATTGGTCAAGTGTGTACTTTAAAAGAATAGTCCCACTGCATCTCTCCCCGTGTGTGTCGTAAAAGGCGACTAAGGGATAAGACTCCCTTCTTATATTACTAGATGGTAGGTTATTCCGCCCGGGTTGGTACCACCGCACTGAATGAAAGGTCGGTCGAAACGGCTATGTAAATAGTTTGTGTTTTCCGTCCAGTTCAATGTAGCCGGCACGACCGAAGTGAAGCACTGACGTGGCACCAAGTTCACCCGGTGCTATGGGCTGACATCACGAATGTACCGTGTGGGGCCGGTACTTTAAAAGAATAGCCCCACTGCATCTCTCCCCGTGTATGTCGTAAAAGGCGGCAAAGGGATATGACTCCCTTCTTATATTACTAGGTAGTAGGGTTTAACCCGCCCGGGTTGCTACCACCACATTTGTGTTTTCCGTGCAGTTCACTGTAGCCGGCACGACCGAAGGGCAGCACTGACGTAGCACCAAGATCACCCGGTGTTATGGGCTGACATCACGAATGAACCGTGTGGGGCCGGTACTTTAAAAAAATAGCCCCACTGCATCTCTCCCCGTGTATGTCGTAAAAGGCGACAAAGGGATATGACTCCCTTCTTATATTACTAGGTGGTAGGGTTTAACCCGCCCGGGTTGCTACCACCACATTTGTGTTTTCCGTGCAGTTCAGTGTAGCCGGCACGACCGAAGGGCAGCACTGACGTAGCACCAAGATCACCCGGTGTTATGGGCTGACATCACGGATGTTGTAAGTGATGTAGCCAACCGTTTCAGTTCCCATAAAAAAAAAATTATAAATAAATTTTGTAGGTGGTGTAGCCAACCGTGTCAGTTTCCATACAAAAATACTAGGTTAGTATAAGGCTTCGTCGCCCAACCTAACCTTTCACTGTAACTGTAACGTAACGTAGCGGGGGTGGGGGGGGTGGGGGGGGTGGGGGGGGGGGGGGGGGGGGGGTGGTTGTTTTGTTTGATAGTCTGACAGTTTGACAGATTTGACAGTTGTCATGTATGACAAAGTTGGACAGTTTGATCTCTGTCAAAAGTTGACATTGTCAGATTTTGACATTTGACAGTGTAAATCGGAGTGAATTGATGACATCTGGGGGGGGGGGGGGGGGGGGGGATTTGGGGAGATAGTTTATTGGGTCTAACTAGTAAGGGGTCCGAGTTATAAGCGTAAACGGGGTTGTCAAATGTACATTTTGGGTTCCAGCTTGATAGTTTGACCGATTTGACAGTTGTCATGAAAAACAAAGTTTGAGATTTGGGTATAGGGCACAAGTTGACACTGTCAGATTTTGACATTTGACACTCCTTGACAGATTTTTGGTTGATAACTTTGACAGATTGACAGATTTGACAGTTGTCATGTACTACAAAGTTTGACAGTTCGATCTCTGTCACAAGTTGAGATTGTGAGATTTTGACATTTGACAGTTTAAATGGAAGTAAAATTGATGAAATTTTGGTGGAGGGGGAATTTGGGAGTGGGGGGGGGGGGGGATTTTTGTTCTCCCCGATATCTATCCGAATATGTAGTTATACCTCTCTACCTAGTCTATTTCAAAAGTAAGTTTTCGTACTTTGAAAATCGACTAAATTGTGTGAGCAACTTGATGTTTAATTCACTACACTATTTTCAGATCTTCGATCCGAAATGTAACTTTGGATTGCGCAGTCCTAGGGAGATGTGTGATGCCTCGTCGGAAGCGTCTCATCGAGTGTAACAACATATTTGAGTTTCATCGAAATCATTTGAGCGGTTTGTGAATTATTGGCGTTTGAAATGTGGGCGTCAAAATGTTTGTAGCTCTATAGCGATCGCATTTTAGGTCCGATCGAGTCAAAACTTGGTGTAGGAGTCTATAATTATGGTCCCGAATGTTTTCTAGAGTTTGAACCCTCCAGCCCCCTCCCCTACGAAAAAGGTTGGGTTAGGTTAGGTTAGGATTGGTTAGTTTGACAATTTTGAATTGCGCAGTCCTAGCGAGATGTGTGATACATCGCCGGAAGCGTCTCATCGAGTGTAACAACATATTTGAGTTTCATCGAAATCATTTGAGCGGTTTTTGAATTATTGGCGTTTGAAATGTGGGCGTCAAAATGTTTGTAGCTCTATAGCGATCGCATTTTAGGTCCGATCG
Source organism: Nematopogon swammerdamellus (assembly GCA_946902875.1). Classification (NCBI taxonomy): domain Eukaryota; kingdom Metazoa; phylum Arthropoda; class Insecta; order Lepidoptera; family Adelidae; genus Nematopogon; species Nematopogon swammerdamellus. The sequence goes on along the minus strand of OX336357.1, from coordinate 5,561,709 downwards.
AGTCAAAACTTGGTGTAGGAGTCTATAATAATGGTCCCGAATGTTTTCTAGAGTTTGACCCCTCCAGCCCCCTCCCCTACGAAAAAGGTTGGGTTAGGTTAGGTTAGGATTGGTTAGTTTGACAACTTTGGATTGCGCAGTCCTAGCGTGATGTGTGATGCCTCGTCGGAAGCGTCTCATCAAGTGTAACAACATATTTGAGTTTCATCGAAATCATTTGAGCGGTTTTTGAATTATTGGCGTTTGAAATGTGGGCGTCAAAATGTTTGTATCTCTATAGCGATAGCATTTTAGGTCCGATCGAGTCTAAACTTGGTGTAGGAGTCTATAATAATGGTCTTCAACGTGTTTTAGAGTTTGACTTCTCCAGCCCCCTCCCCTACGAAAAAGGTTGGGTTAGGTTAGGTTAGGATTGGTTAGTTTGACAACTTTGGATTGCGCAGTCCTAGCGAGATGTGTGATACATCGCCGGAAGCGTATCGTCGAGTGTAACAACATATTTGAGTTTCATCGAAATCATTTGAGCGGTTTTTGAATTATTGGCGTTAGAAATGTGGGCGTCAAAATGTTTGTATCTCTATAGCGATAGCATTTTAGGTCCGATCGATTCTAAACTTGGTGTAGGAGTCTATAATAATGGTCCCGAACGTTTTTTAGAGTTTGACTCCTCCAGCCCCCTCCCCTACGAAAAAGGTTGGGTTAGGTTAGGTTAGGATTGGTTAGTTTGACAACTTTGGATTGCGCAGTCCTAGCGAGGTGTGTGATACATCGCCGGAAGCGTATCGTCGAGTGTAACAACATATTTGAGTTTCAACGAAATCATTTGAGCGGTTTTGAATTATTGGCGTTTGAAATGTGGGCTCCAAAATGTTTGTCGCTCTATAGCGATTGCATTTTAGGTCGGATCGAGTCGAAACTTGGTGTAGGAGTCTATAATAATGGTCCCAAACGTTTTCCAGAGTTTGACCCCCCAGCCCCCTCCCCTACTCAAAAGGTTGGGTTAGGATTGGTTAGTTTGACAACTTTGAACTGCGCAGTCCTAGCGAGATGTGTCATACCTTGTCGGAAGCGTCTCGTCGAGTGTAACAACATATTTGAGTTTCATCGAAATCATTTGAGCGGTTTTTGAATTTTTTATTGTTTCCGAACTAGGCTAGGCTGTGCCTGAGGTCGAATCCTCAGGCGCAGCCAATATCACCCCCAAGGAGGTGTACGTCCGGCTTGGAGGTGGAGTAATGTCGCTGGGGAAAGGCTATTTACCCGCGATTTGAAGATCCGTGGATTGTAGGAGTGGGGAAAGATATTCCCCGGAAGCATGTTCCACATCTTGCGGCTCAAGAACGATTTAGAGAATCGTGCAGTTTGAAGTACTCTTCTGTCCACTACAAAGGGATGTTCCGCGAGAGTATGGCGGGTTTGGCGAAGGCGAACAGGAGGAGGAGGGATAAGGGAAGCAATTTCGTCAAAGCAGCGGCCATAGTAGTACCGATAAAACAGGCTAAATGATCCAACGATCCGTCTGTGCTTTAGAGGTTGAAGGTCCTTTGTGAGTACAGAATCGCCAATGAGGCGAATGGCTCGTCGTTGAATAGAATCCAAGATGCTAGTTTCGCCTTGGACTCTATGAACGATCGAAATCCAACGTCCCTGGACACCTCCATACCCAGGACGCCCAGACTACCATCATTGGGGACTTGGCTGCCCTGGAAAGTGGCTTGGAGGGGAAACGGATCAGCCTTAGTAGAGAAGGCACAAGCTTGCGTCTTAGCTACGTTGAAGTTGACGATCTGTTGGTGATCTCCTAGCGTACGTCACTCACCTTTGGGGGGAATCGCTTGAAGGTCATGGTGAATCCTTGCCAATTGGCCTGGATATTGCCAAGGCATTTGACCGGGTTTGGCACAAGTCGCTCTTGGGCAAATTGCCGGCTTACGGACTACCTTCTGGCCTCTGTGACTGGGTCGCCGACTTCCTACATGGGCGTAGCATTCAGGTCCTAGTGGACGGTTGCTCGTCGGACGCCATGTCAGTGAACGCCGGCGTACCACAAGGATCTGTGTTGTCACGCACGCAGTTTCTTCTGCACATCAATGATATGCTGTCTCTGGGCAACATACATTTTTATGCAGATGACAGTACGGCACACGGATCCTACACCAGTCACCCTTCATCCAGTCGGGATGTTGTGGATGCGAAGAGACGAAGACTTGTGTCTGAGCTCGAACATACACTCGGCTCTATTTCCGAATGGGGCCGTAGTAATTTGGTCGGGTTCAACGCTTCCAAGACACAAGTTTGCACGTTCAGTGCGAAGAGAGCGACGTTCACACCGGCTCCTTCATTCCAAGGCACGTCACTCAAATTAAGCGATCACCTCGGGGTCCTCGGAGTCGAACTGTCGCACGACTTGAACTTTCGTCCCCACATCGAGGGGAAGGCCAAGCTTGCTTCTAAAAAGCTGGGCGTACTCAATAAGGTGCGACGGTACTTCAGGGCGGACCAAAAGCTGCTCCTGTATAAATCGCAGATCAGGTTTTTTTTATTTTTTTATTTATGTAATCCGATATGGGTGGCTGAGTCAGAGGGGCGAAAGCACATGTTCTGACTAGCCAATATCATCTCCGAGAAGGTAGGTGCCATACCGGAGACTTCCCTGGATTGTTGGCTATACTGGACTAGAGGAGAACACAACCGAGGTTGCTATGCGGCCATCTTACATCCAGTACGGTGGTACCAACCAAGTCGGCTACAATTTGAGCCTACCACCTAGTAAGGGGCAAGGGAAGGGACCTACAGTTTTACACCGGTTCCGAACGGTGAAGCAGCAGGTGTAGGTATGCACGTAAATTTTTTCGTCAGAAAAAACTCATTGGTACACGCCGACCGGATTCGAACCTCGGACCTCTCGCATGAGAAGCCGATGCTCAAACCACTCGGCCACCTGCCGCGTAAAGGTCTTGCTTGGAGTACTGCTCGCACCTGTGGGATGGCTCCGCCAAATACCAGCTTGCGCCTCTGGACTCGATCCAGCGTCGAGCCGTGCGACTAATGGGTAACCCCGAAGTGTCCCGCGATCTAGAACCACTCGGCGCCATATGTCGAGCTTACAATAAAAAAAAAAAAATGAGATCATTTTTTTTTTACTTTTTAACCTGTCAGCTCCCGCGTTATAATATGCCCACAGCGGGTCTAGCTCCCGCATGGGCGTGGCCCGTGGTACGGCGCGCACGACCTTGCGCGCCGACCTCGACATAAACGCAGATATTTCGGAAACTAATAAAGTCAGATCTATAAACTCTTGTGGCCTAGAAAGCCTAGAAAATTTCCTAAAATCCATGTGAAACAGTGAGGCTTACCTTGTTTAGAAGTACCAGATAATTTAGTTAAAAAAAAAATCCCAAAAAAAAAATTGAAAAATTCATCTAATATAAATTCAAAACATACCTTTACAATATCTATATCAGAATACTCGTAAAAAAACATCCTTTTAGAAATAGTAAAGTATAATATACGTTTTCTTTACAGAAATCGGCGAAATCTGATGTTCAACATAGGACATTCCGTAAACTACCAGATGGCGCGCGCGTGCCATTTTTTTTTTCAAATATTTTTAGAATCTACAAGTCGATCCGGTTCCAGCGATGTATCACTTGCCATATACAAAAACAGTTTTTTGAAAATATCACAAAAATAAATTTCAAATTTCATCAAAATAGTAATTACATGTCAGTTTGTGGGTATCCGCCTGTATAAGATTGGCGCGGTCGGCAGGCAGCTACGTCACGAGCAAAAAACGAGACGATTACACAGACACTACGTCATAACGGTTTTACACCCCATCAAATGTTGCCGGCCGTTCAGCTTTTGAGAGTTTTTTATATATTTGGGCATGAACACTCGTGTGATCATCATGTGACATATCAATTCATATGTGATATAGTTTTGTCTAGTCCATACATACAATGAAATCTGATATATTATCGAAACGTTGATAATAATCACGCTTTTAGCCACACCGACACGATACAATTGGAACACAAAATCACTTGCTCAACTTTGGACAGGTATATTTAATTCAAAACAACTTACCATTGCACACAAACACGTCTAGTAAATAGTAAATTTCACTGCGATTACACCAATACCACACACTCGATGAAAAATTAGAATTATGCTTACAGAAACACGAATTTATTGTCGAAGAGTCGCGCCGCCGTGATTTTTGAAGCGCAATTGTTTACATGTTTGTAAACAATTTTTTTACGGTCAGTCCACAGCTCGCATTCTATGCGAGCATTTTTTGTCACCTTCTGTCACTATTCAACTAATGATTAGAGGAAAAGAAATAGCTCTAAGGTCAAAGCATAAAGAATTAAAAATAAAAAACCAACTCCGGTTGTCAATATTAGGCTTGGCACTTAAGTGCCGTCGGAGGACCCGGTCGTTTTTTCGCGTGGCACCAAAAGGCCGTTTTTGGGATTAAAGGTTAAGGGCTAGGCCGAAGGCCGAGCTGCGTTCAGGAAGACCAAAAACATTCTCGAAGAAAGAAAGCAACTGATGGCAAGGCCGAAGGCCGCTCTGCGTTACTTACTTTTATCGAGAAGGTTAATCCTCTTCCTGAACGCAGCTGGGCCTTCGGCCTCACCCATAGTTTATACTTACTTTCACCGAGAAGGTTTATAGTCTTCCTGAACGCAGCTCGGCCTTCGGCCTCGCCTTTTGTTACTAACTTTCTTCGAGAAGGTTTATAGTCTTTTTGAACGCAGCTCGGCCTTCGGCCTCGCCCTCAGTAACTTACTTTCTTCGAGAAGGTTTATAGTCTTCCTGAATGCTATTCGGCCTTCGGCCTCGCCCTCAGTTACTTACTTTCTTCTTTGAAATACGAAATTCACGCGAGCGAAGCCTCGGGCAAAAGCTAGTAGGTAATAAAAATAATTTGCAAAGAGACTTTTCATAAAAATAACGGTCATTAAATTATAACTGCCTTCTTTACGGAAACCTATCCGGCAGTTCCCAGTAGTCTTACCGAGTAGTCTTACCAGTAAGTACTACTGGGAATTTTCATCCCAGTGGTCTTACTATAAAAATCACTGAGAATTGTGTTCCCAAGCTCGTTACCTTCCAAGTTTGCTCACCGGATCCCGGTGGCGCCACTCTCCATGCCAGCTAGGGTGGGGAACCCGCCATCACCGTCATAGCGTTGTGTACTTTGCCACGAGACGGTAGCAAACTAACCTTATTACACGTGAATTTTCACGTCACTTTTACCGAAAATACACTCGACGTGTATCAGGCCGCCTAAAGCCTGAGTAGACATTGCATTAAGCATTAACGCGTGAATTCGTCCGATTTGCTGCGATGGAAACGGATAACGGGAATACCGAAATAAATTCAGTGAATCAAGACGATGACCTAAACAATTCGAGGCCTGCCTCGAGGACTTCCGGACAGCGCGTACAATCTTCGGAGCAACCCGGGTCGTCATCGTCGGACGACGAGGACTCAACACCGCCCCCTAATAAGCGACGCAAGACAACTGGCTCCCAATCACACGAGGTAACCGACCCCCGCGTCGAAACGCTCATTCATCAGGTGAGTTTCCTGTCCAACTACATCACACAGTCACAACAATTTGTACCTATACAAAATATAATACAGCAGCCTTATGCTCAGATTAACAATCTACCCTCAGTCTCACACGACTCGAACGAATTCTTGACCAATCCTGAATCCAACCAAAGTAAAACACTAGATCTAGGTCAGATAAAAACGGACTTTGACGACAAAAAATATGTGAAGCCTGCCGACGAAAATAGACTGAAGAAGCTAATAGAGCTTCAGCACTTTAATTCGCCATCGTGGAACAACGTCCGTTATAAGAAAAGCTTGCAGAACATGCTAGCCTCATCGGGTTTCCGCGGCCTTAAGATAAATGACGAACTATGCCATCTGAACAAAGGGAAAGACTTCTTGGCACCCACAGAACAAGTTATGGCCGCCCTCTCTAATAGCTTGCTCGAACAAAGCAGGTTTACAGAACATAATCGATTGGGCCCATAAAAACCCACAGCAGCTTAATGCTGATAACTTGTTCACCAAAATGACCGAGTCTTTTGGCAACGCTTCTCCTTCGTACAATTTAACGGAGCAAACGTTGCAAGTTGTGTGCGGGAAACGGGCAGAATGTATTGAAACAAGGCGCGACAGACTCGTATCAGAAACACCAAATAAAAATATTCAAGCGGCTCTGAAAAACATCCCGCCAAGCGAAGAATGGTTATTCGAAAAACCCAGACTTCTTTCACTCATACAGTCACTCGGGGGATCACAAACCTGGTTGACACAACCTAGCTACATAAAAGAAAATAAAAAGTACATGCAAAGACGAAAAGATTACGAACCAACACCCTCAACCTCCCAGCATCGGTTTCAAACGGGGGGTGGTAAGAAACAATTCCCGGCTAGGGCCCATAGCTTCAAAGGCAAGAGTGACAGCAGGAGACCGGCAAAAAATGCGAATTCCTTTCGTAACAAAGATGGAAAGAAAATATGACTGTCCCATCAAATTCAGCGGGGGGTGCCTAGCTTTATTCCAGGAGAGGTGGAAAGAACTAGGCGCGAACAATTTCATAATGACAATAATATCGGGATCTCGTATCCCCTTTCACAGCAAACCCCCGCTAATAACACCATCCCTCAGTACACGGGAAAGGTATGCAATCAAAGAAACCCCGGAAATGACGAAAACTATTCGGGAACTCATAAACCAGGGTATCCTCAAGGCCCCTCAGAAACCAACGCCCAGCTTCCTGTCCAATATGTTTCTCCGAAAGAAAAACGACGGGTCCTTAAGACCAATATTCGACCTTCGCGAGCTGAACAAGTTCATCAAGGTCAAACATTTCCAACTTATTTCACAAGCCACAGTTCCCGATTTCCTCAAGACGGGAGATTGGCAAGTGAAGCTGGATATCTCCCAAGCATACTTCCACGTGCCGATTTCAGAATCGCACCGTCCATTTCTCAGGCTCTGCTATCAAGGCCAACTGTGGAAATGGTATGCTTACCTTTCGGCCTAGCCTCGGCCCCACACATTTTTTCATCCGTAACATGTTGGATCGTGGAGATCCTTCGTGCAAGAGGCTTCCGGATTCTAGTATACCTGGACGACTTTCTCTTGGCCAACCAGGACCCAAAGAAGTTGACCTCTCAGGCTGCGGAAGCCATGAGGCTCTTGGAACACCTGGGATGGACAGTGAATTACAACAAATCAGTCCTCAAACCAACGCAGGACATAGAGTACTTAGGGATCCGGTGGAACTCAATGTGCCTACCGGCCAAGAAAAAAGGCATGATAAATCTGAGTCTAAATCGCATGACAGAAAAGGGCGTGTGCAACCTTCGTCAAATGCAAAGCTTACTGGGTCAATTGAACTTCGCCAATTTCGTAATTCCCAGGGGCAGACTTCACTGCCGACACATGCAAATATTCCTGCGACAGTTCCATGCAAAACAGCCAAGACAGAAATTGCAAATCCCACAACTAGTACTCCAAGAAATAATTTGGTGGCTCGGGGCCTTACACCAAACATCGCCAATCCACAAAAAGCCCACAACCCACTTCCTGGCAACGGATGCCTCGGACCAGGGTTGGGGTGCCCAGATCAACGGGACCCTAATATCAGGCACGTGGTCCAAACGGCAGAAGCGCTGGCACTGCAACAAAAAAGAAATGTACGCAGTGCTTGCTACAATAAAAGACCAAGCACACGTACTCAAGAACTCGCATCTACTTGTTCAATCCGACAACAGAACGATAATCGCATATATCCGCAAAGAAGGGGGAACATGATCGCTAAACCTACTAGAACTGACCTTCCGGTTATTGAAACTCGTAGACGATCTGAACATAACCCTATCGGCGTTCTACCTCCCGGGCAGATACAACTTAATTGCCGACAGGTTATCGAGAGGGAAGGTGCCTGCGGAATGGCACATACTACAACAAACAACCGCGGAGGTGTTCCAGTTGTGGGGAAGTCCCGACATCGACCTATTCGCATCAGAAAGATCCGCTGTGGTGGAAACCTACGCATCCTTGGATTGCAAAGATCCATACGCAAACTTCATAGATGCCTTCAGCAAAGACTGGAATTACCAACTAGCGTGGGTTTTCCCCCCTCCCAGCCTGCTCCCACGAGTACTTGCACACCTGGACAGAGCGAGGGGGACTTACCTAGTCGTAGCCCCGGATTGGCCGCAAGCCTTCTGGCTTCAGGATCTGAAATCCAGAGCATTAGATCCCCCATACGAGATACAGAACTTACATCAAACACTGATAGACATAACAACGAACCGACCCCCGTCACAAATCCATCAGCTGAAATTGAAAATCTGGAAAGTTGGGGGTGGGGCGGCATGATAAGAAACTGGTCTAACGAAGAGAGAGACCTCCTAAAGAGTAGTTGGAGAAAATCTACTCTAACAACATACTTACCGGCCATCAAAAGATGGCTACACTGGACCACAGAAAATAATATCAATCCTAAGTCGCCCCTCCCACAGGAGGTCGCCAAATTTCTTGCCCATCTTTTCCTGAAAGAAAACTTATCCTACAGTACAATACTAGTACACAAGTCGGCAATATCAAAATTCTGTGGCCCAAACGTACAAGAGGGTACGTTCTCTGACTTCATAATTAAACATGTGATGAAAGCCATCGGAGCAGCAAAACCAAAACCAATAAAACCACAAATATGGGATCCCAGATCAGTTCTCGACTGGTTAACAACCAACCCTCCTAAGGACTCGCTGTTCGAATCAGCTAGAAGAGTAGCCACTGTGCTCCTTCTAGCATTGGGTCGCAGGGTGCATGATTTAACATTACTGAAAATAACCAATTCGTAGATAATGGAGAAAACATTGTCTTCACACCCTCATTCGGCTCGAAAACTGACACTAGATCCCACCGATAATCAGAATGGAAATTATTAAAAACACACAAACGAAAAGATATGTCCAGTAAACTTTGTCAGATCCTTTATTAAAAAATCTCAAGAAAGAAGAGCTCAGGCCGATAACAGTGACAGCCTATTCATCACTGTTTCTGGCGCTACAAAACCAGCATCCCGCACAGTCATAGGCGGCTGGGTTAGATCCCTCCTAAAAGATTCGGGAATCGACGCGTCACCTGGAAGTTGTCGATCAGCAGCAGCTTCATTAAGCTGGCTCGAAAACGTGCCAATAGAAGACATATTGTCCCGAGGGAACTGGAAAGCAGAATCAACATTCTTTAACCATTACTGCCGAAAGATCCAAATTCAAGACATGGCATCTGAACCACTATCTAGAAATTTCTTAACATCTTAAGTTATCATTTATTATTTTCTATCGGTTAATTATTACGTAACAATTGCTTATCTCACTTTATTATGTTTGTGCAACGAATACACAACTATAATGTTCTAAATCAGATCTAACTTTTAAATCCGATCTTAGGACCTACTTAAATACCTACTTTTATACAAATTCTTCATAGCGTTGTGCCCAATTACACCAGCAGATAACAAACACGTCTTCAACAGCAATGCTGTATGTTTTCCGGAGGCACATCAATATAATGGTTTTACATAACAATAAAACCAATATTATGTGCCGAAAAGGAAAACTACAGCATTGCGGGAAGGACTTCCTGGTGAAGACTATGACGGTGATGGCGGGTTCCCCACCCTAGCTGGCATGGAGAGTGGCGCCACCGGGATCCGGTGAGCAAACTTGGAAGGTAACGAGCTTGTCTATGGTAAGTGTTGCACGTATTCAAGGCTAAGTATACACTGCTTCTTCTTCAACAGCAATGCTGTATGTTTTCCTTTTCGGCACATAATATTGGTTTTATTGTTATGTAAAACCATTATATTATGTTCTTTATTATTGTTGCATTTGCGCCACCTTTCTCATTTTACTGATTTATGTGTTTTGTATGTGCGTTACTTAGAAACTAAGCATTGCCAATTTTCCCGGTACATGTTTCGTGTCGGTGACGTCATATTTTAGCTTACCTATATGCATCCCACCTTGTACATAGTAAGATCAAAAAATTTTAATGAGATCAAATTAAAATTTTGGTATTCTATTATACGGTTAGTGCGGTGCGGGCGGCGGTACTCGCGCGCCCGCGCGCCGCCCCGCGCCACCGCCCCGCGCCGCGCCACCTCCCGCAAGTCCTCGACCCGCCGCCATCGCCCTGCGTCGCGTCGCCGGCTCGTTCATATATCTACTCGCGGTAAACGGCGCGCGTAAAATTTCGGTTTGTATGGGAGCCATATCTTAACGTAACCGGAACTGAATTTTATTTAGCCTATCCTGTGTCCCGTATAGGAAAATGTGCTTGTACGAAGTTTCATCAAATTCAGATAATCGGTTTAAGAGTTATGGTGGAACATACATACATACATACAGAAAAGATTTCTAAAAATCGTCAATTTAGTTTTAGTATCATACATAGAGTCTACAAACTCAATATCTCATAAAACAAAGTAACTTACTCCATGACCATCTCTTACAGATTTATTATTAGTATTGATTGATGATGATGATTGATTGATGTTGATTAGTATTGATTGATTGATTTGCAATGTGCTCAGATCAATAAATTTCCTCTCATTACAATTTTTTTCTTTTCACTTTCCTCGGTACATCAATCATTCATTATTCTGCGTGTTTTATTTACAGAGTTATTGCTGAAACCCCTAATTCTTAGATTTCCGTATCCCGTACGGAAGCCTATTACAAAGCCTACGCTGTCTGTCTGTCCGTTCGTCCGTCTATCTGTCCGAGGGCTGTATCTCTTTAACCGTAATATGTAGGTAGCCCGTTGAAATTTTCACAGAATATGTGTTACTATGGCGGATATAACAACTGTTAAAGTTGGCAAAATACTAAGACAGAAGGATTTGGCATCCGAGTGTAAATAAAAAAAAAAAGAACTGTCATTTTTTTTTTATGTAATCCCGTATGGGTGGCTGAGTCGGAGGGGCCAAAGCGTATGCTCCGACCAGCCAATATCACCTCCGAGAAGGTAGGTGCCATACCGGAGACTTCCCTGGATTGCTGGCTATACTGGACTAGAGGAGAACACAACTGAGGTTGCTATGCGGCCATCTTACATCCAGTACGGTGGTACCAACCCAATCGGCTACAATTTGAGCCTACCACCTAGTAAGGGGCAAGGGAAGGGACCTACAGTTTTACACCGGTTCCGAACGGTGAAGCAGCAGGTGTAGGTATGCACGTAAATTTTTTCGTCAGAAAAACTCATTGGTACACGCCGACCGGATTCGAACCCCGAACCTCTCGCATGAGAGGCCGATGCCTAAACCACTCGGCCACCCGCCGCCCTAAGTTTTGTCAAAAGTACCGCCTTTTCCACTTGTCAATTTGTCGTCTCGAAGAATACTCTCGATTATGAAGATTCGTTCAAAGAAACTATTCAAGTAGTGAAAATTGGTTCAACAACTCCTGTGCCAGGATTCCCGCAGCCTGCTTCAGCTCCAGTTCAGGTATTTGTGTTGGGAAGAGCCCAGAAGAATCTAGAAAGGTAAGTCTCGACCTTGTACCTGGAGCCCTGCCTGCTGCGAGGAGGTCACACCTGGTGAGTCCTGGCACTATAAAAAACATATTTACAGTCCACTTTGTTGAAAAAGAATCATTTTATGGCCTTCGAGCCCGATTTTGTTGAACAGTGACTTAGAATAAAAACGTGTCATTTTGAGGGTACTTTTCGTAAATTATAATAATTATCGGTTTTCTTGTTTAGTTTCTTTGAATATTATCATTCTACTAGTAAATTATAATACATTCTATCGTTTTCCTTGTGTAAAGTTATCGAAATTTTGTCGTTGTCGTAAATTTTAATAATTTTTGTGTCGAAAAAAGTTTTCGTAAAATTCGTAATTTTCTCAAATATGATCGTAAAAGGCCGAGCTACGTTCAGCAACAGCGAGCATAAACCTTTTCGAAAAAAGTAAGTAACTGAGGGCGAGGCCGAAGGCCGAGCTGCGTTCAGGAAGACTATAAACATTCTCGGTGAAAGTAAGTATAAACTATGGGTGAGGCCGAAGGCCCAGCTGCGTTCAGGAAGATTAACCTTCTCGATGAAAGTAAGTAACGCAGAGCAGCCTTCGGCCTTGCCATCAGTTGCTTACTTTCTTCGAGAATGTTTATGGTCTTCCTGAACGCAGCTCGGCCTCCGGCCTAGCCCTTAAAAACTTATTTACTTAGAGATGTTTTATCGTTTTCCTGAACGTAGCTCGGCCTACGGCCTCGCCCTTTGTTACTAACTTTCTTCGGGAAGGTTTATAGTCTTTCTGAACGAGGCTCGGCCTTCGGCCTCGCCCTCAGTAACTTACTTTCTTCGAGAAGGTTTATAGTCTTCCTGAATGCATTCGGCCTTCGGCCTCGCCCTCAGTTACTTACTTTCTTCTTTGAAATACGAAATTCACGCGAGCGAAGCCGCGGGCAAAAGCTAGTACTAATAATAAATCTGTAAGAGATGGTTATGGAGTAAGTTACTTTGTTTTATGAGATATTGAGTTTGTAGACTCCATGTATGATATTAAAGCTAAATTGACGATTTTTAGAAATCTTTTCTGTATGTATGTACGTATGTTCCACCATAACTCTTAAACCGATTATCTGAATTTGATGAAACTTCGTACAAGCACATTTGCCTATACGGGACATAAGATAGGCTAAATACATTTAGTTGCGGTTACGCTAAGATATGGGTCCATACAAACCGAAATGTTACGCGCGCGGTTTACCGCGAGTAGGTATATGATATGAACGAGCCGGGCGGCGACGCGACGCGACGCAGGGCGACGGCGGCGGCGGGGGCTGATCGGCGGCTGGCGGTAGGTGGAGCGACGCGGGGCGGTGGAGCGGCGACGACGCGAGGGCGCGCGGGTGCCGCCCGCGCCGCACTCACCGTATAATAGAATATCAAAATTTTAATTTGATTTCATTTAAATTTTTTGATCTTTCTCATATGTACAAGGTGTGATGCATGTAGTGTAGGTCAAAGAGTTTGTATTACGTCGCTGCGCTACAAACTCTTTGGTGTAGGTAAGCTAAAATATGACGTCACCGACACGAAATATGGACCGGGAAAATTGTCAATGCTTAGTTTCTAAGTAACGCACATACAAAACACATAAATCAGTAAAATGAGAAAGGTGGCGCAAATACAACAATAATAAAGAACATAATTATTATTATTTTTATATTAATTTTGATTAGGTATATATTTTTATATTAATTTTGAGTATATGTGATGTATTTTTATAATCTGTATATTTAAAATTAATGTAAATATGTGAATGTGATAATAAATGAATAACATAATAATTATTATTATTGCAGGTACAGCGAGTCATCAAAGTTAGAAGATTTTTTTTCAATTCGTTTCAAGAGTAATTAATTATGAATGATTTTTATAGATTAACTAGCTTTTGCCCGCGGCTTCGCTCGCGTGAAATTCGTATTTTAAAGATGACAGTAAGTAACTTAGAGCGAGGCCGAAGGCCGAGCTTTATTCAGGAAGACTGTACACCTTCTCGAAGAAAGTGAGTTACTGAGGGAGAGGCCGAAGGCCGAGCTGGGTTCAGGAAGACTATAAACCATCTCTAAGTAAATAAGTAATTAAGAGCGCGGCCGAAGGCCGAGCTGCGTTCAGGAAGACGAAAAACCTTATCTAAGAATGTAAGTAACTAAGGGCGAGGTCGAAGGCCGAGCTACGTTCAGGAAGACTATTAACCTTCTCGAAGATAGTAAGTAACTGAGGGCGAGGCCGAAGGCCGAGCTGCGTTCAGGAAGACTTTACACCTTCTCGAAGACAGTGAGTAACTATGGGTGAGGCCGAAGGCCGAGCTGCGTTCAGAAAGACTATAAACCTTCTCGAAGAAAGTAAGTAACAAAGGGCGAGGCCGAAAGCCGAGCTGCGTTCAGGAAGACGACAAACCTTATCTATGAAAGTAAGTAATTAAGGGCGACGCCGAAGGCCGAGCTACGTTCAGCAAGAGAATAAACCTTCTCGAAGAAAGTAAGTAACAGAGGGCGAGGCTAAAGGCCGAGCTGCGTTCAGGAAGACTATAAACCTTCTCGGTGAAAGTAAGTATAAACTATGGGTGAGGCCGAAGGCCCAGCTGCGTTCAGGAAGAGGATAAACCTTTTCGTTGAAAGTAAGTAACGCAGAGCGGCCTTGGGCCTTGCCCTCAGTTGCTTACTTTCTTCGAGAAGGTTTATAGTCTTCCTGAACGTAGCTCGGCCTTCGGCCTCGCCCTTAGTTACTTACTTTCTTAGATAAGGTTTTTCGTCTTCCTGAACGCAACTCGGCGCCATCGCCTCGCCCTTTGTAACTTTATTTCTTCGAGAAGGTTCATAGTATTTCTGAATGCAGCTCGGCCTTCGGCCTCGCACTTAGTTACTTACTTTTTTTGCGAAGGTTTATAGTCTTTCTGAACGCAGCTCGGCTTTCGACCTCGCCCTTTGTTACTTACTTTCTTCGAGAAGGTTTATAGTCTTTCTGAACGCAGCTCGGCCTTCGGCCTCACCCATAGTTACTCACTGTCTTCGAGAAGGTGTAAAGTCTTCCTGAACGCAGCTCGGCCTTCGGCCTCGCCCTCAGTTACTTACTATCTTCGAGAAGGTTAATAGTCTTCCTGAACGTAGCTCGGCCTTCGACCTCGCCCTTAGTTACTTACATTCTTAGATAAGGTTTTTCGTCTTCCTGAACGCAGCTCGGCCTGCGGCCTCGCCCTTTGTTACTTACTTTCTTCGAGAATGTTTCTAGTCTTTCTGAACGCAGCTCGGCCTTCGGCCTCGCCCTCAGTAACTTACTTTCTTCGCGAAGGTTTATAGTCTTCCTGAATGCAGTTCGGCCTTCGGCCTCGCCCTCAGTTACTTACTTTCTTCTTTGAAATACGAATTTCACGCGAGCGAAGCCGCGGGCAAAAGCTAGTTATCTATATAGCAATCGTGCGGACAATAACGCGCGTGCGGGCGACTCTCGTATATATATGTATATCTACTCTTTATTCTATGTATCTAACATCGCTTCTACCAAAAGCATCTATCTACACTACATCAACGCAGCGCCCCAGAATGCTAACGCCATCTTTTACTACCATTCGACACTAAATTCGGTTCATACTATACATATTTGATACTGCTCAACCCTAACGCTATTTAACTTTACGGTATATAGTCTATAGTGAGCCTGAAGAACTACACTTTACATTGGCGTAAACCAAGTAAAATCAGTTAAGTGGTTCCGGAGTTTACCCCAAACATACATATATACAGACAGACGTTCCCTTTTATAAGAAGTAGAGAGTAGAGATAGAGATAGAGAAGAGAAGATAGAGATTAGATTATCCTCCCTTCCTCTCTCCCCGCGGAAACCTCCCCCCTAAACCAACGGCCTCTTCAAATCCACCCCAAGTATGGATATAATTATTTAAAATAATTTAAAATACTAAACTCTAATTTTGAAATCAATATTTTAATATAAGGGTTGATTTAGCAAAAACGCTGAAACACGTTAGTCTTTATTTTATACCAAAAGCCTAAATATGAATTGTCACATCGAATTTGTATGTGTGTGTATTTATATTTCATACAACTGTTTCCTGTTTAGTACTGCATTGTCCGCCCCTACGTGTTTTCCACATCCCAAAGCTTAGATCGTAAAGAATGCCGCAAGGCATTAAACTCGCCCTTTGTAACCTTTTTATACAATGGTGTACAATAAAGTATATTTTCATTTCATTTCATATCCCTAACTGGAGAAATGATGGGTTCCCCATACAAACTTTCATCCCCTATTTCACCCCCTATTTTCATTTCATTTCATATCCCTAACTGGAGAAATGATGGGTTCCCCATACAAACTTTCATCCCCTATTTCACCCCCTTAAGGTTTTTTTTTTTGACAAAAGTTAGCCTATGTCCTTCCTCAGAATGCAATGCATCTCCGTGCAAAATTTTATCGAAATCTGTTCAGCGGTTTAGGCGTGAAAAGGTAACAAACAGACAGACAACAGAGTTTCTTTCGAATTTATAATATAGTATGGAGTATGTATGGATATGGAAGTATGGATATGGATATGGACGGATATGGATTTAAGTGCAATTCATTAGTTTAGGGGCAGGTACTTAAAAAGAATAGTCCCACTGCATCTCTCCCCGTGCATGTCGTAAGAGGCGACTAAGGGATAAGGACAAGATACTGCGCTAAAGGGCGACAGGCTAGCCACTTCTCACCTTGGCGCAGTCCTTCCACCTAGTCATGCAGCAGGTTGGTTCTTCGTGCCTTACTTGCTGCTTTATAGTTGTCTTGTCCGTATACTGTGCTAAACGTGGTGTTCGGTGTTGTGCTGTAATTTACCAGAGTCCTTATAGCACAATACCGATTACTCTGCTTACCCTGATTGTCGTGATACAGCGTGTGTTATGTATGTATGTCATTAGAAATAACCAAATTAGCCTCTGATTATCCTATATTTATTTACATTCTATTTATAAAATTTCTCGGTTCTGAAATATTACCTATAGTTATGTGTATGTCAGTATATATTTTTGTGTGTTGTCAAGACTCTGTTTTCAGTTAGAATTTTTCCCCCATAATTGACCGCATATAACCATGTATTCTCACTTACATGACACTGGCCAAAATGTCTTAAAAAGACAATTGCCAATAAAATAAAATAAATAATACTGACAGCATGACCACTTTGAAGGAAACATGGCTGCCTTTTGTTGACACGAAAGTCATTCTTTTTGTATTAGCTAGATTTTTTTTTTATGGAAATTGACACGGTTGGCTCATGGAGTTGGGGTTGGCTACATCACCTACAACTTTTTTCCGTCTACGCCTACAACATCCGTTTGATGTCAGCCCATAACACCGGGTGTACTTGGTGCCACGCAAAGACATTAAACCCACCCTTTAATCTCTTTGGTGCCACGTCAGTACTTCCCTTCGGTCGTGCCTGCTACACTGAACTGGACGGAAAACACAAACTATTTACATAGTCGTTTCGACCAACCTTTCATTCAGTACGGTGGTACCAACCCAAGCGGGTTAAGCCCTACCACCTAGTAATACATTGACTTTAGTAATATAAGAAGTTCCTTAGTCGTAGCAGAAGTCGTAGTGAGTCTTTCCGTCTACGTAGTGAGTATGCGAATTTTCCGACATGTCATCGACTCAAAATCTCTCAAAATCAATATTTTTTTATGCTTAATAATGTGATATACCTTTCAATAGACTCTGCCGTACCCCTGCACGAAATTATTAATACAGAGATATTAGCTTTTGCCCGCGGCTTCGTTCGCTGTAAACTCGATTTAACAGCAAATCCGATTTAAATTCAAATAATTATGATAATAAACGATCGTTTATCTTATATTCCCTCTCCCTCTCCCTCTCCCTCTCCCTCTCCCTCTCCCTCTCCCTCTCCCTCTCCCTCTCCCTCTCCCTCTCCCTCTCCCTCTCCCTCTCCCTCTCCCTCTCCCTCTCCCTCTCCCTCTCCCTCTCCCTCTCCCTCTCCCTCTCCCTCTCCCTCTCCCTCTCCCTCTCCCTCTCCCTCTCCCTCTCCCTCTCCCTCTCCCTCTCCCTCTCCCTCTCCCTCTCCCTCTCCCTCTCCCTCTCCCTCTCCCTCTCCCTCTCCCTCTCCCTCTCCCTCTCCCTCTCCCTCTCCCTCTCCCTCGCCCTCGCCCTCGCCCTCGCCCTCGCCCTCGCCCTCGCCCTCGCCCTCGCCCTCGCCCTCGCCCTCGCCCTCGCCCTCGCCCTCGCCCTCGCCCTCGCCCTCGCCCTCGCCCTCTCCCTCGTTGCGAAAAATCTAAACTGAGGCTTACTGCCGATTTGAGGGTAGGTAAAAATAATGGAGAAAATTTAGTGACAGAGAGACAAGGATAGGAACAGTTCATGACGGTGGACAGTGTTAAGAGTTGGCGCGAATCAGGATTCAGGACCCATGAGAGTATATACTTATACTAGACTAACGAAATTAAGTAAAGTAGAAAAGAACTATAACAAAAACTAAAACAATATCAAAACAAAAAGTAACGGTGAAGATAAAACAATGCCTTTGTACTAAGTTTCATCGAATTCGGATGATCGGTTTAAGAGTTATGGAGGAATATACATACATACATACAGAAAAGATTTAAAAAAATCATCAATGCATTTTTCGTATCCTACAGACTACAAACGCAAACTCAAAAAAAAAGTGCCTTAATCCATAGGCATCCCTTACAGATTTATTGTTAGTATTGATGTGTATAACCATTGACGTATAACACTGTATTTTAAGAACACATAAAAGTACCGTGTGGGTTCGGTACTGTACCGTGTGGGGTCGGTACTTAAAAAGAATAGCCCCACTGCATCTCTCCCCGTCGCATGTCGTAAAAGTCGACTAAGGGATAAGAAAATTCGTCAGCCTCGGTAGCTCAGTGGCGCGGTTGGTTAGTCAACTGTTATTAAGCAACGCTGAGCGCGGTCAGTGATTGGATGGGTGACCGCTCGACCGTTGGAGGCTGACCGTGGTTCGGATTCCACGTTAAACTGTAGGTCCCTTCCCTTCTTACCTTACTAGGTGGTAGGGTTTATCCCGGCCGGGTTGGTACCACCGCACTGAACGAAACGTCGGTCGAAACGGCTATGTAAATAGTTCGTGTTTTCCGTCCAGTTTAGTGTAGCCGACATGAAATGAAGGGAAGCACTGACATGGCACCTAGTTCACCCTGTGTTATAGGCTGACATCACGGATCTTGTAGGTGATGTAGCCAACCGTGTCAGGTTCCATAAAAAAAAAAAAAAATGAAAACTTACCTGAAATCATTATGAAATATGACAAGACGTTTCTTATTCCAAATATTATCATCACGATTGAACTTTCGATGCTCTTTGTTTACAAACTCCATAATCAATGCAGACATTATGCCGTAATCTTTCGTCAAGAGCACGATTGCAGATATATGTCCGTAGCTACCACCACCATGGGCCGTATCCCTGTAGCGAAGAGAAGCGGTGCACCTTCTCATCCAATTTAACTCTTTAGTAATGTCATTATCCAACCAGAATCTCTGGGCGATTTTCGCTTCGTCATTCTGGCTTGCCGCAATGTATGTTAAAGCAGTGTGGAGCAGGAACGCACTGGAAAAGTAGTAATGATTAGGTACTGCTATGAAAATGGTTCGCGTCTTCCGGTCAGTTCAATGTAGCCGGCACAACAGAGAGAAGCTGCACTGCTGAAGTGTCACGTACTTTGGACAGGCACAAAGGTGGAATCGGCGGCTTGAAAAGAATAGCCCCACTGCATATATCTAGGTGTATGTACTACCTAAATGGCGGCTAAGTGATAAGGACCAGATGCCGTGGGAAAGAACGATAGTTTAGCCACCTCCCACACATTGGCACGGTCCATCAAAAGCGATGCAGTAGGTAATTTAACTTGCTGCTTGACAAATGCCTTGTCCTAATATTTTGCTAAGCTTTGAGGTTGATGTGCTGTCATAACTATTTAGCCGAGTTCTTGCATTACAATACGACACCGATTACTCTACTTACTCCGACTGTCGGGAATCGGGATGCAGCGTGAGCGTGATGTGATGACACGTGATTATAAACTTCAAAACACGCTGAGTGAACTAACTACTTTATTGTTAGCGTTCCGTATCCGGACGGGACCGTATTACTAAGCCTACACTGTCTGTCCGTTCGTCTGTCTGTCCTACCTTTGAAGGGCTGTATCTTTAAATCATTATAGGACCCAGGGAGTGGGACAGTTTATGACTACCCAGGGAAAAATAAGGAAAAAAAAATCGGAGTCATTTATTTTTTTAGAAAAACATTGAACTGAATATTTTTTTGGTAAAACTCACAGAGCATCAAATGCGCGCGCCCCTCTTAGAGGCGCCCTGAGCGCGATTTCTCTACAACGCCGTTGAAGCCTGTGGGCGTGGCCTATGACTTACATATGTGTGTTGTGCGTGTGCATTTGTTTTGTGCGTGTGCCTAACTTGCTCCTCTTTGTGTGTAGTGTCGATACTAGCACACACACACACATACGAAGCGCTAGCAGCACTGCGTGTAGTTTTTGGGTTTCAAATATTATCGCTTAGGGCGTCTCTAGTAGGGGGCGCGCGCGGTAGGTATTTGATGCTCTGTGGGTAAAACTACAGGCATTCTGGTTTTTTATTTTTTACTTTATTTATTATGGGAAAACAAACAGACATGTACAAGAGTATGGACACATCTAGCAACATTCTCCACGAAAACAATAATGAAATAGTGAAAGACGTTATAAATTAAGTGACACGTAAACCAAAAACATAAACCTACCTAAAAAGTCTGAGGATAAAATAACAGATAACAGAGAAACAGGATAGGTACACATAGTAACAAAATCAAGATCAAAAACACAAATAATCAATAATCAAGAATCAAGAGCAGCAAAGACACACCACAACGTACAGGTACGTTACTCAGTAGAGGAGTAGTAGTACCTAATAAAAAGAAAGCATAAACACCACATTATGGCGTTTATGCCCTCCTTCCATTAGCTCAGAATAGAAGTGTTTAATTAAATATATAATGATGATGATCAGCGGAGGGGAACATCGGAAGTAGTTGCAGAAGTAATGGCAGCTATGACATAGTGGCAACACCAGCCAGTTGTCAAGTTTGCATTTTTAATTGTGCTAAGTTTTTAACAATTTTACATTAAATAGTCGAGATATATAGTATTAAAGTGTTAAATTTAGATAAAGTGACTTGCGTATTATATGTACGAGTGTTATTAAGTGTGACGAGCGAGTTCTTCTACATAAAATCGTTCTTGACAAAAGTGACAGTTAAGACCACGCCGCGCCGTTCGAACGTCTTTTCGCGAAGGAAAATCGAATTATTGACCGTTGGCGGTGATAGTGAGCTCGTGACACCTTGCAACCTGGACCGGACATCATCGCACGATTGACCTGATGAACATGGCCTCATCAACTCGCCGCGTTCGAGACACCACGCTGACGCGCCCGACTATCGACGTGTGCGCGCGCGCGACGCGACCCCGCGCCGCCGCCTCGACGCCGCCGTTGTAGTCGTCAGGCCTTCTCGTCTCGTCGCATCAAGTCGCTGAGGCCGTTCTACGACTTCAATTAACTCAACGCTTCTAATATAATAATAGTATTTTTAAACAGATCTTTTTCAATATTATATATTATTATTATAAATATTAGATAGATACCTATATATATCAGGTATATGCAAATAAGTAATTCATAAAAAATTTTCCTCCATTAATACTATATATAGATACTACTATATATAGTACTAATAGTAGTAATGCCAATGCATTAGTCAATAACAGGGCTGTTCAGAAATCAAAGAGCAACACTAATTGCTTTGTCGTTCTCCATTTCAGGAAAATGCGGACAAGAAGCCAAAGCAGCAGCGTGAGTGATGCGGAGAAAACAATAAATAGTGACGCCCATGTTAGTTTAAAATCATTGCGAGTGGACTTAAATAATTCACAAAGATTAAATAAGACGCTTCTGGAGGAAAAATAGGTGAACGAAGAGAGCATGCGAGACCTATGGAAAAAGATCGCGGACTTGAAAGCGGAGCTCGCCGAGTACGACATCATGCTGAATGATGTGACAGCGGAGCGCGACCTGCTGCGCACCGAGGTGGAGCGGCTAGCCGGCGACCGCGAGGAGTACGAGCGCGTGCTGGAAACAAACCAGGACCTGAAAGAGCAGCTGCAGGCCGCGCTGGACACGCAGCGCACCCAGACCCCGGCCGACGACTCGTGCGCCTTCGACCTGCGCTCCGGCATCCCCACTGACAAGGAGCTGCAGCTACAGCAGTAGGTCATCGTACTGCTGCAGAGCGTGCACGAGAAAGATGTCAAGATAAAGGAGCTCGAGTCGCGACAATACCGTGCGCCGCAGGAACCTGCCGCATACTTCTCCCCCACTGATGTTACGGTAGCTTCCCAAACATTACCCTCGTCATCACTGACATTGAGAACAACCGTTATATCAAAGTCACCGGCAAAAATAAATAATAATAAGAATAAAGTTAAGAACAAGAATAAGAATAATAAAAAATCAAACAAAAATAATATGGCTAATGCAAAGGTGACGATAAGCGAACCGGCGAACCCACACGTGCACAACACCACATTGCCCAAGAAAAGAGTAATGGCACCGGCGCCGCTGAGTGTGTACTTAGATTGCCCAGTTAGGCGAAAAATGTTAATATTATGTGACAAGCAAGGAAGGGACTTGGCAGCGACGATGAAGGAGTGCTCATCTGGCTACGACGACGTGTCAGCGATATGCAAGCCGGGCGCCCCGCTGCAGGCGCTCATACAAGATGTATCCGGACTCACCGAGGACATGAAGGAGGGATGCGCTTGTTGTCCTGGCAACTGACACAATAATGAACTCCGACTTAAATAAACATATTCGTATCATTAAGTTTCTGACGCGGCATTGCTGCCAAAAAAATATAAAACTATTTATAAGCTCAATAATGTACAATTATAGATGTACTGATAGTTCTAGACTAAATAATATAGGGCACCAGATAAATACCCAAATGTACAACATTAGCTTGAAATCACTAGATATGCATTATATAGATTTAAATTCTTTTGACACACAGTGCTATAATAGCGTAGGCAACATTAATTTCAAAGGACTGAACAATATATGCATGGGAATAATCAGTAAAAATGGTGTACATAAACATTATAACCCGAACTTGTGTTATTTGACTGGTCCGCATATTTCTAAGTGTAAATAACACAGAGGACGACGAAAATTCTATGTTCTATTCTTTTTGTCAACCAATGACAGACCTACCTCAGCAATAGTAATAACATCTAGTCAGTACGTAAGCCCGGCTATTGCAAACACTATAAGTCAAGATAACCTAAATAACGTGCAGGTAGGCATAGAATCATTCTTTAAAATATTTCATTAAAATGTACGTAGCCTCCGCAATAAGATAAATTTAATTCAAGTAGATGTTCGTAATGACCAACCCGAGGTAATTGTTTGTTCAGAATCCAGGCTTCATTGTAATGAAGTTCCGAATATAAACGCTTCACGGATATAAAGTATCAAATAGTTTTTCCCGCCAAAAGAATATTCATGGCGGAGTAATAATATTTACTCGTAATGATGTAAAAGGTCGGAAGTTCATGAAATGACCCAGGAATTCCATCTAGATTGCACGGCCATAGAAATTCCAAAATTTAATTTAATTATTATTGGTTTATCTAGAACTGACAATGGCGACTTTAGAATTTTCCTCAAATCAATTGACACTATATTAAATAATTTTGCAAATGACAATAAGAACATAATTTTGGCTGGCGACTGGAACATTGATTTTTTGACAATTAATTCAAAATGTTGCAAAATAACCGACTTGTTAAAAACATATAACATGTACTATTTGATGACTTTCCCGACTCGAACTTGTGATGGGTCAGAATCGTCTATTGATGCCATAGCCTTGAACTTGTCTCCAAGATCGATCGCAGTGTCCGCACGTGTCACTGCAATCAGTGATCACGATGGCCAACTCGCCTGTGTAAGGGAGAGCGCTCTGCAGGCCGGTCGCGAACCTCCTGCCTCTGTACAGCGCAGCGGAGGGTTCGCACGCCCGGCAGAGTGAGCCAGTATTGTGAAGCGATCGAATTATATGACTGGAGTAAAATAGTATATAACAGTAATTATTCAATTGAAGTTAAGTTTGAAAAGTTTATAAATGTATTAACCTATTATATAAATATGTATTTTTCCACGAAAATGTGAAAAAGTAGAAATAAGAAAAACGAATACTGAATGAATGACGATATATTATCATCACTAAAGACAAAACTCTGTCACACATTTGAAATGAAAAAACAATTCCCTGAAAGCGACGTTTTAAATTTTTTTATTAAGAAGTACAAGACAGCTATAGATATAATGTCTTGGCAAAGTCGTAGAGATTGCATCGAGTCAAGGATTACGATTAGTAATAAGTAATAATCCTAAAAAAGTCGGCAAGTGCGAGTTGGACTCGCGCACCGAGGGTTCCGTATCATCAGCATCACTCAATATATTTGTAGGTATTATGTATGTACAAAAACAATTCTTTTGGAAAATCACGAACCGCCTAAATAAACACTACAGCAATGGTTTTTGACTGTGCGGCATTCGTGAAGTTGAAATATACAAGAATATATTTCTTATATGACATAACGACATATCCTTTTCGGATTTTATCTTTACTTGTGAGACCTTGCTTCTTGCCAAATTTCATTACTCTAGCTAGGTCAACGGTAAGTACCCTATAGGTTTTGATTTCATTTGAGTGAGTTTGCAATTATTAAAATTTCCCATAAATAGCCGTATCTTTTGATTATATTGATTTAGAAGCTTTCATTTTCTATAGCTCGAAGGGATCATAGACGTTAGTATTTCATATTAATTTCAATTTGATATCTTGACTCGTTACTGAGAAAAAGGGTCTTGACACACAAAACAAGCAATTTTTTTTTAATATCATATAACTACAAGTTTAAAATTTTAAGATTTTTTCCTTTACGTGTGCTATGAGACCTTGCTTCTTACCAAATTTTATGATTCTAGGTTGACGGGAAATACCCTATAGGTTTTGATTTGATTGGAGTGAGTTTGCGAGTATGAAATCTGACATAGATGGCCGTATCTTTTGATTGCGTTGATTTAGAAGCTTGCATTTTTCACACCTTAAAGAGATCGTAGATCTAATTTAAATTTTTTATCTCGATCCGTTCCTGAGAAAAAGGGTCCTTGACATACAAAACAAATATTTTTTTTTGTGTCAATAACTACAATTTTACAATTTTCGGATTTTTCCCTTTACTTGTGCTGTAAGACCTTGCTTCTTACCAAATTTTATGATTCGATGTTAACAGGTAATACCTTATAGGTTTTGATTTGTTTTGAGTGAGTTTGCGAGTATGAAATATGACATAGATGGCCGTATCTTTTGATTGCGTTGATTTAGAAGCTTTGATATTCTACACCTTAAAGAGATCGTAGATCTTAGTATTTCGTATTAATTTCAATTTGTTATCTTGATCCGTTCCTGAGAAAAAGGGACCTTGACATACAAAACAAAGAAAAAATTTTTTTAATGCCACCTAACTTTAAATTTACAATTTTCGATTTTTTTTCCTTTACTTGTGCTATAAGACCTTGCTTCTTACCAAATTTCATTATTCTAGGTTAACGGGAAGTACTCTATAGGTTTTGATTTGGTTTGCCGGTAGCAAAATATGTGACTTAAATGGGCGTATCTAGTGATTGCGTGGACCTATAAGTTTAATTTTTTTACACCTCCGAGGAAACGTAGACCTTAGTATTTGATATTAATTTCAACTTTATACCTCTACCCGTTCCTGAGAAAAAAGGTCTTGACAGACAGACACCCAGCCAGACAGACAGACAGACGGACAACAAAGTGATCCTATAAGGGTTCCGTTTTTTCCTCCTTTGAGGTACGGAACCCTAAAAAGAGATAATATGGCGAGTGATTAAAGATGAAACCAACAGAGGGCAGTGCGGGGAAGATGGTATTCATAAGCTTATAACCTCAGACGGAGATGATGTTCCAATTGAAAACATTCCTGAATGTATGAACATGCACTTCCTGAATATCGGAAGTAAGCTAACAGCCCTGAATCCAGCTTCTCCAAGCAAAGCATTGTCCCTAATGGTAGACATTCCCAGTCTTGATGCTGACCAAGCCTTTTGCCTACCCTATGTCACGCCTGATATCTAAAAAATTCACAGATCTCGTTCTCTACACGACTTTGAAAATGAAGCTATTATAGATTATCCGCTACGAATAAATGATAAAAAAAAGTGTTTGCAATATAAAAAAATATATATATGTTTGTAATATTTTTACGGCATCTTGTAGCCCTTCGAATTCCACCGTCTTTTGAGCCCTGGTGGGCCCTCGTACCTCGAACCTGCGACGCCATAGGTTGTAGAGGTACCTAGGCGGCGCATGTGCGCCGCCTAGGTACCTCTAAAATTTTTTTTTTCAAAACCAAAAAAAACTATTTAAAAAATCTAAACTAAAATTTAGACCGAAAAAGATTTAGATTTAGGTTAAGTTTGATGACCTAAATCTTAAGATTTAAATTTAGGTTAGGTTAGAAGATGCGTCGCTATTAAAAAAGCGTAGATTTTTTGGAGTTTTTTTCAATTTTCGAAAAACTTTTCGACTTTTCCAAAATTGTTTTATAAAATCTAAAACCTCTTAAAATTCCGCGTCTTTCAAGTCCCTAATACAGCCTCGTATCTCAAACCTGCCTAGTTCCACGGGGCTACGACACCCGAGTTACCACGAAAATCAATAAAAAGGCGCCGCTCCAGGTACACCCACCGCCTCCCCATCACTCCCACGATAAAAGTGTAATGACATAAAATGATCCCCGTCTCAATATCTCTAGGCCATTTTTTTTGTT
The DNA here is from genome assembly GCA_946902875.1 of Nematopogon swammerdamellus. Lineage (NCBI taxonomy): Eukaryota > Metazoa > Arthropoda > Insecta > Lepidoptera > Adelidae > Nematopogon > Nematopogon swammerdamellus. Next base: position 5,535,124 of record OX336357.1, on the reverse strand, counting down.
TTTTGATTTTCGACTTCGTGCACGAGATATCGACGAATTTCGGGGGGGAGGTGTTAAAAAATCATGGTATTTTTTTTTGGTTTTTCCAATTTAAAAAAAAAGTTTTCGACTTTTCCAATATTAATCTGTAGCTGGTTTTTAACATTTTTGTTTTTCCATTTTTAACCTCATTCACGAAATATGATTGATATTCTAATCACGAAATATCATTGATATTCTAAAAAAAATATGTTAAAAAACATAGATTTTTTTTTTTTATTTTCAAAAAAAATTATCGACTTTTCCAAAATTTGTTTATACTATCTTAAAGCCCTTAATTTTAGCCCGCGTCTATTAAGTCCTAATAGATCTCCGTATCTCAAAGCTGCGAAGTTTCTAAGGGCTATGACGCCCGAGTAATACGCATGGCGACGCTCCACGCGCCGCTAAGGGGGAGCATACCGCCCCCCCCCCCCCCCCCTATCACTTCCACAAAAAAAAGTATAAGACATAAAATGTTCCTCGTCTCAATATCTCTAGGGGTCTCTCAGTTTTTCGATTTCCTGCCTCGTTCAGGAGATATCGGAGATATTCCGAGGGAAGGTGTTGAAAAATCAAGGTTTTTTTTGTTTTTTTAAATTTTCGAAAAAAGTTTTCAATTTTTACAAAAAAATTTTTCACCATCTGAAAGCCATTGAAATTCTGCGTCTTTTGAGCCCTCATACGTCATCGTGGCCCTAATCCACTATATACCACGGGGCAAACACACTTTCAGCGAAAATGGGGCCCTACCAGAGCGATCGAAAAAACATTTCCAATGTTAAAAAGCAGTCTTGATATTTTCGAGTTGTCGGGAGAGTTGATTGCCAAATGTTCAAATAGTTTGTCGCCATACATATTAGTATTGGTTAACCTTATTGGTAGGAAAAAGTTTTAAAAAACATAAAACCGACTTCCTAAAAAAAGTAGAAGTAAAAAAACTATTTAAAATAAAAATATTAAAACCGCCTTCAAAAATATATGAAATAAAAACCTAAAAAAAGAACGAAGGAGTTGAAGGCGGTGCTAAAAAGGCTACTCAAATCACAAAGGATATCATCCACTCATGTTTTCTTTCATGCATCATTTTTGCTTGCTTTAGCACCGCCTTCCACTCTAGGGTTCGTTTTTTTTTTAGGTTTTTATTTCATATATTTTTGAAGGCGGTTTTTATATTTTTATTTTAAATAGTTTTTTAGTTCTACTTTTTTTAGGAAGTCGGTTTTATGTTTTTTAAAACTTTTTTTTTATTTCAGTTTTTTTTAGTAATTTTTTGCTATTAATGTACTCGGCGGAATCGCTCGGCCTTCGGCCTCGCGGTTCCGCCTAGCTTTCCAATCCCATCTTGACCCAATTAAAATAGCCTCGATAGCTCAGTGGTGCAGACAGTCAACCGTCGCTATTGAATGTTAAGCAACGCTGGGTGCGGTCAGTCTTGGATGGGTGACCGCTGACCGTTGGAGGCTGACCGAGGTTCGGATTCCTCGTAAAACTGTAGGTCCCTTCCCTCCTAATCTTACTTGGTGGTAGGGTTTAGCCCGCCCGGGTTGGTACCACCGCACTGAATGAAACGTCATTCGAAACAGCTATGTAAATAGTTTGTGTTTTCCGACCAGTTCAGTGTAGTCAGCACGATCAAAGGGGGAAACACTGACATGGTACTTAGTTCACCCGGTGTTATGGGCAGACATCACGGACGTTGTAGGTGATGTAGCCAACCGTGTCAGTTTCCATAAAAAAAAACAACACCGTAACATTGCTTAAAAAAAATAATAATAATGTTAAATTTAGTAGAACGGACAGACATGCATTTGTTACGGAACCCTACATTCATTTTGCAGAACTTAGTAGAATGGACAGACATAAACGTGTTACGGAACCCTACTTTTATTATAAAATAACCGTGGGAGGACCTTGGTTGAAAATTGTAAAATTTAGTAGAACGGACAGACAAGCATTTGCTACGGAACCCTACATTAATTTTGAAATAAATGTTAAATTTAGTAGAACGGACAGACATGCATTTGTTACGGAACCCTACATTCATTTTGCAGAACTTAGTAGAATGGACAGACATAAACGTGTTACCGAACCCTACTTAACAGTTGCACTCCGGGAGTGCCGGCAGATCCCGTGCCACTCTAACTTAACCCTTAATGCAATGACTTAAGGTTTCATTTTAAAAATGACGCTGACGCGATGTCGCGATGTCGCGAGTTATACATTTTTTACCCACCTAAAAAAGTGGCAAGCGCCGCTAAAGAAGTTTTCACTTCAAAAACCTCAGGGTTATCCCCTTTCAAATAAAAAAAAAAAGAATTTTCAAAATCGGCCTACAATTGACGGAGTAATCGCGTAACAAACATCTAAAAAACTATTATTAAAAACAAAAAACCCGACTACGAAAAACAAAAAAGGAAAAAGTAAGATAATTTTGTAATATATTGGGGCAAAGTGCAGTTTAGAATACGTACTAGCAAAACTTAGGAAGTCGAATATATGATTCTGAAAATATAGCATTAGGTATCGATCATAATTAATTATGTACTTGAACATAGTCAATCTGCTTTGATAATATGAACGAAAGGTCCTTCGAACACAATTAATAATACAGCCGGAGTCGGAGTCAGCAAAACTTCTTGAAAATCTAGCTGACTCCGACTCCGGCTGTATTATTAATTGTGTTCGAAGGACCTTGCGTTCATATTATCAAAGCAGATTGAATACGTTCAAGTACATAATTAATTATGATCTATACCTAATGCTATATTTTCAGAATCATATAAGTATTCGACTTCCTAAGTTTTGCTAGTGCGTATTCTAAACTGCACTTTGCCCCAATATATTACAAAATTATCTTATTTTTTCCTTTTTTGTTTTTCGTAGTCGGGTTTTTTGTTTTTAATAATAGTTTTTATTTCACACTTTTTAGAACATAACATAACTCTACATTAATAATATAATGTTTTGTTTAAAATTTAATTTTGTTTTTAAATTAAATACTGTCATGTCAGCCTCGGTAGCTCATTAGTGCAGTCGGTCGACTGTTGATAAGCAGTGCAGTGCTGAGCGCGGTCAGTACTTGGAGGAGTGACCGCTCGACCGTTGGTGGCTGACCGTGGTTCTGATTCCATGATACACTGTAGGTCCCTTCCCTTCTTACCTTACTAGGTCGTAGGGTTTATCCCGGCCGGGTTGGTACCACTGCACTGAGCGAAACGTAGGTCGAAACTGCTATGTAAATAGTTCGTGTTTTCCGTCCAGTTCAGTGTAGCCGACATGAAATGAAGGGTAGCACTGACATGGCACCTAGTTCAACCGGTGTTATGGGCTGACATCACGGATGTTGTAGGTGATGTAGCCAACCGTGTCAGTTTCCATAAAAAAATACTGAATTTGTTCCAGTACAAAATCTCGGAACAGACTTGAAATTTGAAATTTTGAAATTTGAAATTTGAACAGCGACATCTGCTGGCTGTAAAACTTATTATTTCCAGGAAATTAAACATTCAGTGAATGCCACAGATTTCTTTTTAAAGTTGTCAATTTTATTACCTGTCATGTTGGTAATCTGTGCTGTCATGTTTGATTACATCGTGTATGTACAATATGATGAGTATGCATAATATGTATATGCATATGTCTTTGATGCATATGCATGTATAGAGGTATATTGTTATTTCTGAAGATAACTTTCTCAAATTAATTTATTGGCACCTGCGGTACAGATCTGAAAAAAATAATTATGAGAAACAAATTATCCACAGAAATAGCAATATAACTCTTTTTTTTTATGGTAACTGACACGGTTGGGTACATCCAAAGAGATTAAAAGGGGCTGTCTTTGGGTACATCCATGGAGTTGGGGAACAACTCCATGGGTGCATCACCTACAACATCCGTGATGTCAGACCATAACACCGGGTGAACTTGGTGCCACGTCAGCCTTCCCTTCGGTCGTGCCGGCTACACTGAACTGGACGGAAAGCACAAACTATTTACATAGCCGTTTTGACCCACCTTTCATTCAGTGCGGTGGTACCAACCCGGGCGGGTTAAACCCTACCACCTAGTAATATAAGAAGGGAGTCATATCCTTTAGTCGCCTTTTACGCCATACACGGGGAGAGATGCTTACAGGTCTTAAAGAAAGAAGTTTAAATTATTAAGTTATTATTGGGCTTTTACTTGGAGTATATGAAATAAAACAAACACTCTTATAAACAATCAATCAATACTAATAATAAATCTGTAAGGGATGGTCATGGAGTAAGTTACTTTGTTTTAGGAAATATTGAGTTTGTAGCCTCTATGTATGATACTAAAGCTAAATTGACGATTTTTAGAAATCTTTTCTGTATGTATGTATGTATGTATGTATGTATGTTCCTCCATAACTCTTAAAGCCATCATCCGAATTTGATGAAACTTAGTACAAACCAATTTTACTATACGGGACACAGGATAGGCTTACTAAAATTCACTTCCGGCTACGCTAAGATGTGGCTCCCATACAAATCGAATTGTTCCAAGCGCCGAAATATAGGGCGGCGCGGCGCGGAGGGGGTTAGTGGCGCGGCTGCTGGCGGAGACTGGCGGCGCGGCGGTGGCGGAGCGCGGTGTGTGTATGCATTGTCTTGAGCAGAGTTTCTTATTTAATTCGATTCATACTATTATGTAGGTTAACTTCGTTAGGTACCTATCTTTGATTAATTTTAGGTGCAAACCTATCGGCTGCTCCAGAGCGAAACACTGTATTAACCAAAATGCTAAATTGTTCAGGAGAGCGAAAATAGTGGAAAATTGAAATATAACAATTTCTGTTCTATTTAAAGGAAAAGTAAATATGCAGTTAATTTTAAAAAAAATACATCTTTGTAGTGATATGTACCATATGTTTTTATTGTTATAACTAGCTTTTGCCCGCGGCTTCGCTCGCGTGAAATTCGTATTTCAAAGGAAGAAAGTAAGTAACTCAGGGCGAGCTGGGTTCAGGTAAACGATAAACCGTCTCGAAGAAAGTGAGTAACTTTTTGAGGCCGAAGGCGGAGTTGCCTTTTCGAAGACAGTAAGTAACTATGGGCGAGGCCGAAGGCCGAGCTGCGTTCAGGAAGAGGATAAACCATCTTTAAGAAAGTAAGTAACAAAGGGCGAGGCCGAAGGCCGAGCTGCGTTCAGGAAGAGGATAACCTTTTCGAAGAAAGTAAGTAACTATGGGCGAGGCCGAAGGCCGAGCTGCGTTCAGGATGAGGGTAAACTTTTCGAAGAAAGTAAGTAATAGAGGGCGAGGCCGAAGGCCGAGCTGCGTTCAGGAAAACGATAAACCTTCTCGAAGACAGTAAGTAACTATGGGCGAGGCCGAAGGCCGAGCTGCGTTCAGGAAGAGGATAACCTTTTCTAAGAAAGTAAGTAACAGAGGGCGAGGCCGAAGGCCGAGCTGCGTTCAGGAAGACGATAAACCTTTTCGAAGACAGTAAGTAACTATGGGCGAGGCCGAAGGCCGAGCTGCGTTTAGGAAGAGGATAAACCATCCCTAAGAAAGTAAGTAACAAAGGGCGAGGCCGAAGGCCGAGCTGCGTTCAGGAAGAGGATAACCTTTTCGAAGAATGTAAGTAACAGAGGGCGAGTCCGTAGGCTGCGTTCAGGAAGACCATAAATCTTCTCGAAGAAAGTAACTTCTTTGTTACTTACTTTCTTCGAAAAGGTTTATCCTCTTCCTGAACACATCTCGGCCTTCGGCCTCGCCCATAGTTACTTACTGTCTTCGAGAATTTATTGTCTTCCTGAACGCAGCTCGGCCTTCGGCCTCGCCCATAGTTACTTACTGTCTTCGAAAAGGTTTATCGTCTTCCTGAACGCAGTTCGGCCTTCGGCCTCGCCCTCTGTTACTTACTTTCTTCAAAAAGTTTACCCTCATCCTGAACGCAGCTCGGCCTTCGGCCTCGCCCATAGTTACTTACTGTCTTCGAAAAGGTTTATGTCTTCCTGAACGCAGCTCGGCCTTCGGCCTCGCCCTCTGTTACTTACTTTCTTCGAAAAGATTATCCTCTTCGTAAACGCAGCTCGGCCTTCGGCCTCGCCCATAGTTACTTACTGTCTTCGAGAAGGTTTATCGTTTTCCTGAACGCAGCTCGGCCTTAGGCCTCGCCCATAGTTACTTTCTTCAAAAAGGTTACCCTCTTCCTGAACGCAGCTCGGCCTTCGGCCTCGCTCTTTGTTACTTACTTTCTTAAAGATGGTTTATCCTCTTCCTGAATTCAGCTCGGCCTTCGGCCTCGCCGATAGTTAAGTACTTACTGTCTTCGAGAAGGTTTATCGTCTTCCTGAACGCAACTCCGCCTTCGGCCTCAAAAAGTTACTCACTTTCTTCGAGACGGTTTATCGTTTACCTGAACCCAGCTCGCCCTTAGTTACTTACTTTCTTTCTTTGAAATACGAATTTCACGCGAGCGAAGCCGCGGGCAAAAGCTAGTGACATATAAAATTCGGATTGGTATTTTATTAAACCATTTACATAAATATACACATTACATATGATTAGTTTTATGTTTAAATGTAGTACATTTGCGCTGTTTATAGGAATAAATGACCTTTGCGTTTCTGTTCAAGATAATTGAACTTATATCTTTCGAATACAACGTTTTTCTTCGGCATGAAGATATTTATCAAATTGTTGTAATACTTCTTCCATTGACTTAAAATTCTGACTTCTTCATATTGATCAAGAGATGTGAATTGTGTCAACAAATCCTTCAGGCTTCTCAATGCGTGAGAACATTACCTTCTCCGAATCGCTCTTCCTGTGAGCCGTTATAATCATGTACTTCTCACTTGTGAAATAACGCTGACCGCTCTGCCACAATGTAGAATAAATGAGCTAGTTGCATTTTATGTACCTATCATAAATTCCATTATTTTCCAAACTGGGACTGGGAGCCGTGAGTTCTGGTCTCTCGCCAAATCTGTCGAGTCGAATTTCTGCCGCTCCTCACTTCCACCTCTGCAGCGCACTGGAGGATCACTCGCTCACTCCGCAAAAGATAAAGCCGACCTCCAGGTATCTCTTTTTGCGGGGAATTCCCACCTGGATGATGGGGGAGCTTCTCCTCCATCCATACCTAGGTGTGAGAACTCCATGCCAGAAGTACAGTTCCGACAGAGAACTGTGCGGAAGGAGCTTCTTGCCCTAGACCCCAGGAAAGCGAGTGGGCCGGACAGAGTGCCTGCATTGGTGTTGAAGAGGTGTGCTCCCGAGCTGGCTCCAGTACTGACGCGCCTCTTTCGCCTCTCGTACACAACTGGCCGCGTGCCGGCAGCTTGGAAATCAGCTTTCGTTCAGCCTGTCCCAAAAAAGGGCGATCGCTCTGACCCGTCAAACTACCGACCCATAGCAATCACCTCCCTCCTCTGCAAGGTGATGGAGCGCGTTATCAATACGCAGCTCATGACGTACCTAGAGACAAATAATCTCATCAGCGATCGGCAATACGGCTTCCGGCCAAACCGATCAGCTGGTGATCTCCTAGCGTACGTCACTCACCTTTGGGGGAAAGCGCTTGAAGGGTACGGTGAATCCTTGGCAATTGGACTCGATATTGCCAAGGCATTTGACCGGGTCTGGCATAAAGCGCTTCTGGGCAAGCTGCCGGCGTACGGAATCCCCTCTGGCCTTTGTGACTGGGTCACCGACTTCCTACATGGGCGTAGCATTCAGGTCCTCGTGGACGGCTGCTCGTCGGACGCCATGTCAGTGAATGCCGGTGTACCGCAGGGTTCTGTGTTGTCTCCCACGCTGTTTCTTCTGCATATCAATGATATGCTGTCACTTGGCAACATACATTGTTATGCAGACGACAGTACGGCACACGGATCCTACACCAGTCACCCTTCAGCCGGACGGAACGTTGTGGACGAGAAGAGGCTAGCACTTGTGTCTGAACTCGAGCAAACCCTCCGGTATATTGCCGAATGGGGCCGGAGCAACTTGGTCGTGTTCAACGCATCGAAGACACAAGTGTGTGCGTTCAGCGCCAAGAGAACGGCGTTCACGCCAGCTCCTTCCTTCCAAAACACGTCGCTGAAATTAAGCGACCACCTCGGGGTCCTCGGTGTCGAACTGTCGCACGACTTGAACTTCCGGCGCCATATTGAGGGCAAAGCCAAGCTGGCCTCAAAAAAGCTGGGCGTACTGAACAAGGTGCGACGGTACTTCACGCCGGGCCAAAAACTGACGTTGTACAAAACACAGGTTAGGTCCTGCTTGGAGTACTGCTCGCACTTGTGGGATGGCTCAGCTAAATACCAGCTTGCGCCGCTAGACTCAATCCAGCGTCGTGCCGTGCGACTGGTGGGTGACCCCGTGGTGTCCCGCGACTTAGAACCACTGCAACTCCGTAGGGACGTCGGCTCCCTGAGTGTGTTCTATCGTTTATTTCATGGGGAGTGTTCGGAGGAGCTGTTTAACGCGATTCCGTCGTCCCCATTCCACCTCCGCACTACGCGTACTGGGCAGGGGATGCACCCCTATTCAATCGACCTACCACGCATGCGCACCAACCGGTTCTGTAGGTCTTTTATTCACAGAACCGGGAAAATGTGGAACGCACTCCCTGCCCATCTATTTCCTCCCAAGTACAGCCTGGGGTTTTTCAAAAGGGGCGTGAAAAGGCTCCTGTCAGGCCGGCATGACATTCGCAATCCCCGTGCATCACAGAATGTCCATGGGCATCGTTAGACTCCTACTTGTAGGTGTAACGATGCCACATGTCGCGCTATCGATAAAAAAAAAAAAAAAAAAAAAAAAAAAAAAAACTGACGTCAACAAAGATGGTTGTCATAGTAACCCCCCAACACAGATTACTGTCCCAGAGTTGACAGACTAGAGATGGTTTGCCCAACAGAACCACAGACCACCTTACCCACAGACCACAGAGCATGAAATACTACTGCGGGCGCGCGCAGAAGTAATGCGCGCGCAGTTCTATGCTCTGTGCCACAGACCTAACCGGACCTCCTGACAATTCCTTTCCTCATCTGAGAGTACAATTTTTTTTTTTTTTTTTTTTTATGGAACCTGACACGGTTGGCTACATCACCTACAACATCCGTGATGTCAGCCCATAACACAGGGTGAACTAGGTGCCATGTCAGTGCTTCCCTTCATTTCATGTCGGCTACACTAAACTGGACGGAAAACACGAACTATTTACATAGCCGTTTCGACCGACGTTTCGTTCAGTGCGGTGGTACCAACCCGGCCGGGATAAACCCTACCACCTAGTAAGGTAAGAAGGGAAGGGACCTATAGTTTAACGTGGAATCCGAACCACGGTCAGCCTCCAACGGTCGAGCGGTCACCCATCCAATCACTGACCGCGCTCAGCGTTGCTTAATAACAGTTGACTAACCAACCGCGCCACTGAGCTACCGAGGCTGACGAATTTTCTTATCCCTTAGTCGATTTTTACGACATGCGACGGGGAGAGATGCAGTGGGGCTATTCTTTTTAAGTACCGACCCCACACGGTACAATACTCTTTGGACAGGCAACCAAACTCTAGATGTCGCCATCCACAATGAAAACTAAGACCCCCTGCATCCAGTTGACGTAGTGGTTATATTCTCTTTGCCAGTTGACGTTTGCATGTAAACAAATGGCCGTCCCGTCTTCCCTTCTATGTACGTGATTATTTTTTGCTGATTTTCACAAATTCGTTATTAAGATTGAGTACTAACCTATCCTATGTCAATTTCGCGATGTTCTAGAACATTTTGGTATATCTTTCATTGAGAATCGACGCTTCTTCTAGGCGCTACGCTCTTTCTAACCCTCATACATACATACATACATACATACATACATACATACATACATACAAACATTCAGGCTAAACACATTACCCTCCTGTTGGCTTCGCCGTAGTCGGGTAAAAAGAGAAAACATACCGTCGAATTGAGAATCTCTTAGGTCTAAAGTAAATTGCTCGTGAAGACAAATGCAACGAGCCCAAACACGATGGGTTTATCATGTGTAGTTTAGGAGTTCCTATGGCCACCTTCTGTCTCCATCATCAGACCAGCTCGATGGTACTCGTACCATAATAAATTAAGCGCACTTGGCCGGTCGGAAAAGATAAAAAATTTCAAATTTAGAATATTCATGAAAATCCGAATATGTATCACTAGTATATCGATTCATGTATTTCAATAGGACAGAGAAAATTTCAAAATATTAGGTATTTAATACTTTTTAGTTCTTTTTTTTTTTGTTTTTTGGAATTAGGTTTTATATTTTTTAAAACAGTTTTTATTTCATTCTTTTTAATAATATTATTAGTAATATTACATAAAAAAGAATAATCGAAACACTGTTTCGAATGACGTTTCATTCAGTGCGGTGGTACCAACCCGGGCGTGTTAAACCCTACCACCAAGTAAGATTAGGAGGGAAGGGACATACAGTTTTACGAGGAATCCGAACCTCGGTCAGCCTCCAACGGTCAGCGGTCACCCATCCAAGGACTGACCGCACCCAGCGTTGCTTAACATTCAATAGCGGCGGTTGACTGTCTGCACCACTGAGCTATCGAGGCTGACGTGGTCCTATTTTAATTGGGTCAAGATCGGATTGGAAAGCGAGGCGGAACCACGAGGCCGAAGGCCGAGCGATTCCGCCGAGTACAATATTACGAGCAAAAAATTACTAAAAAAAACTGTGAAATAAAAAAAAAGTTTTAAAAAACATAAAAGCGACTTCCTAAAAAAAGTAGAACTAAAAAACTATTTAAAATAAAAATATAAAAACCGCCTTCAAAAATATATGAAATAAAAACCTAAAAAAAAAACGAACCCTAGAGTGGAAGGCGGTGCTAAAGCAAGCAAAAATGATGCATGAAAGAAAACATGAGTGGATGATATCCTTTGTGATTTGAGTAGCCTTTTTAGCACCGCCTTCAACTCTAGGGTTCGTTTTTTTTTTAGGTTTTTATTTCATATATTTTTGAAGGCGGTTTTTATATTTTTATTTTAAATAGTTTTTTAGTTCAACTTTTTTTAGGAAGTCAGTTTTATGTTTTTTAAACCTTTTTTTTGTAATCGGTTGAGTGTTATTTGCCCTACTGTTCATTGATGTTTTCAGTCCAACATTCGTAAAATATTTGTTTAATTCATTTGCAACTTCTATATTTTCAGTCACTTCTTTTCCATCTATTTGTAGTTTTATGTTTTCTCTTTGTTCTTTTTTGCTTTGATTAGTATCTCTTTGTATTATTTTCCAAATGGTTTTAATTTTGTTTGATGATTCTTGTATTTCCTTATTGTTGCACAAGCTCCTAGCTTTTCTAATAATTTTTCTAAATAAACTATTGTATTTTTTATATTTTATTTCTAAATTGGGGCATTTTTTTGTTTTAAGGCTTAGGTTTTTTTTTTATGTAATCCGGTATGGGTGGCTGTGTTGGAGGGGCCGAAGCGCATGCTCCGACCAGCCAATATCACCTCCGAGAAGGTAGGTGCCATACCGGAGACTTCCCTGGATTGCTGGCTATACTGGACTAGAGGAGAACACAACCGAGGCTGCTATGCGGCCATCTTACATCCAGTGCGGTGGTATCAACCCAGTCGGCTACAATTTGAGCCTACCACCTAGTAAGGGGCAAGGGAAGGGACCTACACTTTTACACCGGTTCCGAACGGTGAAGCAGCAGGTGTAGGTATGCACATAAATTTTTTCGTCAGAAAAAACTCATTGGTACACGCCGACGGGATTCGAACCGCGGACCTCTCGCATGAGAAGGCGATGCCCAAACCACTCGGCCATCCGCCGCTACAAACATGTACATATTTCTTTTCTCATTACTCGATATTCTTGTCCCTTTTGTCATCCATTTTCTGTGTCTATTTTTTATTATGTGGATTTTATAGGGAAAACATTCTTCTATAATATTTGTAAATATTTTATTGAAAATATTGTATTGAGAGTTAGGTGTTTCTTGACACGCAATTTCTGACCAGTCCTCTTCAATAATTTTATTATGAAACTTTTGCATTTTTTTTCTTGCAAAACTTCTTTGTTTTTCTTTATATATTACTTCTTGCGACTTATGGTTTTCTAATGATATTATTATACTATCGTGGTTCGATATGTCGCACGGTATTACTTCTGTTTTTAATGTAATAATATCCAAATTTGCCAAAACATTGTCTATCATTGTACTTGAGCTGTGTGTGATTCGCGTTGGTTCTAAGATTACACTTTTTAGGTTATTTGGTTTTATAATTCTTTTATTTTTATTTTTTTTAGTTTGGGTTATTTCTATCTAGAAAATTTATATTAAAATCACCAACCAATATAATATGTTTTGCACTTAGGTGCTCTAAAATTTTGTCTAGGTTTTCTAAGAATAGGCTACTTACTATCACGCTAAATGGCTTATGAGGTTAGCAGTGAAGTGAAATATGAGAGCTATCCTTTGTGATTTGTGTAGCCTTCTTTAGCACCGCCTTCAACTCTAGGGTTCGATTTTTTTTTATTTCATACATTTTTGAAGGCGGTTTTTCCTCCGTAACGATAGCTCTAGTAAAACATAATACCTCGTTGGTGAAAACAGAGCCCATTTTTTTTCCTTTTTCACAAAATGGTAGTCAATTCATACTCGTATTATGACATTACTTTTACCCTACCTGTTATTAGTATTGTTAGGAGATAGTTATGAAACTCGAAAGAATACTCACATCACCCACAAATACATGATTTCCATTCTGCGATTAAGTTAGAACTGACACTTCGAACAGTCAGATCGACACTTTATACGAACTTAGTCATTCAGAATTTCTGTTTACATTCTTTGTTTATAAAATAAATAATATTATTGTGTTGTCCTAAGAAATTCTTTAAACAAGTTTGCTATAATGATTTGTTTACATTCTTTGTTTATAAAATAAACAATATTATGCTGCCGTCATGAGAAATTCGTCGAAAAGAAAACTTGACAAAACCAATTTTAGATAAAACCGCGAAATATGTTTTAACACTCGCAAGTGCGAACGATGCTCACACGCAGTCTGTTCCGTAGCTACCTATTCCTCTTGCACGCACGCGTGAGTGCGTGCGCCGAGCCGCCCTTGTTGCTTCGTGTATTGCAGCTGTTCCGTAGCTACCTATTCCTCTTGCACGCACGCGTGAGTGCGTGCGCCGAGCCGCCCTTGTTGCTTCGTGTATTGCAGCTGTTCCGTAGCTACCTATTCCTCTTGCACGCACGCGTGAGTGCGTGCGCCGAGCCGCCCTTGTTGCTTCGTGTATTGCAGCTGTTCCGTAGCTACGTATTCCTCTTGCACGCACGCGTGAGTGCGTGCGCCGAGCCGCCCTTGTTGCTTCGTGTATTGCAGCTGTTCCGTAGCTACCTATTCCTCTTGCACGCACGCGTGAGTGCGTGCGCCGAGCCGCCCTTGTTGCTTCGTGTATTGCAGCTGTTCCGTAGCTACCTATTCCTCTTGCACGCACGCGTGAGTGCGTGCGCCGAGCCGCCCTTGTTGCTTCGTGTATTGCAGCTGTTCCGTAGCTACCTATTCCTCTTGCACGCACGCGTGAGTGCGTGCGCCGAGCCGCCCTTGTTGCTTCGTGTATTGCAGCTGTTCCGTAGCTACCTATTCCTCTTGCACGCACGCGTGAGTGCGTGCGCCGAGCCGCCCTTGTTGCTTCGTGTATTGCAGCTGTTCCGTAGCTACCTATTCCTCTTGCACGCACGCGTGAGTGCGTGCGCCGAGCCGCCCTTGTTGCTTCGTGTATTGCAGCTGTTCCACACCGCGCGCCCCGCGACCCCGCGGCGGCGCTCCGTCCGGCTGTACTGCAGCCGTTCCACCCGGCCCGTAAGATGCGATTCAAACTTCGAAATAGTTTTCATGCCACAAGCACTAAATTGACTTCTATATACTTGTTTTATACTTATTAAAGCATTATGTTCGTTTAGGCTTTTGCCGCTATTAAACATTGTATAAGTTTTTCGGTTATGCGGTATTCAAAGCGACTCACTTTTAAAGTCGAAGTTTCGTCCCTCGCTCCGGGGACATCGTCAGGACTCGCGGAACTGCGACGACCTGGAGGACACCCCACACGTCGTCAAGTCAGATGCCAGTTGACATGTCACGTGTCACGTGTCGGGTGCCCTCCAGGTCGTCGCAGTTCCGCGAGTCATGACGATGTCCCTGGAGCGAGGGACGAAACGTCGAATTTATAAGTGAGTCGCTTTAAATACCGCATAACCGAAAAACTTATACAATTATTAAAGCATTTTGTTTTGAAGTAGTGGCCTAGGAGCGGACTCCGAATTAGACATACCTATATAGAAGTTAATGGAAGCGTTACAGCGCTATTACTATTAAACATGTTAACTGTCGGTAAAGTACCGTGTGGGGCCGGTACTTAAAAAGAATAGCCCCACTGTATCTCTCCCCGTGCATGTCGTAAGAGGCGACTAAGGGATAAGGACAAGATACTGCGCTAAAGGGCGACAGGCTGGCCACTTCTCACCTTGTAGGTAGTAGGTAGTAGTTCTAAAAAGAACTTTAAAAAAACCATTTCAAAATAACACAATTTCGACTTTACAAGTTTTCGAATACGTCCGCTGCGGCTGTGCGTATGGAGTCGGTCGGCCGCGCCGTCATTCTCATAGATCTGAACCACCCCACCTAGTTTCCTTAAAATCCGCTCGCCTTATGCGAAGTTTACACTCAGCCCTACAGGGCAGGGAAGTGAGCAGGGCAGTATGCAGCGCGAGAATGTAAACACGATACTCGCGCTGATACTCGTCATGCCGCTCGCGCTGCCGATGCTCCCGAAATTGTCGGTTTTTCGTGCGGGAGTCAAAGGACTGGCAGCATCGACGCGAGTATCGTGTTCACATTCAGCCCTCTCGCTCACTTGCCTCCGCGCCGCCGTTCGTCGAGCTTGTATTGTCTGCGTTCGAAAAACACTCATTATTATTGTATTTAATTATATTTATTTTATTAGATTTATAGAAATTATTTATTGCTACAAAACATTTTTACATAAGCAAGAAGTTCGCCGCAAGAACTTCGTCCGCCATGACGAGTGAACATGGGCAATAATCGCGGCAGCGGCAGGAGCAGTATCATAGGCTGAGTGTAAACACGATACTCGCGTCGATGCTGCCGCAGAAGTATTTTGGGCAATAATCGCGGCAGCGAGAGGAGCAGTATCAAGGGCTGAGTGTAAACCTCGCATTAGACAGTTTACTCCTGGGAATTAGATTTATCATTATCTCCTAAACTATGCGATCAAACTACATGCTGTAAAAAGCACATAATATCTTCATGATAATTCCCAGATGATGAATACCAGATATAAAAAATAGGCATTAAATATACCAAAAAAATATTTTTCAAACAGAGTATGAGATTTTGTTCTAAATACCATCGCCAACAGCCTAAATAACGTACTATACTAGATATGCCAGAATCTAATATTCTCGCTGTGAGAGCTGTGTGAAGTTCGTGCAAGTTCTATCTATGAACCGACCAACAAGAAACAAAATATGTACCTACGCACTATGCGCGCGCGCGGCTAACTTCAGTTTTCGTACAAAATAGCTAACAGCGACGCGCCTGTGTCTGTCCGGCCGGAGTGACGAAAACAATAAAGAAACAATGTGTCGGAACAAATCTACAAACATGAAACGTAAGAAAATCCGTGGGGAAGAGTATGTTTCAACATCCAAGAAGTGCATTCCAGCCAAAACACCACCAACTATCGAGGTATATAAAAAAATCTGTCAAGTGCGAGTTTTACTCCAAGTCCATATCACAAAAGTTTTGCTGAAGGTAACCACACACCATAGTAATTTATCGAACTGAAAATTGCTGAAAACGACCACATCACAAGTTTTGCTGAAGTTAACCATACACCATAGTATTATGTTGATTTTTCTAAAACCGCTGAACCAATATCGATAAAATTGAAATGGGACCACCTCGGAAGTATGACCAAACAAACAAAAAAAGAATTTTCTTAATCGGCCCTCAATTGACGGAGAAATTGCGTAACAAACATAAAAAAAAATAAAAAACATACACTCGAATTGATAACCTCCTCCTTTTGGGAAGTTGGTTAAAAACTCAAACTGTTTCATGAGTATTATAAATTAGACTTAAATGAGAAACAAGGCTCATTTTTATATGGGTCTAATGTGTATATTACCAATTAAAAGGCGCCGAAATGGTAAGTATGAAAATGCGGAGCAGAGCAAGCGGCAGTGCGCAGTATCGTATACACTACCTGATGGTACAGGAAATTTGAAATAAGTTTGCCGGAAAACTGTCGCAGCTGTCTTTGACATCAAACAAAAGAAAATGGCTGTTCTGGTCAACAGACTCAAAAAGGCAGACGTAACATACGAAGAAAGAAGAGGAAACAAAACAAAAGTTGTAAGCAGTTTGGCCCCGAAGATGCTGAAGCTGTAAAAACACACGTTTTGTACCGTGTGGGGTCGGTACTTAAAAAGAATAGCCCCACTGCATCTCTCCCCGTCGCATGTCGTAAAAGTCGACTAAGGGATCGTCAGCCTCGGCAGCTCAGTGGTGCGGTCAGTTATTGGATGGGTGACCGCCCGACCGTTGGAGGCTGACCGTGGTTCGGATTCCACGTTAAACTGTAGGTCCCTTCCCTTCTTACCTTACTGGGTGGTAGGGTTTATCCCGGCCGGGTTGGTACCACCGCACTGAGCGAAACGTCGGTCGAAACGGCTATGTAAATAGTTCGTGTTTTCCGTCCAGTTCAGTGTAGCCGGCGCGAAATGAAGGGAAGCACTGACATAGCACCTAGTACAACCGGTGTTATGGGCTGACATCACGGATGTTGTAGGTGATGTAGCCAACCGTGTCAGTATCCATAAAAAAAAAAAAAAAAAAAAAACCTCGCGTTTTTCCTCGGGAGGAATGTCATTACGGGAGAGCACGTTCGCAAAAAGAATATCTAAGCATGGATCTAAATATGAGCAGACTCTTCAAAGCGTTTAAGCTGCAAAATCCCAATACCCACATAACACTCCATTTTTATTCAAAAACATTCAAAAAAAATTTCAAAAATATAAAATTTGGACGAAAGAGAACAGATACATGCTCCACATGCGATCTATGGAGCACGCAAATAAAAGCAAACGCACTCATTAAAGAAAGTCTTAAAGTGAAGCTTGAAGTTCATCAGCGAAAAGCCAATAAAACACTCGATCAGCTATCACAAGATGCTTCGAGTGTCCCAAATGCCTGGCAGCGAAAGATGTGTAGCTACTATTGATCCGGAGCAAGTATTTGCGACACCAACACTAACTCACAGTCAAGTTTATTATAGTCAACTATCGAATTTCAACCTAGGGATCCACATTACAGATACAAACGATGCTTACATGAAAGTATGGCACGAAGTTGTCTCTGGTCGTGGTGGCAACGAAATCGCATTGCTTCATGCATACAAAAAGTATTCTGCAGTAGAGTCACATCTAAAAAAAACTGACTATTTGGAGTGACAACTGTGGCGGTCAAAATAAAAATAGGAGGATTGTTCTACTGTGGATTTAGTTGTTGAAACTCGGAATATTTGATTAAATCCAGCAAAATTTCCTCATTACAGGTCATTCATACTTACCCTGCGATCGTGACTTCGATCTAATTGAAAGAAGAAAGATAAAATGCAATCTCATGGTACCATCCAATCTGATAAAAATGATTCGCGAAGCAAGAGAAAAACCATTTATTGTTAACCAGATGACCGAAGAAGATTTTCTTGACTTCCGAACAGCAGCAGATTTAATAATCAACACAAAAAAGTTATCAATATCTATAGGTCAATGGATAAAAGTAAAAAAAAGTGAACCCTAAAAAATCAGAGTCAGACGCACTTTGAACTCTATGGAAGCTTGGAAAGTAATCAAGGTACTGAAAAGAAATTAAACTATTCAAGATTTCAATAATATCGAAATTCCTCAACTGCGGTGCCAGTCTAGAATATCGGTGGCAAAAAAGAAGGATTTGCTAGATATGGTACCCTACCTGAAAAAATAAGAACATCGGAAATTTTATACTGACTTGCTAAACTAAAAATAAAAGTTAGAACATTCAAGAATTTTTGTTTATAAACTGCAGGAAACTTCATTCGAAGATCAGACACAGCCGGAACCCACGTCTCGTAGTTGGCGCATATCGTATAAAAGTATATCGCCTAATCAAGAATAAGCCCCAAGTACTCTGTGTCCCATCAATGAAAAACGTTTCTTTGGTATTTAGTGCGTTTTTATTATTATCCACTGCGAGTTAGTGGCTTATTAATGCTGCGGCCTCAGGTATTTAGTGTTTTCTTTTTTTGTCATGTTTCTTTCCCTAATTATAAGAAACCTGGTGCTTTTTTGTTCTTTTTTTGTTTTATAATAGTGTATAAGTATATAAAAGGTACAACTCTTCTTTAGAAATAAAACAGCTGAAAACATTATTTTGTATCTGTAAATTTAATTTCTGGTTTTACTCACCTCAAGCGCAATGGTATTTAGTGCCTTTTATGTTTTCGGTATTCAATATTATTTTTTTTATGAAAATCAAGATATTGCACCTAATAAGGCACATTTGAATACCACCATAAAATGATCAACAAAGTTTGTTGAAGTTTTTGTGCCGCAGTATTATGGAATGTGGGAAAAGGTTGGAATAAATAACACCACTTTTTTATGATAAAGACGATTTTATTGAATCTGAGCAGTCGTGTGATCTCTTGAAATAGTGCACGAAAGTGCATATTATAATGCCGCGAAGAAATAATTACTCTCCTCAGCAACAGTATGAGAATCGAGTCAATACAATTTGAGATATTGTCTTTAATGTTTTCTATACGATAAATTGCTTATACTGCATATTCACTTCGAGTATTTTTGCCATAGGCTACACCGCATCTGGATTTTAAATCGATTTCCATTTTTTTTTTAGGCAAGTCTTAAGTCGTAACCAATGAATCGGCGGTTCTTCGGGGAGGCATTACATGATGGTTTTACTGCATAAACTTTCGAGATAAAAAGGCTTCATTTCGTGCACTAAAAAAACTTTAGTAATATTTCGTGATGAATTGAACCTACGTCAAATACCCCATGAAGATCATAGACGGCAAGATTAGTTTTTAACAGTTGAGTTTTAAAGTTTACCAGTTTTAATGTTTTAGACATGATTCGCTGTTTTAAACATGGTCTTTCAAATTGTTTCAATAAAAGTTAGCGATCCTTCTGCCACATCAGATGTTCAGGCGGCACAAGTTAACCGACAGGCAGATATGTTTTAGCTGGAGGTGGTGAACACGTCCTTATATTTTATCATGACAAATAAAATAAGTAGGTAACCATTTCTTGAAACAGTTTTTGGCCAAAAGAAACCGCTGATTCGATGGTTATTTGTGTATATGTATATGTATACCTACTTGGGAATTTTCCTAAAGATGTGAATTAATTTCAAATATGATTAAAACTCGCCAGTTCCAGTATATGTGTGTATGGAAAAAAATTTCCTAATGAAGCATTATACATGTACGTATCTAATGACCTGGATAAAAAATTAGATAATTATTTTTATTACCATTGTCTACTCCTAGCTATGTAACAATTTCTTTAATAAAAATCCGATGAGATGATTGATAACTTTTGTACTGAAAAATATCCTAAGCTGGAACTCTTAAATAATGCTTTTCTATCGCTTTATTAAAATTTCACTACTCAGATTTTCTTAACCACTATAATGAATCAAATATGTTAATGAACGCATCTTTCTAAATTCTCTCACTATTCCTTTTAATTATGTTTTATTTAATATTGGGAAAGTGTAATTTCCGCAAATTTTTGTAAACAGTGTAAATCTTAAGTGTTTTGCAAATTACTTAACTACTTTCATTTGTAAGTCAGTTACGAGTAAAAATCAGGAATTTCTCTTTTGACATAGGTATAGACTTACAAAACCATAGAAGAAAGATTCGGTAACTGTATTGCAATTTACCACAGATTATCATCTGTGACAGCACGGCTGGATGCGTGTAGCCACACGCATCCAGCAATGTAGGTACCTACTTTAAAAATTTATTTTTGTTTCAAATTATTCACATTCAAATTTCATTTTAGTTCACTACTTGGGTGAGGGTTAGTTAAAATGGCAGGTTTGATAGCAAATTTCTGGTAGTTACATCCTGTAGTTTAAAATGTTAGAAGAATATTAGGGAATGAATTAGCCCGAGGAGATCAACACTTTTGGAGAATTTTGCTTTTTGACGTGATGACGCACTGATGACGTCACGACGTCATAAATTGATGAGCACCGGCTGCACGCACGAAAGCGTGTCACGTTGATATTCAAAAGTTACCATGGAAACGTCTTAAGAAGTAAAACTGTCAAGATCAGACAACAGAAGTTTTGATGGCCAGTCACAAGATGATTAATCTTTCTACTGGGAATAGAAATTACTGATCTTTGATCTATGTACTACGATTATTCCACGTCATCACGTAAAACTATCGTCCGTAAACCGACTTTACAGACAACCAATTTTTTTAATTTTAACAGGTCAGACATGGCTACTTTGCGGAAAAACTAAATTCACCGTTCCGACATGACCTGTTAGTATTGCTATTCTCTAGAGTGTTTTTATAAGCCGAAGGCGCGGAGGGAGTGCAGCTGCCTGCGCTTTGCTACGCAAGGTCGGAGGGGCTGCACTTCCCGCAGCGCCGCCGGAGAAGAAGCAATCGTAATGAGCTAATGAGTTTTTTTTATACGTTTGAATTTTTTTCAAGCCATCGACTTGTGTTTGGGGTGGGGGCAAAAAACTAAAAACTTTTTTTGCTTGACTTGTTTTATATGCTTCATTTCTCATTTTACTCCCTTTTTGAAGGTACTTTGTATGCCCCCCCCCCCCCCTAAACCACCCCCTCTTCGGGGGGGGGGGGGGGTCATCAATCGATACATCAAGCTCCGCCCCTCCCCCCTCCGCCACCTGCCAGTAACTAACCCCGCCCCCAATACTCCTTAACTTTTCGTTTTTCTCAATTTTAAAAATGTATTAAACTTCTCACGAAGGCATTACGAACATTGCAAGAAACTTTTACTTTTAAGTAGATATAGAGAGTACAACATTTCGCAAACTAATGCAAATTATAAATTTTTAACAGCATTTAGCAAATTTGGACCCTTACAGTTAGAACTACCGAAGTAAATAACACTATTTACAGCTATCGTAAATTTGAAGCCCTCAAAATTATTTAAATTAAAAAACTTTTCTAAATAAGGCTTTTAATAAACAACAAACATGCTTTGAAAAATCTATGCGTTGATAAAAGAATTTAACAAGATTAGTTTCAAAGTTTTATATGAAAATATAGATTGTATTATAGACAAGGACCAGGAAATCAGAGATTAACAGAAGCTCAACACAACATGTCAAGTCAATATTTACATAAAATATATTTTCCGATTCTTGGGAGCCGGCGAGCGAAATTTCTGTGATTTTCTCATGTGGCAGGCGTTATTTACAGTGATAATAATTGTACCAAGAAATATTTGGAGTAAACAACTGGACAAAATTCATTAGTATTGATCTAAACTGTATTCCCTATCGATATAAAACAAGAGCAAATCATACCGAAATGCTAGCCAGCTCCCTATCTATTCCGTGAGTGCACACACTTTGTTTTATTACACTCATAAGGAAATAATATTAAAATATATTTTCATTTCACACACAAACACATTGATAAGGCAGAAATCACGATCAGTAACAACTGAGTTTTATAAAACATATTTTTCCTTGTAATACACACCTATTTCTAGGATTAGTTACGAATAGGTATTTTCCATGAGCTTATTTATACATATTTCATTAAAATAATAAGTCATATAATATTTGATTGTGTAAATCTTTTGAATTGTAACGAGCGATAAAAATATTATGCAAATAATGTGAATTTCAAGATTCCTACGTACCTTCCTATCTACTTAACACATTTGGTTGTTCCATCAAGTTCATGAATAAACATTTAATTGCGATGAAAGCTCATAAAATTGTTTCAAAGAAGATTCAAATAGAGTTTCGCTATATACTTTCTCAAATAGAAACGTCGGGCATTTATTTTCGAAAACGACATTATGTGTATGACTTTTAAGAATTTATTTACAAAAGCTGTATGTTAACATACGATAATTTAATAACCACATCAATTTGGCACTTTGGTTTGTGGCGATTGGACTTTTATCTTTGAGTCAAAAATATTTCTGAGCAATATTTGTACAATAAATATTTTACTTCAAAGAAAACCCCCCACGAACAGCGAACAGCTATTATGGAGCGAGTAGGTGTGCGATTTACGGACTTTTAAACTATAGTGAAATTATTTCTAATCTACATAACACTGTGGGTAGGGTAGGGTTGGTAGTTACTTTCTAATACTTCCTTATGTGAAACTTCCAAGTCTTTTATTACATTATTGCTATATTTTAAATAACTAGTTATTTGAACGATTCTGCTTGAAACCTATTCGAAGATGAATATTATTTGGAAAGTAATAGAAAGTGTGTAAGCTTAGGTACCTAATCTATATTTAAATCTTATTTATAGAAAGAAGTGTTCAATACTAACTTTATTGGTCTTTTAAAGGAATCTAAACTACTGGTTAATAGGTAATGGAAATTTGACAAATCGCTTCATAAATACATAGTGTAATACATATGGTAGTGAACATTATTGAAAAATTATTCAATGAATGATATTGTTAAGAGCAGCTGTATAGCTCGGCTAACTCGGACGAAATATATCTCGAGCGAAATATATTTCGGACCTCAGTCTCGGACGAAATATATCTCGGACGAAATATATCTCGAGCGAAATATATTTCGGACCTCAGTCTCGGACGAAATATATCTCGAGCGATATATATTTCGCACCTCAGTCTCGAACGAAATATATCTCGGACAAAATATATCTCGAGCGAAATATATTTCGCCCCTCAGTCTCGGACGAAATATATCTCGGACGAAATTTAACTCGAGCGAAATATATTTCGCACCTCAGTCTCGGACGAAATAGCCCGCTGCGTTCCCATACGAAAACGAACGATCACTTCAAAACCATTTAGCATGGGGTAAAATTTTACTGTATTTTTCATTATAATGCTCGATTAGGTTAATATGGGAACTGCTGCCGTGTATCAACACGCCCTTCAATCCATTACTATGTCATACTAAGGTACTTAACGTAGCGTGATTTTATGTTTTTTTTTACAATACATATTATTTTCGCTAAGGTTTTTAAACCGTTACAATGTACAATTTATTTGTCATTTAGAAATTTCACTTTACCACAATTTACTTCGAGTATTTTGATTCGAATATAATATACTTTTATATCTATCCTCAATAATTTATTAAAAATTCATAATTTTACGATTTAAAAAAAAACAAAAAAAAACCGTTTAACAAAATAATTTATCAATTGTTTGGTCTTCCATAACTATGAGATTCAGTAATTAACTGACTAACAATTGACAATTTTATTTTTCACACTTCTCTAGTCAAATGCCCGTATATTGGAAAATGCATGTAAACAGATTTTCTGCTTTTACAAACTTTTACATTCACACTTCTCTAGTCAAATGCCCGTTCGATTGGAAAATGCATGTAAACAGATTTTCTGCTTTTACAAACTATAGTAAACATCCTTGGGAATGAAATAGGTAGGTATGTATGTATGTTTACATTCGAGATGGCCGGTACTCAAAAAGAATAGCCCCACTGCATCTCTCCCCGTGCATGTCGTAAAAGGCGACTAAGGGATAATGACAATATGCCGTGCTAAAGGGCGACAGTATAGCCGCCTCTCACCTTCGAACGGTCCTTTCATCGAGAAACGAGTCATGCAGCGGGTGGGCCTTTGTAACTTACCTTACTTGCTACTTGATAATTATCTTGTCCGAATACTTTGCTCTTTGCTAAACGTGTTGGTCGCTGTTGTGCTATAATTTACAAGAGTACTTGCATGCAGCACAACTTCGATTACTCGATACAGCGTGTGGTATGTATCTACGAGTATGTAAATTAAATTTACTGCGTCGAATACGTTTGTGCTGTATTTTCATGGAGTTGCGGTAGAAGGAGTGCTTTACATTTACGATTCTGACGAACTGCATAGTGCGAGGCGAGGGGGCCCACAGTTTTTTTTTTTTAATTAATCCGGTATGGGTGGCTGAGTCGGAGGGGCCAAAGCGCATGCACCGACCAGCCAATATCACCACCGAGAAGGTAGGTGCCATACCGGAGACTTCCCTGGATTGCTGGCCATACTGGACTAGAGGAGAACACAGCCGAGGCTGCTATGCGGCCATCTTACATCCAGTACGGTGGTACCAACCCAGTCGTCTACAATTTGAGCCTACCACCTAGATTTGATTGATTGATAGCGGATAGATACGGAAACCTCCGTGCGCGAGTAAAACTCGCACTTGTTTTTTTGTACTCCAATGTTGTGCTCTATACATATTATATATTATTAGCAAGCTGGCAACGCAGAAAAAAAAAAAAAAAGTATAGGGACTCGTGATAGGGACCTAGCTGAAACAATAGAGGGCAGCACTTGACAGCACAGTCAGTGGCATTTAAGTTCGTAAAATATAGCTTGATCTCTCTGAAAGATGTCAGAGTGACATTCTAGAATAGGGTTGGGTGGGACCTAGTTAGGACGATGTTGAAAAATTCTCATAATTGAGCAGCTGGCGAACGAAACTGGATGGTTTTGATTTTGGTAGTTTTTTTTTTAATTTTAAACGTTTGAATTTAAAAAAAAACCTATTAATTTTAAAAAGATGTTACTTACTTACATATTTAGATTTATTATATTTGCAACATCGATCATAATTATCAAGATCGATCGAACAAGATTCGATTTATTATATTTTCAAGATCGAAAATGACATTCGTGTGCTACCGCTCGACCGTTGGAGGTAGACCTTCGGATTCCACATAAAACTGTAGGTCCCTTCCCTTCTTACCTTACTAGGTGGTATAGGATTTATCCCACCCTGGTTGATACCACCGCACTGGATGAAGCGTCGGTCGAAACGGCTATGTAAATAGTTCGTGTTTTCCGTCCAGTTCAGTGTAGCCGACATGAAATGAAGGGAAGCACTGACATGGCATAAAGTTCACCCGGTGTTTTTGGGCTGACATCGCGGATGTTTTATGTGATGTAGCCAACCGTGTCAGTATCAATGACGTATAAAATCTCTTTGGTCAGTATCCATAAAAAAAATACCACCAATAAAGTATGACATTGTCGTGAATGCATTTTACTTTAAAAATAATGCCCTGGAAGTCGTGGGACTACCGGTAGACATAGACATGGAATCATGGGCAACCATAGGTGGAAGGGGGCCGAGTAACTCTATCACCAAAAAGTAAAAAAAATAAATAAAAAAAAACTAAAACTAAAACTCTCGTCGAGACCTATAATTTCCTCCAACGGATGAGTAGTCTGGGATCAGTAGTTTCAGAGATATGCCCTAAAAAAAAAGATGTTTTATCTCGTCGAGACTTATTATTTTCCATATGGGAATGAGTAGGCTGGGATCAGTAGTTTCCGAGATATGCCCTCTCAAAGTCTTTTTCCTTTTTTTTCGAAACGGTTGAACCGATTTTGAAAAAAAAACAATATTTCAGAAAGAGATTTTTTTATGGAAGTATACAAATTTCAAGTCGATCCGACCATTAGTTTAGGAGTTATATGCATTTATTTATTTTCGATGCTTTTTTTATAAAGGCTATGACGTAATCAATTGTTCATATTATTCATTGACGTCACCATAGGTGGAAGGCGGCCGAGTGACCCTATCATCTGACACCTGGTTTGCTGCGATTGGTTGAGCGGTTCGTGAGATAGCGGTATGCCGAAAGTACATTAAAAATTACGGTCGATTTTTGCAAATGGCACGGGTATGACATTCATTACGTATGGATTCCATGTCAAAAAATATACCTAAATTCATGCGTGTGTTTTCGATGGCATCTGTCACAGAGATCAATCAAGCTATATTTTACGAACCACGATGTAGGAAAGGAATGGCACTTTGACTATAAGCGGCTTGCCACCAATAAAGTGAAGCTCCAAATGACGGCACTGAATGAGATCCAAAGTCTTGTTCGATTTATAAAACGGTTTTGCTCGCGCTCGCATTCATACGCGTTCTCATTATGTATGACGGCGCCGGTAACGTGTTTGAATGCCCCGAAAAATTGCCTTAATGTAGCTTTTTCGGGTGCAGAAATCCAATACGTCAAGCAAACAAAAGGACGGAGTTACCTTCCACCTGTAAGCAAAGAGATTTTATGTAATACATGATACGTCATTGCCTGTAAGTACATTTTATTTTAAATTATTATGATTTTCCAAGTTTTACCGTCGAATGGTTCGACGACGCGTCGGCCATTTGTTTTTTTTTTTATGTAAGCCAACATGGGTGGCTGTGTCGAGAGACCAATGGTACAGTCGACAGAGCCAAAAACCCCTCTCCTCGCGAAACCACGCTCAGTGAGGCGACATGCCAGCAAATTTGCGGACTGTTGTTAGGCTGTCTAGCCCGTTGATGCGACGTTTGAAGACCGCCAGTTTAAAGGATTCGAGAAACACACTGGCCGGGAGACAGTTCCACACCCTAGCGGTGCGACAAAGAATCGATTTTGATAACCGATGGATTCTCAAAAGCCCAATGTCAACAACAAAAGGGTGCTCCGTTTCTCTGCAGCGAGTGCTGCGAAGATAGGTTGGATGGCAAGGAATAAGGGAAGCAAGTTCCTCTGAGCAGCGTCCATGATAATTATACCTGTAGAACAGACTGTTGTCTTATCGCACACCACATGTCGCGAGCTAGTGGGCGAACGAACGAACGAATGTCCGGCAGTCGACAGTGTTCGTTCAAATTACACGCGCAGTGCAATTTGACACCTTCTCGGAGGTGATATTGGCTAGTCAGAGCATGTGGTTTGGCCCCTCTGACTCAGCCACCCATACCGGATTACATAAAAAAAGGAAGTATTTTTTACACCATTATTTCACATAGAACTTTTACGTCGGTGATACTGCAATACGTGTTATGTCACAAAAACACGATTTTTCAGGAGACAAAAAAACTACCTAAGTATATAACTTTTTAAATTTAAAAGATATTGTACCTAATATGTTCTGACATAATTATTTAAGAGTTTTTATTGAACCATAATTATAAACTGGTATTAGCGTTCAATTGTGATAGAACTCAGAGCATGGATATATCAAAATGATATCAATTTGCAAATTAAACTGCGGATACCAGGATTATCCAACGGGCGAACGCAGCGCTGCGCGCGGCAGCCGCAGTAACTACACACACAGTGCCGTCTGGTTTTCTTAACATTTTCTCGCCAGTGCTTTCATCATTCCTTTCCTACATCGTGTACCAACACCAACTATAGGCTAGGAATTATGTTTTGTGGTACTGTCAAATGCTGTCACCGGCAACTTGACATTTGACACCCACCTTATTGCCTAGGCCCTAGGCCGCGACGCATTTATGACTAGTGGCGTCTAGTGATGGAGCCTAATCAATTCATCCATGGCCTATTATGTCCCTATACTGATAGTGATGTACCAAGAACCCAGAGTAGCGCAGCGGTAATAATAGTGAACGTGGCTAGTTCGGCTTGTCGCTCTCACTCACTCACTAACTGAATGAAGACAAACTGAGAGGAAAATTATGTACATTCCAAGATGGCGCATTTTCCCGTGAACCCACAACTGGTGGGTGAAGTCGGTGGGTGCACGAGTCTACAACCATGCGAAAAATCGGTCTAGGACTTTATAGAAGTTTAATCAAAGTTATCTCTAAATTCAATATATTTACTTATTTGTTTGCCTTTTAGAAAGGAATACTACCTACTACACTATAGACGGGAATGCTTACTTAAACGTTATGTATAAGTATCAAATGTTTATCCACATAGGTCATAAAAGAGACCACATCTTCGCAAGTTGTTTACACACTAGAATCACAAAGTTATTAAACAATACACGTCAAAACTTCAATTCCTTTTATTGTTAAACCTATGTACGTTGGATCGGAGCAGCGCGAAAAAGATTCTCTTCACACTTGAGCAGGGTTTCAGCGACCTATACCCAACGAATTAAAAAGTATCGGGAAGTGGCATACAACGCACCGACTTGAGGCGCGCTATTTGTGAGCATACAGCGCACTATCGCTCAGGCAGGTCACGTTTTTGTATCCGTCCATCCGTAAAAGAGAGAGATAGAATATCATGCATTCGCATACACAAAATATGAGCGTGAAAAGGATAGCTATACGTTACTCGGTTCGAGACGAGAGCATACGAGTGTCAGTCACTGACGGAGGTTACACGCTAGGTTTTGGCATCTGTTCAGTCCGTGACCTTGGTCACGACCAGATTGACGCCAGACTGACGCCAGACGTAAAATGCATTCGCACAGTCTGCCATCAGTCTAGTATCAAAATATTTTAAAATCCATCAGTCTGGTCCATCAGTCCAAACCATCCATCCATCAAAGTAGATTAAACGGTCAGTCTGGACCATGGTTTAACCAGACTGATGGACTGAACTGATGCCTAACCTAGCGTGTAACCTCCGTCACTGAGAACATGCAGTGGCGACATGCAGGGTTCTAAACCTATCTTGTAACGCATGGCACAAGTCTTTACATGAATATAAAGGGACACGCGCAAGCCGCGACGTACAAGGTTCAAGTATACGAATTGTAATTTGGAATGTACAAGCGTTGTCTCCCTTATACGTATCAAATTGCCATTTAACCGTCTTACTCTATCGAGGTTCACAGAGCGGAAACGTAACGTGATGTATGAGGCGCTCGCGCACTTACGCTGTTTTAAATATTGGCAATATATAGAAGAACTCCAATAGCACTATCCCTTTTCCGTTCACGGAGTTTGCATCTGCACGTCTTATTCTAGCCTATGTTACGTGTGTGTGTAACATTTTAGCTTAGTGTGCATCTGTGAGAGAGATTCTCTTTCTATCGGTAAAATGTATGACGAGGGCCTGTCCAGAAAGTTGAATGTCGTTGCCTATACCACCGTGCGTGGCCGCGGAGTGCGGAGTGTGCTCTACTCTATTGAACACCACGTCGAACGGTGCGCCACATGAAAGACATTCCGGCTCCTTTTGTGCACACTTCGGCAGACTTCGGCTCGAAGGAAGAGTGATGTTTTGGTGGTTTAAAAAAAATAACCAGGGTTAATATAAAGAAGATGCGTCGCTGCGACGCATCTTCTATATATTAACCCTAACCTAATGTTGAGGCGGCGCATGTCGTTTTTGTTACGTTTCGTTTCGAGCCGAGTGTTCACGAAAGGAGCCAGAACGTCTTTCAGGTGTCGTTTCGCCTCGTCGAACACCTACCTACCTATCCTTGTCTTTTCATAATTTTTTTTATGAAAACTGATACGTTTGGCTACATCACCTACAACATCCGTGATGTCAGCCCATAACACCGGGTGAACTAGCTGCCATGTCAGTGCTTCCCTTCATTTCGCGCCGGCTACACTGAACTGGACGGAAAACACGAACTATTTACACAGCCGTTTCGACCGACGTTTCGCTCAGTGCGGTGGTACCAACCCGGCCGGGATAAACCCTACCACCTAGTAAGGTAAGAAGGGAAGGGACCTACAGTTTAACGTGGAATCCGAACCACGGTCAGCCTCCAACGGTCGGGTGGTCACCCATCCACGGTCCAGCGGTCAGCGTTCAGCGTTGCTTAACAACAGTCGACTGAGCTGGCGAGGCTGACGAATTATTATTTGTGTATTAGAAATTGCGACCAATTGCTAAAGAGAATAGCCCCGCAGTGTATTCAGTTCATAGTGCCCAGTGTAAGAGGGACGAGGATGGTCGCTGGAACGCACCTTTACTGGACTTTAAATAAACTCAAGCAAAAAAAAATAATTTTTTTTAAATCGTCTTTGTAAGCCATTTTGACCAGTGTCCTGTAAGTGAGGATACATGGTCACATGCTGTCAATTATTTTTACTCTAAATCATTTCTATTACTGTACGATTCGAAATGACACATTAATGAGTTTTTTTATCCCTTTTTTTTTGGATAGGCTCTCTGTATGAAAGGTTATTTACCATGCAGCCTTGTCTATTATTTTTATTTTTATTTTTTATTATATATGTCTTTTGTTAAAATAAATTCGTACATTTTGATGGGAAACATTCCGTATTAGCATATTATAAATTATAACAGAGATTATTATGACAGATTTACACTGAGTAAGTCACTGACGGACATCGGGTACAATGTAGCTGTCAGTTATATTATATAATATGTCCTGTCAAATGTATGAGAAATGCCATTATAACCTTTGATTATAATAACCGACAAATAACTGTCGAACTAGAGGTAACCGCAGATGGTGAAGACGGCGGCGGATATTTAGTTATAGTCGCGCTAAAAACCATTCGAAATATACCTATAGGTATACTTACACGTTTGGAGAACGACAAGGATAATATTGTATAGTGTTTGTATATTATTATTATTATGTACATCATAATATATAAATTCAGTTACATACTAGCGAACATGGCGGTATGCGTGAAAACACCAATGCTGCCTTGTGCCATTTGTCATCCCTTATCCCTATAGATCAGCGGTCCCCAAATAGTGGTACGCATACCGCCAGGCGCAGGCCTCACGCACTCTATGTACTTGCGCGCGCTAACTACCTACCGCCCGGTGGACCGCCGGCGATCTAATTCAGTGGAAATTCGTCAGACGCGCGAAGCATACCTACACGCTCGCCCACGCTACCGCGGGCAGCTGCAAAGCAATAATCACTTTACACTCGATCTTTTAGGTACATTTTCGCACGCAGCGATTGGCGACGTAAAACAGTAGGCTATTAAAGCCGAAGGTATGGAACTATTTCTATGGAGTGATTTATCTGTTAAGAAGTAACTATTAAGTAATCTGTGCCAGGGGTTCGCAGCAGGTTCAAGAGAAGTGATACGCGTGTGCGCACTTAATGGCTACGTTTACCTCTACAATCTTAAGTTAAGGGCAAGGGACAGGGTCCCACTTATATCATTAGTGAAAATTGTCTCCATTTGGTTGAATGGGATCCATTTCGCATTATATTGTGATAACTATGTAGATATTAGGACCTAATAAATGACTGATACTACGGATAAATATTATTACCTATGTAAATATAACGACCGTATGAAAATTAATTAAAACATTTTACTCACGGGTGCTTGAGTCCACCTGATTAAAATATATTTGGGAACCGCTGCTTTATAACCGCTGTATAAAATAATAATGTCAGTTAATATCTCCTGTAATCATGTGCTATTATTCGCTTGTTAAAGTATCTATGGTATTTCGTTAGTCACGTCAATAACTTCGGGAGGGTTACATACACACTCAAATAAACAGGTTACGCAAAAAAAAAATTATATGTTTTAGCATTACTTTTCGAGAAATTTAACAAAACATGTTTGCTACTTATAAATTAACCTGTGTGTAACAGTAGGTAACATGCATTGTACTGGGTCAATGACCCTACTATGTTCAAACGCAGAACAGCTGTTTGTTGTAAGTGAGTCACAAGGTCACTATGATTGGTTTTTACAACTACTTATTTGATTTTATTTTTTTGTTAGGAGAAAAAATGCTCCTATAAACATATGTTCTTTTTGCGTAAAGTGTTTGTTTGAGTGCGTATGTAATGTAACCCTCCCGAAGTTATTGACATGACTAACGAAACACCTTATATATGAAGAATAGGAGATATTATGAAGTTATTGAAAATACCAGCTTCAAGTGAATAATAATTATTAGTCGATTTTACGGTAATACTGATCTGAGTTCATATAGTGTACGTTTAACGTATTGTGTTTTTTTTTTTTGTATGTTGCCTCATCAAAATGACGCAGCAAAAAGTACGCTCTACATTTGATATTTCGATTCGTCTTTCTTCTCGCATTACCGAACGCGTTGAAGTAAGACAGAACTAAAATCGGTGTCGTAAATATGTGAGCCTTGCAGAGCACTTTCAATTAGCGAGTTTGCAATAAAATCTACTTTTACGTCACTATCAGTGGCACTGGTGCCAGAATCTTCTGATGCTTAGAAAATATTTATTTCATAGTAATCAACTGAAAAAGGAAATGCTCATTTGGCAGTATCAAGGATCCTGGATATGGAATTATTGTACTGTAAGTAACAAGTATTGTTTCATACTTTCTTTCTTTGTTTTGTCACTATTAACTGGATGTCTTTAGTCCAACGTAGCCGGCTCGCGTTTGTATTATTCACCTGCAAACACAAATAATAAGATTAACATTCAAATTTCCCATAAAAAACGTTTTTGACATTAAATTCGTTCGGTACTCTATCTACACGCTAAACGCAAAGATGATACGCCGAACATTCGACAAACTTTCACGGTGTACGGCGTGTTGCCGTGTTTATGAACGTTTGAAATTAGGCTCGAAACAACTACCTACATTATATCTTTACCATAGATGGTATGGTAAAATTTATCTACATTGCTTTAGGTTTTACATCAATTATTGGTACAGCCCCATAATAAATAAGGTCTAACAGATCAAGTTAAGAAAATTATTAGTTCGGTTCAATGTAGCCGGCACCACCCCATAGAAGTCACTAGCACCTAACTCCGACACGAATATGGTGTAAACATACATATACATACTAACCTAATACAAGCTAAACACGTTACCCTCCTTTTAGTTTCGCCGTAGTCGGGTAAAAATAGGCTGACATCGTACATCTGTGATTCACAAACTTATGTAAGTCACGTCGCATGAATGTTTGACTACCAGGCCACTAGAATATTCAAAGAGGTTAAACTCTCAAGCAAGGTTTAAACAAAGTTGTATGAAAATAACTCACAGCCACACTCGTCGTCCTCCCACGTGTCTCAGTCGAGGTTGCCCCCGTTGCGCAAGCCCGCCTTGGTCTCCGGAGGCACCTGTTTCCGGAAGCAGTCCTCGAGAAAGCCAGACATAGAGTGATAGAGGTGCCGCTTCACGCCAGATAGGCTGTGCCCCTCGTCTGGGTAGATCTGGCGAGAAAACGAAGAGTTATGTAAGGTGTTACGTTAGCCATGCCATTAATTTCGGGAGGGTTACATACACACGCAAATAAACACCTTACGCAAAAAAAAATGTTTTTAGCATTACTTTTCGAGAAATTTAACAAAACATGTTTGCTACCTAAACATTAAACAGATCAACCTGTGTGTGTGTACCAGTAGCAGTAGGTAACTTGCAGTGTACGGACGGGATCAATGACCGTACTATGTTCAATCAAACACAGAACAGCTGTTTGTTGTAAGTAAGTCACAACTCACAAGGTCACTAGACCTGTTGTGTAACAGTAGGTCGATTTGTACGAGGTCAATGACCGTACTATGTTGAAACGCAGAACAGCTGTTTGTTGTGTTTTTGAATGTGTGAGAGGATATGTGTGTGTGTGTGTATGTATGGGTACTCTTCACTTACACTAGTCTAGTAATTAGGAACTTACATACTAGGTACTTACCCACATTTACAAAAATTGCTGAAAATGGCCACCTTGCACTTGGATGCAAAGAGTAGCCCTCCTCACAATGCTCTGATTCACACGAACTAGAGTGTCACTGTCACCTCTTATTACACCGAATGCGTTTACAATCCGGGCACGCAACTCTTCTTCATTCTCCACGGTGTGGGCATTTTGAATTTTCGAAATAATGTGCTCTGTCGCGGACCGCCGCGAAGACACTGAGACGCACCACCGCCGGGCGCCGCGACACATGCGCGCGCGGCCTCATGCAACGCAATAGTCGGCGTGGCGTCGGAAGCGCTGTCGGGCGGCGGCTACCGACAAAGTAACGCCTTTGCGCCGCGCCGCCGCCATAAATCTAGAGACGTTGCGCTAGGTAAGTACCTACGTTTCGTGTTTGGTAAGAAGGGTCTATAGCATGATTGGTTTTTAGAGTTAATTTTTTGTTAGGAGATGTTAGTAGAAAAAAGCTCCTAACAACTGTTCTGCGTTTGAACATAGTACGTTCATTTATCCCGTACATTGCAAGTTACCTACTGTTACACACAGGTTAATGTTTAGGTAGCAAACATGTTTTTTTTTAATTTCTCGATTCTCGAAAAGTAATGATAAAACCATATAATTTTTTTGCATAACGTATTTATTTGAGTGTGTATGTAACCCTCCCGATATTAATGACATGACTAACGTAACACCTTATATCTTTATGTTGCTTAACGTGTTTCGCATCACGTGCTAGACCTGTGACGTGATGTCACCGTGATTTGTATTACATAAAATAATATTTTACATTCAGTGAAACTAATTGTTCTGCCGCCGCCGCCAGTTGCGGCACCGAAGCACATCGTTGCCCTCTATGTGTCTACATTTGAATTTGGAATGCAGCAAGAACGCGAGCACGCACCACGATGATAGAAGTCCTTTATTTTGACATCCCATCAAACACGCTCGATCGGTTCCTACTGACATTCATAAGCCAAACGGTGGATCTCGAGTTGACGGTCTGTCAGTCGCACGCTCGCACGCTCGGCGAGCGCAGGCGCGTCGATCGTAGTTTTCTACAAACATAATGCCTACGTGCCCATTGGGGCACTATAAAAATCGTACCGGGAAGAGACACAAGGATGACGGCGTGACATTTATCAAATAAAATAAGTGCAAGTATATCACGTGATTTCCAAAATATTTACAAATCGCCGAACACGGGCCGACGACCGTTCGCCGAACGTTCGTTGGTAATACTCTAGTAAAGTTATCCTTCACTTCAACAGCGCGGTGCTTGCCCAGCATACTACTTCACAAAGCGTTGCATTAGTTTACCGCTAGATGACAATGTTTTTTTTATTGAATACCAAATTATTCTCCAATATTGTATAGAACGCTCAATCTATACCTAACATCATTGTTTTGACGGCGTATATATATAATTTTATTCTTCCGCATTTTTCGGAGTCGTCGGCGATACATTTTGTGCTCGCCGGTCTGCCACCCGTCCTCCCGAGTGCCTCCCAAGATAAAAGACGGGCCCACCAATCAGTCTTGAGTTATAGCATTAGCCCTATATCTCTCTTCTGTGGGTCTATTGATCTTCACTATCAGGAGGTAGATTTCCAGTTAGAAATTTCGTCATTATTTTCGTAGTTTCAATTGCAGCCTGCTGTTGGAGTACCTATCTCTAATTTTATATCAGCGTCTAAATTGTTTATGTGTTTCTCTGTAGTTTTATTTATTATTCCAGTAGTGCCTATAACTATTGGGACGATTTCGACTCTTGTATTCCATAATCTTAGGATCTAAATTTTTATTGTGTAGTATTTTGAAAGTTTTTCATTTTCCTTCCTAGGGAGGTTATAGTCGGATGGCACTATGACATCGATAAGGTAAGTTCTGTTTTCATTTTTGTCTAAATATATGAGGTCTGGTCGGTTGTTAGGTAACGGATAATCAGTGGTAACAGCAATCTAACCCATATTAGTAATCAACCCATATTAGTTTAAATTCATTTTCCACCAC
Organism: Nematopogon swammerdamellus; assembly: GCA_946902875.1. NCBI lineage: Eukaryota > Metazoa > Arthropoda > Insecta > Lepidoptera > Adelidae > Nematopogon > Nematopogon swammerdamellus. The sequence continues at coordinate 5,499,418 of OX336357.1, read as the reverse complement.
ATGTGGTTTATTTAACGGGCATTTCCACCAAAATTTAGTTGTTTCGAACTTGTGTTTCTTGAGTAAATTTCAATAAACGTATTTGACTAGTTGATTGTATCTTTTTAGGTATAGTGGCTGTACTAATATTTTACATCCTGAGATCATATGCCTGACTGTTTCATCCTTTTCGTGACATAATCGGCATCGTCCATCTGTATCAAGTTTTAAAATATCTCAAATTCAAATTCAAAATTTTATTGCAAACACAAAATTATAAACATTGTCACACTTTTACAAAGTTATTTAAATTTTGAACAATCAATTTTGTTTTTCAACGTACCCTGCCACCTTAACCGGCCATTGTATTATAGGTGGCGTTTTAGCGCGCCTTTTGTGCATGCTTGGGTATACTGCGAATTATATTAATAAGAATAAAAAAAAAGAAAAATATAATAACTGGTTTGGGTCGGGGGGATTGTGTGTGTGTGAAGGTGTGAGTGAGTGTGTGTGAGGGAGGGTGTGTAAGGGTGTGTGTGAGGGTGTGTGTGTCTCTCGTTCAAACTGTTTTGTTCTGACCGATTGTTCTTGTATTACAAAGATTTTAGATTCCATTTGGGGAGTGGTAGGTTGATTTTTTTGCCACGAGAAAGATTTTTCAGTAGCCGTATATGGGTTAATTAGTACCTCTCTCACAATTTGACCATGTAGTGGTTTTTCTTTCCAATTTTCCTTGGATCGTTCAGTCTGTTTTTGTGGATTAAGATTTCATCTTCCGTGGGTAGTTCGATATTAAGTTATTGTCGAAATTGTTTACCTTGTATATATATATCCTTGTATATATATTGTATACATATATATATCTTATCGATATCACAGTAGAATCCGACTATAACCTCACTAGGAAGGAAAATGAAAAACTTTCAAAATACTACGCACTAAAAATTTAGATCCAAAGATTATGGAATACAAGAGCCGAAATCGTCCCAATAGTTATAGGCACTACTGGAATAATAAATAAAACTACAGAGAAACACATAAACAATTTAGACGCTTGTATAAAATTAGAGATACTCCAACAACAGGCTGCAATTGAAACTACAAAAATAATGACGAAATTTCTAACTGGAAATCTACCTCCTGAGTCCTGACAGTGAACATCAATAGACAATCCTTACCTATAATAAAATCCAACGTCTGCTTTCTGTCTGTCTGAGTGTCTGTCTGTCCGCTTATAACTCGAGAACCACTGAACCGATTTTAATAAAACAAAATTCTACGGATAGCTTGATTCTTCCCATCAACTATAGGCTACTTACTATCACGCTAAATAGCTTATGAGGTTAGCAGTGAAGTGAAATATGAGAGCGGGCGGAGCCGCGGGCACAGCTTGTAATATATAAGTATATAACTCAAGCAAGACTGATCGGTGGGCCCGTCTTCTATCTTGGGACGCACTCGAGCGAGGACGGGTGGCAGACCGGCGAGTACAAGTTTTGTATCGCCGACGACTGCAAAAAATGCGGAAGAATAAAATTATATAAATATAATCAGTAATCTGTGATTTTGTCAGTTCGGCCCTCTTGATGTTCGTCTCCACTCTCTCTGAGCAAAGAAACATTGCAAAGGACATAGCAATTTTTATGATCTCGTAATAGGCCATATCGGCCATAAATCAGACAGACCACTACAGTTTGCTCTGTACCCGGAACAAGCTCACCTGCTGTCGGAACAGACTGCCCTTGTCCGCCAGCGCCCTCGCCAGCGCCATCGTCTGTTGGGCGTGCACGTTGTCGTCAGCTGTGCCGTGTATCAGAAGAAGCATCTTATCCCTCAGCGCCGCCGCTTGCTTGGTTACGTCAGATTCGGCGTAGCCGCGGTAATTACCGCTCGCATTCGGGAAACCCATGTAGCGCTCCGCGTAAGCTGAGTCTGAAATCAGAAAGGAACTATACTTTTACATCGAATCAATCCGTCGTCGGTCGCGAATGAAACTGCAGTAGGTATTGACATAATTCTTGCGACTTTATTCCGTCGACATGAACGCAATAGTGGGGTCGGTTAGCTGAAAATACACGAAAATATCACCAAAACATTTCACATCTGGCAACCAACGCGCCCTTTTGGATTCAGATAGTACATGAGTAGAAGCGTCCAAAAAGCCCGGGACACAAATTTTCCTGGACCTCTAGCGGCGTTGATGACGTCATCAAGATGGCCGCCAAAATTGTGTGACATGCTTCCATATTTCCTTTAATAACTCGAGTTTGTATTTTGATATTAACTATATTATTATAGATTATGAATCAGGAGAAAACGCGCTTTCCATTGGTATATCTGAAATTATTGTTTATGTTTATAATACCAGTAATATTTGCGATTTAAGAAAAAAGAAATTTTTTTTTATTTTCTTCGAAACATTTTGCTAAATAACTTGGAATTCTGTAGATGTACTTGAAATGTGTTTTATACTTTTATCTTAGCCTAAAAATTGCTTTTCGAACGGTATATATATCTTCTATTTTATCACAAACAGTTGCTGAAAATTTGCCAAAACATTGTAGCGTTGCACGTTATAAATATAGTAAATATCAAAATACAAACTCGAGTTATTTAAGGAAATATGGAAGCATGTCACAAAATTTTGGCGGCCATCTTGATGAAGTCATCAACGCCGCTAGAGGTCCAGGAAAATTTGTGTCGCGGGCGTTTTGGACGCGTCTACTCATGTACTATCTGAATCCAAAAGGGCGCGTTGGTTGCCAGATGTGAAATGTTTTTCAGCTAACCGACCCCACTACAAAGGCCACACGGATTAATAAAAATCTGTTAAGTGCGAGTTTTACTCGCGCACGGAGGTTTCCGTATCTATCCGCTATCAATAATATCCGCCTGTCCGCTCAGGTGGCATGGTCTTCGAATTTTAATTTCGAAGATATGTAGGACGATCGGAGAGAAGCCTCAATGAGGTCGTTGGCAATTGAGCGGCTATCTTTTGTCTTTCAACAATGCAATGTATAAAAGCCTGTGGCGCCATCTGTTATTCAGTAGCGTGACTAATTGATTTTTCGCACGTTTGTTGCATGGTAGCCCCCTTAATTTTTAACATTTTCTTTTTTTTTTATTATTTGTTGTTATATCCGCCATAGTACACATATTTTGTGAAAATTTCAACGGGCTACCTACTATGGTTCAAGAGATACAGCCCTTGGACAGACGGACGGACAGACAGACGGCGGAGGCTTAGTAATAGGCTTCCGTACGGGATACGGAAACCTAAAAAGAAGTTATAATATGTCGGTGGGTGACATTTTATGCCTTGGATGATTTTGTGATGTCAGTCCATTACACCGGGTTCGTGTTGGATCAAGACATCTGTGCACGTCGTGTGATGTCTGTGCATGAGCGTCGCTCGTTCGAACACGTTAGAACTTTGGATGTATAGTTTTCGTTCGGAAAGGGTCCTACTTTGCTGTTATCGTGGTTTTAAACACTAGATGCTTACCGTAGTACCGCCAGCGTATAACCGGAGCTATAGAGATTCCACAATGGAAGACGTTGAGCGGGCTGGCCAGTGCTAGTGCCGCCACGAAACCGCCGTATGACCAGCCCCAGATTGCCACACGACGCGCGTCAATGAAGTGCAGCGAATCCCGAAGATATCTGTAGGGTTTCACTGTCACTCAGTGTCAGGTATTTTTCGTTCATATCGAACTTGAAAGGTTTAAATCGCCTCCCCTTGAACATCTATGACTACTCCCCCAATTCATGAATCTTCAAATAGCTGGTAAACTACATATTCAATGAGAATTTCTAGAAGCCGGATTGATACCACCTCGAGGCTAGGTTTTCTGTGTTCATTTACACAATATGCCTACCATGTAAACTCAAATTAGGTCGCTGATCTCTGCTGGTCCCTAGATATAGACTTTACCCCCATTTTTGGTTAGAACAATGGAAGAAGGCGTAGCGTCTTTTATCAGAGCAACAGGAGTAGTGGGAACCAGGACATTCCCTCCTAGGTTGTCAACTGTTCCAACCAAAAACTTAACGCATGGGGTCAACGGGTCTGATCAACGCAAGACCACCTAAGTTTATCTTGCGAGTTCCAGGGTAGCACGAGTTGCAGGAACCATGGCCTCCACTTCGTGACTGTACTTACTCAGTGACCTCAAGCTGGTCAGCCACCTCGCCCGTGCCCAGTTTCTTGTATAGCTGGTGGTGCCTGGAGAGTCCCTGTCCCCCCGCGCCGCGTCCGTCCACCGCAGCCACCACCGCCCCTCGCCCCGCGCAGACGTACGCGCCCCAACCCAGTGACCAACGCTCCGTAACTAGCTGTGTTCCTGGTGCGCCGTACCTGCAGTCATGTCATTACATGTGTGAATGAATAGCACCTACCTCTATCGCCATATTCATATTCATATTTATTGATTCCTTTGGTACCACGGTACACTTGAATAAGTCAGGCATACATTTACACACACATTGAATAGAACACATATAAATTATTATTAGCTAGGTAATTATAAGTCAAATGTTTGGGTTCGAGCAAAAAATAGCCTTCGTCAATACAATTTTACAACTTAATATTAACACAATACCATTTGATTAAACAAGCATAGGAAAAAAATCACAACATAAAAATATATTACCTAATCAAGTTTTTAGAGTTATATCTAAAATTTCACGAATACATTAAAATATAAAAGAAGGTACAATAAATTAGATTAGAATTGCTTGAAAAAAAATCCTTAATAATTATTATTATACAGGATGTTCGGCACATCGACCGACAAAATTTTTTTCTAGGTAAGTGGGGTCATTTGCAACGTTTTGACCGATGATACCTTTTGTCAGATGTCCCGTGGTATCGAGATACGTTTTTTTATTTTTTTATTTTTGAAAATTACCAAAATGCCAGCTATAAACCCTTGTAACTTTTTTGTTTATGATTGTATCAGCACGAAATAAAATTTATTGAATTTAACGATGTATCCTTGTTCTAGAAAAAAACATTTATTTGATGAAGTTAATACTATGAAAAGGTCTTATGACCTCCCAAAGTCCCGAGAACGAGTAAAAATATGACAGAATCTTAATTTCTTAATTCATTTAAAAGAAACTGACAGCAATTGATAGCTTCATTTACCCTTTTCAAAAGGGGCGTGAAAAGGCTCCTGTCAGGCCGGCATGGCATTCGCAATCCCCGTGCATCACAGAATGTCCATGGACATCGTAAGTCACCTACTCGTAAGTGAAACGATGCTACATGTCGCGCTTTCCATAAAAAAAAGCCCCAGTTGCACTCCGGGTGTGCACTGTGCCGGCAGAAGTGAAAACTTTTTGTATTTCCGAAAATAATTTTAGTTGGTTATAAAAAAAACTAAACACCCTAAAAAATGTAAACACCGTAACATTGCTTAAAAAAGAAAACAAAAAAAAAATTGAGGGATTCGAACCCATGGTCAAAAAATACAAATCCTACACTCTTACCATTGAGCCACGAAATCACATAAACGACCAAACGAATATCGAATTCCCTTGATTCGCTTTCGGCTTTACTGTCACTGAAGACGAACAGAATTGATCCCGAGCCACTCTTAACTTAACCCTTAATGCAATGACTTAAGGTTACATTTTAAATAATAAAAATAAATCTGACGCTTTTCGAGATCTGACGCTGACGCTTTTCGAGATCTGACGCGAGTTTAACATTTTTTACCCACCTAAAAAAGTGCCAAGCGCCGCTAAAGAAGTTTTCACTTCAAAAAAATAGATCATCTAGGAGCCACGAAAATAAAGGAAAACTTACACAGTCAACAAAAGTGGATACTTGGTTATCTCGTCTTCTCTCAGGCCCGGTGGCAGCAGTAACCGCACTTGCGCTGCGTGACCCCCTGATATCTGGACCGCGAACGTGCGGGCCACTGGAAGAGCTATCTGCGAAAGCCGCTCCTGGAAGGATGGACAGCTTTCGTTGAAGGAGAACTCAGATTACGTACAGATTATTTATTTATTATTTTCCCCCAAGTACAGTCTCGGGTCATTCGAGAGGCGCGAATAAGCACATGTTAGGCCGGCATGGCATTCGCAACCCCCGCATGCGACCGAATATCTATGTGCGTCGTTAAACACTTTATGGGTGGCTCTGCGCCACATGTCATGCTTACATGCATGTTTTATTTTTTTTATTTTGTTTCTATTTAGCTTGTATGCAACTATTTGGGACTACCGAATTGTTTTTTATTTGTATGGAATCTAGTGAAAATTGTTGACGAGTTCTATAGCACGATGGATTTTCCACATAAAATGCTCGCCCCACCTCCATGGCTGAAATAAAATACTTCTGACTTTGACTTTACTATAAAAAAAGATGGATATTTTTTTCGTGTCAACAAAACAATACGGCGTTGTTAGTATGCAGGTCTCCTAGGCGACTATTAATGAATCGAATATACAGGATGTTTCAGGATAGGGTTTCGTAACTTCAGGGTTCGAAAGGGGTCCATATTTAAAGACGAAAAGCTCTGAAACTTTTTCCCAGATTCGGTCATTTTATAGTACTTTTTGGTGAAAATTGTTTCATCGAGATTTGGTGGACGGTTAACATCCGCCTTAAATAATAAAAATAAAATTACTAACTTACATGATTTAACTAGCAGAATTAAAGTGCATATAGGTAAATTCCAAACACTTTTTGAATGACATCAAAAGTAAAAGGGGACTGGACTAGGTCATTGCATTCCCTAGACCTAGACAGTACTATTGCCAAATCTCCCCAAACTCACAGTCCATCGAGTTTTTATTAGAATTTTAAATTTTTGCATGAAAAAAAAGTACAGAATTTCGATTTGAGTGATAAGGATTTTTTTCTTCTAATAATGAGTACTTTATATTCCTGAAGTTTCTCAAGCCTATCCTGAAACACCCTGTATATACATAGGTACTATTTGCATACATATTACACGTTGTATCCCGACAATAGGGGTAATCAGAGTGATCAGTGTTGTGCTGCAAGAACTCCGGTAAATTGCAGCACAAGACCGACCATAACGTTTAGCAAAGTATTCGGACAAGATAACCATCAAGCAGCAAGTGAGGCACGAAGACCCACCTGCTGCACGACTAGGAGGAACCATGCTCACAAATTCTACGAGACCTGGGTTTCGTTTGACCATCAATCTGAATTCTGGCAGAATGCGCGCACGCCAGCTCTACCAGTTAAAATCCCTTAAATATGAATTATTTTGTCAGATAATTCTTGACAAGAATTTCTAATGGACTGTGATCACAGCAGCTAACTCGTTCAAAACTTTGGCCAATCTACGAAAGCATGGCTGTTCTAAACAGTTCAAACTCACCTTGACAATACTGTTATTCTGCATCAACGCCAAAGTGATGGGTTCTGGCAATGCCGTCCTGTGAAGCGTGGAAGTCGGAACGGTGGGGCCCAGGCATTCCAACACGAAGTATGCGGAAGATGGACTGAAGTGGGCCTCGTGGAATAGGCAGGGTTGCGGCTGTGATGGCGAATCTGGTATTATAATAATAGGAAAGGTTAATGTAAACTCGCAAACTTCTGTGCTCCTGGTACATCTGATTATGAATAAATTATTAATTTGTTTATTTATTATTATAAGTTGTGTTTGTGAACACGCCTTCTTTCTTAGCATTAGCGGCGGCGGCGTATGCAGTTCTAGTAGTAGTGAAAATGAAATGAAATGAAAAAAATATACTTTATTGCACTATTCATGGACAGCTGCTTGGCTGATCTGAAAGAATATGATTGTGGATTAAGAATGGATGAGTTAGTTGTGAAATGCCTCTTGTACGCCGACGATCAAGTGATACTTGCGTCGTCGGTGGGCGAGTTGCAGGACATGGTAACTGTTATGGTTGAAGCATTTAAAAGGAAGCGAATGAAAGTGAATGTAAACAACACGAAAGTAATGGTACTGGAGAGGAATGAAATAGTGTCCGAATGCGATGTAACGAATTCGTATATCTGGGGAATAGGTTCACGCGGGATGGAAAATGTGAAGGAGATGTAGAAAAGAGAGTGAAAGCCGGCAACCAAGTGAATGGGGCGTTGCTCGCTATTATGAGCAGCCAAAGCATGTCAACTAGGGCACGTTTGGCTGTCCATGGTGAAGTGCTGGCCCCTACACTTATGTACGGGAGTGAAAGTTGGGCATGGCAGACGAAGCATGAAAGCAGGATTAATGCTGTGGAAATGCGAGCGTTGAGAAGTATGTGTGGAGTTACAATGAAAGATAGTTTGAGAAATAGTGTAGTGCGAGAGCGCTGTGGGCTGATATAGTGACAAGGATTGAGAAAGGGATGCTTCGGTGGTTCGGTCATGTTGGAAGAATGGATGATAGGAGACTAACGAAAGAAATTTATGAAGCAAATGTGAGTGGAAGAGTCGGGAAGGGTCGCCCTAGACGCACGTACCTGGACCAGATCGGGCATGTACTCAAAAAGGGGCAAGTGCGTAGTACTCGTAACCGACGAGCATGCATGAAGAACATTATAGGAGCGGAAGAGGCGGCAGAGGTGTGTCAGGATCGTGGCACGTGGAGATCCGTTGTCTCTGCCTACCCCACCGGGAAACAGGCGTGACACTATGTATGTATGTATTTATTGCACACTAAAAAGATTACAAAAGGTCGATTTGCCGGTCGTCTGGAAGCATTTGCTAACAGTCCTGGGATTATGGGTAAGGTTATAGCTAGTGTGACACTTATAGGTTAACTAATAAATACATACATTCAATACATATATACTTTTGTCAGCCTCTGTTGCTCAGTGGTGAGATCGGTCGACTGTCGTTGGTGATCATAAGCACACCTGGGCGCAGTCACAACTTGAATGCGTGACCATTCGACTGTTGGAGGTTGACTGTGGTTCAGATTCCACGTAAACTGTAGTAGGTCCTTTCCCTTAGCTTCTTACCTGACACCACTTTACTGAATGTGAAAGGTCGGTCCAAACGGCTATGTAAATAGTTAGTTTTTTCCGTCCAGTTTAGTGTAGCCGGCACGACCAAAGGCGACGAAGCACTGGTATGACACCTAGGTAACCAAGGTGTTGGCTGATATCACGGATGTTGTAGCTAACCGTGTCAGTTTCCATAAAATAGATTACAAGTATGTATGTACGTACATCAACCATAGGTTCTTCCACAATCAGAAAGATCGAAACTCAACAGGTACCTAAACCACAGAAGTAATAATATAGGGCTACCGCCTAAACTCTCACCAGATATATCTTTCTTCTTCTTCCTACGCTGTAGAGGTGAAGGTGATGTAGGTGGTTCTTCATCCCATTCGTCCCAGACTCCTGGCGAAGCGCCAGCTGACGTTAAACTGCCGTAATACTCCATACTGACTGATGATGACGGCGACTGAAAAATGTGCAATTGTTGTGCTTAGGTTTTAGAAGAATTAATATTCTATTTCGGTTCCTAGCTAAAGCTAAGCGCAAACTGGCGCGGTGGTGGCGGTCATAGCGGTGGCGGCCAAAGATGCGGTGGCGGTGGCGTTCAAAAGTCGCTCAGATCAGAGCGTTCAAATTCGACGGCGGTGGTGCCGCGGTGGTTGCGTAATTTCGTAATTTTCGTACTTTTAACTACAAAATTGAAGAAATTTTACTTTTTTTTACTCTTACATTTAAATATTTTGTTTTACTTTTGTTTTACTTTTTAAAATTTTACTTTTTTTGAATTCCACGTGAGTAGTAATTGTATAGAATTGAGTGATTGTAGACTTGTAGACCTCGTTTATAATTATTTCCTCCATCCTTAGGTCAGTTCCTATGAATATCACGCGATCAGATGCTGCAGGCGCGATCTGATCGCCACCGCCGCCACCGCCGCGATCGGACCGCGCACTGACCGCACGCGTGCAGCGATCGACCGCGCCAGTGTGCGCTTGCACACACAATTGCATATAACCTATCTGATCGCCACCGCCACCGCCACCGCCGTGATCACCTTGATCGCCGCAGTTTGCGCTTAGCTTAAATCACGTTTGCTCGCTCATAGATCAAGCTGGATTGGAATTAATATTATCGATATGTAATCGATTTACAGATACCAGGGTTGCATGAGTTAGTAGGGAAAGAAAAGAGTCCATTCCTAATCTTTGCAGCCTTACACAATATAACCCGTTCGACACAACACAAGAAGCGAAAAACTCTTGTTTCGGCGCCGGCGGCGGCACAAAGGGATGTTCAGCGAGTGTGTGCTGGACTCGGGGAGGTAGGATAATGAAAAGCAAGTTCCTCATTTCAACAATTTCATTCCTTTCTTTTATAATTTTGTTAACTTACCTGGGTATTGCAGGTGACGCAATATGGTAGTTTCTGCGGAGCACCAGGTCGTGGCGCTTCCGACGATACTCTATATAGGTGCTGCTGCCCTGGTTTGCCTTCAGGGATACCCAGGTAGTATCTGCAATGACACATGAGGGTTTCTGGAACAATTCTAAAAGTAAGTATACTTATGTCATTCGGGATACTATATAGGTTCATTGACTTATATTAAAGTCACCACGATTTCTAGAGAACAAGCGAACCTCCCACCCAATATGCTGGTGTGAGACATACAAAAAGCAATAGTGTCATGGGAAAGAAAAATCTCCCACAACACTACTGGTAGGGCCACGCGGTTGTGCTACGGGGAAGAAACGGTGAGATATATTTTTTTTATGTAAACAAACATGGGTGGCTGTGTCGAGAGACCAATGGTACAGTCGAGAGAGCCAAAAACCCCTCTCCTCGCGAAACCGCGCTCAGTGAGGCTGGTCTCTGTCCCTAATTTTGGCCACATAGTGAATGATTTGTATGGCATGTGGTATACCGTTGGAAAGGGCGTAAACTAGCAGTCTTTTTTAAAATAAACGAAGCTCTCAATTGCTGTCAGTTTTTTTAATGAATTAAGAAATTAAGATTCTGTCATATTTTTACTCGTCCTCGGAACTTTGAGAGGTCATAAATCTGGGGGCACGGCAGTGCCCCCGCCAAGTCGAGCAACACTGCCGTTATTACCATCCTTTTCTCGAAGCAGCTCAGGGTACTTTTGGCCTCCCTGTATATATCTTTGTTGTTGATAAAGATAAACACCTGAAATTTCACTGAAGAAATGTGTACACACCAAACCTAACTATACCCCAAAATTATAAGTTTGTACCTATTATAGTTTGCGAGATATCGCCAGTCAAAGTTCCGTTTTCAGTGACTCACTCACTCACTCACTCACCGATCATCAAAAATCTAAGGTACTTCCAGCAGACCTACAAACTTGAAATTTTGGATTCAGCTAATGTTTAGCCCACAACGAAAGGAAAAACTGAAACATCCTAAAATTTATGCCCCGTTTATTTTTTTTGTTGGGTAAACTTACCTTTCCATACAAAGTCTATGACAAATAAGGTTGTCAGTTGCATAACCTATTACGGTTCAAGAGATACAGCCCTCGGACAGACAGACAGACGGACAGACAGACGGCGTAGGCTTAGTATAGAGCGTTCCAACTAAATCTTCCCTTCGCCGTTATGTTGGCTCCACTGCCAGTGTCACTGTCAGTGCTTAAATTCCTGTTGCCAGATTGTGAAGATTATATTACCTAATAATGTAATAGGTATTTACCGTATAATAAATACGGTAAATACTGATAATTACGGGTAAATCTGTACACATAGCAACTCTCAACGCTGTTTTGACAGATAGACAGTGGAGCCAACATAACGGCGAAGAAGGGAAGATTTATATGGAACGCTCTCTAATAGGGTCCCGTACCGGATACGGAACCCTACAAAGGAAAGTGTTAAAATAAGAGTAACTACCTAATTGAAATAAGAATAAACGTAGTATAATACTGACATCTGATTTTGCTGTTTCCGTTTGCATTTTTCATCCCAGCTGTCTTCCGTGATTGAGTCTTTACTCAGGCTGGGAATCTCATGGTTCTTCTTGAAGAGTAATAAATCGAAGTGTGGGTGTATATAAGGTGTTTCGTTAGTCATGCATGTCATTAACTTCGGGAGGGTTACATACACACTCAAATAAACACGTTACGTAAGAAAAAAAACATACGTTTATAGGATAATTTTTTCTCCTAACAAAAAAATAAAATCAAATAAGTAGCTGTAAAAACCAATCATAGTGACCTTCTGACTGACTCACAACAAACAGCTGTTCTGCGTTTGAACATAGTACGGTCATTGACCCCGTACAATGCAAGTTACCTACTGTTGCACACAGGTTTATGTTTAGGTAGCAAACATGTTTTGTTAAATTTCTCGAAAAGTAATACTATAAACATATAAGTTTTTTTTTGCGTAACGTGATTATTTGAGTGTGTATGTAACCCTCCCGAAGTTAATGACATGACTAACGAAACACCTTATATGTCATCTTGCGACGCACCACTCCTTCAACTTTCTTAAATTTTCTCAAGTTCTTTGCGGAAGAAAGCTCTCATGCTTTGCATTTTTTAGTCCCCATTTCCCTATTATCGCCTGGAAATGTCTTTTTGCATACTTCCAAATTATACAAAAAAAAATTGTTTGTTTATAATCTTGACTTTTAATCTTCCGAAGACTTAGGTTGGCTTTATAAACGTCAACACACTCAGTTCATATCAGAGACTTTGGCCAATATTTCTCCATTGTGAGCGGCGCGCGGACGCGTTTTCTTGCGCATCAGGCTCATACGCAATTACACCAGCACGTTGTCAAGCGCGCAAGCCGAACGCGAGCAGGAATGAACACGTTCGCGTCGCGGGGCGTCCGATACCGGCCGGCGCGTACCTATGCAGTATTAATATACACCGGACGCGCCCGTCCGTACCGCGATGCGCGAGTCCAGCGCGGACGCGCCTGACTCAAGGTACGGACGGACTCGGCCATGTAATGGGGTCCATTGCGCCGTCTTCCGTCTTTGTACCGGGAGCACATAAAAGAGCAGAACTTACATGTGTTGATTTGCATGATCCCACGCCAGTAGTCTGGTGACATCGAAGCTGCCGTGCGTGAGAGGTAAAGCTCTGCTTCCGTGCGCGCTGTTATGCTCTACCCTCACGACGTGACGGAATAGGCCAGCCGGCCCATCTCTCACGGGGGCCAGGGTGACGAGCGCGGCACCACCGGATGACCAGAGCGGGGTCGGCGCTGGTTCTACCCAGCTTGACGAGTCCGACGTTATGCGGTAAACCTGCGAACAAAGAACGTGACCTCAACGACATTCTACTTTCTGGACGGGCCCTCGTCATACATTTTACCGGTAGAAAGGTGCGATTGGAGTTCTTCTATAAACGGTGTTGCAGTTGCCCTCGTAATATTTTTAACTGACATAAGGGGGTTATTCTATATGTGAAACTAAACAACTTCTGTGAAGAAAAAAAAATTTTTGGAACAAAAAAGAAATTATTTTTTCCATACAAATTTTAAATGCCTATTCTCAAAATGTATGGAGAAAAAAAAATTTTTTTTTCCAAATTAAAAAGTCGTAGAACAAAAGTTGTTCTATTTCACGTACAGAATCACCCCCTTTCGGGCTTTATGGTTGGGGTTGCAACACCGTGTATATTGCCAATGTTTAAACAGCGTAAGTGCGCGAGCGCCTCATACATCACGTTACGTTTCCGCTCTGTGAACGTCGATAGAGTAAGACGGTTAAATGGCAATTTGATACGTATAAGGGAGACAAAGATTGGAGAGTGAGCTGAATGCTCACAAATAGCGCGCCTCAATTCGGTGCGTTGTAAGGCACTTCCCGATAATTTAATTCGTTGGACCTCAGACGTAGCAGGTGAAGATGGTTTCATGCAACGACATGTTTCATGTGCAAACGTTTTATAAAAACAGAAGGTTCCGTATCCATTTTTTTCTTGCACGCACAGCGAAGAATGTTTGGTGGCATGCATGCCCTCTAGATTCTTTCTTTGAGTGTGCTGCAAGATAAAATCTAACGTAGTTGTGGATATATGCTATAGTAGTTATTATTATAAACCCAATGATATTTTAAGAAAGATAAGTTGTTTATACGACATTCGGCACGTGCTCACGGCACGTGCTCACACACGGCACGAACTTGAAACGTTGACAGAAAGAACTATAAATGTAAATAGCCTAAAAAAAAAAGAACTTATTTAATTAAAACAAGTGCACTCTGAAGAAAAAAAAAATGATATGCACGCATCTGCTTCAAGCTGCTAGTGCTATAAATAATAATAATAATAATAACGTCAACGCTGTCAACGTGACATGGCAAAAAATTGTATTGCTCCGAAATGAAAAATATATAAAAGAGGATGCAGGCGCTCTGCCGGGCCCGGGCCACGCGCGACATGACCACCAATGTCGCGCTGATGAAGAACACGTGAAGATGACATCAGCACCCGGCGCCCGGCATCGCCGATTACAAGTAAGAAAAATACCAAGGCCACAACAAGACAGCGGTGGCTCTCGGCGCACGGCGACACGGTCGGCGCCTCAGCAGGCGAGTAGAGCTGCGAGCCGCGCTGCAGGCCGGGGACACCGCGCGCGGAATGCACCAACCCGCCCCCGCCGCGTGTCAGCGCACCGGCCAAGCAGCGCAACGGACACCTCGCCCTCCCCGCCTGCACAGGCATCGCCGTGCTGCCGCCGCCGCCTGCGCGAAAGAGCCACTACGTCAAGACCATCCGCACGCCCACCATCGACGCCCGCCGAGACATCACCAGCATCATCGGGTGAGGACGGCGGGCCGACGACACCTCCCCCGCCAGAAGACCGACGGCGAGGGCGACGTCCACCACCGGCACGCTTGGGGCCGTCGGGGTCTCGTACCCCACCTACAGCCCCCGCTACCGATGGTGTAGTGCGCCGTATGCGCTGGACTTATGACCTAAATATGAAAGTCATGACGGCGTACTACAGGGCCACAGAGGGAGAAACAATCCGGACTGCGTACCGGCCGAGGCTGCTTTCTGAATTTCAGGCTTTGGAATCAACCTTCTCTGTTTCAGCCCAGCGCCTCTCAGATCAAGTACGGGTCATCCTAAACCGCCATTTTGTAGATGACTCCGTGCTTGACCGACTACGCCTTGATGCGCTCCCCCCTGCCACTGCCACCACACCCGCACGCCCGGACGCCGCATGTGCCCCGCCGCCGCCTCCGGTGAGAGCGCGGGGTGCTGCCGCTGTTACCATCGTTGCCGATGTAACAGCTACGTCCGTGCCGACACCACCATCTGCTGAGGATGGTGGCGATGTGGTAGGGAGCACCGTAAGTACCCAGGATAATGAGTTTATGAGGACTCTGGAAGAGGCGATTCTGAGGTACCGCTCGGCACCTACTAATGACAGGCCGCGGATACCGCGGTTGCCCACTAATAAACAAAACCTTATTATGGTGAGGATCCTGGATTCATATCTTAAACAATATATTGAATCTAGTACAGATCTTGCCGATACTCATTCGATCTTGTATTGTGGGGCGGTGGCTGCCTGTCGCATGGCGCGTCTAAAATTCGAAAATAATTCGCGAGACACACGCGCCATGACAGCCACCGCTCCCGCATGGCAGTTACGGATCGAACGACGTATCGGCGAGGCCAGGATCCTCATCGGAAAGCTATGCTGCTTCAGGTCTGGGAATACAAGACCAAAAATTATGCGTTTCGTGACTAAGGCTTTTAATGGAGCTGCAATAAGCCGATCACAGCCAAACTTCCACTCGCTAGTCACGGAACGCATAGATGACCTGAAGCAGCAAATTAGCGCGTGGGCCCAACGTATCCGTCGCTATAGGAAGCGTGTCGACCGTTTTCATCAGAACCGTCGATTCCAAAGTGACCAAAGGTGGGTATACCGGAACTGGGAGCACCCGAACCAACGACCGACAGACACGATCCGACCAACTGATCAAGAAAATGCTTCATTTTGGAAAAACATCTGGTCGGATCCTGTCTGTCACGTCGAGGGTGAATGGATGAGAGTTGTCCAGCGGGAGTGTCAGTCGATAGAACCAATGTCAGCCATAAATATCAGCGAAGAGGATGTAGGTTCTGCAATCCGCCAGGCACTGAACTGGAAATCTCCAGGGCCGGACGGATTGCAGAACTTCTGGCTGAAATGGTTCAGAAGCTGCCACTCCCGCTTGGCTGTTCAATTCCAGGATGCCCTCGAACGTCGGGTTCTCCCGGAATTCATGACCACTGGTGTCACCCACCTGCTCCATAAATCTGGTAGCACTGCGGAACCTAAAAATTACAGACCAATCACTTGCTTGCCTACCATCTACAAGCTCCTGACATCCATTCTGACACACAAAATATCAATTCACATAAAGGACAATAACATCTTGTCCGTTGCTCAGAATGGATGTCGGGCTGGTTCCCGCGGTACTAAGGAGCTGCTCCTCATAGACATGACCGTTTGTCAGCAGGTCCGACGCAATCGAAAGAACCTGTCTGCTGCCTGGATAGACTACAAGAAGGCTTTTGACTCCGTGCCCCATACGTGGTTGCTAAGGATACTAGAACTATACAAAACTGACACGAATATCTGTCAATTCCTTGGCGCATGTATGGGACAATGGAGTACTATCCTTCGTGTGCCAGGTGGCCAACGGACTTCGGTTGCAGACGACCGGATTCCCATACGGCGGGGGATCTTCCAGGGAGACAGTCTGAGTCCGCTTTGGTTTTGTCTGGCTCTGAACCCTCTTAGCACTCTGCTTGAGGACTCAGAGCTGGGCTACTGTCTTCGAAGAGGAGGCTCTCGAATATCGCACTTATTTTATATGGATGACCTCAAACTGTTTGCCAAGTCAGACACCGAACTAATGTCGATGATGAAGATAACTGAAGGCTTCAGCAACGACATTGGAATGGAGTTCGGCTTGGAAAAATGTGGGACCATCCATGTGGAACGAGGTGTGATCGTGAACTCCGGCGGCATACAGTTTTCGGAGTCCATGAATGTTCGAGCTCTCTCCGAAGACGAAACCTATAAATATCTGGGAATATCGGAGGCTCTCAACATACGGGATACGGACATGAAACAATCAGTTAAGGAAAAGTTTTTTCACCGTCTTACAAAAGTGCTAAATAGCCTTTTGTCAGGCGGCAATAAAATTCGTGCCTATAACGGTTGGGTCATGCCTGTGCTCGTATATACCTTCGGTATTCTCAGATGGACTCAGACAGAATTGGACTCGCTGGACAGAAAGGTCAGGACGCTGATGACGAAATCCCGTATGCACCACCCACGATCATCGGTCATGAGGTTGTATATCCCGCGGAAGTGTGGGGGTCGAGGTATGTTAAATGCCAAGAACCTGCACAACCGCGAGGTATGCAATCTCCGTCAGTACTTTTTGGAAAAGACTGATGTTTGTGAGATGCATCGCGATGTCGTCACCAGCGATAAAGGTCTTACCCCGCTGAGCATGGGAAAAGAGAACTGGCGGAAGCCGGTTGTACTGAGCACTGAGGACCGCATGGAAGTATGGAAAGGCAAGGAGCTGCACGGTAGGTACTTCCGGTCTCTCACGGGACCGGATGTAGACCAACTTGCTTCCGTGCACTGGCTACGCTTCGGGGACCTCTTCGGGGAAACCGAGGGTTTTGTCTTTGCAATACAAGACGAGGTTGTCAAGACGAACAACTATAGGAAACACATAATGAAGGACGGCACTATTGACATCTGCCGCGCCTGCCACCAACCTGGCGAGTCCCTCAGACATGTGATTTCCGGTTGTTCGCAGCTTGCCAACACCGAGTATCTGCATAGACACAACCTAGTAGCCAGGATTATCCACCAGCAACTTGCCTTAAAGTTCAAACTTGTGGGTACCGAGGTGCCTTACTATAAGTACAATCCACCGCCAGTTCTCGAGAACGGTCATGTCACACTCTACTGGGACCGGTCCATTATCACAGACAGGACTATTCTCGCGAACAGGCCTGATATTGTGATAGTAGACCGGGAGGCAAGGCGCGCAACGCTCGTCGATATCGCCGTGCCGCACGATGGTAACCTCGTCAGTAAGGAAGCAGAGAAGATGTTAAAATATCTGGATCTGCAGCATGAGGTTACCAAAATGTGGCCCGTCGACTCGACGATCGTTGTGCCCATAGTCGTTTCGGCGCATGGGCTGATAGCGAAGAGCCTCGACGACCACCTTGAGAGGCTCTCGCTGAGTGGTTGGGTCAAGGGCCAGATACAGAAGGCAGCCCTGCTCGACACTGCACGCATCGTCCGGAGGTTCCTCTCTTTGGGACCCGACCATCGGTAGCTTGGGCTCGCCCCGCCGCCGGTGGTGGAAACTCCATTTGTTTTTGTATTAATTTTAGATTTTAAGTTTGTAAATATTATGTAAAATTAATATAAAAAAAAATGTGTAAATAAATGGATGAAATAATAATAAGAATACCCCGGAATATGGTGACGACTTGTCAAAGACAGCACGGCAGAAGACAGGGACACGACCGGCGTCCCTGCCCCGGGCCAGAGGAAGGCGCGGTGAGGGCGCACCGCAGCTTGCGTGGAGTCTGCCGCGCCAGCAGCACGCCGCCGCCCCGCACGATTACGCCGCCATCCTCGCTTACACCGACGACGACGTTGACGTGTCCCTGTATCTCGCTCACCTGCCACTTCTTACACGACAGCGCACACCCACCACCAAGGTTCGCCGAACAACATCGCGCTCCCGCCACAAGACCTACGACGGGACGACGATGTCCGCCACATCAACCGGCCTGCTTGGGGCTATCGGGGCTCCGTGCTCTGACTACAGCCCCCGCTGCCGGCGTGGCGGTACGGTGCGCAACGGCGGCGCACGCACGAGGATCAAGATCCATAAAAGGACTGCGTGTCGTCGCCGCGCAGCCGGTGGATACGAGCTCTCCGAGATGGGGGTGGTGGTGGCCTACGTGTCTAGTACCACCACCTATCGCTCGTAGCTTGCCTCGCGACGTCTCGGAGAGCTCCGTAGCCACGGCGGCCTGCACCCGCCGGCGTGCTTGGAGGTCCGCCTCCCGCCGCCGCCGGCGATAATACCGTTTTTTGTTTTTGTCTGTTTGTATTAATTTTGTATAGGTATTTTATTTTATAATTATATAAAATTAATGTAAATATGTATCAAAAAACGTGAAAATAAAGATATAATAATAATATAAAGTGATGCGCCGACTCGAATAGTCTTATTCCAATTATTATGGGAGGGAATTGGGTGTGGCGGTTGGTATAAATAACTGGTAACTACTTAGGAAGGACGACGCACGTCTGAACGCGTGCGCAGTTGGTGCGCGACTAACTTCAAACTTCAAACAGGACTGTGGTCTTGTATTTAATGTGCCGTTTTGGGAGCTCGTATAACATATCTACCTCCTTTTTAACATATAATATCATTGTATAAACCTGTCTTCGTGCTGCCGCAACTTGTGAAGTACTACGAGTACTTAAGCGCTCGTGTTATGTATCTTTCCCTTATTAGAGAATGAATTCAAAATGCTTGTCATCGCCTACGCCTCCGAACGCACAAAAGCATAAGAAGAAGTTGTCACCGGTTCAAACTACCACGCACGCACTGAACCACCGAGATCGGTCGCGGCGCGACGGACGCACGGTCGCCGTCACGGTCGTAAGTCATACCGAGCTCGGTCCGTGAAAATCACGTTTCTTGGTGACGACGGCGGCGGCGGTGGTGGAGCGGGGCGGCGCGCGGCGGCGCCGCGTCGTCGTCGGTGGATACTCGTAATCTCGGCGGCCGGAATGACGCATGACGGCCGTGCGGTGGACAATCGTCCATCTCGTTCTCGTTGACGGCCCGGTGGTGGCGGCGGCGATGGACAAACGGCGACGCATTTTGTCTAGTCAAATTAAGCACGTAAGGCGAGGCCGAAGGCCGAGCTACGTACGGGTAAATAATAAACCATCTCGAAGAAAGTAAGTAATTAAGGACGAGACCGAAGGCCGAGCTGTATTCAAAAATACGATAAACTTTCTCGAATAAAGTAAATAACTAAGTCAGGTCAGGTCAGGTAAATGATATTCTTCACGAAGAAATTTAACTAATGGCGACGCCGAAGGCGGCGCTGCGTATAGCATAACCAAAGAAAGTAACTAAGAGTGAGGCCGCAGGCCGAGCTTCGAGTTTCTTATTTTCTTCGAGGTTTTTGCCCATATAATGCGATATAGCTCCGCCAGGTTATAGGCTATATATTATTCAAATGTGTGAGCAGTGGGGTCGGAAAGTGAACGCAGTCGGAAAAATTCGACCCAATCTTAAACACGAGCGGAGCCGCGGGCATAGGTAGCTATTTAGTGATTATATAAAGGAATTAAAGGAAAAGAAAGGTATACTTAAAGTGGGCGATTCGTCAGTTCATCTATCTTCAACCCCCCCCCCCCCCCCCCCCCCCCCCGGCCCTCCCTCAGTGTTGCTCTCGTTTTAATCCCCTGGGCGCCTGTCTGCCTGTCGCCGAACTCGAATTTGTAATTTCAGGAAAGACAGGAGACGGATAAGGAATTCACAAACTAAACTTTAGTAACTAAACCTGCTATAGCATAATAATTTGACAAGGGAGTGCTGTCTACATTGTGACAGCTAAAACTATATAAATTCGAATTCAGGTCATCGGAAATAGGTCATTTCCATGTTAAAAACATATATATAAAGTTTTGGCAGTCCTAAACGAATGAAATGTCGGTCGAAACCGCTATGTAAATAGTTTGTGTTTTCCGTCCAGTTCAGTGTAGCCGGCACGACCGAAGGGAAGCACTGACGTGGCACCAAGTTCACCCGGTGTTATGGGCTGACATCACGGATGTTGTAGGTGATGTAGCCAACCGTGTCAGTTTCCATAAAAAAAATAAAAAAAAACGAGAAGTACCTACATCAATAAAATCAACTAAAACCCGACTACAAAAACGAATGAATTATCAAGGAAAATTTACCAAAATGCTGTCAGGCTTCCTGTTGATCCCAATAGTTCTACACGCCTGACTAAAACATTTTCGGTCAAATTTCCTTGTTATTCAATTAGTTTTTCGTAGACGTAAATTTTGATTAATTTTTTCTAAACAATTAAGTGTGACATAAATATTTTTGAAATCTTCTTTTTCCAATTGTTATTTCAAAAGTTAGCCCACGCGACGAGGTTTGAAAAAAAATGAAAGTTTGACAATATGGCTTCTTTTCAGCCTCCGTAGCTCAGTGGTGCGGTCGGTCGACTGATGCTAAGCACACCTGGGCGCCGTCAGTCCTTCGAGGCTGACCGTGGTTCGGATTCCACGTAAAACTGTAGGTCCCTTCCCTTCTTACCTTACTAGGTGGTAGGGTTCATCCCGCCCGGGTTAATACCACCGCTAGCTATATTATTTGTACCGTGTGGGGTCGGTACTTAAAAAGAATAGCCCCACTGCATCTCTCCCCGTCGCATGTCGTAAAAATCGACTAAGGGATAAGAAAATTCGTCAGCCTCGGTAGCTCAGTGGCGCGGTTGGTTAGTCAACTGTTATTAAGCAACGCTGAGCGCGGTCAGTGTTTGGATGGGTGACCGCTCGACCATTGGAGGCTGACCGTGGTTCGGATTCCACGTTAAACTGTAGGGCCCTTTCCCTTCTTACCTTACTAGGTGGTAGGGTTTATCCCGGCCGGGTTGGTACCACCGCACTGAACGAAACGTCGGTCGAAACGGCTATGTAAATAGTTCGTGTTTTCCGTCCAGTTTAGTGTAGCCGACATGAAATGAAGGGAAGCACTGACATGGCACCTAGTTCACCCTGTGTTATGGGCTGACATCACGGATGTTGTAGGTGATGTAGCCAACCGTGTCAGGTTCCATAAAAAAAAAAAAAAATTATATTTGTGATATTATAATTCGGAGGCAAAAATGTAGACAGCCGCATTTTTCAGAATTAAATAATTTTTTAACTTTTTTTTTACTTTACTTTACGAACGAATGAAACGTCGTCGGTCGAAACGGCTATGTAAATAGTTTGTGTTTTCCGTCCAGTTGTAGCCGACATGAAATGAAGGGAAGCACTGGCATGGCACCTAGTTCACCCGGTGATGAAATGAAATGATATGAAATGAAAAGAAATGAAAATATACTTTATTGCACAAAAAGTGACAAAAGGCGGACTTAAAGCCTAAGGGCATTATCTGCCAGTCATACCTGGGATTGTGAGTAGGGTAGATGGGTAGTGCGGAAAATTAAATGAGATTTTTTTTTAAGGTTACAAAACTAAACAATAAAACATAGATAATAGTAATAACATACAACTAAATACATTCGTGATTTACATACATACAAGTTCAAAAGTACATATACATATACGCAATATAAACAAATGCATACATACATACCTAATGCAGTTTCTAAACAAGCGATAACACACATGGAAACATTAAGGGTTTGAAAACATATGTTCCCTCAAACGGGATTTGAAAATATTGTGGGAAGCGGAAGTACGGAGAGTGGCAGGGAGTTGGTTCCAGAGACGAGCTGATTCAACAGCAAAAGAATGGGTATAGAATGAACTGGAATGAATCCTTGAATGAATGGTAATATGGGTTGACATCACGGATGTTGTAGGTGATGTAACCAACCGTGTCAGTTTCAATAAAAAAATTTAAAAAACCTTGGAACGGTCCTTCCGCCGAGTCATGCTCATGCAGGAGTTGGGTCTTCGTGCTTCACTTGCTGCTTGATAGTTATCTTTTCCGAATTCTTTGCTGAACGTGGTGGTCGGTGTTGTGCTGTAATTTATGAGAGTACTTGCAGCACAACTCCGATTACTCTGCTTACCTCGATTTTCGGCATACAGCGTGTGGTATGTTGTAAGTCTGTTATATATATAAGTCAGTATAGCAAGTACGGCGTAGGTTTTCTATTATTCGAACCTCGCTCTTCGGAAAATGATATCACAATTTTCCTAAATTGAAATTCTGAAGTAAGCTCTCGTCTAGTGTAATCTAATTTAAAATGCCTTCAATAACGGAAAAGATTTAAAATAACAGTCGCCGCTTCGCAAAAATTTATTTGATAAAATTTTTTGCAGCTTTCAATGATTTGTTTGCATAATTTTTGTTATTTTAGTCGATTTTAATTGCAAAAAGGATGGCTATTCGTAAAGTTGTAAGTCGATTTACATAACTCTTAAAATAAGTACTGAAATATCCTAAAAAATAAGAAGTCAGAGAAAAATGCTTAATCTGGTCTCTCTTTTCCTCATCGCATTTCTACCGACTAAGTAGTCTAGAAATTCTAAACTAAGCAGATTTATGCGGAATTTTTCAGTAAAAAAAAAAACCAAAAAATTTAAGAACCCAACTTCAATACAAAACCATTAAACTGATACCAGGCTATAATAGTTTTCTAGAAGGTAAGTTCAGCGAGATGGTGGTGGTGGAAGCTACGCGGATCTCGGAAGGTTCTGACCCATTCACTAGGACCCCTTAATTGAAATTATTGTTAGGACCCCTTTTTATTAAATAGTGCTATTTCAGAGAGAAGTTGCTTGGCTTTGCTCTGCGCTGGACAGAGAATAATGATACCGCGCATTATACCAGAATTGGCGTATGAGCTTGCCACACTTGTTATGTACATATGCATGAAAAATGCAAAACATTTACTCATCCCGCTTCATACTAATGTGCCGGTATCCCCATTTTAACTTTCTTGTCTTTATCGCTTTTTCGCTTCGCTTTTTTTATTCGCTTTATGTGCCTTACTCGCTGCCCGATTACTTTGCTAAACGTGATGGTCGATTTTGTGTTGCAATTTTTCAGAGTTCTTGCAGCATAACACCTATTACTCTGCTTACCCTGATTGTCGGGGTACAGCGTGTGTGGTATGTATGATATAGCTACTAACAATATCGAATTAGACTCAAAACAATCTCCATAAACCCATGGAGTTGGGGATAAACCAAAGAGCTACGTCATTGCCATAAACCTTATATGCTGCATAAGTGAAATATATTTACGTAGAACCATTCTTAACGGAAATGGGAATTTCCGTTATAGTTAAAGGCGGCTCATAAAAATTGCACTTTCAAAAGCCTGAAAGGAGCAGGATGCACGCTCGGCCTGCATCAGAGCCGACATTTTATTACGCGCCGGAGCGGTGGCTTATCAGCGAAATGGCGGATCCGCAGAAATGGCGGAGCCGACGACTGGAATGGCGGACCGGACGACCGGAATGGCCGCGATGGAGTGTCTGGAATAGCTTTGCTGGAATGACTGAATGGCGGGATCAATCGGTGGGTGGAAACTGTGTCTCGCTTTTAAAATGTAACAAGAATAAGCTATGATGTTTCATGCTCAGTGGATAAAGAGTTGTATTACAATGGAATATGATATGTTTTCTCCAGTTTTTTTTTTGCCACGAGAAAGATCCTGCGGAGAAATGTCTTCTTGCACATTCAAGTGTATTGCTGAATGTGCAAGAGATGACTTTTTTGAGATTGAACATAATTGATCACTGTATAATATACATTATCATTATCATATACAGTGTATATGATAATGATAATAATGGATCGCTTCTCTTATATTCTCTCATTCTGTCTCTCCCTCTCCCTCTCCCCCGTCCTCCCCTCGTACCCCACCCCGTATTTCTCTCCCCTCCCCATTGCTCTATCCTCCTGCCTCCCATCACCCTCCTCCACCCCTTCTCCCACCACCTCATTCCCTTCTGCTCTCGCTCCCTCCTTACCTGCCCCTTTCCTTCCCTCCCTCCCCTCCGACCCTTCACCTTCTTCCCCTCTGTTTTCCCTCCCCCTCCCTCGATCGGTCTTCCTACCCTCCCTCTCCTCCCTATCCCTCTCTCTTTCCCCTCCCCTTTCTCACTGCGCACCCTCCCCTTCCCCCTCATTTCCCGTGCCCTCTTTGCCCCTCTTAATCCTTCCTCATCTCCTTCCCGCTCCCTCTTTTTTCAATTTATTTGGAAGAAAAAAATATGCGAGTTAGGTAAGTAGACTATTCTGTGGTAGAAGTACGTAATAAGATTAGTACCTACACCTAGTTAGTATATGGCTTTTTTTAGTACTAGTACCAATATTTAATACTAATGTACCGTGTGGGGTCGGTACTTAAAAAGAATAGCCCCACTGCATCTCTCCCCGTCGCATGTCGTAAAAGTCGACTAAGGGATAAGAAAATTCGTCAGCCTCGGTAGCTCAGTGGCGCGGTTGGTTAGTCAACTGTTATTAAGCAACGCTGAGCGCGGTCAGTGATTGGATGGGTGACCGCTCGACCGTTAGAGGCTGACCGTGGTTCGGAATCCATGTTAAACTGTAGGTCCCTTCCCTTCTTACCTTACTAGGTGGTAGGGTTTATCCCGGCCGGGTTGGTACCACCGCACTGAACGAAACGTCGGTCGAAACGGCTATGTAAATAGTTCGTGTTTTCCGTCCAGTTTAGTGTAGCCGACATGAAATGAAGGGAAGCACTGACATGGCACCTAGTTCACCCTGTGTTATGGGCTGACATCACGGATGTTGTAGGTGATGTAGCCAACCGTGTCAGGTTCCATAAAAAAAAAAAAAATATTATAAAATTTATTAGGCAATCCGCCAAAGCATCAAAGTAGTCGATATTGGACACCGGCTGGCTAAGCTCAAGTGGCTGTGGTCTGGGCACGTTAGCCGAAGAGAGGAGGACCGTTGGAGTACCGTGTCCTACACTGGCGGCCGTGGACAGGAAAACGGAGTGTGGAAAGACCACCCGCCAGGTGGGACGACGACATCAAGTACGTCGGCGGAAAGCAGTGGTTCCGTATCGCTGAAGGCCGGGAGGACTGGAGGAAAATTGGAGAGGTGTATGTTGTGTATGCAGTGGACGCTTACACGCTGACTGACTGACATGTTAGGTGACTGACAGCAATGAAACATTGAAACAGTAAAAATTAAAAATTTAATACTTAACCTATAGGTAAGTAGATAGTTCTCTTGAATAAATAAAAAAATAGTAAGCTATTGAGGTATTTTCAATAGAAATACAATTTAGGTATTTAGGTAGGTAACTTCTCAATAAGCAGGTAATCAAAACCGATGTATTTTACGTATCCAGAGCCGACTGTCATTGTCTCCCTCTACGAAGATTGCGACGGTCGCCCGATGAAGGGTGAGCGATTTCATGTTTCTCTCTCGCTCCTGTCATCGGCAGGCAAGCGAGAGCGAGTAAGCGATAGCAACGTCGCACTGGGGCTATGACGATGCAGCATGGCTTGTCTCCGTAGAGGGAGACAATGACAGTTGGCTCTGACGTATCTCAAGATAAGAGAGAACAACTATATCAAGCAGATAAAAGATAAAAGAATACCCACGAAAAAAGTTGGCAAATATTGATGATGATAATTGATTGATGATATTATGATGATATGATGATGATATGATATGATATGACGATGAAAGAACCACTTTATCGATTTACATACGGCTTTCACTGTTACATACTGCCACTTCTCAAGATGGTTTTAGGCTATAAAATTATAACGCTACGTCATCGGCGGCCTGAGCTGTAAGCAAAAAGTCACGCGAAGCGAAGCCCCGGGCAAAAGCTAGTATAATATGTTATGTATACTACGACGTACAAGCATTAATTAAAATAAATTATAAATTATATACAGGGTGTTCGGCACATCGACCGACAAAATTTTTTTGTAGGTAAGTGGGGCCATTTGCAACGTTTTGACCCATGATACCTTTTGTCAGATGTCACGTGGTATCGAGATACGATTTTTTTTTCTTTATTTTTGAAATTTATCAAAATCCCAGTCTTCTAACTTTTTTGTTTATGATTTTATCAGCAACGAATAAAATTTATTGAATTTTAAGATGTATCCTTGTTCTAGAAAAAATATTACTTGATGAAGTTAATACCATGGAAAGGTCTTATGACCTCCCAAAGTCCCGAGAACGAGTTAAAATATGACAGAATCTTAATTTCTTAATTCATTAAAAAAAAAACAGCAATTGATAGCTTTAGTTTTCTTTTAAAAAGTTCGCTAGTTTACGCCCTTTCCAACGGTATACCACCTTCGAGGAAATATTATATAGAGTTCGCGCTCCGAAGAAATATACAGAGAAGCGGTGTTCGAGCGGCTGAGGTTTGGGGTAAGGTAGCGGCGAGGCGGAGCGCAGAGTCGAGCGGTAGAGGGGAGCGCGCGCGGGGCGGGAAGCGTGTGGGAGACGACGGTCTGGCGGCCGGTCTGGGGGGGCTCGCACGGGGCGGGAAGCGTGCGGGAGAGAGGCAAGGGGTAAGGATAACGATCGCACTCGTGCGTACTGGGATTTTGGTAATTTACAAAAATAAAGAAAAAAAACGTATCTCGATACCACGTGACATTTGACAAAAGGTATCATGGTCATGGTCATGATCAAAGGTCAAAACGTTGCAAATGACCCCACTTACCAAAAAAAAAATTTGTCGGTCGATGTGCCGAACACCCTATAATAGAGCAATGTGGAATAAATATAAGCATTCACATTAACCCATTACTGCCTAGCGATTCCATATGGAATCGCTAGGCAGTAATGGGTAGAGGCTGGATGTCAATTTTCTCTGCCTATCCCACGGTAAAACAGGCATGATAATATGCATGTATGCATTACACGGGGGTAGTTTACATTGAATCAGTAAACTCGTATTTGACTATAAATGACGTCTGGACTCTGGCTGGACTACGATAGCCGACACCGTGCATGGCCGAACCACTGTCGTCTCAAGCTGGGAAACATACCTAGATATGTCTCCTCCATGAACTTCCTCCCCACATGTGAACATAATATGCTTTACAACAATTTTTTTTATGTACTTAATCCGGTATTGGTATCTCGGTTTCTGAGTCAGAGGGCCACAGCACATGCTCTGACTAGCCAATATCACCTCCGAGAAGGTAGGTGCCATACCGGAGACTTCCCTGGATTGCTGACTATACTGGACTAGAGGAGAACACAACCGAGGCTGTTATGCGGCCATCTTACATCCAGTACGGTGGTATCAACCCGGGCGGGTTAAACCCTACCACCTAGTAATATAAAAAGGGAGTCATATCCTTAGTCGCCTTTTACGACATACGCGGGGAGAGATGCAGTGGGGCAAATAATACTCGTAAAAATAATTTCTATACTTGCTTGTACACACATTTTTTTTTCTTTTTTGGAGAACCGACCGGGAAAACGGGTTCGAGACGTCAGAGACGAAAATTCAGTGTCTCAACCTGAGCAACTAAAATTTAAACAACCTGTGAAGGGAACGTTATTACTTTATTTTATGTTTCGAAAATTGTTTTAATATATTTTTATACCATGTATCTTGATTTTTTTTTTAATTTTTTTTTTTATGGAAACTGACACGGTTGGCTACATCACCTACAACATCCGTGTTGTCAGCCCATAACACCGGGTGAACTAGGTGCCATGTCAGTGCTTCCCCCTTTGATCATGCCAGCTACACTGAACTGGTCGGAAAACACAAACTATTTACATAGCCGTTTCGACCGACCGCGACGTTTCATTCAGTGCGGTGGTACCAACCCGGGCGGGTTAAACCCTACCACCAAGTAAGATTAGGAGGGAAGGGACCTACAGTTTTACGAGGAATCCGAACCTCGGTCAGCCTCCAACGGTCAGCGGTCACCCATCCAAGTACTGACCGCACCCAGCGTTGCTTAACATTCAATAGCGACAGTTGAATGTCTGCACCACTGAGCTATCGAGGCTGACTTTACTGATCTGACGAGACTGATCTTTATTAATAAACTATTTGAATTTGAATTTGAATTTTAAATGTGGAAACCAATAAGGCTGCTTCCGCACTAGACATTAACGAAACCCTACCCTGAAACACCCTGTATACAGGGTGTTGTTGTAACGGCCACTACATTAAATTATTAGGATCAATAGTAAAAAAAAGTCTTATAAATATCTTTTAAATGACTTTTTTATATATAAGGTGTTTCGTTATTCATGTATGAAATTTCGGGAGGGTTACATACACACTCAAATAAACACTTTATATAAAAAAAACATATGTTTATAGGAAATTGATTTCTCCTAACAATAAAATAAAATGAAATAAGTAGCTGTAAAAACCAATCATAGTGACCTTGTGACTTACTTACAACAAACAGCTGTTCTGCGTTCGAACGTAGTACGGTCATTGAACCCGTACAATGCAAGTTACCTACTGTTACACACAGGTTAATGTTTAGGTAGCAAACATGTTTTGTTAAATTTCTCGAAAAATAATACTGTAACATATAATTTTTTTTTGCGTAACGTGTTTATTTGAGACCGTATGTAACCCTCCCGAAGTTAATGACATGCCAAAGGTCGGATTGTGGGGGACATGCCAGGGCCGCATTCGCATTGCCGCGCGCGCCGCGCCATTATAATTATACCTAAATTACCTAATACTTTTAAAAAGTAAAAAGTAAAAAAGTTTTTTATTTGTGTCTAAAACATTACATTACAGCTTCATTGTACAAAATAATGTTTAATTACATGTTCTAGATTTAATACATTCATTAATCACTCCCACCTAAACTGGCCATTAATGGCTGTACTATAGGTGGTTGATTATTATCCATTTCACTTCTATCTACCTAGTTAGCGAGAAACAACTTGAAACGAACTTAATATGGAAGTATTAATAAGTACTACTTATTAATTCTTTCATATTTATAAGTTTTAAATATACTTTTAAAATATACCTGTTAATAAAAGTATATTTAAAAGTAAGAAGGTTAAATGCCTTCTCCGTAATGTAAACTAGCTTACAAAATGTAGGTATCCACAATTTTCGAAAATGCCGAATTCAAACTAGGTACCAATTTCTTTAGAAAATAAAACCTAACTAACCTACTAGCTACTACCTATTAACCTACTAACCTACTAAAGTGACAGGTAATAATATTGTTTGATAATCTTTGGAAAAATTTTAATGGCGCGCGGCGCACATGGAAGCTTAGCCGCATCGCCTCCGCGCGGTCGCACCTGTCACATGAATAGAAAAGGGTACCTTCCCTATTCTTGTGCCTGTGTAGTGTGTAGTATTCGAGGAGCATACAGTACCTACCTACACACGGCGGCGCGGAGCGGGCGCAATCGAGCGTCGCATCGCATTAGATGTGTGTTCGCGACAGGCAGGAAAAGAATACATTTGTAAAATGTCAAAAATTCGAATAATGTAAAAAACGTCGCTTAGCAACTTGTTAATAATAAAAAATTTCGGCTTTTCACTGAAATCTCGTTTTTCTCGTTTACAGATGTGATTTTAGTATTCATATTATTGTGTAAAAAAAAAACATGCCACCCCGGAGAGTGCCCCGTGAAAACACGGTTAACAGGTGGATAAGAGATTATCCTGAGCTGAATTTTCATAATGGGCAGGTACAATGCAACGTGTGCAATATACTGATTCATTGTTCAATAAAGTCAAATGTCGAAAAACACATAGGCTCAATTGCGCATGAAGGTAAAGTGAGAGGAATGAATCAGCAAGATTTTTTTTTTATCTTGCAATGATGATGATTTGCGCCAACATTCCTTGGATAAAACTGAACAATCGACATTTTAGAGATTTTTAACCGACTTCAAAAAAGGAGGAGGTTCTATGTTCGGCTGTATGTATTTTTTTTATGTATGTTCAGCAATATCTTCCCCAATTGTGAACCGATTTCGATGATTCTTTTTGTGTTCGGTTCAGTCTAGCTCCAAGGTGGAAAGCGAGGCGGAATCGCGAGGCCGAAGGCCGAGCGATTCCGCCGAGTACTTTAATAGCAAATAAAAATTACTAAAAAAACTGTGAAATAAAAAACTATTTAAAAAAATATAAAAACCGCCTTCAAAAATGTATGAAATAAAAAAATAAAAATCGAACCCTAGAGTTGAAGGCGGTGGTGCTAAAGCAAGCAAAAATAACCGACCGCCTTCAACTCTAGGGTTCGATTTTTATTTTTTTATTTCATACATTTTTGAAGGCGGTTTTGATATTTTTTTAAATAGTTTTTTTAAGAAAATATTGCATCGGACAGACAATCCCTGAAGAATCGTGGCTAAGGAAACACTTTCTCAATAAGGCGTTTCAATATAAGATGGAAAAAATTCAAGACGATGGTAATAAAATAAAATAAAATAAAGAATAAAAATACTCGCGATAGACACCATAGTGCATAATGTCAGATGACATTACTTTTTTTCTGTCCTTATAGTAATCAAAAATAAAAAATTGTCCATAAATATTAATATATAAATAATTATAATTTTAAATTATTAAGTAAGGGTTTATAACAATATTATTAGGTAAATAAAATTTATTTAAAGTGAATGAAATAAAAAAAAAAATAAATATTGCTTGAAAAATATGTTGTGATAGTTCGACCCTGGAATGTCCCCCGAAATGTCACATGACTAACGAAACACCTTACATAAATTTTTTTCTGAATTCCTTTTAAATAAAAAGTTACAGTTTTCATAAAAACTATTGATAAATTTGGTGTAAAAAGGATCTAATGTTCCGCACGAACGTGGGAATGAAAGGCGCGCGGTGAGTGAACGAGCAAGGACCGTAGACGGAAAACATAGTTTTTATGATCGAAGGCAAGGACGAGTGCGCGGAGCGAGAAGATGCGCAGCGGAGGAGCACGCGGCGTGAGTTTTTGGACCCCGAGTCAAATTACACTTGACGAAAACATAAATTTCAAAACCAAAACTGGACACTTTAAAAACTTTATTTACTTCTTCGTCTCGGAAAGACATGAGGATTGCGCTGGCGAAATTAATGCACTGACCGTTACTACAGCCAAGCGTTCCAGAGTTTACCGGTTCTGTAGAGGGAAGATATGCCTAACCAATTGGTATGCATCCGCGATAATTTTAGCGTGTAGGGATGCAATCCCTGCCCAGTGCGCATGGTGCGGGGGTGTAAATGGGACGGCGGGATCGCTTTAAACAGCTCCTCGGGACCTTCAAGAGGGGCACGAATGGGCACCTGTCAAGCTGGCACGGCATTAGCAACCCCCGCATACGACTGAATGTCCATGGGCGTCGTTGGACACCTTATGGAAGGATCGGCGCCATATGTCGCGCTTTCGATAAAAGAAAAGTGATACACTTACCTCTAAACAGTACCACATGGGACTCTTGCATACAGACACCACGGAGAGATTCTGAGCACGGTTGAGCCACACCACACACACCTCGGTCAGTGATATCCACTGCGCGGATGTGAAGTAGTATTCCCTGCAGAACAACACAATATTTTATTTATTAAACACGGCGTTGCAGTTGCCCCCGTAATATTTTTAACTGACATAAGGGGGTTGATATTGGACACCGGGTGGCTAAACTCAAGTGGCAGTGGGCTGGGCACGTTATCCGAAGAGACGATGACCGTTGGAGTAACCGTGTCCTACACTGGCGGCCGTGGACAGGAAAACGGAGTGTGGGAAGACGACCCGCCAGGTGGGACGACGACATCAAGCACGCCGGCGGAAATCAGTGGTTCCGTATCGCTGAAGGCCGGGAGGACTGGTGGA
Organism: Nematopogon swammerdamellus; assembly: GCA_946902875.1. Taxonomy (NCBI): domain Eukaryota; kingdom Metazoa; phylum Arthropoda; class Insecta; order Lepidoptera; family Adelidae; genus Nematopogon; species Nematopogon swammerdamellus. Next base: position 5,466,897 of record OX336357.1, on the reverse strand, counting down.
AAATTGGAGAGGCGTATGTCCAGCAGTGGACGCTTACACGCTGACTGACTGACAAGGGGGTTATTCTATAGGTATGTGAAACTAAGCTACTTTGGCGAAAAAAAATTTTTTGAAACAAAAAAAAATTTTTTTTTTCCATTCAAATTTTAAATACCTATTCTCAAAATGTATGGAGAAAAAAAAATTTTTTTTTCTTCAAATTAAAAAGTCGTAGAACAAAATTTGTTCTATTTCACGCACAGAATCACCCCCTTTCGGGTTTTACGGTTGGGGTTGCAACACCGTGTATGTTAGTACTGTGGAACGGGCTCCCAGGAAACATCTTTCCCCACTCCTATAATCCACGGATCTTCAAATCGCGGGTTAATAGCCTTTCCCCAGCGACATTAGTCCACCTCCGAGCCGGACTGGCACCTCCTCGGCGGTGAAATTGGCTGCGCCTGAAGCTTTGACCTCGGGCACAGCCACCCAGTTCGGAAGCAATAAAAAAAATGTACACGCTTTATATTTCTTCACTAGATAGATGCAAAGCCGAAAATGAAGAGAAAAATTACGGCCCGACGAGGATTCGAACCTGGAACTCAGGCTTGAGCCGCCAGCGCGTTACCAATTCCGCCATCGGGTCGATGACGTATTCTCTCTAAATTTCGAACGATGCATCTTCTATTAGTAAATATGAGGCAATTTACTGCGTTCAGTCGCATTTGAAGACATGCACGGGGAGAGATGCAGTGGGGCATTTTTTTTTAAGTACCGACCCCACACGGTAAGTGTACAAAACCAAAGATATATTATGTACTAGCGTACTAGATAAATCACTCGACCAACTAACATGTTCCACCGAGTTGCGGTTCACGAACCTCAAGTCTCTTAGTCGAGCGCGAGAGGCCGCAGCGCGCAGTCGTCGCCTGCCTGCTGCGATCGCGCCTCGCCTACTTTAAACTAATACATTTACGTCGATGCGAAGGTGCGATGGCGAATCTGGAGATGAAGTGTTAGAATGAAAAGACAATATGCACACCGACGCACAAGTGCGATCGTTCTCCCTACCCCTTGCCTCTCTCCCGCACGCTTCCCACCCCGCGCGAGCCACCCACACCCGCACGCTTCCCGCCCCGCGCGCACTCCCCTCTTCAGCTCGACTCTGCGCTCCGCCTCCCCGCTACCTTACCCCATACCTCAGCCGCTGGAACACCGCTTCTCTGTATATTTCTTCGGACCGATAACTCTATATAATATTTCCTCAAAGTACAAAACTATAATACGAACCCCTCGCTGAGGATGGCCTGGGGCGGCGTGAGGTGTCGGTAGCGGATGTGCTTGGGATCCGCGATGTCGGCCACGGTGAGAGTGACAGTCGGGTTGCGGGTGCCGGGCTTTGGGTATCGCACGCTTCGCATCTCGGGGTATACCTGTTACATCATCTCAGGTACATTCGCTCATCGAGTGTTAGGGCTACCGCAGACGACCGACTGTCAAATCAAATCAAATCAAATATAATTTATTGCATATTTGTAGTGGTATAACAGTGCCATTATATGTAAATAGGTTAATAAGTTCCTTCTACAAATTGCCCGGGTAGGCGTGCAACAGCGCCTGCCACAGCCCTCCTTCAAAAAGCTGTGAAAGCACACACAAATTTTGTTAGATTAAAATAGACCACAACTGATTCTTACTTATTCTTTTCAATTAATAAAATTATTTAATACATACAATAGAGGTTCAAAGTTATAAAATCATAAAATCCCAAATTAAAATCGTACAAATCATAAAATTACCAACGACTTGATTATTTAATTGAGTTGGATCGGGTTGGGACGGTCACTGAGGTGCGCACGCGAACGATTATTCTCTCTCTCACTCTGCAGGTAGCGGCGCAGTCACGAACAAAGGAGAAGAAAACGAGTAGAAACCGACGGCCGCTGTAGGCGAAGAAGTCGGCGGTCGGTAGCAACTACAGAGAGGGTGCGCACACGGAACCGATCCGATTTTTAAGCTGGGACCACGCCCCCCAACTTTTAGAAAAAACTGTACAACTACTAGCTGCTACTGGCCGACTCAACTCAATCGCCGCGCGACTTTTCCTTCTCCTTTGTTCCCGAGAGAGAGACCTCAACGACTATGCCCGACTCAATTAATAATCAAGTCGTTGGACTGTTGTAGCATGCGTTTATGCTATTTTCAATAAAATAAAAGTATTGTACTTTTATAACATTTTAATAAAATGGTTGATCTGTTTCCAACAAACATGTCAGTTCATATGACATTACTTTGACATTACTAACTTTTTTACAACATCTTCCTCTTAAGTCGAAAGTCACATACGTAAACATAAAACACTCCAACACAGGTTAATCATTTTAAAATAACGAATTTCAAAGAACATAAACAACACATAAAACACACTCCACTAATACATTACAAAATCATTAAATCTCTCAGGCAACTTAATTTGTCTTCTGGGCCTACCAGTGTATTGTTCTTCAACGAAACCTGCATTAATAATGGCTGTGTGACATTTCTAACGGTATCTTCTACCTGCTCATTACAATTGTTAATAGTTAAACTTTCATTGACCTCCCCATAAATATGAGATGAATCGGTTCTTTTTCTTAAGTGAAACTTATTTCTTACTAGCTCATTATTCAAATTATTAAATATTTTATAGGATCTAGGATTTTCCATCTTAGCAACAACAAGACCTGGTAACCAACTCTTCCCCTCTCTATAATATATTTTATCGTTTTCCACAAATTCACCTCTGTTATGTCTAAAACACACTTCATTGATATTTTACCCAGTGTCTCGTATTTTTCACCACCAAACGCTTCCAGTACAATATGAGACGGACTGAGAAATTTTTTATTGTAACCAATTTTTCTCAAAACTTTTACTGGCATAACATTTACCTGGGCTCCTGTATCTATCTTACATACTACCTCACAATTATCTATGGATATTTGTTCAAATCAGTCATCCTTCTTTACCTCAAGTACAGTCTTGACCGACATGAGACTTTTCTGTTTAGAATGTCCCGCTTCAGAATCAGATGAGGTGTCACTGTCCGTGCCCTTGTTTTCAACTTGATGAACTCGTTTCTTCTTATAGCACGCAGCCTCGAAGTGGTTAGGTACTTTACAGTAGCCACAGACATTATCAAAAGCAGGACATTTTCCACGTACATGTTTTCTACTGCATCGCCGACAGCTGACTACTTTTTCAGCCTTGCTCGACTTCTTAGAAGGTCTGTAAGATTGTTCTGTGACAGGCTGCACAGACTTTTCGATAGATTTTAATATCTTAACTTGTTCCTGGCTTAGGTCGAAAGAACGGCAAATAGTTAAAACCTGTTCTAATGATATATCACCTGACGATAAGAGTTTTTGCTGAAGATTTGAGTTGTTCAGCCCGCACACTATTCTATCTCGTAGTAGACGATTTTCCACAGTTTCATATTCACAAGCCTTGATCAACGACGTATCATGTATTCTACTAGACCTCTTACCCGGGCAACAGCCTTCGCTCCACCGCGGTGGAGTAACCATTACGCGGAGGGACCCTCTTGTGACTAGTAGCTCGCGAGCGACCGAACGCGGCGGACGCGCCGTCCGCGCGCTCGCTGCCGTCCGTCTGCGGCTCGCATCGCGCCAGTCATTATGCCCGGTTGTGTGTTGCGAATTGCGATATTGCAAAAATCATACCAAAAATATTGGGAAAACTGATAGCATCTCATTTCATAGGTAAGTATCACTTCATTGTGATCTTAATATATAAGGTCTTTCAAAATTAGTTAATAGTACGCTAAGGGGGGGTTCTGCATCATATAGGGAGTAAAACCTATATAAAATTTTTTGGACCTTCGCCTTTTTTTATGTAAAATGTTTTGTATGTATTTAAATAAAAAAATATGTGGTTGATTTTTATAGCCTAATCGATTCATTTTCATAACAGTAACAAAAAAGTCTTCATTACCATTTTGATGTGACGTGTAAGTTGGTAAAAAAAATCAAATTCTTTCTATTCCATACTAATAAAACTAAAATTGTGGTTTTCACAATTTCTGAAAGAAAGAGATCTATGTGTTGGAAGACTTTTTTGTTCCTGGCATGAAACTGAAACGATTAAGAAAAGAATTTTTTTTTACATTTTACATTATTATAAATTTTTTTTTTGTAAAAAAAAATCTTTGTTCCTCAAAAGCGATTTATTTACGATACAGAACCCCCCCTTAGCGTACTATTAACTAATTTTGAAAGACCTTATATATAATATCTTGTTTTCCATGTGCTTAGAAATATTTGGTTCAACTGGCCAATTAGGGCTGTCACAACGCTACTTCAATTTGAAAATTTTGTACATTTTATGTATTGACCTCGCATTGCAATAACTATTTAATAATTATTTAATTAAACAAATAAATTGAACGCGCTCATTAGGGCTGCCACATATGAATGATTAGAAATAGAGTTCTGGGATATCATGTATGAAAGTAAATAAATATGTATTAAACCACGTTAAAATATGAGAGTGAATTGTCGCTATTCTTTTTTTTTTTTTTTAATTAGTAAGTAATTGAGACATTTTCAAGAAAACAATTTTTTTACAAGGTTTCCACATCCTTCTAAGGGATCAATACGAGAAAGATGGATAAAAATAGTCCAAGATGATACATTGTTTAAGGGAAAGTGAAAATTTAAATTTGTGTAAAGTGAAATTTAAATTATTTTGTTTAAGTACGGAGGAAGAGTTATTTTAGTTGTGTTTGTGTGTGTAGTCCAAAGTATACCTAATGGTTTTTTTAGTTATATATATATATTTTTTTTATAAATGCTGCACTCTTTATTTTATGTATGTTTGGTTTGAAGATTTTAAGTTTAGTCCAAGGCCAAGACCGCAGTTATGAATTCTTTATTATTAAGTTTAGTTTTTTAGATATTATTCTAGTTATTAAGTGTAGGTACTATAAGAATACAAAACGGCTTTACTCGCGGTCGAAATATGAGCTGTGTGGCTCGACGTTTCGGGCCAAACGTATGGCCCATCATCATGAGCACTCTGGCCGAAATGTCGAGCCACACAGCTCGTATTTCGATAGTGAGTAATGCCGTTGTTACTTCTTAAAATGTCAAATAACCACGGTAATTTAAAAACCCATATAAGTTTAGGTATTTATTTCAAGTTATTATAGTTCTGTATTTTAAGTTTAAATACATAAAAACGTTTTTTTCGATGAAATTCACTATCTGTTTTCTTCTATAATCCTTTAAAACGTCCCACTGCTAGGCACGGACTCTGCTCACTGACATAGGAGGTATTGTTTTTATTGTTGTTGTTTTATTGTTTATTGAGTATTCTTATGGCAGTCATATTGCACTCGAACTTGTCACAATTTGTTATATCCGGTTCGATTACTCGTACATGGTGACCAGTGGAAATCAGAAGCAGTTTACACAAAAATACCTTCATAGACCAGTGTGCACTAGTTACCTAACTTTATTTTTCTTCACCGGAGCGATCGTACCTATTCGTTATGAAATGCACGTATATCAATCTTTATCAAGGAAATAAATAAGTACATTAGTTAGTGCCCGGGATTTGAACCCGCAACTTCTGCATTGAGAAGCGTTACCACTAGACTACGGGCACAATTAACCATAATACCTACTCGTAAAATAATAAATCGAAAAATATATTTTTGGTAGACTAAGTGACAACCCTACGTATTCCATGCACGTGTTGACTGACCGGCCGGGCCAGCCGGGCCGCTAGCCGCTAGTCGCTCGCTAGCTAGCCCCTCTCCCGCTCGCTTCCCGCCCCGCGCGGCTCAGCGTTCCGCCACCCCGCTACCTTACCTCATACCTCAGTTATTGGCCGTCATTTCTCTGTATTCTTTCTTCGTAGTGCTCACTCTATACATAAAATCTCTTTGGCCTTGATCAACCTTCTTAGTTCTTCATAGTAAGCATCGAAGGATTGTCCTTCCTGTTGTTGCCTTGTGTTGAATTTAAAACTGCTTACTATATTATTTTTCCGGGACGCAGTATACTCTTCAAAGGCAGCGACTACTGCATCATAATCTTTTCTCTTGTCCGAACTTATTGACAGTGCATTGTTGTACAGGTCTAAACCTCTCTCACCTATGCAGTTCAAGAAAATAGCAAGTTTTCTACTTGATTTTATTTCCACATACTCAGAGGCTTCGAGATATATTTCGAATCTTTGTTTGAACTTGAGCCAGTTCTCCATCATCCACGGCCATAGGAGCTGGTACAGTGAACGGCTGCGCCATGTTGTAGCATGTCTTTATGCTATTTTCAATAAAATAAAAGTAATTAATTTTAATTAATTTAATAATTGTACTTTTATAACATTTTATTAAAATGGTTGATCTGTTTCTAACAAACATGTCAGTTCATATGACATTACTTTGACATTACTAACTTTTTTACAACAGGACAGTTGCTCGTCTGCGCGCTCCCCTTATTGTAATTATTTAATGCACTGACTTAAAGCATTCTGAAGTAAACCCTCGATATTATAAGAGTTTTTAAATTGACATGAACTAGTGTTAATAATATCGACACTGATGTCTTATAAATATAGGTACCTATACGTACGAGTACATCTGTAGCGTAATATTAAACTTTACATGCAATGCAATCCCAATGCCGGACACAAGAACGTTAGAGCTAGGGCGTCAGACCTTCCCCGCGCCAGCGTAACACGATATTTGTAAAAACGTAACAACATTCGCTACCACCCAATGAGAGCGCGATACCACCCAATAGCATCCAATCAGAGCGCGCGCCGTCCCCTCCGCTACCCGCGGAGCTCGGCGACGCTGGTTCTCATATAAGCATTGGACAGTCCGACGTCCAACCTCTTCTAACGTTCTTCGCCGGACAGTCCGGCCCAATTCCGGACGTATGGCAAGCTAGGTATAGTTGATGCAGCTGACCACGTCAGGTCACACAAGGAAATACGCACCTTAGCCTGATCGTCTCCGTCGAGTGTGGCTCCGTACCACGCGTAGCGTTGCTCGCGGACCAGTGTATCGTTGAAGGTGGCATACAGCATCATGTGCCCGTCCGCCGACATCCAGAGCGCTGAGTTGGAAGACAGGATCTCTTCTGTGGGCACAGCGCATACAATAGCTTCGATAAAACTAACATAATTTAACACACTCATACACACACGCACGTACGCAGGCACGCACGCACGCACGCAGGCAGGCACGCATTTAGCTGCTCGTGGTGAATTAAATACTATGATGCTAGTAAAATAATATTTAATATCTTTTTTGAATGTTGTATGGAAGATTGACAAGTCTGCAATGACAAGACTATAAACAAAGTTGTCAAAATTAATATTCTAAATTTGTTCTAATGTCTAGTGGCCAGCACCGCCACATACTCCCCTTCCAGATTTAACGCCGGTCTTGAGGAGTTAATATCGAAATCTGGCTGGTATTCTTATATGTCTTCCTGTCCTCGAAGTCCTCGAAGTTGTGGGATCGTCCAAATTTGCTGGGATGTTGATACTATGTGGATCATTATCATTCAATGATTCATTTAGGCTTGTGGGAACGTTTTTAGCTATAGGATCGTCCTTGGGGTTCGAGCCTGACGCATTGTTAGAAGCTGACTGTCTGTGAGGATGTTCTTCCTTTGCTGGAAAGGTTTTGTCTAAATGCGCCGGTTTTAGCCTGTCTATTGATGTTGGCTTGCTTTTTCCATCAATAAGAAGATGAAATGTTTTATTTGCTCGACTTAAAACTCGGTATGGTCCCTTATATGGTGGTATAAGCGCATATCTCAAAGAATCGTCTCGTAGAAATACGTGAGAACAAGTGTCCAATTCTGGATTGTGGAAAATTTTTGGGTTGCAGTGCCAGTTGGGGGGTTCATTTCGTAGGTGTCTGAAAAACATTCTAAGCTTTTCTGGGTATGTTTCTTCTGAAGGAGTACTTGAAGGTGGGATAAAAATTTCACCAGGCAGACGTAGAGTCGTTCCGTATACAAGCTCTGCTGGACTATGTTTTATATCTTCTTTGATGGCACTTCTAAGACCTAACATAATAATGGGTAGTTCTTCAGTCCACAATTCTCGTCTTTTGCTTAGCCGGCACATCAGAGATGCTTTGAGTGATCTGTGCCATCGCTCAATCAAACCATTTGCCTGTGGATGATAGGCGTTTGTGTGGTGTACATTTACACCCAGATGTTTTGATACTGAATGAAAAAGTTCTGATTCAAAGTTCGCTCCTTGATCTGTAGTTATCCGACGTGGAACTCCGAATCTACAGATCCATGTACCTATTAATGCCCTAGCGACTGTTTCGGCTGATTGCTCTGGTATCGGGATTGCTTCTGGCCAACGAGTGAATCTGTCGATGCAAGTTAGAAGGTAGCGACAATTATTTGATAATGGTAATGGTCCAACAATGTCTATGTGGACGTGTGAGAAGCGTTCATCAGGTGGGAGAAAATGTTGAAGTTGCGATTTTTCGTGCTTGTTGACTTTTGATATTTGACATTGTTCACAGTTTCGTACAAAGTGCTTAATTTCTTTGTTCATGTTTGGCCAGACAAATCGTGCTGATATCATTTTGTAAGTTGCTTTAATACCGGGGTGTGATATATCATGTATTTGTTTACAAATCACTTCTCTGTACCTGAGTGGCAAATATGGTCGAACTCTTGTAGTGGAAATATCGCAGTATAGTTGTACATTATCGTCTGTTGTAATTTTTTTAAGTTTCAAACTTGATTTCGATGATGATAGCAATTTTCTTAAAGTTTCATCAAATATTTGAGCGGTTGCTAGTTCAGTGTTGGTGGGCATTTTGGACTGTATTGCATTAATTCTCGACAATGTATCTGCAACAATGTTTTCCATGCCTGTTACATGTTTTATGTCGGTTGTGAATTGCGAGATGTATGAGAGTTGCCTGGAAGAACGTGCATTCAGCTTATCTGATCTTTGTTGAAAAGCATAGATCAGAGGCTTGTGATCAGTGTAACAAGTAAAATTTTGTCCTTCCAACATGTGTGCGAAGCGTTTGATTGTTTCATACAGTGCTAAAAGCTCTCTATCATAAGCTGAATATTTCTTTTCTGTATCTGTCAATTTTCGAGAGAAAAAACCCAGTGGTTGTGATTTCTTGTTGTATATTTGATGTAGTACACCACCAATAGCTGAATCTGATGCATCTGAATGAATTGACAATGGTGCATCAGAGCGTGGATGAGCAAGCATCACACTGTTACTAATGCTTTGTTTTGTTTTTTCAAATGCGGTATTCATTGGTTCTGTCCAGTTTATTTTGTCGTTACGCTTACCCGTTACATGTAATGATGCTTGAATATCTGCAGCATGTGGAATAAACCTTCTGTAGAAGTTGACCATTCCAAGGTAGCGGCGCATTTGACAGATGGTTTCTGGTTTTGGGAAATTAATAATAGCAGATACCTTGTCGTCGCGTGGTTTTAATCCTTCTTCGGTTATATCATAGCCCAGGAAAAAGACGCTATTCTGAGAGAATGTACATTTTGCAATGTTTATCTTTAGTCCGTAGTCTGATAGCTTCTGTAAAACGATTTGTAAATGCTCCTTGTGTTGCGAGTCATTCTGTGATGCGATTAGAATATCATCAATGTAGACAAAGACGAAGTCTACATCTGCGAAGATTTCATTCATGAATCGTTGGAATGTTTGAGCTGCGTTCTTGAGACCAAATGGCATGAATGAAAATTCATAAAGTCCAAATGGTGTTGTAATTGCGGTTTTGTCGATATGTTCAGGTAGTACAGGTATTTGCTGATAGGCACGGACGAGATCTATGGTGGAGAATGTTGTTTTGTCGGCAAGAAAGTTTGTGCAATCCTGAATGTTCGGAAGTGGGTACTGATCTGGTATCGTAATGTTGTTCAAACGACGATAATCTCCGCAAGGCCTCCAATCCCCTGATTTTTTGGGAACCATATGTAAGCAGCTGGCCCAAGGACTTTTGGATGGTCTGCAGAGACCTAGTTCTTGCATGACGTGGAAAGCTTCCCGTGCTACTTTTAATTTTTCTGGCGATAGTCTCCGTGGTTTAGAGGTGACGGGTGGTCCAGTAGTTTCAATGAAATGCTGTGTATTGTGTTTGATTACGTCTATTTGAGTTGAAACTTCTTGAAGGGTTCGGAACTTTTTAAGTAGTTCACCTATGTCACTGTTTGGGCAAATTGTACTGATTTTAGTACAGTCATCTGAGCTCAATTCCATGATTTCTGTAGCAGAATGGATCCATGTATAACTATCTATTAATCTTCTTCCGGGTAAGTCTACTATCAATTTGTAATGTAATAGAAAGTCGGCTCCAATTATTGGGTATTGAACATTCGCTACAGTGAAGGAATATTTGAATTTCTTTTTGAGACCGAGTTCCAGTTCTAAGGTACGTTCACCGAAAGCAGCTATTTTTGTATTATTCGCAGCGTATAAATATTGCGTTATATTTCCTCGGTCTGATAGCCGGGGTGGTACAATCGAGATGTCGGCTCCTGTATCGATTAAAAAATGTAGTTTGGTGTCTGGATCAGTTATGAAAAGGCGACGATTGTTTCCTCCATGACAAGCGCAAGTCGCCACAGCCTTACCAATTATTTGTTTTTTGAATTGAATTCACATGGAGGTTGACACTTTTTTGCTTTTATTCCGAAGTTTTCGTGATACCAGCAGAGTGACGGTTGTACATCGTTGTTTGAGACAGTACTGGTTGGAAGATTTCTCGTATAGCTTCTTTTAAAATGTGATGTGTTTCTAACTGTTCGTTTCAGTTCTGCTACTTCCGCTTGCAATTGTGCAATTTCTGATTGTTGATTTACTGCGACAGACGATGTGTTGTGTGATGTATTGGCATTTGTTACAGTGATGATTTTGTCTGCCATTAAGCCAAGATTGTCTAAGTTATCGGAGTTGGTTATTAGGATGGATTGTAGTGATACTGGTAGTCGCTGCAACCATAAATGACGGATGACGTCTTCAGAGAAATTGGAACTTGATAAATTTTTCATTTCTCGTAGCAGTTGCGACGGCCGCTTATCTCCTAGTTCGAGTGTGTTTAAAATTTTCTGCATTCTTTGCTCGTCGCTTTCTGATAAGCGTTTGATGATGCATTGCTTCAGTACATCATATGTTGGGGATGGGTCCGATTTGATAACGTCGGCGACAGTAGAAAGAGTGTTTCCATCTAAGTTAGCCAATAGATAATTGTATTTGGTTTCTTGTTGTGTTATCTTAGCGAGTGCAAATTGCGCTTCGATTTGGCGAAACCACAGCTGAGGATCCGGCGTCCAGAATGGTGGTATCTTGACAGCGGCATAGGAAATATCTCCAGTACCTTTTTTCAATTTTTCCAACTCTGCCTGTAGTTTCGTTACGCGTTCGTCCATCTCGCAGGACGTCTAGAATCGTCGGGGTCACCAGTTTAGCTGCTCGTGGTGAATTAAATACTATGATGCTAGTAAAATAATATTTAATATCTTTTTTGAATGTTGTATGGAAGATTGACAAGTCTGCAATGACAAGACTATAAACAAAGTTGTCAAAATTAATATTCTAAATTTGTTCTAATGTCTAGTGGCCAGCACCGCCACACGCACGCATGCACTCACACGCACGAATGCACGAACGCACGCACGTACGCATGCACTCACACGCACGCACGGACGCACGCAGACAGGCACGCACGTACGCAGGCACACACACACGCACGCACTCACACGCACGCACGCAGGCAGGCACGCACGCACGCACGCACATACGCACGCACGCACGCACTCACACGCACGCACGCACGTACGCATGCACGTTCGCACGCACGCACGCACGCACGCAAGCACGCATGGGAGGTCGTTACGAGTACCAAGAACAGGTATAACAATAAAACTAACTAAATATTTAAATTAAAAGCGACCTAATAAAGAAATTTTTTTTCATCCCTCTGTTCGTGTATGCTGTGCCCCCTCCAATATTGACGTGAATTTGATGAAACGTTTTTATCCTGCTGCCGGAGGTTTTTTACAAAAAGGTTGCGTCACGAAAATTATGTACTTTGGCGACTTAGATCTCAAAAACTATAAGAGTTACAGGAAGGTGAGGCATATGGTCCTAAAGATATTTATTTCGACTTGCTAAGACAACATACCCGAGAGTCGTACATCAAGCCCTTCCATAAATAAGGCCTTAGAAAAAAGGCTTCGAAAATCAATAAATGCTTATAACTCCTGAACTACTGGTCAGATCGACTTGCAATTTGTTTCTTTTCGTAGAAAGAATTGCTCTTTTTTAAATAGTTGTTTTTTTTAAGACGGTTCAGCCGTTTCGGAAAAAAAAGAAAAAGTGCTTGAGAGGGCATATCTAGGAAACTACTGATCCACGACTACTCATCCGCTGGAGGAAATGATAGGCCTTGACGAGATAATTTTTTATTTTATTTATTTTTTATTTAAAGCTTTAAAGGAAGATGAGGCGTATCGTCCTAAAGGTAGTCCTTCCGGCTTGCTAAGACGACACACCCGAGAATCGTACATCGATCCCTTCTATAAATAAATATGGCCCAGAGAAAAATTGCTTCAAAAACTTCGAAAATCAATAAATGCTATAACTCCTGAACGACTTGCGAGTCAGATCGACTTGCAAATTTCTTCTTTTTAACCGACTTCAAAAAAAGGAGGAGGTTCTCAATTCGACTGTTTTTTTTATCTTTGTTACCTCAGAACGTTCGACTGGGTGGGCCGATTTTGAAAATTCTCTTTTTATTCGAAAGCTGGTGCTTCCCGTGAGGTCCCCTTTTAATTTGGTCAAGATCGGATTGGAAAGCTATTCTCGGAATAAATATCTCGGGCATATCTCGGAAACTACTACTCACCGGCTGGAGAAAATGATAGAGATCGATGAGATTTAAAAATAAAAAAAAAAAATTATACATGACATTGCATTGTCTTCGGTACTGAACCAACACTAAAAAATTTAACTTCGTAGGATAATAGGAAGTGGTTCTAATTTGGCTTCCAAGAATTGACACACACATACTAACAAACAAACATACAGGGCAAGTTAAAAAGTGAAATAAAAGCTTGTCAAATATTTTGAACCTACATTTAATTGCTCTAATTATACTACTGATCCGCGACTACTCATCCGCTGGAGGAAATGATAGGTCTCGATAAGATTTTTTTTAACTACTGCTCCCAAACTACTCGTGTGGTGGGTGGGTGGGACAAGCAAGGATAGATTGAGATCTTCATCAAATTCACGAATCTGCGGCCGTGTCTCCGACACAGCCCACTCGCTTTTTTTTCTTAATTTATTTTTCTTAAAGGAACACATCTTCCTTTCAAATTTCATCTATACATATTATATAGTGCCAATAGTCTCCGAGTAAAATGGTTGTGACATACGGTCAGACGGACAGGACGAAATTATAAGGGTTCAGTTTTTGCCATTTGACTACGGAACCCTAACAACTATCACAAAAGGGGTTTTTCGGAAATTCTCAGAACACTTTTTTTTATGTGAATTGACCACACTTAGTTCGGCTAGTCACGGATCCAAAAACCCTACGGTTTAGGTATCAGGGTATAAGCCTGCTGCCACAGGAATTTACTCCTGTCCAGCTGCCTTGCTTCACGTCAAGTGAATTTGCCTATGTCGAATAAACAATTGAAGGGTACAGGGAAATAATGTGCTTTGTTAGTTGAGCTTAATTTTTCACAATTGCATTTTTTAAGTTAATCACCTTATAACTTTTTTTGTACTAACTTTATTGATACTTATCATTACAGAAAACTATACTTATACATCTGTTTTTAGGACAAGTTTGTCACAAAAGCTTTAAAACTAAAAATACCTTTATTCTTACAAAAAACAAACATAAACCCCTTTTGCACCGGAAAAAAACATGCAATGTCAGTGGAATCATAAGTACAAAACATACTTTGTCCATGCAGGACATGCAGGAAAGAAAGAAACAAATTCGAATAATAATTTTCAAAATGACATCTACAGATTGATTATAAGATTGCCTGTCCTAAAATACAGCACGTTCTTGCCTTTGGTTCCATATGACATTGCATTTTTATTCCCTGTTTTGAACGACAAATCATGTTTCTTTATTTGAATTGGTTGACATGTCAGTTTCTTTTCGTGTACATGATTATTTTAAACAGCAAAAACACTGTGACTTAGCACGTTTCTTCCGTGTTTCTATTCATCATACTATAGCTCATGGCAAGGCGAACATTTTGGCATCGAAATCTAATTTTTATAAAAATATTGACATTGCATGTTCTTTCCCTGTACCCTTCAATTAGAAACTGTCAATAAGCCGCTTGGACCGACGACGGTACCAAGGTTAAGCCTGTGTACATTAGTACCAGCAGCGCGCTGAATGAAGGTCAATCGAAAAATATATTGTAGAAGTGTAGATAGTGATTGTGCCTACGATTTGTATTCAGTTATTATTAGATTCAGATTCAGATATTTATTTCGACACCTAAATTGTGTCTCTCACTCCAACAATGCGCGTTTTATTTTATTATGAAAAAAATATACAACTTATAAAAAAATCCTCTGGGAGAAATATGCATGATAAAATTATTAATGCTTTTAAATAAAAATATTTGGTACTCCACATATAATAATTATCAAGACACTTATACACAAAATGTTCAGGAGAAGCCCAAGAAAACAATGAGAACGAGGGTTTATTCTGCTTGTTTTTTTAGTTTTTGTATAGGTTGACCCTGGAAAAAGCTGCTAAAAACACCATGTTTGTTAGCAATTGTTTACGACAAGGTGGGATTTGAAGGGGGTTTGTTAAGTAAATAAGCCACATTTTGAGTACAATTTTTTTTATAAAGTTCTCTTTATTCTTGACTTTCGTGATCAATTTTTATATTTTTTCTGTGTGGCCTGGTTAATATGAAATACATTTTTTGAAAATTTCAAAAATCTCGTAATTTGCATATCGCCTTAATATAAAACGGGTCATATTCTCAGAACAGAGTTTTTCATTATAGCTCTACCATCTAGTAAAGTAAAACAAAATATTATATCCATCTTTGTAACTCACTCTCTACATTTCGTAAGAGGCGTCGTCATTCCCCCTGCCACCCACAACCCAAACAATTTTACGCTAATGGGGCCAACTGGCTCAACTTTTGTAATGGTTAAAATTAGGTCTATTACCAGCGGTTCCCGAATTACAAGTTTCCATGAGCTCGCTTGATAGTTTAATCCGAGGTTTAATCGTGGTCGTTTCTATAAAGTGCTTAGTCGCAAAAGTCATTGAGTTTAGTTAAAACCGATAAAGGTAATAATTTACTTAGTGTGACCAGAAACATATCTACAGTCCTTTTTATACCATCCTTGATATGTGTTGAAGAAGGGGGAACACATCAGTGTTCAAGCCCTTGCAGTTGAGTAGTAGAAGGAAGCTTGCCGATGTCATGTTTATTCACAAGATATTGCACAATAAAATAAACTGTACCGATTTGCTAGCACAAATTAACATAACTGTGCCTAGAAGTACAGCTACAAGGTGTTCTGATTTGTTCCATATTCCAAGTGGCCGGAACAACGCAGGGAAAAGGCGACCATTTTACAGAATTTGCAAAACCTATAACAGTAGCTTTAATTCCATCGACATATTCGCAACAAGTCAGCGTGCTTTTAGAGACACTATAATAAAAAAATTGAGAATAAGTGAATTGGAACTTTTAATATCAGACTCAGTAAAGAATACCATACAAAAATATTAAAAACTTAAAAAAAAAATATAAAAATAAAAATTGAACAGAAATAATGAATGTTGTATTGTAAGTTGGACTATTACAGGTTGGAGTGTGCAAAGAGTATTGTTAAGCCCTAAATGATAGTTAAGTATTTGTTAGTTTATTTATATTGTAACTCTTGTTTATTTGGGTGGTGGGCTTATTTTACAGTAATTGTAGCATAGTGTGTAATTTGTTCTTGTTAGTAATGATATGATATAATTTTAGTATTAAGCCATACTCCAAATAATTAGTTTTTAACTTTGTGGCAATAGAGGTAGGCTTTAGATTAGTTACTATTATTTCTTGTTTATTATTTGTGTTGTTATGTTTAAAGCTGTTGTGTTGTCCTTGAAATAAAAATTAAAAAAAAGATTAATTTGAAGAATCTTTTCCTATCCTTACTGAAGTGCATACATTTATATTGTATACTATATTAACTCCCTCTTCTCTCTCTTTCTCGTCATTCAGTTGATGGTGTTGAACAAGAGTACCACTGAATAAAGTACATAACATGTAAGTCTATTACATACATATATAGGTATCCTTATTTAAGTATTTATGTAGTATTCGTTTGTAGTTTGTCATATTGCTTTCCTGCTTAATACATTGCCACAAACATTTATTAACCGACGAAAAAGGAGGAGGTTCTCAAGTCGTCGCTTACATAGGAAGTTTCGGGATAGGCTTGAGAAACTTCAGGAATAGAAAGTACCTATTATTACAAGAAAAAAAAAATCCTTATCACTCAAATGGAAAATCACAAAAATTTAAAATTGTAATAAAAACTCGATGGACAGTCAGTGAGTTTGGGGAGTTTTGGCAACAGTGCTGTCTAGATCTAGGGAGTGCAATGACCTAGTCCAGTTCCCTTTTCCTTTTGATGTTATTCAAATTTAAGTTTGTGGAATTTACCTACATGCAGTTCAATTCTACTAGTTAAGCATACACGTTAGTCATTGTATTTTTATTTAATAAAGGTGGACATTAGGTAACTGTCCACCAAACCTCGATGAAACATTTTTATTATAAAGTATTATGAAACGATTTTTAGCAAAAAGTACTATAAAATGACCGAATCTGGGAAAAAGTTTCAAAGCTTTTCGTCTTCAAATATGGACCCCTGTCGAACCTTGAAGTTTCGAAACCCTCCCCTGAAACACCCTGTATATATATATATTTTTTTTTAATAACCAAGCATAACTTTTTACAGAGCAGTCCGATTTTGATGGTTCTTATTTCATTCTTCTTGGATAAGGTATACCGCGAAGGTGGTCCCAAAATTCGAAAAAAAAACAACCCCTAAGTGTAGAAAAAAAAACGGCATGATTCTGTCAGCCTCGGTAGCTCAGTGGTGCGGTCGAGCGCGGTCAGTAGGTAATTGTATGGGCGACCGCTGGAGGCTGACGGTGGATCAAATTTCACGTAAAACTGTAGATCCCTTCCCGTCTTAACTCAACTAGGTGGTAGGGTTTATCTGGTACCACCGCACTGAATGACGGACGTCGGTCGAAACGGCCATGTAAATAGTTCGTGATTTCCGCCCAGTTCAGTGTAATGAACATGAAATGAAGGGAAGCACTGACATGACACCTAGTTCACCCGGTGTTATGGGCTGACATCACGGATGTTGTGAGTGATGTAGCGAGCCGTATCAGTTTCCATAAAAAAAACGGTTTACAGCAGCTACCTCATGTTTATCTTATTTCATTCATTTTGATGAGAACTTTAGACCTAGCTGGGTTACGACTGTCATCGAGGGTCTGATAATGGAGACGGAAGGCTATCGAGGGAAATCCTTATTTGGAGAAATAACGAATAATATAGATAAAAATGGAAATAAAATTATTATAACGATTAATGCAAGTTTAACAAGATATATAATCGTATATACTTAAAAAAAATATTTATGTTGGAACATGTACATATGTATGTATGTATATATTATTTATTGAACACCAATTTATAAAATTCTAACTAACCTTTGGGATATGGGAGAAGTACACGCTGGCGAACAAGAATAGTTTGTGGCAATGTGTTAGACTGTAAAGAAATATGTATGATAAACTACATGTGAATACTACATAAATACTTTAATAAGCATATATAATGTATATAATAAACTTACATATTATGTACATTATGGATCATTATGGACAATTTCCAATAAAGCAAAAAGTAGTTATTCGGAGGTAGTTATAATTCATTTCAAATTATTACTTGCAAAATTGGGACTGAAAGTTGTCGTTTATTTTGGAAACAACTTAAAACGATTAAGAAATTATTAAACTATTTTTTTATTATTAAATTAAAATTATGATTAAACAAAATACATTTCGTCCACATCTGCCGTCTCCCTCACCGTACCCAAAACACTAGCCGCGGTTTACGAAAACTTCACTGCTTGCGGTTCATTCCTTCTTCCTAACCTGTCGCCCGCGCGCGGTTTAAAATTGCAATAGAATATAAATATTGAAACATGCATCAATAAGCTAATCAAGTCGCCTTGAAATTACCGAACACCCTCGATACGCGCTCAACGGCAGTTTCAACAATTGCCAAAATCAATAAAACCGATGTCAGCGATCCGAAGTCACCGCGACACTCGGTGCTTTTAACTTTTACAATCTCGTCAAAAGGAGACGGGGATTGTAATAAAATGAGGTATGGTTAAAAAAATGGTTATATTTTTCTTTATCAAACTGTAAAATATCAACCCAATTTTTAATCTAGAAAACGAGAAATCTTAAAAAATTGTATTAAAAAAACGATTACAATTTGTACCGTGTGGGGCCGGTACTTTAAAAGAATAGCCCCACTGCATCTCTCCCCGTGTATGTCGTAAAAGGCGACTAAGGGATATGACTCCCTTCTTATATTACTAGGTGGTAGGGTTTAACCCGCCCGGGTTGGTACCACCGCACTGAATGAAAGGTCGGTCGAAACGGCTATGTAAATAGTTTGTGTTTTCCGTCCAGTTCAGTGTAGCCGGCTCGAACGAAGGGAAGCACTGACGTGGCACCAAGTTCACCCGGTGTTATGGGCTGACATCACGGATGTTGTAGGTGATGTAGCCAACCGTGTCAGTCTCCATAAAAAAAAAAAAAAAAATTAAACTATAAATCCATTAATGTAAATACATGATTTAACCTAACCTCACTATTACTAAATCTCTAAAAACTCTGCTCTCAGATTGCCAAAATCTGCTGAATTTTCAGTGAAGATTTAATAATATTTAGGCTATTAATTGACACCATTTTCATCTTTTTACAATCGGGCCCAAGATTGTATAAAAACGTATCCGTCTCCTTTCTGTCGGTAGGTAAATATTTGTATTAAATATCAGCTGGCTGGCGATTATAAAATAGCAGACAACGCGCCTTTATAATCAAAAGTTTCAAAGTATAAAAGCTATCTTAAAAAAACCCATTAAAACTATTTTGTCTATCAGAGTTAGATTCAGATATTTACTCGTATTTCGCTATAAAGAACACACTACATTAACAATATTTCATTGAGACATAATCATAATCAGTACGGTTCGTTATTTTTTTTTTGACGTGTCCTGTCATGTGTCCCGTTATCCCGTATACTGTCATGTAACGTTAAGTAACGTAAAGTCAGCCTCGATAGCTCAGTGGTGCAGACAGTCAACTGTCGCTATTGAATGTTAAGCAACGCTGTGTGCGGTCAGTACTTGAATGGGTGACCGCTGACCGTTGGAGGCTGACCGAGGTTCGGATTCCTCGTAAAACTGTAGGTCCCTTCCCTCCTAATCTTACTTGGTGGTAGGGTTTAACCCGCCCGGGTTGGTACCACCGCACTGAATGAAACGTCGGTCGAAACGGCTATGTAAATAGTTTGTGTTTTCCGACCAGTTCAGTGTAGCCAGCACGATCAAAGGGGGAAGCACTGACATGGCACCTAGTTCACCCGGTGTTATGGGCTGAGATCACGGACGTTGTAGGTGATGTAGCCAACCGTGTCAGTTTCCATAAAAAAAAAATGTACTACCTACTTACTTTATTAGTCTAATATTGGTTGCGCAACATGTTTGCAAAGAAACAAACAAAACAGCTACGATACGAATGGTTATAAATTAATTAAACACGACCAACTCTGAGAATGTACTCGTAGATTGCAGTCGCCGCTATATTTAGATGCATTCGTGTAGCTTAGTCCGTCTGTGTGTCAGACTCAGAACTCAGAAGCAATGAATAGTGCTTTCTATAAGCCCCGCATTATATACCTACACACTAGCTGCGCCCGCAGCTACGCTCACGGCAAGGTAGCAAAACAAGCAGCGGCGGGTGGCCGAGTGGTTTTGGCATCGGCTTCTCATGCGAGAGGTCCGAGGTTCGAATCCCGTCGGCGTCTACCAATGAGTTTTTTCTGACGAAAAAATATACGTGCATACCTACCTGCTTCGCCGTTCGGCACCGGTGTAAAACTGTAGGTCCCTTCCCTTGCTCCTTACTACGTGGTGTATGCTCAAATTGTAGCCGAATGGGTTATGCCACCGTACTAGATGTAAGATGGCCGCATAGCAGCCTCGGTTGTGTTCTCCTCTATTCCAGTGCAATGGTGGCTAAGCAATCAAGGGAAGTCACCGGTATTTGCACCTACCTTCTCTGAGGTGATAATGGCTGGTCGGAGCATGTGCTTAGGCCCCTCCGACTCAGCCACCCATACCGGATTACATAAACAAATTCACAGATCTCATGCATTACATGACCTTCGGGTACAGTGAAAATTACTTTTTGGGCGTATTCAAATACAAGCGTATAGTGAGTCGCCGACTGTGAGCTATAAGAAATGATTCATCTGTCATCCGAAATGAAGATCTCGACGAGATCTATCATTTGTCCCACCCAACACACGAGTAGTCTAGAATCGGTAGTTTCCGAGGCTTGACAAAAATGGTCTAAATTAAAAAATAAAAATAAAACTATCAAGTTTAAATTCTTAATTTCAGTATATGCATACACGAAAACCATTTTAACTACCCACACTGCAAGATAAAGACGACTCGCGTAACGGAAAATAAAAAAAAAATCGTAACTCCCAAGTTTTTCACTTTTCTTTTTCCAAATAAAAAAAATGCCCCCAGATATTGAGTCCATCTACAATATAAAAATATAAAAGTTTAAATATACATTTAGAAATATCTTTAATTTTAAACCGCCTAAAAACGGCTATTTTATGCAGTTTTTTGCGATTTTCTCAAAAACTCTCAATGTTTTTTATTTTATTTTTTCACCATCTTGTAGCCCTCATCGTGAAGTGATTTATAGTTCGATATCTAGTGAACTCCTTGATTCACGACAGATGTTGATATAATAGTCTGTAACTCGTTAAAGGGACATGTACGA
This sequence comes from Nematopogon swammerdamellus, assembly GCA_946902875.1. Taxonomy (NCBI): domain Eukaryota; kingdom Metazoa; phylum Arthropoda; class Insecta; order Lepidoptera; family Adelidae; genus Nematopogon; species Nematopogon swammerdamellus. The sequence continues at coordinate 5,445,704 of OX336357.1, read as the reverse complement.
GCCCCTCCACTTTGGAAGTCCTCATCCTCAGCGAGATCACAGGTTGCTTCTCTTCGATCTGATGATTCAGCGGACAACTGACACAGCCTCAGCAACCACACACTGTGATACTCGGACTCTTAGGACCGCCTATGCAGAAGCTCCACTCAAAGAAGGAACAGGCTGACACATCAGCTGACCCCTGCGGTCCTCCTCCTCAACAGAGCTCATAGGCAACGGTTTCACTGAAACCCCTCCGAAGCCATCAATCTTCAGTCTCCGCAGCCGAAAGAAGCATTCATCTGCAGTTTCCGCAGCCCAAAGAAGTCTTCATCTTCAGTCTCCGCAGCCCACAGAAAACTTCATCTTCAGTCTCCGCAGCCCACAGAAGCCGTAATCTCCATGCTCCGCAGCACACAGAAGCCTTTATCTTCATTCTCCGCAGCCCACAGCAGCCGTAATCTTCAGTCTCAGCAGCCCACAGAAGCCTTCATCATCAGTCTCCGCAGCCCACAGAAGCCTTTATCTTCAGTCTCCTCAGCCCACAGAAGCCTCCATCTTCAGTCTCCGCAGCCCACAGAAGCCTTCATCTTCAGTCTCAGCAGCCCACAGAAGCCTTCATCTTCAGCCTCGCACCCCACAAAAGCCTTCATCATCAGTCTCCGCAGCCCACAGAAGCCTTTATCTTCAGTCTCCTCAGCCCACAGAAGCCTCCATCTTCAGTCTCCGCAGCCCACAGAAGCCTTCATCATCAGTCTCCGCAGCCCACAGAAGCCTTTATCTTCAGTCTCCTCAGCCCACAGAAGCCTCCATCTTCAGTCTCCGCAGCCCACAGAAGCCTTCATCTTCAGTCTCAGCAGCCCACAGAAGCCTTCATCTTCAGCCTCGCACCCCACAAAAGCCTTTATCTTCAGTCTCCGCAGCCCACAGAAGCCTTCATCTTCCGCCTCGCAGCCCACAGAAGCCTTTATCTTCAGTTTCCGCAGCCCACAGAAGCCTTCATCTTCAGTCTTCACAGCCCACAGAAGCCTAAGGCACAACCTCGTCCACTTCAGATTTCAGCAGACCTCGTGGCCCCACATAAGCCGCTAAGATAAAAAAACTTCTTTTTTTATGGAAGCTGGCACGCTTTGCTACATCACCTGCAACATCCGTGATGTCAGCCCATAACACCAGGTGAGCTAAGTGCCATGTCAGTGCTTCCTTCATTCCATGTCAGCTACACTGAACTGAACGGAAAACAAAAACTATTTACATAGTCGTTTCGACCGACGTTTCATTCAGTGCGGTGGTACCAACCCGGGCGGCGTATATCGAAATGCTACTTCAATACGTCCCTAACGTAACCTAACCTAACTCAGTTCGTCCCAGCCGCGGGGACGTATTGAAGTAGCATTTCGATGTAGGCACCCGGGCGGGATAAACTCGGTGGAAAAACCCTACCACCTAAGGTAAGAAGGAAAGGGACCTACAGTTTACTTAACGTGGAAGCCGACCGACCGCACCATTGAGCTACCGAGGCTGACAAAATTGTAATAATATAACTAAAAAAACAGAACCTAACAGAGCCTAACAGAAAAAACCTACACCTAACAGCTCGCACACAATCTTAGTTTCAGATTGTTGAAATAAGGAAAAGAATAAGAAAGAACAAAAAATCCGCGCGACGCGGCGTTGCAACGCGACGCGGCGCTGCGGGCGGTGGTGGTGTGGTTAAGTAATCTGTGGCGTGGTGCTATAAGATATTTTCTAACTTAAAAATGTAATATCTTTTGATTCTCTGGGTTGATTTTGATAAAATAAACACTAAATGTTACTCAGAATAAAGCTTCATATTTTTTAGTAATTCGATTTTGAATCCAATGAGCGTCTTTTGCGTGATGCACGCACAAACGAACAAACAAACCGACCAACCTACAAACCGACAAACAGACAACAATTTCAAAAATAGTTTTTTTTTTTACTTTAATAATTCTATTACTTATTTCTTCCGTCTCCCAGTTATTGTTTTGCAAAAATAGTTAATGTACAGACACGGTAAGTCTACGATTTTATTATATGTCTATACATATAATCTATATATCTATAGATAGATAGATAATTAGCTTTTGCCTGCGGCTTCTCTCGCGTGAAATTCGTATGAATATTAATAAATAATTAAATATTATGTAATGGAGGGGTAAAACGTTTTCGATGTGCAGACCAACTTTGACAGATATTGATGTGTGTGGGTATAGCCAAGGGGTTCGTCCCAATAAATGCAACGTAACTATATATTGGCAGCGCCCCCGCGCCGCCTGCCAGTTCACGTGTCGTGTACAGTACGCTACTCGAGTCGGAAATATCAAACAACAAAGTAATCAAAATTTTAGAAATGCTTAGTTTCACGTTGCATACCATTTACTTCCGTCTCAAGATATATTTGGGCGCAATTTTACTATGCAAGTCGCCTGCTAGCTGCGCTCGCTATGCATCTTTTCTCACATGCGATCTCTTGTTCAGACTAAAAGAGGCAATTTTCAAACAGTTGAGGCGAAACTTTTTAACGCATGGGGGGATGGGGACTAAACTTAGAAAAAGTGAAACGTCACGAAAGTACGAACGGAAGTCACAACGTTACTATGAGATTGTTTTGAAGTCGAACCATTGTATGAGTTGAAACGAATATTGCATAGATGACGCTATACCGATCGAAATTAAATTAATAATTGGATTTTATATACAAAAGCGTAAGAAGCTTAGCTTCAGTCGGGTGTCCCAGGGCACTTCGCCTTTTTTCCGCTTCCGTAAACATACGGAAGGCTACTAGTCCAACGTTCTCTGCCTGTCTGTCTGTCTGTCAGTCCGAGCGAGTGCTGTATCTTTGGTTGAAATTTTCAAACAATAAAATGTTATTATGGCGACCGACCGAAGGGAAGCACTGACGTGGCATCAAGTTCACCCGGTGTTATGGGCTGACATCACGGATGTTGTAGGTGATGTAGCCAACCGTGTCGGTTTGCATAAAAAAAATGTGCCAACAAATAATAAAAAAAACTAAAAGTAAAATATTTAGGGGTGTTCCCATACAAAAAACCGTGCTAAGAATCGGTTAGATGGCGCCACCGCTTTTTATATTTTTCATTGTAGAAAGACAAAAGATAAACCGATGTGGATTTTAACAGGTATGGTGTAGCGGACCTACGGAACCCTTCGTGCGCGAGCAAAATTCGCACTCGATTTTTTTAAAATAATCTGCATTTTTTTGTTTTTTTTGTTTTTTTGTTTTTTTATGGAAACTGACACGATTGGCTACATCCGTGATGTCAGCCCATAACACCGCGTAAACTTAGTGTCACGTCAGTGCTTCCCTTCGGTCGTGCCGGCTGCACTGAACTGGACGGCAAAACACAAACTATTTACATAGCCGTTTCGACCGACCTTTCATTCGCCTCCATTTCCGCCTGCATTTTCGCCTCCTCGACGTGATGTGGCCCTTCTATAATGTTGAATGTAACTAAATGTACTTATATTCGCAGCGCGGAGCGGCGCGGGTCGTGTCCGGTGTACTCGAGTCGCGAATATCATGAGCTTATCATCATACAAGCGCCGGCTGCAGCAATCACACAACACACATATCTAGCTAGCTAGGACAGGGCCAAAGAGTAAAGTAATATAGGGACAGGGCTATTCGTAGATACGCCAAACAGAGATTATTAACTAAGAACTCGTAGGTATGCCAAACATAGATTATTAACTAAGAACTGGGAGTGTCCTATTTGATTTCCTACGAATAGACCTACCAGGCGGGACAGTGCTATTCGCAGGTATGAGGTATTCGTAGGTACGAACTGCACTATGCGAGTTGGTTTAAAAAAAATAACCACGGTTAAATTACAGAAGATGCGTATATGCGATAATTTAACCCTAACCTAATGTTGAGGAGGCGCATGTCGTTTTTGTTACGTTTCGTTGAAAACTTCCATAGTGCAGTTTGCATACCTGCGACAGGGCTATTAACTAACCTAATGTTGAGGCGGCGCATGTCGTTTTTGTTACGTTTCGTTGAAAACTTCCATAGTGCAGTTTGCATACCTGCGACAGGGCTATTAACTAACCTAATGTTGAGGCGGCGCATGTCGTTTTTGTTACGTTTCGTTGAAAACTTCCACAGTGCAGTTTGCATACCTGCGACAGGGCTATTAACTAACCTAATGTTGAGGCGGCGCATGTCGTTTTTGTTACGTTTCGTTGAAAACTTCCACAGTGCAGTTTGCATACCTGCGACAGGGCTATTAACTAATCTAATGTTGAGGCGGCGCATGTCGTTTTTGTTACGTTTCGTTGAAAACTTCCACAGTGCAGTTTGCATACCTGCGACAGGGCTATTAACTAATCTAATGTTGAGGCGGCGCATGTCGTTTTTGTTACGTTTCGTTGAAAACTTCCACAGTGCAGTTTGCATACCTGCGACAGGGCTATTAACTAATCTAATGTTGAGGCGGCGCATGTCGTTTTTGTTACGTTTCGTTGAAAACTTCCACAGTGCAGTTTGCATACCTGCGACAGGGCTATTAACTAACCTAATGTTGAGGCGGCGCATGTCGTTTTTGTTACGTTTCGTTGAAAACTTCCACAGTGCAGTTTGCATACCTGCGACAGGGCTATTAACTAATCTAATGTTGAGGCGGCGCATGTCGTTTTTGTTACGTTTCGTTGAAAACTTCCACAGTGCAGTTTGCATACCTGCGACAGGGCTATTAACTAACCTAATGTTGAGGCGGCGCATGTCGTTTTTGTTACGTTTCGTTGAAAACTTCCACAGTGCAGTTTGCATACCTGCGACAGGGCTATTAACTAACCTAATGTTGAGGCGGCGCATGTCGTTTTTGTTACGTTTCGTTGAAAACTTCCATAGTGCAGTTTGCATACCTGCGACAGGGCTATTAACTAACCTAATGTTGAGGCGGCGCATGTCGTTTTTGTTACGTTTCGTTGAAAACTTCCACAGTGCAGTTTGCATACCTGCGACAGGGCTATTAACTAACCTAATGTTGAGGCGGCGCATGTCGTTTTTGTTACGTTTCGTTGAAAACTTCCACAGTGCAGTTTGCATACCTGCGACAGGGCTATTAACTAATCTAATGTTGAGGCGGCGCATGTCGTTTTTGTTACGTTTCGTTGAAAACTTCCACAGTGCAGTTTGCATACCTGCGACAGGGCTATTAACTAATCTAATGTTGAGGCGGCGCATGTCGTTTTTGTTACGTTTCGTTGAAAACTTCCACAGTGCAGTTTGCATACCTGCGACAGGGCTATTAACTAACCTAATGTTGAGGCGGCGCATGTCGTTTTTGTTACGTTTCGTTGAAAACTTCCACAGTGCAGTTTGCATACCTGCGACAGGGCTATTAACTAACCTAATGTTGAGGCGGCGCATGTCGTTTTTGTTACGTTTCGTTGAAAACTTCCACAGTGCAGTTTGCATACCTGCGACAGGGCTATTAACTAATCTAATGTTGAGGCGGCGCATGTCGTTTTTGTTACGTTTCGTTGAAAACTTCCACAGTGCAGTTTGCATACCTGCGACAGGGCTATTAACTAATCTAATGTTGAGGCGGCGCATGTCGTTTTTGTTACGTTTCGTTGAAAACTTCCACAGTGCAGTTTGCATACCTGCGACAGGGCTATTAACTAATCTAATGTTGAGGCGGCGCATGTCGTTTTTGTTACGTTTCGTTGAAAACTTCCACAGTGCAGTTTGCATACCTGCGACAGGGCTATTAACTAACCTAATGTTGAGGCGGCGCATGTCGTTTTTGTTACGTTTCGTTGAAAACTTCCACAGTGCAGTTTGCATACCTGCGACAGGGCTATTAACTAATCTAATGTTGAGGCGGCGCATGTCGTTTTTGTTACGTTTCGTTGAAAACTTCCACAGTGCAGTTTGCATACCTGCGACAGGGCTATTAACTAATCTAATGTTGAGGCGGCGCATGTCGTTTTTGTTACGTTTCGTTGAAAACTTCCACAGTGCAGTTTGCATACCTGCGACAGGGCTATTAACTAACCTAATGTTGAGGCGGCGCATGTCGTTTTTGTTACGTTTCGTTGAAAACTTCCACAGTGCAGTTTGCATACCTGCGACAGGGCTATTAACTAATCTAATGTTGAGGCGGCGCATGTCGTTTTTGTTACGTTTCGTTGAAAACTTCCACAGTGCAGTTTGCATACCTGCGACAGGGCTATTAACTAATCTAATGTTGAGGCGGCGCATGTCGTTTTTGTTACGTTTCGTTGAAAACTTCCACAGTGCAGTTTGCATACCTGCGACAGGGCTATTAACTAACCTAATGTTGAGGCGGCGCATGTCGTTTTTGTTACGTTTCGTTGAAAACTTCCACAGTGCAGTTTGCATACCTGCGACAGGGCTATTAACTAATCTAATGTTGAGGCGGCGCATGTCGTTTTTGTTACGTTTCGTTGAAAACTTCCACAGTGCAGTTTGCATACCTGCGACAGGGCTATTAACTAATCTAATGTTGAGGCGGCGCATGTCGTTTTTGTTACGTTTCGTTGAAAACTTCCACAGTGCAGTTTGCATACCTGCGACAGGGCTATTAACTAATCTAATGTTGAGGCGGCGCATGTCGTTTTTGTTACGTTTCGTTGAAAACTTCCACAGTGCAGTTTGCATACCTGCGACAGGGCTATTAACTAACCTAATGTTGAGGCGGCGCATGTCGTTTTTGTTACGTTTCGTTGAAAACTTCCACAGTGCAGTTTGCATACCTGCGACAGGGCTATTAACTAATCTAATGTTGAGGCGGCGCATGTCGTTTTTGTTACGTTTCGTTGAAAACTTCCACAGTGCAGTTTGCATACCTGCGACAGGGCTATTAACTAATCTAATGTTGAGGCGGCGCATGTCGTTTTTGTTACGTTTCGTTGAAAACTTCCACAGTGCAGTTTGCATACCTGCGACAGGGCTATTAACTAATCTAATGTTGAGGCGGCGCATGTCGTTTTTGTTACGTTTCGTTGAAAACTTCCACAGTGCAGTTTGCATACCTGCGACAGGGCTATTAACTAACCTAATGTTGAGGCGGCGCATGTCGTTTTTGTTACGTTTCGTTGAAAACTTCCACAGTGCAGTTTGCATACCTGCGACAGGGCTATTAACTAATCTAATGTTGAGGCGGCGCATGTCGTTTTTGTTACGTTTCGTTGAAAACTTCCACAGTGCAGTTTGCATACCTGCGACAGGGCTATTAACTAATCTAATGTTGAGGCGGCGCATGTCGTTTTTGTTACGTTTCGTTGAAAACTTCCACAGTGCAGTTTGCATACCTGCGACAGGGCTATTAACTAATCTAATGTTGAGGCGGCGCATGTCGTTTTTGTTACGTTTCGTTGAAAACTTCCACAGTGCAGTTTGCATACCTGCGACAGGGCTATTAACTAATCTAATGTTGAGGCGGCGCATGTCGTTTTTGTTACGTTTCGTTGAAAACTTCCACAGTGCAGTTTGCATACCTGCGACAGGGCTATTAACTAATCTAATGTTGAGGCGGCGCATGTCGTTTTTGTTACGTTTCGTTGAAAACTTCCACAGTGCAGTTTGCATACCTGCGACAGGGCTATTAACTAACCTAATGTTGAGGCGGCGCATGTCGTTTTTGTTACGTTTCGTTGAAAACTTCCACAGTGCAGTTTGCATACCTGCGACAGGGCTATTAACTAATCTAATGTTGAGGCGGCGCATGTCGTTTTTGTTACGTTTCGTTGAAAACTTCCACAGTGCAGTTTGCATACCTGCGACAGGGCTATTAACTAATCTAATGTTGAGGCGGCGCATGTCGTTTTTGTTACGTTTCGTTGAAAACTTCCACAGTGCAGTTTGCATACCTGCGACAGGGCTATTAACTAATCTAATGTTGAGGCGGCGCATGTCGTTTTTGTTACGTTTCGTTGAAAACTTCCACAGTGCAGTTTGCATACCTGCGACAGGGCTATTAACTAATCTAATGTTGAGGCGGCGCATGTCGTTTTTGTTACGTTTCGTTGAAAACTTCCACAGTGCAGTTTGCATACCTGCGACAGGGCTATTAACTAACCTAATGTTGAGGCGGCGCATGTCGTTTTTGTTACGTTTCGTTGAAAACTTCCACAGTGCAGTTTGCATACCTGCGACAGGGCTATTAACTAATCTAATGTTGAGGCGGCGCATGTCGTTTTTGTTACGTTTCGTTGAAAACTTCCACAGTGCAGTTTGCATACCTGCGACAGGGCTATTAACTAACCTAATGTTGAGGCGGCGCATGTCGTTTTTGTTACGTTTCGTTGAAAACTTCCATAGTGCAGTTTGCATACCTGCGACAGGGCTATTCGTAGGTATACATGCATGCAGGTATACCTACGAATAGACGCTTCCAGCTAGCTAGCGTACTATTCGGTTTTACGCCAAACTTAATATAGGTAATGTATTGTTGATGTGCACCTAGTATTTTGACTGGCGATTTTATACTTGATTTTTATTATTAATAACTTTAATTTTAATAGGAAATATTATGTATTAGCATCAAGTGCGAGGCGGGATCGCGCAACGAGGTTTCCAAATCACAAAAAAAAAAACAGTTTCATAAGCTATATAATATATATATATATAAGCTAAATAATATATATATATATAACAGTTTAAAGAAGGAGGGGTCTGTCTGAAAATCAGTGCAGCGGCAAAAGTCACGCCCGCTGTCGCAGCAATACGTTGAGACAGATACCAATTTACCTTATTGTTGTATTAAATTGATAAAATTTGTATTAAATTGATATAAATTCATTAAATTGTCTAATCATGTAAGTTAAGATAAACAAACATATTTCATTTCTTTTCATTTCATAGACGTTTTCCTATGAAAAGGAAAAGTCGATTTAATGGTTTTTATTAGGTTTCCGCATCCCATACGGAAGCCTATTACTAAGCCTACGCCGTCTGTCTGTCTGTCTGTCCGTCCGTCCGTCCGTCCGTCCGTCCGTCTGTCTGTCCGAGGGATGTATCTCTTGAACCGTAATAGGTAGCCCGTTGAAATTTTCACAGAATCTGTGTTATTATGGCGGATATAGCAATAAAGAATAAAACATCATCATCATAATCATCATCAGCCTGTATCGGTCCACTGATGGACATAGGCCTCTCCAAAACATAGAAAAAGTAAAAAATTAACGGGGGTTCCCATACAAGAAACGTGGTTTTTAAGTGATCGTTTGATTTCATCAGTATGGGAAACCGAGTTGATTCACTAAAATAGCATTACCTACCTAGCGCAGCTACGCCTAGAAGTAGTGTGCGGACACTTGAAGATTGCAAGTTTATTAAATATCGTTAGCGGCGCCGCCGCCGCGGCTACCGCGCCGCCGTGTCGCCGCGCTGCCGTCGGTGGTGGCGCGAAAGCTAATTCCTCGAGACGGAGTCAGTTTTACTCAATTATAGACGTTTTTACATTTACGAAAGTAGCGTCACGAAAATGTATGTCGTCGTGACGGAATCTTGGAAAATATGGGTCATAAGTTTAAATAACTTGTTGTTAGAAACACAAAAATAAATACAAAAAAAAAACGTCTCACGTAATTGGCCAGTTTTTATTAATTGTTATTTTCTTTACAGTTCGTACCATCATCACACTGAGTTTGACCCTTGTATGTATTACCGTTTTTTATGATAGAGCAAAAAAACAAAAGACGTTGAAACCGTACCGTGTGGGTTCGGTACTTAAAAAGAATAGCCCCACTGCACCTCTCCCCGTGCATGTCGTAAAAGGCGACTAAGGAATAAGGACAAGATGCAGTGCTAAAGGGTGACAGGTTCGCCACCTCTCACCTTGGCACGGTACTTCCACCGAGTCATGCAGCAGGTGGGTCTTCGTGCCTTACTTGCTGCTTGATCGATTGAATCTTGTTCGAATACTTTGCGAAACGTGGTGGTCGGTGTTGTGCTGTAATTTACCAAAGTTCTTGCAGCACAACACCGATTACTCTGCTTACCCCGATTGTCGGGATTCAGCGTGTGTGGTATGTATGTATATGTATGTAACGTTGTATGGGGACCCCTAAATTTTTTACTTTTTCGTTTTGTTTTATTGGTTAGGATATCACATATTTTGTGAAAATGTCAACCGGCCACCCATTACGGTTCAAAACATACAGCCCTTCAAAGGTGGGAGAGACGGACGGCGTAGGCTTAGTACTAGGTTCTCGAATGGATACGGAACCCTAAAAATACAAAAATACACAAGTGCATCACGTTTTTTATAGAACATGGCATAGTATAATCTTGGTGAACTAGGGGCTATATCCGTGCTTCATTTTCTTAGTTCGTGTCGGCTACACTGAACTGGACGGAAAACACGAACCATTTTCACGAATTACAAAAGGGCTCAACGTTCCAACGTTCAGCCATTCAAAGTTCGACGGCGCCCGAACTTGCTTAACATCGATGATGTCGTTGCGAAACTACGAAAATATCAATAATAAAAATAAAACTCGAAAATACCATCGTGACGACGCTTTCGTCTCTAATTTTCGTAAATGTAAAATCGACTTTAAAGCTGATTGAATCTGGCCGCCAACACGGTGTCGTTAGTAGCAGGTGTTCGGAAATCTCAGTTAATGCTTAGTGGAAGATCACTTAGGAGGGATGAAACTGACAGTGGCGGATCCAGCCTTACAATTTGGACATTTATTTTATGAAAACTGACACGGTTGGCTACATCACCTACAACATCCTTGATGTCAGCCCGGGTAAACTAGGCACCATGTCAGTGCTTCCCTTAATTTCACGTCGGCTACACTGAACTGGACGGAAAACCCGGGCGGGATAAGCCCAACCACCTAGTAAGGTAAGAAGGGAAGGGACCTAACAGTTTTACGTGTAATCCGAATCACGGTCTGTCTCCAACGGCCGAGTGGTTACCAGAGTAATCAGACCGCAAAATTAATCTGAACTGATTTTTGAAGAAATTTTCCATGTGCGGATTGCCAGTTCTATCAGTTACATTTGGAGGGGTTGAAGCTTCAGCCCTCTTAGCATAGCATAAGAAAGAGAGGTCTGAATCACTTCACCTCTCCACCTGCATTTGTGAAATTTGAATGGTAGTCATACGAGTAGTAAGCAGCGCAGAGAGATTCAATTCAATTTGCGCAATTCTGTTTGTATATGAGCCACTAGCGTAATCAGAACTGAATTTTATTTAGCATATCCTGTGTTTAGGATGATTGGTTTAAGAGTTATGGAGGAACTTACATACATACAGAAAAGATTTCTTTACACATTTAACCGGGGACACAGGATAGGCTTGAAATTCAATTCCGGTTACGCTAAGATGTGGCTCTCATACAAACCGAATTGTTCCGCGCGCCGAAATAAAGTTATACGGTAGCGAGCTTACTTAATTTTTTCTTTTTAAAAACGAATTTCACGCGAGCGAAGCCGCGGGCAAAGCAAGTATTATAATAAAGCATAAAAAGATCAAATAAATGGATCTACATACATACATAACACACGCTGTATCCCGACAATCAGGGTAAGCAGAGTAATCGGTGTTGTGCTATAAGGACTCTGGTAAATTACAGCACAACACCGACCACCACGTTTAGCGCAGTATACGGACAAGACAACTATCAGGCAGCAAGTAAGGCACGAAGAACCCACCTGCTGCATGACTAGGTGGAAGGACTGCGCCAAGGTGAGAAGTGGCTAGCCCGTCGCCCTTTAGCGTAGTATCTTGTCCTTATCCCTTAGTCGCCTTTTACGACATGCACGGGGAGAGATGCAGTGGGGCTATTCTTTTTAAGTACCGTCCCCACCCGGTAAATGGATCTAAACATAATATATATGTCTCGGTAGCTCAGTGGTGCAATCGGTCCACTGTCAGTAGTTCTTGATCATAAGCACACCTGGTCGTGGTCATAACTTGGTTGGGTGAACAATCGACCGTTGGAGGCTGAGCGTGGTTCGAGTTCCACGTAAAACTATAGCACCCTTTACCTTACTAGGTGGTAGGGATTAACTCGCCCGGGTTGATGCACCGCACTGAATGAAAGGTCCGTTGAAACGGCTATGTAAATAGGTCGTGTTTCCGTCCACTTCAGTGTAGCCAGCGCGACTGAAAGGGAAGCCCTAAAGTGGCACCTAGTTCACCAAGGTGTTAGGTATGGGCTGAAATCACGGATGTAGCCAACCGTGTCAGTTTCCATTAAAAAGAGAAAAAAAATGTTCCAAAATACCTGGATTTAATTTTAAATAACCTACTGAATTAAAGTAACCCGAATGAAAAACTCATTGGTTCACGTCGCCGGCCGGACTCGAATCACAGACCTAGAGCGTCCCGGCCATCGCCTAAACCAAAAGCACATGCTAGTTTTCTAGAGGAAAAACAGCCTTTCCAATATTTTCACCATCAACTTGTAAGGATAATGTCTTATCAATCCTCCGAAGAATGATGCTTCTCAAAATCCCCAGTCATCTGCTTAAATTGGTCCCAGCTCGTCAATTGACGTCTTGTCACTGCCCCCCCCCCCCCCCCCCCCCCCCCCAACCCCATCCTACAGGCGGGGGACGAGATAGTAGGGGGTGAGGTGCGCCCTTGACATTTTTCTCTTCGTCTCTCATATGCCTGTTCTGTACGGCCTGGCAGCACCGGATATAGATTTTTGTAGAGTATATATTCTTATCTAACACATACGAGTATATACTGTGTTTATTGTATAAATTCATGCCATAAGTATAAGACGTAACCTACGCTTGGAAATGTCGCAAATTCCGCCAGTTAGTTTTTCAATGCTAAAAAGAACTGACAAACATCACAAGTCACAATATTTTCAGGATTTCCACTCCCGACTATCAAAATCAAATCGAAATTTACTATTTTTCTTTCCCAACGAATCAACGTTTTGGTTGGTCCGATAGGAATTTTGTTAGTACTTACATACTTATAATAACTAACCGATACTACCGCTCATTGGGAATATCGCTACGTAATATGGTGCGTAACGAGGCAATCCGCCGATGCACCGAAGTAGTTGATATTAAACACCGGGTGGCTAAGATCAAGTGGCAGTGGGCTGAGCACGTTAGCCAAAGAGACAACGACCGTTGGAGTAACCGTGTCCTACACTGGCGGCCGTGGATAGGAAAACGGAGTGTGAGAAGACCACCGGGCAGGTGGGATGACGACTTCAATTACGTTGGCGGAAAGCATTGTTTCCGTACCGCCGAAGGCCGGGAGGACTGGAGGAAAGTTTTAGAGGCGTATGTCCAGCAGTGGACGCATACACGCTGACTGACTGACTGACTACCGTTCACGAGAAGACATGGTGCAATTTTCTTAATCTTCACTCTGTATATTATTTCCCAAAGAGGCACCCTTGTCTTATTCCATACTAATTTTCAGGACACGCATTCGTGAACGATTTTTAATACCCAAATAAATGTTTTAGCGCAATTGTAATCGAAATCGGTTCATTAGATCCCGACACACTGTGCGGGTGTTGTCCCTTTTTGTGGAACCCTGAAAAATAAGCGGTGGAACCCTGAAAACAAAGAGGTGGAACTCTGAAAACGAAGAGGTGGAACACTGAAAACGAAGAGGTGGAACACTGAAAACGAAGAGGTGGAACTCTGAAAACGAAGAGGTGGAACACTGAAAACGAAGAGGTGGAACACTGAAAACGAAGAGGTGGAACTCTGAAAACGAAGAGGTGGAAAACTGAAAACGAAGAGGTGGAACACTGAAAACGAAGAGGTGGAACTCTGAAAACGAAGAGGTGGAACACTGAAAACGAAGAGGTGGAACACTGAAAACAAAGAGATGGAACACTGACAACGAAGAGGTGAAACACTGAAAACGAATAGCTGTACTCAACTAGACATAATCGACTTTGGCCCGTCTGCGCGGTCAAGGTTGCCAGTGGGGCGGCGGCGCGAGGGCGGTGCAGCCTGTAGGCTGTATTGTAGGCTGCACGGGTTGGGGGTTCGAGGGAGGAAATGTGCAGACAACCTCGGGCGACAGATTCGGCTCGCCTTCAACACATTGTGAGAATATCTGAGACGTGGTACGGTCGGCATGAGTGCTTTTACGGTTTATATTATGTGAATGGTATTGTATTGTATTGTATATATTTATTGCACTCAAATAGAATATGGGCAAAAGGTAACACTTAATGCCTCTAGGAATTTTCTAACAGAATACCTTTGGGTATGATAACTGCTAGGTGAGTGGCGGAAAGAGATATTATAAGTATTATGATATGACAGATGTACGAGAATACAAAAGATGGATAAACTTAAATATGAACAGTTTAAATACTATACCTATATACCAGATATATACATAAGATAGACAAAATATACTTAGATATAATAAATATACTAAATTACGTGTTATCTATATTTACTAACTCTGAACATGAGAGACATAGTTTTGGATTAGAGAAATTACGATGACAAAAAGTGCTTCTTTGGAAGAATTTTGAAAGTGTGAATGGAAGAAGAGAGATGGAGATTGACAGGGAGCTGGTTCCACAGACGAGCTGCATGTATCGCGATTGAGTTCTAATATGATGTAGTGGAATGGGAAGAAATAGTCAGCACCAAATTATCTTTTGGTCACTAAATATTTCTAGTAATATATTCAGCATAAAAAAAAACGGTCAAGAAAGAAAGAAATGATTTTTAGGGTTCCGTAGTCAACAAGGAACCCTTATAGTTTCGCCATGTCCGTCCGTCTGTCCGTCCGTCTGTCTGTCCGCGGCTAAGCTCAGAGACCCTTAGTACTAGAAAGTTGTAAGTTGGTATGGGTATTAATACTAATAACACCGACAAAGTGGTAAAATAAAAATTTAGAAATAATTTTTTTTAGGGTACCTCCCCTACACCTAAAGTGGGGATGAATTTTTTTTTTTAAATCTACCCCCTCATGTGTGGTGTCGTTGGATAGGTCTCTGGTTTGTGTAAAGCATTTTTCGATTTAGGGATCCGTTTGCGAATTATTAAGCCTTTAAGTGCAAATTTTTGCTAGAGTCAAGTGTCCCCCCCCCCTGCCAGCTAAACGGTTGTTATTAGATACGTGAAAAAATTCACAGCAGTAGTACATATATCGAAATTAAAAGGAAAACTATCACAGCTAAGTAGGCTGTACAGGTTGACGAGTAATAGTCGACCGACTTATAAAATGTACGGACGACAGCCATCATTTCACTGTTGAAGAACTTTTTCAAATTAACATTCATTTATTTCCCCTACGAAATTATACAAATAATCAAATAATTTATTTTGATAGGGTTCCGCAACTACGGAACCCTACACTGCGCGTGGCCCGACACGCACTTGGCCGCTTTTTATTTTCTCTTAATTAATCCTTAAAAATAAAAAGCGTGTGCCGCGGCACAAAAAAAACTAAAAGAGAAAAATGGAGAGAAAATCGATTCTGCAGATCTTTCCTTTACAGAACCGGTAAACTCTGGAACGCTCTCCCTGCTCATATATTTCCCCCCAAGCACAGTCACGGGTCCTTCAAGAGGGGAGTGAATGGGCACCTGTCAGGCCGGCATGGCATTCGCAACCCTCGAATACGACCGAATGTCCATGGGCGGCGTTAGACACCTCACGGGTGCCTCGGCGCCATATGTCGAGCTTACAATAAAAATATAAAAAAACAAAATGGACAGGCGCAGCCTTTTCCGCTACACACCCACTCTTCTCCCAGCTGGGAGTGTGCGGCGCTGAATTTAAGCCTGCCCCACAACGCGAGTCAAGTGCGAGTCGAACTCGCGTGGAGAGGGTTCCGAGCCATTCAGATTTCGGTGAGAACTTTAAGACTTAGGATTTTCGTTTAGGTTTTCCTATAAACTATAAGAGAGGGTCGGTATTTTTTATGAATTTAGTAATTTTAGACCCAGTAGTTTTGAAAATAACTGGGGTGGGGCGAATGCTAGATACTTTAATATCTTCTAAACTATGCATTTAGAATTATAAAAATGATGTGCTAGAAAATGTTAATGACAAAATATCGAAAATAAAATGCCCCCCAGTCGGTACCGCGACACCGCGGAGACTGCCGCGGTCTAGAAGTAGAATTTCGCTGGCGGACTTCTATTTCCGGCCGGGCGGGGTCAAAGTCGAATCTAAACACACTCACACCCCCACTCTCCCCTACTATACATACACCTGTAGGTGCCACACATACAACTGTACGTAACACAGATACTCCTGTAGGCGCCACACATACATATACGCCCTCACACACACATACACGCGCACACAACCTTGTTGTGTACATGGCACGTATGTATGGGAACCCTCCCTCTGAGTTGTACAGAGTGGGTTTGTGGGGACATTAAAAATATTGAAATTATCAATACTTATCGGTAGATGGCGCGCAAAAAAATTATAAATCCATATGACCCTTATTTTCTCTATGTTGTCTAGAACAAAAGTTATAAGTATTCGGTATTTTTCCATTTGACAACTAGAAGTGTGGGGAGACTTTCACATTGACTGTAATTTTATTTATTTATGGGGTCATTTGCATTGAATTTGGTACTGGCGGAATTTACGACATGTCCAAGCGTAGGTTACCTACCTATGGATGAAATTATACAATATAATCAATAAACATTGTCTTCACACACATGAAACGACAATAACCTCTGGGGACTTTCACAGTAATCGAAAGTTTATGGGGACTTAGACACTATTTTCTCGACATTATGGGGACTAAGTAAATATGCAACAATTTTATGTACTCTATTTAACACACAAGACTGAATGTACAATTAGTAGGGACATACACTCCGAAAAAAAATATGGGAACCTGCATACATACACACGCACACAAAGCGTACTTCAGAGCTTATGGGGACGTGTAAACACATAAAAAGGCGCATAGGTATCTGTTTTCTATACTATAAATGCACCGTGTAGGACCGGTACTTTAAAAGAATAGCCCCACTGCATCCCTCCCCGTGTATATCGTAAAAGGCGACTAAGGGATATGGACTCCCTTCTTATTTTACTAGTTGGTAGGGTTTAACCCGCCCGGGTTGGTACCACCGCACTGAATGAAATGTCGGGCGAAACGGCTATGTAGTTAGTTTGTGTTTTCCGTCAAGTTCAGTGTAGCCGGCAGCCGACATGAAATGAAGGGAAGCACTGACATGGCACCTAGTTCACCCGGTGTTATGGGCTGACATCACGGAGTTGGTAGGTGAGGTAGCCAACCGTGTCAGTTTCCATGAAAAAAAAGACTGAATGTACAATTTTTAGGGACATACACTCCGAAAAAAAATATCGGAACCTGCATAAATACACACGCACACAAAGCGTACTTCCGAGCTTATGGGGACGTGTAAACACATCAAAAGGCGCATAGGTATCTGTTTTCTATAATATAAATCTTCCCACAAAAATCAAGTAAGATAATTTAATTATATTTCTGTGAAAGAAGTGAAAATGTTCAGGTCAAAATAAGTTTTCATAGATTAGATTAGATTCCACGTTAAACTGTAGGTCCCTTCCCTTCTTACCTTACTAGGTGGTAGGGTTTATCCCGGCCGGGTTGGTACCACCGCACTGAACGAAACGTCGGTCGAAACGGCTATGTAAATAGTTCACGTTTTCCGTCCAGTTCAGTGTAGCCGACATGAAATGAAGGGAAGCACTGACATGGCACCTAGTGCACCCGGTGTTATGGGCTGACATCACGGAGTTAGTAGGTGAGGTAGCCAACCGTGTAAGTTCAAATAAAAAATAAAAAAGTATTCTTAGTATTAAAGTGAAATAAATAAACAGAGACCGACACTACCGAAATGTGAGCTACAGAACGACTCATTCTCAACTCACTCCTCAAAAATTGGAGAGGCGTATGTCCAGCAGTGGGCGCGTACACGCTGACTGAGATAATACGTGTATTATTTTAGTATCTATTCGAATTTCTTTCGCACTCCGGCTCGGCTGCGATATCGTGCAGCGTCACCAGTGCGTGTGCGGGGCCCAGGTTGAGGTAGATGGGAGACACGGCCTTAGCTGCGGAAGGAGTGCTGGAAGAATACCGCGTCATGCCACTTTGAATGACATTTTAAGACGAGCCTTCAGATCGGTCAACGTGCCATCCATTTTGGAGCCAACTCTGAGCAGGGATGACGGCAAGCGCCCAGACGGGATGACCTTAGTTCCATGGTCTCAAGGACAGGCTCTCGTCTGGGACGCGACGTGTGTTGAAACCCTCGCTAATTCGTACGTGGAGTCGACAGCGCGTCGTGCTGCGTCCGCTGCTGAGTTGGCTGCCGTGAATAAACATAACAAATACAGGCAAATAAAAATTCAAAATTATATATTTACAGCTTTCGCAGTTGAAACAATGGGGCCCTGGTGTGCCGAGGCAAAAATTTTAGTGAGAGAATTGGGAGAACTTTTGCGGGAAATTTCAGGAGATAGCCGTGCCGGTTCCTACCTCACACAAAGAATCGGCCTTGCCATTGTGAGGGGGAACTCGGCCAGTGTCATGGGCACCTTTCCGACAGCGGCAGCGATGGACGAGATTTTTTACTTTTAGTTACTGTCGGCAAGGTGCTCGTGTAGCATCTTCGGGGATTTCCCGTTAAGGTTTTTATATATTTATTTATTATTATTTCTTTTATAGTTTTAGTTTTAGGTAATTTTAATTTAGGTAGTTTTAGTTTTTATGTTGTTTGTTTTAAGTTTAGGTAATTTTAATTTAGGTAGTATGTTCTTTTAGTATCTTAAGATTAGAATGCCTTTGAAGCTGTTTTAAGGTATCATCAGATGTTCCGTTTCAGAATAACCTGTGTGTCCCCTACACAGCAGGGGTGGGCAGGGAGTAACGAATGAGTGAGTGGAGGCGCGGGGTGGAGGTTGCCGTTCGTAATTAAGATAAGAAACGGCCAACGCAATGCCCCTCCCTCCACCTGGGGAGAAGTTTTAATTTAATTGAAACAGTCACTGTCGTTGTTACGGCTGGAGCAATTCTGGGAAGATGGTGTTGGGGGACCGGCAGCTTGAGATATATTTTAATGAGGCCGGGTCAACTTGGAAGGGAGAGATATTTTTTATTTATTTTTTTATTTAAAACGCGACATCTGGCGCCGTTTCACCCTTAAGGTGTTTAATGACGTCCATGAAGATTCGGTTGTATACCGGGGTTGCGAATGCCATGCCGGTCTGACAGGTGCACATTTACGCTCCTCTTGGTGGCCCCGAGACTGTATTGGGGCGGGGGGGGGGGGTATATATGAGCAGGTAAAGCGTTCCAGAGTTTTCCGATTCTGTAGAGGATAGATCAGCAGAACCGATTGGTGAGCATTCGCGATAAGTTCGCCCAGTGCTAGGCGCGGAGGTCTAGGGGACGGCGGGATCGCGTTAAACAGCTCCCTCGAGTACTCCCCATGAAATAAACATTAGTTTCTATAAAAGCAAATTTGTAGCAATAAAGTATTTATATCGATCTATCTGCAGGACAGGGCTATTCGTAGGTAATAGGTGAATGTTTTGGTGGTTGAAAAAAAAAACCAGGGTTAATTAATAGAAGATTTCTATTAATTAACCCTAACCTAATGTTGAGGCGGGGCGCAACAGGACTGACACTCCGAGGAGACACCATTTTGTTTTCCTGCGAATAGCCTCGGTATGACGTGAATGAGGGCTATTCGTAGGTATACCTGCATGCAGGTATACCTACGAATAGACAGTTCTCTATCTGCATAATAATAATATGAGACCACAACGTACCTATTAAGTATTCTGTGCTACAACTGGGTGACGAGGGTGGACGTGTGTGTGAGTTATCGTATGTGAGTTATTGTAGGATGTGTGAGGGTGACTGCAGCCTCGGCTTAATGTTATCTAGTCCATTACAGTCATTCAAACGGAGTCTTCGGAGGTGAGGCTCTTTCTCGAAGGTGATATTGGCTGTTCGGAGATCCGCTCTGGACCCTCTCACTCAACCATCCATGCCGGATTACATGATTCAGATTCAGATTCAGATATTTATTTCGCCATAGAGAACACACAACAATAACAATATTTCATTGAGACAATATGCATATTCAGTATGGTTCATCATTTTTTTTTTGTCATTTCCCGTTCAGCAGTGCAATCTATAAGGAAGAACCGGGTAATAAACCTTACAGAGCTTTTTTTAAATATAACTTACATACTAAGTTTTCATGATGTTAAATATAACATACTATATCTAAGCAAAAAATTCAAAATATTAAGTCAAGATATAAAATACAAAACAAAGAACATAGCGTTCAGTCAAGTTATTCAGTCAGTCAGTCAGCGTGTACGTCCACTGCTGGACATACGCCTCTCCAATTTTCCTCCAGTCCTCCCGGCCTTCAGCGCTACGGAATCACAGCTTTCCGGCGACGTACTTGATGTCGTTGTCTCACCTGGCGGGTGGTCTTCCCACACTCTGTTTTACTGTCCACGGCCGCCAGTGTAGGACACGGTTACTCCAACGGTCGTTGTCTCTTATTTATAACTTATGTACACGCGGCTCCGCCCGCTCTCATATTTGACTTCTCTGCTAACCTCATAAGCCATTTATCGTGAAAGTAAATAGCCTATAGTTGATGGGAAGAATCAAGCTATCCGTATATTTTTTTTATTAAAATCGGTTCAGTGGTTCTCGAGTTATAAGCGGACAGACAGACATACATACAGACAGACAGAAAGCAGACGTTGGATTTTATTAAAGGTAAAAAAAAGGAAGGATTAATAAAATAAAATTTGAGTTTATGCATATAAACAATTTGAATTATCAAAGTATATATACATGCCTTCGTACAGCCAGTCCGGTAGTCCGTTGTGCAGCGCCCCCGGCACGGCTGTGTCGGTGACCCTGTATCCGGTGGAGGAGCGGGGCGCGGGCCTGTAGTAGATGTCGTAGTCCCGCACGGTGACCAGGCCGTGCCCGCGCGGCGTCCAGCGCGCCAGCAGCAGCGCCGGACCCGCGCCGGCGGCCCCTCCCCCCGAGCCGCTCGCCAGCTCGTCCGGTAGCGGCGTGAGGGGGTACGACTCTCTGTGGGCAATGGACGACCTCTGTTTTAGTGATGGGTATATAAAGTATATGTCCGGTAGTGGCGTGAGGGGGTACGACTCTCTGTGGGCAATGGACGACCTCTGTTTTAGTGATGGGTATATAAAGTATATGTCCGGTAGTGGCGTGAGGGGGTACGACTCTCTGTGGGCAATGGACGACCTCTGTTTTATTTAGTGATGGGTATATAAAGTATTTGTCCGGTAGCGGCTTGAGGGGGTACGACTCTCTGTGGGCAATGGACGACCTCTGTTTTATTTAGTGATGGGTATATAAAGTATATGTCCGGTAGCGGCGTGAGGGGGTACGACTTCCTGTGGGCAATGGACGACCTCTGTTTTAGTGATGGGTATATAAAGTTATGTCCGGTAGCGGCGTGAGGGGGTACGACTCCCTGTGGGCAATGGACGACCTCTGTTTTATTTAGTGATGGGTATATAAAGTATATGTCCGGTAGTAGCGTGAGGGGGTACGACTCTCTGTGGGCAATGGACGACCTCTGTTTTAGTGATGGGTATATAAAGTATATGTCCGGTAGTGGCGTGAGGGGGTACGACTCTCTGTGGGCAATGGACGACCTCTGTTTTATTTAGTGATGGGTATATAAAGTATATGTCCGGTAGTGGCGTGAGGGGGTACGACTCCCTGTGGGCAATGGACGACCTCTGTTTTATTTAGTGATGGGTATACATATATATATATTTTTATGGAAACTAACACGGTTGGCTACATCACCTACAACATCCATGATGTCAGCCCATAACACCGGGTGAACTAGGTGCCATGTCAGTGCTTCCCCCCTTTGATCGTGCCGGCTACACTGAACTGCCCCTGTACCGGCGTTACTCACTCGCCGATGTGAGTATGAGAAACGATCTGACCCAACCAATCAGAAGGCGTTCGGTGAGGCATCCAGCCCGGCTATTGGTTGAAATATGCGAGTATTTGTGTGAGTTAGCGAATGAGTTAACGCCGGTAGACCGCCTGGTCGGAAAACAAACTATTTACATAGCCGTTTCGGCCGACGTTTCATTCAGTGCGGTGGTACAAACCCGGGCGGGTTAAACCCTACCACAAAGTAAGATTAGGTAGGAGGGAAGGGACCTACAGTTTGACGAGGAATCCGAACCTAGGTCAGCCTCCAACGGTCAGCGGTCACCCATCCAAGTACTGACCGCACCCAGCGTTGCTTAAAATTCAATAGCGACAGTTGACTGTCTGCACCACTGAGCTGTCGAGGCTGACAATATAAAGTAGAATGGGTATATAAAGTAGAATGCCAGCGTACGTACATACATATCACGCTGTATCTCGCCAAACGTGGTAGTAAGCAGAGTAATCGGTGTTGGAACGCTCTCCCTGCCCATATATTCCCCCCCAAGTACAGTCTCGGGTCCTTCAAGAGGGCCGTGAATGGGCACCTCTCAGGCCAGCATAGCATTCGCAACCCCCAAATACGACCGAATGTCCGGTAGCGGCGCGCGTGAGAGGGTAGGACTCTCTGTGGGCAATGGACGACCTCTGTTTTAGTGATGGTTATACAGGGTGTTGTAACTGCCAGTACATTAATTTCGCCAGCGCAATCCTCATGTTTTTACGAGACAAAAAAGTTAGTAAAGTTTTTCTCTAAAGTGTCTAGTTTTGGAGATATTAATTTTTGAAATTTCTTTTTTCGCCTAGTGTAATTTGACGCGCGCGTGGCGCAGTTGCTGGCGCGGGAACGGTCGGGATCGAAAAACTCACGCCACGCCGCCGCCGCCGCGCATCTCCTCGGTTCGCGCACTCGTCCCTCCTCGCTCACTCACCGCGCGCCTTTCATTCCCACGTTCGTGCGGAACATTAGATCCTTTTACACTAAATAAATCAATTAGTTTGTATGAAAACTGTAACTTTTTATTTAAAATTCAGAAAAAAGTTATTTGACTTTTTTGTTACTATTGATCCCAATAATCATTTCCTAAATACTACTATGTTGACAGAACAATAATCCGCCTATTTACGAAATGGACGAACTCGCATAGTGATAAATTGAGAAGTTGACGAACTACGAAGTTGGCAAACTATAGTTATGACTAATTAAGAAGTTGACTGTCATCGCTGACACCAATTTAATGTAGTGGCCGTTACAACACCCTGTATAAAGTAGAATGCCAGCGTTATTACGCTGTATCTCGCCAAACGTGGTAAGCAGAGTAATCGGTGATGCTCTGCAAGAACTATCGAAATTGCATCAGCCTCGATAGCTCAGTGGTACGAACGGTCGACTGCCGTTCGTGAAGGCTGACGGTAGTTAGGATTCTACGTAAAACTGTACGTCCCTTCCAACCTTACGTCACTGAATGAAAGGTTGGACGAAGAGGCTATTATTATAACAATATAGCTGATAGAAATCTATTACGATCTCTCAATGTTTCGGACAAGTCGGATGGACAGTGCCAACGTGAGAGGTAGCTATTCTCTCGCCCTATAGCACGGCATCTCGTCCTTATGCCTTAGTCGCCTTTTACGACATGCACGAAGAGAGATTCAGTGGGGCTATTATTTTTAAGTACTGGCCCCACACGGTACACAGCACCTATACCACGTGACCCATTTTAGGCCACTCTTGGACCCCCTTCCACCGTGCGACCATGCGTGATATCTTAACTAAACCAAAAGTTTTCACTTGCTATTTCACAATTTTTTTTTTATGGATACTGACACGGTTGGCTACATCACCTACAACGTCCGTGATGTCAGCCCATAGCACCGGGTGAACTAGGTGCCATGTCAGTGCTTCCCCCTTTGATCGTGCCGGCTACACTGAACTGGTCGGAAGACACAAACTATTTACATAGCCGTTTTGACCGACGTTTCATTCAGTGCGGTGGTACCAACCCGGGCGGGTTAAACCCTACCACCAAGTAAGATTAGGAGGGAAGGAACCTACAGTTTTACGAGGAATCCGAACCGCGGTCAGCCTCCAACGGTCAGCGGTTACCCATCCAAGTACTGACCGCACCCAGCGTTGCTTAACATTCAATAGCGACAGTTGACTGTCTGCACTACTGAGCTATCGAGGCTGACAAATTGCTGTTTTCTTAAATGGAACGGTTGCATTTTTCACTTTTGAGTGTAACCAGGCCGGAATAGTTTTCGTTATGCCTGTCGAGTTCTTAGGAAAAACTGTGCCAGTCCACGCCACCGACCGAAGGGATAGTTTTTGTGTCTGCCGCCGCCGCTGCGTTTTTTTTTTCTTTTAAATTATATTTTGAAATACCACGTCACAGCGTGTATAACCAACCTACCGTCCCCACCCCCTTGTCACCCTGGGTGGTATTTTGACAAACCCCTCCCTCCCCCCAAATCGGTTACGTGGTATGGGTACGTTCCCATCACATTGCACTTGCGGAAATGGAAATGTTTTTATAGTCTCGTACGTAACAGAGATTTTTTTGCAAAGAGTTACAAAGTTTTTACTCTTCGAAAAACTTTCGGAATCAGAAAAGCCAGCAATCCAGGGAAGTCTCCAGTATGGCACCTACCTTCTCGGAGGTGATATTGGCTGGTCGGAGCATGCGCTTTGGCCCCTCCGACTCAGCCACCCATACCGGATTACATAAAAAAAAATGAATTGTTGTTTGATCAATCAGATTTGTATTAAGTAGAATCACGTTAATAGAAGCCGAGAGCGCAGTAAGGTCAAAATGGAACGCAGTGAAAAATTCGAATCGGATTTTTGGGCGCGGGTAGAATAACGGTATTATCACGATCTATAAAGGTTATTTTTCAAGTCGCAGCATTTACTGAACTAAACAAAAGGTTTGCGGTCCCCTATCCCCAGTTGTTCGTAGCACATAAATCTCCGCGCACTGCGAAAGCCTACTGCTATTGAGTAGTCGAGGCGCGCTGCTATAAATCACATGTCGCTGTAGCGCAGAGCTGCTGTGTTGAATACGTGGATGTTACAAAATAGGTATATTTAACTATACATATTATCTCCATATCTATACGAAGCATCAGTTGTGCCATTCGGACGCAGGAACGCTGCCGCAGAATTTGGGAAATTAACGATCCACGACGACGTAGGTAATATGGTACCAAATTATTTTTACAGGTGTGTTTTTATGTTTTTGAATAATACTTGACATGGTCTAGGATGGAGATGGAGACTAGGTGTCATGATGGTCCTTGTTTTCTTGTCCGACTATAATGAAATGGACGAAAAACACGAATACATTTTTCACAAACTTTTCAACCGACATTCGCTCTGTGCATTGCTATAAATCCGAGCGATGTAGAAAAGTAAAGAAGGGATAATAGCTTAACATAGAATTTGAACATTATAACAATTCGTGACCGTGGCAGAAATGCACTTATACAATTTTAAATGAGAAAGAAAGTGACGTACATTCCACAGTCACTAAAGACGAAAGTCTTTAAAATTAATGCCATTTTGACATTATTAATTCTACCAGTAAATGACGTACGGAGCTGAAAGGTGAACAACTCAGAGTAAAAATACTAATAATACTAAAGTAGTATTATTACTCTGAGGTGAACAATGATTCCAATTTTTTCAGGGTTCGTTTTTTTTTTAGGTTTTTATTTCATATATTTTTGAAGGCGGTTTTTATATTTTTATTTTAAATAGTTTTTTAGTTCTACTTTTTTTAGGAAGTCGGTTTTATGTTTTTAAATATTTTTTTTTTATTTCACAGTTTTTTTTTAGTAATTTTTTGCTATTAATGTACTCGGCGGAATCGCTTGGCCTTCGGCCTCGCGATTCCGCCTCGCTTTCCAATCCGATCTTGACCCAATTAAAATAGAACCACGTCAGCCTCGATAGCTCAGTGGTGCAGATAGTCAACCGTCGCTATTGAATGTTAAGCAACGCTGGGTGCTTGGATGGGTGACCGCTGACCGTTGGAGGCTGACCGAGGTTCGGATTCCTCGTAAAACTGTAGGTCCCTTCCCTCCTAATCTTACTTGGTGGTAGGGTTTAACGCGCCCGGGTTGATACCACCGCACTGAATGAAACGTCGGTCGAAACGGCTATGTAAATAGTTTGTGTTTTCCGACCAGTTCAGTGTAGTCAGCACGATCAAAGGGGGAAGCACTGACATGGCACTTAGTTCACCCGGTGTTATGGGCTGACATCACGGACGTTGTAGGTGTTTTAGCCAACCGTGTCAGTTTCCATAAAAAAAACTCAGGTTATCCCCTTCCAAACAAAAAAAAAAGAATTTTCAAAATCGGCCCACAATTGATGGAGTAATCGCGTAACAAACATCCAAAAAAAGAAAACATACCGTCGAATTGAGAATCTCTTAGGTCTAAAGTAAATTGCTCGTGAAGACAAATGCAACGAGCCCAAACACGATGGGTTTATCATGTGTAGTTTAGGAGTTCCTATGGCCACCTTCTGTCTCCATGATCAAACCAGCTCGATGGTACTCGTACCATAATAAATTAAGCGCACCTGGCCGGTCGGAAAAAAAATCAAATTTAGAATATTCATGAAACAAGGGTCCGAATGTGTATCACAATATCGATTCATGTATTTCAATAAAATGACAGAGAAAATTTCAAAATATTAGTCTATATTACTTTTTAGTTCTTTTTTATTTTTTTTGGAAATCGGTTTTTTATTTTTTAAAACCGTTTTAATTTCATTCTTTTTAGTAATATCTCTTTATTCGCGTTCTTATAATATATTACATTAATTTTACATAAATTTTACAAAAAGTAATAAAAATACACAAAATTAATATAATGTAAATAAAAACGGTAATTTCCGCGGGCGGCGGGAGGCAGGCCTCCAAGCACACCGGCGGGTGCAGGCCGTGGCTACGGAGCTCTCCGAGACGACGCGAGGCAAGCTACGAGCGATAGGTGGTGGTACTAGACACGTAGGCCACCACCACCCCCATCTCGGAGAGCTCCGTATCCGCCGGACTGCACGGCGATGTCGTCGCGCAGCTTTTTCACATATCTCGTTCTTCGTGCGCGCATCGCCTCAAATTTGCACTGCACCACCGGTAGCGGGGGCACTAGACAGGACGCGAGGTCCCGATGACCCCAAGCTGGCCGGTGGTGGACGTCGTCCTCGCCGTAGTTCTTGTGGCTCGGCCGACGTCAACGCTCCATCTTCGTCGTCGATGATATGCACCGACGACGACGTGGAGCTGGGTGGTGGGGTGTGCGTATGTGATGAGAAGAAGCACGGCGGCTCTCGTGATGGACGACCCGGGCGAGTGGAGGCAAGGCGACGCGGTGGGCGGAGGCAGTGCTGCTGCGGGCGAGCGGTGGCGGCGGCGGCGTCGAAGTCGAGCGCGGCGGCGGCGGCCCGCCGTCGCTGCAGAGCCTGCTCTCCATCACGCGCGTCGCGTCCCGGGTGGTCTGCAGCCGCTTCTGTCGCCAGGCATGTCGGGTTGGTGGAGTATACCGAGGACGCCGAGCGGCGGCGGTGGTGATTCGTTAGTAATATTATTAGTAATAAATTATTAATACATAAAAAAGAATAATCGAAATCGAATAATCGAAATCGATTGAAGTGGTACAGAATTATTCGCCATATGTGTCAGACTGCAAATTGCTGAATAAGTCCACATCACAAAAGTTTTGCTGAAGGTAACCACACACCACAGTAATTTATCAAACTGAAAATTGCTGAAAACGACCACATCACAAGTTTTGCTGAAGGTAACCACACACCATAGTATTATGTTGATTTTTCGAAAACCACTGAACCAATTTTGATAAAATTGAAATGGGGCCACCTCGGAAGTATGACCTAACAAACAAAAGAAGAATTTTCTAAATCGGCCCTCAATTGACGGAGAAATCGCGTAACAAACATACAAAAAAATAAAAATAAATAAAAACATACAGTCGAATTGAGAACCTTCTCCTTTTTTGGAAGTCGGTTAAAAAATTCAAAGACCGACACTGTTCATTCGTACGCCAGAATCGCCCCTTAATGTTGGTAGTCATTGCTGACCAATCCTGTATAGTGTTTGTCGCGGAACGCAGGATTGCTCCAAACACCATTAGTTACATTACGTACACGCATTTTACCATTTGCCAGTCGAGTCACGTGCCGAATTCGTATTACGAAAAACAATGGTTTCCGCACCGCAGCGCAATATTACGCCAAAGGACATGGAAGAACATTTGTAGAAGAGGCATGCGGGCTTGTAGAGGATGTGAAATGAAATAATCATACTAATGTCAGCCTCGATAGCTCTGTGGTGCAGACAGTCAACTGCCGCTATTGAATGTTAAGCAACGCTGGGTGCGGTCAGTACTTGGATGGGTGACCGCTGACCGTTGGAGGCTGACCGAGGTTCGGATTCCTCGTAAAACTGTAGGTCCCTTCCCTCCTAATCTTACTTGGTGGTAGGGTTTAACCCGCCCGGGTTGGTACCACCGCACTGAATGAAACGTCGGTCTAAACGGCTATGTAAATAGTTTGTGTTTTCCGACCAGTTCAGTGTAGCCGGCACGATCAAAGGGGGAAGCACTGACATGGCACCTAGTTCACCCAGTGTTATGGGCTGACATCACGGACGTTGTAGGTGATGTAGCCAACTGTGTCAGTTTCCATAAAAAAAATTAAATAATAATAATAAATAAAGCCAAGTTTCTACGGCCGTGTAATGTACGTCACATGAATTCTTATACTCGAGAACCGCGGTAAGTGCATGGGGGTGGTTATTTCTTTATTGTGGTTAAGGCCCTGTCAACCCTATTCACCCGTACTCCTCTTTCAAGGCGCCGCTTTCGCTGGTTGGAGTAGGATGCAACTAAATCAATCAATTTTAGCGCAAGCGAAAATTTGGTTTTTATTTTTTTATTCCAAAATTACGGATCGAAACAAAAAAGTAAAAAGCTACGGATTTAGATATACATTCAACAAATAAAATATATTTCTTCCAAAGCCTTCATTTGGTCACGTTGCCTTAAATTACTTTTTTATAACTAAATTCAGAGGCATGTTCATGATTTTTTTCTATCGAGCGAAGTTAATCAAATCGTGTTTTCAAAAAGTTATCGATATGCGCTGATAGATGAAGTTTTACATATATTTAAACTGTATGTCAGTTAAGTAATATTGGCGGTACACTACTTGAAATTCGAGTCAGACGCAGTCTCGCATCACCTAAGTTTGAGACACTGAATGATCACCCTAAGTTTGAGACACTGAATTGCAGCACAACACTGACCACCACGTTTCGCAAAGTATTCGAACAAGATTATATCGATCAAGCAGCAAGTAAGGCACGAAGACCCACCTGCTGCATGACTCGGTGGAAGTACCGTGCCAAGGTGAGAGGTGGCGACCCTGTCGCCCTTTAGCACGGCATCTTGTCCTTATCCCTTAGTCGCCTTTTACGACATGCATGGGGAGAGACGCAGTGGGGCTATTCTTTTTAAGTACCGGTCCCACACGGTAAATTATTTGTTTTATTTAATTCACGGTAAATTATTGCGTATTCACAAAACAACCCTGTGCATGTAATGTTCACAATATGTGTCGCATTGTTTCCTCTGTCTCCTCTGTATTGTGCAAATTGAGTGCATGCCGCCGACCTAATGTTAGGGACAATGCGGCATTAGATGCGTAGAATGCCGTTTCTAATTAATAAATTTTCATGACCAAACTTCTCGCCAAACGGCGAATGCTTCCACGAGGAAAAAATAACAGAAAAAATATAATTCAAGGAATTAACGTAATACAATCCAGAGGAGGCTAGAGCAAAATTGAGAAACGTTGAAAAAAAAACACGTTTCTTGTAATGGCTTTAATTTACTTTTTGTATTTATTATTATTTGATATGATATTCGAATATTATTCATATATGAATAATAATATAATATATACCTATAATTATATATAAGGTAAGGTTGACGTCTACCATACAAAATAACGACGGATTCCTTTTGCAATGTTTTAATTCCGTGCCACTGCTCCGCGTGGCGCTGCGATCGATTTGTGGAATACCAAAGTACTGGCAGAGCGGTTTTCACTCTGGAAACCGTCCTAAATCCTCTTTGAGGATTTCCCCGAATAGACCTCAACAACACATATTCTGGGAAAATGACAACCGGCTACCTATTATGGATAAAACAATACAGCGTTTGAAAGATAGAACAGACGGACGGACGGACAGACAAACAGACATATGGCGTAGGCTTAGCAATAGGCTTCCGTGCGGATACGGAAAGCTAAAAACTATTTAAAAAAATATAAAAACCGCCTTCAAAATTTTATTAAATAAAAAAAATCGAACCCTAGAGTTGAAGGCGCTGCGGTGCTAAAGCAAGCAAAAATGAGGCATGAAAGAAAGCCTTCTTTAGCACAGCCTTCAACTCTAGGGTTAGATTTTTTTTTATTTCACACATTTTTGAAGGCCGTTTTTATATTTTTTTAATAGTTTTTTATGTCAGTTTTTTTTAGTAATTTTTTGCTATTAACGTACTCGGCGGAATCGCTCGGCCTTCGGCCTCGCGATATTGCCTCGCTTTCCGATCCGATCTTGACCAAATTAAAATGGGACCACACGGGAAGCACCAGCTTTCAAATAAAAAAAGAATTTTCAAAATCGGTCCACCCAGTCGACAGTTCTGAGGTAACAAACATAAAAAAAAATACAGTCGAATTGAGAACTCTTCCTCCTCTTTTTTTTGAAGTCGGTTAAAAATCATGATCCCTATGCCCAATATTTCGAATATGCCGCAACAAAAATGTATGGTTACCAAAATGTAAGGACAGGGGTGTCTCGCTCGCCGCGCCGCCAGCCTCCGCGCCACGCATTTTTTAATATGGAAACTGACACGGTTGACTATATCATCTACAACATCCGTGATGTCAGCCCATAACACCGGGTGAACTAGGTGCCATGTCAGTGCTTCCCTTCATTTCATGTCGGCTACACTGAACTGGACGGAAAACACGAACTATTTTCATAACCGTTTCGACGGACGTTTCCTTCAGTGCTGTCGTACCAATCCGGGCGGGATAAAGAAGGGAAGGGACCTGCAGTTTTACGTGTATGTCGTCCCCGTGTATTTCGTAAAAGGCGACTAAGGGATATGACTCCCTTCTTATATTACTAGGTGGTAGGGTTTAACCCGCCCGGGTTGGTACCACCGTACTGAATGAAAGGTCGGTCGAAACGGCTATGTAAATAGTTTGTGTTTTCCGTCCAGTTCAGTGTAGCCGGCACGACCGAAGGGAAGCACTGACGTGGCACCAAGTTCACCCGGTGTTATGGGCTGACATCACGGATGTTGATGTAGGTGATATAGCCAACCGTGTCAGTATTCATAAAAAAAAAAATACTGGAATCCGAACCACAGTCAGCCTCCAACGGTCGAGCGGTACCCACCCAAGTACTGAGCTACCGAGGCTGACAAATACGCATGCGCGGCGGCCTGCGACAAACTGAGCATTAATTATTTAAAGTAATTACTCCCTGCCGGATGCTATTCTTGGAATCTAGACGCGTGCACGGTCCGCGGATAAAATGTTGACCAGCGAAATGTAAACTAGATGCGAACGCCTCGACTAACCACTGCACTAACCGTACTAACTAACATATAACTAAATATGCTGTATAAAATAAATCCCTGCAGGATTGGTACCACCGCACTGAATGAAGTTCAACAAAAACGGCCGTGCAAAAAAGCTCGGTAATCTTTTGAGTGTGAAAAAACCAGATGGAAATTAAGAAGTTGTATTGTTTATCATTCATATGGCAGTTAGACTGCGCTCGAACTTGTCACAGTTTGGAAGACTTTGGACAAGCTTTACAAGGGTGCTGGCATTTTTTGTAACTTGTCCAAGGCCTTTGACTGTGTACGGCATTATGTTTTGCTCGGTAAGCTAGAATGTTATGGAGTTAAGGGTTTAGCACTAGAAACAATCAGGACCCCTAACCACGTGACATCTGATGAAAGGTATCATGGGTCAAAACGTTGCAAATGACCCCAATTACATACAAAAAAAAAATTGTCGGTCGATGTGCCGAACACCCTGTATATATTTATTTAGATGTATTTTCAATATGGCCCTAGTTGGCTGAAATAAAGAGATAAATAAAAAAATTATTTAAAAAAATTAAATGTCATCTAAAAAAGGTATATACTAATACTTAAGGATAATCGCTAATTGGCCTGTATTCTGTAAAAATTTGTTTTTCAAATATTTTGTATCCATAGGCTGTTGATAACCTGAAGAAAATCAAAATTAAAATATTTTAGGGACATAATATATACTTAAATTTTTCAGATTATTACATATTATTATAAAAACTTTATTTAAAATTAATAAAAACTAAATAACTAACACACTAAAAATAAAACAGCGACAGAACTCAATTTTCACAATTTTTATTTTTTATTTTTTTTTATTGAAACTGACACGGCTGGCTACATCACCTACAACATCCGTGATGTCAGCCCATAACACCGGGTGAACTTGGTGCCACGTCAGTGCTTCCCTTCGGTCGTGCCGGCTACACTGAAATGGACGGAAAACACAAACTATTTACATAGCCGTTTCGACCGACCTTTCATTCAGTGCGGTGGTACCAACCCGGGCGGGTTAAACCCTACCACCTAGTAATATAAGAAGGGAGTCACATCCCTTAGTCGCCTTTTACGACATGCACGGGAAGAGATGCAGTGAGGCTATTCCTTTAAAGTACCGGCCCCACACTGTACACATCAATATGTACGCGAAGCTTAGTCCTGCATTAATTCGAGCTCATCCATTTAATAACCTTATGACCATAATTCATCGCGGCGCTAAAGTTTTAGCCGGTTTTGGAGTTTAATTAAAAACTTGTTAACTCCAGAGCGTTGCTGTATCGCCAGGGCGAAGTCTGGATGTTGTCCAGGGTGGGGCGAGCCGTTATTAGGTGGTATGCTCAAATTGTAACCGAACGGATATGGCTATGAGTCCCTTCTTATATTACTAGGTGGTAGGGTTTATCCCGCCCGGGTTGGTACCACCGCACTGAATGAAAGGTCGGTCGAAACGGCTATGTAAATAGTTTGTGTTTTCCGTCCAGTTCAGTGTAGCCGGCACGACCGAAGGGATGCACTGACGTGGCACCAAGTTCACCCGGTGTTATGGGCTGACATCACGGATGTTGTAGGTGATGTAGCCAACCGAGTCAGTTTCCATAAAAAAAAAACGGATTGGTCACCACCGCCGTCAACACACCGACGGGACCCAATTTCCAGGGATTCCCTACTTTAAAGTAGGGACCCTGAATCTTAGTTGTTCCAATGACTTTACGAAAAACTGGCTGGAACAGATGGTGACAGAGCTATCCCTCACAGGGATTAAACTCGCCGTGATTCCAGCCAACGTGGTGCAAAAATTGGTACGGTGCTTTTGTGAGCTTTAGATTGGATCTTCTTTTTTTTTCTTTTTTTTATGGAAACTGACACGGTTGGCTACATCACCTACAACGTCCGTGATGTCAGCCCATAACACCGGGTGAACTAGGTGCCATGTCAGTGCTTCCCCCTTTGATCGTGCCGGCTACACTGAACTGGTCGGAAAACACAAACTATTTACATAGCCGTTTTGACCGACGTTTCATTCAGTGCGGTGGTACCAACCCGGGCGGGTTAAACCCTACCACCTATCTTTTTTATTTGCGGTTAATCTGGTTGAAATGTGCACCCTTAGAATGTATGCTTGTAATATGTAATTTAAAATAAGATCATTGTGCTCATAACAAGGCAATTTTTTTTAATTCGCCCTGCGCCAGTTGGTGGGGGGCAAGTGCCCCACGCTGTACCAACGTGGCTACGCCCATGGTATCGCCTAACAGCCCCCTCTCTTCCAACCCTCTTGGCGCGCCACCTCGGCTGATGTGAAGAAATATGCGCCTTATGAAAACATGAAAAAAAAAAAGAAACGTCACCTACTTTGTATTATTCCTGAGAGTAAAATATATTTTATGGATAGCGCGACATATTTTTTTTTTTTTTATGGAAACTGACACGTTTGGCTACATCACCTACAACATCCGTGATGTCAGCCCATAACACCGGGTGAACTAGGTGCTATGTCAGTGCTTCCCTTCATTTCGCGCCGGCTACACTGAACTGGACGGAAAACACGAACTATTTACATAGCCGTTTCGACCGACGTTTCGCTCAGTGCGGTGGTACCAAACCGGCCGGGATAAACCCTACCACCCAGTAAGGTAAGAAGGGAAGGGACCTACAGTTTAACGTGGAATCCGAACCACGGTCAGCCTCCAACGGTCGGGCGGTCACCCATCCAATAACTGACCGCACCACTGAGCTGTCGAGGCTGACGATCCCTTAGTCGACTTTTACGACATGCGACGGGGAGAGATGCAGTGGGGCTATTCTTTTTAAGTACCGACCCCACACGGTTCTACATGTGGCATCGTTTCACCTACAAGTTGGTGTCTAACGATGCCCATGGGCATTCTGTGATGCACGTGCATTGCGAATGCCATGCCGGCCTGACAGGAGCCTTTTCACGCCCCTTTTGAAAAACCCCAGGAAATAGTGCGTTCTACATTTTCCCGGTTCTGTGAATAAAAACCTACTGACCCGGTTGGTGATTTAATAGGGGTTGCATCCCTGCCCAGTACGCGCGTAGTGCGGACTGCGGAGGTGGAATGGGGACGGCGGAATCGCGTTAAACAGCTCCTCCGAATACTCCCCATGAAATAGACGATAGAACACACTTATTTAGGGAGCCGACGTCCCTATACGGAGTTCCAGTGGAGGTTATTAAATATTTTCTCCTATACAGAAGGCGAGCTTATTTCAAAATGCCATCATCAGTCAATCTTGTGTACAGCAACGCATTAGCCGGGGCGAGAACAGAGCCGTGAAAACTTTTCCACTTTTCCATGCAGACGGCGAGCCAGAAGGGTGGCCATTGATAGCTCGTTTGTTTTTCTGTGCTCATGGATAAGGACAAATAAAAAAAAAACGTTAAAAATAATTTCCGTTTAGTTAATTAAAGGAGTCGGGAAACCGCTAAGTAAATACCCGCGCAGTTCTGAGTTTTTATATTTTATTATTTAGGTACTTAGCGGTTCCGCGACTCCTTTAAGTAACTAAACTTTTTGACTTTTTAAGGGGTCGGAGGTTTTTTAGTTTCAAGCTTTTTAAAAAAAAACGCACCCAAATCGGTCCATCTGTGAGAGGCAATTTTTTTATAATAATATTATGATTACTTCATAATTAGTTGATAAAAAACTGCATCCAAATCTGCCCATCCGTTTGCGAGCTACAATGCCACAGACAGACTCACAGACACACAGGCACAGGCAGACAGACGGAGGTGTCTAACTTTAGTGGGGGATTTAGTGCGATAGTTTGTATGGAGACCCTGCATTTTTACTTAGAAGGCTCATACTTGCAACAGTTGTTCCTTAGGTGCTCCTGAGTGGATTTCCACCGGTAGACATCGGGGGTCACGGCGGGGGTGGCGGGGGGAGGGGGTGGAAGTTTGCTTCTGCCGCGCTTCACTTTGTACCCTATTCCTTCAAAACTATAGGTATAAGGGCAAGTGTGATGTCATTTTCAGATAACTCAAGGATGACGGATTCATTTCTGGAAGAAACATTTTGCCTTTCTATACAAAAAAATATAAATATTAGGCAAAACTCACAAAACGTGATAATTTTTTTTTTAAATAAACGTCGTTTACTTTTGAACTACTAAAGATAAAGATAAATAAAAAATATTTGCTAACAGCTGCATTTACCAGCATTACAAATATATAAATTTTATTGGGATGGAGTAATAATAAGTGAGTGAAAAAAAATTCAAAACAGTGCCGTGTATTTACATTTTGAGGCTAACATAGCGTAAACAGTACCTAGGTGATACGTGATAATTATTATTATTATACATTTGTAAAATTATTGCTAATTAAACATTAAATTATTCACATACACACACACACTAACCCTCAAATACACACACACACTAACCCTCAAATACACACACACATACCTACCTTACCCATGTTTGTGATTGCTACCTAAAGTAAATGCTTTATATTTATTACCATGTCGTCATTTTTTATGGAAACTGACACGGTTGGCTACATCACCTACAACATCCGTGATGTCAGCCCATAACACCGGGTGAACTAGGTGCCATGTCATTGCTTCCCTTCATTTCGCGCCGGCTACACTGAACTGGACGGAAAACACGAACTATTCGCATAGCCGTTTCGACCGAAGTTCTATTAATTTCATAAAGTTCTATTAACAGTTTATATTAGTTCTATAATTTTTTTTTTCTGATTTAGCCATCTGCCTTCGGAACTCTAATAAGCAGATTATTTGTTGTTTGGGGTATGGCGTTTGAGGTGAGCCATCCATTGACGGCTCTCCCTTTTGGTTGTTAGTGTCGAAGATCTAGGGTCAACACTTGGTGTCGTTTCAGCCTTCCAGGGCCGGTGTGGTCCAGGAGTGCCGTGGCCAGAATATTTGGGTGATTTTTTAGCCTCGTCTTGTATCTGGTACAATTCGACTGGATCTCAGCTTTTATGCTCGGCACTTTGAGATGCTCGTGTATGTCATCGTTTTTAGAGAACCATGGTGCGTTTGATATGTTTCGAAGCACTTTGTTTTGGAATCTCTGCAAGATCTCAATGTTGCCTGCAGGGCCCCACAACTGTATGCCATATGTCCACACCGGCTTGATGACCGCTTTGTAGATGAGGAGTTTGTTGGATGTGCTCAGTTTAGAGGCTCTGCCCATCAGCCAGTGCAGTTTGTTGAGCCGTAGGTTCAGTTCCTGTCTTTTGCACCTGATGTGCTCTTTGAATGTCTGCCTCCTATCTAAGTGCATTCCTACATAACGCACGGAGCTAGTGTTTGGTAGGGTTTCGCTTCCAAGTTTCACAGGAGGACAGTCGCCGACTCGACTATTAATTTACTAATTAACTACTCTATTAATTTGTAGATTATTTATTAGGTAGGTACGTAGTAAGTACGTACCTATGCCTACTTACCTATATCCATTAGAGCCCAGCGGGCGGGGGATAGCTGCGGGGTGCGTATGATTCTAGTCGGCCCCCGCGCCGCAGCGTACGTGCGCCGCCGCCGCGTTTAAGAGCGTATATAAGCGAGCGTATAAGAGCGACAGTCTAAAAAATATAACCAGAGAAAAACGTGGCACTGAACAAAAAACACTGGTGCCTGCTACGGCCAAAATCCTAAAGGCTGGGGGAATTTCCTAAGGGACAATTCAAACAAAGAAGGACTGTTTCACTTGCTTTCAATACTCTGCCAATCCCACGCAAACGACATTGAGAATGGGAAAGAAGTTTGCATCACGGATGGGCCAAATATTTTCACCAACATCACCCGTGCCCGTGACACACAGCGATTAGCCCCGTGTAATCATGAAGAGGCGGATACTCGCATGATGGGCTTAACAAAAATTATGCTACGTACTGTAGATACCGATGTCGTAGTGCTAGCAGTTGCACAGGTGCAAAAATTACCTCAGCTTGAAGAGCTGTGGGTGCACATAGGTACTGGAAAACACCACCAGTACCTTTCAGTCAGTCAGTCAGTCAGTCAGCGTGTAAGCGTCCACTGCTGGACATACGCCTCTCCAGTTTTCCTCCAGTCCTCCCGGCCTTCAGCGGTACGGAACCACTGCTTTCCGCCAGTAACTTTGCTGCCATGATATTGCGACTTCCATAAGTAAAGACTTAAATGTTTGCATTACCTATACCTATATTAAGTATATACACAATAGATGCTTTATATTATAATGTAATTTTTTTACAGTACCACAGCGAGCGAGGGCCTTGCCTCTGTTTCAGGCGTTTTCTGGGTGTGACGCTGTCGCTTGCTTCAGCGGAAAAGGCAAGAAAAGTGCTTTTGAAGCATGGGAGGCCTTTCCCGCTTTAACTGAGGGTTTGGTGTCAGCGACTGAAGGGCGGCTCGAAAAGGCAATGACGACGATTGAAAAATACGTCGTTATTTTTTATGACATGTAGATTTACTAATATTTTTTTGAAGTGGATACTTCTTTGTTCGCCATATGGGCCCCCCTTTTCAGAACTTCTACGTCACTTCCGGAACGACTTTTTTAACTAATATAACTAATATAAACTGTTAAAACTTTATGAAATTAATAGAACTTCGGTCGAAACGGCTATGTGAATAGTTCGTGTTTTCCGTCCAGTTCAGTGTAGCCGGCGCGAAATGAAGGGAAGCATTGACATGGCACCTAGTTCACCCGGTGTTATGGGCTTACATCACGGATGTTGTAGGTGATGTAGCCAACCGTGTCAGTTTCCAAAAATCTAAAATGACGACATGGTAATAATATAAAGCATTTACTTTAGGTAGCAATCACAAACATGGGTAAGGTAGGTATGTGTGTGTGTATGTGAGGGTGGGTGTGTGTGTATGTGAATAATTTAATGTTTAATTAGCAATAATTTTACAAATGTATAATAATAATAATTATCACGTATCACCTAGGTACTGTTTTCAATTCACTACGCATCTTAGCACGATGTTCGCCTCAAAATGTAAATACACGGCACTGTTTTGAATTTTTTTTCACTCACTTATTATTACGCCATCCCAATAAAATTTATACATTTGTAATCCTGGTAAATGCAGCTTTTAGCCCATATTTTTTATTTATCTTTATCTTTAGTAGTTCAAAAGTAAACGACGTTTATTTAAAAGAAATATTTTCACGTTTTGTGAGTATTGCCTAATATTTATATTTTTTTGTATAGAAAGGCAAAATGTTTCTTCCAGAAATGAATCCGTCGTCCTTGAGTTATCCGAAAATGACATCACACTTGCCCTAATGCCTATAGTTTTGAAGGAATAGGGTACAAAGTGAAGCGCAGCAGAAGCAAACTTCCACCCCCTCCCCCCGCCACCCCCGCGGTGACCCCCGATGTCTACCGGTGGAAATCCACTCAGGAGTACCTAAGGAACAACTTTTGCAAGTATGAGCCTTCTAAGTAAAAATGCAGGGTATATCGCACTAAATCCTCCACTACTTATAGTAACCC
Source organism: Nematopogon swammerdamellus (assembly GCA_946902875.1). Taxonomy (NCBI): domain Eukaryota; kingdom Metazoa; phylum Arthropoda; class Insecta; order Lepidoptera; family Adelidae; genus Nematopogon; species Nematopogon swammerdamellus. Next base: position 5,406,572 of record OX336357.1, on the reverse strand, counting down.
TTCTTCTGCACCGGGGGTTGAAAAAACAAAACAAAAAAATAAAAAATACGGTGTGCAGTAAATTGGCATGCTTCAGTCGTTTTATCCCAAATTGCTGAATGTTCCTCTACAAGAGTATTTAAAAACTCAGTATCGATTACATCTCATTCATTACTCATTACTCATTACGCACGTGCGTGTCGCGTGCTTCGAATAAAATCACTCGACGAGAGCGCCTCGACCGGGACGTCAGATCCGCCGGGTCGTGGATGTGGATGGACAAGCAGCGGCGGTATGGCCCTACGGTGAAACTGGGAACCCCGGGTGCGCCCCTGGCCGCAGTGCGGTGGGCCCACGGCCCATCGCGGCCGGTGGCCCGGGCGGGGCCCGGGGCCGCAACGCCCCGGCTAGCTAAAGTCCATTAATATCATCATAACACTCATTTACTTACTTTTTAGCAAACTCAAATCCATGAAGATTTCTCTGTATTCTCTCTTTCTTTCCCTGCTTCTCTTCTTTCCTTTCGGCTGTCGGCGAATGCAGGGATACTATTTCTTTAAATACTATTTTAAAAATCTCGGACGGTGAGGGGGGAGGGGGCCCCACGTCCAATTTTCCGGGTAGGCCCCAGGCCCCCCAGACCGCCCCTGTCACCGGCCCCTGTAGACAAACGTGAGTCGCCGGCGAGTATCACGGTACCGACCGTGCCGGGCCATCCGCCGCCGCCGGCTACGAGCGCACCGACTAGTGGAAAAGCACTCACAGAATCTCGTGTATCACTGTGGCCGTATTCTCTAACGTCCTACCGTCAACGTCGGTGACGCTGACTAGTTATGCCTCTGCCCAATTATATGAACTAGACAGAGACATAACTAGTCAGCGTCACCGACGTTGACGGTAGGAAATTAAGAGAATACGGCCACTGTTCAGCCGGTTTACTTACCGGCCCCGCAGACGGCAGAAATTCTTGTCATGGAAAGGGGGCCGTGTACAGATTTCCTCGCGGTATTTTATTTTACCTTCAACGTAGCACTGCGTTGCTTTAGTGCGTTGAAGCATTTAAATTACGCAACTACGAACGAACGCTAACATACCATAGAGCAATATGTTTTTTTTTTATTTTTTTTATGGAAACTGACACGGTTGGCTACATCACCTACAACGTCCGTGATCTGACTCGTGGTGATGTCAGCCCATAACACCGGGTGAACTAGGTGCCATATCAGTGCTTCCCCCTTTGAACGTGCCGGCTACACTGAACTGGTCGGAAAACACAAACTATTTACATAGCCGTTTCGACCGACGTTTCATTCAGTGCGGTGGTACCAACCCGGGCGGATTAAACCCTACCACCAAGTAAGATTAGGAGGGAAGGGACCTTAGGGACCTTAGGGAAGTTTTACGAGGAATCCGAACCTCGGTCAGCCTCCAACGGTCAGCGGTCACCCATCCAAGTACTGACCGCACCCAGCGTTGCTTAACATTCAATAGTGACAGTTGACTGTCTGCACCACTGAGCTATCGAGGCTGACAAAAATGTAGGTAGGTAGGAAACGTAAAGCGCAGACGGATGCCCTCGAAACAGGGCTAGTGACCCCTACCACCTACTACCTTTTCCACCTCCGCACAACGTGCACCGGGCAGGGATTGCATCCCTATACGCTGGACTTACCGCGGATGCGTACCAATCGGTTCTGCAGATCTTTCCTGCACAGAACTGGTAAATTCTGAAACGCTCTCCCTGCCTACATATTTCCCTCCAAGCAGTGCTCGAATTGAACCGGAACGCCGCCGTTCCGGTTCGTGATATCACCGTTCCGTTTAGTTAAAGTTTTCCTCGTGTCTTTCCGGCTCGCAAAGATGTTTTCATTTAGACTGCTCCCGCATTTCTTTACAAAAAAGCTACAATTTGACCAATTTTCGGCGTCGTCGCTCTTGTGTGATTCGCTCGCGTCTGCTTGACCCTTCTATCAGCCGCCTCGTGCGGGGTATAATATAAGATATCGATAGCTTTCACCTGGAGCTCCACTCGTTGTTATTTTTGTATTTTGGGGTTGCCTCTAGGCCTGCAAACTAATCCCGCTTGTTTGGGGGCCTTCGTGCAAAACCCTTATCCCTTAGTAGCCTTTTACAACATGCACTGGGAGAGATGCAGTGGGGCTATTCTTTTTAAGTACCGGCCCCACACGGTACCTGGAGCTCCACTCGTGTTAAGGATACAAATACTTTTTGTGTAAACCAGTACGGACCGCGCAACTGCATATTCGGTGCCGCAGTCTACTAGAATGCGACTTTCTCAATGACCGTTTAAGATATAAAGTTTTATTTATATCTTTATAGGGGGAAAACTTTACGCACGGACGGACGTGAGGCCTGACACCTGACCGATTTTAAAATTTTTAGCGTACAGCTAATGATTTTAAGCCTACTTTAAAGCAGGTGAACATTTTCTTACCTGCGACCGCGTGTCTTGGCCAACGGGCTGTGAAAATGATTTCTCCTACGAGGTTGTTCCACGATATTAACTATTGGTGCTAGAAGCTGTGACGTCACTCACAAAGGTCACCAGGACCTTAGCCCGAGATGAATGATCGAGAAGATAAGACCGAAATCCTTTTTACGCACTTGGCCGAAATCTAAATCAATCAGCGTGTAATAGAATGAAAGTAATCGTATTAAGTTGTCCAACCCATCTGTCCATTTGTAACCACAGACTGTGTACGTCTCTGTCTGCTTAGTAAGCGGATCGAACCGAATAGTACTATTACAGTGCCGTAACTAAGATTATTTTATCAGTGGACAAATGTATATACGAGTAAGTTATTTCTATACCCTGCGAAGTTTCTTGACGGTTCTTCTTCGTGGGTGTAATCGAACCGGATAGAACAAATTGTGACAAGTTCGAGCGCATTCTAACTGCCATATGAATGATCAATAAACAATACAATACAATACAAATATATACTAACTGCAAATATTTTGAGAGGGACCGTTAACACGTTATGCAAAAATAAAATTATATTTTAACATTAGTTTTCGAGAAATTTAACGAAGTATTACTATGTTCTAACGATGAAAGCGTGCCACTGGGTATCTAAACAGCTGATTATTTGAGGACATTGACTCTATTGAAATTTCACATTTACACCTTCAACACTGTTTCTGTGAACGTTTTCATCGCGTACAAAATGACAATGAAATAAAAAAAATCATTTGTTGCATAAGTAATGCCGGCGTCGGTCGTACTGTCCAATCAGCTCTTCGTTCCCTACTTTCTAAGAACATATTGCACTAGTAAATTCCCTTTTGTCCGATTTGTCCCTTTAATCGGCGGTCCCTTTTCGTCCCCTCTTAGTTACACCCCTGCTAACTGCTTGGACGGACTGCGTGTTAATCTCCTAATCCACCGTAATGACTAATGACCCTATATTTCGTTCCTCTAAGGAGGGGGTGCGGGGGCGGCGCACGAGTCACGACAGGCCCAACAGTGGCGTCGTTTAGTTGGAGCTCACGATTCAGATATATTTCTTATTATGGTCATGTTACGTTCGATTCCCCTAGGGTGCATTTTTTAATAAATTATATTGAAAATACCTTCTGGAGTTTATGCAATATAATATTTTCTAATTTCTTACCATTTGAACTTGGTGCGATCAACCATTTTAGAAGTTATGACCTTGTGACAGACAGACAATCTAGTTCGGTGTATTGAGTTGAGCGTAGGAGGGTTTCACGCGGAGCGCGAGGCGCGACGACGCGACGCGGGGAAACACGAGCAGCGGTGATGCACCTTAAATTAATCTATGGAAATATATTATTCGCTGTAGTTATAAGTTAATATATAATACTATACACTATAATAATAATATACACCGTGTCCCAAAACTCAACGTCAAGCGGGAACCAGGGAGTAGGCCAGTTTATGACTGACTACCCAGGGAATTTATTTTTTTAGAAAAAAATTGAACTGAACATTTTTTTTGGTAAAACTACAGGCATTCTGGTTTTGTTTGGAATACTGATCATTAGCAGAGTTATTTAGGCTACCAATAAAAAAAATTTCAAAATTATATTTGCAAACTTGTAGTCGTAGTACCTAAAAATGTCAATTTTCAACGTTTCTCAAAAAATGCTCATATCATAAAAAACAAATGACTCCGATTTTTTTTTTCTTATTTTTCCCTGGGTACCTACTCATAAACTGGCCTACTCCCTGGTTCCCGCTTGATGTTGAGTTTTGGGACACCTGCATATAATTGTAAAATTTTTTATTGTTAGAGGTGTTGGTTTTTCCAAATGAATCGGTGTTTTGTGAAAGGGCCATAGTCCACCAACTCTGATTTTCAGAAAAATTGCAAAAACTGTGCAGTGTAAAATTTTGTTCAGAAAACTTTACTAATTTTTTCATATTTTATAGAGATTTATAGCAGGTTATTAATGGTTGTTTTGATTTTAAGTTTTTTTTTTTCAGAGATATATGGCCCAAAAAACCTGAAAATGTTGCCCTTTTAAAAAATAATGAGTTATTACGGTAGATCTAGATAATGTTTTATAATAAATCAAAATAAAATTTTACAATTTATTTTAACCTTTTATTTAATAATTAAATAGCCGAGGATTGTACAAAATATTAAAATAAAATGAAACAAGTAAGGAATTAGCATTGATTTTACACAAAAAAATATATTACTCTTCATCGGCAGCATTTTCCACGCGTATGGGCCACCAGAGCAGCAGAAATTCGATTTATTCCTTGAAAGGGGTTATACTAGAGGTTATTTTGAACAATTTAACCCCATCAATGTGCGCGGCTTCCCAGATATCGGGGTTTTAAGAATTTTTTTTTAACTTTCTGACTTGTAATCGAAAAAAAAGTTGTAAAAAAATATCCTTATTTTTGGGCACTCCGTTGATATTTTTCTGAAAGCTGGTAAGCTACGAATAATTTCAAATAAAAATATAGGCTCGAAATTCTCAATATCTCAGAAATAAAAGGCCTTAAGTGACGTTTTTTTTTTAATTTTTATGTAATTTTTACCGAAAATTTAAATGAATTATTATAAAATTTATCTCAATTTGCTATAAAATCAGCACAAAGCACACTGTACGACTACAGCTGTACTACACACTCAGGAACACCGATAATTTTGAGGATATTAATTACTTCACTAGACTTTGACAGCTGGCAGTTTATTTTTTAAAAGGGCCATAGTTACGGACTCTTGCCCATTCAAAAAATAACACCGTGCAACGATAATTTATTTAACATACAAGGAGTAAGGAATGTGGCCCTTTCATTGCTTTATACGATAGATATGGTAACAAAACAAACGTTTGCAGTCTAAACCACAAACACGAAATTTTGTGACTGTGGCCCTTTCAAAAAACACCGATTCAAATATTATATTACAAAATAAAGAAAAAAAATTTAAAAAGTTGTATTGTATTGTAAATTCTTTACTTCAAACGTCTTTCATTTCGGTCAGTATGAGGTCACTTGCAAAAACCATATGTAACGAAATATTTTTTTTTATAGAAAGCGCGACATGTGGCGCGGCGCGGAACCACCCATGAGGTATCTAACGACGCCCATGGATATTCGGTGGTATACGGGGGTTGCGAATGCCATGCCGACCTGACAGGTGCCTATTCACGCCCCTCTTGAAGGACCCGAGACTTTACTTAACTTACTTAACAAACATAAAAAAAGCAAAAAAAAAATACAGTCGAATTGAGAACCTCCTCCTTTTTTTGAAGTCGGTTAAAAAACCAGTAATTGAAGTAAAAATGTTCAACTGAAAAGTCCAACGATGCGCACACACACGAGTCAGTCGCACACAAGACTCGCTCGTGAGACTATACGGTCGGGCGTTGTCGCGTCGAAGTGTTGGCGTACGGAAACCTATAAATGGAAATTGAAAAATTTGTAATTCAGCTCCGATCACATTTACATTCGGTCTGTTTGTACGGGCAGTGAGAAACGCTGACTCCGGGCTGCCGACGCGGCCGCCGCCATATGCGAGGGCTCCGTAGCAGAATATGCCTAAAATTCGTTTTAGAAACATTTTGTTCTCCGGAATGGCATAGGACAGTTACCACATTGAAAAATGTACCTATAGCTATGTTGATCTAGCTAAGCTAGGCCGACAGTATACAACGTAGAGTGATTTTTCTTTATATTCTTTGATGGACTAAAGAGAGATATTTGTTGATAGAATTGATGATAGAATAAAGAGAGATATTTGTAGATAGAATTGATGATAGAATAAAGAGAGATATTTGTTCATGGAATAGATAATAAACTGTAGAGATATATATGTTGATATAATGGATGACAGACTAAAGAGAGAGATTTGTTGATATAATGGATAATAGACTAACTCAAGAGAGATATTTGTTGATAGAATGGATGATAGACTAAAGAGAGAGATTTGTTGATATAATGGATAATAGAATAAAGAGAGATATTTGTTGATGGAATAGATGATAGACTATAAAGGTATATTTGTTGGTATAATCGATGACTGACAGACTAAAGAGAGAGATTTGTTGATATAATGTATAATAGAATAAAGAGAGATATTTTTGACGTGATGACGTCACGTCTTATAAATTGATGAACACCGGCTGCACGCACGAAGAAGTGTCACGTTCCATCTGAACCTATGTGTGCAAGCGAGAGCGCGTAACAAGCGATAGAGAGGCATATACAATAGTAGGAAATACAAAATATATTTGTCCGTCTTTTGCGAGCCTCGAACCCGCGGTCCCTGCCACCATCACCGACCAGACGTCTTAACCACCCGGGCTAATCGATCATGTACCTATCGAAGCGAATTTGCTCAACAGTAGTTGAAGATTTCATGGAGCGACATCTAGCGTCAACATCTAGCGTCAATAGTAAATGAAATACTTCAGCATCACAGTTAGGTAAGTGTTGTAACGTTGTAGTATGCGCTTTGATAATATGTAGATGGCGTTATGCCTAAAGGCATTATCTGCCAGTCATGCCTGGGATTGTAAGTATGGTAGATGGGTAGTGCGGGTAATTTTTGTTTTGTATATAAAAAGTTAAATTACAAATTTAAAAAATCCCGACCCTTAAAAAAATCCCGACCCTTAAAAAGTCAAATATAATTTCCGTTTACTTACTTAAAGGGGTCGGGGGCCGCTAAGTAAATTCCCGCGCTGCTCTGAGTTTTATATTTTCATGTACTTATTTATAGGACCAAATTTTGGTAGGTAAAGGAAGGGACGCACCTGTTTCTGGCTGGTTGTATGAGTGTGGGCAAGAGGGCCCTGGATCCCTTATAACCTGCTGTGTTGTGGAGTCGGGTGAGCGCTCGAACTCCTCGATCGGCGGTGCCCACGCAGCTGTGGTGTCCAGGCCTGGACGTGGGGGTTACACGGAGACGAGTCCTCTGGTTTGCACTCGATTGAACACTTGACGTGATTCTTGAAGCCCGTGCGTGGCACATTCGCTTTTGCGACACTTTTCTTCGCGAAATAATAACTTCCAAGCTCTCAACGTGGTGCCTCAGCAACGAACTTTTTTCAATTCACAGTTTTTTCTTCAGTGTTCTTCTGGTGCGAAGATTGGAGAGGAAAGGGAGGGCAGGCAGTAAAAACTACAGTGTCGGCGGGAAATTTGAATGCCAACTGGCGATCTTTACAAACCATATTAAATTAATTTTACGTAGGTATTTTATATTCTACAAAAACTTATAAAAATACACAAAATTAATAAAAATCTAAATAAAAACGGTAAATATCCGCCGGCGGCGGGAGGCAGGCCTCCAAGCACGCCGGTGGGTGCAGGCCGTGGCTACGGAGCTCTCCGGGACGACGCGAGACAAGCTACGAGCGATAGGTGGTGGTACTAGACACGTAGGCCACCACCACTCCCATCCCGGAGAGCTCCGTACCCGTCGGACTGCGGGGCGACGTCACACAGCTCTTCTATCTTTGTTGACCCTCGATCGATGAACGAAGGATTGGTGTGATTTATGTCATGCATGTGATAAAAAAGACTCAAGTTAGTAACCCGAACCCCTAACCGAAGAGCACGTATGAAGAACATTATGCGAGTGGAAGAGGCGGCAGTGGTGTGTCAGGATCGTGGCACGTTGAGATCCGTTGTCTGCGCCTATGTAATCTTTTTTATGTTAACCAACATGGATGGCTGTGCCGAGGAACCAAATTGGTCCCTCAGCAGCATTGAATGCTGCAGTCGGCAGAGGCAAAAAAACAACTATCCTCGAGAAACCACGCTCGAAAGGCGCCGCCGCCACCGCCGCCGCGCCGCCGTTCCAGAAGATTCGAGAGTTCGAGAAGAGCATAAACGACAGTTAGGTATGTGTTGCTTCTGGGTGAATTCAAACGTAGTATTAAGGCGAGACGGAAATTAACTTTCTCCATACAAAATTGTCTTTCGTCATTTATGCTTTCTAGCCACCTAAATCTTATCCGATTTTTACAATTTTGTTTTCTTGTCTTAAGGCGGTGACAAACGCCAAATACGCAAAACATGCAAAAAGTGCGACAAAGAAGGTCCAAAACTGACCAATTGACACACATTCAGAAAATTAAAAAAATACCAACCTATATTTTGGTTCCTTACCAACAAAGTGCATTGCTGGTTTTTTTAATAATGAGTAAAAGTAAGTAATAAACATAAAATTAAAAATATATAAAAAAAGCATGAATTTTTGAAAATCTGAGTATGTGTGTATTATTACAATTTTACAATACCACCGATTCAAAGGTCACAAAGCTCTGAGAAAACTCTATTCAATTTGTTTTATTATTTTATCCACGAAAGGGGATAAAAATAAAAAACAAAAAACGCCTACATGAAATTATTGACGTAATTCTTCAGTCGGAAGGGTAAAATTTTTGCCTTCGTCAATTTAGCAGGCACTTCAATACTATGTAGATACAATTTTAGTTCCGGGCTCGCTTGCTCGCTCCTGCCCTGCTGCGCCCGCGTGTCGGTCGTCATTTCTGTCTTCTGTGTTTGGATCGAATGGAAAAAAGATAGGTAGGTTAGGTATATTTGTACCGTGTGGGATGGTAATTTAAAATAATAGCCCCACTGCATCTCTCCCCGTGCATGTCGTAAAAGGCGACTGAGGGATTTTTTTATGTAAACTGACACAGTTTGCTATATCACCTATAACATCCGTGATGTCAGCCCATAACACCGGGTGAACTTAGGTGCCATGTCAGTGCTTCCCTTTGGTCGTGCCGGCTACACTAAACTGGACGGAAAATACAAACTATTTCGGGATATGACTCCCTTCTTTTTTTCCGTCCAGTTCAGTGAAGCCGGTACGACCGAAGAAAAGCACTGACATAGCACCTACTTCACCAGTTGTTACGAGCTGACATCTCGGATGTTGTATTGTAGGTGATGTTGCCACCGTGTCATTTTCCGTACCAGTATACAGTACGACCGTATCAGTAATATCTCTCTTCTGTGGTATCTATCAGTATACGCTCCGGTACGTAACTTGACGGGGCGTTATACGCATGGCTTTCGTTGGTATAACCACAGAATAACTAATAGGTACTGTGGTATAACGCTGTCTGCGCTTGAGATGCAAGGACTATAGAACCGTGCCTAAATAAAAGTAGCCTAGCAACAGCGGCGCGCTGCGGAGCGGGGACGGCGGCGGCGGCGGCACTGTGGTGGCGCGGAGCGGAGACGACGCGGCGGCGCGGCGCCTCCCGCGCCTCCACCGCGCCGCCGCCGCCGCCTCCGCCGCCGCCGCCGCCGTGCCGCCTCCGCACCGCACGCTGCTACTGAGTTACCGCACCGCACCGCACCCCACCGCACCGTGCCATGCTGCCGCCGCGCGCGCCGCGCGCGCCGGCCGGTACCTATGTTGCTATGATATTTGCCATACATACCTAAATGCCTATCTACCTATTACCTACCTACCTATTTTTATTTTAGTTTTCATCGATAGTCTATTTAGAGGTTTATAAAAAGTGGTAAGTACATGAACTAAAATAATTTGGAAGAAATTACAATAAAATGTTATTTAGGTAAAATAATAAAAAATAAAAAATTAGAATCACGCATCAGTTACATAAGCCACAATCATTTTAATAATTAAAATAATAAAAAAGTAAAAAAAAAAAAAACATACGAAAGTGGGATTCGAACCCCGAACCATCAACTCTTTAGGCTGATAGCGACAAACTACGCTAAATGTGACTTGAACGTGCGAAGCGAAATTAGCAGTCGCATGGTACATTATGTAGAATTCCCGAATGCTCAAGGTCGTTGGCGTTTGTCACGGCCTTAAGGACATTCCAATCTACGTTCCTATAATTTTTTTGTTTAGATGAAATATACTTAAAAAACACCGGACCTAAAAATTTGTATTTCGACCGAAAAAAAATTGAATTTTGTATTTTTTTAAGTTCACTAAGTTTTATTGAATTGAGTAATCACTTTAGATATTAAAAAAATAAAAGAACGTAGATTCGGCTGTTCTTATGAAAACAAAAAAAAAAGAGTTGTAACAATCGGATAAGGTTTAGGGGGGCAAAAACATAAATGCCGAACGACGATTTTGTATGGAGAAAGTTAACTTCCAAGAAATAATGTTCTTGTTAACTTCCGTCCCGTCTTAATACGGCGGCGTTTGAATTCACCCAGAAGCGACAAATAACTGACGTTATATTATGCTCTACTCGAACTAAGACTACATTTCGTAGGCAGACATTCAACCCTATTCAACTTTAACGCGAGAACATTGCCAGGGAACATACAATAATACTCCGCATTGCATTCACTGCCTTTGAAATGCATACCGACATGTTATCTCCAAGTGCTGCGATCCTGGTCGACGTACCACTGAAACCGCTTCCAGGTTTTTTTTTATGGAAACTGACACGGTTTGTGGCTACGTCACCTACAACATCCGTGATGTCAGCCCATAACACCGCGTAAACTAGGTGCCATGTCAGTGCTTCCCTTCATTTCATGTCGGATACACTGAACTGGACGGAAAATACGAACTATTCACATTGTCGTTTCAATCGACGGCTCATTCAGTGCGGTGGTACCAATCCGGGCTGGATATACCCTACCACCTAGTAAAATAAGAAGGGAAGGGCATCGGGAAGGGACCTACAGTTTTATTTGGAATCCGAACCACGGTCAGCCTCGGACGGTCGTCACCCATTCAAGTACTGACCGCCCCCAGGCGTGCTTAATAACAGTCGACCTACCGCACCACTGAGCTACCGAGCCTGACACATTCCACTCTCATAATGTTCTTCATATTTTACTAGGTGGAAGGGTTTATCCCGGCCGGGTTGGTACCACCGCACTGAGCGAAACGTCGGTCGAAACGGCTATCTAAATAAATAGTTCGTGTTTTCCGCTAGTTCAGTGTAGCCGACATGAAATGAAGGGAAGCACTGACATGGCACCTAGTTTACCCGGAGTTAAGGGCTGAGATCACGGATGTTGTAGGTGATGTAGCCAACCGTGTCAGTTTTCATTAAAAAAAAACGCTCCCTGAAACTGTGTTTCTTCTATACAACATTCGAACCGTCAGAAAACAATTGTTTCTTCCTATACAATTCTATCTAACAGCCTCTGGGGTGCTCTGGGGTAGGTTGAGCGCGATGGCCGCCAGCCGACCGGAAGGTGACGGGGCGGTCTTGAATTCAACGGCTGAGCGGGAAAACAAAACGTAGCGGCGCGGAAACTCCGCACCGAGTTCCGGCTGCCGGAGATTTCGTTTTAAAAATGAGTCTGACTCGAATTTCAAGAAGTGTACCGCCAATATTACTCACCCGACAGATTCAGTTTTAATATATCGCTCATCGAAAACGAGACTGACCTAACTCACCATTTTCAATTTTTTAACTAATAATGTAGTTTTGATACTGGCAACACCATCTATCCGTAGATGCAACAAACGTGTTCCTATCTCACTCGTACGCAGAGATATGAATATGCGCGTCTCTCTCGCACTGTACGAAATGTGTGTCATGAATGAAATCGAGACTGCCTTGTTTTAGTGTTGCGTTGGCCGAATAGAAAAGAGCACGTATTTTTCGTCCTAAAGAGCAATGTGACCATCTCGATCGAGGAGACAAGGTAAATAAACACAATTATTTTGAAGTCGTGAGGGACGCATTTCCAAATATGACCGTATCGACTTCAAATGTCGTAAACATTTGGTGTTGTAATTGAAAAAACAACAGCATAGTTATAAATGTGTCATCTGTTGTATGAATTATTTAGCAAAGTGGCTGTCTCGAACTGACATGGAAGCGTTGCTTGGACTAAAATGTAGACACTTTTGGTTTTTTAATCGTAAAGAATTCAAATTCTATCCAAGTTTTTGTTACAATTAAGAAAGTGTTTGTTCTGATTTGAAATAATAACAAAATTTCTGTTGTACATGGCAATGCGTCGGTCTTTATTTCAAACAAAATCATAAATTATTTAAATACATTTATTTTTTTAACGTGTTTGGGCTACAGTACATAAAATCAGGAACCCTATTAGTCCCGCTTCAATGTTTTTACGTCCATCCAATTGTCTGTTTGTCTTTCTGAGTTATCATGCTTGTAAACCGTAACAGTTACATAGCCGAAACATACATATTGTATCAGTTTGTTTAGGTTTTTACCTCTATTAGATTGTTATAGATATTATTATAACTTTAACAATGTGGTATAACAAATATAAGTAGTGTTACTTACAATGGCCTGTTTCTTTTTTTCAGGTAATAATGGAGATAGAATAGAAGATAGATATAAACGAACTTTTGAACAAGGGTGTGATTCCGAGTTTTTATCGTGACTTTTTCAGCAATTAAAAATATATTAGCATTTAATACCACAAAAAATACAACTATACACTAATACACTAAAACTAAAACTAATCTAAAATTAATATTCAGAAAACCTACAAAAAATAAATTTCTGAAAAGTCCGCCGTAGGCCCGTCTCTGCCGACGCCACGCTCGCCGCGTTACCCCTCTGAATCTCAATACCAATCCGCCGTATAAGGAAGACTTTGGAACGACGGTCGCCAGTCCTCTCCGCGAGAAGCTTTCCCAGCTTCTCCGTGAAAACCTTGGTCTCAGACTACCATGGTCCCAAAGTCTCCACGGTGAAAGGTTGAAACTCAACGCGGTCACGTAGCGAGCTGTACAATCTCATCTTGGCGGCGGTAGCCTTGTTTGCCGCGGCCCCGGCAGACATGGAGGTAACGGGAACATGGCTGGGGGCCAGGGTGTCCACGCATGTGGCGTCCCACACTAGAGCCCTCCCCCGGCTCCACGGCAGTAGGGTCATGCAGTCCTGCAGGGTCATGCAGGGTCAAGCAGATTTGTAATTATGAAAATGGTGGAATAGTTTGTACTTTTTTTTGTTTTATATTTTGTTTTCTTCATAGTGTGGTGTCTGTCTACTATTAGCATAACCAAATGTGATTTAGTTGTTCAAATTATCATACCAACCTCCATAACCTAAGACTAATTTAGTTTCATAGTAGTAATTTGATCGGTAAGAGTAAATGTCTCACAAAGTCGATAACATGTTCTTAGTTTTATAATTTTATTCTATGTGAAAATACGTCATTTTCGTGCCATTACCTAATGATATTTATGGTTATTAAATAAATATCCTGAAACAATATTTAATTGCGTTTTAATCAAATTATGATAAAAAATTATGATATTATAGAATCCTTATGCAATATATTAATAAAAAGTTAATAATATATTAAGTAGGAACACATAATACAGGTAAATATTTTTTATTAAAGTATGTATAATAAAATTATACATACTTTAATAAAAAATATATACAGTTTATGGGTCTTCATACATTTTTAATCAATTTATTTATGACTTAACTTTGAATTTGAGATAGAATATAATTCATTAACGACATATCTCATAAAAGGACACATGAATTGTTTTGAACATTTTGATTCTATAAGGTTACAAAGCCTATCGTGTCTCAATTGCTTCTATTATATTTATTTCTAGGCTGCCAGACTTAGAGTTAAGAGTGTTTTTTGTCCAGAAAATTGATTTCTTGACAAGCACAATTCTAAAAGTGTCCCAAAAAATGCTGATCAGTTAAGTCCATAGAGACACGTATGCCATTTTTCTCTCTTTAATATTTAATATAAAATTAAATACTACATTTTAGTAATATTTTATTTACATTGATTGTAGCCGATTAAGGGCTCTTTCCAATAACCTTAATGCTTTTAATCTAGCAGCCATACATCTCAAGAAATCTAATTTTAAGGAAAAAAAAAGTTCACTGATATTTAGTTTTTTGCGATTTCCCAAAAATCACGTTTTTTGAGTTGCGTCAGTCTCGTTTTGGGTGAGCGATATGTAAAACTTCATCTGTCAGCGCAGATCGATAGCTTTTCGAAAACGCGATTTGATGAACTTCACTCGATAGAAAAAAATCATGAACATGCCTCTGAATTTAGCTATAAAAACGTATTTAAGGCAACGTGACGTAACCAAATCAAATCTTTGGAAAAAATATATTTTATTTGTTGAATATAATATATCTAAATCCGTAACTTTTTACTTTTTTTGTTTCGATCCGTAGTTATGGAATAAAAAAACTATTTAAAAAAATATAAAAACCGCCTTCAAAAATGTATGAAATAAAAAAATAAAAATCGAACCCTAGAGTGGATGGCGGTCGGGTATTTTTGCTTGCTTCAGCACCACCCCCTTCAACTCTAGGGTTCGATTTTAATTTTTTTATTTCATACATTTTTGAAGGCGGTTTTTATATATTTTTAAATAGTTTTTTATTTCACAGTTTTTTTAGTAATTTTTATTTGCTATTAATGTACTCGGCGGAATCGCTCGGCCTTCGGCCTCCGCTTTCCAATCCGATCTTGACCAAAAAAAAATGGGACTACCTTGGAGCTAGACTGAACCGAACACAAAAAAATCATCGAAATCGGTTCACAATTGGGGAAGATATTGCTCAACATACATAAAAAAAATACATACACATACATACATATACATATAACCTCCTCCTTTTTTGAAGTCGGTTAAAAATAAAAACCTAATTTTTTATTGATTGATTGTGTTGCATCCTACTCCAACCAGCGAAAGCGGCGCTTTGAATACCTCACCGAAACGTGCAAGAGGGACAGTTGCACGTACTGAGCTAATATACCTACAAATTACGTCAAAATTAGTTTTTTACCCCCTAAACTTTATTCGATTTTTAAAATTTTTTTTTTATCTAAAGCGATGACTCAATATAGCTTAATTAACTTCGTGATATCAAAAAATTAAAAATTCAAATTTTTTCGGTCGAAATACAAATTTTTACCTCCGATGTTGTATATTTCATCCAAACGAAAAACATTGCACCGACTTTAAAAACAACTAGAACTTAGGACGCCTGAGTTGAAGGCGGTACAAAAGCACAAAGGGGTCCATCTATCAATGTTCAGGTGTACTTTTGTACCGCCTTCAACTCAAGGGTCCGATTAAGAATCAAAATATTATTTAACACTTAAGTTATAGATGTCTTTGAAATCGGTGCAATGTTTTTTTAACACAGTTTTTATTTCACTCTTTTTAGTAATATTTTATCACTAAACAAGTTCTGCGTAGAATTGGGCGTTGTACTGACTGACGACCTGTTTTTACCGACTTCAAAAAAGGAGGTTATCAATTCGATACGTATGTGTGTAATATCGTTGGAATTGCACAAAATTCGTATAAGTTAATATATGTGGGCTTGGCTTGCAAACGTTCCGCGGGTACTCTTTTTGCCTCTCCGTGATTATTACACATTCCGCAATTTACAAATTACACGAAAGTTCAAAGACAGTGTTGTGGAAACTTTGACTAATTAGAGCGCAACGAACGTAAAATTAGATTCTCTACAAAGGCTGATAACTCGAGAACCGCTCATCTGATAAACACGCGGCGATACGAACTTAATTTCCAGACGGCTTAGTCTAATTAAGTTTTCGTTAGCGTAAGCTAAATTTTCGTATTCGTGCAATGTATTTTAACAGTTTAATATTTCATTAATTACGGAAAATTATTTTGTTTGCGGTAAACATTCCAATACGTAATTTTATACTAATGGCTAGCTTTAACATATATACATACATGAACATTCTAAAAACGCTGAATAATGTCTTTGCCTCTAGTGACACCTACGAATATTTTGTGTGTGTCAAACACCTACATAAAGGAATTTTTATTTTAAAAAATAGCACATCGTCCTCGAACATCGTTCCTTCGATAGTCACTTGGAAGGAAGAAAGTGAGTAACTAAGGGCGAGGCCGAAGGCCGAACTGCATTCTGGAAGACTGCATTCTCGAAAAAAATAATGAGTAACTAATGGAAAGGGCAGGGGTCGAGTTGCGTTCAGGCAGGTCTCACGCACTCTATTCATTATTAATTTAGTGTAAATTCGTCAGCCGCGCGAAGCATACCTACACGCTCGCCCACGCAACTGCGCGCAGCTGCAAAGCAATAATCACTTTACACTCGATCGTTTAGGTACATTTTCGCACGCAGCGATTGGCGACGTGAAACAGTAGGCTATTAAAGCCGAAGGTATGGAACTTTTTCTATGGAGTGATTTATCTGTTACGAAGTAACTATTAAGTAATCTGTGGTTCAGGTAAACAATATTCTTTCTCAATGAATCTTAGGGCGAGGCCGGAAGCCGAGTTGCGTCCAGGTAAACGATAAACCTTCTTCCGCCTGCGAGCCTCGCCCTTAATAACTTGCTTTCTTCGATAGAATAGAATATCGTTTACGCGAACGAAGCTCGGCCTTCGACCTCGCCCTTGTTACTTACTTTCTTCGAGGCGTTTTATTGTTTATCTTATCGTAGCTCGGCCTTTGGTCTCGTTCTTTGTTACTTTCTTTGAGAAAGTATAATATATGGTTTAGCTATACGCAGCTCCGCCCGGCGGCGTCGCTGCCATGGTTTACGAAAGCTTAGAAGACGAACGAACGAACGAAAATTCATTTTTAGATTTCCGTGTACGATTTTTATATATTTGATTTCGTCACCGGCCAACTGATGCCGAGACAGTTCTGCGTGGTTAACTTGAAATGTTTAATTTTTTTTACGTTCCATGAATCAAATATTTCGTCACCGACCAGCTGACGCCAAAAACAATATGTCAAGAAACCTGTACTTTGGACTGCGTTATTTTAAATGCATAATAATTTGTATAATATTTTTTTATATTTTTGGTATTTTTTACATATTATGTTATTCCGGGATATATTGTTACTATTGATCCCAATAATAATTTCCTAAATTTCATGTAGTGGCCGTTACAACACTCTGTATACTGTCACTATACAAAAATTTCGTCTAAATCCGTTAATTTGTTTTTGTGTGATACGTGTACAAACAAGCAAACAACAATTTTAAAAACTGTTCTAACATTTTGACGTGATGACGTCACGTCTTATAAATTGATGAACAACCGGCTGCACACACGAAAAAGTGTCACGTTCCTTCTGAGCCTGTGTGTGCAAGCGAGAGCGCGTAACAAGCGATAGAGAGGCACAATCGGTATATTCAAAGTTACCATGGAAACGTCTTAAGAAGTAAAACTGTCAAGATCAGACAACCGAAGTTTATTGATGGCCAGTCACAAGATGATTAATCTTTCGACTGGAAATAGAATTACTGATCTTTGCTCTATGTACTACGATTATTCCACGTCATCACGTAAAACTATCGTACGTAAACCGACTTTACAGACAACCATTTTTTTTTTGTAGTCCGGTATGGGTGGCTGTGTCGGGGGGATCAAAGGACTTGCTCCGACCAGCCAATATCACCTCCGAGAAAGTAGATGCCACACTAAAGACTTCGCTCTAACATTGTCACACGTTAAAATGTTTAGTTTCTTATTTAAAGTCGCCCCGGTTGGTTTTATTTTTCCGAATATATTCAAGGTACATATGTTTTTGCCTTTACGATTTTATTATATGTATAGATATATAAATTTACATTTTACAGGTTGTCTTACCTAAATATATTTTTGGCTTACGGTTGGCTACATCACCTACATACAACATCAGTATTTTTGCTATTTCATATAGGTACCTATTTAAATTTTTAAAGTTCATTATACCATTTCTACCCTTATTTTTGCTACTACATACTTTCCTTCATTTATACATTTCACACACCTAAAGGTTGGCTGTAAGAAATCTCTTTCTTAAGATATAAGTCCGTCTTTGCACCTCATGTACATGTGCATATTCAATGTTTTTTTTTGTGGAGCAATCTATTTATCTATTTATCCTAACAGGGGTCAGCCAAACCGGGTTGGTACCACGGCATTGAAAGAAAGGTCGTTCGAAGCTGTTATGCAAATAGTTCGTATTTCCCATCCAGTTCAGTGTAGCACGACCACAGGGAAAAACTTAAATGGTTCGCCAAGATATGGGACCACAACCAGGCCTCACGCACTCTATGTACTTGCGCCGCTAACTACCTACCGCCCGACGGGCCGCCGGCGCTCTATTTCAGTGGAATTCGTCAGTCGCGCGAAGTATACATAGACGCTAGCCCACGCAACTGCGCGCAGCTGTAAAGCAATAACCACTTTACACTCGATTGTTAAGGTTCATTTTCGCACGCAGCGATTGGCGACGTGAAGCAGTAGGCTATTAAAGCCCGAAGGTAGGAACATTTTCTATGGAGTGATTTATCTGTTACGAAGTATCTATTAAGTAATCTGTGGTGTCAGTCCGGCTTGGAGACGGTATACGTCATTATAGCATAGGTGAAGTATGTATCTTGTATAAGGTAGCCTTCAGAAATGTATGAAATAAAAAAAAATCGAACCCTACACCACCGCCTTCAACGGTGCTAAAGAAGGCTACACAAATCACAACATCGCCTTCGACTCTAGGGTTGGATATTTTTTTATTTCATACATTTTTGAAGGCGGTTTTTATATTTTTTTTTAAATAGTTTTTAGCGTCGGTATATGTATGTCAGAGCTCTGCTTGCCCTTCGGGTTCGCCGTGAAGTTACGCAGGACGCCGAGAGTAGGTACGAATCCCCCGTCTGTCTACAGTGGGTATGCTCGGTGACAGTGGGTGACTAGATTCCTCCGTCGTCGTCGCGTCGACGCGTTCATACCAGATGACGCACGTTCTGTATGCCAGTTTCCCTGACAAGGGTTCTCAAATCCGACGTTTTGTCCGACAACTTTTTTTATTAAAATTTAAAAACTTTGAAACGGAGAAACGTTCGTATGGATTGGTTTCAGCGCGCACATTTTAATAATACATACGGTCTATTTTTTTATTTCCACAGCATTTATACTGTTTTTATGGGCCGTACCTTAAAAGGAAAAACGCAACTTGATTTGGCATAGTGATAGATCTTGATGGCGCGCACATATATCACTCGTCAAAAACTAGACAAAATTTTTTTTACATTAATATGAGGGGTCAATTTGATACCAATAAAAAAAAGTAAGTGGTCTGAAGCTAAAATGTGCAATGTCCCCCCCCCCCCCCCCCCTCTTCTACTGTTCTTCTATTTTTCTAAAGCTAAAATTTTGACTTTAATAGGGTCCATAAAAAAATTTTTAGATATAGGATTACAGAAAAACTGCACGGTTTTTTCGACAATATGATATTTTCGGTGAAAAAACATATTTTTGTTTTAGTACGGAACCATAATTTGTGCGAGCCTGACTCGCTCTTGACCGCTGTTTTTATGTTTTTAATATCATCCGTGCCCAACTTCCGCTCCCGTACATATGACTGGCAAGCACTTCAATGGACAGCTAAAATTTGCCTTTTCTTAACATAAAAAACTGCAAATGGCGTGCAATAAAGAGTTTATATTCTATTCTAGGAAGTACTCACGTGGTCAATGTGTCGTAGACTGTGTACTGGGCGAGATACGAATGCCGGTAGAGTTTCTGTACGTTCTGCGCTAGCAGCAGGAAACGTCTGTCGGCCGAGAGCGAGAACTTGGCTGGACTGAGACTTCTCTGTAAACAAACATAATGTTATGTGAAAAATCTATGTTCTATGTTCTCGATGTGAACGGATACAGTGGACCGGGGGAATCCGGAACCAAACGTCCATTTCCCTCGATCGTCCATTTCCCTACACCGGCCACTTCCCCGAACTACCACATCCCCAATTGGCCAAATAACAATTCATTACGTTTGAAAAAAAATATATACTCGTAGATCTGCTACGAAAATAAAAAAATCATGAAATTACCGAAAATAGATTTTTTAAATAAAATTATTTATATGAGAATACCCATGAATGAAAATAAAAAACATAGAACTAAGAAGAAAACATTATGAGATTGGAACAGGCTGCAGAGAGGTGTGTCAGGATCGTAGCACGTTTATCTGCTGACCCCATTGGAAAATAGGCGAGAAGTTATATATGTGTAGGTGGCGGTTCGAGACAAGCGTCTGTGGCGTCAGTGTCGCCGCGACAGTAACGCCGCGACAGAGCGTCAGTCAGTACAAGGCACTATGCAAGCAAATGTAGAGGAGAGGCTATTCGAGCACAGCGGAGACTGACGCCGCGTCAGTGTCGCAGAGCGGCAGCGACAGGGTGTCCCTCTGCCACACGTCGCGAGGTGTCGCGCGTGCTCGATATTTTGTTTGAAAAAAAAATGGTTGCTGTTGAAGTTTTCTCCGAAGAAGAAAATGAACTTCTGTCTACATTATTGGTGTCATCAGCGCGTCACTGTCGCGGCGTCTGTGGCGCTGCGACACTAGCGCTACGGACGCCGCGTCAGTGACGCTCTCTTCGAAACGCTAGAGAGCGTTTCAACCATGAACCTACTATGGGTAATATAATCTTCACAATCTGGCAACACGAATTTAAGCACTGACAGTAAGGGTGAGATGTTGTTTTAATTGAACAAAGAACATATCTTTATTCACCATCGATCATGGCAAAAACTAAATGTTCGACTGATGTTCGGTGCACGCTCGAAGGCGAAGCTTGTGTTTGCTGCAGCGCTGTCTTAATAAATCTACTGTTGGCAATTGGTTGACAATAGTGTATGGCAATATTCTACTGGCGGCGTTCTTTGAATTTCGTGCTTCAGGTGTTACGATCACGCTAATAATTTCACTCCGTAGGCCAGGAAACGAATGTTCTAGCCGGAAAGCTTGAAAGCAAAAGGTTGACTTCGGAACTTTGTTCTGACTAGTTAGAAGGTAAAAATACTAAAAGTCCCCACCACTTGGGGGTGCGCTCTAGGGGGGGGGGGGGGGGGGGGGGGGGGGGGGGAGCACAAATAAGGTCCCATTTTTCGAAAACTTTCTGCTTTCGAGCTTTCCGGCTAGACCCTCATTTACTACACTACCGATTTAGTTGTATGTTTGTCTACACTACCGATTTAGTTGTATGTTTGTTGCACTCACAAATGATAAATTTATGCAAAGTGATAGTGTATCAGGAATAGTCCCTCTCTCGAGATCGGCAAGTCATAGTAATTATTCCGGTCAGTGGTCATGGTATTTCGCTACAGCAGACCGTAAAATTGGATTACTGTGGCGGGTAACTTGCAGACCACTACAAATACAATAATTTACCACTTTGAAAGAGTTCGACAATGTTGCATGCAGCTTTGTTTGAGCAGACATCATCTGAGAAAACTCTGTCATAGAAATCTGGATAGAGAAATAATTGAGGAAAATGTGGATCTACTGAGTTCTCGGGTTACAAGCGAAAGTTTCAGATTTTCCGCTATTATTTCCAAATTCTATCCGCCCCCTACAGCGAAATATATGTTTTAAGTATGAGGTACCAGGGTTACAGAAGATTCGAGAAAACCGTCGTCAGAAATTCAAATATAGAACACGCTTCTTCTCACATTACAGTCGCTACGTCAAATAGCGATCCCAAATAACATGAGTGATGGTCTCCCTCCACAACAGTAGCATCTGATTTCATAAGCGCCGACCCTTCCGCCCGCTTGCACTCCTGGTCGAGCGAGCCGAGGAAAAAAGGAAAACTATCTACTGTGTTTTTTTCGTGTTCCTAGATAATTATTGTAACTTTTACTATCTACTACCTCCTCTTGTACCTACTACTTGTTCCTACTTGTTTGTACAGTTCAGTCATGTAAGAAACCAAGTAAAAAACTCGGTATTTTAACAAAATTCGCAAAATGTCATTAGAACGTGTAATCTTATCCGAATACTTTTCGAAACGTGGTGGTCGGTGTTGTGCTGTAATTTACCAGAGTCCTTGCTGCACAAACGCGATTACTCTGCTTACCCCGATTGTCGGAATACAGCGTGTGTTATGTTTTGTGTTTGCTTTGTCATTAGAACATTGTTTAGCTTGCTAGTACACAAATGCATGGGTCTTCAATTCGAGAATGTTATCTTGTGTTGAAAAGGCGGTGTCGATGTGAGTCGACGAGTGAAATAAACACAATATATTTTCTCCTATTCCTCTGCGTAATGTATTTCGTTTTCTGGAATAAGAAAAGTAAAGGACTGCACCACAGATCACAAGCATAATGGCTAGATTGGCCATTAAGAGCTCTGAATGGCAACACGGTTTCGTTAAAATGCCTATTAATCAACTAATAGCAATGAGCAATACTTCGCTGCCACTCGTCGCATGTCGAGTCGACATCTAGAGCCAATGAGAGCACGGGAAAATGTCGATCTCGTGGCGTTCTGACCCATTCTCAGGACCCACTGTCAAAAAGAAAAAAAAATTGTGGCCTTTCGACCCAATTACATTTAATTTTGAGAGGCGTTCTGACCCACTTACCAGAATACACAGATACAGTAAGTGAACTTCCTTTGTGGCAATTTGCAAACCTCCTATCATTTCTGCTGCCCTGGTACTTTATTTCCCATTCCCAGCTTACCAAGAAGTCTTCGGGTTTCCACTTTAAATTACGGTGACTGTATTCTGACCATTTGAATACTTTATTGCACAAAAAATAACAAAAGGTGGGCTTAAAGCCTAAATGCATATCTGCCAGTCATGCCTGAGATTGTGAGTAGTGTAGGTGGATAGTGCGGGAAATTAAATGAGAGATTACTTATGTTATATTATTTTATGTTTTTCTGAAAATTAAGAATTTGAATTTTTTGTTGTTTTTTGCTGTTGTGTTGTTTAATCTGATATACACTCCGGAAAAAAAAACATAGCACCAAAGATTCGTATATACAATCTTTTGGTAGTGCAGTTGGGAATGAAAAAGTAAGGCTCTTTAAAATTCCATTGTGCACTACTACTCAGTAGTGCAAACGGGAGGAAATAATTCCAAACGACACTACCGGTTTCGCAGCTTGTAGTACAGTAGTGCAGATGGGAAAAAAAAATCCAAACAGCACTACTGGTAGTGCAGCTTGGTAGTGCAGAGTGGAAGGAACGGTTTATTTGAACGATGTATCCAAATAGAAGTATTCTATACTGGTTTTGTATGTTTACTGTGCTGAAAATTCAGCACAGTAAACATACAACACCAGTATATAATACTTCTATTTAGATACATAGTTCATAATAAACTAAATATTTTTTTAATAAAGTTTAAGTTTTATTATCTCATAGCTACAGATAGGTAACCGGTAACTGGCCATTTTCTATTCGATATTAAGAAAAATAACTTCATGTCACATTTTTTTCTGAACAATTTGGTCACATTTTATTTTATATATTATATATTTTTAACCGACTTCCAAAAAAGGAGGAGGTTCTCAATTCGTCTGTATGTTTTTTTTTTATTTTTTTTTTTTTTGTATGTTTGTTACGCGATTTCTCCGTCAATTGAGGGCCGATTTAAAAAAATCCTTTTTTGTTAGTTAGGTCATACTTCCGAGGTGGTCCCATTTCAATTTTATCGAAATTAGTTCAGTGGTTTTCGAAAAATCAGCATAATACTATGGTGTTCACCATAGTAACCTTCAGCAAAACTTGTGATGTGGTCGTTTTCGGCAATTTTCAGTTTGATAAATTAGTATGGTGTGTGGTTACCTTCAGCAAAACTTTTGTGATGTGGACTTATTCAGCAATTTGCAGTCTGACACATATGGCGAATAATTCTGTACCACTTCAATCGATTTCGATTATTCCATTTCGATTATTCTTTTTTATGTAATATTACTAATAATATTACTAAAAAGAATGAAATATAAACTGTTTTAAAAAATATTAAACCGATTTCCAAAAAACAAAAAAAAAGAACTAAAAAGTATTAAATACATAATATTTTGAAATTTTCTCAAAGTCCTTACTTAAAATACTTCTATGTTTTGTTAATTTAAAATTATTAGTTGTAATTAATAATTAAAACAAATAAAGAAAGACAATAAACTATTTGACAATATGCTTTATTTAAATGAACGCTACTTATTGCTGTACGTGACTCTTTGTATTTAAATATTTGCTAAATTAAAATACATTCAAGTTTCTGTACACTTATTGCTACAAAGGAAGTTCACTTACTGTAGGAATCTGTGTATTCTGGTAAGTGGGTCAGAACGCCTCTCAAAATTAAATGTAATTGGGTCGAAAGGCCACAATTTTTTTTTCTTTTTGACAGTGTGTCCTGAGAATGGGTCAGAACGCCACGAGATCAAAATGTCGACGTCCTTTGTCATAAGCAAATATATATAGGTACTCTAACTTCGCCCATGTGGAACAGGGTTAGGGGTTTAGCTCAGGAATATCTCTACGTGTTGTGGTGACATCATCAGCGTGTGGCCGTGTGGTTTGGGCATCGGATTCTCATGCGAGAGGTTCGAGTTTCTAATCCGGTCGGCGTGTACCAATGAGTTTTATTCTGTCGTAAAAAATTACGTGCACACTTACACCTGCTGCTTCACCATTCAGAACCGGTGTAAAACTGTAGGTCCTTTCCTTTGCCCCTTACTAGGCGGTAGGCTCAAATTGTAGCTGACTGGTTTGGTAACACCGTACAGGATGTAAGATGGCCGCATAGCAGCCTCCTGTTTGTTCTCCTCTACTCCATTATAACCAGCAATCCAGGGAAGTGTTCGGTATGGCACCTACCTTTTCGGAGGTGATATTGGCTGGTCGGGGCATGTGCTTTGGCCCCTCCGACTCAGCCATCCATACCGGATTACATAAAAAACTGCCATTTCTGCCATTTCTTCTGCAAACTCGGTAATATTGATTATCTTAGTTCTTTGCCCTATTTCGTCATTACGGATTTTATCGATCAAAGAAATGCCCAGTGTTGGTCTTTCCATAGATCGATGAGCGACTTTATATTTATTGACCAGGCCCATCGTCACGGTCCACGGTAATGGAGCTGAATGAAATGATATGGTGTGTGAGACGAGGCAATCCGCGACGCAAGTTAGTACGGTGGCTAGGGACAGAAAAACCGGCCAAGTGCGAGTCGAACTCGCGCACCGAGGGTCCCGTATCGCCATGCCAGCGCTACTCACGCCATCTAGACGGCGTGTTATGAAATGCTTCATATTAGTTAATGTCATGCTTCATAATCTATTCGGTAGATGGCGCGCGCGCATACACTTTTTGGTTTCTTCTGTGCGAAACCCCGTGAATTTTTTACTTTTTCTTATTTTTATTATTATTAATTTTTTTTTATATAAATCAGCATGGGTGGCTGTGCCGAGAGACCAATGGTGCAGTCGACAGAGCCAAAATCACCTCTCCTCGCGAAACCACGCTCAGTTAGGTGCCATTCCAGCAGATTTGCGGACTGTTGCTGTCTAGCCCGTTAATACGACCCTTGAAGATACCCAGGTTAAAGGATTCAAGAAATACACTCGCCGGAAGACAATTCCACACTCTAGCGGTGCGACAAAGAAACGATTTAGAGAACCGATGGGTTCTGAAAAGCCCAACGTCAACAACAAAAGGGTGCTGAGTCTCTCTGCGACGACGAGTCATGCGGAATTTCTGCACTGAATTGGGGGGCTGGTTAAACGGCCTACGGCGGCCAAGGCTGCTAGTACGCCTCTGAGCGCCGCACGCCGGTGTGGTGGAAACCTGTTGTGAGTAAGTACAGGTATCAGCCTTCCCCCAGCCTGTTCCCACAGGCAAAGTAGAGTGCGCGACTCTCCGCCTAATGCAGCGAGTAGCGACACGTCTCAAACGATCGGCTGGAACAAGCATCTGAGACGTGTCGCAAGTCTAGTCATTATTCCTGATCTCTGGAATTACGTACATTCCAAGAACGCAGAGTTTGAACAACGATTGTCGATATTTTTTTTTTTTTCATTACACAAAGTTCATGTCATATGTCGAGACGGGGCGACGATGCCCCGTCGTAGGGTGTTCGAGAGTAAATAATATGTCTGTCACTCTTGATTTTTCACGCTTTCAAGGGCATTTGAGTTTGATTCTGAGATCGGGTTTTTAGGATTTTTAAGATATTTTAAGATTCCAGTCGCTAAACCATTGGGGCTCTAGGGTTATAATAATATGCATGATTTAACTCTGTTTGTTTAATCCGCATTCAAAATATGAAAGCGTGTTAATAAATTTGACGGCGACCTTTTTTTGTCCGTCTTTATAGCTGGTGGCACCCGTCGGAGTTTCTGGATCGACGGTTGTTTAAAAAAACATGATTAAAAGTGTTTGTCCCATTTTTACGAGATTCCGGTATTTGGTTGTGTGATTATATTGGTATTACTAATTTAATCTATACATATAATAAAATCGTAGAGGTAAGAAAGTCTGTACATTGAATGTATTCGGAAAAAAACTAACCAGGGTGGCTTAAAATGAGATACTGAACATGTTAGAACAGTTTTTAAAATTTTTGTTTGTTTGTTTGTTTGTTTGTTTGTTTGTTTGTTTGTCTGTACGCGCATCACGCAAAAACCACTGAACGGAATTAGACGAAACTTTGTATAGTGGCAGTTTATATGCCGGGTTAACATAATACGTAAAAAAAAATAACAAAAATAAAAAAAAATTAACAATTATAAACATTATTGCGCGTTTAAAATCACGTAGTCCAAAGTGCATAATTATATCTTGAGAACTGTCAGCAAATACAATTTGAATAAAATATTCATTCGAAATTTAAAAATAAGTAGATACAACGAAAATGACAGTTCTTCTTTTTTATAACTTGAACACAATAGTCTATACATATCTATTCTTTCTATACATATCATAAAATCGTAAATGCAAAAATGTCTATTTGTACGCGCATCTCGCAAAAACCACTGAACGGAATTTGACGAAACTTTTTATAGTGACAGTGTATATCCCGGATGAACTTATTATTTAAAAAATATAATAAAAATCACGTAATCCAAAGTAAAGGTAAAAAACTATTTTAAATGTCATGTTGACAACGGAGAACTGTCATCTCGACGTGAGCTAGCCGGTGACAAATTGTTTGATAAATAAAAATAATAATTGAAAGTCGAAGTTATGTCGCTGTCATTGGTGCAATAAAATTTATATATATGTTGCCCGCGGCTTCGCTCGCGTGAAATTCGTATTTAAAAAAAAGAAAGTAAGTAACTAAAGGCGGGCCCGAAGGCTGATCTGCGCTCACGTAAACGATATTCTTTCTCGATGAAAGTAACTAAGGGCGAGGCGGAAGGCGGAGCTGAGTTCAGGAAGAAGAAAAACATTATTGAAGAAAGTAAGTAACTAAGGGCGAGGCCGAAGGCCGAGCTCTTTTCTGGAAGACCATAAACCTTCTCGAAGAAAGTAAGTAACTATGGGCGAGGCCGCAGGCCGAGCTGCGTTCAGGAAGAAGCTAAACCATCTTGAAGAAAGTAAGTAACTAAGGCGAGGCCGAAGGCCGAGCTACGTTCGGATAATTGAAAAACCATCTCGAAGAAAGCAAGTAACTAAGGGCGAGGCCGAAGGCCGAGCTGCGTTCAGGAAGAAGCTAAACCATCTTGAAGAAAGTAAGCAACTAAGGCGAGGCCGAAGGCCGAGCTACGTTCTGACAAATGATAAACCATCTCGAAGAAAGCAAGTAACTAAGGGCGAGGCCGAAGGCCGAGCTGCGTTCAGGAAGAAGCTAAACCATCTCGAATAAAGTTAATTAATATTAAGATTGAGTTAATTTAATTAAAATTTTATTATAAAGTCCACGCTTCTAACGGCAAATATACCGTGCATCCTAGAACCTCTCGCATAAGTACTTCATTCAAAGGGTAAGCCTTGCCATCCAGCGGGGTAATGCCGCAAGTGCTCTAAGAACATTTGAAAATGCCCGTTTTGATAGTTATTTTAATGTTTGTTAGATAGGTTTAATTCTTTAGTTATTAATATTACTTTTTTGTTTTTATGAAATAAATTGTTTGAGTAAACTATATTATATTCTATCGAAGAAAGGAAGTCTATAAGGGCGAGGCCCGAAGGCGGAAGAGGGTTTTTGGTTTACCTGAACGCAGCTCGGCCTTCGGCCTCACACTTAGTTCATTCCTTTATTCCAGAAGGTTTATCATCTTCCTGAACGCAGCTCGGCCTTCGGCCTCGCCCTTACTTACTTCCTTTATTTGAGAAAGGTTTATCGTTTACCTGAAAGCAGCTCGGCCTTCGGCCTCGCCCTTAGTTAGTTACTTTCTTTAAGAAGGTTTATCGATTACCTGAACGCAGCTCGGCCTTCGGCCTCGCCCTTAGTTACTTACATTCTTCTTTGGAATACGAATTTCACGCGAGCGGAGCCGCGGGCTCAGCTAGTATACAATAAAAGTACTATCGCCAAAGTGAGCCCGTTGAAATTATTGTCAGTTAATAATTATTAAAAGTTTTCAATTTCATCCCCCATTACTCCTATGTCTTTTTTCCACTTTCCATTTTTATATAAATTAATTACCCATAGAAAATTTACAAAAACACACACACAAAAAACATTTTTGATTGCATTTTCGCGTACCTTTTATTTTTCGCCGAACTCCGCATTTTGGTATCAAGTTTAATCAAAATCGGTTCAGTAGGTTCGGAGATATCTGCGTGTGATCGAGAGACGAACACACAGACAGGCACCAGAGTGATTACATCGCAGTTTTGCGACGGGATCGTAAAAAAGAGAACGTTAAGCTGAATAAACTGACAGACAGACAGAAAAACTATTTAAAAAAATATAAAAACCGCCTTCAAAAATGTATGAAATAAAAAAAAATCGAACCCTAGAGTTGACGGCGCGGCGGTCGGTTATTTTTGCTTGCTTTAGCACCGCCTTCAACTCTAGGGTTCGATTTTTTTATTTCATAAATTTTTTTAAGGCGGTTTTTATATTTTTTTTTAAATAGTTATTTATGTCACAGTTTTTTTAAAGTATTTTTTGCTATTAATGTACTCGGCGGAATCGCTCGGTCTTCGGCCTCGCGATTCCGCCTCGCTTTCCAATCCGATCTTGACCAAATTGAAATGGGACCACACGGGAAGAACCAGCTTTGAAATAAAAAAAGAATTTTCAAAATCGGTTCACCCAGTCGAAAGTTCTGAGGTAACAAACATAAAAAAAAAACAAAAAAAAAATACAGTCGAATTAAGAACCTCCTCCTTTTTTTGAAGTCGTTTAAAAACAAAGCCTCACGCGGTACCAAACCCTATAATAACACTCGCTTCCCAAACTAACCGAATATTATGATTGATATCGCAACTCTGAAAGCTTCTCACAACTTTACTTTCACTTATCTGCTCTTCCATCAGTATTTAGGTAATCCTGTTTTGGCCGCAATCGGGGGCCCGATCACTAACCGCCAAATCGTACATCGTGTGCGAAACTAGCTTGTCACATAGCTCCCGAGCGTTTGTATGTAGGATTCAATTGTAGGTTATGCTTGCTTTGTAGTACCAAAATTTTATTATTGTTATTATGGTTCGGGGGGGGGGGGGGGGGGGGGCTCTTATTACTAAGCCTACGCCGCCGTCTGTTATTTTGAACCGTAATAGGATATCCACGCCTCGTACAATGTTTTCGTTCACTGCCTAGTCCGTCGGAGTAATACCGTGATTGTACATAGACATAGACTATAATGATCCCGAGGTATTCCAGATTACATTAGAGAAAGAGTTCGGCGAGCTTAATTCTACAGTAAGATAGATTTTTACACCTCAAAAAACAAGCCATGGCAATTTTATTATTAATAGCTTTCAAGGCAGAAGGACCCGGTATCCAAGCTCATAACACAAAAAGTGATAAATGTCAAGGCAGAAGGGCCAGGTATCCAAGCCCATAACACAAAAAGTGATAGATGTCAAGGCAGAAGCACCAGGTATCCAAGCCCATAACACAAAAAGTGATAGATGTCAAGGCAGAAGGACCAGGTATCCAAGCCCATAACAGAAAAAGCGATAGATTTCAAGGCAGAAGGACCAGGTATCCAAGCCCATAACACAAAAAGTGATAGATGTCAAGGCAGAGGGACCCGGTATCCAAGACCATAACACAAAAAGTGATAGATGTCAAGGCAGAAGGACCAGGTATCCAAGCCCATAACACAAAAAGTGAAAGCTGTCGAGGCAGAAGGACCCGGTATCAAACCCCGGCGATCAGAGTTGGATCCCCGGGGTTGGATACCGAGTCCTTTTCCTTTGGATCATCTAACCCAAAAAGGGGATCGACGTGCGAGTAAGTTCGCGAGCACTTGAGGCTCTTCGTGCTTTTTTGCATATGTGGCATCAGAAGTACGCAAACTTGCTTCCCTTATTCCTTGAATCCAACCTATCTTCGCAGCACTCGCCGCAGAGAAACTGAGCACCCTTTTGTTGTTGACATTGGGCTTTTGAAAACCCATCGGTTCTCAAAATCGTTTCTTTGTCGCACCGCTACGGTGTAAAACTGCCTTCCGGCGAGTGTGTTTCCCCAATCCTTTAACCTGGGTGTCTTCAAACGTCGTATCAACCATCGATATCTATTTTATAGATCGAACGTCGTACGATGCAACTTGTGCTAGACGTCGGTACAAGTGTGCGTGCATTCACACGCAGTATTGTGATACGTGACACGATCCCTACGACGGTGCTATCGCGCTCTCGCCCCCACCCGCCCATAGATGACAAGAGCGGGCGAGAAAGACGTCATCGCTCGCCCACCGGCACGTTTGCCGTCTTTCCGCCCACTCCCATCACCAGCAGGCAAGCGAGAACGAGAACGCGATACCACTGCAGCGTCACACACGATCCTATCCGTGACAGCATGGCTTCTTAACACGCCATAACATGCTCAGGCGAAACAAACAACAACGTTTGTCACTGTCACTCTTTATAACAGCAACCGGGCATGCTGCACGCACGCGTCAGCGACTCGATACAAACTTGCGTGCGTTCAACACGCGCCGCACACGCCTTATAAAGCGGCTGTCCGTGAAATCTGCACTATATGCAGGTCTCGTCGAGAAGATATTTTTTCGGGAGTGATATATGGGATGGGCCAATCTATAAAATAGATATTGATGGTATCAACTGGCTAGGCAAGACAGCCTAGCAACAGTCCGCAAATCTGCTGGCATGGCGCCTCACTGAGCGTGGAGAGGGGTTTTTGGCTCTGTCGACTGTACCATTGGTCCTTCGACAAAGCCACCCATATTGTTTTACATTTCGTTTTTTCTTTCTTAAGTGATGTGAGACTGCGTCTGACTCGAATTTCAAGAAGTGTACCGCCAATATTACTTACCTGACAGATTCAGTTTTAATATAAGTAAAACTTCATCTATCAGCGCAGATCTATAGTTTTTTGAAAACGAGATTTCATTAACTTCGCTCGATAGAAAAACAAATTGGTTGTCTGTAAAGTCGGTTTACAGACGATAGTTTTACGTGATGACGTGGACTAATCGTAGTACATAGATCAAAGATCAGTAATTTCTATTTCCAGTAGAAAGATTAATCATCTTGTGACTGGCCATCAAAACTTCTTTTGTCTGATCTTGACAGTTTTACTTCTTAAGACGTTTCCATGGTAACTTTGAATATCAACGTGACACGCTTTCGTGCGTGCAGCCGGTGCTCATCAATTTATAAGACGTGACGTCATCACGTCAAAAAAATCATGAACATGCCTCTGAATTTAGTTATAAAAACGTATTTAATTAAGGCAACGTGACTAAATCAAGGCTTTGGAAAAAAATTATTTTATTTGTTGAATATAATAATATATCTAAATCCGTAGCTTTTTACTTTTTTGTTTCGATTTGTAGTTTTGGAATAAAAAAATAAAAACCAAATTTTTTATTGATTGATTGTGTTGCATCCTCCTCCAATCAGCGAAAGCGGCGCCTTGAAAGAGGAGTACAGGTGAATACGGGTTGACAGGGCCTTAAGTAGACTAAGCTTTACCAGAATACGTAGAATACGTAGAAATACGTAGGTTACGTACTCGATCCTCAATTGTCTGCTAGTGAATTCGCCTATTCAGTGAGTTGACATCTAACTGGACTACGTGTCGGGTCGGGTGTAGTACCGCGAGTCCTGAGGATGTCCCCAGAGTGTGGGACGAAACGTCGACAAAAGTGATTCGCTTTTAATTATACCGCGCAACCGAAAGCATTGATATTAAAGAAAATATATGAAAATCGAGCACTTGACCGCAATTTTTTTCGATGGAGCGAAGTTGATGAAAAAAGCGATCTGCCCTGATAGATGAAGTTTTATATAATACTAGCTGAGCCCGCGGCTCCGCTCGCGTGAAATTCGTATTTCAAAGAAGACAGTAAGTAACTATGGGCGAGGCCGAAGGCCGAGCTGCGTTCAGGAAGTCGATAAACCATATCTAAGAAAGTAAGTACGAGTAAGGGCGAGGCCGAAGGCAAGCTGCGTTAAGGTAAACGATAAACCTTGTCAAATAAAGTAAGTAACTAACGGCGAGGCTTCAGGCTGAACTGTATTCTAGAAAGAAAATAAACCTTCTCGAAGAAAGTAAGTAACTGAGGGCGAGGCCGAAGGCCGAGCTGCGTTCAGGAAGACGATAAACCTTCTCGAAAAAGTAAGTAACTGAGGGCGAGGCAGAATACCGACCTGCGTTCAGAAAGACTATAAACCTTCTCAAAGTAAGTAAGTAACTAAGGGCGAGGCCGAAGGCCGAGCTGCGTTCAGGAAGACCATGAACCTTCTCGAAAAAGTAAGTAACTGAGGGCGAGGCAGAATACCGACCTGCGTTCAGAAAGACTATAAACCTTCTCAAAGTAAGTAAGTAACTAACGGCGAGGCCGAAGGCCGAGCTGCGTTCAGGAAGACCATGAACCTTCTCGAAAACAGTAAGTAACTGAGGGCGAGGCCGAAGGCCGAGCTGCGTTCAGGAAGACTATAAACCTTATCGAAGAAAGTAAGTAACTAAGGGCGAGGCCGAAGGCCGAGCTGCGTTCAGAAAGAACATGAACCTTCACGAAGACAGTAAGTAACTGAGGGCGAGGTCGAAGGCCGAGCTGCGTTCAGGAAGACTATAAACCTTATCGAAGAAAGTAAGTAACTAAGGGCGAGGCCGAAGGCCGAGCTGCGTTCAGAAAGAACATGAACCTTCACGAAGACAGTAAGTAACTGAGAGCGAGGCCGAAGGCCGAGCTGCGTTCAGGCAGACCATGAACCTTCTCGAAAACAGTAAGTAACTGAGGGCGAGGCCGAAGGCCGAGCTGCGTTCAGGAAGACTATAAACCTTATCGAAGAAAGTAAGTAACTAAGGGCGAGGCCGAAGGCCGAGCTGCGTTCAGAAAGAACATGAACCTTCACGAAGACAGTAAGTAACTGAGGGCGAGGCCGAAGGCCGAGCTGCGTTCAGGAAGACTATAAACCTTATCGAAGAAAGTAAGTAACTAAGGGCGAGGCCGAAGGCCGAGCTGCGTTCAGAAAGAACATGAACCTTCACGAAGACAGTAAGTAACTGAGGGCGAGGCCGAAGGCCGAGCTGCGTTCAGGAAGACGATAAACCTTCTCGAAAAAGTAAGTAACTGAGGGTGAGGCAGAATACCGACCTGCGTTCAGAAAGACTATAAACCTTCTCAAAGTAAGTAAGTAACTAAGGTCGAGGCCGAAGGCCGAGCTGCGTTCAGGAAGACCATGAACCTTCTCGAAAAAGTAAGTAACTGAGGGCGAGGCAGAATACCGACCTGCGTTCAGAAAGACTATAACCCTTCTCAAAGTAAGTAAGTAACTAACGGCGAGGCCGAAGGCCGAGCTGCGTTCAGGAAGACCATGAACCTTCTCGAAGACAGTAAGTAACTGAGGGCGAGGCCGAAGGCCGAGCTGCGTTCAGGAAGACTATAAACCTTATCGAAGAAAGTAAGTAACTAAGGGCGAGGCCGAAGGCCGAGCTGCGTTCAGAAAGAACATGAACCTTCACGAAGACAGTAAGTAACTGAGGGCGAGGCCGAAGGCCGAGCTGCGTTCAGGAAGGCGATAAACCTTATCTAAGAAAGTATGTAACTAAGGGCGAGGCCGAAGGCCGAGCTGCGTTCAGAAAAACTATAAACCTTCTCGAAGAAAGTAAGTAATTAAGGGCGATGCCGAAGGCCGGGCTGCGTTCAGGAAGACTATAAACCTTATCGAAGAAAGTATGTAACTAATGGCGAGGCCGAAGGCCGAGCTGCATTAAGAAAGACTATAAACCTTCTCGAAGAAAGTAAGTAACTGAAAGCGAGGCCGAAGGCCGAGCTACGTTCAGGAAGACCATAAACCTTCTCAAAGAAAGTAAGTAACAAAGGGCGAGGCCGAAGGCCGAGCTTCGATCAGGAAGACGATAAACCTTATCTAAGAAAGTAAGTAATTAAGGGCGAGGCCGAAGGCCGAGCTACGTTCAGGAAGACCATAAACCTTCTCGAAGAAAGTAAGTAACTGAGGGCGAGGCCGAAGGCCGAGCTGCGTTCAGGAAGACTATAAACCTTCTCGAAGAATGTAAGTAACTGAGGGCGAGGCCGAAGGCCGAGCGGCGTTCCGGAAGACTATAAACGTTCTCGAAGAAAGTAAGTAATTAAGGGCGAGGCCGAAGGCCGAGCTGCGTTCAGAAAGAACATGAACCTTCACGAAGACAGTAAGTAACTGAGGGCGAGGCCGAAGGCCGAGCTGCGTTCAGGAAGGCGATAAACCTTATCTAAGAAAGTATGTAACTAAGGGCGAGGCCGAAGGCCGAGCTGCGTCCAGAAAGAAGACGTTCAGGAAGACCATAAGACCATAATCCATACTAATATTATAAATTCGAAAGTAACTCTGTTGTCTGTCTGTCTGTCTGTCTGTCTGTCTGTCTGTCTGTCTGTCTGTTACCTTTTCACGCCTAAACCGCTGAACAGATTTCGATAAAATATTGCACGGAGATGAATTGCATCCCGAGGACGGACATAGGCTACTTTTTGTCTCAAAAAACAACCCTTAAGGGGGTGAAATGGGGGATGAAAGTTTGTATGGGGAACTCAGCATTTCTTAAGTTAGGGATATGACAATTTATATTTGGGCTTTTGGTATGAAATAAAGAAATACGTGTTTCAGCGTTTTTGCTAAATCAACCCTTAAATTAAAATAGGGGTTGATTTCAAAATTAGATTTTAGGATTTTATGAAATTTTGTACGGAGCTGAATTGCATCCTGAGGAAGAACATAGGCTACCTTTTGTCTCAAAAAAACAACCCTTAACGGGGTGAAATAGGGGATGAAAGATGTTATGGGGAACCCATCATTTCTCAAGTTAGGGATATGAAAATTCATATTTAGGCTTTTGGTATAAAATAAAGAATTACGTGTTTCAGCGTTTTTGCTAAATCAACCCTTACATTAAAATAGGGGATGATTTCAAAATTAGGTTTTAGGATTTTAAATAATTTTATCCATACTGGGGGTGGTTTTGAAGAGTGGGGTTGAGGTACGGGGGAGGGGTCCGCGGGGAGAGGTGAAGGGAGGATAATTTAATCTCTATCTTCTTTTCTCTATCTCTACTTCTTATAAAAGGAAACGTCTGTTTGCATGTATGTATGTATGTTTGAGGTAAACTCGGAACCACTTAACAGATTTTTATGCGGTTTACACCAATGTAAAGAGTAGTTCTTCAGGCTCACTATAGTAGGCTATATACCATAAAGTTAAATAGCCTTTGGGTTGAGCAGTATCAAAGAAAACGGAATTTAGTGTCTAATGGTCGTAATATATGGCGTTAGCAGTTCTGTTGCGTTGCGTTGGTATAGTGTAGATAGATGCTTTTGGTAGAAGATACGAGTAGAATAAAGAGTAGATATCTATACTTATAAAATTGTTTGTCCTGACTGACTGACCTATTAACGCACAGCCGAAACTACTAAGTCTAGAAAGCTGAAATTTGGAACATAGGTTTATTTCATAACGTAAGATCCCTTAAGGATTTTTTGGAAATTACAACTTTAAGGGGGGAAATGGGGACGACGACTTTGTATGAAAGTTTTTGTTTTTTTTTTATGTAATATTATGGTCTTATGGTCTTCCTGAACGTCTTCTTTCTGGACGCAGCTCGGCCTTCGGCCTCGCCCTTAGTTACATACTTTCTTAGATAAGGTTTATCGCCTTCCTGAACGCAGCTCGGCCTTCGGCCTCGCCCTCAGTTACTTACTGTCTTCGTGAAGGTTCATGTTCTTTCTGAACGCAGCTCGGCCTTCGGCCTCGCCCTTAATTACTTACTTTCTTCGAGAACGTTTATAGTCTTCCGGAACGCCGCTCGGCCTTCGGCCTCGCCCTCAGTTACTTACATTCTTCGAGAAGGTTTATGGTCTTCCTGAACGTAGCTCGGCCTTCGGCCTCGCCCTTAATTACTTACTTTCTTAGATAAGGTTTATCGTCTTCCTGATCGAAGCTCGGCCTTCGGCCTCGCCCTTTGTTACTTACTTTCTTTGAGAAGGTTTATGGTCTTCCTGAACGTAGCTCGGCCTTCGGCCTCGCTTTCAGTTACTTACTTTCTTCGAGAAGGTTTATAGTCTTTCTTAATGCAGCTCGGCCTTCGGCCTCGCCATTAGTTACATACTTTCTTCGATAAGGTTTATAGTCTTCCTGAACGCAGCTCGGCCTTCGGCATCGCCCTTAATTACTTACTTTCTTCGAGAAGGTTTATAGTTTTTCTGAACGCAGCTCGGCCTTCGGCCTCGCCCTTAGTTACATACTTTCTTAGATAAGGTTTATCGCCTTCCTGAACGCAGCTCGGCCTTCGGCCTCGCCCTCAGTTACTTACTGTCTTCGTGAAGGTTCATGTTCTTTCTGAACGCAGCTCGGCCTTCGGCCTCGCCCTTAGTTACTTACTTTCTTCGATAAGGTTTATAGTCTTCCTGAACGCAGCTCGGCCTTCGGCCTCGCCCTCAGTTACTTACTGTCTTCGAGAAGGTTCATGGTCTTCCTGAACGCAGCTCGGCCTTCGGCCTCGCCGTTAGTTACTTACTTACTTTGAGAAGGTTTATAGTCTTTCTGAACGCAGGTCGGTATTCTGCCTCGCCCTCAGTTACTTACTTTTTCGAGAAGGTTCATGGTCTTCCTGAACGCAGCTCGGCCTTCGGCCTCGCCCTTAGTTACTTACTTACTTTGAGAAGGTTTATAGTCTTTCTGAACGCAGGTCGGTATTCTGCCTCGCCCTCAGTTACTTACTTTTTCGAGAAGGTTTATCGTCTTCCTGAACGCAGCTCGGCCTTCGGCCTCGCCCTCAGTTACTTACTGTCTTCGTGAAGGTTCATGTTCTTTCTGAACGCAGCTCGGCCTTCGGCCTCGCCCTTAGTTACTTACTTTCTTCGATAAGGTTTATAGTCTTCCTGAACGCAGCTCGGCCTTCGGCCTCGCCCTCAGTTACTTACTGTCTTCGTGAAGGTTCATGTTCTTTCTGAACGCAGCTCGGCCTTCGGCCTCGCCCTTAGTTACTTACTTTCTTCGATAAGGTTTATAGTCTTCCTGAACGCAGCTCGGCCTTCGGCCTCGCCCTCAGTTACTTACTGTTTTCGAGAAGGTTCATGGTCTGCCTGAACGCAGCTCGGCCTTCGGCCTCGCTCTCAGTTACTTACTGTCTTCGTGAAGGTTCATGTTCTTTCTGAACGCAGCTCGGCCTTCGGCCTCGCCCTTAGTTACTTACTTTCTTCGATAAGGTTTATAGTCTTCCTGAACGCAGCTCGGCCTTCGACCTCGCCCTCAGTTACTTACTGTCTTCGTGAAGGTTCATGTTCTTTCTGAACGCAGCTCGGCCTTCGGCCTCGCTCTTAGTTACTTACTTTCTTCGATAAGGTTTATAGTCTTCCTGAACGCAGCTCGGCCTTCGGCCTCGCCCTCAGTTACTTACTGTTTTCGAGAAGGTTCATGGTCTTCCTGAACGCAGCTCGGCCTTCGGCCTCGCCGTTAGTTACTTACTTACTTTGAGAAGGTTTATAGTCTTTCTGAACGCAGGTCGGTATTCTGCCTCGCCCTCAGTTACTTACTTTTTCGAGAAGGTTCATGGTCTTCCTGAACGCAGCTCGGCCTTCGGCCTCGCCCTTAGTTACTTACTTACTTTGAGAAGGTTTATAGTCTTTCTGAACGCAGGTCGGTATTCTGCCTCGCCCTCAGTTACTTACTTTTTCGAGAAGGTTTATCGTCTTCCTGAACGCAGCTCGGCCTTCGGCCTCGCCCTCAGTTACTTACTTTCTTCGAGAAGGTTTATTTTCTTTCTAGAATACAGTTCAGCCTGAAGCCTCGCCGTTAGTTACTTACTTTATTTGACAAGGTTTATCGTTTACCTTAACGCAGCTTGCCTTCGGCCTCGCCCTTACTCGTACTTACTTTCTTAGATATGGTTTATCGACTTCCTGAACGCAGCTCGGCCTTCGGCCTCGCCCATAGTTACTTACTGTCTTCTTTGAAATACGAATTTCACGCGAGCGGAGCCGCGGGCTCAGCTAGTATTACATAAAAAAAAAAAAAAAACTTTCATACAAAGTCGTCGTCCCCATTTCCCCCCTTAAAGTTGTAATTTCCAAAAAATCCTTAAGGGATCTTACGTTATGAAATAAACCTATGTTCCAAATTTCAGCTTTCTAGACTTAGTAGTTTCGGCTGTGCGTTAATAGGTCAGTCAGTCAGGACAAACAATTTTATAAGTATAGATATCTACTCTTTATTCTACTCGTATCTTCTACCAAAAGCATCTATCTACACTATACCAACGCAACGCAACAGAACTGCTAACGCCATATATTACGACCATTAGACACTAAATTCCGTTTTCTTTGATACTGCTCAACCCAAAGGCTATTTAACTTTATGGTATATAGCCTACTATAGTGAGCCTGAAGAACTACTCTTTACATTGGTGTAAACCGCATAAAAATCTGTTAAGTGGTTCCGAGTTTACCTCAAACATACATACATACATGCAAACAGACGTTTCCTTTTATAAGAAGTAGAGATAGAGAAAAGAAGATAGAGATTAAATTATCCTCCCTTCACCTCTCCCCGCGGACCCCTCCCCCGTACCTCAACCCCACTCTTCAAAACCACCCCCAGTATGGATAAAATTATTTAAAATCCTAAAACCTAATTTTGAAATCATCCCCTATTTTAATGTAAGGGTTGATTTAGCAAAAACGCTGAAACACGTAATTCTTTATTTTATACCAAAAGCCTAAATATGAATTTTCATATCCCTAACTTGAGAAATGATGGGTTCCCCATAACATCTTTCATCCCCTATTTCACCCCGTTAAGGGTTGTTTTTTTGAGACAAAAGGTAGCCTATGTTCTTCCTCAGGATGCAATTCAGCTCCGTACAAAATTTCATAAAATCCTAAAATCTAATTTTGAAATCAACCCCTATTTTAATTTAAGGGTT
This sequence comes from Nematopogon swammerdamellus, assembly GCA_946902875.1. Classification (NCBI taxonomy): domain Eukaryota; kingdom Metazoa; phylum Arthropoda; class Insecta; order Lepidoptera; family Adelidae; genus Nematopogon; species Nematopogon swammerdamellus. Next base: position 5,366,845 of record OX336357.1, on the reverse strand, counting down.
GATTTAGCAAAAACGCTGAAACACGTATTTCTTTATTTCATACCAAAAGCCCAAATATAAATTGTCATATCCCTAACTTAAGAAATGCTGAGTTCCCCATACAAACTTTCATCCCCCATTTCACCCCCTTAAGGGTTGTTTTTTGAGACAAAAAGTAGCCTATGTCCGTCCTCGGGATGCAATTCATCTCCGTGCAATATTTTATCGAAATCTGTTCAGCGGTTTAGGCGTGAAAAGGTAACAGACAGACAGACAGACAGACAGACAGACAGACAGACAGACAGACAACAGAGTTACTTTCGAATTTATAATATTAGTATGGATTAAAACTGAAAAAAAAACTTTACGGGCAAAGGCCCAACCGGTTAAACATGCCAAATACAACCAACTCAAGAACAACTACGAGTTTGTGGCCTATGCTGCAGAGACTCTTGGGGCATGGAGCCCGGACGCGATCAGTTTTTCCAAGAGATTGGGAAAACGACTCATTGACGCGTCTGGCTGGGGAGCGCCGCCGTGTCCGGGCGCATTTCAAGCAGCGGATCAGCCTGGCGATCCAGAGGGGGAACACCGTTTCAGTCTTGCTTGGGGAACAAGCTAATGGTCCCTGTGGACGATTATTTTTATATATAGTTAGATTTATTGTTATAGTTCATTTAGTTATTTTTAGGTCTAGATTTCATTATTTTTAAGTATTTTATTTGAAACTAGCTTTTGCCCGCGGCTTCGCTCGCGTGAAATTGGTATTTAAAAAGAAGAAAGTAAGTAAGCCAGTGGGCTTAATTACCTTTATTTCGGCGCGCGGAACAATTCGGTTTGTATGAGAGCCACATATTAGCGTAACCGGAACTGTTAGCCTACTCAGCAACCAGACGACGTACAACAATTCTAAATATTTTTATTTTATTTATTATGGGAAAACAAACAGACATGCACATGCGGAAACATACAGCATAATATAAAAGAAAAGTATGGACACATCTAGCAACATTCTCCACGAAAACAATAATGAAATAGTGAAAGGACGTTATAAATTAAGTGACACATAAACCAAAAACATAAACCTACCTAAAAAGTCTGAATATAAAAAAGAAACAGAATAGGTACACATCATCATCATCATCATCATCATCATCAGCCTGTATCGGTCCACTGCTGGACATAGGCCAATAGGTACACAATAGTAACAAAATCAAGATCAAAAACACAAATAATCAATAATCAATAATCAAGAATCAAGACCAGCAAAGACACACCACAACGTACAGCTACGTTACTCAGTAGAGGAGTAGTACCTAATAAAAAGAAAGCATAATAATATGTCCAATGAAAGATCCGTCTGACGACTTCAAATACGTTATACATTTTTATTTTGTCACTCCATCCCTTCTGGCCCAAATCAGCCCTTCAAGTTGGCATGTTTTGTAAAATGCGAAAACACGCAAACTTCAAACACCTCTCGCGCTTTAGTCGTTAACGCTGCATAATCGAGACAAACACTAACGAATAGACAAAGGTTTTAACTTTATTCGATACTTCAAACAAAACCTTTTATGAAGCCTAGGTGGGGCAATATGGGTTACCAAAGTTGTTTATACGAAAAAAATTCATCAAACGCGCAAACATCAAATTCACGAACTAAGTTTGACGGCTGCATGTGTACATGCAGACTCAGTACTTGTAAGGAAGGTTACACTCACCCTTCTTCTCTCTACGGCTCAATCAATTTGCGACAAGAGCAGGCAGGCCCTCCCGTAAGCTCCCGTTCCGGCTGAATATCACGATTTATCACACAACGTCACTGCCATTCGGAAATAATTGGATCTATGAGACCTCAGGAACTATTAAGTAATCTGTGCTTCAGGCGACTCCCGTTTAGTCACTGAACTATATTATACTAGTATGTAGGTACGCTGGAAAGCAAGTGGTTCCGCACCGAGTCGGCGGAAAGCGGTGGTCATGCGGTGGTTCCGTTTTTTTTTATGGAAACTGAAACGGTTGGCCACAACCCCTACAACATCCGTGATGTCCGTGATCTAGGTGCCATGTCAGTGCTTGCCTTCATTTCATATCGGCTACACTGAACTGGACAGAAAACACGAACTATTTACATAGCCGTTTCATTCGGTGCGGTGGTACCAAACCGGGCGGGTTGAACCCTGCCACCTAATAAGTTAACCGAAGGGAATGGACCTACAGTTTTACGTGGAATCCAAACCACACGGTCTGCCTCGAACGGTCAAGCGTTCACCCATCCAAGTACTGATCGCGCCCAGCGCTGCTTAACAATAATAGCAATCTACTGTCTGCACCACTGAGCTATCGAGGCTGACAGATTATGAGTGCATCTTTAACTTGTTGGTATAACCCAATTTTCTTAACTGTGCACATCGAGCTGTCAAAATCGTTAGGTTCTTAGCACTGAATTCACCCCCCGCTTGTACTTCTTCACCTCACCGCCGACGCCTAATCAGTACGGAGTGCAGACAGTACTGCAGGTCTATTCTTGTAAATTCTGACAGCGGAATCAGCGCTGTTGTGGCGCTGAGAGCCAGAAGTGGCTCTCAGCGCCACATCAGCGCTGAGTCCGCTGTCAGAATTTACAAGAATAGACCTGCTGATAGGAGTCGGCGGTGAGGCGAAGAAGTAAGCGGGGAAGTAATGCACCCTGCATTCAGTGCTGACAACCTAACGACTTTGACAGCTCGACTCGAAGTGCACAGTTAAAAAAATGGGGTTACATCACAAACATTAGAAAAGGTAGATATGGTACTCACGAAGGTAGTGTTGGACATGAGCGATCTCGTGGTCTGATTGTTGGCGTACATGAGGCTGACCCCGCCCCACGGGTCCCGGTACACGAGCTCGTCTCCTGTGGACAACACACAATGTACATTGTTATTCCATAGAGCAGGGGTTCTCAACCTTTTATCCTCTGCGACACATCTTTTTTTTTTATTTTTTAACGAAACAAGCATGGCTGGCTGTGCCGAGAGACCAATGGTGCAGTCGACAGAGCCAAAATCACCTCTCCTCGCGAAACCACGCTCAGTTAGGTGCCATGCCAGCAGATTTGCGGACTGTTGCTAGGCTGTCTAGCCCGTTAATACGACGCTTGAAGACACCCAGGTTAAAGGATTCAGGAAATACACTCGCCGGAAGACAGTTCCACACTCTATCTGAAGATTTTTAGGGTTCCGTATCCGGTACGGGACCCTATTACTAAGCCTACGCCGTCTATCTGTCTGTCTGTCTGTCCGAGGGCTGTATCTCTTGAACCGTAATAGGTAGCCCGTTGAAATTTTCACAGAAAATGTGTTATTATGGCCGATATAACAACAAATAATAAAAATAAGAAAACAGTAAAAAATTCACGGGGGTTCCCATAGAAGAAACCGAAAAGTGTATCCACGCGCGCCACCTACCGAAAAGATTATGAAGCATTTTAACTAATCATGAGATCTGTGAATTTTTCTTATTTTGTCATAAAGTGTACGTGAAAATGTCATGAGGTAAAAATTCTGTGTCAGGAATTATCCTTATGTCGGCCTCGGTAGCTCAGTGGTGCGATCGGTCCACTAACGGTTATGCAACCCTTAGCTCGGTCAGCTCTTGGATGGGTGACCGCTCGACCTTTGGAGGCTGACTGTGGTTCGGATTCGACGTAAACCTGTAGGTCACTTCCCTTCTTTGGGACGGGTTTATCCCGCCCGGTTTGGTACCACCGCGCTGAATGAAACATCGCGTCGTTAGAAACGGCTATATAAATAATTCGTGTTTTCCGTCCAGTTCAGTGTAGTCGACATGAAATGAAGGGAAGCACCGACATGGCACCTAGTTCACCCGGTGTTATGGGCTGACATCACGGATGTTGTAGGTGATGTAGCCAACTGTATCAGTTTCCATAAAAACAAAATTATCCATCATTAGTCACGACGACAAAACGATGTCCTGCAATCCGGCGACGCCGGATAATCCATAATAATAGCTAATTAAACGGTTTTATTTATGAGATAGACATCGGTGGGCTCATGAATCTGAAACTGCTGGCTAAAGTGATGTTAGAAAGATTTAGATATAGGTAGTTTAGATAGATTTTTTATGTAATACGGTATGGGTGACTGAGTCGGAGGGGCCAAAGCACATGCTCCGACCAGACAATATCACCTCCGAGAAGGTAGTTGCCATACCGGAGATTTCCCTGGGTTGCTGGCTATACTGGACTAGAGAAGAACACAACCGAGGCTGTATAATCAATACTAATAATAAATCTGTAAGGGATGGTCATGGAGTAAGTTACTTTGTTTTAGGAAATATTGAGTTTGTAGCCTCTATGTATGATACTAAAGCTAAATTGACGATTTTTAGAAATCTTTTCTGTATGTATGTATGTATGTATGTTCCTCCATAACTCTTAAAGCCATCATCCGAATTTGATGAAACTTAGTACAAACCAATTTTACTATACGGGACACAGGATAGGCTTACTAAAATTCACTTCCGGCTACGCTAAGATGTGGCTCCCATACAAATCGAATTGTTCCAAACGCCGAAATATAGGGCGGCGCGGCGCGACGGGGGTTAGTAGCGCGGCTGCTGGCGGAGACTGGCGGCGCGGCGGCGGCGGAGCGCGGTGTGTGTATGCATTGTCTTGAGCAGAATTTCTTATTTAATTCGATTCATAATATTTATTATGTAGGTTAACTTCGTTAGGTACCTATCTATTTGATTAATTTTAGGTGCAAACCTATCGGCTGCTCCAGAGCGAAACACTGTATTAACCAAAATGCTAAATTGTTCAGGAGAGCGAAAATAGTGGAAAATTGAAATATAACAATTTCTGTTCTATTTAAAGGAAAAGTAAATATGCAGTTAATTAAAAAAAAATACATCTTTGTAGTGATATGTACCATATGTTTTTATTGTTATAACTAGCTTTTGCCCGCGGCTTCGCTCGCGTGAAATTCGTATTTCAAAGGAAGAAAGTATGTAACTAAGGGCGAGCTGGGTTCAGGTAAACGATAAACCGTCTCGAAGAATGTGAGTAACTTTTTGAGGCCGAAGGCGGAGTTGCTTTCAGGAAGACGATAAACCTTTTCGAAGACAGTAAGTAACTATGGGCGAGGCCGAAGGCCGAGCTGCGTTCAGGAAGAGGATAAACCATCTTTAAGAAAGTAAGTAACAAAGGGCGAGGCCGAAGGCCGAGCTGCGTTCAGGAAGAGGATAACCTTTTCGAAGAAAGTAAGTAACTATGGGCGAGGGCGAAGGCCGAGCTGCGTTCAGGATGAGGGTAAACTTTTCGAAGAAAGTAAGTAAGAGAGGGCGAGGCCGAAGGCCGAGCTGCGTTCAGGAAAACGATAAACCTTCTCGAAGACAGTAAGTAACTATGGGCGAGGCCGAAGGCCGAGCTGCGTTCAGGAAGAGGATAACCTTTTCTAAGAAAGTAAGTAACAGAGGGCGAGGCCGAAGGCCGAGCTGCGTTCAGGAAGACGATAAACCTTTTCGAAGACAGTAAGTAACTATGGGCGAGGCCGAAGGCCGAGCTGCGTTCAGGAAGAGGATAAACCATTCCTAAGAAAGTAAGTAACAAAGGGCGAGGCCGAAGGCCGAGCAGCGTTCAGGAAGAGGATAACCTTTTCGAAGAATGTAAGTAACAGAGGGCGAGTCCGAAGGCCGAGCTGCGTTCAGGAAGGCCATAAATCTTCTCGAAGAAAGTAACTTCTTTGTTACTTACTTTCTTCGAAAATGTTTATCCTCTTTCTGAACGCAGCTCGGCCTTCGGCCACGCCCATAGTTACTTACTGTCTTCGAAAAGGTTTATCGCCTTCCTGAACGCAGTTCGGCTTTCGGCCTCGCCCTCTGTTACTTACTTTCTTCGAAAAGTTTACCCTCATCCTGAACGCAGCTCGGCCTTCGGCCTCGCTCATAGTTACTTACTGTCTTCGAAAAGGTTTATCGTCTTCCTGAACGCAGCTCGGCCTTCGGCCTCGCCCTCTGTTACTTACTTTCTTCGAAAAGATTATCTTCTTCCTGAACGCAGCTCGGCCTTCGGCCTCGCCCATTGTTACTTACTGTCTTCGAAAAGGTTTATCGTTTTCCTGAACGCAGCTCGGCCTTCGGCCTCGCCCTCTGTTACTTACTTTCTTCGAAAAGTTTACCCTCATCGTGAACGCAGCTCGGCCTTCGGCCTCGCCCATAGTTACTTACTTTCTTCGAAAAGGTTACCCTCTTCCTGAACGCAGCTCGGCCTTCGGCCTCGCCCTTTGTTACTTACTTTCTTAAAGATGGTTTATCCTCTTCCTGAACGCAGCTCGGCCTTCGGCCTCGCCCATAGTTACTTACTGTCTTCGAGAAGGTTTATCGTCTTCCTGAACGCAACTCCGCCTTCGGCCTCAAAAAGTTACTCACTTTCTTCGAGACGGTTTATCGTTTACCTGAACCCAGCTCGCCCTTAGTTACTTACTTTCTTTCTTTGAAATACGAATTTCACGCGAGCGAAGCCGCGGGCAAAAGCTAGTATATACATATAATACTAGCTGTGCCCGCGGCTCCGCCCGCTCTCATATTTGACTTCTCTCCTAACCTCATAAGCCATTTAGCGTGATAGTAAGTAGCCTATAGTTGACGGGAAGAATCAAGCTATCCGTAGAATTTTTTTTTTAATCAAATCGGTTTAGTGGTTCTCGAGTTATAAGCGGACAGACAGACAGACAGACAGAAAGCAGACGTTGGATTTTATTAAAGGTAAGGAAGGATAAGGAAGGAAGGATATATATCGCACTTTATATATTAATTTCGCAATTATATTATATATTTTTTTATTATATTATATTTTGAATTTAAGTGATGTTACCATGCCATGCCGGTAACAGCGACCACAAAGAATGCAACTATGTATTCTTAAATCACTGTGGCTTCAACGACACAGTCAACCAGGGAGTCACGTGAGGACATTAGGGCTCCACGACCTTCGCCACGCGATCACATTTCAATGGCACCATTTCTAAGCGGCGGGTGGCCGAGTGGTTTGAGCATCGGCTTCTCATGCGGGAGGTCCGAGGTTCGAATCCGGTCGGCGTGTACCAATGAGTTTTTTCTGACGAAAAAATTTACGTGCATACCTACACCTGCTGCTTCACCGTTCGGAACCGGTGTAAAACTGTAGGCCCCTTCCCTTGCCCTTTACTAGGTGGTAGGCTCAAATTGTAGCCGACTGGGTTGTTACCACCGTACTGGATGTAAGATGGCCGCATAGCAGCCTCGGCTGTGTTCTCCTCTAGTCCAGTATAGCCAGCAATCCAGGGAAGTCTCCGGTATGGCACCTACCTTCTCGGAGGTGAGGTGATATTGGCTAGTCAGAGCATGTGCTTTGGCCCCTCCGACACAGCCAACCATACCGGATTACATAAAAAAAATGGATCTACTCTACAATACAATACCCGTACCGAATACGGAACCCTACAAATTATCAATTTTTGAAAATAATTTGTGAATTTCAGATATTATAAAATGAGAACAAATGTTCACATTTTTTTTTTTGGAAACTGACCCGGTTGGCTACATCACCTACAACATCCATGATGTCAGCCCATAACACCGGATGAACTTGATGCCACGTCAGTGCTTCCCTTCGGTCGTGCCGGCTGCACTGAACTGGACGGAAAACACAAACTATTTACATAGCCGTTTTGACCGATCTTTCATTCAGTGCGGTGGTACCAACCCGGGCGGGTTAAACCCTACCACCTAGTAATATAAGAAGGGAGTCATATCCCTAAGAATACGGGAAAATTTCCATAGAGACAATATCGCTACGTGATATGGTGCGTAACGAGGAAATCCGCCGACGCACCAAAGTAGTCGATATTGGATACCGGGTGGCTAAGCTCAAGTGGCAGTGGGCTGGACACGTCAGCCGAAGAGACGACGACCGTTGGAGTAACCGTGTTCTACACTGGCGGCCGTGGACAGGAAAACGGAGTGTGGGAAGACCACCCGCCAGGTGGGACGACGACATCAAGTGCGTCGGCGGAAAGCAGTGGTTCCGTACCGCTGAAGGCCGGGAGAACTGGAGGAAAATTGGAGAGGCGTATGTCCAGCAGTGGACGCTTACACGCTGACTGACTGACTGACGGACTGACATATCCCTTATTCGCCTTTTACGACATACACAAGGAGAGATGCAGCGGGGCTATTCTTCTAAAGTACCGACCCCACACGGTACAGTACCGGCCCCAAACGGTCACCTAAAAAACATTCAGGCTAAACACATTACCCTCCTGTTGGCTTCGCCGTAGTCGGGTAAAAAGCTATCGAACAAGGATCCTATTTCTAAACATTGAGGTTTTTATACTACACATTCTGAAGCGCGAACGTACCTAGATTTATTGTGCATGGTAAGTACCGATAGGTATTTCCTAAAAATAATTCAAATACAAATTCTGCGCTGACTCAGGGACTGCAGAGCAAACAGGAAAAACCACAAAAACATTTTCTTTACAGTCTCTTTCGCGCTTGCGTCATTTATATAGAGCCATCTCGCAATAAAATTGTGCGGAAATTTTCCCGTAATCGGTTTCTTTCGCCTATTTACTCTCCGCTTTGATGTAGCTAACTTTCTTCCAAATTCAAACAGATTTGCGAGACATTTTCTAGTTCCGAGCGAAAAACGTTAGCGTACTTCAAAGTCGTTACAAATTTGAAATCAGATCCTTTGTGATTGAATCGGAGAACGAATTCAAATTAAGAACGGTAGAATACTTTCCGTTGTAGTTGAACGAAAAATGTGAAACAATATTGGGCAAGAAAACGGCGCTGGCTTATTTTCTACCGAAGAATAAGACTTATATAAGGTCTTTCATTAGTAGGTAACGATACGCTAAGGGGTGTATGCATTGAACTATATACAACAACATATAAAACAACATAGTTTTATATGGTCGAACGGTGTATGTGTATCAGATACTGATCACGTTCCCATACCAATTTTTTTTTACGACATAAAAAACCTACTCACTCCTCAAATTTAATACGTGAAGTTCGCGTATTTCACCTTAATAAGTATGTTTTTTTATATCGTAAAAAAATTGGTATGGGAACGTGATCAGTATCTGATACACATACACCCCTTAGCGTATCGTTATTAAAAACAATATTATTGCTTTAAGCATTGAAGAGAAATTTTGGAAAAGTTAACTTATACTATACGTTACGCGGTCAGTACTTGGATGAGTGAACGATTGACCGTTAGAGGCTGACCGTGGTTGGGATTCCACGTTAAACTGTAGGTCCCTTCCCTTCTTACCTTACTAGGTGGTAGGGTTTATCCCGCCTGAGTTGCTTTGGCCCGCACTGAGCGAAACTTCGTCAGTCGAAACGGCTACGTAAATAATGTTGGTGTTTTCCGTCCAGTTCAGTATAGCCGTTATGAAATGAAGGGAAGTACGGGCATGGCACCTAGTTCACCCGGTGTTATGGGCCGACATCACGGATGTTGTAGTTGATTTAGCCAATCGTGTCAGTTTCCATAAAAAAAACTTATACGAACATAACACGTAGACAGGAGTTACACGCATACTCGAGTCAAAATAAGAACATTTTTGACGTGAATATGTACAAACGTTAACCCTACTACGCCTTAACAAAACCGAAAAGAGCTATCCGGGTCTCCCCCCTTCCCACCACCGGTCTCGCGCTCAGTACAACTTGCGATAGCGTCAAAAGTCGTCCGATTTTCACCAAATAAACTCACGCACAGATTCAAGCTTAACACACATTTTGGCCCAAAGATATAATAATTTTTCAAGCACGAAAGCACATGGAGAACTCTCATCGAATTCACGAAACCAAACCAACCCGGCGCGGTAGTAGCTCGCCTACTACTAACTAGCGAGATTTTTCAGCGGAGATCGCAATAATTCGACATGACCACTTTGAGGAAATATTAGGTATATAGAGTTATCGCTCCGAAGAAATATACAGAGAAGCGGTGTTCCAGCGGCTGAGGGTAGGGGGTAAGGTAGCAGGGAAGCGGAGCGCAGAGTCGAGCGGTAGAGGGGAGCGCGCGCGGGGCGGGAAGCGTGTGGGAGACGGTCTGGCGGCCGGTGCGGGGGGCTCGCGCGGGGCGGGAAGCGTGCGGGAGAGAGGCAAGGAGTAGGGAGAACGATCACACTCGTGCGTCGGTGTGCATATTGTTTTTTCATTCTAACACTTCATCTCCAGATTCGCCATCGCACCTTTGCATCGACGGAAGATGTGTAAATGTATTAGTTTAAAGTAGGCGAGGCGCGATCGCAGCAGGCAGGCGGAGACTGCGCGCTGCAGCCTCTCACGCTCGACTAAGAGACTTGAGGATCGTGAACCGCAACTCGGTGGAACATGTTAGTTGGCCGAGTGAGCTATCTAGTACGCTAGTACATAATATATCTTTGCATGATGTTTGCATGACCAATGCTTTTGGTCGTGCCGCCCGCCGGCTGCACTGGACGGAAAACACGAACTATTTACATAGCCACTTCGATCGATATTTTTTATTCAATGCGGTGATACCATGGAACCAGTTTTACGTGGAATCCATACCACGGTCAGCCTCAGCGGTCGAATGGTCACCCATCCAAGTTCTGACCGCCCCCAGGTGTGATTAATTTCACGAAAGGCGGTCGATCGATCGCCACCGAGCTGCCGAGGAAATGTAATTTCGTCTCAGATTTTGTCTTTGTGCTCTTTCTGGCAACCCCTTAAGTCGATACCCTTTCTAAGTATATTTGTCTATTACCTCCTTTCCGGGGCTCCGGGCTCACCACCCACACCCCTCACCCCTCTCGCTTGACATTGTGACACCGAGGGATTCTCCCCCTCCTCCCTTCGTTGAATAACGATTTCGAATCGTTTGATTAAATTCAGCGCAAACTAAGAAAGGAGAAGGTATGAGAGAATGGTGTATGTGAGTAGGGACAATGAGAGTAGGGGTAAAGAATACGCGAGGAGTAAATGAGGCATTGTGTCCGTAGGATTAGTGACGCGCGAAAGCGGCACGACGTCGGCACGGGCTTGGCTGGGACTATTGATCTCAAGGACCGAGGTTCGATTCCAGTCGACATGCACCAATTAGTTTTTTTCTGAGGGAAACATTTCGTGTCTACCTACACCTGCTGCCTCCTGTAGATCCTTTTCCTTGCCCCTGGGTAGGCTGAAATTGTAGCCGCCTGGGTTGAAACCACCGTACTGGATGTAAGATAGCCGTATATCAGCCTCGGCTGTGTTCTCAGCAATTCAAAGGGAATTCTCCGGTCTCACCTTTTCCGGGGTTGGTATTGGCTGGACAGAGATTGTACTTTGACCCCTCTGACTCAGCCACCCATACCAGATTACTAGGTGGTAGGCTCTAATTGTAGCCGACCGGGTTGGTACCACCGTACTGGATGTAAGATGGCCGCATAGCAGCCTCGGTTGTGTTCTCCTCTAGTCCAGTAGAGCCAGCAATCCAGTTAAGTCTCCGGTATGGCACCTACCTTCTCGGAGGTGATATTGGCTGGTCGGAGCATGCGCTTTGGCCCCTCCGACTCAGCCACCAAAACCGGATTACATAAAAAAAAACATAAAAAAAAACCGGCCAAGTTCGAGTCGGCTCGCGCACCGATGTTTCCGTACCATAAAAAAACGGCGACACCCCTTCATTTTCCCTTTATAAAATTTTTAATAAAGGGAAAAATTAGATCGGGACATGACGGATGTAGTAGGTGATGTAGCCAACGATGTCAAGTTTCCATAAAAAAAAAACCGCACCAACGAAGGAATTTTGAAATTTCAAAACCAACAGATTCAGATTCAGATTCAGATTCAGATTCAGATTCAGACCGACCAGATATCCAAGTAGCGTTGTACTTCAGCGGAGCCAGCTCATCGGACAGCAGGTCCTGCATCCGCAGCCGGCGCCCCTTCACCCTCGGTCCGTCGTCGGGGGGCGTCAGCAGAACCACGGATGTCACTATCAGGGCCAGCACCGCCACGATGACCAGGAGGGCGATCAGAATGCCACGCCAGTTCCGCTGGTTCGGATTGCTGACCACCAGCTTCTGGGGACAAGAGCCACTATGTAGATATACATTTTCGTCCGCCGCTCTACAAGTAGTGCGATAAAACCGTTTGACTGTCTCAATCTAGTCTTTGGCGACAGTTATGCTTTATTGTTTACTTCTCTTAGGTATACGGAAAATGTTTTGTAGCCAAATAATTCAAAGCATATTTCGTCCGCGCTACAATTAGTGCGTTAAAACTGTCTGTCTGTCTTACTCTAGTCTTTGATGACGGTTATGCTTTATTGTTTACTTCTCTTAGGTATACGGAAAATGTTTTGTAGCCAAATAATTCAAAGCATATTTCGTCCGCGCTACAAGTAGTGCGATAAAACTGTCTGTCTGTCTATTCTAGTCTTTGATGACAGTTATGCTTTATTGTTTACTTCTCTTAGGTATACGGAAAACGTTTTGTAGCCAAATAATTCAAAGCATATTTCGTCCGCGCTACAAGTAGTGCGATAAAACTGTCTGTCTGTCTTACTCTAGTCTTTGATGACAGTTATGCTTTATTGTTTACTTCTCTTAGGTATACGGAAAATGTTTTGTAGCCAAATAATTCAAAGCATATTTCGTCCGCGCTACAAGTAGTGCGATAAAACTGTCTGTCTGTCTCAATCCAGTCTTTGGCGACAGTTATGCTTTATTGTTTACTTCTCTTAGGTATACGGAAAATGTTTTGTAGCCAAATAATTCAAAGCATATTTCGTCCGCGCTACAAGTAGTGCGATAAAACTGTCTGTCTGTCTCAATCCAGTCTTTGGCGACAGTTATGCTTTATTGTTTACTTCTCTTAGGTATACGGAAAATGTTTTGTAGCCAAATAATTCAAAGCATATATATCTAAACTACCGTCGTACATTGAGTACAATTTCAAATCAAGCATCATCCCCAACATAATGTTACTTATTATTATTTGAGTTATGGCATGTATTCTTTATTCATCCATCATCCATAGAAAGTACACTGCACTCGGATTCGTCATATTTTAACATTTAACATTTATCATTTTGCCGGTTCTATTATCACAGCGAAGAACTGGCAAGAAACTTTGCTGATACTTTTTAGGGACTAGTCGCAAAATGCGAAAAAAGGGACCCTTATGGGATCGCTCTGGTGTCTGTCTGTCTGTCTTTCTGTCTGTCTGTCTGTCGGTCACACGCCAAATTACGTATAATTTTTGCCGCTAGATATTGTATGTATAAATTTATCTAATAGTCTTGTGGAAGGCGGCCTACACAGGCAAACGGAGTGTGGGAAGACCACCCGCCAGGTGGGACGACGAGATCAAGTACGCCGGCGGAAATCAGTGGTTCCGTAACGCTGAAGGCCGGGAGGACTGGAGGAAAATTTGAGAGGCGTATGTCGAGCAGTGGACGCTTACACGCTGACTGACTGACTTGTGGAAAGTACAGGGTACCCCAAAATGTGAACGAAAAATAAATTTAGTTTTCTTTTAATAAATCAAGTTTCATGTAGTTCTATACATAGGTATTGTTAATGCGGTACATGTCGCGCTTACTATAAAAAAAACCGGCCAAATGTGAGTCGGACTCGTGCACCGAGGTTGCCGCACCACAAAAAAAAGCGGCCAAGTGCGTGTCGGCGGGCCACGCGCAGTGTTGGGTTCCGTAGTTGCGGAACCCTATAAAAATAAATTATTTGATTATTTGTATTAAATAAATGAATGTTAATTTGAAAAAGTTCTTCAACAGTGAAATGATGGCTGTCGTCCGTACATTTTATAAGTTGGTCGACTATTACTCGTCAACCTGTACAACCTATTTAGCTGTGATAGTTTTCCTTTTAATTTCGATATAATATACTACTGCTGTGAATTTTTTCACATTTCTAATGACAACCGTTTAGCTGGCAGGGGGTGGGGACACTTGACTCTAACAAAAATTAGCATTTAAAAGCTTAATAATTCGCAAACGGTTCCCTAAATCGAAAAATGTTTTTCCCAAACCCACAATATTTTTCAAAGACCTATCCAACGACACCCCACACGATGGGGTAGACGTGAAAAAAAATTCATCCCCAATTTATACGTGTAGGGGATACCTCCCCTACACGTAAATTGGGGATGATTTTAAAAAAAAAAAAATATATTTCATAATTTTTATTTTACCACTTTGTCGGCGTTATTAATATGTATACCATACCAACTTACAACTTTCTAGTACTAAGGGTCTCTGAGCTAAGTCGCGGACGGACAGACGGACAGACGGACATGGCGAAACTATAAGGGTTCCTTGTTGACTAAGGAACCCTAAAAAATACGTTTCTTGTATCCTTCTTTCCTAGAAAAAGAAAAAAAATCCCTTATTTTTCCCCTTTCTATTTTTTATTATTTGTTGTTATATCCGCCATAATAACACATATTCTGTGAAAATTTCAACCGGCTACATAAGACGGTTTCAAGATACAGCAGTAAGACGTCACAGACAGACAGACAGACGGCGCGGCGTAAGCTTAGTAGTAGGCTTCCGTACGGGATACGGAAACCTAAAAACGTCCATAACGAATTCATAAAGTCGTACTTTGTCGGTAAAATACCATTCATTTTATGATGACACGTCTTCTACTTTCACGCTTACTTTACTCGGTATTTTTGTCTTATTTATAGAATTTCCTTTGAAGTCAACATCTGATAGTAATGGGCCCCCTCCCCCGTTCGCGCGACTACAGAAGTTGTTAACATTGGCACTTGGAATCCTTCATAGCGTAAAGCATTTCGGATAATTTATCGCCCCTTTTCATACTAGACGTTCGTTTGACTTCTTCTTCTTGTTTAATACTTCAGACGATCGTGGAAGTTAAGAAGTACACGAAGGGAAGTGTACCGTGTGGCGCCGATACTTATAAAACCTGCCAAGTGCGAGTTGATTAGCGGCACTCGCGCCATCTATTATGGCGTGTTTTATTAAATCCTTCTTATTAGTTAAAATTCATGATTAGTTAAAACGCTTTATACTGTTTTCGGTATATGACGTGCGCGCGTCACACTTTTTAGTTTCTTGTATGGGGACCCCGTGATTTTTTCTTAATTTTATTATTTGTTGTTATATCGGCCATAATAAATAACACATATTCTGTGAAAATTTCAATGGGCTATATACCTAATACGGTTCAAGAGATACAGCCCTCGGACAGACAGACGGCGTAGGCTTAGTAATAGGGTCCCGTACGATGGATACGGAACCCTAATAAGATAAAGCTACTGCATCTCTCTCCGTTGATTGTCGTAAAGGCGACAAAGTGACAAGGACTAGTTGCCGTGCGACAAGATAGCCACCTCTCACCTTGGCACGGTCCTTTCAACCGAGTCTTGCAGCAGGTGGGTCTTCAAAGAACACCTAAGTAAGCTAAGCTACTTCTATGATCCGTGTGCGTCATCGTGCCTTACTTATGCTGCTTGATAGTTATCTTCACCGAATACTTTGTTAAACGTGTTGGTCGGTGTTGTGCTGTAATTTACAAGAGTATTTGCAGCATAATACTGATTACTCTGCTTACCCTGATTGTCTTGATACAGCGTGTGGTATGTACAAATGAGTAGATAAGTATAGTATAAATAAACAAATAAATAAATAGTATAGCTTTTCCAAAATTTCGATAAATTCTTAGAAAAGCTGTGCTGTATCGGTATTTTATTCCAAGTTCGTACGTTTCCATTGAGTCAAGAACCATTTACAAACTTCATCTAGCGGATAAAATTAAACCTCACACGCAACACGTAGTGTATAATATAAACTGTGTCTGAAGCACAGAACCAGGCCTCACGCACTCTATGTACTTGCGCGCGCTAACTACCTACCGCCCGACGGGCCGCCGGCGGTCTATTTCAGTGGAATTTCGTCAGCCGCGCGATGTATACATAGACGCTCGCCCACGCAACTGCGCGAAGCTGCAAAGCAATAACCACTTTACACTCGTTCGTTAAGGTACATTTTCGCACGCAGCGATTGGTGACGTGAAGCAGTAGGCTATTAAAGCCCGAAGGTAGGAACATTTTCTATGGAGTGATTTATCTGTTACGAAGTAACAATTAAGTAATCTGTGACAGAACGAACACCTAGTCTGAAGCATTCATCATTAGAATTACCCTATATTTCGGACAGCTCATACTGACAAAACGCAATTAAGTTACTTCATCGTTCCATATTCGAGCCCTCGGCGTAATAAATAGATGATAAATTGTTTAATTATGCGATTAGTCGTTAGATGAGCTACGTTAGTAATTAGCTGGGAGCTCCGCATGACGAGGAACGAGAGGATCTGGGGGGGGGGGGGGGGGGGGGGGGTAGTCAGTTCACAGCCACAGTGTGGAGAAGTAGCAGTTGGTCACTTGAAGCACGACTGCTGCACGAACCCTTTTGACAGCCTGTTCCGTATCTCAGTGGTGCGATCGACCGACTGCCATTCGTGATTTTAAGCACACCCGGGCGCGGTCTGAACTTATATGGATGACCGTTCGACCGCTAAGGCTGACCGTGGTTCGGATTCCACGTAAAACTGTAGGAGACTTCCCTCCTCACATCGGTGGTAGGGTTATGCCCACCCGCACCCACCGCACTGAATGCAAGGTCGGTCGAAGTCCCTAAGTAAATAATTCGTGTTTTCAGTACAGTCATAGATTACTTAATAGTTACTTCGTAAAAGATAATAGAAAAAGTTCCATACCTTCGACTTTAATAGCCTGCTGTTTCACGTCGCCAATCGCTGCGTGCGAAAATTTATCTAAACGATCGAGTGTAAAGTGATTATTGCTTCGCAGCTGCTGCAGCTGCGCGCGGTTCCGTGCGCGAGCGTGTAGGTATGCTTCGCGCGGCTGACAAATTTCCACTGAATTGGACCGCCGGCGGCCCGCTGGGCGGTAGGTAGTTAGCGCGCGCAAGTACATAGAGTGCGTGAGGCCTGGTACAGTTCAGTGCAGCCGGCCGAAGGGAAGCACTGCCATGGCACGTAGTTCACCAAGGTGTTATGGGCTGACATCGCGCGCGGGTGTCGTAGGTGATGAAGCCGACTATGTCAGTTTTCTTGACAATCTAACAAAAATTAACACTAAATCCAACATTGTAATTATTTATTTTATACCAGGCAAGTGGACTTTTATCTAACATTTTATACAACGAAGAAGGCGGATTTATTGCATAACGCATTTTATTTCACTCAACCTTATATACATACATACATACATATCACACACGCTGAATCCCGATAATCGGGGTAAGCAGAGTAATCGGTGTTGTGCTGCAAGTACTCTGGTCAATTACAGCACAACACCGACCACCACGTTTCGCAAAGTATTCGAACAAGATTAAATCGATCAAGCAGCAAGTAAGGCACGAAGACCCACCTGCTGCATGACTCGGTGGAAGTACCGTGCCAAGGTGAGAGGTGGCGAGCCTGTCGCCCTTTAGCACGGCATCTTGTCCTTATCCCTTAGTCGCCTTTTACGACATGCATGGGGAGAGATGCAGTGGGGATATTCTTTTTAAGTACCGGCCCCACACGGTATTATACCTTATATATATATAACAATATGTAGCTCTGACAGTTTGCAAGTTTCCCCACGCTGTTTTATTTCACCGAAGCGACGAATATGCGGTTTATTGTTTTTACCCGACTTCAAAAAAAGAGGAGGTTCTCAATTCGAATGTGTTTTTTTTATTTTTTTTTATTTGTTACCTCAGAACTTTCGACTGGGTGAACCGATTTTGAAAATTCTTTTTTTATTTGAAAACTGGTGTTTCCCGTGTGGTCCCATTTGAATTTGGTCAAGATCGGATTGGAAAGCGAGGCGGAATCGCGAGGCCGAAGGCCGAGCGATTCCGCCGAGTACATTAATATTAGCAAAAAATTACTGTGAAATAAAAAACTGTGAAATAAAAAACTTGTCGGCGACGACGCTTTATAAAAAAATAATTTAATCTTTAATCTGTGTATTTTTATGTCAAATTGTCTGCAATAAAAAATGGTGGAATTTGGTTCGATATTTTTCCTTTCCTCGTTAATATTTGGTTCCTTCGAGCAGGGTTTATACTTTTCTAGTGCATATTTGTGTAACGAGTAATGTGTTCTATCATGGTCTCTTC
The DNA here is from genome assembly GCA_946902875.1 of Nematopogon swammerdamellus. Classification (NCBI taxonomy): domain Eukaryota; kingdom Metazoa; phylum Arthropoda; class Insecta; order Lepidoptera; family Adelidae; genus Nematopogon; species Nematopogon swammerdamellus. Next base: position 5,348,670 of record OX336357.1, on the reverse strand, counting down.
CTATTATCTATGGACAACCATAGATATCATAATGGGGGTTGCTATGACAACCGGAAGGACTGTTACTCTGTAAAAATATGGAACCCAATAAAGATGATTTGATAAACGCAAACTTCGTTTATTGTACATGGTGGCAGCGGTGTGGGTCATCTCACAAGTGAGAAAGTTCAAGAAGTGCTTTCAGTAAGTTGACAGAGTCAAGTAATATGGCAACAGCAATGACTACGTCGGGGACGGGAACAGAGATGTGGCCTGACAAATTTAGTTTTGAAAATGAAAAATGGCTGTTGTGGAAGAAGCGTTTCCTCAGATATATGAGCATCACGGGTCACGAAAGGAAGAGTGATGAGGAGAAGATTAACATTCTTGTGTATTGCATGGGAGAACAGGCGGAAGATTTGTTAACACAATTCACGTCATTTAATAAATACGAAGAAGTGCTAAAACAGTTCGATAATATTTTCATGCCTAAGAAAAATGTTATTTTTGAGAGATACAAGTTCAATACTCTCGAACAAAATATAGATGAAGGCGTAGAAGAGTTTATAACGAAACTGTTTAATTTGGCCGAAACCTGCGAGTATGGCACTCTGAAAGAACAGCTGATCAGAGACAGAATAGTAGTAGGGATGAAAGACAAGAAAACAAGTGAAAGACTTCTACTCAAAGATGATTTAACATTGGAACAAGCAAAGTTAATTGTTATGCAGGCTGAATCTCAACAAAAAGAAAGTAAATTTATGAAAAAGAGTGAAGTGGAAACTACGTTTATTAATAAAATAAAAGAGAAGAAGAATAATAATTGCTGGTTCTGCGGTAAGGCAAGACACCCGAAGGAGGACTGTCCGGCCGCACGAGTGCGGTGTCACCGGTGCCAGCGAGTCGGACACTTCGCCAAGATGTGCAGAGGAGGAGGTGTAGGAAGGTTCCGGTTCCAAAAAGAAATAAACAACACCGAGATCGAGGCCAGTGAAGAGGAAATACAAGTTGACAATGAGAAGAAAGTACTACAGGTGGGGCACGAGTCGTATGAGAGGAAGATGGAAGTATATACGAGCGAAGATGTATTTATTGACAATATTACTTTTCTTGTCGATACAGGAGCGGATGTAGTAGCAATTCCGGACTATATATTGATCAATAGACAAGAAACCTTGGAGCCGTGCACTGACAAGGTGGTAGGACCGGATGGTAAACTATTACAGACTGTTGGAGTAGTAAAGCTAAAACTTATATATAAGGATAAGTATTTCCAGGGTAAAGTACATGTCATAAAAAATTTAAAAACGCCGATTTTGGGCAGGCCTGCTATAAGTGCTTTAAATATTGTAAGATTAATGTCTATGGTCAATACAGAATCCAGGACATGCGAGCAGGTTAAAAGTCAGGTTGATGTAATAAAAGAATTTCCAAACATTTTTAATGAATTAGGAGTGTTTAAGGATAAGTTCTTCATAACTGTCGTGCCTAATCTACGGCCATTCGTGCAAGCAACACCAAGAGTGGTGCCGATTCCTTTACTGAGTAAACTGAAAGAGGAATTAACGAGATTAGTGCAGTTGGGTATTTTGAGTCCAGTAGAAGAGCCGACACAGTTTGTATCCCCTATAGTGGTAGTGCAAAAAGGCGATAAGATACGTTTATGTGGAGATTATACACAGGTAAATAAAAATATAGTGCGACCAATTTTTCCAATACCTAAAGTCGAAGTTACACTTGCTCAGTTAAAGGGAGCAAAATATTTCTCAAAAATTGACGCTACTTCTGGCTTTCATCAAATCCCTTTAGATGAGCATTCAAAGAAACTGACAACTATTATCACACCTTTTGGGCGGTACATGTATAATCGACTTCCTTTTGGGCTGAGTTGCGCTCCTGAATATTTCTCAATGAAGTTCACAAGACTGTTTGAAGGATTAAATGGGGTGGTCATACACATGGACGACATTCTCATATTCGCAGAGACTATGGAAAGTCATGACTTGATTTTGAGGGAAGTATTGGAGCGATTGTATAAAGAAGGTATAACCATTAATAAAGGTAAATGTGTCTTTGGAGTAGAAGAAGTTAAGTATTTGGGCCATATTATCAACAAAATGGGTATATCCCTTGATCCAGATCGTGTTAAAGCCATTCAAAGTTTTAAAAGTCCACAAAATAAAAAAGAGCTCATGCAATTTCTGGGAATCGTGAATTATGTAGGAAGATTCATAGCTAATAAGTCACATATTCTTCAGCCGTTACACGAGTTATTGAAAAATGATTCAATCTTTGTATGGGATAAAATGCAGGAGGAAGCTTTTGAAACGTTGAAAAACGCATTAAAAATTGCACCAGTATTAACACATTTCGATCCATCCAAGAAAATAATTATCACAGCAGACAGTAGCTCATATGGTCTCGGTGCTGCTCTTCTTCTAGAAGATAGTGAAGGTCAAAAAAATATAGTAGCATACGCAAGTCGTAGTCTGAGCAACACCGAGAAGCAATATGCACAAATTGAATAAAAAAAAAGTTTTAAAAAACATAAAACCGACTTCCTAAAAAAAGTAAAACTAAAAAACTATTTAAAATAAAAATATAAAAACCGCCTTCAAAAATATATGAAATAAAAACCTAAAAAAAAAAACGAACCCTAGAGTTGAAGGCGGTGCTAAAAAGGCTACACAAATCACAAAGGATATTATCATCCGCTCATGTTTTCTTTCATGCATCATTTTGCTTGCTTTAGCACCGCCTTCAACTCTAGGGTTCGTTTTTTTTTTTAGGTTTTTATTTCATATATTTTTGAAGGCGGTTTTTATATTTTTATTTTAAATAGTTTTTTAGTTTTACTTTTTTTAGGAAGTCGGTTTTATGTTTTTTAAAACTTTTTTTTTATTTCACAGTTTTTTTTAGTAATTTTTTGCTATTAATGTACTCGGCGGAATCGCTCGGCCTTCGGCCTCGCGATTCCGCCTCGCTTTCCAATCCGATCTTGACCCAATTAAAATAGGACCACGTCAGCTTCGATAGCTCAGTGGTGCAGACAGTCAACTGTCGCTATTGAATTTTAAGCAACGCTGGGTGCGGTCAGTGCTTAGATGGGTGACCGCTGACCGTTGGAGGCTGACCAAGGTTCGGATTCCTCGTAAAACTGTAAGTCCCTTCCCTCGTAATTTTACTTGGTGGTAGGGTTTAACCTTCCCGGGTTGGTACCACCGCACTGAATTAAACGTCGGTCGAAACGGCTATGTAAATAGTTTGTGTTTTCCGACCAGTTCAGTGTAGTCAGCACGATCAAAGGGGGAAGCACTGACATGGCACTGGTGTTATGGGCTGACATCACGGACGTTGTAGGTGATGTTGCAGAACTTAGTAGAATGGACAGACATAAACGTGTTACGGAAGCCTACTTTTATTATAAAATAACCGTCGGAGGACCTTGGTTGAAAATTGTAAAATTTAGTAGAACGGATAGACATGCATATGTTACGGAACCCTACATTCATTTTGCAGAACTTAGTAGAATGGACAGACATAAACGTGTTACGGAACCCTACTTAACAGTTGCACTCCGGGAGTGCCGGCAGATCCCGTGCCACTCTAACTTAACCCTTAACGCAATGACTTAAGGTTTCATTTTAAAAATGACGCTGACGCGATGTCGCGAGTTATACATTTTTACCCACCTAAAAAAGTGCCAAGAGCCGCTAAAGAAGTTTTCACTTCAAAAACCTCAGGGTTATCCCCTTTCAAATAAAAAAAAAAAGAATTTTCAAAATCGGCCCACAATTGACGGAGTAATCGCGTAACAAACATCCAAAAAAAGAAAACATACCGTCGAATTGAGAATCTTTTAGGTCTAAAGTAAATTTCTCGTGAAGACAAATGCAACGAGCCCAAACACGATGGGTTTATCATGTGTAGTTTAGGAGTTCCTATGGCCACCTTCTGTCTCCATCATCAAACCAGCTCGATGGTACTCGGTACAGTAGGTACTGGCCAGGTACCATAATAAATTAAACGCCGGTCGGAAAAGATAAAAAAATTTCAAATTTAGAATATTCATGAAACAAGGGTCCGAATATGTATCACTAGTATATCGATTCATGTATTTCAACAGGACAGAGAAAATTTCAAAATATTAGGTATTTAATACTTTTTAGTTTTTTTTTTTTTGTTTTTTGGAAATCGGTTTAATATTTTTTAAAACAGTTTTTATTTCATTCTTTTTAGTAATATTACATAAAAAAGAATAATCGAAATCGAATAATCGAAATCGATTGAAGTGGTACAGAATTATTCGCCATATGTGTCAGACTGCAAATTGCTGAATAAGTCCACATCACAAATGTTTTGCTGAAGGTAACCACACACCATACTAATTTATCAAACTGAAAATTGCCGAAAACGACCACATCACAAGTTTTGCTGAAGGTAACCACACACCATAGTATTATGCTGATTTTTCGAAAACCACTGAACCAATTTCGATAAAATTGAAATGGGACCACCTCGGAAGTATGACCTAACTAACAAAAAAAGAATTTTCTAAATCGGCCCTCAATTGACGGAGAAATCGTGTTACAAACATACAAAAAAATAAAAATAAAAAAAATAAAAAAAAAAATAAAAAAAAAAAAAAACATACAGACGAATTGAGAACCTCCTCCTTTTTTGGAAGTCGGTTAAAAAGAATGTCTAGCACTGGCATGGGGCGTAGATAAGTTTAAAGATTTTGTTATCGGATTAAAAGTGCACCTGGAAACAGATCATAAACCACTTTTGCAAATATTAAAAAGTAAACCACTAGACGACCTCACTCCTAGATTGTTGAGGTTTCGGTTAAAGCTCATGCGCTTTGATTATGACGTAGAATATGTACCAGGTAAAGATTTATTATTAGCCGATGCTCTATCTAGACAACCATTAGAAGAATGTGATGTAACTAATGACAATGTTGTAAACTTAGCAATAAGGAATGCATATATGACAAACCAAACCTTATCAGAAATTACGTATGAGCAGCAAAAAAGTGAAATTTGTCAAAGACTAAAGGAATATACAGTTAGTGGATGGCCACAAAAGAATAAAGTACTTGATATATTAAAACCCTATTATCAGTTCAGACATAACTTTTCTTTTGGAGAAGGGTTTTTATTGTACAATTCGAGACTTGTTATCCCAACTAGATTGCAGGCTAAAATGTTAAATAAAATTCATGAGGGTCATCAGGGAATCACGAAGTGCCGCGAGAGAGCTAGGACCGCGGTTTGGTGGCTAGGTATCTCCAAGCAGATTGAAAGTATGATAACTAATTGTTCAATATGTATACAAGAAAGACAAAACTGTAGAGAGGACCTTATTATAGAGACAATCCCGGAAAGACCTTGGCAAAAAATTGCAATGGACTTGTTTAAACTAAACAATATCTGGTACTTGGTAATGATTGATTATTACTCGAGATTTGTTGAAATATTCAAACTATCAAATTTAACAGAAAATGCAGTTATAAGATGTTGTAAAGAAACATTTGCAAGACACGGGATACCAGATATTGTAAGATCGGATTGCGGCAGTCAGTTTAAAAGCAAATTTAACGAGTTTTCATTAGAGTACGGGTTTAAACTCGTTACAAGTAGTCCGCATTTTCCTCAAAGCAATGGAATGTCAGAAGCGGGAGTTAAGATTGCTAAATCTTTGTTAAAGAAGAATGAGGACATTTTCCTGGGCTTGTTAACTTACAGGAACACACCACTGGAGTCAGGTTATAGTCCAGCAGAATTAATGTTTCATCGTAAACTCAAAGATACTTTGCCTATACTCCCAAGTAAGCTACAGAAGGTTGTAAATCCTAGTCATAATTTTAAAAACAAATGTAAAATTCGGAAGCAAAAAATTGCACAAAACTATAATAAAAGACACCGAACACATTCACTAAGAGAACTAGAGGCAGGAGAACGTGTATGGATTACAGACTTAAGAATTTATGGGGTCATAGAAGCCAGAACTAAGGAACCACGTTCATATATAATACTAACTGACAGAGGAAAATTCAGGCGAAACAGGTTTCACCTAATACCAGCGCCAGAAGCAAAGAAAAATGTAAATAGTGAAAATGAGATGATAAGTTGGGAAGTTGAATCTGATGTAATTGTTAATGATCCTGTGGCGGGACGGTCCGATGAGGATGTAAGAGAGCCAATTAATGTTGAGCCTGTTCAACATTCTAGGCCAGTACGGGAACATAAGAGTCCTGAATGGCTTAAAGATTATGTAACCTTTTAGTTTAGTTCATGCAATTGCTTTGTTTTTGTTTGTTTATTAAAAAAAGGAAGATGTTCTATCATGGTCTCTTCCTATTATCTATGGACAACCATAGATATCATAATGGGGGTTGCTATGACAACCGGAAGGACTGTTACTCTGTAAAAATATGGAACCCAATAAAGATGATTTGATAAACGCAAACTTCGTTTATTGTACATAATGGAAACGAGATCTCGAACGAAAAGTGCCGCCGTAGCCGCCTCGGCGGCGGATTCTCACATGCGCCCTGCATCGCATTCGGGTGCACCCGACGCGGAGTGTGCACGACCTCGTGTGAGTTCATCTTCAAAATCGGAGGTGAGCTCGGTCGTACATCCAGCTCCTCGAGCGTCGGGTGCTCATCATGCCCTGATTCGCGATGTAGGACGCGCGAATCCGTCGTCTCAAATTGTGCCGGCTGCAGACCATTCTGTTTCAGGAGGGCACTGCCTCAATAGCTGCAGCTCAGCGCGCACCTCAAGGTCAATTGCCACGGTCATCGCGCGCAAGCTAGCTGCAGAGGCCCTCCACGCGCGCCGCCTCCTTGAGCGCGAGCATGCCGTGGCCGATTTAGAACTTCGTGCTGAGCTCGCTGCTATTGACGCTGCTACCTCTGCAAATACGAACAGCGCCAGCGGGCGCACAACATTCAACGTGCGAACAGTGGACTGGGTTAACGGTTCCGATTCTAACCTTACACAGGTTTCAGATAACTTATTATCTTTAGAAAATAATATCTCTCAAGCACATAGAGATACAGTAATGTCGCCACGAGATATTACAGAAGGGCATATACTTGCAGAACACGGTGACGCATATCGTCATCGAGTCGGTGAGCGAGGTGGAGCGACGGTAAGCACACGGCGAGCGCGACTGCAGCCCCCGCCGCTACCGCCGCCTCCGCCGCCACCGGTATCGGCACTACAGCTGTTACCATCTCCGCCGAGGTTGAGTGAAATTGGTAAAACTGTTCCAACTAATTCAGGAGCACCTCCCTCAGATATCGCTCAACTGGCATCTGCTATAGCAGCTCTCACCGATAAAACGAGCTTACGAACACAGAGCCGAGCTGCTAAGCCATGGTATATAGAACTGGTACCATATTCTGGGCATGCGACCGAGTGGCTCGGTTTTAAACGCACATTTGATGACACTAGAGCGTCATACACATCGACTGAAAACTTAGCGCGGCTGCGGCACGCCCTGCGCGGAGAAGCGCGCGAGGCGGTCGCCTCGCTGCTTGTGTCGGCAAGTGAGCCAGACGACGTAATGCGAGCTCTTGAACTTCGGTTCGCTCGTCCTGAGCAAATTGTCATGCAAGAGCTCGCAGCTAGAGCATGCAAAACCGAACATCGGAAATCGAAAAAAACCGAAAATCGGACCGAAATCGACCCTTTTTCAAAACCGGGCTTGAAACTTCCAAAACCGGAAATCGAAAAAAATCTAAAATGTCTCCGCGCCAAATTGGACTACCACTGCTCGCTCTGGCGCCAAATTAAACTGCGGGTGCCGGGGACTACGGCAGTAGTATTATATTCTTTGACTACGGCTCGCTCGCTGCTTCGCGTCGCGTGCGGCGGGCGTTCGTCCTTCTTCGTTAAACAACGAGTATACAAGTTTATGAGAATGAATTTCAAAAATACAATAGTGACGTGCATCGAGAGCATATTATGCTCTCGAAGCATGTACGTAAGGGTACAGGGAAATAACATACTTTGTCAGTTGAGCTCAATTTTTTACAATTGAATTTTTTAAGTTAATCACCTTATAACTTTTTTTGTACTAACTTTATTAATACTTTTTATTACATAAAACTATACTTATACATCTGTTTTAAGACAAGTTTATCACAAAAGTTTTAAAACCAATTAATTACCTTTATTCTTAAAAAAAAACAAACTACCCCTTTTGTACTGGAAAGAAACATGCAATGTCAGTGTAATCTTAAGTAAAAAACATACTTTGTCACACCATGCAGGAAAGAAAGAAACAATTTCGAATAATAATTTTTAAACCACAAGCATAATCTTATCTTATTTATTCATAAGTCTAGTAATATCTTAATGCTACATTTAAAAAAGAGGTAGGTATGTTAATTTTTTTAAAGTTTATTTATATATTTGGCAAGTTACTGTAGTATTCTTGAGCAGAAGGAGAACAAAACTTTTTCAATGATTGCAAGTCATTGTACTTTTATTTTTTGAGTGGCAAAGGATTGCCATATTATTATCATTGGATTTTATTAGACATTATTTTGGGATATTACTATGGGAGTTCAAATTCTCCTTCTCTCAGAATTTTATTGATGAGTGAGCGAGGGCGTATAACTTTTTTTGCCAGTGATTTGAGATCAAGCCACTGAAGTCCGTGTGTAGGTACACCAAACTGAAGAATAATCACTAATAACCTCAAACACTTTAAACCTCTCCGAATAATATGTAAAATGACATCTACAGATTAATTATAAGAAAGCCAGTCCTAAAATAAAGCACGTTCTTGCCTTTGGTTCCATATGACATTGCATTTTCCTTCCCTGTTTTGGACGACAAATCATGTTTCTTTATTTGAATTGGTTGACATGTCAGTTTCTTTTCGTGTACGTGATTATTTTAAACAGCAAAAACACTGTGACTGAGCACGTTTCTTCCGTGTTTCTATTCACCATACTATAGCTCATGGCAAGGCGAACATTTTGGCATCGAAATCTAATTTTGATAAAAATATTAACATTGCATGTTCTTTCCCTGTACCCTTCATATGACAAAGGTTTACAAGCGTTTGACAAAACGTGCAGCAAACGCGCTCGGCTGTGACAGTGAAGTACATGACGATACTCTGGTTCATGATTCCTTAAACGAGAATGCTGATATTGCTGATTTGACTGCAGAGCAAGAACTACAGCAAGAAATCGAAAAATCTCTCACGAATGTTCAGCCAAGAGTTGTGTCTGATGCTGAAGACGTAAACAAATTAATAATGGTGGAAATGGCGCTCTTCGATGCCAATGGCGAACGGGGCCATTGTCTCAAAATACTATACGAATACCTTTTGAGTATAACACCTACTAGCGTTGAGGCAGAGCGCGCCTTCTCGGCAGCTGGGTACCTCAGCCGGTCACTGAGGAGCAGACTTGGTGATGATACAATCGACCAACTTTTATTTTTGCGATCATACTTCCAGTTAAATAAATTCGGATAACTGAATGTATCAGTTTGATTATACAATGTAAGAAAAAATATAATAAATATTATGTATAAAAATCTACAGATCTTTTATTGAATTGTAAACCACAAATTATGAAGATATAAAATAGAATGAACAAGAAAGATACAACTTTGCTGTTCTATTCCAACTGCATGTATTGATTTTTTTATTTTAAATTTAAAAATAATAATAATAATAACCTCTTCGGGGAAACCGAGGGTTTTGTCTTTGCAATACAAGATGAGGTTGTCAAGACGAACAACTATAGGAAACACATAATGAAGGACGGCACCATTGACATCTGCCGCGCCTGCCACCAACCTGGCGAGTCCCTCAGACATGTGATTTCCGGTTGTTCGCAGCTTGCCAACACCGAGTATCTGCATAGACACAACCTAGTAGCCAGGATTATCCACCAGCAACTTGCCTTAAAGTTCAACCTTGTGGGTACCGAGGTGCCTTACCACAAGTACAATCCACCGTCAGTTCTCGAGAACGGTCATGTCACACTCTACTGGGACCGGTCCATTATTACAGATAGGACTATTCTTGCGAATAGACCTGATATTGTGATAGTGGACCGGGAGGCGAGGCGTGCAACGCTCGTCGATATCGCCGTGCCGCACGATGGTAACCTCGTCAGTAAGGAAGCAGAGAAGATGCTGAAGTATCTGGATCTGCAGCACGAGGTTACCAAAATGTGGCCCGTCGACTCGACGATCGTTGTGCCCATAGTCGTATCAGCGCATGGGCTGATAGCGAAGAGCCTCGATGACCACCTTAAGAGGCTCTCGCTGAGTGGTTGGGTCAAGGGCCAGATCCAGAAGGCAGCCCTGCTCGACACTGCACGCATCGTCCGGAGGTTCCTCTCTTTGGGACCCGACCATCGGTAGCCTGGGCTCGCCCCGCCGCCGGTGGTGGAAATTCCATTTTTTTAAGGTTAATTTTGTATATGTTTTTAATGTTAGGTTTTTAATATGTACAAAATTAGTTTTAAGATAATGTGTTAATAAAGAAATAATAATAATAATAAAATATTTCTTTATTCAGGTACTCAGTCCTAATTATCCTAATTATACATAATTTCGTCAAATCAATACTTAAATGCTAAAACAGAATAAAATCAATATAAAACATATGATCAGCGACACATTTGAGTATTGAGTTATCTGTCCTTGTCAGTCTCTCAAGGAGCGAGGCTTTACTTTTACGTATTATAGCGTAGAAGTCGTCGAGACTGTTTTCCGTGAACATGCCAGACGCGCTACACCGCCACGGCAGACGCAGCATGCTGCGAAGAGCGTTGTTGTACTGTACACGCAGAGAGTTAAACGCTCGCTGCGTGTACTGGCACCACAAAGAGGCGGTATAGAGCGCCTGGCAGTACGCTTGGAAAAGCGTCAGCTTCACCTGCCTGGAGCACTGCGTGAATCGGCGCGCGAGCATGTTGCTTCTCATCGCGATGGCGCGGCGCTGCCTTTCCATGTCGTCATCGTCTGTCAGTCTGTCTGTTACTATGTGACCAAGGTATTTAAACTTTGTGACGATTCTCAACTGAGAACCGCGCAAAGTTATCGGCGGCATGTGACTCGGGCCGCTTCCATATCTCAATATCATCACCTCCGTTTTCTTTACATTATATACTAGGCCATGTTCTGCGGCGTATCGCTCACAGACACCTACCAGCGTGCGTAAACCCTTCACAGAGGGGCTGAGCAGCACCATGTCATCTGCATAACTGATACTATTTATGCAAGTATTGCCTAGGTGACAGCCGACTCTGGCCCTGCTCAGCTCCTCTATGAGTCCGTTGACGTATAGGTTGAACAGATCCGGGGACGTCAACCCGCCTTGTCTAACACCGCATTGAAGTTGATATTCGCGAGAGAGAGCATCACCCCATCTCACGACATATAATAAATACACTAGTTTTATTCAATACGTTTATAATCGTTATAATAGTTAATTTCTTTCTGCCTTTTGAGCCAATTCTAAGAAATTTCTTGAAACTCGAAAAAAATCGGAGAAAACCGGAGTTGCTCTCTAAGAGTACCCTGAAAATCGAACTTGAACTCAACTCCGGTTCTGCATGCTCTACTCGCAGCCATGCGCGCACTTCCTAAGTTGAATGAAAACAAAGATCTGCACGTGTTTGTTTGTAAATTTCGTAACTGTGTATCAACTATCAAATTATTAAATAAAGATGAATACTTGCATTCTCCAGAATTATTTGATGCCTTACTAGCTAAGCTGTCTCCGTGGATGCGGTCCAAGTGGATAGACTTCGCAGCAGATCACCCAACTAAGGTAAAGCTAGAGCTTCTGACTGACTTTCTCACTCGCGAAGCAGAACGTCAGATGCAATTTGGCGTAATCTCTCATCATGCTTCTCACACACAAGTCGAGTTTGAGAAAAAGCGAGAAAAAGTTCATGCTACATCTGCCTCACCTTCCGAAAGCGCACCGTGTGTTTATTGTAATGAAATACATAATATTCAAATTTGCAATAGATTTAAGATGCTATCAGTTGATGATCGGTGGAGCTGGATACGACTTGCTACAGATGCCTCAAAAATGTACCGCATCAATGGAAACTGTGTAGAGCGAGGCCCTGCACTCGCGATGGTTGTCGAATGCGCCATCATGCTCTACTTCATGGAGGGACGTATAGTCCTACCAAACCTGGATTCTCTATCAGGACCGCTCATACTTTAGATAGGCCAGGAGAGAACGTCCAAACTGCTCATACTTTAGATAGGCCAGGAGAGAACGTCCAAACTGACGAGTTATGCAATTCGAGTGAGAGTAATAACAAGGGAAATATTGTTTTAAACAATACTTCGGTCATGCCCTCTACCGGTACCTCTTGTCAGCCACCACGTCGAGCTTTATTAAAAGTTATTCCTGTCATTGTAACTGGACCGGTCGCTAGTGTAGAGACGTATGCTTTACTTGACGATGGGTCAAGTGTAACATTGATCGACTCGGACGTGTCGAAACGAATTGGTGTAACGGGTCCCGAGGAGAAGATAGTAATGAATGGTGTTCAAGGGATGACTAGTGAAACTAAGGTCAGTTATGTTGATTTTTATATTCGAGGCCAACATAGTAGCGACATTCACATAATAAGAAATGCGCGCTCCATTCCAACGCTTGGACTGGCGCGACAGACAGTTAGACTCGAGGACGTAGTGCAATACAAGCACATTGTGGATCTAGCAGAAGAACTTGCATATGAGGATGCTACCCCAACGGTTCTTATAGGAAGTGCGGACTGCTTCCTGACTTATTCAAAATCCATTAGGAAGGGTTCGCGCTCCGAACCAATAGCATGCCATACTCCGTTAGGCTGGGTCCTGCATGGTGCAGAGTGCAGTCGAAGTAAAATTGTCGAATACGTAAATCATAGTGTTGTCGAAAATGAAAATGTCGATAATTATACAAGTTTGGAAAATATGATAAAAGAACAATATAAATTGGACAGCATAGGAATAAATAAACGAGATAGCCTTTGTGTAGAAAACAATCGAGCATTACAAATTCTTGACGCCACATCCCAACGTCTTCCTAGTGGTCGGTATGAAGTAGGTCTTCTCTGGCGGTCGGACACTCCCCAGTTTCCTGAAAGCTATTCACAGGCACAGCATAGGTTAGTGATGCTAGAAAAGAAGCTCGATAAAGATTCTCAAATGAAGGATTTATATAGAAAAAACATGAAAAGCATGATTGACAAAGGTTATGCCGAAGAATGCACAGGTGAACCATTGTCAAACGTGTTGTGGTATTTGCCACATTTCGGATTATCACACCCAGCCAAACCAGGTAAGTTGAGGATCGTGCATGACGCGGCGGCGAAGTCTCAAGGTCTTAGTTTAAATTCTTTACTATTGCCGGGACCTGACATGTTGCAGTCATTACTCGGAATATTGTTTCGCTTTCGTGAAAGTCGAGTAGCCATAACTGCGGACATACAAGAGATGTTTCCACAAATAAAGATACGTGTGGAAGACAGAGATGCTCAGAGATTCTTGTGGCGAGATGGTGATAGAAACTCTGGAATTAAAGAATACAGAATGAGTTCAATGATATTTGGAGCAACGTCGAGTCCGTGTACAGCTCATTATATTAGAAATAAAAACGCAAAGGAATTTGAAAGTACTTATCCAGATGCAGTGCGAGCAATCCTGTGTGACCATTACATGGATGATTATATAAGCAGCGTTGAGAGTGCAGAATGCGCCATCAGGCTGGCTTCTGAAGTGATTGCCGTCCACCAACAAGCTGGTTTCATAATGAGAGCGTGGGTGTCTAATGACACATCAGTTTTGGATTCGATTCCAGTTGAGCTTCGGCAGGAAGTGCCGACGAGCGTCGAGCTGGGTACGAAAACGGTTCGAACGTTGGGGCTCATGTGGAATTCTTCTCGCGATACCCTAGCTTTTCAAACTGGCTTACAGGATGTATTATCCGAAACTTTGACGAGAAGAATAACACTATCTCATGTAATGCGTGTTTACGACCCACTAGGTTTGCTCGGTCCAGTTGTGATCCGTGGTCGTATTCTCTTCCAACAAACATGGAAAAGCGGTTTAGGATGGGATGAGGAACTACCACTACCGGAATGTGAACTATGGCGTGAATGGTTTGTAGATCTACGTGCCATCAGCGACTTGCAGCTACCACGTTGGTACCTAGATATACAAGGTTATGTCGAGAGTGAGCTTCACGTGTTTGCGGATGCAAGCGAACTGGCGTATGCTTGTGTTGCATACTGGCGCTTTATTTATCCAGATGGTAAGGTGAAACTCTCTCTCGTCGGCAGTAAAGCTCGCGTCACACCGCTCAAGCCTATCACGATTCCAAGGCTTGAGCTACAAGGGGCTCTCATCGCAGCTCGACTGGCGAACACAATTCGCGACGAGCATAAGTTCAAACCTGACCGACTTTACTTCTGGACTGACTCAATGACCGTACTTTATATTTTCGTTTAATATCAGAATTTATTTATTCAACAGCAAAAATAGGTACTAAATAGACAATTAACTAAAAACTATAATATATATATGACCGTACTTGGATGGCTCCGGAGAGATGCTCGTCAGTTCAAGACATTTGTAGCCCATCGAGTTGGCGAAATATCTGAAACCACGAAAGTATCGGAATGGAGGTGGGTTCCAAGTGCCCTGAACGTAGCTGACGACGCTACACGTGTGAATTCTGAGCGCCTCACGCCCGAAAGTCGTTGGTTCACAGGTCCTGAATTTTTGTTAGGACCCCAGGAGACTTGGCCTACGGAACCATCCAATTTCAAATCCAACATTAGTGATGATGAAATAAAAACAAAACTGTTGAACATAAATTTAACAACTATAATCCAATCTTTATGTACACCAGTTTTGGTAGATCCAACTCGTTTTAGTAGCTGGTCACGCTTACTGCGTACAACTTCATACGTTAGAAAGTTTCTTCAGAAACTGAAAGACCGTGTTTCTGCCAGACGAATAAATGCTATCGAAGCAAAAGTTCCACTCGCGAGGCAACTACAGTCACCATTTCCTTTGTGTCGTGAGGTTTTGTCTGTTCCAGATACATCGACACTTCAAGCTCCTATCCAAGGAGGGCCTTCCAAGATGTGCACTTCATTCAAGCCTGTAGAAGATGCAAGAGATCACCGTTATTTCAAAACCACCTGCATTCCACTAACAATTCCACTAACGGCTGGAGATTTAAATTCAGCCGAGATACAAATCCTACGCTGTAGTCAAGCAGATAGCTTTGGTGAAGAAATCACCTGTGTTCGAAACGCTCAACCAGTCAAAAAGGGTCGACTGGCAAACCTGTCTCTCATGATAGATAATGACGGAATTCTCCGCTTGTCAGGGCGCATCAGAGCCGCAAGAGGTATAGACAATAACACGAAAAACCCTATATTACTGGACGGCAAACATGCAGCGACTCGGCTATTAGTTAACCAAATGCACAAGGATTTCGCTCATGCGAACAACGAAACAGTGATAAATGAAATTCGACAAAGATTTTGGATCATTCAGCTTCGTGACACAGTTAAAACTGTGGCCAGAAACTGTCAGCTTTGTAAGATACGTCGAGCAGCTCCTCTAAATCCTCCAACCGGAGATCTTCCCATCGATCGTCTGGCGCATCATCGTCGAGTATTTACGTACACCGGCATTGACTACTTCGGCCCCGTTGAAGTCACGATGTTTCGAAGACGAGTGAAGAGATGGGTAGCGTTGTACACATGTATGACAACCAGAGCCATACACCTTGATGTGGTACACAGCTTATCTACTGACTCAGCAATAATGTGTCTACGACGCTTCATTGCGCGGAGAGGAACTCCCTCTAAGATGCTTTCAGACAATGCCACTTGTTTTGTTGGAGCGAAAAGACAGTTGGCGGAACTGTATGGTCAAGCGGTGACGGAATATGCCTCTAACAAGGACATACAGTGGAGCTTCATTCCACCAGCAGCTCCCTTTATGGGAGGTTCGTGGGAAAGGCTTGTGCGGAGTGTGAAAACCGCATTATTGACGACGCTACATGAAAGAGCTCCTACAGAAGAAGTTTTGATCACTCTCTTGCTTGAAGCCGAAGCCATAGTGAACTCCAGGCCCTTGACACATGTGTCTGTTGACCCAGAAGATCCGCGAGCTTTAACTCCATTTCATTTTATTTTGGGTACCTCGTCCACAGCGGCCTTGCCGATACAACTTAACGACGGAGACCTGGCACGAAGATGTGATTATAAGAGAGCACTTCGCCTGGCCGATCATTTCTGGACCCGGTGGTTGAAGGAATATTTGCCAACTATTTTGCCGCGACGTAATACTGGCCAAGCAACACCGAATATTAACATCGGAGACATTGTGATCATAATAGACGGCCAGCTACCACGAGGAACGTGGCCACGGGGTCGAGTAACAGTGTTATTCCCGGGCAAGGATGGAGTCGTGAGAGTGGTCGATGTCGCCACAAGTAGAGGAATATTGCGCCGACCAGTAAAGAAGTTGTTTCGTCTTCCAGTCGACCCATGACCAGTGGATGTTGAATGCAGGTGTCGCCACCTCTCTCCATTACTGTGATGGATCACCAGGGGGGCGATGTCGGCGACGACGCTTTATAAAAAAATAATTTAATCTTTAATCTGTGTATTTTTATGTCAAATTGTCTGCAATAAAAAATGGTGGAATTTGGTTCGATATTTTTCCTTTCCTCGTTAATAAAACTATTTAAAAAAATAAAAAAAAATCGAACCCTAGAGTTGAAGGCGGTGCTAAAGCAAGCAAAAATCACCGACCGCCTTCAACTCTAGGGTTAGATTTTTTTTTATTTCATTTTTGAAGGCGGTTTTTTTATTTACCTTTTTTATCGAATTCTTTTTATTTCAAAATTTCTTGACGCGGGGTTCAAAAACCTAAGACTTGCCACCATGGGTTGAGTGAACTTACTGTTTCGTCGACATACTGTGCCGCAAGTGTAAAGGATCAAGTCACAGTCGTATTCTGTCTAATATTATTGCCTCGTGGATGTAAGGAGATTAGACATTATATTAATTGCTCATGTCAAATTCGTTATGTCGCAGATGTATAACTAATAACGCCGCCGGCGTACCACAAGCAACGATATTTCATTGACCACAAGGATCTGTGTTGTACATACATACATACATAACACACACTGTAATTGGTGTTGTGCTATAAGGACTCTGTTAAATTACAGCACAACACCGACCACCACGTTTAGCACAGTATACGGACAAGACAACTATCAAGCAGCAAGCGAGGCAGCAAGTAAGGCACGAAGAAGTTCTTCTCAGCGCAAGATCCCACCTGCTGCATGACTAGGTGGAAGGACTGCGCCAAGGGGAGAAGTGGCTAGCTTGTCGCCCTTTAGTATCTTGTCCTTATCCCTTAGTCGCCTCTTACGACATGCACGGGGAGAGATGCAGTGGGGCTATTCCTTTTAAGTACCGGCCACACACGGTACATATCGCCATATCGTGTTGCCACCCACGCTATTTCTTTTCCATATCAATGATATGCTGTCTCTGGGCAACACACTTTGTTATGCGGATGACAGTACGGCACACGGATCCTACACCAGTTACCTTTCAACCAGTTGGGATGTTGTGGATGAGAAGAGATGAAGATTTGTCTAAGCTCGAACATACACTCGGCTCTATTTCCGAATGGGCCCGTAGTACCTAATTTGGTCGAGTTTAACGCTTCCAAAACACAAATTTGCGCGTTCATTGCGAAGAGAGCGGCGTTCACACCGGCTAGGCTCCTTCCTTCCAAGGGGGCTCCTCGGAGTCGAACTGCCGAACGACCTAAACTTTCGTAGCCATATCGAGAGGAAGGCTAAGCTGGCTTCTCAAAAGCTGGGCGTACGACGACGGTGCTTCACGCCCGACCAAAAGCTGCTTTTGTATAAATCGCAGATCAGGTCGTGCTTGGAGTACTGCTCGCACCTGTGGCATGGCTCTGCCAATTACTAGCTTGCGCGTCTGGACTCGATCCAGCGTCGAGCCGTGCGACTAGTGGGTGACACCGAAGTCGAAGTGTCTCGCGATTTAGAAACACTGCTACTCCGTCGGAAGGGATGTCGACTCACTAAGTGTGTTCTATCGCTTATTCCATGGGGAGTGCTTGGAGGAGCTGTTTAACGCGATCCTGCTGTCCCCTTTCCACCTCCGCACCACGAAAACTGGGCAGGGATTCCCTACACATTGAACTTACCTCGGATGTGTACCAATCGATTATGCAGATCTTTTCTTTACAGAACCGGTAAACTCTGGAACGCTCTCCCTGCCCACATATTTTCCCCCAAGTATAGTCCTAGGTCCTTCAAGAGGGGCGTGAATGGGCACCTGTCAGGCCGGCATGGCATTCACAACCCCCGCATACGACCGAATGTCCGTGGGCGCCGTTAGACACCTTATGGATGCGTCGGCGCCATATTTCGCGCGTTCAATAAAAAAAATATTGATACCATTGCACGAGTGAAGGTCGGCCGATACAGCTATGAAAAAAGTTATTCGTGCTCTTGTGAGCAGGCTCTACAAGTGTAGTTATATTTTTTTGTACATTACTCTGTAAGCTCTGATGATACGAAAACGCTAAGGCGAGCCTGAAAGAAAATAATTATTGCTTGGTAATCTTTTCATCCAAATTATTTTAGGTCCGTGTTTAGTATTTTAGGACCGTGTGGGGTGTGGTGTGTGTACTTTAAAAGAATAGCCCCACTGCATCTCTCCCCGTGCATGTCGTAAAAGGCGACTAAGGGATGTGACTCCCTTCTTATATAACTAGGTGGTAGGGTTCAACCCGCCCGGGTTGGTACCACCGCACTGAATGAAAGGTCGGTCGAAACGGCTATGTAAATAGTTTGTGTTTTCCGTCCAGTTCGGTGTAGCCGGCACGACTGAAGGGAAGCGCTGACGTGGCACCAAGTTCAACCCGGTGTTATGGGCTGACATCACGGATGTTGTAGGTGATGTAGCCAACCGTGTCAGTTTCAATAAAAAAAAAAAAAAAAAAAAAGGTCCATGATTCTTCTACTCCTCTGAAGCGTTATGGCAGCACCTCCTAACTTTCTTACTTCATGACTAAACTGTTTAATTTCCTTTCGCCTTGGAATTAAGGTGAATACCTTTACCTTGCGATCAAAACGAGCGAGAATATTTTTATATGGTTCAGAAGTGCTATTGAATCCAGTCGGCCGTGAAATCAACCACACTTTGGACATGATTAGCTGTACCGAACTGACAAATAGATAGATGTAAATTCTTTGAAAACTGAAGACTCATTCGAGTTTCGAACATCCACCACCGGCACAGGCCACTCACATAGAATAAGGTCCACCACTAGACTCGCCATTTACACACGAAGATTTGGAATGTGTTGGTACCACCGCACTGAATGAAAGGTCGGTCGAAACGGCTATGTAAATAGTTTGTGTTTTCCGTCCAGTTCTGTGTAGCCGGCACGACTGAAGGGAAGCACTGACGTGGCACCACGTTCACCCGGTGTTATGGGCTGACATCACGGATGTTGTAGGTAGGTGATGTAGCCAACCGTGTCAGATTCCATAAAAAAAAGTGTCGCGTTCTAGGCCCCAAAAATATATAATGATACTATAAGTACAATGTGGTTAATTTCGGACGTTGCGGCTTGCGGGAGGAGATAGAGGCGAGCTTTTTTTTTTTTTTTTATGGAACCTGACACGGTTGGCTACATCACCTACAACATCCGTGATGTCAGCCCATAACACAGGGTGAACTAGGTACCATGTCAGTGCTTCCCTTCATTTCATGTCGGCTACACTAAACTGGACGGAAAACACGAACTATTTACATAGCCGTTTCGACCGACGTTTCGTTCAGTGCGGTGGTACCAACCCGGCCGGGATAAACCCTTCCACCTAGTAAGGTAAGAAGGGAAGGGACCTACAGTTTAACGTGGAATCCGAACCACGGTCAGCCTCCAACGGTCGAGCGGTCACCCATCCAATCACTGACCGCGCTCAGCGTTGCTTAATAACAGTTGACTAACCAACCGCGCCACTGAGCTACCGAGGCTGACGAATTTTCTTATCCCTTAGTCGACTTTTACGACATGCGACGGGGAGAGATGCAGTGGGGCTATTCTTTTTAAGTACCGACCCCACACGGTACAAAGCTGGCTCCGTAGTCCGGGCCGCATATTATGTCCTTTTCCGTGTTAAATAGTAACAAATAAGACAGCCTTGAACTGTGCACGGGTTTGTTAATCTACCTCCCTTTTCAAACTCGTGTTCAATTGAAGGCGTAATTTGGATAATAATGTTTTTTTGTTTGTTCGAAAATTGGCCGAGAAATAGAAAAAAAGTGGTCAATTTCGTAACGGATAGTATCGCTGTGTCTCCATTGTCGTTGAGGAGTATGTAGGTGAATAGGTACCACTCAAATGTCAGTTGTTCTTTTTTAATAACTTGGCCTCTTGGCCTCATTACTTCCATCGTCGAGTATTGAAAGATAGATGCGGGATAGTCTTTCTTTCTACATCAAACACAGTGAAAACAAATAATCATGTGCAGGTATTTTTACTTTTAGTAGGACAAAATATCTTTGAGATAGGTGCATTGATATCTCATCGAAATAGTAACTAGGTACGATTGATTACGTTTAAATAGCTGAGTAAAACTTCCGAATTAACACCCACCAAAGTATAATATTATGGTCTACTTATACGCCTACGCTATACCTTCAGTCGACATTTTACTTAATTTCTTCGAGAAGATATCAATAGTTTTGCCAGCGACTTCGCTCCGTAGAATGATTGAAGGTTCGCTCGCGTGAAATTCGTATTTCGAAAGAAGAAAGTAATTAAGTAAATTAAACCGACGCCGAAGGTCGAACTGGGCTCACGTAACAGTAAATCTTCTCAATTGAAGGAAGTAACTTAGGGGCGAGACCGAATGCTGAGCTGCATTCCCGGAAATGTTACACTTTATCGAAGAAAATAACTCTCTAAGTGCGAGGCCGAAGGCCGAGCCGTGTTTAGGTAAACGATATTCTTCTCGATGAAAGTAAGTTTAATACCTAATTAGTCGCATCGCAACGTATCTAAGTATACTACGACCAGTCGCAACTTCAAACGTTGCGGTCGCAAAGGCAAGCGTCACACCTTTAGTCTCGCTTCGCATCTGCTTTTGTTTGCGTCAAGCTGAGCAGTTTGTGTTAAGACAGAGCGGAGTCACTCGGATAAGCGTTTGAATTGAGTTTACAAGTTCAGGAGTTGTCGCTTCGGAGATCCTTTGTGCGTAAAGAAAATATGAACAAACGAGAAAAGAAATTCTATAAACAAAAGTATATCGACAGTTTAAACTTAATTTTACTTATCAGTACTAATAATAAATCTGTAAGAGATGGTCATGGAGTAAGTTACTTTGTTTTATGAGATACTGCGTCTGTGGACTCTATGTATGATACTAAAACTAAATTTACGATTTTTAGAAATCCTTTCTGTATGCATGTATGTATGGATGTTCCTCCATCCATAACTCTTAAACCGATCATCCGAATTCGATGAAACTTAGTACAAGCACATTTGATTATACGGGACACAGGATAGGCTAAATAAAATTCAGTTCCGGTTACGCTAAGATATGGCTCCCATACAAACCGAAATGTTACGCGCGCCGTTTACCGCGAGTAGGTACCTATATGAACGAGCCGACGACGCGACCACAGAATAGAAAAGAGTACTCCGTACAGAAGCTTCTCTGTACAAACACTCACAAAGAAATAGCTACTCTGCGACAACGCGATAAAGTACAAATTGACTCGCACAGAGCTGCATGCCTAACCACGATAACCACCTACATTTCGCTTCTCTTTCTGTCGCGTAACTCTATCTCGAAAGCGCGCCGTTCAGCGCGTGTAAGGGCTGTGTCTTTGGGCTGTCTTTTTGTGAGGAATAAAATAAAGATGATACCTACCAACGATACGATATTTAGCTACGGCAAATTCATGCGAACAAATTCATGCATGCGTTAGCGTCACAATTAGTTTCTCACATGGAAGCGTGCAACCTTTCAGTGATAGTTTTGTTTGATCAATAAATTTAATTATCATCTACAATGTACCTATTCTTTTATTGGTGTTTTTATTGTATAAAAACCCACATTGAGACAGAGAACGAGTGAAGGTTCTATTTCTATCCTTATACGAATTAGGCCATACCTACATACCATTCAATAATATAATAATAAATTTCAAGAGTAATTAAATTAAGAATGATTTTTATAGATTAACTAGCTTTTGCCCGCGGCTTTCGTGAAATTCGTATTTCAAAGAAGAAAGTAAGTGACTGAGGGCGAGGCCGAAGGCCGAGCT
The DNA here is from genome assembly GCA_946902875.1 of Nematopogon swammerdamellus. Lineage (NCBI taxonomy): Eukaryota > Metazoa > Arthropoda > Insecta > Lepidoptera > Adelidae > Nematopogon > Nematopogon swammerdamellus. The sequence continues at coordinate 5,326,277 of OX336357.1, read as the reverse complement.
TTATTCAGGAAGACTATAAACCTTCTCGAAGAAAGTAAGTTACTGAAGGCCAGGCAGAAGGCCAAGCTGCGTTCAGGAAGACTATAAACCTTCTCGAAGAAAGTAAGTAACAAAGGGCGAAGCCGTAGGCTGAGCTGCGTTCAGGAAAACGATAAACCATCTCTAAGTAAATAAGTAATTAAGGGCGAGGCCGAAGGCCGAGATGCGTTCAGGAAGACCATAAACCTTCTCGAAGAAAGTAAGTAACAAAGGGCGAAGCCGTAGGCCGAGCTGCGTTCAGGAAAACAATAAACCATTTCTAAGTAAATAAGTAATTAAGGGCGAGGCCGATGGCCGAGCTGCGTTCAGGAAGACTAAAAACCTTCTCAAAGAAATTAAGTAACAAAGGGCGAGGCCGAAGGCCGAGCTGCGTTCAGGAAGACTAAAAACCTTCTCAAAGAAATTAAGTAACAAAGGGCGAGGCCGAAGGCCGCGCTGCGTTCAGGAACACGAAAAACCTTATCTGATTAAGTAAGTAACTAAGGGCGAGGCCGAAGGCCGCTCTGCGTTCAAGAAGACCATAAACCTTCTCGAAGAAAGTAAGTAACAAAGTGCGAGGCCGAAAGCCAAGCTGCGTTCAGGAAGACGATAAACCTTATCTATGAAAGTAAGTAATTAAGGGCGACGCCGAAGGCCGAGCTACGTTCAGCAAGAACATAAACCTTCTCGAAGAACGTAAGTAACTGCGGGCGAGGCCGAAGGCCGAGCTGCGTTCAGGAAGACTATAAACCTTCTCGGTGAAAGTAAGTATAAACTTTGGGTGAGGCCGAATGCCCAGCTGTGTTCAGGAAGAGGATAAACCTTCTCGATGAAAGTCCTGAACGTAGCTCGGCCTTCGGCCACGCCCTTAGTTACTTACTTTCTTAGATAAGGTTTTTCGTCTTCCTGAACGCAGCTCGGCCTTCGGCCTCGCCCTCAATTACTTAATTTCCTCGAGAAGGTTTATAGTCTTCCTGAACGCAGCTCGGCCTTCGGCCTCGCCCATAGTTACTTACTTCCTTCGAGAAGGTTTATGGTCTTCCTGAACGCAGCTGGGCCTTCGGCCTCGCCCTCTGTTACTTACATCTTCGAAAAGGTTATCGTCTTCCTGAACGCAGCTCGGCATTCGGCCTAGCCCTCAGTTGCTTACTTTTTCGAGAAGCTTTATCCTCTTCTTGGACGCAGTTCGGCCTTCGGCTTCGCCCATAATTACTTACTGTCTTCGAGAAGGTTTATGGTCTTCCTAAACGCAGCTCGGCCTTCGGCCTCGCCCTTAATTACTTATTTCCTTATTTGAAATACGAATTTCACGCGAGCGCAGCCGCGAGCAAAAGCTAGTTTATAATATGATACAATCCTGTACATAAAGGCTGATTTAGCAATGACTACAGTTCTAATTCCGGAGTTAAAACATAGAATACACTTATATCAATTACCTATAATAAAATCCAACGTCTGCTTTCTGGCTGAGTGTCTGAGTGTCTGTCTGTCCGCTTATAACTCGAGAACCACTGAACCGATTTTGATAAAACAAAATTCTACGGATAGCTTGATTCTTCCCATCAACTATAGGCTACTTACTATCACGCTAAATAGCTTATGAGGTTAGCAGAGAAGTCAAATATGAGAGCGGGCGGAGCCGCGGGCACAGCTTGTATTTTATAATACTGGCGTGTTCATAGATTCTGGAAGGTACAGATTTACAACGTAGAACAAAAAAATGGAAGCAAAAAATTTTGTAGTACCACTAGATGGCGTTACAATTTTTTTAATACTATCGTAGTGCTACTAGATGGAGCCATTATTTTCAATGATTTTCAATGACAAAAATTTTGAAAAATTCTAATTTTCAAGTTAAAACACAAAATAAAAATAACGTTTAATTGATACAATGGTAATTCCATTAAGAATTATTGTTTAATTAGCAGAGAAAAGTTATTAATAAATTTAATTTTCAAATAATTAATTCATTCAATACTGGTAACGCCATCTTTTGATTATTTTGATTATTTACCTGACCATTTTAACATATTGATATTGGTGAACAAGAAAGTAATTTCATTTCAACCTTTGAGACGTTGAAACCTGAAAAAGAAATTAACAAAGAACAAATAAAACCTTGAAAGCAGATAAACTGAAGGAAGTTTCAGAATTTTCGCTCCAATTTCACTATTCACTTGCCATGCTATTCAAATATTCTATGTGCGAGTACTAGGAGCACATACACTGAGAGAGATTCTGTGAACACACATAATGCATGCGATTGAATATTAAAATTTGTCGTATCTATTCCAAAATCACGACACACTATCGACGTATTGAATATTTAGTTCACTTTAGCCGGCACAAACACACGGGGAGCGCCGGCATTGCACTTAGTTCTGCCAAGAACAACTTGTAATAAACTGACGCTACGCGGAAAAACGAATAGAAGCGCAGTCTCATACAAATTAATTCAAAAATTCTCTCACACCAAATTATTGTTACCAACCACATACAAAAGTGATGACATAATATGAAGCGTATTTGATAATCTAAACCCGGCTTTATTTATTTACTAGCTTTTTTGCCCGCGGCTTCGCTCGCGTGAAATGGGTATTAAAAAAGAAGAAATTAAGTAAGCCCGCTACCGTAGTACCTTTGTTTCGGCGCGCGGAACAATTCGGTTTGTATGGGAGCCACATCTTAGCGTAACCGGAACTGAATTTTATTTGTGCCTATCCTGTGTCCCGTATAATAAATAAATAAATAAATAAATAAATAAATAAACCATTTATTTCACACATTAATTACATGTCACAGCAATTTAACTATGATAAGACAAAATGAGTGAAAAAGGATGTAGGCACAGATTTTACAATATTATGACCACGGGTCATAACATAACATTGTTTCTGATTTTAAGCCTACCCTAGTACACAAAATTTAACAGTCGAAGAACAACAATATATAAAGTAGAAGAAAAAAAAATCCTAATATAAACGTAACCAATAATAACGATAACCAATGAACAACATTATACAAGTAACAACAAATTGGAAGAAGGAAGAGAGAAAAAAAAAGATCTTAACCAAATTATTTAAATTGTATTTTGTGAAATGTATGTGTATAAGTAATGTATTATCATCATGTTTTTGTGTGTAACGTGAGTATTTATAGTGTATTTATGCAAACTATGTAAAGGAAGGTATGTATATTTTGCGAGAGTGCAACTTGTGTTTGATTGATCGCATACATAATTACGTACTATGCCGTAGTTTTTTGAACAATTAATAAGTAATTCTTAAGCCTATTTTTGAAGGTCACTAGGTTATTTAAATCCCGAATAGGTGGCGGTAAGTTGTTCCAGCACCGAGTGGACGCATACCTGAAACTTCCTTCAAGTGCAGCACCCCGATGCACTGGAACAGCCAAAAGTTTTCCCACTGACCTGGATCCGTAGCGGTTACCTTCTCAATCAAATGTGCTTGTACTAAGTTTCATCGAATTCGGATGATCAGTTTAAGAGTTATGGAGGTACATACATACATACACGTAGAAAAGATTTTTAAAAAGTGTCAATTTAACTTTAGTATCATACCAATTACGAATTACGAATTACCATACCAATTTTATTACGAAGTAACTATTTATTAATCTGTGATCATCATACATAGAGTCTACAAACGCAATATCTCATAGTAAAACAAAGTAACTTACTCCATGCCATGACCATCCCTTACAGATTCATTATTAGTATTGATCCGTCGATGGGGTGTAACTACATGTAAGGGTAAAAAGATAAAATCGGTCATGTGCGAGTTTTACTCGCGCACGCGCGGAGTGCTCGGTAGATGCACTATCTATACCCATACCGGTCAAAGAACCATATTCTTCTATATTTTGTCTTTCTATAATGCAAAATATAAATAAAAAATTAATTTAAAAAAATTAATGTAAATTTTGTAAAAAATAATTTGTATTAATTTGTAATAATTATTTCATCATCATCAGCCTGTCTCGGTCCACTGCTAGACATAGGCCTCTCCCAAGGCACGCCACCACACGCGGTCTCCCGCTCTTCTCATCCATCCACTCCCGGCTACCTTTTTAACCGACTTCCAAAAAAGGAGGAGGTTCTCAATTCGTCTGTATGTTTTTTTTTTTTATTTTTTTTTTTATTTTTATTTTTTTGTATGTTTGTAACACGATTTCTCCGTCAATTGAGGGCCGATTTAGAAAATTCTTTTTTTTTTAGTTAGGTCATACTTCCGAGGTGGTCCCATTTCAATTTTATCGAAATTGGTTCAGTGGTTTTCGAAAAATCAGCATAATACTATGGTGTGTGGTTACCTTCAGCAAAACTTGTGATGTGGTCGTTTTCGGCAATTTTCAGTTTGATAAATTAGTATGGTGTGTGGTTACCTTCAGCAAAACATTTGTGATGTGGACTTATTCAGCAATTTGCAGTCTGACACATATGGCGAATAATTCTGTACCACTTCAATCGATTTCGATTATTCGATTTCGATTATTCTTTTTTATGTAATATTACTAAAAAGAATGAAATAAAAACTGTTTTAAAAAATATTAAACCGATTTCCAAAAAACAAAAAAAAAAAAAACTAAAAAGTATTAAATACCTAATATTTTGAAATTTTCTCTGTCCTGTTGAAATACATGAATCGATATACTAGTGATACATATTCGGACCCTTGTTTCATGAATATTCTAAATTTGAAATTTTTTTATCTTTTCCGACCGGCGCTTAATTTATTATGGTACCTGGCCAGTACCTACTGTACCGAGTACCATCGAGCTGGTTTGATGATGGAGACAGAAGGTGGCCATAGGAACTCCTAAACTACACATGATAAACCCATCGTGTTTGGGCTCGTTGCATTTGTCTTCACGAGAAATTTACTTTAGACCTAAAAGATTCTCAATTCGACGGTATGTTTTCTTTTTTTGGATGTTTGTTACGCGATTACTCCGTCAATTGTGGGCCGATTTTGAAAATTCTTTTTTTTTTTATTTGAAAGGGGATAACCCTGAGGTTTTTGAAGTGAAAACTTCTTTAGCGGCTCTTGGCACTTTTTTAGGTGGGTAAAAATGTATAACTCGCGACATCGCGTCAGCGTCATTTTTAAAATGAAACCTTAAGTCATTGCGTTAAGGGTTAAGTTAGAGTGGCACGGGATCTGCCGGCACTCCCGGAGTGCAACTGTTAAGTAGGGTTCCGTAACACGTTTATGTCTGTCCATTCTACTAAGTTCTGCAAAATGAATGTAGGGTTCCGTAACATATGCATGTCTATCCGTTCTACTAAATTTTACAATTTTCAACCAAGGTCCTCCGACGGTTATTTTATAATAAAAGTAGGCTTCCGTAACACGTTTATGTCTGTCCATTCTACTAAGTTCTGCAACATCACCTACAACGTCCGTGATGTCAGCCCATAACACCAGTGCCATGTCAGTGCTTCCCCCTTTGATCGTGCTGACTACACTGAACTGGTCGGAAAACACAAACTATTTACATAGCCGTTTCGACCGACGTTTAATTCAGTGCGGTGGTACCAACCCGGGAAGGTTAAACCCTACCACCAAGTAAAATTACGAGGGAAGGGACTTACAGTTTTACGAGGAATCCGAACCTTGGTCAGCCTCCAACGGTCAGCGATCACCCATCTAAGTACTGACCGCACCCAGCGTTGCTTAAAATTCAATAGCGACAGTTGACTGTCTGCACCACTGAGCTATCGAAGCTGACGTGGTCCTATTTTAATTGGGTCAAGATCGGATTGGAAAGCGAGGCGGAATCGCGAGGCCGAAGGCCGAGCGATTCCGCCGAGTACATTAATAGCAAAAAATTACTAAAAAAAACTGTGAAATAAAAAAAAAGTTTTAAAAAACATAAAACCGACTTCCTAAAAAAAGTAAAACTAAAAAACTATTTAAAATAAAAATATAAAAACCGCCTTCAAAAATATATGAAATAAAAACCTAAAAAAAAAAACGAACCCTAGAGTTGAAGGCGGTGCTAAAGCAAGCAAAAATGATGCATGAAAGAAAACATGAGCGGATGATAATATCCTTTGTGATTTGTGTAGCCTTTTTAGCACCGCCTTCAACTCTAGGGTTCGTTTTTTTTTTTAGGTTTTTATTTCATATATTTTTGAAGGCGGTTTTTATATTTTTATTTTAAATAGTTTTTTTTAGGTCATCTGTCCACCTAGCCGAAGGGCGTCCCACGCTACGTTTGCTTGTACGTGGCCTCCATTCGAGCACCCGTCTACCCCATCGGTCGTCGGGTCTGCGACAGATGTGCCCAGCCCACTGCCACTTCAGCTTGCTTATTTTCTTAGCAATGTCGACTACCTTAGTTCTTTGACGGAACTACAGAGGCTCTTCAACTCTGCCATACACGGTGGCATTACGCCAGAGTCGTGGAACAGGAGTGTGGTCGTATTGTTCTTCAAGAAAGGAGACAAAACCTTGTTGAAGAACTATAGGCCCATCTCACTCCTGAGCCACGTATATAAGCTGTTCTCACACCTACGCTTCGCAGATGACATAGTCGTGATAGGCGAATCGCTGAAGGAGCTGAATCACATGCCGAACGGTCTCAATGTCGCCTCCCGCCGAGTCGGCCTCGGGATGAATTTGGACAAGACGAAAGTCATGTTCAACGAACACGTCATCCCGGGGCACGTAACAGTTGGAGAGGCGACCCTCGAAGTTGTGCAGAATTATGTCTATCTTGGACAAACCATCCAGCTAGGGAAGCACAATTTTGACAAGGAGGCCAACAGAAGGATTCAGCTAGGCTGGGCGGCATTTGGGAAACTCCGCCACATCTTTTCATCCTCCATCCCACAGTCATTTCATTAAAGACGAAGGTCTTTAATCAGTGCGTTCTGCCAGTAATGACGTACGGAGCGGAAACGTGGACCCTGACGATGGGCCTGGTCCACAAATTTAAAGTCGCTCAGCGAGCTATGGAAAGAGCAATGCTCGGCATTTCTTTGACCGATAAAATCCGTAACGACGTGAAAAATTATTTATCATTGTTTATTTTGTATTGAGTGCATTGTATTTCCGTGTTGTTTGTTTGTGTACAGATATGGGTGTATACCTGAAATAAAAGTTTAATAAATTAAATAAATAAATAAATAAACAAATACCTGTAGCGCCCTGTAGCGCTATCTGTTATTCAGTATCGTGATTCGTGGCACATCCGACATAATAACACGTCATATTCTGTGAAAATTTCAACCGGCTACCTATTACGGTTCAACCGATAGAGCCCTAGGACGGACGACGACGGTTAAGCAAATGGTGCAAGCTTAGTAATAGACTTCGGAATCCTAAAAATGAAACAACAATTTAGTTCACACGAAGCTCCTCAATAGCGGAAAGAAGTTGTGAATGCGTGAGAGAGAGAGGGAGAGATAATATGAGGGTGTGTGTACGTAAGAGAGAGAGAGAGAGAGAGAGAGAGAGAGAGAGAGAGAGAGAGACGATGTGAGGTTATGTTGTGTTGATATTACTCTGTGTAACCTAAAAATGTCAGGCAACAATACGAAGGAACTCCGCGTTGTGTTACATTTGTGTTATTGCTACGTGTCGTCAGGTCGGACGATAAAGGAACGTCCAAACAGGGCAATAAGACAGAAGGCCGCAGTGGCGTATCTAACTGGCCGGGGCAAAGAGGCATTTCATTTTGTCCCGGGCGTAAACTTTGGGGGACCATGCACTTTTAAGCAAGGATATTGCAAAAATAATGGATGCGATTACAGGCGCATCGGGTGGTCCGCTTAAAAGGCGCCGGTCGGCAGTTTTACAGTCAGTCGACGTATGACCTCGGTCCGTATCGCTCGCGTTCGGGTCATGCACGGGCCTATTCAAATTCGCAACAAAAATGCTTTCCCGTGTGGTGAACTGAACAGTAATTCCCCGCGTCGTCGCGTCGGAACGTACATTCGTTGTCTCGCTTTTTTTTTTTGGAAACTAACACGGTTGGCTACATCACCTACAAAATCCGTGATGTCAGCCCATAACACCGGGTGAACTTAGTGCCACGTCAATGCTTCCCTTCGGTCGTGCCGGCTACACTGAACTGGACGGAAAACACGTCGCTTATACGTATCAAATTGCCATCTGACTGTCTTGCTCTATCTCCGTTCTCAGTACGGAAACGTAAATTATTAATGAAGTGTTCGATCACTTACGCTGTTTTAATATTAGCAATATATAAAAGAACTCTCAGCGCACTATTTCTTATGCGTTCAAGGTGATTGCGTCTGCATGTCTTATTCTAGCATATTTTACGTGTGTGTGTAAAATTTTTAGTACGCGGAGGTTGCGTATGCCATGACGGCCTGACAGGTGCCAATATTTGACATAATACTGTCACGCTGTTACTGACACGCGCTGCTGTGTGCGTAAGTACAGGTAGCGTTAGCAAACTCACACGCACACAGGAGCGCGTCTCTATACGCATTACAACTACAAGTATGGCTCACCCGCGCTCGCGAGATAAACCATCTCTACCGACCCCGCACGGTAACACTATCCTATTTGATAAAAGTGTAACTACGACGCTGTAAGGAAAATACGGGGACGGGTCGGACTTTATTAAATTTTTCATATTTCCTGAAGGAACGCTCCGCGAAGGCCGCGCGCCGTCTGCAAAAAAGAAAAGGAAGTAGATATTGTTTTCTTTCTTTATTATTTCTAGCGTCTTGATCTCTTCTTGACGACCTACAAGTACTTTGGATCGGCTTTTAAGACACCTGATTTTTACCTAGGAACCCAAAGTATTGACAGAGGCATGGGTATAAATAAATAGCGCTTACCCCCTTCTGAAAGTTAAAATTCGCCCTGAGGTCTGACCTTCCGCAAAATTTAAAGACCCGTATATATGACCAGTGTGTCCTCCCGGTTATGACGTACGGGGGTGAAACGTGGACTCTGACGGTCGGTGTAGTCCAAAGGTTGAAAGTTGCCCAGAGAGCAATGGAGCGAGCCATGCTGGGAATATCGCTACGTGATATGGTGCGTAACGAGGAAATCCGCCGACGCACCAAAGTAGTCGATATTGGATACCGGGTGGCTAAGCTCAAGTGGCAGTGGGCTGGACACGTCAGCCGAAGAGACGACGACCGTTGGAGTAACCTCTACACTGGCGGCCGTGGACAGGAAAACGGAGTATGGGAAGACCACCCGCCAGGTTGGACGACGACATCAAGTGCGTCGGCGGAAAGCAGTGGTTCCGTACCGCTGAAGGCCGGGAGAACTGGAGGAAAATTTGAGAGGCGTATGTCCAGCAGTGGACGCTTACACGCTGACTGACTGACTGACTGACCCCCTTTCCAAGGTTTTCTACTCTGTCCAGTAGCACACTTATGGGTAAAGAAATTCGACATACCACGGATGCGCACCAACCGGTTATGTAGGTCTTTTATTCACAGAACCGGGAAAATGTGGAATGCACTCCCTGCCCATATATTTCCTTTCAAGTACACTGAGGTTGTTCAAAAGGGGCTTGAAAAGGCTCCTGTCAGGCCGGCATGGCATTCGCAATCCCCGTGCATCACAGAATGTCCATGGGCATCGTTAGACAACTACTTGTAGGTGGAACGATGCCGCACATCTATCCATAAAAATAAAATTTAAAAAAGTAAGACGGCACAATATTTTTTTTAATGCAATCCGGTATGGGTGGCTGTGTCGGAGGTGGCAAAGTGCATGCTCCAACCAGCCAATATTATCTCCGAGAAGGTAGCTGGTGCCATACCGGAGACTTCCCTGGATTGCTGGCTATACTGGACTAGAGAACACAGTCGAGGCTGCTATGCGGCCATCTTACATCCAGTACGGTGGTATCAACCCAGTCGGCTACAATTTGAGCCTACCACCCAGTAAGGCAAGGGAAGGGACCTACAGTTTTACACCGGTTCCGAACGGTGAAGCAGCAGGTGTAGGTATGAACATAATTTTTTTCGTTAGAAAAAACTCATTGGTAGACGCCGACCGGATTCGAACCTCAGACCTCTCGCATGAGAAGCCGATGCCCAAACAACTCGGCCACCCGCAGCACGAAATTATGTTAATTAATGTAAGTATTTTTTTTTCCTATTGAGTGCTGCTCGTTATTATCTAGATCCAAACGAAGACCTGGAAGACGCTGCCTGTCTTGGCTGAAGTACCTAAGTACGCCAATGGTAAGATCTATGCGACCCATTTAGGTAAGTACAGCAATATTACGCGAAATTACTCGATCTGTAAATTCCCTACGTTCAGTGTCGCCGCCGCCGGCACGACCGAAAGTGACATGGCACCTAGTTCACCGAGGTGTGACTGTCTGACGTCACGGGTGCAGCGGGAGATGTTGCCAACCTTGTCTGTATTCATATAAAAACGCAAAAAAATTCTGAGGGTAGGAGTCGCTTCGCAGTCCTGCTTCTTTTTTATTATTATTTAGTGCCCACTATGCGACGGTGCTTGCAACTGTAGCAGGTTCGGTGATGTTGTCGTTTAATGGCATGTAGGGTGGGTCATCCCTTGATTATTCCCCCCTTTACTGAAGATGGCTATTTTTGTAACCATTGCGCAGGTCTGCTATAATAACTCCTGTACCCTAATCACGAGATTCAACCTACTACGCTACGCCGTGTTCTCCGCATCATTTTGTATGGAGAAACGAAGTTCGGAAATCTATCACTAGAAGCGCTGCTCCGTTTCTCCATACAAAATTATACGGAGAACATGGGGTAGCGTAGCGTCTGCCCATGTTTTTTATTTTTAAACTCGAAATCACGGCGGCACGTGGATAGTGCATGACATGCATTGTAAAAAATCTGATTGTCAAGGTTACCCTTGAAACGTATTGAAAAAAAAATCGTGTAAATTTGACGACTCACTGTGCCTGCAAATAATAATAATAAATTATTATGTTTTTTTATTATTGTTGTATTTGCTTGCGCCTCCTTCCTGATTTTGCTAATATATGTGTTTTGTATGTGCGTTACTTAGAAACTGAGCATTGACCATTTTCCCGGTACATGTTTCGTGTCAGTGTCGTCATAATTTAGTCATGCATCCCACCCACCTTGTACCATATGAGTAAGACGTGATTCCACGTCACAATCTAGCGATAAACCTAATGCGAATAACCTAATCTAACCCCATTTGTCGTGACAAGAGTTTGCGGCAAACATCCCAGGTAGGTACCCAACTCCCGAACTCCCGAATCGTTTTGTTCCGTTTACATGTTGACAGGAAAGCTCTCGAAAACAACGTGACATAAACAAGATAAGCCAGACAATTTGGTTTCGGTGCGCCCGCGGCGCGCGATATCCATCTAATGTAGTCAACGAGGAGTTGGACCCATACATTAATTCCTCAGTCAATGAAACTTTGATAATATCTTGGAGTAATGTTCGGAATTACTACTGACAAATAATCCAACATTTTTTTTTACGGGAAGTTGGGTATATTCAAAGAAAAGTGAAAATTTAATATAACTCCTATAGACAAATTGCTCCGTCCAAAGTTACTTCGCCATAGGGTAGGTATTATTTATATGAATAAGTACGTAAATAAATCCAACATTTTTTGTATATGGAAATAGTGAATTAAAAACAAAATGTGTTTTTTTACTATATTTTTCTCGGCAAAATTGCTCAGTCGGTTCTTTAATCGGAATATACCTTAGTATTATTATGTACATCAATAAGCATAAGAATCCAACAACTTTTTTATATGCATCATTTTTTTTCAAGGTGACGACCGAAACTCTGTTCCGCAAAATTCCTCCGTCCGTTTTTATTGTACAATTATGATTAAGAATTTTGAAGAAAATTATTTGCAAAAGAATCCAACAAAAAATCCATCGGCAAGTTTAAAAAACAAGCGGGCCAAGACGGGCGCGGTGCGCAGAGGAGCGGCCGGCCGCGGGAGGCGAGAGACGCGGCATTTTCCCCTCCTCTGCGTCCATGCTGCGCCGCGCCGCCCCTGGCGCGCCGCTGAAGTTGGCGTGCGGTGTGTGCTAACCAGGGACTGAAAACCGGTTCGAAATGGGGTTCGGGTTCGAACCGATTCGAAGAACCTTTTTAACGAGCGAACCAGTTTGGTCGCGAACCGGTTCAAAAAAAACCGAACCTGAAGCCTAAAAACCGGTTCAGAACCGGTTTGGACCTCTAATATTAACCGGTTCGCAGCAGGGTACGAAATGGGGTGGAAACCTATATACATTTTTTTGGACTTTGGGCTTCTTTTTTAATGTAAAATATTGTTGTTTTATGTATTTAATAAAATAAAAAAATAGGTGGTTCATTTTTATAGCCTAATCGATTCAGTTTCATAACAGTAACAAAAAAGTCTTAATTATCATTATGACATAACACGTGTAAGTTGGTAAAAAAAATCAAATTCTTTCTATTCCATACTAATAAAACTAAAATTGTGGTTTTTCACAATTTCTGAAAGAAAAGGATCTATGTGTTGGAAGACTTTTTTGTTCCTGGCGTGAAACTGAAATGATTAAGAAATTTTTTTTTTACATTTTACATAGAAAAAATGTTTTTGTGCGAACAAAAATTATTTGTTCTTCAAAAGTGATCTATTTCCGATACAGAACCCTCTCTTAGCGTGCTATTAACTAATTTTGAAAGAAATTATATAAGGTGCTTCGTTATTCATCTCAAGTAAACACGTTACGCAAAAAAAAATTACATATTTTTAGCATAACTTTTCGAGAAATTTTCAAACGCAGAACAGCTGTTTATTGTAAGTAAGTCACAAGGTCACTAGACCTGTGTGTAACAGTAGGTAGCTTGCATTGTACGGGGTCAATGACCGTTGTATGTCCAAACGCAGAACAGCTGTTTGTTGTAAGTAAGTCACAAGGTAACTAGACCTGTGTGTAACAGTAGGTAGCTTGCATTGTACGGGGTCAATGACCGTACTATGTTCAAACGCAGAACAGCTATTGTTGTAAGTAAGTCACAAGGTCACTAGGCCGCCGCCGCTGTAAAACTAGCTACCTACCTACCTACCTACCTACGTGTGCGGTGTGTGTGCCTACGTTTCTTGTTTGCAAGGGTCTATAGCCTTGATTGGTTTTTACAGCTATTTGATTTAATTTTTTCGTTAGGAGATGTTAGGAGAAACAATGCTCCTATAAACATGTTTTTTTTTGTGTAAAGTGTTGAGCTGAACGGGACATGACAAAAAAAAAATAATAATGATAATGATAATGACGAACCATACTGAATATGCATATGTCTCAATGAAATATTGTTATTGTTGTGTGTTCTTTATGGCGAAATAAATATCTGAATCTGAATCTGTTTGTTTGAGCGCGTATGTAACCCTCCCGAAGTTATTGACATAAATAACGAAGCACCTAATTTAGGGAGTTAAAGCTGTTCGCGTCTGTGACACCTCATGGTCCTTAAGTCACACGTGCCTCCTGGGTGGTGCCAAATGAACAGCAGTTAGCGTGTGGGAGATCTTCGGATCGACTGGGTTCGCGACCACACCCTGGGAGAATCAATTATTTGTTTAATTTTTATTTTATTTTTATTTATCTCTTTATTTCAGCCAACTAGGGCCATATTGACAATACATATTAAATGTCTTAACCTAAGAACTAAAATTACTTTTTCTCCACTTGTGTCTGTACGGGTCCCAATAGAGACCCGTATGCGTCATATTAGTCTGCTGACGCGGTGAATCAGGTGCGCGTAGAGTGGGCGCAGATTGCGTCCGCGGCACGGGCGTCGGCAGCGGCGCGGGCGTCGGCAGCGGCGCGGGCGTCGGCAGCGGCGCGGGCGTCGTCGGCGGCGGCGCAGGTTGCGTCTCCTGAATGTGCAGGACGGCAGTTGTAGACAGCTCCGGCGCGGCCTCAGCATACTTATGGCGCGCGACCTCACGATGAAGGTCGCGATTGTAGCGCCGGAACACCACCCCGGAGGGCCAAAACTCACTGCGAAGGAATGTCTTCACCTTCTCGGCAGGAATGCACAGCTTGAAAGCGCAAAAGTTCGTGTCAGCCCAGTGAGAAGGAAGAGCCTCGACACTCTCAACTCGCTTACCCTTATCCTGGACGTGGCGGATGAGGTCCTCGATCTTCATGTCCTTTCGCAGGCGAGACAAGTAGATGAGAGCCGTGCGGGGAGCTGCCTTCAAACAGCTCACTTCAGGGGGCGCAGATCCGCGCTTATTGCACCTCTTCCTTCTCTTCTTCCTGCTCTCGACGAGTACGAACCCGTCTTTGTCACGTGCAGCCTCCTGCCGACAGTCGGGGCGCGGTTCCAAGCGCGGGGATACCATTGTTGTTTTCTCCACCGTTTTACTGATACGCTTCGTCATAGATCCGCGTCGCCTTTTCGGACGAGCGGCAACGGGGCGGGTGGGCAGAGGAGCGGGAGGGGTGCGCAGTGTAGAAGTCGAGGCATCAACAGCACCATCAGCGCTTACGTAGCATACCGGCGTCGATGTGCAATCGCTGGGTGACGACACTTGAGCACCTCGCCTGCGCATATTGATGTTGCGTACACTCAGCGTTTCGTTCGGTGTTCCCACTTGCGGAATGCGATCAGGCTGCAGAGACGGAGTTATCGGCCGGAGTGACTCGGAACATGACAATTTCTCAACTGCCTGTTTCAGCTGTTGAACTTCCGGGACGAGAGATGTTGGCCCCTACGCCGCTGTCGCTCCACAGTTTCCCTTCAGTTGAGCTATGTCCGCTTTTATGATCACCAAATCTTTCAGGAAGGCCGTAACGTCGACGTGGTCGAAGGACACAGGCGGCAACTTATTGAGGTCGTACGCCACGAACCTTGGCACGTCGTCGGGGTCTGTCTGCTTTAAGATGGTGATGATGTCCTGGATAGTCTTCTTCTTCCGATTTTCTCCCTTGTGAGTCGGCCTTCTTGACGGAATGCACGCACAAAGCAGAACTCTCGCGGTCGCAACGTCATCTTCGGTGAAGGCGGACTCACAAATCCGGATGATGCTGAAGGCTGATCTTCGGTGAAGGCTAGTACTTCGTTCACAACCATATTGCATTTATCGCACGCCATTTTCGCTTACTTCGCAGGTGCGTCTAGAGTGCATCGTGTGCGCGTCCGTCGCCGACCGATGCAAGCTCAGTACTATTATACCGCCATAACAGTTCACTGTGTTCCGGTGCACCTCCCGGGGACCCAAAAGCAGGTGGGGATGGCTGTGGTGAGGAGTAGGTCAGTAATCCCGACGCGGATTCGCTGTTCCGACGTGATGCATCGACACGGTTGACAGGGAGACTCGGTGAGACGGTTATTCCGCTGGCCGCCCGCCGCGCCGGTGGTACAGGGGCCCAATCGCGTCTAACCAACGCGAGAGGCTGCCCTGGTAAACCGGCGCATAATCCCGGAGTGGTCCGTCGTGCCGGTTGGTGAACGGAGTAGGGGTCCCGGCGGCCACTTACGGGGGGAGGGGAGGGGGGGGACCGGGGGCCCTTCCGTCTTCCGTGTCGGCGCACCACTAAGCTGAGCAGTAAGCGATGGTCCACGCTTTGCCCGTGAATCACCACAGCCACCCTTCACGCTCTTTCCCCCCCTCTTACTACAACCATGGCAGTACAAAGAAAGAACAACTTTCAATCAGCTGTGCACACCCCTACACCACTATTTAGCGTTGACTTGACCAAGGTGCGGGGGTTGCACACCAATCTTAATGCCGTCAATCACCACGTGAAGAGGATGAAGCCGGCCTTGCTTTCTCGACGAAAACGCAAATATCTCGCCCTGCCGACACTTCTTACCTGCACCACCCCGGCTACACCCTGGATGAAGCCTTCCGCTGGCGAGCCGGAGTCTGCCTGTTTGTCAGGGCTGATATTTCCTGTCGTCGCCTGCGCTGCATTGAGGACTCCGAGCTCTCAATACTCTGGCCCCACGTGGATCTGGGAACGGTGTCGGGGGTCCCAATAGGTCGCACTCTGGCAATGCGGAGACAGCTCGGTTATTCGAGTACCTGAGTGGAGCGGTAGACAAAGTCCAAGAGCGGTTCCCCACCGCGGATTTGGGTTTCCTTGGAGACTTCAATGCCCATCACAAGGCATGGCTAGGCTCCAGGAGAACTGACTTTGCGGGGAGAGCCGCCTACGACTTCGCCCTGACGCATGGCCTGTCTCAACTGGTGGACCAGCCCACCAGGCTGCCAGATATAGACGGTCATGGACCCTCTCTGCTGGATCTTCCGCTGACGACAAACCCCACTGGATATAAAGTCTCAGTGAGAGCCCCGCCGGGTTCTTCTGATCATTGTTTAGTGGGGTCCACGGTGTCATCTTCGCCTCCTCAGTCCCGTACTGGAGGAACGCGTCGAATTTGGCACTACGCGTCAGCAGATTAAGATGAGATGCGAGAACACTTCGCATCCTACCCTTGGAGAGAGATCTGCTAAAGTTCGGACGATCCGTCAAAATGCGGTAATACCGTTGCCGATGTGGTTCTGGGGGCAAAGGAAATGTTTATTCCCAGCGCCTCTGTCCACCTCGGTGGTAAAAGCCAACCATCGTACAGCCGCGACTGTGCTGATGCTGTCGCAGCTAAATGCACAGCTTATCGGGCATGGTCGCGTGCCCGTGCCGGACGTGAATCAAACGTATCCGAACAGACGATGGAATACAACCGCCTCTCCAGATCCTGCAAAATGGTTATTGCCAGGGCCAAATTTGACTACATCGGCGACAGACTGAACCAGCACCCAACTGGGAGCTGTGAGTTCTGGTCTCTCGCCAAATCTGTCGAGTCGAATTTCTGCCGCTCCTCTCTTCCACCTCTGCAGTGTCCTGGAGGCTCACTTGCCCACTCCGCAAAGGAGAAAGCCGACTTACTGGTATCTCTCTTTGCGGGGAACTTCAACCTGGACGATGGGGGTGCCACTCCCCCAGCCATACCTAGGTGTGAGAACTCCATGCCGGAAGTACAGTTTCGATAACAGACTGTACTGGCGGAGTTTCTCTCCCTATACGTCAGGAAAGCGTGTGGGCCGGAATGGATTCCTGCATTGGTGTTAAAATAGTGTGCTCCCGAGCTGGCTCCAGTGCTGACGCGCCTATTCCGTATCTCCTACTCCAATGGCTGTGTGCCGGCGGTCTGGAAATCTGCGTTTGTGCAAGCGGACCCCAAAAAGGTTTTTTTTATTGACAGCGCGTCGTATGGCGCCGAGCCACCCATAAGGTGTCTAACGACGCCCATGGACATTCGGTCGTATGCGGGGGTTCCGAATGCCATGCCGAGCATTGCTTATGGTGCCCATTCACAGCCCTCTTGAAGGACCCGAGACTGTACTTGGGGGGAAATATATGTGCAGGGAGAGCGTTCCAGAGTTTACCGGTTCTGTAGAGGAAAGATCTGCAGAATCGATTGGTACGCATCCGCGGTAAGTCCAGCGTGTAGGAATGCAATCCCTGCCCAGTGCGCGTGGTGCGAAGGTGGAAAGGGGACGGCGGGATCACATTAAACGGCCCCTCCGAGTACTCCTCACGGAATAAGCGATAGAATACACTTAGGGAGCCGACATCCCTACGGTGTTGCAGTGGTTCTAGATCGCAGGACACTTCGGGGTCACCTACTAGTCGCACGGTTCGACGCTGGATTGAGTCCAGAGGCGCAAGCTGGTATTTGGCAGAGCCATCCCACAGGTGCGAGCAGTACTCCAAGCAGGACCTGATCTGCGATTTATAGAGAAGCAGCTTTTGGTGTGAAGTACCGTCGCACCTTATTGAGTACGCCCAGCTTTTTAGAAGCCAGCTTGGCCTTCCCCTAGATATGGCGACGAAAGTTCAGGTCGTGCGACAGTTCGACTCCGAGGACCCCGAGGTGTTCACTTAATTTAAGCGACGTGCCTTGGAATGAAGGAACCGGTGTGAACGCCGCTCTCTTCGCACTGAACACGCGAACTTGTGTCTTGGAAGCGTTGAACTCGACCAAATTACTACGGCCCTATTCGGAAATAGAGTCGAGTGTGTGTTCGAGCTCAGACACAAGTCTTCGCCTCTTCTCATCCACAACATCCCGACTGGCTGAAGGGTGACTGGTGTAGGATCCGTGTGCCGTACTGTCATCAATGTATGTTGTCCAGAGACAGCATATCATTGATATGCAGAAGAAACAGCGTGGGTGACAACACAGATCCTTGGGGTATGCCGGCGTTCACTGACATGTCCGACGAGCAACCGTAGTGCACAGTTGCTGAATGAATGCTACGCCCATGCAGGAAGTCGGCGAAGAAACAAGAAACAAGAAACAAGAAACGTAGGCACACACACCGCACACGTAGGTAGGTAGGTAGGTAGGTAGCTAGTTTTAGAGCGGCGGCGGCCTAGTGACCTTGTGACTTACTTACAACAATAGCTGTTCTGCGTTTGAACATAGTACGGTCATTGACCCCGTACAATGCAAGCTACCTACTGTTACACACAGGTCTAGTTACCTTGTGACTTACTTACAACAAACAGCTGTTCTGCGTTTGGACATACAACGGTCATTGACCCCGTACAATGCAAGCTACCTACTGTTACACACAGGTCTAGTGACCTTGTGACTTACTTACAATAAACAGCTGTTCTGCGTTTGAAAATTTCTCGAAAAGTTATGCTAAAAATATGTAATTTTTTTTTTTCGTAACGTGTTTACTTGAGATGAATAACGAAGCACCTTATATAATTTCTTTCAAAATTAGTTAATAGTACGCTAAGAGAGGGTTCTGTATCGGAAATAGATCACTTTTGAAGAACAAATAATTTTTGTTCGCACAAAAACATTTTTTCTATGTAAAATGTAAAAAAAAAATTTCTTAATCATTTCAGTTTCACGCCAGGAACAAAAAAGTCTTCCAACACATAGATTCTTTTCTTTCAGAAATTGTGAAAAACCACAATTTTAGTTTTATTAGTATGGAATAGAAAGAATTTGATTTTTTTTACCAACTTACACGTGTTATGTCATAATGATAATTAAGACTTTTTTGTTACTGTTATGAAACTGAATCGATTAGGCTATAAAAATGAACCACCTATTTTTTTATTTTATTAAATACATAAAACAACAATATTTTACATTAAAAAAGAAGCCCAAAGTCCAAAAAAATGTATATAGGTTTCCACCCCATTTCGTACCCTGCTGCGAACCGGTTAATATTAGAGGTCCAAACCGGTTCTGAACCGGTTTTTAGGCTTCAGGTTCGGGTTTTTTTGAACCGGTTCGCGACCAAACTGGTTCGCTCGTTAAAAAGGTTCTTCGAACCGGTTCGAACCCGAACCCCATTTCGAACCGGTTTTCAGTCCCTGGTTAGCACACACCGCACGCCAACTTCAGCGGCGCGCCAGGGGCGGCGCGGCGCAGCATGGACGCAGAGGAGGGGAAAATGCCGCGTCTCTCGCCTCCCGCGGCCGGCCGCTCCTCTGCGCACCGCGCCCGTCTTGGCCCGCTTGTTTTTTAAACTTGCCGATGGATTTTTTGTTGGATTCTTTTGCAAATAATTTTCTTCAAAATTCTTAATCATAATTGTACAATAAAAACGGACGGAGGAATTTTGCGGAACAGAGTTTCGGTCGTCACCTTGAAAAAAAATGATGCATATAAAAAAGTTGTTGGATTCTTATGCTTATTGATATACATAATAATACTAAGGTATATTCCGATTAAAGAACCGACTGAGCAATTTTGCCGAGAAAAATATAGTAAAAAAACACATTTTGTTTTTAATTCACTATTTCCATATACAAAAAATGTTGGATTTATTTACGTACTTATTCATATAAATAATACCTACCCTATGGCGAAGTAACTTTGGACGGAGCAATTTGTCTATAGGAGTTATATTAAATTTTCACTTTTCTTTGAATATACCCAACTTCCCGTAAAAAAAAATGTTGGATTATTTGTCAGTCGTAATTCCGAACATTACTCCAAGATATTATCAAAGTTTCATTGACTGAGGAATTAATGTATGGGTCTCCATACATCAAAACTCCTGGTTGACTAGTGTAATCTCCGATACTTCACAGGTACGCTTGGATACGACCGCGCCGCGCCGCCGCCGTCGCCGCCGCCGCCGCTACGGTAAGTGCGCCTCTGTCGTCCATTTATTACACTGTCATTATTTTATAGCGTAAACTCGGAAAAAGAACGCCAAAACGCGTACTGTACCGACTGAGCGCGGCATACGGCGAGGCTGCCTCGGCGTATGCCGCGCGAGGCTGCCTAGCTACAAAACCAATTGTCACGAGGCTGCCTCGCGAGGAAAAGCCGAGCCATATTCCGTCCGAACATTGTTAGTTTAAAGCGAGTTGTCAAGATGACACAGCTCCTTATCCATGTCGCGAACGAGCGAGACGAGCGAGACACACAACGTCCGTCTTGAGTGCGCGCGGCAAATGCACTGACTGAGGCTCCTTTCAGCGCGACAAAAAACCGACAGCGGGCGGATCGGCCGATCCAACGCTCGCCCGAGGCCGCGCGCGCGCTTGCCCCGGGCGAGGCGTATCCTCCTGACTGATCGAGGCTTGCGAGCCGAGGCTGCCTCGCGCGGCAGCCGCGCTCAGTCAGTCAGTACCTACGCGGCTAACGAATATGAACGTAGAGATGCGATCAAACTCTAAAATATAATTGAGACGATATTTCTACAAGTAAATCGGTTGGCCACATAATATGTGTATAACGGCGTCGCGTCGTCGGTGACAGGCTGCCATCTTGTCTCTACGTGCCATGTCAGTGCTTTCGTTTAGTCCGTGCCGACTACACTGAACTGGGCGGAAAACACGAACTATTAATTTTACGTTTTTTTTATTGAGAACGCGACATATGGCGCCGAGCCACCCATAAGGTGTCTAACGACGCCCATGGACATTCGGTCGTATGCGGGGGTTGCGAATGCCATGCCGGCCTGACAGGTGCCCATTCACGCCCCTCTTGAAGGATCCGAGACTGTACTTTGGGGGGGAATATATGAGCAGGGAGAGCGTTCCAGAGTTTAGCGGTTCTGTAGAGGAATGATCTGCAGAATCGATTTGTGCGCATCCGCGATAAGTCCAGCGTATAGGGATGCAGTCCCTGCCCAGTGCGTGTGGTGCGGAGGTGGAAAGGGGACGGTGGGATTGCGTTAAACAGCTCCTCCTAGCACTCCCCATGGAATAAGCGATAGAACACACTTAGGGAGCCGACATCCCTAACAGACAACCACTGCAACATGTCGACAGCCGACATGTTGCAGTGGTTCTAGATCGCGGGACACTTCGGAGTCACCCACTAGTCGCACGGCTCGACGCTGGATCGAGTCCAAAGGCGCAAGCTGGTATTTGGCAGAGCCATCCCACAGGTGCGAGCAGTACTCCAAGCACGACCTGATCTGCGATTTATACAAAAGCAGCTTTTGGTCCGGCGTGAAGTACCTTCGCACCTTATTGAGTACGCCCAGCTTTTTAGAAGCCAGCTTGGCCTTCCCCTCGATATGGCTACGAAAGTTCAGATCGTGCGACAGTTCGACTCCGAGGACCCCGAGGTGTTCGCTTAATTTAAGCGACGTGCCTTGGAATGAAGGAGCCGGTGTGAACGCCGCTCTCTTCGCACTGAACGTGCAAACTTGTGTCTTGGAAGCGTTGAACTCGACCAAATTGCTACGGCCCCATTCGAAAATAGAGCCGAGTGTGTGTTCGAGCTCAGACACAAGTCTTCGCCTCTTCTCATCCACAATATCCCGACTGGCTGAAGGGTGACTGGTGTAGGATCCGTGTGCCGTACTGTCATCTGCATAACAATGTATGTTGCCCAGAGACAGCATATCATTGATATGCAGAAGAAACAGTGTGGGTGACAGCACAGATCCTTGTGGTACGCCGGCGTTCACTGACATGGCGTCCGACGAGCAACCGTCCACTAGGACCTGAATGCTACGCCCATGTAGGAAGTCGGCGACCCAGTCACAGAAGCCAGAAGGAAGTCCGTAAGCCGGCAATTTGCCCAAGAGCGACTTGTGCCCAACCCGATCAAATGTCTTGGCAATATCAAGGCCAATTGCCAAGGATTCACCATGACCTTCAAGCGATTCCCCCCAAAGGTGAGTGACGTGCGCTAGGAGATCACCAGCAGATCGTTTTGGCCGGAAGCCGTATTGCCGATCGCTGATGAGGTCATTCGTCTCTAGGTATGTCATGAGCTGCGCATTGATAATGCGCTCCATCACCTTACAGAGAAGGGAGGTAATCGCTATAGGTCGGTAGTTTGACGGGTTTGAGCGGTCACCCTTTTTGGGGACCGCTTGCACAAACGCAGATTTCCAGGCCGCTGGCACACTTATTGTACATATTATTGCCTTATTGTACAGTACACATGTGTAAGTATGTATATTGGCTATATTGGCTATCTATGTACAATTTGTCCAACTATGTTATGTTTATATTTCATACTATTTGCCCATTCATCTCGAAGTCTTTTCTACATCCCAAAGGTCAATTGGTAAATAATGCCGCAATGTAATAAACTCGTCTTTTGTGACCCTTTTACATACTGGTGAACATATCATTTAAACTTTTTTATAGCCGTGTGGTGTCAAGCCAAGGGTTTGACCCTACTGCCATGTATGCTAAGGCAGAGTTAGTGCCAGTTAGCGTTTTTGGGTTCAATCCAATTCAAAGGAGTGGCGAAAAATACCAGCGTACATTACATTACTACATACCAGGCGAGCATGAGTTCCAAAAAGATCAAATTAATGTTTAACACCTCGTCCTCGGTGTCGAACTGTCGCATGACTTGAATTTCCTGCGCCAGAAGCTGGCCTTAAAAAACCTGGGCGTACTAAACGAGGTGCGGCGGTACTTCACGCCGGACCAAAAACTGACGTTGTATAAAACACAGGTTCGGTCCTGCTTGGAGTACTGCTCGCACTTGTGGGATGGCTCAGCTAAATACCAGCTTGCGCCGCTAGAGTCAATCCAGCGTCGTTTCGTGCGACTGGTGGGTGACCCTGCGGCGTCCCGCGACTTAGAACCACTGCAACTCCGCCGTAACGTCGGCTCCCTGAGTGTGTTCTATCGTCTATTTCATGGGGGGTGTTCGGAGGAGCTGTTTAACGCGATTCCGCCGTCCCCTTTCCACCGCGTACTGGGCAGGGGATGCACCTCTATTCAATCGACCTACCACGGATGCGCACCAACCGGTGTAGGTAGGTGTCTGTAGGTCTTTTATTCACAGAAACGGGAAAATGTGAGAGGCACTCCCTGCCCACCTATTTCATGCCAAGTACGGCCTGGGGGTTTTCAAAAGATGCGTGAAAAGCCTCTTGTCAGGCCGGCATGGCATTCGAAATCCCCGTGCATCACAGAACGTCCATGGGCATCGCTAGACACCTACTGTAGGCGAAAGGAGGCCACATGTCGCGCTATCAATAAAAAAAACCTGGAACCGTCGAACATGCATGAAGAGTAATGAGTGTGGAAGAGGCGTCACAGTATGTCAGATCCTTGCACGTGAAGATCAGTTGTATCTGCCTATCCCATTCGGAGGCAGGCTGACGCTATGTATCTATGTACAGTAACCGGCAGTTAATAATGAACATCGAGCTTTAGAAAGAGACAATCCGGTTGTAGACCGTCGTCCCTGTTGCACATAGGCGTACGAGTTCATGCTTCAGGGACGACGCTCTACACGACCGGATGGTCTCTTTCTAAAGCTCCATGTACTCGTACATTATTTACTGTCGCGTACCTACTGTACAGGTGGACAGATGACCTAAAAAAGGTAGCCGGGAGTTATGGACAAAATATACTGGACCGATCATACATAGGCGAGCGGGAGTAACCACGCACGGGCGCCAGGCTCACTGACTGCCTGAGCGCGTTCGAACTGCATCTCGCTCACTCACGAAGGCACTCGATCGCCTTATCTCTTTCTCCTCTTTAAGTGTGTGTAGGTGAATTCCTAGACGAGGAAAGAAATACTGTGCGACTGCGTGATCGAAAGAGATGGAAAAACATCGCATACGCAACGTTCTCCGCTCCCTCGCCGTCTTCTTACCCCTTTCGCGGCGACCCCGGTTCGCTTTGTTGACGACGTTAATGATGGGTCCAGTATATTTTGTCCATGCCGGGAGTGGATGGATGAGAAGAGCGGAAGACCGCGTGTGGTGGCGTGCCTTGGGAGAGGCCTATGTCCAGCAGTGGACCGATACAGGGTGATGATGATGATGATGACCTACTGTAAAATATCGTTTGGCGTCCAGTTTGGGCGTGTACCGGTTGCGTCGCTTCCGTAATCCGGACCCTTTGGGCAAAGAATTCTTTGTAAATTTTTATGAACCTACCAGGCAAAGAGAAGTAGTCGGAAGGTCCAACCTCGGAAATTAGCGGTGAATATTTAAACCACATCTTTATCGACATATGTTTGTACCTTGCTCGCGGGGTACACCATGAGAAGTCCTAAATTTAAAAGAATTGCCCCTTTGTTCTACCGGCACCCTTATTACGATAATGGTGCTGATGTTGCGACTGGTGTTGATGTTGCGACTGCGACGGACAAAATTGGTATTACGTTATTGCGACCGGTCCCGCGGACCGACATCAAAGGTTGGTTGTTGGTTCAGGTAAGGTGCCAAATATTGAAAGAAACTTGTAAAATGTTACTACGAATGGTAAAAGTATATATTAAAATCAATAATAAATAACGTATGTTACTTTTAACATGCCAAATATAGGAACATAAAGCAATGATAATTAATACAAGCGATTGAACAAATTATTTATTGTGTTACGGATTGCTTAGGAAAGGCGTTTCTGCCTGCACGGCGCGGCGGTCTGTCGGGCGGTGTATGTATACATACTGATATATACACATAAAGATATTATGATGGCGGCCGCTTTCATGCTATCTCACTCATATCGTGTGCTTGAATTCAATGCAGGAGGTTGTGGGTTGTAATCGTGAGTGTGGTATGCTACAAAGTTATTTCTGATATAAAAATATTTTGTCTCGAAAAAAACATTTCTGTTACAAAAGTTATTTAGCTTCACATACAGAATAACCTCCCGAAGGCGTATTATATTCTTTGAGTGGGCATTTGCAACACCGTATATTGTCACTTGTATTATAATTTCTATGACGCAGAAGACCAAAATGTGTTATCAACTAAAACTTCAAAATTTTTTGTTATTCCTATTACAATATAGATAATTCTATATAGATGATAAATATGGGCGTCGTCGGCTCAACAATCCATGCTGACGGCGCCAAGTGTCTCGCGTACCAATAATTAAAAAGGAGGGACGGAGGGAGGGAGGGACGGAGGGAGGGAGGGACGGAGGGAGGGAGGGACGGAGGGAGGGAGGGACGGAGGGAGGGAGGGATGGAGGGAGGGAGGGAGGGGGGAGGGAGGGAGGGAGGGAGGGAGGGAGGGAGGGAGGGAGAGAGAGAGAGAGAGAGAGAGAGAGAGAGAGAGAGATATTTTCTTTATTATTCCTATTATATATTCTATAATATATATGATATAAATTCAAGACCAAGTTAAAATTATATACATTTAATAAATACTATTAAAATACAAAATTTACTACAACAACATAATTCAAACTATATAAATAAACATACGTTACTTATTTTACCCACTATAAATAAACCTATACGATGTCACCACCAAAAACACAGAAAAGATCGTCGCTCGTTAGCCGTGAATGGTGCTATGATGCTGCTCAGGAGGAGCATCACGGATGACAGCTCGCGGGCTGCGGTCGGTCGCAAGTTTGACAGTTGTGCGACTGCAAATGCGATCGTAATTCCAATATGCAGTAAAATGTATGACACATCTGCGGACTGATACCGCAATACCAGTTGCACGGACTGGTTGCATTCCAAAATCGCTTATAACAGTCGCCGAACTGTCAGATTTGGAGCTACGGACAGCTACGGACCGGTCCGGCGGACCGGTTGCATTATCGTAATAAGGGTGCCGGCGAGATGGATAAAGAACCCAAGAAAAGTATTGTTATTGTAAAGGAGTTATTTAATTTTATTTCTCTTTTATTTTGTGTGGTGGATTTACTTTATTGGGAGTCCGCATTTAATAGTACAAGATCCATTTCTGAAAAGCCTTCAAATAACGGTTTCCGTGGGACATAGCTCGGCCATACCGACAACTGGTATGTACGTGTTCGGGCTGTTCTCCTGAAAACCATAAGTGCGGTAGTCACTTTCTAAAATAGTGGAGGGGGTAGTTATGACGTCATAAAGATGGCGGCCGGGCCTGTCATTCTAGGCGGTATATCTCGATAGTTACTCGACCGATTTCCTTCATTAAGGTCTCAAAAAAAAGCTAATAGAATGAGGATTATTCGATCTCTTACAATAGTTTATGTTGAACTAATACGAAACTAAATATTTACAAAAAACTGACAATTCGAAAAAAAATATTTTTTAATTTTTTAAATAGCTCGGTAACCATCAGGATTTTGGAAATTTAGGTTATAATAAAGCGCATAGCTGTATTCAAGAGGATCATAGTGAACTTTAAATCATAACGATAGAGTAATAAACAACGGAGCTACAGTCATTTAAGTGAGCGTTGGTAGCGTCAAGCTCGGCGCGGTAACGTAAGTACCTACTGTTGACGACTCGGCCGACCGCAAATATACCAATACCGAAGATCACCATCCATCCATCCATTGAGATTTTCATATAATTTTTTTGTTTCTGAATTAGGACATATCTTTAAATATGTTAAGATACCTAGGTATGTAAGTTTTGAGTACCTAAGGTATGTAAAGACTTTCTGTACTAAATTTTATAATTTTTTTCGACAATTCTGTCTTTTTACCCGACGACGGCGACGTTAGGAGGAGTGTAATGTGTTAAGGTCTAAAGTGTGAATCTGTGTGTTTCTGTACATACATATATTACAGTTCGAAACTCTGCCCCAATTACTTCATAATGACTGGAAACGTGGCCATGTCTGTGCTATACTACATTGGTCGAGGTCCGGTCCCGCTCGCCGCGCCGCCGTCGCACTATTGGCCAAAGTGCCACTTTTCGGTCATAAATCTGTATCTTCTAAACTAGAATACCTTCCTTGACAATTTTTTTATGGTATTACTTGAATAGTTAATCTTCAAAAAACAGTAACATTTGATTGCAAATAATATTTATTATTAATAAAAAAAAAATTCTAAAATATAAAATAATGTATTTCTAAACTATGAAAATAAGATAAAAAATTATTATGTTCATTTACCAATAAAGTATCAACTTTTATATAATATAATAATAAAAACATTTTCGTACCTATAATTGTGATAAATAAAAAATTAAACATTAAATATTAAACGCATTAAATGCGCTTACAGGATAGCACCTGTTTTTTGCTTCCTGAATTTTATTATAAGAAGGGAAGACGATGGAGTACCTTTCCAATAAACAGCTTCACAAATATTTTTATTGCACTTTAGTCAGATCTAAAGACACTAAAGCTTCATCGTCGTTGAATTGAAAAAAATTTGCAGAATTTCCTTTGATAATTTCATTGCAGTTTTTCTTGTTTTATTGAGTTGCGTACGACACGTATTATTTTAACATTGGAGGCTTCATCTTTTTCGCCAATTGAATTCACTCCTTTAATGTACTCGTATGAATGATAGACGTTGTCCAAACCCGATTCCCCAAAAAGTTTCACAGCTTTACGATTTTGTATACTCTCTGATGAAATTGCGTAGTCCTTGCAAGGTCGATCGGACAAAATGTAATGCTCCTTTATATATTTTTTTGCACTTGAGATAATATGGTTCCATTTTTCAAGAATCACAGTGGATAGCTCACCTTTAGAATACTTGAAAGACGCCATATAGTTTCAGAAACACTACACTGCACTCATCTGGCACGAATATTCAGGCAGTACAGTGTGTAAATGTACCACCCCTCACAGAATGGCTTATATTCGTACGAAAAAAATGTGGCGTGTGTCTCCTTACACTCTGTGGTTCAGAAATCGTGTGCAAAACATAAATAACACAAAACACACCTGGTGTAAGTACATATATAATCATATCATAGTTTTAACCGCAATTGTTTCCGTTACGAAGTAGCTATACCTACCGTGAGAATGCTGAGGTTGTAGTGTATTTTCTTTACATAATTTATACATTCAGTCTCTTAAATCAGTACTCTTAAGTTAACTTTTCAAATAAAATCATTTAAAATCAGCCTGGGTAGCTCAGTGGTGCGGTCGGTGTTAAGACGAGACGGAAGTTACCTTTCTCCATACTCCATACAAAATCGTCTTTCGGCATTTATGTTATCTCGCCCCCTAAACCTTATCCGATTATAAAATTTTTTTATTAGGTAGGGCTTATCCCGCCCGAGTTGGTACCACCGCACTGAATGAAACGTCGGTCGAAACCGCTATGTAAATAGTTCGTGTTTTCCGTCCAGTTCAGTGTAGCCGACATGAAATGAAGGGAAGAATTGACATGGCACCTAGTTCACACGGTGTTATGGGCTGACATCACGGATGTTGTAGGAGGTGTAGCCAACCGTGTCAGTTTCCATAAAAAAATAATAAAATAAAATTTAAAAAAAATCATTCACGCGAACGCTCCGAGCGTGCGAACAGCGCGCATATTTTTTTAATTTTCGTGCCAATTTGCAGAGTTTTGCAGAAAGTTGTTTATTGATTCTAAATAAACAGTGTACTGGCTATATAAAACCATTATAATATTCACCCGGACAGACCCTGATACCATTTGAAAGCTTAGATGAAATTATATAGTTTAAGATTTAATTATAAATTATATAGTTAATTATAGTTTTAGATAAATTTCGCGTTTTCGTCAGTGCTTTAAATAAGGAATGATATCTTTAAAAAACCCAACACAGTTACCTAAAATGCTTTTCGAATATGTATGCGTTTCTATATGTTTACTTAAGTATTTTTGAGGAAAATATACATAAAATATATGCGCTCCCTTAATATGCGGATGTCTGCGCAAAGAATTTGTTCAACTTTCAAGCGTCATATAACTGAGGAAATTCAACTAAAATCTAAAATATGTACGTATTAAACAAGTACATTTCATGGCCTATCGAACCAACTCATTACCCCAGGTGGTATGTTGCCAAAACCATTTTTGTCAGTTGCTTGTATGGGGGCTGTCCATAGTGCGTCGCCGCGCGCCCGACCGCTACAGCCAGCTTGACGCTACCAACGATCACTTAAATGACTGTAGCTCCGTTGTTTATATCTCAATCGTTATGATATAAAGATCATTATAATCGTCTTGAATATAGCTATGCGTTTTATTATAACCAAAATTTCCAAAATCCTGATGGTTACCGAGCTATTTTAAAAATAAAAAAAATATTTTTTCCGAAATGTCGGTTTTTTGTAAATATTTAGTTTCGTATTAGTTTAACATAAACTATAGTAAGAGATCGAATAATCCTCATTCTATTAGCTTTTTTTTGACACCTTAATGAAGGAAATCGGTCGAGTAACTATCGAGATATACCGCCTAGAATGACAGGCCCGGCCGCCATCTTTATGACGTCATAACTATCCCCTCCACTATTTTAGAAAGTGACTACCGCACTTATGGTGTTCAGGAAAACAGCCCGAACACGTACATACCAGTAGTTGGTATGGCCGAGGTATGTCCCACGAAAATTACCTAAATTTCACTTGGATCCCGCACTATAATTACATATTATTAAAATTAAACTAACTCTTGAATGTCAATATTTAATGGTAGTAAAATATTGTTCACAGAATAAATGTTTATTCTCTATAAAGTCCTTTGTAGGGTTCCTTATCCGGTACGGGACCCTATTACTAAGCCTACGCCGTCTGTCTGTCCGTCCGTCCGTCCGTCTGTCTGTCCGTCCGTCCGTCCGTCCGTCTGTCCGAGGGCTGTATCTCTTGAACCGTAATAGGTAGCCCGTTGAAATTTTCACAGAATATGTGTTATTATGGCCGATATAACAACAAATAATAAAAATAAGAAAAAGTAAAAACTGCATGGGGGTTCCCATAAAAAAAAATTGGTTGTCTGTAAAGTCGGTTTACGGACGATAGTTTTACGTGATGACGTGGAATAATCGTAGTACATAGAGCAAAGATTTTGGATGTTTAATTTAAACATACAAAAAATGATTACTTAAATGAAAATACTTTGAAAGAGTTCATAAGCAAGAGATGTAATGTTATATCGATTGACAAGTTGTTATTATTTTCAAAGTGTTTGACACTTTGACAGTAAAAGGTTTTTTATATGGCGGCCACACAGCTCCCCTCCGAGTGAGGGCGTTGCGCAGACCTCACGAAATATCTGGTAGGACGCCGTACTATTCTTCCCGAACGTGTTGTTGTTGGAGTCCCTTCGCCTAGTTCCGGTGGACTGGCGTTGACTGGTCTCTGCGCCGGTGTCGACGTCATCTTGTGCGCCAGTTTGGGTGGAACTGGGTTGACTTGAATAGGGGTCGGTTTAAAATCTTGATCCTCTGATGAAATGAATGCAGGTTTCAAGCGGTCGATAGAAATGTGTTTTTCTTTACCTTTGATTAACAGCTTGAAAACTTTGTCCGACCTCTCGATAACTAGATAAGGTCCATCGTATGGCCTTTGAAGAGGCGACAATACGGAGTCGCAACGGACAAATACGTGTGAACAGGTACTCAGATCTTTATGCACAAACACTGATTGTTTGTTATGATGAGAAGCTGGAACAGGTCGGAGTTGTCCCATGAATTCCCGAAGTCGGCAGACAAAATCCTGCGTACTGGGAAAATCATGATGTATATTGCTTTCAACAAAATCTCCTGGCAATCGAAGGCTAGAGCCGTAGACCATTTCCGAAGTAGTTGCTTGCAGTTCGTCTCTGTAGCTCGTTCTGAGGCCAAGTAGTACTGTAGGGAGGACTTCTGTCCAATTGTTTGTTGCGTGGCATTTAATTGCAGTCTTCAGAGTACGGTGAAATCGTTCAATCATGCCATTTGAGGCTGGATGATATGGAGTGGCATGAATGTGCTTTACACCAAGTAATCTTGCTAATTGGCTGAACAGGTTTGATTCGAATTGTCCACCTTGGTCTGTAGTGATGCGCGATGGAACTCCAAATCTTGCAATCCACCCGGCGTATAGTGCTGCGGCGACAGTCTCTGCCGTCATGTCTGGAATAGGAATGGCTTCCGGCCATCTCGTGAACCTGTCGATACATGTGAGGAGGTATCTATAGCCGTTCGACGGAGGCAGAGGACCGACGAGGTCTATGTTTAAGTGTTCGAACCGCTCGTTTGGTTGAATGTCATAATGACAAGTCGGACTGTTGACGTGTCTGTTTATTTTTGATTTTTGACAGTCCATACATTCTTTGATCCAGACAGTGACGTTTTTATTCATAGATGGCCAGACGAATTTCTCACGGACAGCTCGAGCAGTCGTTTTGATGCTCGGATGGGACAAACGATGAATGGAATCGACGATGATTTTCCTGAATTGAAGCGGTATGAAAGGACGGGGCCGTTCCAATGATACATCGCAAATGATGGTGGTGTTGAATTCCGGCATAAATATTTCTTCTAATATTAGTGAACACTTACTGGACTCAAGAAGATGTTTTAGTTCATTGTCTGTTTTTTGAGCCAGTGCTATTGCTGAATAATCAATACTTGACGGTAATGAAATCGGCGAGATTCGAGATAGTGCATCTGCAACAATGTTGTCCAGACCGGACAGATGGCGAATGTCAGTTGTAAACTGGCCAATAAAATCCAAATGTCGCATTTGTCTTGGGCTACAGTTATCATGCTTCTGTGCAAATGCAAATGTAAGTGGCTTGTGGTCCGTAAACAGTGTGAAATTTCGTCCTTCGAGCATATGCCTAAAATGTTTGATGTTCGTGTATGCTGCCAGCAATTCGCGGTCATAGGTGCTGTATCTCTTCTGTGTTTCATCTAGTGGCTTTGAGAAAAAACCTAGAGGCTGCCATTCCCCTTGATTCATTTGTTGAACTACTCCACCGATGGCCAGATTTGAAGCATCTACCATTAGGGCTAATGGAGCATTGTCTTTTGGATGAGCTAAAATTGAAGCTCTGGATAAATCAACTTTCAACGTGTTAAATGCATTCAATGCGGTCGTTGTCCATTCTATTGGCCGTTTGTCATTCTTTTTGCTCCCCTTCAGGTATTGATTAAGAATGACCTGTGTGTTTGCTGAATGAGGAAGAAATCGTCTGTAATAATTAATCATGGCCAGAAATCTTCTTAGCTCCAGTACCGTTTCTGGTTGCTTATATGCTAGAATCACATCAACCTTTTCAGGCAGTGGTGACACGCCATCCTTCGTAATTAAATATCCCAAGAAATTTACAGTTGCTTGACCGAAATGACATTTTGCGTTGTTAATGATAATGCCATAGTCCTTGAGACGTTCGAACAACTTTTTGAGATGATCCATATGGTCAGCTTCGGTATCAGATGCGACGAGTATATCATCCAGATATGTGAAGCAAAAGTCGAGTCCACGTGTAACTTCGTGCATGAATCTTTGGAAAGTCTGCCCAGCGTTACATAGACCAAATGTCATTCTAGGGAATTCGAATGAGCCAAAGTCAAAGTCAAAGTCAAAGTCAATAATTTTATTCTCGTAGAGTATGGTCTTATAATTATACCTAATATAACTATACATACTATGAGATACGTCAATATTTTAAAATTTTAAATATAATTTCATTAGTTAATTCATTCATACACACTTCATTCATAATATAATAAACAATTTTGATAAAAATAAATTAAAACAGAAATCAGAAACAACAATTAAAAACAATAACAACATTTAACGTAGATATTAAAATATCACAACAGCAAATAAAGTAATTAAGGGGTAATTCAAAATTCAGGTAATTCATAGGTACCTTATCAAATTAAATTAATAATATGGTCAATCAATAATGATATCGTCAATTTATATCTACGGGGCATCACTGGTGCAGAAATTAATAATATAAAATTCTCTTAAATTATAAATTGGATTGTCAAGCAAAATTATCTTTATAGATTTTTTGAACAATTTAGGCGATAATAAGCGTATATCCTTGTGTACATGGTTAAACAATTTAATTTTTTCGCTATCCGCATGTTTCTGTGCGCGCGCCAGACGACAG
The DNA here is from genome assembly GCA_946902875.1 of Nematopogon swammerdamellus. Taxonomy (NCBI): domain Eukaryota; kingdom Metazoa; phylum Arthropoda; class Insecta; order Lepidoptera; family Adelidae; genus Nematopogon; species Nematopogon swammerdamellus. The sequence goes on along the minus strand of OX336357.1, from coordinate 5,293,082 downwards.
GGTATTGGTCGTAGGTCAGCCCTGTGTCTTGTCTCATAAGAGTGAACCTCCGAGTGAGAGGGATATTCTGCAGCTTTCTTGTGTATGTACACTAAGCAATCCAGAGTGTACTGGGCCACAACCGTTAATATTTTCGAATTCTTAAATAATCCACGACAAGAAGTTCTTCGAGGGACATCATGCAACACCCTTAAAGCTGCTTTCTGCTTAATAAGAACTCTATTTATATCTACAGCATTACCCCATACCAGCAGACCGTACGACATCAGAGAATGGAAATAACCAAAGTAAGCCAATTTGACAGTATCTGCATCTGTAAGCTTCTTCAGTTGCTTCAAAGGGTGTTGTGATGGCGGTCTTCTTAATATCATCTTCTTCTACAGGTATCTGATGGTAAGCGCGGACAAGGTCAATGGTAGAAAATATTTTCTTTGCATGTAGAATGTTAGAGAAGTCTTGAATGTGTGGAATTGGGTATTTGTCAGGAACTGTCGTAGCGTTAAGACGTCGGTAGTCCCCACAAGGTCGCCAGTCGCCGTTCTTCTTTCGCACCATGTGTAATGGACTAGCCCAATTGCTCTTAGATGGACGACAAATACCTTGTTCTATCATGTAATCAAATTCTTTTTTGGCTATTTTAAGTTTGTCAGGAGCGAGTCTTCTTGGCTTTGCAGATACAGGAGGTCCAGTAGTCTGAATATGGTGCGTTACATTGTGCTTAGAGCTCCTGTTTGCTAGTTGCTCATTTGTGATTTCCTTGTACGCCGCCAAAAGTCTGTGATATGGTGAAAGGAAATTTACAGTGGAGATACCAGTGCAGGGGGTATCTGTTAACTTCCCATTTGTAAACTGTGCTGACTTGCTCTCAATCAGACGACGTCTCTTCATATCAATTAACATGTCATGGTAATGCACAAAATCGGCACCTATTATTGGTTTTGAAACGTCGGCTATTACGAATTTCCATGAAAATTTCTTGTGTAGTCCGAGATCAATTTCTAATATTTTGTTACCATATGTTTTAATAGTCGATCCGTTTGCTGCGTAGAGCTCGAAATTCGAGTGCCCAATTATTTTGTCTTTATATGTACACGGAATTACAGACAAATCTGCTCCTGTGTCAATGAGAAAATTCATTCTGTTGATTTTATCGAAAATTGTCAGGCGATAATTTTTTGGCACAATATCACCCATCGCCCTTAGTGATTGCCTATTGCGTTTTTTTCTTCCGTGAAATTGCATGGATTCGTACATTTTTTTGCTCGCATTCCAAAATGTTCGTGATACCAACAAAATTGGGATTTTGAATTTGTTTGTTGTTTTTGCACGGTACTTTTTTTAAAGTTGATAAACTGCTTTTCGAGAGCATCGACTTGGTTGGATAGTGCTGCAATCTGCTCTTGAGCACTGGTCGACGTTGTTTCAGTTTCTGTGATGAACTGTGGAAGTGTCATGTTTTGCGCAGCCATAAGCTTATCGGCAAGAGCTGCCAACTTGTTCAAGTCACAGTTGTCGTCATTCGCGATGAGTATCGGTTGAATATAGTTTGGGAGACGCTGGAACCAAATCGACTTTAAAATGCCCTCCGTGTGCTCATTGTGCTGCAGAAGTTGCTTCATTTCCAGAAGCAAATGGCTTGGTTTTTTGTCACCCAATTCTAAATCAAATAGATGCTTGAATTTTTCGGATTCTGTTCGTTGGAACTGATTAATGATGCGTGTTTTCAATGCCTGATATTTCCCCTCAGCGGGTGGGTTGACAATAATGTCACTTACGTATGTCAATAGCTGTGTCTCGATCGACGATACCACATAATGGTATTTAGTATCGTCTTCTGTGATTCGAGCTGTGAAGAATTGCGATTCCAATTGTGCGAACCACAACTTTGGGTCAGCCTTCCAGAACGGTGGTATTTTAATAGATACACGAGCGATGCTTTTAGACTCGGCCATGTTCTTATTTCGGGGTCACCAGTTTGGATGTTTAATTTAAACATACAAAAAATGATTACTTAAATGAAAATACTTTGAAAGAGTTCATAAGCAAGAGATGTAATGTTATATCGATTGACAAGTTGTTATTATTTTCAAAGTGTTTGACACTTTGACAGTAAAAGGTTTTTTATATGGCGGCCACAAGATAAGTAATTCTATTTCCAGTAGAAAGATTAATCATCTTGTGACTGGCCATCAATAAACTTCTGTTGTCTGATCTTGACAGTTTTACTTCTTAACACGTTTCCATGGTAACTTTGACTATACCGATTGTGCCTCTCTATCGCTTGTTACGCGCTCTCGCTTGCACACACAGGCTCAGATGGAACGTGACACTTTTTCGTGTGTGCAGCCGGTGTTCATCAATTTATAAGACGTGACGTCATCACTTCAAAACCAAAAAGTGTATGCGCGCGCGTCATCTACCGAATAGAGTATGAAGCATTTCAATTAATCATGAATTTCAACTAATATGAAGCATTTCATAACAGGCCGTAGATGGCGTGAGCGGCGCTATAACCATGACATGGCGATACGGAACCCTCGGTACGCGAGTTCGACTCGCACTTGGCCGCTTTTTTCCTTTCTTTCCTTGGCTTAATATTTTAGCCCGAATCATCGATGGCCCGAATATATCTTAAACCAAAATAATAAGAACGTCGCGCAACAGTTCAGATCAAAATATATCTGTAATCTAGTGAACCTGTCTAGTGTCTAGTTATGTCACTTCTAACCCGGAAATACCTGACGGAAGTAACTCACGTTCACACTCAGTCAAATAGTGACTTATTTTGTAAAATTTTATCGCTAAGTATGTAATTTGACGAATTTTTGAAAGCACACATGTGGGAGCTCGTGTTCGAGTATCGTCCTTATTTCGTAGATTTATTAACAAAAACATTCTAGTTATCAAACTCAAGAGAATAATCTAGTGCACTATAATTAATTAGTATTTTTATTGTTTTAGATTAGTTTAGTTTGTAGTTTTGTAAATATTGTATGCTGTAATAGAGTTTTTTGGTACTTGTTGGAACAAAAAAAAAACAAAACAAAAACAAAATAATTAGTACTATCGTGTGGATCCCGCGCTGGTGGTGCCCATGCCATAGTATCCATCCTCGCGGTTTAATATTTTAAGAGAGGCTGCGCCGTTGCGGAGGCTGGGGCGGCGGCGCGTTTCCGGGAGGGGGGAGGGGGCTCGGCTGCGGTCCGCAGTAAACACCCTATACAGAGATCGAGTAACCGCCGCTTCGGGACACCTCTACTACACGTATACATAATATACTCGTAAGTGCTGCCTTCCTTTAGTCGTGCTAGCTACGTACCGTGTGGGGTCGGTACTTAAAAAGAATAGCCCCACTGCATCTCTCCCCGTCGCATGTCGTAAAAGTCGACTAAGGGATAAGAAAATTCGTCAGCTTCGGTAGCTCAGTGGCGCAGTTGGTTAGTCAACTGTTATTAAGCAACGCTGAGCGCGGTCAGTGATTGGATGGGTGACCGCTCGACCGTTGGAGGCTGACCGTGGTTCGGATTCCACGTTAAACTGTAGGTCCCTTCCCTTCTTACCTTACTAGGTGGTAGGGTTTATCCCGGCCGGGTTGTTACCACCGCACTGAACGAAACGTCGGTCGAAACAGCTATGTAAAAAATAGTTCGTGTTTTCCGTCCAGTTTAGTGTAGCGGACATGAAATGAAGGGAAGCACTGACATGGCACCTAGTTCACCCTGTGTTATGGGCTGACATCACGGATGTTGTAGGTGATGTAGCCAACCGTGTCAGGTTCCATAAAAAAAAAAAAATTAAAGAAAAATTCGCAGATCTCGTGCGCGGCCTAAGGAAAGCGCAGTGCGGATATTTCCAATAAATAAATTGTTATAAAATGAGAGCTGATACCGCGTAGTAGATCCGACGGCGATCCCTCATCTGTGTGAGTGCTGTGAAAATGTTCAGTATCGTCTAATAATAAATCTGTAAGGGATGTTTATCTTAGTTTAGCTCTTGAAGGTCTATTCTAAATATTGGTCAATTACTTTTTTAAAGTCGGATGAGTATTTTCGGAGACAACCTCCTACATCCAAGCTTACAAACTTTATTCATTAGTGTTCATGTAGATAAATGTTTTAGAGTCTATTGTTACCTCCCCTGTATATGTTATTTATAAGTATGTATGTTTATATATCATATATATTGTATATATTTATATATATATATGTATGTTTCTCCATTTATTTGTATTTGTGTTTTATTATCTGTTTAAATTATATGTCTATATTTTATCATCCATCATTCATTTATTTCTTCTCTGCCACTCCACACTTTTTCATAATAACCCAAAGGTTGGCTGGGGGAGAACGCCTACGGTGTTAAGCTGTACCTTTTGCAAAAAATTTCAAGTGCAATAAATATATTTTGATTTGATTTGATTTATGGAGTAAGGTACTTTGTTTTAAGAGATACTGCCTTTGTAGGCTCTAATGTATGATAATAAAACTAAATTGACAATTTTTAGAAATCGTTCAACCGAATTCCATGAAGCACATTTAACTATACGTGACACGGGATAGGCTAAATAAAATTCAGTTCCGGTTACGCTAAGACGTGGCTCCCATACAAACCGAATTGTTCCGCGCTCCGAAATACAATTACGGTAGCGGTACTCGCCCTTAGTTACGATCGAGAAGGTTTTTGTTTATATGAACGTAGCTCGGCCTTATTTCTTGCTTATTTACTTCTTTTTAAATACCACATTCACGCGAGCGAAGCCACGAGCAAAAACCAGTTCATTAATAAATGCTTTGATCTATCCAGGGATGGGCAAACTACGGCCCGCGGGCCATCTCCGGCCCGCGAATGGTTGCAATCCGTCCCACGTCCATTGACCCAGAAGATAATATAACGTAAATAACAGAAACATTCGGTAAACATCAAATAGTGTACTTGGTTAAATTTTTTTAATTAATAAATCTTTGTTCCTCTTTTATAGATTACCTGCAATAAATATATACTACTCTGTGGTAAAAGTACCGGGAATACATAAAATACAGAACGCGCGGTAAACATATCGACCAATTTTTTTTTTAAGGTGGTAGCACTGTACTGAGTTACCGCGCGAACTTTGAGCGCTATCTGTCACTCAGTGTAATAATGACAGCTGCTGTTTTTATATTTTATTGTTTTAAGTGTTCTGCGATTTTACTATGGAAGGATTTGTTGAACAAAGAGTTTGCCTTAAGTTTTGCGTATAAAACGAAATTTCCTGTGCCGAATCACTAAAAATGTTGCAGAAGACTTACAGTGATTCCTGTATCTCAAAAACTCGGGCATATGAATGGTACAAAGTATTTAAAGAAGGCCGGCAAGTGTTAGCTGATTTGCCTCGTTCTGGTCGACCACCAATCGCTGCGAATGATGAAAACATCAATCTAATCAAGAGTTTGGTACTTGAAAATCGTCGTATGAGTCTTAGAGAGTTAGCTCTAGAGGTAAACGTATCTTTTAAGTACATTCAAATTATTCTGACATTTTGGGCATGAAACGCGTCGCCGCACGATTAGTTCTAAAAGAGCTCAATTTTGTCCAAAAAGAGCATCGAAAGGAAGTTGCTGAAGACATGATTTCCCGAGCTTCTACGGTCTCCACCTTCATTAAACGCATAATAGCTGGCGACAAGACATGGGTTTACGAGTACGACATGCAGACAAGTCAACAGTCTTCAGAATGGCGCTTCGAAAACGAGCCGAAACCAAAAAAAAGAAAATTCGCTGAAAGAGTTGAAGACCATACCTCAATCAGCTTACAAAAAATGTATGGAGGACTAGGTCAAGCGCTGGCGTAGCTGTATTGCAAGCGAAGGGGCCTACTTTGAAGGCGACAAAATACATTTTGACGAATAAATTACTTTTTTGGTTTTATTGAACAATTCCCGGTACTTTTTACACAGAATATATTTTTTTCCTATTTCATAGTGTACCGGATTCTACCTGATTCGAATATCTATAGAGAGATAGTTTATATAATTTAATTTTGTATACTTAAAGACAACTTTTTATATTGTTGAAACCTATGAGTCAATAAATGACTTTATTTCGGAAAGTACATCTTTATAAATTTTTTCAATAAATAATTATATTATAGCCAAAAACCTGGCCTCCATGGATTCTGTTTGTAAATATTGGCCCGCGCAGAAAAAAGTTTGCCCATCCCTGCGGCCAGGATAGATTCTATCCTTTTGTTAAATACGAATAAATAAACTATTTTATTTGTTCGATACAAGTATTAAAATGTTCGGAGCGTTTCCAAATTAAACGAAAACTGCATTGCTATAACATTCAAAGATATACTCGCCTACATTTCATGAAACGCCAGCAATCGTTCGGACGAGGCGGCTATGAAAAACAATGTTAAGTATATACTTACCTAAAAAAGTCGACCAAAAGTTGACCTAATAAGTCGACCAAAAGTTGACCTAATAAGTCGACCAAAAGTTGACCTAAAAAAGTCGACCAAAAGTTGACCTAAAAAGTTGACCTAAAAAATTCGACCAAAAGTTGATATACTAGTCTAAGTGGAAACCCTTGGTGCGTGGTCACCGGACGCACTGGCTTTTGCCGAAACCATCGGCAAATTGCTAGAGGATAAGTCCGGTGACGTGCGTGCCAAGGCTTTCTTCATTCTTATATTACTATAATATATATTACTATATATTACTTATATTACTTATATTACTATATCCTTACCTATCATTGTCCTTCCTTGTTGTTTTTTGTTTTTTTTTGTGTATAATAAAATCCAACGTCTGCTTTCTGTCTGAGTGTCTGAGTGTCTGTCTGTCCGCGTATAACTCGAGAACTACTGAACCGATTTTAATAAAACAAATTTCTACGGATAGCTTGATTCTTCCCATCAACTATAGGCTACTTACTATCACGCTAAATAGCTTATGAGGTTAGCAGTGAAGTGAAATATGAGAGCGGGCGGAGCCGCGGGCACAGCTTGTATTATATATATATATCTTACATATATAGGTGGTAGGGTTTAACCCGCCCGAGTTGGTATCACTGCACTGAATGAAAGGTCGGTCGAAACGGCTATGTAAATAGATTGTGTTTTCCGTCCAGTTCAGTGTAGCCGGCACGATCGAAGGGAAGCACTGACGTGGCACCAAGTTCACCCGGTGTTATGGGCTGACATCACGGATGTTGTAGGTAATGTAGCCACCGTGTCAGTTTCCATAAAAAAAAATACGCCGCATAAGCCTAGAAATTCATAGAGGGAACGCTATACCCTAGGGACTATGGCTGCCAAGAACATTTGGTTGATGGCTGCATCGGCTGAACTTGAAGACATTTTTTTATTTATATGGTCTTGTTAATTTTTTCTTTTGTTAGATAGGTAAGTTTTGTTTTAAATTAGTTTTAGTTAAGATCTTTATAAATTGTTTGATTAGGTACCTACTTAATTACTTGATTAAATAAATTAATGTCTAAGTTAAAAATTATATATTTCAGACATGATAGTTTTATTTGTCCATTTCAGTTTAGCCGACGCAAACACAAGAGAAGCACTAGCAATAGGTACATAGTACAGTTCCACCGTGGATAAAGTGTAATGGGCGCACAAAATGAGACAAACAAGGTGATGTAGCCAAGAATGGCAGGCTTGTGTCAGTAACATGGCCGAAAATTTATCGCAGACTACTTCGAGCCGAGACACGCCTCCTGTCAGCTGTCAATACAACTGGAAATGACATCCCGCCTCCGCGGTCCTCAGCGCCATCAATTATGCCATAATTTGTCTGCCTCGATGGCTCAGTGGTGCAGACAGTCAACTGTCGCTATTGAATGTTAAGCAACGCTGGGTGCGGTCAGTACTTGGATGGGTGACCGCTGACCGTTGGAGGCTGACCGAGGTTCGGATTCCTCGTAAAACTGTAGGTCCCTTCCCTCCTAATCTTACTTGGTGGTAGGGTTTAACCCGCCCGGGTTGGTACCACCGCACTGAATGAAACGTCGGTCGAAACGGCTATGTAAATAGTTTGTGTTTTCCGACCAGTTCAGTGTAGCCGGTACGATCAAAGGGGGAAGCACTGACATGGCACCTAGTTCACCCGGTGCTATGGGCTGACATCACAGACGTTGTAGGTGATGTAGCCAACTGTGTCAGATTCAATAAAAAAATTAATAATTAAATATACTTTATTTATTTATAAGTCATTTCCGTTTCTCGAATTTCGAATTTTGCCACCCTATATAGCCACTAAATACAACCCGCGACGACACCCGCAATCTAAGACGAATTCTAGGTAAAGAATTGGGAGGATATCTCCGTGACATAACGCTAATAAGATTTAGCTCAGAAATTGTAAAAAATTTTTATGACTGCAGACGTAGAAATTGATAATCGGAACTGTATTTTCATACTTTGTACATTTTTCCATTATTGCCAAGAATTGGTCTGCATGCACTTAATTTGCAGAGGAGAACTTAACAAACACTTGTTTTTAGGGTTCCGTACGGAAGCCTTTAGTATAAGCCTACGTCATCTCGTCTGTCTGTCTGCCTGTCTGTCCGTCCGCCCGAGTGCTAAATCTGTTGAATCCTAATAGGTGGAATGTTGAAATTGTTTACTTACACTTATCCGCCTACTGTACATTACGTAAGTTACAGCTTTGTTAGGTGGTTTGAAAAAGGAATGGAAAGGTTCAAATGCATGGAGGTACAAAGCCACGCGCGCGCGTGGCTTCGTAGCTTCATGTTCAAATGTATCTTAAAATACATTCATAGACGTCGAGGAGCGTAATATGGTTACGATATTTGTAATTTCATTTGTATCCTTTCCTCTAGGGACCTTCAAACATAATGTGAAGGTGCACCTAGCCGGCCGACATGGTATTCGCAGTGCCCCATAAATATCCGAATGCCCATAGGCGCCGCCAGATTAAACCTCCGCGTTAGTCTGGCGCGCGTCATATGTCGTGCTTCCCAAGGATATTGGTGCTTCCCATAAAATTAAAAAAAAAAAGTCTTTCTGCGTTTTTCTTCCCGACAAATGCCAATTCTAAGTAGATATTCCTATGACTGAAGAGGATTTGGTTAAAAATTGTGATAAATTTGTCGTCGATTACTAGTGTTTTTTCTGCAATCCGGTATCGGTGCCTGAGTCAGAGGGCATATGCTCCGACCAGCCAATATCACAAATATATGCCAAGATCATAATATAATTGTACAAGTATGTATATGTGCGTCATTCATATGAGCATGAGATGATTGTACCGTGTGGGGACGGGTACTTTAAAAGAACAGCCCCACTGCATCTCTCCCCGTGTATGTCGTAAAAGGCGACTAAGGGATATGACTCCCTTCTTGTATTACTAGGTGGTAGGCTTTAACCCGCCCGGGTTAAACTGACCACCGCACTGAATGAAAGGTCGGTCGAAACGGCTATGTAAAATTTACATAGCCGTTTCGAACGACCTTTCATTGTAAATAGTTTGTGTTTTCCGTCCAGTTCAGTGTAGCCGGCACGACCGGAGGGATGCACTGACGTGGCACCAAGTTCACCCGGTGTTATGGGCTGACATCACGGATGTTGTAGGTGATGTAGCTAACCGTGTCAGTTTCAATAAAAAAAAAAAGATTCTTAATGTGATCTTTTGAATGCATTCCTGATGTAAAAATTGCTCGTGGAGACACGCTCACTTGCTCACTGACAGGTCACAGGCTTCATCGGGCTTTGCCATTTCTACTATTATTTCAGTGGCTGCGACGACGACGTAAGCATCACACACACCACATCACTTATATTATAACTCTATGTAGCAAGCTTTATAGTACAGCCACATTGCTAAAGCTCCAAAGAAAACTTTCAAAATTTCAATATCAAAGGAAAGCAAACTGGACTCGGAGGACCTCAGCGAATAAACCACCAGTAGGTAAGTTGCCTAAACTAACAGAAAATAAACTTTAACCTTGAGATAGACAGACAGAGATACAGCCCATGAGTTGCCGGAATTTTAAAATACTTACCCTTGAACAGAGGAGACTCTTAGCAGATACTACCTTGCTATTTGATGTGGTGCGCGGACGCTTGGATAGCACTGAACTAGTGGGGATTGTGGGACTAAACGTCCCACAACGTCGTACACGTCACACAGCTCTCCTCCACGAGCCCGCGCACCACACCAACTATGCTCACAGGACTCAGTTTTCACTAGAATTGTACGTAACTTTAATTATCTATTCACTGATACTGACATTTTTCACCTATCTAGATCAAAATTCAGAAAAGAGATTATAAAGACATTGATGAGCGAATAAGTATCACCCACACATGCATTCATAACCACAGTTTATTTTTATTTCATTTTTTCTTATATTTCCATATGTTATGTTTCCTAGCTCGTAATTAATGTAATCCCTTATGGAAATCTTTAATAGGCCATCGTAAGTGTTCATTCTAAGTGTATAATTTGTATAACTTGTGCTGTTGATTTCCTGAAAAATAAAAATAAAAAAATAAAATAAACCTTATTTAACCGTGCCTAGGGAGAATTTCGCTGTTCTCGGGGACGATGCTGCTACGGCTAAATGGACCGCGTGTTCATGTCACGTGCGGCAGCGGAGAGGGACGCGACGAGCGACGAGACTGGCGAAGTTGAGTGAACAGAAATGGACCGCGTGTTCATGTCACGTGCGGCAGCGGAGAGGGGACGCGACGAGCGACGAGACTGGCGAAGTTGTGTGAACAGAAATGGACCGCGTGTTCATGTCACGTGCGGCAGCGGAGAGGGACGCGACGAGCGACGAGACTGGCGAAGTTGTGTGAACAGAAATGGACCGCGTGTTCATGTCACGTGCGGCAGCGGAGCGGGACGCGACGAGCGACGAGACTGGCGAAGTTGAGTGAACAGAAATGGACCGCGTGTTCATGTCACGTGCGGCAGCGGAGAGGGAAGCGACGAGCGACGAGACTGGCGAAGTTGAGTGAACAGAAATGGACCGCGTGTTCATGTCACGTGCGGCAGCGGAGAGGGACGCGACGAGCGACGAGACTGGCGAAGTTGAGTGAACAGAAATGGACCGCGTGTTCATGTCACGTGCGGCAGCGGACCAGGACGCGACGAGCGACGAGACTGGCGAAGTTGAGTGAACATAAATGGACCGCGTGTTCATATCACGTGCGGCAGCGGAGAGGGACGCGACGAGCGACGAGACTGGCGAAGTTGAGTGAACGGAAATGGACCGCGTGTTCATGTCACGTGCGGCAGCGGAGAGGGAAGCGACGAGCGACGAGACTGGCGAAGTTGAGTGAACAGAAATGGACCGCGTGTTCATGTCACGTGCGGCAGCGGAGAGGGACGCGACGATCGACGAGACTGGCGAAGTTGAGTGAACGGAAATGGACCGCGTGTTCATGTCACGTGCGGCAGCAGAGCGGGACGCGACGAGCGACGAGACTGGCGAAGTTGAGTGAACAGAAATGGACCGCGTGTTCATGTCACGTGCGGCAGCGGAGAGGGAAGCGACGAGCGACGAGACTGGCGAAGTTGAGTGAACAGAAATGGACTGCGTGTTCATGTCACGTGCGGCAGCGGAGAGGGACGCGACGAGCGACGAGACTGGCGAAGTTGAGTGAACAGAAATGGACCGCGTGTTCATGTCACGTGCGGCAGCGGAGCAGGAGGCGACGAGCGACGAGACTGGCGAAGTTGAGTGAACAGAAATGGACCGCGTGTTCATGTCACGTGCGGCAGCGGAGAGGGACGCGACGAGCGACGAGACTGGCGAAGTTGAGTGAACAGAAATGGGACGCCTGTCCGAGGTGATTACTCCGTAATGTAAGATACGAGTACAATAAATATAGAAATAATATTATAAAGTAGACAATTTAGTCCTTACTAGGACTTGTAGGGCGAAATTATCCAGTCTTGGTCAGAAAAAATCGGAAAAAAATGTCGAGTGTGTTTTGTTTTGCCTGGAACTTGAACTTGAACTTGCAGCACCTTACAAAAAATCGGTCTGTGCTTCTAAATAAGTGAATCCTGAAGTGTTTGGTATGACTAAATGCGTAATTTCAGTACAAATAAGACTGGACACAGATTATTGATGGATCGATCGATTGAGGCGGGATATTCGAATTTGTGTGGGAGCGGGCGCGCCAAAATTTCGCGTTTTTGCGCGCGGCGAAAAGGACTGGGATTTAACGGTAGTACGAATATTTATATGATGAGGGCCAAAGGGTTAAAGGTTAACGCGGCTGTTAAAAAATCTAAGGAAACATCAGTAGTAAATACTGTAGTTCGGCTATCTGTCTATTCGAATACTTCTGCACGCCCGACTGCGCCATTTTCTACAGACATTTCCTGTTTCCTTAATTTTCTTAGCAGTCGGGTTTTATAAATGTTTTATCTTATTTTTTAACCCCCGACGAAAAAAACGGAGGGGTGTTATAAGTTTGACGTGTGTGTGTGTGTGTGTGTGTGTGTGTGTGTGTGTGTGTCTGTCTGTGGCATCGTAGCTCCCAAACGGATGGACCGATTTGGATGCGGTTTTTTTTATTAGGAAGCCTGTTTAATCGGGATGGTTCTTAGCTATGTTTGTAATCAAGTAATTAAGTAATTAAGTAATAAAAAAAATTATTATCTTCAAAAGTGGACCGATTTGCATGCGGTTTTTTTTAAAAAGCTTGAAATAAAAGTTAAATTACAAATTTAAAAAACCCCCGACTCTTAAAAAGTCAAAAATAATTTCCGTTTACTTACTTAAAGGAGTCGGGGGACCGCTAAGTAAATTAAATATAAAGACTCAAAAGTTGCGCGGGAATTTACTTAGCGGTCTACCGACTCCTTTAAGTAAGTAAACGGAAATTATTTTTGACTTTTTAAGAGTCGGGGGTTTTTTAAATTTGTAATTTTATTTTATTCTTTTTAGTTCACCACCATTAAATGTGCGTATGCTTTTTAAACGCCTTTTCGAGCTCTTTGACAATGATACCCCACTCGATGGGGATCATTTTTTTTTTTTCATTTCAAAATTTGACAATATGGCGGGTAAAGGCCATTTTGAATTCCCAGAAATTCCAGAGAGCCTACTTATATTTGAAAGTTTTGTAAGTTCGGCTTTCAGTTTTTATTGTTTTTCTTTTCTTTATGTTTTCAGTAAAATATCATGTATTGATACACGTCGTACAGATAAAAGCATTATAAATGGTGTACTCATAGTCAAACAAAACTAATTTATTGCCCGGGACGGATCTCGGCGTGTCGTCGCCGCAGCGGGCGACCCGCCACGCGCATACACTATACAAGTACGGTGCGGGTGCGAGGGAGAACACTGACGAGCCGCTGCGGCGGAGACACGCCAAGATCCCCCCCGCGCATTATTACTAGGTACTATCTTTAGGAGATAAGTTGAATGGCAAGGAATATATATCACTTAAATTGAGTAAGAATAAAGACATGAAAAAAGACTTCGTCTGATGATGAATTGATGATTCACAAATATTTTGTAGGCAGTATGATTCTGAGCTGCAGTTGTCCTTTTCACGAGCGTGTGCAGCGGCGCGGCCCACAGTGACAGCAATACGATGAAGGAAATTCGAAATTTGAAAACGGTTCGCATGGCATGTACACGATGCTCCTATAGAAAGGAACATAAGACCGAAGCCGCACCGGAACACCGCCACGCCGCCGCCGCCACCCAGGGAGGTGCCGGAAATAATTAGCGGAAGCTTGGCTACGCGCCAATTGACACACCAGGTGCACTGCAATGCATGCTACGTGTTACGGCTGTACGCGATGCGGTCCTAGTAACAGAGGAGGAGAGGAGTTGGTCAAAGCAAACTTGGTACCTACTGGTACGTACTCACCAATTGGGGTCATACATATTATGTACGTAATGGAAGTGGGCGTCCCTGCGCAGCTGAAGTTAAATGGTGTTTCAGCTGTTGATCAGCTGCTTCCGCGGTTGTACATCTGAGATAACGGAAGGAACCTAAACTGGTTCATGCCATGGCACGTGTATTCTTTAAGTAAAGTATTGTCACCGTCTCTATATGTACCCTAACATTACAAACTAAGGACCTTGCGTCATACGAGCATTATATGCAGGACACGGGCCCAAATCAGCCATTAGTGCCCCTCCCCCGCCGCCGGTCCGCCCCGCCCCTCCGCCAAGCGTTCGCCTCCTGCAAACTCTGCTCTCCTGGTACCGAGATGCGATGTATTTCAGAGACAATGGAGGCATGAGAGCATAGGGATGTATTGTATCGACGAGACTGTTAGTTAATCAAACATATTTTAACGTCAACACGTGAACTGTCTCCCCCGAATACAGTCTCGGGTTCTTCTTCTTTTTTTAAAAAAGTGGCAACCAAACGAATAGGGAATTCGTTTTTACTGCCAGTATCCAGTGATGTCGCTGCATATATAAATTTAAAATTGCTTACAATAAACATCGATGTCAAACAATCTTTTGACGTGATAACGTCTTATAAATTGATGAACACCCTCGTGAACACCGGCTGCACGCACGAAAAAGTGTCACGTTCCATCTGAGCCTGTGTGTGCAAGCGAGAGCGCGTAACAAGCGATAGAGAGGCACAATCGGCCCAAGCGGCAGTGTTGCCAAGTGTTGTCGACTGTTATTAAGCAACCCTAGGCGCGGTCAGTACTTGGATGGGTGACCGCTCGACCGCTGAGGCTGACCGTGGTTCAGATTCCACGTCAAACTTTAGGTCCCTTCCATTCTTACCTTACTAGGTGGTAGGGTTTATCCCGACCGGGTTGGTACCACCGCACCGCACTGACCGAAACGTCGGTCGAAGCTGCTATGTAAATGTTTGTGTTTTCCGTCCAGTTCAGTGTAGTAGCCGACATGAAATAAAGGGAAGCACTGACATGATAGTTCACCCGGTGTTATGGGCTGACATCACGGAGGTTGTAGGTGATGTAGGCAACCGTGTCAGTTTCCATTTAAAAAAATGACCGATCCATGGACGTCGTTAGACTTTATGGGTCGCTGCGCTGGGCGCTACCTGTCGTGCTTTCTATATAAAAATCTGTTAAGTGCGAGTTTTACTCGCGCACGGAGTTTTCCGTATCTATCCGCTATTATCCGCCTATCTTTTGTCTTTCAACATTGCAATGTTTAAAAGCCTGCGGCGCCATCTATTATTCAACAGTGTGACTAATCGATTTTTTAGACGTTTGTTGTATGGGAGCCCCCCTTAATTTTTAACATTTTCTTATTTTTCTTATTTGTTGTTATATCCGCCATAGTAACACATATTCTGTGAAAGTTTCAACCGGCTACCTATTACGGTTCAAGAGATACAGCCCGATCTCGCAAGGTTCTGACCCATTTTATAGGACAAGGGGTCCTATAAAATTAAAATTATTGTAAGGTTAGTGGCGCGGCTGCCTGGCGACTCCTGCCTGGCGTTCAGGAAGACAATAAATTCTCGAAGACAGTAAGTAACTATGGGCGAGGCCGAAGGCCGAGATGTGTTCAGGAAGAGGATAAACCTTTTCGAAGAAAGTAAAGCAAAGAAGTTACTTTCTTCGAGAAGATTTATGGTCTTCCTGAACGCAGCTCGGCCTTCGGACTCGCCCTCTGTTACTTACATTCTTCGAAAAGGTTATCCTCTTCCTGAACGCAGCTCGGCCTTCGGCCTCGCCCTTTGTTACTTACTTTCTTAGGGATGGTTTATCCTCTTCCTGAACGCAGCTCGGCCTTCGGCCTCGCCCATAGTTACTTACTGTCTTCGAAAAGGTTTATCGTCTTCCTGAACGCAGCTCGGCCTTTGGCCTCGCCCTCTGTTACTTACTTTCTTAGAAAAGGTTATCCTCTTCCTGAACGCAGCTCGGCCTTCGGCCTCGCCCATAGTTACTTACTGTCTTCGAGAAGGTTTATCGTTTTCCTGAACGCAGCTCGGCCTTCGGCCTCGCCCTCTGTTACTTACTTTCTTCGAAAAGTTTACCCTCATCCTGAACGCAGCTCGGCCTTCGGCCTCGCCCATAGTTACTTACTTTCTTCAAAAAGGTTACCCTCTTCCTGAACGCAGCTCGGCATTCGGCCTCGCTCTTTGTTACTTACTTTCTTAAAGATGGTTTATCCTCTTCCTGAACTCAGCTCGGCCTTCGGCCGCGCCGATAGTTACTTACTGTCTTCGAGAAGGTTTATCGTCTTCCTGAACGCAACTCCGCCTTCGGCCTCAAAAAGTTACTCACTTACTTCGAGACGGTTTATCGTTTACTTGAACCCAGCTCGCCCTTAGTTACTTACTTTCTTTCTTTGAAATACGAATTTCACGCGAGCGAAGCCGCGGGCACAAGCTAGTTTCGAATAAGACAGAATTCCAAATAACAATACGAATTCTTTGATTCTTACCAGGGTTCCGTAGGCAGCGACGACGCTGGCAGGGACCCTTATAAAATCAGCTATGTGTCTGCTGTCAGTAGCGCTTTCCGTCTGTCTGTCACAACCTGTAGCTCCTAAACGGCTGGAGCTCTCTCCATGAAACTTGAAACGAAAAATGTGTATATATTTCGGAAGGCAAAAAAATTTAAGGGCTAAGGCCCACTTGCACCAACACAAATTTAATATATAAACCAGTTTAACTCGCTAAACCAGTTTAAGCTAGCACCCGTTGACTGTGTGAACCGCGTTTAAATCCATAACTCGCTACTTAACTTTAAACTCGTGTTGGTGCAAGTGGGCCTAAGTAAAGTACTAATGTTCTCAACTATAATTTAAGTCTTGACCTGAACAAGGTACATACAAGTCATGGATATGAAATTTCAGGGATAATCTGCACGACATTTATGCTTTTTATTGGAATAGCATTAACATGGCTTGATCTTAGTACATAATATATCTTTGGGCTTGATAGAAAAAAATCTGCATTAAAAACCAAATAAATAAATAGATTATATTGGCATCGTGTTTTATTTTATTTCATTATTGTTTATAACGCCCGACGCAAAAATACGGGTTTAGAAGTTTAACATATATACCTGTGTATCTGTGTGTTTGTCTGTGGCATCGTACCTCCTAATGAGGTTTTTTTTAATTGAAATAAAATTTAAATTACTAATATTGTAAAAAAAACTCTCGACCCTTAAAAGTCAAATATAATTTCCGTTTACTTACTTAAAGGAGTCGGGGGACCGCTAATATAAGATATAAAAACTCATACATAGCGGTCCCCCGACTGCTTTAAGTCAGAAAACTGAAATTATTTTCGACTTTTTAAGGGTCGGTTTTTTTTTTAACTTTTTTCATTCAACACACCGAAAAAACAACAAAATTTACACTATTATAGTTATAACATGAAATTATCGCGTACGCCTATCTATCCCTTTCGTTCTGTCACCGATTCCCTATTGCTCTGTCGCGCTCTTATTCTATCGCCATAACGCAGCATTAAGAAGGGCCGCAAAAATCACATTGAATATAAACATATTTTTCTAATAAGCCAAGTATTTTGGCAGTCGGGTACTAAATTATTTTGAAGTTTGTATCTCAAATGGTTATCGAGAAAATGGCATTTTTCTGTTTGAACATAGAACACGCCCGTTCTACATACAACACCGGAATGGCCTTACGGAACCCTCTGGCGCATGGTATTCGCTAAAGATCGCTAAAATAGAAGCGAAGAGTTATTTAATTTGACCTTAGTATTATATCAAATAACCCAAAATAATAATAATAATAAATAATAAAAAAAAAGAAGAAGAAAAAGAGCTGTCAAACCGACATGTCGGAAAACTTTTCTCTTGAAGAAAAATTGTGAAAGTTTTAGCCTGGGACGAACCAGCCGAGCTGCCGCCACGCGCGGACCCTTCTTCAGCGGCGCAGCGGCCCGCACGGTTGGAGGCACCGTGCCGGCATCACCACTGCCGCCGCTCGGCGTCCCCGGTATACTCCACCAACCCGACATGCCAGGCAACAGAAGCGGCTGCAGACCACCCGGGACGCGACGCGCGTGATGGAGAGCAGGCTCTGCAGCGACGGCCGGCCGCCGCCGCGCTCGACTTCGACGCCGCCGCCGCCACCGCTCGCCCGCAGCAGCACTCTCCGCCCACCGCGTCGCCTTGCCTACCATCGCCCGGGTCGTCCGACACGAGAGCCGCCGTGCTTCTTCACATCCCACACGCACACCCCACCACCCAGCTCCACGCCGCGCCGCCGGTGCATTCTATCGACGACGAAGGTGGAGCGTTGACGTCGGCCGAGCCACAAGAACTACGGCGAGGACGGCGTCCACCATCGGTCAGCTTGGGGTCATCGGGACCTCGCGTCCCGTCTAGTGCCCCCGCTACCGGTGGTGCAGTGCACCGATGAGGCGACGCGCGCGCGAAGACGAAGACGTTTGAAAGAGCTGCGCGACGACGTCGCCGTGCAGTCCGGAGGATACGGAGCTCTCCGAGATGGGGGTGGTGGTGGCCTACGTGTCTAGTACCACCACCCATCGCTCGAAGCTTGTCTCGCGTCGTCTCGGAGAGCTCCGTAGCCACGGCCTGCACCCGCCGGCGTGCTTGGAGGCTTGTCTCCCGCCGCCGGCGGTATTACCGTATTTAATTTTTATATTAATTTTGTGTATTTTTATTACTTTTTTGTATAATATATATAAAATTAATGTAAAATGTTTTATATGTGAAATAAAGGAAATAAAAATAATAATATAATAAGGCAAAACTACAGTTTTTGTTGCTCCGTATTTCAGTTTATCAATTTTACTGAAACACAATACGTTCCAGCTCAGAATAGAAACGGAGTATTTTAGAGCAGTCAAATAGTTAAAAACTCGATAAGTATAAACTTTCTTGTTATTATTTATTTATTTATTTTTATGTACATGTATTTATTTTTATGTTATAAATATTTTTCGACTACTTACATCGATATGTGTGCTAGTTTATAATAAGTGCCAACCTGTAACTGGTTTTAGTTGTACTTAAGTACGTAACATAGTAACGGTTTTATTTTGCGTAAATAAAATAAATAAATAAATAATGCTTAGCCGTTGTGGGAGAACTCCTGCCCGGTTGGAGGGTGGTTCAAGTTTCATATTTTAATAAAATAATTCTGTAAACCTCGATAGCTCGGCCGTGCAATCAATCGACCGCCGCCGTTCTAAATCTTAAACACACCTGGGCGCGGTCAGAACTAGCAATGGGTAACCGGTCGGCCACTGAGGAGGAACCGTAAAATTTTAGGTCCCTTCACTTCTCACCTTACTAGGTGGTAGGGTTCAACCATAGATTCAACCCGCCCGGTTTGCTAGGTACTGCACCACACTGAACGAAAATCCTTTGGGGAGATATAATGAGAAATGTTTTATAGTCGAATTTGATTGCCTTACTTGCTGCTACATACCTACCTTATTGCAAGTAAGGTTATGTGCATATATAGGTATTCTTTATTAAACTAATATAAATTCAAACTAAAAAAAAAACTTTATGTTAAAGTAAAAAAAAAAATCCTCCAATTCGACCGTCGACCCCCCAGCGGTACCCAGCACACTGGCTGCGTTGCTGCTTGATAGTTATCACTGAATTGGGATATACATACTTATCTTGTCCGAATATTTTGCTGAACGTAATGGTAGGTTTTGTGCTGTATTTTATTGTAGTCCTTGCAGCACAACACCTTTTACTCTGCTTACCCTGATTGCCAGGAAAAAGCGTGTTTTAAGTAGGTTCTATGTAGAATCACATTTTCGCAACAATAAAACAACACATAAAAAGTCGATAAGACGGCGTCTTCGCAGCACTATCGCTGAACGCTGTTGTGACAGTTAGTGTAGCCTTCCGACAGTGTCGATACAATAAAGTGTATTCGTCCTGTCATCCGACGACAAAACACTTTCTCGAGTACGCTTCACAACACAATCGTTCCAAGAGTCATCGTCGCCATATCGGTCGAGGGAAAATGGTTGGGCGGGCACTTTTAAAAGAGATAGGTGGATACGCCACCTATCTCTTTCACGCGATACGCGATTTCTTTTACCTGCTACTTTGCTCACATTTTAGGGTTCTGTATCCATAGTGAAACCACCGGAAGGCAACTGGCCAGCGCCGCCTGGGGGTCCCGCGGCCCGAGAGAAAAATAAGTCAAAGTAGTTTGAATTTGATGATTTCATTTTTAATTTACAAAAGTTTTAGGTTTTTTAGGACATTTTTTTTTACATTAATTACTTATTATAAGCATATAGGATATATACTTATTTCTCAAGAATAAAACTTAAATGACATTAACAGAAAAAGAAAACTGTCCTGCCGCTACCTCGGCAATATTTATACATAATTTCAGAACGGCTGTTATTAGATTTGTGTGAAAAAATTCACAGCATTAGTACCTATAGGAAAACTATCACAGCTAAGTAGGCTGTACAGTTTGACGAGTAATAGTCGAACAACTTATAAATTGTACGGACGACAGCCATCATTTCACTGTTGAAGAACTTTTTCAAATTAACATTCATTTATTTCCCCTACAAAATTATACAAATAATCAAATAATTTATTTCGATAGGGTTCCGCAACTACGGAACCCTACACTGCGCGTGGCCCGACACGCATTTGGCCGCTTTTTTTCTCTTTATTTTCGGCTATGCATTTATATAAAGAATAATTATTTTTGGCAGTTTTGTTGTGAATTTGAATAGGCCCGTGCATTACCCGAGCGCGAGCGATACGGACCGAGGTCATACGTTGACTGACTGAATAAATGATGCGAAATACGCAAATAACATGCAAAAAGTGCGGCAAAGAAAGTCCAAATCTAACCAATTGGCACACATTGAGAAAATGCCAAAAATATCAACATAAAATTTGGTTCCCTAACAACAATGTGGTTGGTTGTTTTTTTTTTAAGTAAGGAGTAAAATTACTATAAAAAAAATTACAAAAAAAGTATGAATTTTAAAAAATTATCGTGTATTATTACGATTTTACAATATGATGCAAAGGTGACACAGCACTGTGAAAACGGGCTTGTTGAAATTTTATTATTGTAACCACGACAGGAGATAAAAATGAAAAACCAAAAACTCGTACACGAAATTATCGACGTAATTAACCATACGTACCTAAATGCACCTATCCTCCTATCTTTGCTTAAGTAAGTACCTACTTTTATTTTAGTTTTCACCGATAGTCTATTTAGAGGTTTATCAAAAGTGGTACATAAACTAAAATAATTTGGAATTTTAAATTCCCGAATGCTCAAGGTCATTGGCGTTTTTCACGGCCTTAAGCGGACCACCCGATGCGCCTGTATACCGCATCCGCAAAATTCGTAATATCCTCGATCTATGCTGCATTAACGTAACGAGACCCTAGCGCAGCGGTGCTTGAAATTAACATTCTCTAGCTCGAACAACCGCATAAATCTCAAGGCACACTCTCAGAGGGCTCCGTGGGGTAATATGCGCATAGTTGTGCAGGCAGGCAATGGTGAGCTGCGAGGGTGTGTATTGGAATAGATTGGGAATACATTGGACTAGATACCTTTGCCGCTGCAACCGTCGTCGATCCCACATACTGAGTGATGTGATGAGTTAGGATGAGTTGATGTACCGATTATGTGACTTGAAATATTTGTGTTTGCAGTCCCGGATATAAATTATTATTTACTATAATTATTTTAATTTTATTGATATCGCAACATGTGGCGCCGAGCCACCCATAAAGTTTCTAACGACGCCCATGGGCATTCGGTCGTATGCGAGGGTTGCGAATGCCATGCCGGCCTAACAGTCGCCTATTCACGCCCCTCTTGAAAGATCCGAGACTGTACTTGGGTAAAAATATATGGGCAGGGAGAGCGTCCCATAATTTACCGGTTCTGTAGAGGAAAGATCTGCAGAACCGGTTGGTACGCATCCGTGGTAAGTCCAGCGTATAGGGATGCAATACCTGTCCATTGCGCGGTGTGCGGAGGTGGAAAGGGAATGGCGGGATCGAGTTAAGACGATGCCCATAGCAGGCTGCTTTGCATAGAAAAAGGTAGTAAGTCGGTAAAATGTCGGGATGTAACGATACCGATACCGATACCGATATATCGGCGAGGTCGATATATCGGTATCGCCGATTCATACAAGCCGATATCAAACTATTCGAAAAGCGCACGAAACGACGCGCGCTCGACATTGCCGCTCCGTCGCACAGGTTAAGCAGACTATTTCATGTTGAAACTTGTACCAGACATTTATTTTCAAAAAAACTCTTTGTCATTTGTTTTTTTAATATTACTATTTGCAATTAATTAACACTTTGATTGCTTGATAATAATTTATTCATAATAATAAATATTTTCTTTGAATTTTGATTGACATTTTTATTTACTTTATTTTTTACACTTTCCATCCCAAGGTCGAGTCTCTGTTAAATATATAGGTAAGTATTATGCATAATAAAGACATACAAACACCCGAGGTATATACTTCATTATTTATTTCATTATTTGATTTATTATCTACTAAACCATCAATATCGGTATCGTTATCGCCGATTATTTACTACAAAAATCGGTATCGGTATCGTATCGGCAAATTCATGTATCGTTACATCCCTCGTAAAATGATTTAATTTTGATTTTTTTCATCTGACGCAAAAGTGAATGAATAAAACCATTTTTTTATTGCACTGATAAATAACTAAACCACAAGCACAGAACTCTATTGTTGTAGATTTATAAATTTTATTACCATTAATTTTTTTAAATTAAAAAACAACACCGACTTACGACCTTTTTTCTATGCAAGGCAGCCAGCTATGGGTATCCTCCTAAACAGCTCCTGCGCGCGCGCTGAGGGTTCCGTACCACAGCAAAATATATTTGTGTTATGTATTTAAAGATAAAATTGTGTTTTCTTTCATTCATTTCGGGATTCTTAGCGCTAGCCTGAATTACATTTAGCCGGTTTTATTTGTTGACTTTTATAACCACACGAAGTTAGACGCCTGCCGTTCTTACGATAGAGTAAAAACAAAACCAAAAAAACTTTGAAAAAAAAAACACGTTTCCTTTATTTATGTATTTCTATGGAAAGCGCGACATGAGGCATCGTTTCACTTACGAGTAGGTGACTTACGATGCCCATGGACATTCTGTGATGCACGGGGATTGCGAATGCCATGCCGGCCGCCCCTATTGAAAAACCCAGGCTGTACTTCGGAGGAAATAGAAGGCACCCTTAATTTTTTGCATTTTGTTTGTGTGTTTGTTTTTAATATACCACATGTCATACAATTATTTGTTTGACATATGGTATACCGTTGGAAAGTGCGTAAACTAGCGAACTTTTTAAAAGAAAATGAAGGTATCAATTGCTGTAATTTTTTAAATGAATTAAGAAATTAAGATTCTGTCATAAATTTTACTCCTTCTCGGGACTTTGGGAGGTCATAAGACATTTTCATGGTATTAAACTCATCGAATAATATTTTTTCTAAAACAAGGATACATCGCAAAATTCAATCAATTTTATTTTGTGCTGATACAATCATAAACAAAAAAGTTACAAGGGTTTAAAGCTGGGATTTTGGTAATTTTCAAAAATAAAGAAAAAAAATCTTATCTTGATACCACGTGACATCTGACAAAAGGTATCATGGGTCAAATGTTGAAAATTGCCCCACTTGCCTACAAAAAAAATTCGTCGATCGATGTGCCGAACACCCTGTATATTATATTATTGTTAGGAATCTTCCATAATAAATAACGCATATTTTGTGAAAATTTCAACCGACTACCGATTATGGTTCAAAAGATATAGCCCTTTAATCATAGAACAGACAGACAGAGAGACAGGGGGCGTAGTATTTTTTGTTTATATAACTATTTATGTTAATATTTTAATATTAACTAGATTAAGCTACTCGTACAGTCTTGCTAACTGCTTTGTTAGTTTTTAATTTTTGTTCTATGAACATATTATTTTTTACTTTTTTCATCATCATCATCATCATCAGCCTGTATCGGTCCACTGCTGGACATAGGCCTCTCCCAAGGCACGCCACCATACGCGGTCTTCCGCTCTTCTATTCCATCCACTCCATTACTTTTTTACTTTAGGATATTTAGGCGCAATCCGAAACCGCGCGAGCATCGAGTAAGTAAAGCATAAAAGGCGACATGTTTTCCTACGCCCACGCTCGGCGCGGCTCTCTTCAGCGCCGCTGCGAAACTCTTGGAATTTTCAGCACAAAGAAATGCTCATTACCTCTCGGTGCCTCCTGAAATCAAAGGCCGAAAAAGCGGTCGAGTGCGCACTTGGCAGTTGTGGCTCAGAGGAAACGCAGTCGATGTGACGACATTTCTGTTATTATTTTATTTTTTTATGGAAACTGTCACGGTTGACATCACGGACGTTGTAGGTGATGTAGTCAACATCACCTACATCGTCCGTGATGTCAGCCCATAACACCGGGTGAACTAGGTGCCATGTCAGCGCATCCCCCTTTGATCGTGCCGGCTACACTGAACTGGTCGGAAAACACAAACTGTTTACATAACCGTTTGAACCGACGTTTCTTTCAGTGCGGTGGTACCAACCCGGGCGGGTTAAACCCTACCACCAAGTAAGATTAGGAGGGAAGGGACCTACAGTTTTACGAAGAATCCGAACCTCGATCAGCCTCCAACGGTCAGCGGTCACCCATCCAAATAGTGACCGCACCCAGCGTTGCTTAACATTCAATAGCGACAGTTGACTGTCTGCACCACTGAGCTATCGAGGCTGACATTGGCTGGGCAACGCTGTATTAATTTTGTGCCTATCTATAGCCAACGCTGTTCATGTTGTATCGGTCGTAACTCCGATATGACTATTTGAATAGTTCGTGTTTTCAGTCCAGTTCAGTGTGGCCGGCACGACCCAATGGAAGCACTGACATGCCACCTAGTTCACCAAGGTGTTATGGGCTGACATCACGGATGCAGTAGGTGATGCAGCCAAGCTGATTCGATTTGAGTGAGTTTGCGAGTATGAAATCTGACATAGATGCCCATATCTTTTGATTGCCGGCGTTGATTTAGAAGCTTTAATTTTGCACCCTAAACCTTAAAGAGATCGTAGATCTTAGTACTTCATATTAATTTCAATTTGTTACCTTGATCCGTTCCTGAGAAAAAGGGTCCTTGACATACAAAACAAGCAAATATTTTTTTAATGTCACATATCTATAAATTTACAATTTTCAGATGTTTTCCTTTACTTGTACTGTGAGACATTACTTCTTACCAAATTTCACGATTCTAGGTTAACGGGAAGTACTCTATAGGTTATGATTTGATTTGCCAGTAGCAAAATATGTGACTTAAATGGCCGTATCTAGTGATTGCGTTGACTTATCTCCACTTGCACCAACACGAGTTTAGAGTTAAGTAGCGAGTTATGGATTTAAACGCGGTTCCCACAGTCAACGGGCGCTAGCTTAACGAGTTAAACTGGTTTATATCTTAAATTCGCGTTGGTGCAAGTGGGCCTTAGAAGCTTAAAATTTTTACACCTCCGAGGAAACGTAGACCTTAGTATTTATTATTAATTTCAACTTGATACCTCTACACGATCCTGAGAAAAAAGGTCTTGGGAGGCAGACAGACCGCCAGCCAGTCAGACCGACAGACAGACAGACAGACAGAAGGACAACAAAGTGATCAATTGATCATATAAGGGTTCCCTTTTTCCTCCTTTGAGGTACGGAACTCTAAAAAGAAGAAGAAGAACTGCTTACACTTTACAAAGCGCAAGTAAGATCGGTGATGGAATATTACAGTCATCTTTGGTTCGGGGGGGTTTTCCTGAGCACCTTCTTTCAGCCTTGGATTCTATTCAGCGAGGAGCCATTAGCATAGCCATTAGTCTCATTGGCGACTCAGTACTAACAAAGGATGTACAAGCTCTAAAGCACGCAGACGCATCGTTGGATCATTGAGCCTATTTTATCAGTACTATGGCCACTGCTCTGACGAACTTGCTTCCCTCATCCCTCCTCCTCCTGGTCGCCCTCGCCAAACCCTCCATACTCTCGCGGAATATCCCTTTGTAGTCAACAGAAGAGTTCTTCGAACTGCACGATTCTCTAAAGCGTTCTTGTATCGCACTGCAAAGGTGTGGGACGGGCTTCCGGGGAATATAGGTATTTCCCTATTCCTCATTCCTAACGGCGAGTACATTAATTTCGCCAGCGCAATCCTCATGTTTTTCCTAGACAAAAAAGCAAGTAAAGTTTTTCTCTAAAGTGTCTAGTTTTCGAGATATGAATTTTTGAAATGTATGTTTTCGTCTAGTGTAATGTAACGCGTTGTTGCCGCTCCGCACCCTCCGCCTGCCGACCTCCAGTCCTCCACTCACAAAGCTAACCCCCGCCCCTCCCGCCAACACCTCCGTCCGAGGCGCTCAAGTCTCACCCGCTCTTCCCCCTTCCGCGCCGCCCTGTTGTCATTAGATCATTTTTACACTAAAATAATCAATTAATTTGTATGAAAACTGTAACTTTTTATTTAAAGGGAATTCAGAAAAAAGTTATTTGACTTTTTTGTTACTCTTGATCACAATAATCATTTCCTAAATTTAATGTATTCGCCGTTTTTACACCCTGTATAGGTATCTTAATAAAAAAGCAAAAATTTTAACAAAATATAATAGCCTTTCCCCAGCGACGTTAGACCGCTTTCAAGCCGGACTGGCACCTCCTCGGGAGTGGAATTGGATGCGCCTGAGGCTTCGAATTCGAGCACGAGTTCGGAAGCAATAAAAAAAAATTGGAAGGAAACCACTAATTACTTTCATTTACAATTTATTATTCTATACCATGGTACCAACTAACCGACCCGAACCGGTTAAACCCTACCATCTAGTATGGTATACTTACACATACACAGTATGCACAAATACCTATACAGCTTTACGTGAAGTTCGAACCACGGTCAGCCTCAGCGTTCAAACGATCACCCATCCTAGTTCTAACTGAGCCTGGGTGTGCTTAATTTCACGATCGCACGTCGATACATATTCTACGAGGCTGACAATCCTTTTAAAAGCCCGACGCAATAAAACCCAACTGACATTATGGTGAAAACAAGCGTTATAAGAGCTGTTTAATATAGGCCCATTCTTATACAGGTTAAGGTTCTTTAGTGGCTTTACAATATAGCGTTAGTAAGTGCTCTATGGGTGGGTTTCTCCGTCGAAACTTTAGGCCCCTGGAGTAAGGAAGTAAAAAATCTTGTGCACACTTAGGGCTCAAAATTAAAAATTATATCGGGCGACCCTCGTTCAGGAGTTTTTCTTAAACAGTGGGTCAGCATCGCCATCCAGCGTGGGAATGCCGCGAGTATGCTGGGAACACTCCGCTCCATCGCCAGGCAAAATTTTAGTGAAATTTTTTATATTGTTATGTATGTAGTTTGTTTAGCATTTTAATTTTGTATTCATGTTATATCAAATAAATCTTCATCCAATATTTAAGATGTAAAACAACTTGCCGTTAGCACCAATTTGTTTGTTGGGAAAGAGGGGTGTGATAAGTTTGTATCTTTTTTGAAATATTTTCCTTCAAGAGACGTGCATAGAAACACTACGTTCTCTTATCCTAAGAGAACTGCACAGCACTCACACCAATGCAATTGTGCAAGTGCGAGTGAGGCAGATCGCGCCATACGCATAACGAAAACCCGATCTGTCTCACTCGCACTTGCACAATTGCATTGGTGTGAGTACTGTGCACGCGCCAGCTTTCGTTATCCGACCTGTACTACCCTACCAAAACTTTTAGACCAATGGCATTAGTGTTAGTTAGTGAGTTAGTGTGCGTGTACGCCACTGCGGTGCTCGGCACACTAATAGATGCACTCAGCGCGTACACTTGTACATATTATCACTAACACTAATGCCATTGGTCTACAAGTTTTGGTAGCGTTATACAGCTATTTCAAAATGGCGTCCGGATATGATGCTATCTCCGGCAGGATATGAAGGAATACGTTCTCAATCCGTTGCTGACTTCAACTGCATTTTAATTGGGCTGCTAATCGCTCGTGACAGACGGGACGGGTATTTATAGGAAGTACATAAGTACTTCCTATAAATACCGGTTTTACAAAAACGGTAGTACAAATTTATACATTCGGTGGTATAGATGAGTCAAGAACATTTAATAGGTAAGAACGTCGGACCTTCCCAGCACCAGCGTAACACGACGTTTGTATAAACGTACAAATGCCATTCGTTACCAACCAATCAGAGCGCGATACGCGCCCGATGCCACCCAATCAGAGCGCGCGCCGTCCCCTCCGCTACCCGCGGAGCTCGGCGACGCTGTTTCTCATATAAGCATTGGACAGTCTGACGTCCATACCTATTTAAATGTTCTTGAGGTGAGTCTTGCTTGTCCAACAGTTATTCTATAGCACTTTCTGCTCCTCGGCGGAGGAGGTGTGGAACGCAGCGCAGCCCAAGCCGAATTTCTGCTTACCCTCAGCTGTATCCACAACCACAATCTTCACAGCCTTTCGCGCTTGGCAGACAGTGTTCTGTCAAGCGCGGGCCCGACCGCAGCCAGGCAAATTTAACCAATATCCACGGTAGACTCGTGTTCAACAGCTATTCGTCTGTCAAAGTGATATATTTGGTGAAAGCGGCCGTAAATAGAGTACAAGATCGACTGGAAGAAATTGCATTTTTCACTAATTCCGAGTTCTGCACGCAAAACTAAAAACTAAATTCGCCAGTAACTAAAAAAACTGTTTAAAAAAAACATTGAACCAACATCAAACCCTAAAAAGTATGAAATAATATTTTGATCTTCAGTAGAAGCACAGATTACTTAATAGTTACTTCGTGTAGAAGGCCGTACAAACGCACACAAGGGTTCATCTATAAATGTTTAGGTGGGCTTTTGTACCGCTTTCTACTCAAGATCAAAATATTATTTAATACTTTTTAGGGTTTGTAGTCGGTTCAATGTTTTTTTAAACAGATCTTTTTGTTTCACTCTCTTTAGTAATATCACGTAATATTAAAATCGGTTGACGGGAAATGGGTGATTGAAAAATTCCTTTGTGTGAAAGTGTCCATCCCTTAATCTCCCACCCATAGAGGTGGTATTCTTTCATAAAATTTATGAAAGGACCGCCCCTGAGATATACCCTACTCATGAAAAAAAGAATCATTAAAGTCGGTTGAGAGTTGGTGAAGAAATCGAGCAACATACACACAAAAAAAACACAGCGAATTGAGAACCTCGTGCTTTTAGGAAGTCGGTTGAAAAGAACTTAGAACCGCATGAATAAAAATATATTACGAGTAGAAAGTACATATCAAATAAGAGTTATTTTTTAGAGTAATTTTCAAAACAGCCAAACCACATATTCTGTTTTTGACGAGAATCAGCGCACAACACACTTACACCTGGGGGTTTTAAAAAAATCAGTTCAAATAGGACGACAACCCTCGTTTTTTTTTTTTTTATGGAAACTGACACGGTTGGCTACATCACCTACAACATCCGTGATGTCAGCCCATAACACCGGGTGAACTTGGTGCCACGTCAGCGCTTCCCTTCGGTCGTGCCGGCTACACTGAACTGGACGGAAAACACAAACTATTTACATAGCCGTTTCGACCGACCTTTCATTCAGTGCGGTGGTACCAACCCGGACGGGTTAAACCCTACCACCTAGTAATATAAGAAGGGAGTCATATCCCTTAGTCGCCTTTTACGACATACACGGGGAGAGATGCAGTGGGCTATTCTTTTAAAGTACCGGCCCCACACGGTATACGTTTCCGCCTTTTTTTTATTGAAAATGCGACATATGGCGCCGATGCACCCATAACATACATAACTAATTACCGCCCGCCCGCAAGTTTTCTTGTAAGCCTTCGCTGTGATAATATTACAGTTAGCAAGTTGAAATTTCCCTCCCTGCCCCGCTCCCCTCCTCTCTCTCGGAGGGGCCTATCGATTTGAATAAATTGAATACGGCGAGAGCTCGGAGTTATAGTAGCAGCATTGTTTGTTCATAAGTTTTGAGAAAGCTTAGTGGTAAGTCAGTGGCTTCTAGTGCGCAAGTTTTGAGGTTCAAAGGTATTTAGGGAATTTATTTAAACCAGCTTTTAACTACTCATAATTAGCTATGCTCACGTGCAATTTAGAAATTCCAAAGTTGAGGTGTCAGCGGTAAAACACGTTACGTAAAATTGTAACATTTCTTGGGTTCCGTACCTCTGAAGAAGAAAAATCTGAACACTTAAAAGGGGCATTCTTGTGTCTGTATGTCCGTCTTTCACAGCTTATTTTCTCCGAATCTACTGGACGAATGTATGAGAAATTCCAGCTAATAAAAAAAAGTCTAACGCCGGTCATTTTGTACCGTGTGGGGCCGGTGCTTTAAAAGAATAGCCCCACTGCATCTCTCCCCGTTTATGCCGTAAAAGGCGACTAAAGGATATGACTCCCTTCTTATATTACTAGGTGGAAGGGTTTAACCCGCCCGGGTTGGTACCACCGCACTGAATGAAAGGTCGGTCGAAACGGCTATGTAAATAGTTTGTATTTTCCGTCCAGTTCAGTGTAGCCGGCACGACCGAAGGGAATCACTGACGTAGCACCAATTTCATCCGGTGTTATGGGCTGACATCACGGATGTTGTAAGTGATGCAGCCAACCGTGTCAGTTTCCATAAAAAAAAAACATTCCAAATAGAGCAACGAACATGCGCCTGAAAAATTGCACAACTTACTCAAAATGTGCGAAAAAACTATGTGTCCAATATTTTTCAAGTCGTATCGTTTATCTTGAGTATTCCGAGCTCTAATTTGTTATGTGGATGGAACAGATCTTTTCACAGATGAATCTTAAATTGAGTGATACAAGAAACAAGGCTTCAGGGAAATGCCACGTTTTGTATGGAAGGTGGTGCCTTTTCGCGCGGCCATCAACCAAACTTGGTTACTTTAGTTCAGAATAATGTTACAAATAAAACTTGTTGTGACATGTATATGCCTAAACTCAGTCCGAACGAAGTTATAAAAACGAAACCTGATGAAAATGCATAGAAACATAATATTTTCGAACTTCTGACCCTTATATATAACTTCGTTCGGACTGAGTTTAGGCATATACATGTCATAACAAGTTTTGTTTGTAACATTATTCTGAACTAAAGTAACCAAGTTTGATTGATGGCCGCGCGAAAAAAAAAAACTATGATAACAAAAGGCACCAATTTTAGGCAATGCCCATAAGATCTGAGTTACTTATACAATTTAATTATTCCAAGCGGAATTGTATTGTATTCATTTCTTCCATTATGTTAAAACAAAAAAAGATATAAGCAAGTTAAATCTTCAGTGAAATATAATGCAAAACGATAAAAAAACTATGTGAGTTCATGATGTCCCGGCTTTTATTTTGAAATTCCGTTTTTTCTTCTATTTGAGATTGTCCCGCCATGCTGTAAAAAAAATATGGCAACCTATAGTGTTGCGTACCGGATGTAAGATGGCCGCATAGCAGCCTCGGTTGTGTTCTCCTCTAGAGTCCAGTATAGCCAGCAATCCAGGGAAGTCTCCGGTATGGTAGCTACCTTCTTGGAGGTGATATTGGCTGGTCGGAGCATGCGCTTTGGCCCCTCTGACTCAGCCACCCATATCGGATAACATAAAAAAAAGGTACTGCAAATATGTGGAGCAGTATTTTGTACATTGCCAGTGCCACCGTCATGAGGACCGTGCCCTTGTCCCCCATGTCGGAATACTTTTATTTGTAAGTATTTTTATTGTTTTAGATTAGTTTAGTTTGTAGTTTTGTAAATATTTTATGCGGCATCATTTGAAAGTACTCTATTATGTATGAACAATAAAATAAAAAAATAAAGGTTTTTAGCGGCTATTTTTTTTTATGTAAACCAGCATGGGTGGCTATGCCGAGGGACCAATGGTGCAGTCGACAGAGCCAAAATCACCTCTCCTCGCGAAACCACGCTCAGTTAGGTGCCATGCCAGCAGATTTGTGGACTGTTGCTAGGCTGTCTAGCCCGTTAATACGACGCTTGAAGACACCCAGGTTAAAGGATTCAGGAAATACACTCGCTGGAAGACAGTTCCACACTCTAGCGTTGCGACAAAGAAACGATTTAGAGAATCGATGGGTTCTCAAAAGCCCAATGTCAACAACAAAAGGGTGCTGAGTCTCTCTGCGACGAGTCATGCGGAGATAGGAGTTAGATAATTATCCGATAACAACAGCCACCAACAACAACAAATAAAATAATTACACGTTTTTATCCGTAGCCAGCCGTCGTTTTTGGTTGACAACGATAATTCGCGAAAAAAGCCGTTGTTATCGGCCAGCCAATAATGACAACAACCGCCTTCACATCTATAGGTCTGCCCCCCTATATCCAAACACTTATTCAATCTCTGTCTAGTAAGAAACTGTGTAATTTTCGGTTTCGGTTTAAAGAATCTTTATTACCTCAAAGAACGTATGAACATTCGCTTATAGAGATTACAAATTGTTACAAAGCAAATAAGTACTTAAAATTAAATTTTAAAAAGAAACATATGATAATATACAACAAATTTATGTCCTAGACGTATGATTGGTAAAGATAATTAATCAAACAAAAATATTCACAGAATTCAATCAGACAGACAGACATAATTGAAATATTGATAAGATGCGTTTACAAAGGTACGTATAAAACTTTAGTCATTTTGGAAGATTTTTTTTTACACTTAATTTAATTTCACCTTCGGAGAGGCCACTTGTGGCCGCTTTATACATTAAACATATTATCCGATTCTAAGTCTCTTATCTCTTTTGGTAGTTTATTATTTTACATGGAGTCTACTAACCATGAGATGAGATGTAAGAAATTCAAATCAAAATTATAAATATATTTTTATTAGAAAAATGCAAAGCGAAAATCATTGGAAAAAATACATCCCGGCCAAGATTCGAACCTGTAAAACTTGATGGTTATCGCGTTGGCGGCTCAAGCCAGAGACCCAGGTTCGAATCCTGGCCGGGATGTATTTTTTCCAATGATTTTCGCTTTGCATTTTTCTAATAAAAATATATATAAAGCGAGTACGTGCTTAGTACTAACATATAAACATAAAATATTATCAAAATGATATAATTACGCACGGATCACTTTGTGTGGCCTATGCTTTACTAATAAATAATTTGAAATCTCACCTCATCTTCGAAGTGCGCGTCTGGATCCGACATAATTATATCTTCTCTATTCGTTTACAATCACACGGAATCACAACACACGAGTATTAATTTATTGAATTTCAGACTTTATTTCGGTGTTATTAGATGTCATTTTAGCTTGAACTTCGCCATTCCGCGGCCGACTGAGTTTTCAGTTATTTACAATCACAACATATTAGTTCCCTTTTGTTGTTGTTCAAGCCATCAAGGGCTCCGCCTTGCTGACGACCTGAGGACAAAGATAATTTTGTTAAAACATTGGAATGTACTACTAGAGGATGCGTTACGAAGAAAGTTTCAAAGCGATCAAGTCACAACCACTGAGGTATTAGTGTGGTATTAGTGCCACCAGGAAGTTATGATACGTGGGAAATATGCGCAACTGTCTGCATTCCTAAAAGAAGGGACGTGAACTGGCGATCGAAACGCTAGCTATACATTACGCAATGGACAGCTCAGATGAAGAGATGATGCTTTTCCAAATTTCGCGCGATTCCGCTGCCTCGCGTCGACTATAGCGCATCGAAAATCGAATCGGTTCGGCGCGTCGCGCCGCGAGCAGTGTTGTCTTGTAAAGGTGGAAAAATACCGAAAAATACATTTTGAATAAAACGAAAAATACGGGGTTTTTTCGTTTCTTTCATGTATTATACCAATACTGGTGAAATTTTCGAAATAATCGCATTTTTTGTTATCTTTGTAAAAAAATTAATGGAACCAGTTTTCAATAAAGTTGTTAATACCTGATTCATATCAACTTTGCAATTAAAATTTTGTTTTCTCTCTCCAGTCACTCGTCAGAACTTACTGTAAATACCTCCAATGAAACTACACGTTAATAACTGAATGTATCAATGTAAAATTATTTAATATCTGATATGCAGACGAATAATCAATTAAAATGAAGATTTCACATTTTGAAAAACTGTTAAAAAAACATTGAACCGACTTCAAAAAACAACTACCTACTTAGAACTAAAAAATGTTTAATAATTGAGTTGAAGGCGGTACAAAAGCACAAAAGGGCTTCATCTATAAATTTTCTGGTGCGCTTTTGTATCGCCTTCAGCTCAATTAATTCATATTATTTTAGTTCTAAGTAGTGGTTTTTTGAAGTCGGTTTAATGTTTTTTAACCGTTCTTTATTTCGATATTGCTTTTATTTTATTATTGTAATGATATTTTAATTTTGGATTATTTTATATAATTTTTTAAATCTTTGAGGTGTCCCATAGTGGAACAATTTTATTCATATAAAATTGCATAAACCCACTCAACGGGAAATAAACTCTTTTGACTTTGACTTTTCACTCTTTTTAGTAATATCACATAAAAAGAACCACAGAAATCGTCTAATAGAATTATTGGCTTATTTGACACACTTAACAGCCAATAAATTGAAAACTATTGAACCGATTTTGTTTAAACTTGCACCGTTACTCTCTAAGTTGAAGTAAATGTAAGCCAATAATAAAAGAGAATCACAGAAATCGATTGTCGTGGTATTAAATTATTCGCCCATTTGACACACTTAACAACAGCCCATATATTGAAAACTAATGAACCGATTTAGATGAAACTTATACTTTTCCCCAAGTTGAAGTAAATGTAAGCCAAAAAAGGATCCGATCAATGGTTTCGGATAAATTCGTGGACAAACATACATACAAACAAACGAGGGTGGATCCAAAACTTCTAAGCCCGACCATGAAATTTAAAGAAAAGAGGGTCCAAATCATTTTTTATTTTTCGACATAGTCTCCGTCAAGGTCAATGTACTTTTTCCACCTGACCTGCAACTTGTTTACACCTTCGAAAAAAAATTATTCCGGAAGGTCGTCAAAAGACTCATTTACTGCGGCTATCACCTCTTCTTTGGTCGAAAATTTCGAGCCACCTAAGTGTGTTTTTTTTTCATTTGGAAAGGTGGTAATCCGAGGGGGCTGAATCCGGCGAATAAGGTGCGTAGGGCAATAATTCATAGCCACAATAATTATGGATTTCAGGCATTGATTCAGCCGAAGTGTGAGTCGGAAAATCAAAGGATGCCGTCTTTTAGTATTTTAAGAGTCAAATTCAAGTGACATGGGAACTTTAAGTTTGTCGCATGCAAGTTGAGAACAGTCAGTCAGTCAGTCAGTCAGTCAGCGTGTAAGCGTCCACTGCTGGACATACGCCTCTCCAATTTTCCTCCAGTCCTCCCGGCCTTCAGCGGTACGGAACCACTGCTTTCCGCCGACGTACTTGATGTCGTCGTCCCACCTGGCGGGTGGTCTTCCCACACTCCGTTTTCCTGTCCACGGCCGCCAGTGTAGGACACGGTTACTCCAGCGGTCGTCGTCTCTTCGGCTGACGTGCCCAGCCCATTGCCACTTGAGCTTAGCCACCCGGTGTCCAATATCGACTACTTTGGTGCGTCGGCGGATTGCCTCGTTATGCACCATATCACGTAGCGTTATTCCCAGCATGGCTCGCTCCATTGCTCGCTGGGCAACTTTCAACCTTTGGACAACACCGACCGTCAGCGTCCACGTTTCACACCCGTACGTCATAACCGGGAGGACACACTGGTCATATATACGGGTTTTTAAATTTTGCGGAAGATCAGACCTCAGGGCGAATTTTAACTTTCCGAAGGCAGCCCAACCCAGTTGAATTCGTCTCTCGACCTCCTTTAGCAGACCTTGTCTACCAAGCCGCAGAATTTGACCGAGATATACGTACACTTCTCCGTCAATAACGATTTGTCCTCCCGTCATAACCTCGGTCGCCATGACCTTGGTTTTGTCCCGGTTCATTTTCAGACCCACCTTCATCGACGCTGTATAGAGGTCTTCCAGCATGGTCTGAAGCTGAGAACAGTATAGTAATGGAAACGATTAAGTGTGTCGGCGATTTTTCACGCCTGTCCAACTACTTACACTCTACAAAGCACAAGTAAGACCGGTGATGGAATATTGCAGTCATCTTTGGGAGGGTTCCCCTGAGTACCTTCTTTCAGCCTTGGATTCTATTCAGCGACGAGCCAATCGCCTCATTAGCGACTCTGTACTCACAAAGGACCTTCAAACTCTAAAGCACAGACGTATCGTTAGGTCATTGAGCCTGTTTTATCGGTACTACTATGGCCGCTCCTCTGACGAACTTGCTTCCCTTATCCCTCCTCCTCCTATTCGCCTTCGCCAAACCCGCCATACTCTCGCGGAACACCCCTTTGTAGTCGACATAAGAGTTCTTTGAACTGCACGATTCTCCAAATCGTTCTTGTGCCGCACTGCAAAGGTGTGGAACGGGCTCCCAGGAAATATCTTTCCCCACTCCTACAATCCACGGATCTTCAAATCGCGGGTTAATAGCCTTTCCCCAACAACATTAGTCCACCTCCAAGCCGGACTGGCACCTCCTCGGCGGCGGTGAAATTGGCTGCGCCTGAGGCTTCGACCTCGGGCAGAGCCACCCAGTTAGAACGCAATAAAAAAAAACAAAAACAAAAAAAAAATAATAATTATTGTTTTGAAATCGGTAATGTCATACATAATCACACGCGACCTCCAAGCACGCGACTTTAGTACAGACCATTGATTTTATAAAATCAATGGTACAGACGGAAATGTGACAGCTATCAGTCACTGTCACTGTCATCATCACTCATCAACTCATCACATAAATAAAGTTTAACTGACATTAGTCAGCACGGAAGTCACACGCAGACGATCGATCTGATAACATATTGTTAATAATTAAAAAGAGGTATTATAAGTACCTACATAATTTTGGAAATGATAAGCTTCTCTGTGATAGATCTATTCGCGACTCTATTTATTTTCCTGTTGAATCTTTCCGTGTTTTTTACGGTGTTCGATACGAACTCTGTCGTCCGTCCGACTGCCAACCGTAATGGAACTTTTTCTATGGAGAGATTTATCTGTTACGAAGTAACTATTAAGTAATCTGTGCTTGGGTGGTGTATCGCTAACGACGTGTCATTTTTAGCCACCCTAACGCCACGCAGTTCTCGGCACAATACAGAAAGAAAGAAATCTTAACTTGGGTGGATTCAAACAATCAATAAATTATTCAAATGTGAAATGTACCGTGTGGGGTCGGTACTTAAATAGAATAGCCCCACTGCATCTCTCCCCGCCGCATGTCGTAAAAGTCGACTAAGGGATCGTCAGCCTCGGCAGCTCAGTGGTGCGGTCAGTTATTGGATGGGTGACCGCCCGACCGTTGGAGGCTGACCGTGGTTCGGATTCCACGTTAAACTGTAGGTCCCTTCCCTTCTTACCTTACTGGGTGGTAGGGTTTATCCCGGCCGGGTTGATACCACCGCACTGAGCGAAACGTCGGTCGAAACGGCTATGTAAATAGTTCGTGTTTTCCGTCCAGTTCAGTGTAGCCGGCGCGAAATGAAGGGAAGCACTGACATAGCACCTAGTTCACCCGGTGTTATGGGCTGACATCACGGATGTTGTAGGTGATGTAGCCAACCGTGTCAGTTTCCATAAAAAAAAAAAAAAAAAAAAAAAGAAATCCTGATCATTATAACAGCTTGTCTCGCGTCGTCTCGGAGAGCTTCGTAGCCACGGCCTGCACCCGCCGGCGTGCTTGGAGGCTTGTCTCCTGCCGCCGGCGGTATTACCGTTTTTAATTTTTATATTAATTTTGTGTATTTTTATTACTTCTTTGTATAATATATGTAAAATTAATGTAAAATTTTAATAACGTGAAATAAAGAAAATAATAATTATAACAAGAAAAACGTTTAAAAAGCGGCTGCAGGCGCCGTACCGGGCTCGCAGAGAGCGCGGAACCATCATCAACGGCGCACGGCTCCGTAGTGTTGGAGTAAACATGCTGGCCAGCACAGGAGCCGAAGCCCGGCGGCGCCTCAAGACAACATCATATATCAATGAATGACAGCGGCGGCTCCCGGCGTACGGCGACACGGCCGGCGCCTCAGCGGGCAGGTAGAGCTGCGAGCGGCGCTGCAGGTCGTGGTCAGAACATCCAACCAGGACACCGCGAATTATGTTCATTTGCGTTCACTGATGCAAATGTAACACTGTTTTATAGTTCAATAACTTTTTAAATAATGTCTTGATAATTAAATGAAGATTAAATACTAATTTACACACCTATTTGATGGCTGTGATTTATTTGTCGGCGATGCTTGCTCGACACATTTGAGCCTTCGCGAAGTTGGCAATAGACTGAAGCTCCTGGCTGCAGCTTCGGGGCAGGTACTGATGGAAGACCCTTTCAAGTGGTCCGTCTCTGGAATGCGGCGACGAGCCAGCCACTTGACGTAGATACGTAACACCTCCCCCATCAGAACGAAGTCCCTTTTTTACCTCTTCTTTGGTGAAAAGGGACTGACAGTCTATGTTGTTCAAAGCCAGATAAGGCATATGAGGACTATGGAGTCTTCCGGCGTAGGAGAAGTGATAAAATGATAATAGGGACAGGCAGGAATGTCTGTAAAATATTGTTGCCATCATAATTGCAAATAAACTGAACTACCTTTGCTAAATTTCTCTGTTAACCTAATTGTTATTATCTATTCCTTAATTAATTTTACGTAGTACATATTATTTAATTCCATTTATCATTAATCAAAATCTAAACATAACCTAAATAATTTTTAATACTTGTATCCTATGTACTTACGTAATACAAACACTATTTCATTATTCTAAGCATATACCTATCTATAATTTAGAGAGAAATTTTAACTTAATTTTGTTCATGTAAAGGTGAATCGTATTCCTGTGATAACAGTTGCTGATATTTTAAAGGTTTTCTAACGTTTCTTTTGTGTAGGAGCTGCCCCTTATTATCTAATATTTTAATACCTAAATTGTTTTTGTTATGCCTAGTAATAAATCTAGGTTGCACCTTATGTCTAACAGCTAAGGGATTTTTATAATAAGCTGCAGCGTTCTCTGCGTAGGCCGCAGGGGGTTCGCGGTCTGCATTGTGTCTGGTCATAGTCGTCAATTGTTCCTTTAATAGCCTCTCATTAATATCTGAATAGAGAGCAGTGGTAAGGGTTTTGTGCTTGTCTATGTAATTTTGAAAGTATTTATGCGTTACATTCAAATCAAAAGGGTCTCGTGTGTCCATGTGACCATTTATAATTTCTATCGGCTTTTTCTTCGTAAGCGAGTGTATGGAATTATTATAGCCTAGAATAGCATAAGCCATGAGTTGAACTATTGGAATTTGCGACTGTTGCAATGTGAGAATGCGAATATGTTCTAGGATCGTGGAATGGAATCTTTCGATAGCTCCGTTCGACGCTGGATTATTTACACTAATAAAATGCAATTCCACCTTGTGAAGTTCCGTAAATTCCTTGAATAGATGATTTTTAAACTCGGATCCTTGATCAGCTGTTAAGGAGAGGGGAAGGCCGTGATGAGTCATAAAGCCGAGGAGTGCGTTGATAACACAAACACCTGTGGCGCTGTCTATGGGATATGCTTGAGCGTATTTAGAAAAGGTGTCTATTATTGTTAGAAATTTTTGACCTTTGACCGTAAATGTATCAAGGTGACAAACCTCGAATGGTTTGTTTGGTATTGGCACTATTTGGAATTGTTGTTTGTTCGGCGTTCTTTCATATTTACTGGTTTGGCAGATTTCACAATTATTTATATATTCGGTTATGCTCTTTATTATGTTTGGCCAATAAAAACGTCTTTTTATCTGGTGTTCGGTTTCTTGGATACCTCGATGATTTGTTTTTCCTATATGGTAAGAATTGATGATCTTCATCTGTTGTTCGGGTTCGAAGACATCCTCTAGTTTTAATTTACATAATGTAATGTTATAAGCAGAGTTTTTGAACGTCAGCTGCAGTATGCTAGTAATTTCGGGTATGTAATGTTGGTTAGACAGCCATATACCTATTTGTGAATTTGGTTTCAAATATTCTTTAAATAATTGTATGATCTCGTTTTTCATATTTGAAGTACTTATCTGACACATGATTCTTGTTTGATTTTTAAATATCTCTTTTGATTTAATGTTTGCAGGCGAATGGTGAACGAACTCTATGAAAACTTGAGTGTTAAATGTGTTTACCGATTTCTCTGATATTGGAATGTTCAGAATAGGATGTTCGAGGCTTGTGTGTACAGTACCTAATGAGTTCTGTTCCAGTTCGTCCAAATCTGTTAGTAGTGGAAAATCTGTTGCGTTTCCAATCAACGACAGATTGTCTTCGCCCACTTCCTCGTCGGAGGAGTCAAGAAGCGGCTGAACGCTATTGTTGTGCAATTCTATGGGGATTCTGGACAGAGCGTCGGCATTGGTATTGTTTTTGCCCTTTTTGTGAAATATTTTATATTCGAACTCTTCTAGTTTCAGTCTCCATCTGGTGAGGCGTGAGTTTGGTTCTTTTAATGAAAATATCCATTGCAAGGGTTTGTGATCGGTTATAATGTTAAATTGTCTGCCAAAAAGATACGGTCTGAAATATTTCGTTGCCCAAACGATGGCCAGTAGTTCTTTTTCTATTGTGCTATAGTTTATTTCGCTTTCGTTTAGTGTACGGGAGGCGTACGCAATCGGTTTATCAGACCCTATAGGACCCTGTGATAAAATTCCAGAGATAGCAAAATTTGAGGCGTCACATGTGAGATTAAATTCTTTATCAAATTGAGGATACTGCAAAATGGGGTCGTTCATTAAAATATCTTTACATAAATTGAAGCTTTCTAAATATTGAGGCGTTATTTCGACTTTAGCTTTCTTTTTCAAACATGAAGTTAAAGGTTTACTGATTCTGGCAAAGTCTGCGATAAACTTTCTATAGTAACCTACGAGTCCTAGGAACGATTTAATTTCTTTTTGAGTTTTCGGAACAGGGAAGTTTTTTATGCATTCAATTTTATCCGGATTAGGTTTTATGCCGTCGGGTGTTACAATATGACCTAGGTATGATGTTTCTTTTTTTAGGAATTCTGATTTATCAAGCTGTATCTTAAAGTTGGCTTCTCTTAGGCGCTGAAATACCTTTTCTAAGTTAGTAATATGTTCTTGAAGAGATGTCGAGAAAACAATAATGTCATCCATATATACTACGCAAACTGAGTCTATTAAGCCTCTTAAAACGTTATCTACAACTCTTTGGAACGTTGATGGGGCGTTGCGTAAGCCCATTGGCATACGGAGGTACTCGAAATGACCATTTTCAACTGTAAATGCTGTTTTCTGTACAGAGTCAGGATCCATTTCAATTTGATGGAAACCTGTCGCCAAGTCTAGAACAGTGAAATATTGACATCTGCCTAACTTATCTAGCACGTCGTTGATATTAGGGATCGGATACTTATCGCTTATAGTTTTTTCGTTTACTTTGCGATAGTCGACAACGAGTCGCCACTTTGGTTTCCCGGACGCATCTGTTTTTTTTGGTACGATCCAAATTGGTGACGACCATGGTGAATCGGAGGGTTGTATAATTTTTTGCTTCAGCATGTTGGATATTTGTTTTTGTACCTCTTCTTTGTGAACAAACGGGTAGCGATATGACTTGGTATGCACGGGTATTTCATCTAGAGTTTTAATATGATGTTTAATTCGGTTTGTGAAAGATAACGGTGTTTCTTCGCGGTAAAATATGTCGCTGTATTTGTTACACAGGTTAATAAGATTAACTTTCTCCTCTGAATTTAAATGGTCGGTTCTAATAAGAGACTCGAGAGTGTCATATTTTTGTGAGCTGAAAGGATTTTCGAAATCTATGCAATTGTAGCATTCGAGTTGAGTAGCTTCTACGGAAGCAGGGAGGCTGACACTAAGGTCGTGTTCGGTGGGGTTGTACATTTCTACATATGCATATCTCCTTGCTGCATTTGTGATTGTATCCGGAATGTAAGATTGTCCTATATATGTTTTTGGTATATAAATTTCGCCTTTTTGAATGGATACTGGAATTTTTATTTGTTTGCATGAATTACTTTTCACGACTGTTTCAAAAAGATTTCGTCGGCCTGTTTCGTATTTCATTAGAGGAATTGTGATTTTAGGTGTATGCAGAATGTCATTTTCTAAATCTACGTGGGCTTTAAGGTTTTTCAACATGTCATAACCAATTAATCCGTCAAAGTATTTGTGAAAATTGAAGATGGAAAAGGTTGAAAATCCATCTTCATGGAACTCATCAAAAGTAGGAATTTCAAGGGAATACAAATGCTGAGTTGTCTTATGTACGCTGGTTATGGTGAACGGGTCATAATTTACCCTATACTGTGAGAAGTAATTTTGAACGACATCTGGCGATAAAAAGGACATGTTAGCGCCAGTATCAATGAGTAATTTCAAAGGAGGGTTCTTTATTTGAATATATGGCAGGGCTCTTTGTGTGTAGGTATTTATTTCTATCAAGCGGTCTGGTTTATATGGGTATCTGTGTGAAAATTCTGTTCGCTATTGTCTTCCCCCATTTTTGCGGTTTCGTAGTCTACGCCATGAGTCTCGTACGAGTTTTGCGTCTCAGCTTCGCTGCAGTACAGCTGATTTCGAGGTAAGGTGGAAGAGTAGGAGATGCCACTCATGGGCGTCGGCTTCGGGTAGTTTTTGTTGTGCGGCCTAAACACATTGTGTTGCTGCGAACTCGGGGTTTGAGGTCGGTAATTATTGTTTTGTTGTTGCTGTGGACGATCGTGCTCTGCGGGCGGTAATTGTTATGACTGTAAGAATGCGGTAGCGGGTGGTTTTGTTGGGAGACAGATGGCTTTTGAAAAGGGTTATTGTTCTTGTTGTTTTGGGATTGCGGAAAGTGATTCCTTGCCGGTTGACCTACAGTCCGTGTTTGTAGGTATCGAATGTTTTGCTCTTCCTTGATGTATTGGAGAGCCGTCGGCAGAGTGGTTGGACGCATTGCCCTGATCGTTGAGCCTAGGGGCTCTTTTAGTCCTGCTAAGAAAGTTCTTAGTGCCTGCGCGGTGTAGAATTGTCTTTTCTGTGACCTTATTCCTACGTCGGTATTGTGTAGATTTGTGTAGTTAACTATTATATTTAGTATGTGCATGCACCGGTCGTAAAATGACTGAGGGTCCTCATTTTCCTGCTGCAGGTTTACAAGATCTCTGTTTAATGAATTCTCGTCTCTCTGGTCACCAAAATGCAAGACCAGAGCTTCTTTTACTTGCTGCCACGAGTCACACCCGTGAATGTTAATTGTCTCCTGCGCCTTTCCTTCCAGCTTACTTACTATGCCATTTATTAATATTTTATTAGTGAATGCTGTGGGATTTGTGTGGTCATAAAATTCTGTTAAAATGTCTTCGCTGGTTGAGATGAAACGGTACAGGAGGTCGCTATTTCCATTATATGTTGGTACAGTTTTTAGAGCTAAACTATACATTTGGTGGTTCTGCATGGTTACTATTATTATGTTTTATTTTACTGAATTTTATTAAGAGCTATATCCTTCTCTAAATTAACTAAATCTATGCCTAAAAACTATGTATGTTCCTACCTTATTACAACTTTCTATGAATTATTAACAATATTATCGAATTTAACAATATATAATATCTAGTATAGAAAATGCAACAATATGTGTACAGACAGGCACAAATATAATTAGGTGAGGATATGTAGGGAAGGAATCTGGACTTTGACTTACTGGTACGCCGAAGAATCTCTTGGAGAGGTTGTCCAGGTGATT
Organism: Nematopogon swammerdamellus; assembly: GCA_946902875.1. Taxonomy (NCBI): domain Eukaryota; kingdom Metazoa; phylum Arthropoda; class Insecta; order Lepidoptera; family Adelidae; genus Nematopogon; species Nematopogon swammerdamellus. Next base: position 5,249,163 of record OX336357.1, on the reverse strand, counting down.
CTCGTAGTAGGTATTTGTAGAATAGTTCGCGATGCACCGATCAATTGTTAAAACAAACAACAATCACTGATTTTTAAGTCACTGTTGTCGGTACATCCTACCGACTGCGCCAATTATGTTCATTTGCGTTCACTGATGCAAATGTAACACTGTTTTATAGTTCAATAACTTTTTAAATAATGTCTTGATAATTAAATGAAGATTAAATACTAATTTACACACCTATTTGATGGCTGTGATTTATTTGTCGGCGATGCTTGCTCGACACATTTGAGCCTTCGCGAAGTTGGCAATAGACTGAAGCTCCTGGCTGCAGCTTCGGGGCAGGTACTGATGGAAGACCCTTTCAAGTGGTCCGTCTCTGGAATGCGGCGACGAGCCAGCCACTTGACGTAGATACGTAACACGCGCACGGACCACTACAACACGCCGCCCACGGCGTGTGTCTGCGCACCGGCCCAGCAGCGCATCAGACACCTCGCCCTCCCCGCCCGCACCGGCATCGCCGTGCCGCCGCCGCCTACGCGAACGAGCCGCTTCTTCTCGACCACCCGCACGCCCTTCACCGACGCCCGCCGAGACATCAAAAGGATCATCGAACGATGACGGCGGGCCGACGACACCGTCCCCGCCAATACACCGACGGCGAGGACGACGTCCACCACCGGCACGCTTGGGGCCGTCGGGGTCTCGTACCCCACCTACAGCCCCCGCTACCGATGGTGTAGTGCGCCGTATACGTTGGACTTATGAAATAAATATAAAAGTCATGACGGCGTACTACAGGGCCACACAGGGAGAAACAGTCCGGACTGCTTACCGACCGAGGCTGCTTTCTGAATTTCAGGCTTTGGAATCGACCATCTCTGTTTCAGCCCAGCGCCTATCAGATCAAGTACGGCTCATCCTAAACCGCCATTTTGTAGATGACGCCGTGCTTGACCAACTACGCCTTGATGCGCTCCCCCCTGCCACTGCCACGACGCCCGCACGCCCGGACGCCGCATGCGCCCCGCCGCCGCCTCCGGCGAGAGCGCGGGGTGCTACCGCTGTCGCCACCGTTGCTGATGTGACAGCCGCACCCGTACCGACACCACCATCTGCCGAGGAGGGTGGCGATGTGGTAGGGGGCATCGTAAGTACCCAAGATAATGAGTTCATGAGGAGGACTCTTGAAGAGGCGATTCTGGAGTACCGCTCGGCACCTACACAGACAGGCCGCGGATACCAAGGTTGCCCACGAATAAAAAAAATCTTATTATGGTGAGGATCCTGGATTCGTATCTAAAACAATATATCGAGTCTAGTGTAGATCTCGCCGATACTCACTCGATCTTGTACTGTGGGGCGGTGGCTGCCTGTCGCATGGCGCGTTTGAAATTCGAGAATATATCTAGAGACACACGCGCCAGGCCAACCACCGCTCCCGCGTGGCAGTTACGGCACAGATTACTTAATAGTTACTTCGTAACAGATAAATCACTCCATAGAAAATGTTCCTACCTTCGGGCTTTAATAGCCTACTGTTTCACATCGCCAATCGCTGCGTGCGAAAATGTACCTTAACGATCGAGTGTAAAGTGTTTATTGCTTTGCAGCTGCGCGCAGTTGCGTGGGCGAGCGTCTATGTATACTTCGCGCGGCTGACGAATTTGTACTGAAAAAGACCGCCGGCGGCCCGTCGGGCGGTAGGTAGTTAGCGCGCGCAAGTACATAGAGTGCGTGAGGCCTGGTTACGGATCGAGCGACGTATCGGCGAGGCCAGGATCCTCATCGGAAAGCTATACTGCTTCAGGTCTGGAAATACCAGACCGAAAATCATGCGCTTCGTGACGAAGGCTTTTGGTGGTGCTATATTAAGCCAGACACAGCCAAACTTCCACTCACTAGTCACGGAGCGCATAGATGACCTGAAGCAGCAAATTAGCGCGTGGGCCCAACGTATCCGTCGCTATAGGAAGCGTGTCGACCGTTATCACCAGAATCGTCGATTCCAGAGTGACCAAAGGTGGGTATTCCCGGAACTGGGAGCACCCGAACCACAGAATAGAAAAGAGTACTCCGTACAGAAGCTGCTCTGTACAAACACTCACAAAGAAATAGCTACTCTGCGACGACGCGATAAAGTACAAATTGACTCGCCCAGAGCTGCATGCCTAACCACGATAATTGCCTACATTTCGCTTCTCTTTCTGTCGTGTAACTCTATCTCGAAAGCGCGCCGTTCAGCGCGTTAAGGGCTGTGTCTTTGTGCTGTCTTATTGTGAGGAATAAAATGAAGATGATACCTACCAACTTTTATCGTTCTAGCTACCAACGATATGATATTTAGCTACGGCAAATTCATGCGAACAAATTCATGCATGCGTTAGCGTCACAATTAGTTTCTCACATCGAAGCGTGCATTGCGTGCAACCTTCCAGTGATAGTTTTGTTTGATCAATAAATTTAATGATCAATGATCATCTACAATGTACCTATTATCCTTATACGAATTAGGCCATACACACCACGCTGTTCGGCGTACTAATGTTATTGGCAATATAATAATATCATTTTAAATCAATGACCTCCTACTATATGAATAAATAAATTACTAGAAATAAATCAAAATGCTACTAAACAACACTTACCTTTCTTCTTCTCTCGGCAATGAAAAAAAAGACAAGTTTTCATTTGTCTGTTGACTTTTGCACCCGTCCACTGCACAATAATTACGTGATTTCGACATTTTCTAAATTCGAAAGCGCCACACGCCCGGTCTGGCTGGATAGCGACAGCCCACTGTTAATTGTACATTAGTCGGTACGCCAAGCGGTAGGCATTTAACTCGCGACCTTGAGCGAGTGACGAAGGCCTGCCCGAACCAACTACCGACAGACACGATCCGACCGACTGAGCAAGAAAATGCTTTATTTTGGAAAAACATCTGGTCGGATCCTGTCTGTCACGTCGAGGGTGAATGGATGAGAGTTGTCCAGCGGGTGTGTCAGTCGATAGAACCAATGTCCGCCATAAATATCAGCGAAGAGGATGTAGGTTCTGCAATCCGCCAGGCACTGAACTGGAAATCTCCAGGGCCGGACGGATTGCAGAACTTCTGGCTGAAATGGTTCAGAAGCTGCCACTCCCGCTTGGCTGTTCAATTCCAAGATGCCCTCGACCATCGGGTTCTCCCAGAGTTCATGACTACTGGTGTCACCCACCTGCTCCATAAATCTGGTAGTACTGCGGAACCTAAAAATTATAGACCTATCACTTGCTTGCCTACCATCTACAAGCTCCTGACATCCATTCTGACGCACAAAATATCAATTCACATAAAGGACAATAACATCTTGTCCGTTGCTCAGAATGGATGTCGGGCTGGGTCCCGCGGTACTAAGGAGCTGCTCCTTATGGACATGACCGTTTGTCAGCAGGTCCGACGCAATCGAAAGAACCTGTCTGCTGCCTGGATAGACTACAAGAAGGCTTTTGACTCCGTGCCCCATACATGGTTGCTAAGGATACTAGAACTATACAAAACTGACACGAATATCTGTCAATTCCTTGGCGCATGTATGGAACAATGGAGTACTATCCTTCGTGTACCAGGTGGAGAACGGACTTCGGCTGCAGACGACCGGATTCCCATACGGCGGGGGATCTTCCAGGGAGACAGTCTGAGTCCGCTTTGGTTTTGTCTGGCTCTGAACCCTCTTAGCACTCTGCTTGAGGACTCAGAGCTGGGCTACTGTCTTCGAAGAGGAGGCTCTCGAATATCGCACTTATTTTATATGGATGACCTCAAACTGTTTGCCAAGTCGGACACCGAACTAATGTCGATGATGAAGATAACTGAAGGCTTCAGCAACGACATTGGAATGGAGTTCGGCTTGGAAAAATGTGGGACCATCCATGTGGAACGTGGTGTGATCGTGAACTCCGGCGGCATACAGTTGTCGGAGTCCATGAATGTTCGAGCTCTCTCCGAAGACGAAACTTATAAATATCTGGGAATATCGGAGGCTCTCAGCATACGGGATACGGACATGAAACAATCAGTTAAGGAAAAGTTTTTTCGTCGTCTTACAAAAGTACTAAATAGCCTTTTGTCAGGCGGCAATAAAATTCGTGCCTATAACGGTTGGGTCATGCCTGTGCTCGTATATACTTTCGGTATTCTCAGATGGACTCAGACCGAATTGGACTCGCTGGACAGAAAGGTCAGGACGCTGATGACGAAATCCCGTATGCATCACCCACGATCATCGGTCATGAGGTTGTATATCCCGCGGAAGTGTGGGGGTCGAGGTATGTTAAATGCCAAGAACCTGCACAACCGCGAGGTATGCAATCTCCGTCAGTACTTTTTGGAAAAGACTGATGTTTGTGAGATGCATCTCGATGTCGTCACCAGCGATAAAGGTCTTACCCCGCTGAGCATGGGAAAAGAGAACTGGCGGAAGCCGCTTGTACTGAGCACCGAGGACCGCATGGAAGTATGGAAAGGCAAGGAGCTGCGCGGTAGGTACTTCCGGTCTCTCACGGGACCGGGTGTAGACCAACTTGCTTCCGTGCACTGGCTACGCTTCGGGGACCTCTTCGGGGAAACCGAAGGGTTTGTCTTTGCAATACAAGATGAGGTTGTCAAGACGAACAACTATAGGAAACACATAATGAAGGACGGGACCATTGACATCTGCCGCGCCTGCCACCAACCTGGCGAGTCCCTCAGACATGTGATTTCCGGTTGTTCGCAGCTTGCCAACACCGAGTATTTGCATAGACACAACCTAGTAGCCAGGATTATCCACCAGCAACTTGCCTTAAAGTTCAACCTTGTAGGTACCGAAGTGCCTTACTATAAGTACAATCCGCCGCCAGTTCTCGAGAACGGTCATGTCACACTCTACCGGGACCGGTCCATTATCACAGACAAGACTATTCTCGCGAACAGACCTGATATTGTGATAGTGGACCGGGAGGCAAGGCGCGCAACGCTCGTCGATATCGCCGTGCCGCATGATGGTAACCTCGTCAGTAAGGAAGCAGAGAAGATGTTAAAGTATCTGGATCTACAGCACGAGGTTACCAAAATGTGGCCCGTCGACTCGACGATCGTTGTGCCCATAGTCGTTTCGGCGCATGGGCTGATAGCGAAGAGCCTCGACGACCACCTTGAGAGGCTCTCGCTGAGTGGTTGGGTCAAGGGCCAGATCCAGAAGGCAGGCCTGCTCGACACTGCACGCATCGTCCGGAGGTTCCTCTCTTTGGGACGCGACCATCGGTAGCTTGGGCTCGCCCCGCCGCCGGTGGTGGAAACTCCATTTGTTTTTGTATTAATTTTAGATTTTAAGTTTGTAAATATTATGTAAAATTAATATAAAAAAAATTGTGTAAATAAATGGATAATATAATAATTAATAATTTATAATAGAGAAGAAAAAGAGCTGTCAAACCGACATGTCGGAAAAATTTTCTCTTGAAAAAAAATTGTGAAAGTTTTTGCCTAGGACGAACCAGCCGAGCTGCCGGCACGCGCGGACCCTTCTTCAGAGGCGCAGCGGCCCGCACAGTTGGAGGCACCGTGCCGGCATCACCACTGCCGCCGCTCGGCGTCCCCGGTATGCTCCACCAACCCTACATGCTAGGCAACAGAAGCGGCTGCAGACCACCCGTCACCCGGGACGCGACGCGCGTGATGGAGAGCAGGCTTTGCAGCGACGGCCGGCCGCCGCCGCGCTCGACTTCGACGCCGCCGCCGCCACCGCTCGCCCGCAGCAGCACTCTCCACCCACCGCGTCGCCTTGCCTACCATCGCCCGGGTCGTCCGACACGAGAGCCGCCGTGCTTCTTCACATCCCACACGCACACCCACAGATCAGAGAAGATTTCTGTGCGCACACCCCACCACTCAGCTCCACGCCGCACCGCCGGTGCATTCTATCGACGGCGAAGGTGGAGCGTTGACGTCGGCCGAGCCACAAGAACTACGGCGAGGGCGGCGTCCACCATATCGGTCAGCTTGGTCATCGGGACCTCGCGTCCCGTCTAGTTCCCCCGCTACCGGTGGTGCAGTGCACCCATGAGGCGACGCGCGCGCGAAGAGCGCGACGACGTCGCCGTGCAGTCCGGCGGATACGGAGCTCTCCGAGATGGGGGTGGTGGTGGCCTACGTGTCTAGTACCACCACCTATCGCTCGTAGCTTGCCTCGCGTCATCTCGGAGAGCTCCGTAGCCACGGCCTGCACCCGCCGGCGTGCTTGGAGGCTTGCCTCCCGCCGCCGCCGGCGGCATTACCGTTTTTATTTGTTTGTATTAATTTTGTGTATTTTTATTACTTTTTATAGTTATATAAAGTTACGTAAAATTAATATAAATGTATATTAAAAATGTGAGATAAAGAACATGATATAATATAAGTTCTAAGTAGTCATTTTTTGAATTCGTTCGATGTTTTTAAAAACGGTTCGGGTGTGAATTAGAAGACTACTACATTGATAGCAAATTGCTGGTAAGCTTATTGTGTAGACCAAATTGAGAGGTGAATTATAGTGAAAGAATTGTCTGCCGGAAATGCGTAGTTTCGGAGAAAAAAAATCAAATACAAAATTAATTTTTCATACAAAATATATATTTTTTTTTGGCACCAAAACATTGATTTTGTATATAAATGTATGTAAAACTTCCAAGCACGCCGGCGGGTGCAGGCCGTGGCTACGGAGCTCTCCGGGACGAACGCGAGACTAGCTTCGAGCGATGGGTACTAAACACGTAGCCACCAACACCCCCATCCCGGAGACCTCCGTATCCGTCGGACTGCGGGGCGACGCACACTGTACGATGAGTATGGAGAAGGTTGGTCAAAAATGGAAAATTTCCATCATTATATCGGCCTTCAAAATGTCTATGTAATATAAATTCTTCGTCCGTTTTCTTGCGACTCTCAGCACATGCTAGCACTGGGTTAACATCAGTCCCCGCCCAAGTGCATCTCGGGAGAGGGGATAGATATGTGGTGATGTATGCCTCTTTTTAACCCCCGACGAAAAAAACGGAGGGGTGTTATAAGTTTGACGTGTTTGTGTGTGTGTGTGTGTGTGTCTGTCTGTGGCATCCTAGCTCCCAAACGGATGGACCGATTTGGATGCGTTTTTTTTTATTAGGAAGCTTGATTAATCGGGATGGTTCTTAGCTATGTTTGTAATCAAGTAATTAAGTAATAAAAAAATTTATTCTCTTAAAAAGTGGACCGATTTTCATGCGTTTTTTTTAAAAAGCATGAAATAAAAGTTAAATTACAAATTTAAAAAACCGACCCGACCCTTAAAATGTCAAAAATAATTTCCGTTTACTTACTAAAAGGAGTCGGGGGACCGCTAAGTAAATAAAATATAAAAACTCAGAGCTGCCCAGGAATTTACTTAGCGGTCTCCCGACTCCTTTAAGTAAGTAAACGAAAATTATTTTTGACTTTTTAAGGGTCGGGGGTTTTTTAAATTTGCAATTTTTAATTAATTGGTATATATTATATTTTGTTCCGTCCCATCCCGACTTTCTGCGTAGCGCACCTCAAGTAACAGGTACATATAGCTCGATGGTAGAACTTGTCTGTCGCTGGCCTACACCTCCCTACTTATGTGGTAGTTGGAAAGCAATTAACTGACAACCCTACCCCATTGACCCCAGCAATGCCCACTTGAAGCGGCCCCTCATTAGGCAACACTCGTGCTCTGTAGTTAGAGTGTTTTCGTTTTACGAAGGCACGAGGGGTATGAGGTAGGAAGTGGTGTGAGACCGCGCGGAGCTCAGTAGGGAACTACTCGGTTTGACGGAGCGACGCGGAGACGTGTAGAACGTGTGTACCGACCGGGCACCGAGTTCGTTCTCTACTGAGCTCCGCGCGGTCGCCTCTCGCACCACTTCCTACCTCGTACCCCTCGTGCCTTCGTAAAATGAAAACACTCTACATGCTCTCTCGCGATGCTGAGTTTCTACCTAATACTTTGTGTAGATTGTCAAAGGTGAACTGTTTGTGTACAAAGGGTATGCAAGTTCAAATAATATTTATTTAATTTGAACTTGCATATTATATTATAAAATGAAGAGAATGAAAGGTCGGTCGAAACGGCTATGTAAATAGTTTGTGTTTTCCGTCCAGTTCAGTGTAGCCGTCACGACCGAAGGGAAGCACTGACGTGGCACTAAGTTCACCCTGTGTTATGAGCTGACATCACCGATGTTGTATGTGATGTAGCCAACTGTGTCAGTTTCCATAAAAAAAAAAGCCACAGTTGCATTCTGGGAGTGCCGGCAGAAGTGAAAACAACACCGTAAGATTGCTTAAAAAAAAATACGTTAAATTTAGTAGAACGGACAGACATGCATTTGCTACGGAACCCTACATTTATTATAAAATAACCGTCGGAGGACCTTGGTTGAAAATTGTAAAATTTAGTAGAACGGACAGACATGCATTTGTTACGGAACCCTACATTCATTTTGAAATAAATGTTAAATTTAGTAGAACGGACAGACATGCATTTGTTACGCAACCCTACATTCATTTTGCAGAACTTAGTAGAATGGACAGACATAAACGTGTTAGGGAACCCTACTTAACAGTTGCACTCCGGGAGTGCCGGCAGATCCCGTGCCACTCTAACTTAACCCTTAATGCAATGACTTAAGGTTTCATTTTAAAAATGACGCGGACGCGACATTGTCGCGATGTCGCGAGTTATACATTTTTTACCCACCTAAAAAAGTGCCAAGCGCCGCTAAAGAAGTTTTCACTTCAAAAAACCTTGCGGTTGTGTAGGTTCTTGGTATTAACACTATCGGCCACTCACACTCCACTCCTTCTGTAAATTACATTATTTATCTATGCAGGCACTAATGTACATATTTACTTTAATTTGTAACCTTCGTAACACTTCAACGCAACCTATTTTACAACTTTCAGACAACCTAATTTATTGCCGACGTCCGCTCTCCCTCTCTCTCTCCGACCGACCCGCTCTCTTTTCCTTTCACCCCCCCCCCCCCCCCCTTCGACTCCCCCTGCTCTCCTCCCTGAGACCGAGACGTACGTCACACACAACTATTCAAATGCGGGAAAATAAGGGCACATTTCATGTCTTTACAACGTGCTGTTTTTGTGCGGTGTTAACGCATGTTTTTAGGTAGAATGTCGGGTTGGCGTATAAAATTAACTTTAACATTAAAAATTTAGTTGCGATGACAACCCAAGCTGCGTTCTATTACGGCAATCTGATCATATGACAACATGAAACAGGCGATAAGTTTTGGAGCAGGTAGAATGTATTTTCTAAAGAAAATGTTTTTTTTTTTACGTGATTTTGTTAAAAACCGTTTAAAAACGTCTTTATCCTGCTGCCGGAGGTTTGAACTTCGTAGGATAAGAGGAAGTGGTTCTAATAATTAGAACCACTTCCTTGTTAAAATTATTTGGCTTCCAAGAATTGACCCACACATACTAACAAACCAACATAAAAGGCAAGTTAAATAAAGCTTGTAAAATATTTTAAGCTACTCGTACATAATTTATTTTTCTTTTTATGTAATCCGGTATGGGTGGCTGAGTCGGAGGGGCCAAAGTGCATTCTCCGATCAGCCAATATCACCTCCGAGAAGGTAGGTGCCATACCGGAGACTTCCCTCTCGAAAATTGCTCTAATAAAATTATACTACTGATCCACGACTTCTCATCCGCTGGAGGAAATGATAGGCCTCGATAAGATTTTTTTTGACGTGATGACGTCACGTCTTATAAATTGATGAGCACCGGCTGCACGCACGAAAGCGTGTCACGTTGATATTCAAAGTTACCATGGAAACGTCTTAAGAAGTAAAACTGTCAAGATCAGAAAACAGAAGTTTTGATGGCTAGTCACAAGATGATTAATCTTTCTACTGGAAATAGAAATTACTGATCTTTGATCTATGTACTACGATTATTCCACGTCATCACGTAAAACTATCGTTCGTAAACCGACTTTACAGACAACCAATTTTTTCGAAAACTAGTGCTCCCAAACGACTCGTGTGGTGGGACAAGCAAGGATGCGTATCGATGAGATCTTCATTAAATTCGCGAATCTGCGGCCGTGTCTCCGGCACAGCCCACTCGCTTTTGTTCAACAGTCACAAATGCGTCTATTGTTCATTGTTACACGTCCGTCAGATTCCGCTTTCGTTTTCAGGCTCGCTTCATTCTACCCATACATTGGCGATCTTCTCTATTTTACCTTCACCCTACCGTCAGAAAAGACAGACTAAATTCTCCATTTCAGTATTTAGAGAAAAAATAACGCAATATTGACAATTGTTGTACAACAACAGTACCTCTTTTTTTTCGTTTTTTCGTAAATAAAATAACAAAGTTACATTACAATCCAATACCTATATCCAATACATTACAATACCTCTGCGTTAGTCTGGCGCGCGCCATTTGTCGTGCTCCCCATAAAAAAAAAAAAAAAAAAAAAAAAAAAAAGGTCATTGGGCACTTAAGTATGAAAAATGTACCCACGACCTACAGAAATTAATTGATGTGGGATATTTCGACATACATCTCTGGTTTACGAATATATGGGTCGCATTACCATAAATAATGGGAATTAGACAGAAAATGAAATTCTGTATCTTAGAAAAAATATATTACTGAGGTTTATTTCAACTTGCCTAATATCTACAGGTGCAATCGTACTATCTCACTTAGTACGAAAAATATACCCAGAATCTACAGAAATAAAATAGTGTAGAGAATTTCGATAAATTGTTCATGATGGATAAAATAAAATTCTGTATTTTGTAAAAAAAAGATTTATTTATTTATTTATAAGATTTATTCTATTCCATCAACTCTAGTACGTTAGTACATAATACCTCTTTGTACGCATGGTGTTTTTTAATACAATTCCTTCATTTAAATTCTATTAATTTGTTCTTTGCAATAAATATCTTCAACTTTTAAATCACTTGTTATATTTTATTCCCATGGTTTTTTAAAATAATTTTTACTTAAAATGAAAAGTGGGATATACCTTATTAATTTAAAAGTAATTTTGTTTCTGTAGGCAAACCTTCACAAATTGGGTCGGATTGTGCCCAATGACCCTTGTCTTGAACTTACATTCGTCCAAATTTCATACAATAATGCCTGGTTGACACGATGCGAGTTCACGCACGAGAAATGCTTCTCGAACGCATTCACGCACCGTGTAGACAGTTCTCGCAAGCTCGCATGCGTGCACGAACGCAGCTTCGTTCGCGCGCGAACGAGTTCATGCATGTTTAGTTGGCGTTCGAGAGGAGCGTCTCGCACGAAGTTTGTTGGTGCAAAAAAGTTTTTTCTTAGTGGTTTTTGGTTGTTTACGGCACCATGACAAAGTGGACTGATGTGCAAATGATTTAGTTATCTTTATATAATATACTTATCCATTTCCTTATCCACATAGAACAAATTGTGACAAGTTCGAGCGCAGTCTAACTGCCATATGAATGATCAATAAACAACAACAACAACAACAACAACAACAATAGATCTCAGATGACTCCCTTCTTATATTACTAGGTGGTAGGGTTTAACCCGCCCGGGTTGGTACCACCGCACTGAATGAAAGGTCAGTCGAAACGGCTACCTATGTAAATAGTTTGTATTTTCCGTCCAGTTCAGTGTAGCCGACACGACCGAAGGGAAACACTGACATGGCACCTAGTTCACCAATGTGTTATGGGCTGACATCACGGATGTTGTAGGTGATGTAGCCAACCGTGTCAGTTTCTATAAAAAAAAAAGATCTGTTCTGTGTTTTCTTCTTTATTTTGTTTCTTTTCAAACGCCGTGTTATAATAAACGCTAAAATTGTACCAATACACGCCAAACCTTCGTCTACAGACTCCATTTTTGCAACTGTCAAAACAGAGAAACACAGACGAGCTCGAACGAGATGTGGAATAGTGTAAACAGTTCCACGAACGCTTCACGAATGCGAGTTTTCTCGTTCGAGAAGGCGGCATGCTTCTCGTGCGTGAAATCTCGCATCGTGTCAACGTACCATTAGATACAGTCTGGTGACTGACGTGTTGATTTAGTCCCTGCAGTATGCTACTCGTGAATGTGTGAGTAGCTGTGTATACAGATCTACCTAGTCGCAAACCGTGTTGGTAGTCTGCTAAAGTTTTGTTCATTTCTAGATAGTTCATTAGTCGTACCTGCATTACCTTTACGAAATCTGTAGAAAAGACGGGAGAATTGATAACGGTCTGTAATTTTCCGTTAAACTTTTTTTAACCTTTTTTGTACAACGGAACCAGTTTTGCTTTTTTCAAGTTATTTGGAAATACCCCAGTCCACTTCCAATATTGGTGTTATACATTGTTTTATTAAAGTGGACGGAAATATAATTATTAATGTCCGGTGTTTTTTTATTATTTAGTGATTTCATAATTTTGCTGACTACAATTTCATTTGTTGGGAAAATGTAGAATGATATAGTTTTTCGATTTTCGTTTTGGAATAGTACCTATGTCGTATCCCGATGTAGAGTGCGGGGGAATGCTTTGCAATAGATTTTGTGCGACGTTTGCATAGTACGTGCCAAACCTATCTGCTACGCTAGAGGGTTCGCTAAATTGTTTCTCCATCATCACCATAGAGAATAGTATTTTATCATTTCCAGTCTCACCTTATACTATCTTCCATATGGTCTTCGATTTATTTTTACTTGAATTAATTACGTTTTTTAACAGGGTGTTTGGTAATTCGATACATTCCTTCTAAGGGGTCATTTTAGAGCTAATTTGCAACAAATTTGTCCCAATAAACTATGGGTCGAAAATGCATAGTTTTTGAGTTATTAAGGTTTAAATTTTTTTTTTAATTTTCTGTCTTGTTACCAAAAAATGATAATTATAAATAAAATAACTAATCCACTCTGGGTACCTAACCAGCTATTTTCTAATAACAGACGAATGAGAGACTACTTTAAAAAATATGTGCGCTGAAAATATCCTTAATCTCAGAAATAAAAGGTCATAAATCACAGGTTATGCAAAAAAACCCCACTAAATTTATTTAAATCGCCTTTCGCCAAAATTTGTAAATTAGTAATTAGTAAAACGAATTCCACGTTGTTGATTCCTTGTTGTTATTCTAAATTGTTCGTTATTTTTGAGTTGTGCCTGCAGTAATGGCTGCATTCACTCGTGAAGAATACGCTGATATTCTGTTATGCTATGTATTTTGCGACGGCGGCGTTGACGCTGCGGCCCTTATGGAATACACGAATCCTTACCCTGATCGTCGTATACCTAATGTAAGAGTGTTTTCTGGGACATAGCGGCGCCTCCGAGAAATCGGCAGTATTAACCGAAGGCGGGCAGATGCTGGCAGACCAGGTGTTATTCCGCCTGAAGATGGGGAGGAAGTATTGGAGTTTTTCAGAAGAGATCCTACTACTTTAACTAGAGCTGCAGCCTTGGATTAAGCCAGTTTTAAGCCAGGTTTATTGTACATACAGCACGGCTGTACCCATTCCACTGCACGCCCGTGCATGCTATCGAAGAGGGAGATCCTGCTAGAAGGATGGATTTTGTCGTTTTATGATAAACATCGACCTAGACAGCCGCAATTATTTAAGTAAGATTTTGTGGACGGACGAATCGAAGTTCCCGCCACTGGCTTAATCCAAGGCGCCTGGCTGCAGCTCTAATGATAAGTATAGTTTACTGACGGTACTTAACCAGTATAATACAAATTTATACTGGTTAAGTACCCAGAGTGGAGTAGTTATTTTATAATTATCATTTTTTGGTAACAAGACAGAAAATAAAATAAAAAATTAAAACCTAAATGACTCAAAAACTATTGATTCTCGACCCATAGTCTGTTGGGACAAATTTGTTGCAAATTAGCTCTAGAATGACCCCTTAGAAGGAATGTATCGAATTACCAAACACCCTTTATAATTAGATTTTTCTTTGTCAATGTTGTTAATGTAACTGTTTTTTAGGTTGTTTAGTATAGCCTGATATTCTTTTGTTTTATAATTACTCATGGAATCATTACATTGCAATTTGTTTTGAATATCGTGCAAGGTCTCATTTGACAATATAAAAACGAAATTTAAAAAAATATTATTGCACTTAAAAACATACCTACAGAAGGTAGTTTTTAGTTACAAAAAATACAATTTACAAATGAAAAATTGGGCCAAAAATCTTATTAAACTACTTGATCGAATTTGAGCTTTGCAGAGCATTTTTGAGTATTACTACTCAAAAATCTAGTACAAGGATAAAAACGCACGTTGCAAACCGCAACGTTTAGAAGATGGCCGCCCGCAAAGTGAAGTATTTACATAATTGTTTCAGGTGAAGTCGCTTCATGGTACACTTATTCAAACATATTATTTGTCTCTCCTGCCCGCATGAGCCCTTTGTGCAAATTTCGCTTTCCTTCCCGACATCTGAAGTTACTAAAGGCGACACGTTACATGTGCGTCCTTTCAGATATGTATGAGACAAGTAAGGAACATTAAAATTTCATTTTCTTAACGTTCACATATGTTCCTTGACTTCCTTCCTTCCTTACATTATGCAGGATGTATTACTGCATATCGAGTAAATTATTAAGATATTAATTTTTTAAATTTACTTTTTCGTTATATTTAAAACATTACACCGTGTGGTGTGAGACGCTAAATACAACACGAAGAAATGTTTGTATGTAAGCAAAATTATAATTTATTCATTCACTGAAGTTTGCTTTTTGCACGAAGCAAAAAATCTTTAGGAAATTGTAATTTCCTCTACATTGTTTGCTTCGTTGTGTCATAAAAAAAGGTAATTCCGCTATCGGCTTTTGTTTGCCTATGCCTCATTTTAATAAAGCATTATATTTTAATTTTTTTATTAAAATTTCAGAGTTTTTCTCGTAAATAGTTCGTAAGAGGTTGATGACGTCATCGGGTGGGATTTAATCGCTCCAATAAAGCTTTTGCAAATGTGTTCCTGGTCTATAATTAGAGTTAGACAAGGTGGAGTTAGACAGACTATAGCAATGAACACACACACTCTCTGTCTCTCTCCCGTCCATACTATACTTTCTTGGATACTGCTCAGCCTTAAGGCTATTTAGCATGATGGTATAATGGTATATCTATCTATAGTCTATATTGAGCCTGAAGAACTACTCTTTCCATTGGTGCAAACCGCATCAAAATCTGCTCTGCGGTTCCGGTGTTAACCTCAAACATACATACAGACACATTCCCTTTTTAACCGACTTCAAAAAAAGGAGGAGGTGAGAACCACCTCCTTTTTTTACCCGACTGCGCGACGCAAAGGAGGGTAATGTGTTTATCAGCCTATGTATGTATGTATGTATGTATGTATGTTTGTTCCTTTGTGGCACACTAGAGACCAAACGCGTGGGCCGATTTTGATGATTCTTACGTCAATCGATTTGTCTTAATCTTGCGAGTGTCACTAAAGACATGACAGTAATCAAAATTCAATATGGCGACAACTAGGTGCCATATTGTGAAAAAGAAAAAAATTAAAGTTGACTATCTATGTTAAGTGGGGTATCGTTGAATAGGTATTTGAAAATGATCTCTAGGTTTCTCTTATCATTTTTCATTTCGAATGACCATTTAGGATCAATAACGATTTAAAGTTGGTTAGCAGCCATTCTCACCCTTATAATAATAGAGCTGTGATAAAGTTCTTATTATACAGGATGCTCGGCATATCGGCCGACAAATTTTTTTTGTAGGTAAGTGGGGTCATTTGCAACGTTTTGACCTAACATACCTTTTGTCAGGTGTCACGTGGTATCGAGATACGATTTTTTTTTCTTTATTTTTGAAAATTAGCAAAATCCCAGCTTTAAACCCTTGTAACTTCTTTGTTCATGTTTGTATCAGCACGAAATAAAATTTATTGAATTTTACTATGTATCCTTGTTTTAGTAAACCAAGGATACATAGTAAGTGTAGGCGCCTGCGGTTGCGCATATTCAGCGTCCTCAGTTTATTTAAAATGGATGTAATGCGAGCACGTCTCTTAGGCCGCTCGCATTACCTCACACACGAGTTCTGGACACGCTGAATATGCTTGGCCGTCCTCTCGAGGATGCAAGGACCGAAAACCACGTCGCAGTAATTAAAGTTGGACAGAACGAGTGATTCAGCCAACTGTCTCCGAACCTCCACACTGACACAGTTCCGCAATTTGTACAGACTTTTAAGTTTGCCATATGACCTGCGAATTAGTTGCTCCACGTGGGCTTCAAATTTCAGCCCGCCGTCAATCAACACGCCGAGGTCCCTGGCCGATGTCGCGATGGGTATGGGAACGTTGTTTAACTTGAAACATGTACTGAATTGCATCATTTTACTGATCGCGTGCTTGGTCCCCAGCACAACTATTACGGTTTTATTCGTGTTCAGGCGCAAGCCGCACTGCTCTGCTCTGAATAGGACTTATGACCTCCGAAAGTCCCGAGAACGAGTAAAAATATTACAGAATCTTAGTTTCTTAATTCATTTAAAAAAAGACTGACAGCATTTTCTTTTAAAAAGTTCGCTAGTTTACGCCCTTTCCAACGGTATACCAAATTTCATACAAATAATTCACTATGTGGTCAAAATTAGGGACATAGACCAGAATAGAACGACAACACGGGCACTTTGTAACAGGACCACTTACTTATCGGTGGTCGCTTCCCGTACTGAGAGCGTTTTCCGGAGCATTTTCAAATTTAGAACATGTACCGGTCGCGCGGGCACTTTGTTCAATTCTCCAATATTAATGTTTAGACTTTTGCAAATTATCTCTAATTTTGATCACATAGTGAATGATTTGTATAAAATGTGGTATACCTTTGGAAAGGGCGTAAACTAGCAAAATTTTTAAAGAAAACGACGCTCTCAATTGGTGTTGTTTTTTTTTATGAATTAAGAAATTAAGATTCTGTCATCTTTTTACTTGTTCTCGGAACTTTGGGAGGTCATAAGTCCTTTTCATGGTATTAACTTCATCAAATAATTTTTTTACTAAAACAAGGATACATAGTAAAATTCAATAAATTTTATTTCGTGCTGATACAAACATGAACAAAGAAGTTACAAGGGTTTAAAGCTGGGATTTTGCTAATTTTCAAAAATAAAGAAAAAAAAATCGTATCTCGATACCACGTGACACCTGACAAAAGGTATGTTAGGTCAAAACGTTGCAAATGACCCCACTTACCTACAAAAAAAATTTGTCGGCCGATATGCCGAGCATTCTGTATAATAAGAACTTTATCACAGCTCTATTATTATAAGGGTGAGAATGGCTGCTAACCAACTTTAAATCGTTATAGATCCTAAATGGTCATTCGAAATGAAAAATGATAAGAGAAACCTAGAGATCATTTTCAAATACCTATTCAACGATACCCCACTTAACATAGATAGTCAACTTTAATTTTTTTCTTTTTCACAATATGGCACCTAGTTGTCGCCATATTGAATTTTGATTACTGTCATGTCTTTAGTGACACTCGCAAGATTAAGACAAATCGATTGACGTAAGAATCATCAAAATCGGGCCACGCGTTTGGTCTCTAGTGTGCCACAAAGGAACAAACATACATACATACATACATACATACATACATAGGCTGATAAACACATTACCCTCCTTTGCGTCGCGCAGTCGGGTAAAAAACAGCCCAAAACACTGTACGATAAACTCACCTGGTTGGGAGATTCGCACTGCTACGGCACGAGATCTGTGGGTAAACTGCTGGAAGCTTCTAGGCACAGAGGCGCCGCATTTGAAGGTTCCTTCAAATATGCGGCAACTCGGTGTTGGAACCTCCTTAAGCTGAGGCCTCCTCTCAGAGAGATTACTAATTGTAATACATTCAAATGTAAATTGAGGAAATTAATATTTGACCAACAGTTAAAAATGTTATTGCTATAAAATCAAGGCCCTATGCCTCCAAAATGTATTATTATGACGTGCGGACCGACAGACGGACGGATGGATGGTTGTGTTTGTTATTGTGTTTTGTGTACTGTAACTTTAAGACTTCTTCTTCTCCTTTTTCTCTGGTTGTTATGTATATGTTTGTGTTAGGGTATATTAGAATATTATTTGTGTTGTGTACTTGGGCCTGACTTAAAATCAGCGTCCCTCTCACTGGCCCTGGACTCGGTGGTGAGGGACAAAGGCTGTGTCAGGTCCAATTTGTCTTGTCCGTATTGTGTTTTTATTATTGTATCTACTGTGTGTGTAGGTATTGGATGAGATAAATAAACTCATTTCATTTCATTTCATTTCATTTCACTTCACTTCATTTCATTTCATTTCTATTCATTGTATTAACTTCATCAAATGATATTTTTTCTAGAATAAGGATACATTATAAAATCCAATAAATTTTATTTCGTGCTGATACAATCATAAACGAAAAAGTTACAAGGGTTCAAGACTGGGATTTTGGTAATTTTCAAAAATAAAGAAAACAAATCGTATCTCGATACCACGTGACAATCATTAATAATAATCAATAAAATTATCAGTAGTTTAGACCACCGAAAGCTACTTAATAATCACCACGATATTAAATTTCTCAATGAAATGACAAGATTACGAAATTTACGGTCTTATAATCCTAACTAAAAAGTGTAAAATAAAAAAAGTTTATTTAAAAAATAAAAAAACCCGACTGCGTAAAAAAATAACTTTAAATAAAAACTGAAAAGAAAAAAAACAACTCTAATGCGGAACATAGCGACTTTTTACAGTCGGGACCCATTATTGGGAAAATGTCAATGGGTCCCGACTGTTAAAGTCGCTATGTTCCGCATTAGAGTTTATTATTTGTTCTATTATATGTGTGTATCGATCATGAAACTATTTCAATGGTGTAGTTATTCAATATTACTTAACAGAGTTCTAGACTACTGCACTTGTTTTTTTTCTTTTCAGTTTTTATTAATTAACTAATTCCAAACTATACCTAACAATTACCTCACAACTTTCGACTGCGTGAACCGATTTTGAAAATTCTTTTTTTATTTGAAAGCTGGTGCTTCCCGTATGGTCCCATTTCAATTTGGTCAAGATCGCATTGGAAAGCGAGGCGGAAGGCCGAGCGATTCCGCCGAGTACATTAATAGCAAAAAATTGCTAAGAAAAACTGTGAAATAAAAAACTACCTATTTAAAAAAATATAAAAACCGCCTTCAAACATGTATGTAATAAATAAAAATGGAACCCTAGAGTTGAAGGCGGCTTGCTTTAGCAAGCAAAAATCACCGACCGCCTTCAACTCTAGGGTTCGTTTTTTTTTTATTTCATACATTTTTGAAGGCGGTTTTTATTATCAAAAGTAGAGATAGCGATTAATGTATGTATACTGCCACCCACAAGGACATTCTTACTTATAGCTTATAGGTGAATACATATTTATCTGACCACTATTTACATTACATCTGGTCAAGCTTGCATTTATCTAGACTAATATTATAAAGAGGTAAAGTATTTAAGTTTGTAAGTTTTGTTTGATGTAGGAGGAAATCTCCGAAAATACTCATCCCATTAAAAAAAATATTTGATCAATATTTATAATGGACTTTCAGGATGGGCATAGGCTATACGAGCGAAGCCGGGGTCATAATACATACAGTTTACTTTTTCCCCGACTGCGCGAACCATAGTTTTTCGAATGTATATGTATGCATGTCTATTTCTATGGCACGCGCTGTAACCTAAACTGCTCGTTGGATTCCAACGTATCAGGTGTCGTTAGATTCGTATTAATGGTGAAAGTGCTAGGCTATAAAAAAAATTCACAATTCAAGATGGTGGCTGTCAGGCGCCAATCTTGTCAAACTTTGAAAATAGTTTTTCTTCGAACCCCTTCGAGTGGGCTATCACTGTCAACAGCTCGAATAGGCGAATTAAAAATAATAAAAAAAAATTAAAAACCGCCTTCAAAAATGTATGAAATAAAAACAATAGAAACCTAGAGTTGAAGGCGGTGCTAAAGAAGGCTACACAAATCACAAAGGATATCATCCACAAAATTTTGTTTTCTTTCATGCATCGTTTTTGCTTGCTTTAGCACCGCCTTCAACTCTAGGGTTCTATTTTTTTTTATTTCATACATTTTTGAAGGCGGCTTTTATATTTTTTTAAATAGTTTTTTATTTCACTGTTTTTTTTTTTTTGTAATTTTTTCCTATTAATGTACCTCGCTTTCCAATCCCATCTTGACCAAATTTGAATGTGAAGCACCAGCTTTCAAATAAAAATAAAATCATCAAAATCGGTTCACCCAGTCGGAAGTTCTGAGGTAACAAACATAAAAAAAAAACAAAAAAATACAGTCGAATTGAGAACCTCCTTCCTTTTTCCTTTTTTTGAAGTCGGTTAAAAATAGAAATTTATAAAACCCGATTGCTATAAAAATTAAGGAAACAAGGAATGATCAGTTGAAAATGCTGTAGTCGGGCTATCTGTCTATTCCAATCAAACTACACGCCCGAATACAGCATGTTCTACTAAACCGAAACCCTAGATCAGCGGTATCCAACCGTAGTACGCGGGCGCGCCCGGTAGCATATTTCCAAAGTCTACTACGCGAGTTGCTCTGATTGGTGGAGAGACGAGTCTGGCTCCGGCTCCGACACCCCCAGCGAACCTAGCGGATAAAACGTTCAACATCTGATTGTTAACTGAATCCGATATTCGTATGGTCATTTATGTACTTTGGTGGCTCAGTGGTAGATTGTAGGGTTTTTATTTTTTCGATCTCGGCCATGAGTTGGTGTCCCTTTTGCCAAAATTTGTTTTGTTTTTTTTAAGCAATGTTAGGGTGTTAGGTTATGGTTATTTTTTTTTATAACCACCTAAGAAAACTTTTTTTTTCGGAAATACTTCCGAAATTTATATTTCTCGCCAAAGTTCCTACCTCACTGAGAACGACCAATCAGAGCAACTCGCATACTAGACTTTGGAAATATGCCGCCCGGTAGCACGCGGCCTTATTTTTAGGCGCCCGCACACAGACGTTCCAATAAACATAGACATTGCAATAATACAACATAATAATAAAAAAAAAAATTTGAAATACGTTGACTCCAGAACACGTTAAAAATGGCCTTACGCTGTCATGCGTATGGAATGGATTATACAACGTGTCCCAAAACTCAACGTCAAGCGGGAACCAGGGAGTAGGCCAGTTTATGACTACCCAGGGAAAGTTAAGAAAAAAAATCGGAGTCATTTGTTTTTTATGATAGGAGCATTTTTTGAAAAACGTTGAAAATTGACATCTCGTACAACATTCTTAGGTACTACGACTAAAAATATGCCAATATAATTGTTAATTTTTTTTTATTGGTAGCCGAAATAACTCTGCTATTGATCAGTATCCTAAATAAACCAAAATGCCCATAGTTATATCACAAAAAAATATTAAGTAAAATTTTTTCTTCAAATTTTCAAAGATAAATATTTTTAGTTTAATTTGCCACTTCATAGTATTAAAAAAATGTACGCACACTACTATGGCAAGTTTTCAAAAAATTTGGCGCGACTAATCAAGATTTCAAAATAATATAATACCTCCCACTTCATGCTTAAAAAAGACATGGTACTTGCCAACATAAAATAATACCTTACTCAGTGAAAATTGCCTTCAGTGCCTATGAGACATGATGCATGTTAGAATTTAGATAGATAGGAACAGATAGTGATGACATTCCGCAATTTTCAAAGGAAAAGAAGTTTAAATGAAACGAATGATAGATTAAAAAAAAAAAAATTACTTACTCTAAATAAAATGTTCGAACTGTCTGCCACCGGCAATAATACACGCGCGACACCGCTTAAAAACGACCTTTTCACCAATCGTGCCTATCCTCGTAAATTGAACTGTTGGGCAGCCTCCGAGATTCCTCGACGTAGTTCGCCAATTGTTGATATGGGTTTCGAATAAACGTTGTCTTTCAGGCAACCCCAGTAAAAGAAGTTCAGCGGATTTAAATCTGGAGAACGGGGCCGCCATAAAATTGGACCAAGGCGCCCAATCGAACGGTCTGCATACTCTTGGTTCAGATATTCTCGGACTGGATGGGCATAATGTGCAAGGCAACCATCATTTTGGTACCACATTGTAAGTAAAATGTTAAATGGCACATCTTCTAGTAGATCTGACAGATGATTTTGAAGAAAATCTAGGTAAACTTCACCATTCAAGTTTCTTGGCAATTCAAATTGCCCAATAACTACAAGTTCAATTTAAATTGATACTGAGACTTGTCTTCCCTCATAAGATGCGGATTCTCGATACTCCAACAATGCAGATTGTGCTTGTGATTTTTCAAATAATTCGAAAAACTAACTGTCCCTCCTTCTCTCCACACTATCATCACTCTAGCACTGAAGGCAATTTTCAGTGAGTAAGGTATTATTTTATGTTGGCAAGTACCAAGTCTTTTTTAAAGCATGATGTGGGACAGTGGGAGGTATTATATCATTTTGAAATCTTGATTAGTCAGTCACGCCAAATTTTGTGAAAGCTTGCCATAGTAGTGTACGTACATTTTTTTTATACTATGAAGTGGCAAAGTAAACTAAAAATAATTATCTTTGAAAATTTGAAGAAAACAATTTTACTAAATATTTTTTTGTGATAAAACTATGGGCATTTTGGTTTTATTTGGGATACGGATCAATATCAGAGTTATTTAGGCTCCCAATAAAAAAATATTAACAATTCTATTTGAAAATTTGTAGTCGTAGTACCTAAAAATGTTGTACGAGTTGTAAATTTTCAACATTTTTCAAAAAATGCTCATATAATAAAAAACAAATGACTCCGATTTTTTTTCTTATTTTTCCCTGGGTAGTCATAAACTGGCCTACTCCCTGGTTCCCGCTTGACGTTGAGTTTTGGGACACGTTGTATATATAATCCATACCATACGCATGTCATGCGTATGGTATGGATTATACAGGGTGTTCGGCACATCGACCGACAAAATTTTTTTGTAGGTAAGTAGGGTCATTTGCAACGTTTTGACCGATGACACCTTTTGTCAGATGTCACGTGGTATCGAGATACGATTTTTTTTCTTTATTTTTGAAAATTACCAAAATCGCATCTATAAACCCTTGTAACTTTCTTGTTTATCTCTTCAGCGTTCTTTTCAGCGTATCTCGATACCACGTGACATCTGACAAAAGGTATCATGGGCCGAAACGTTGCAAATGACCCCATTTACCTACAAAAAAAAAATTTCGGTCGATGTGCCGAACACTTTTGTGCCGAACACCGATTTTGTAAATTTTTCTGAATTAGCCAAGGTATTCCATTAAAATGTATATGTAAACGTCATACATACTCGTAGATACTGTCCCTACTTGAAGGTGCCCGCTCGGCTTGACTGAATAATGGAAGTAGCAGGGGCACCACTGCCCTAGATCGACTGGGTTATAATTTATAGGTAGTTTGCGACGCGACCCAATAATTTGTCCACAGGGTCAGCGAAGACGTGTGTGATAGGATTCTGTTCGCGTAGGTATTTATAATTTTAGAGCTTACCTACTCTAACTGTGTACTTTTATCAAAGTGTATACGTACATTAACACAATTTCTTTTGACCTACCTCAATAAAGCAGCTGAAACATATTATTACAAGGCTTAGAAAAAACTACAAGCATGCGTATATGAAAGTAGTGTATAATTGGGCAAGCTAGATCTCATTTCATTCGATCTAGCTAGCCCAATATACACTTTTTTAAATTAACTATAACGAACAACGACTAAAGCTTAAACTAACTTTAATATATTTAATTAATACATGGTATAACCAAACATGATCTAACGAGAGTTTTAATTCTCCTATCTAAGTGGAAAAAACAAACGAATACTTTACATTTACTCAATCATCTGTGCAACCCCATCTGTTTTTTTTTTTTTGTTATATTTTAAAAACTAGCTAGAACAGATTCAATGATTGATGAATAGTGCAAAAAAAACTTGTGACATTTATGTCAACTCTACTTATATTGTAATTATTCCCAAACCCCTAACCTTTTATAATGTTATCTATTTTATATTTAATATTCAAACTAAGGTATTCTTTATACATATAAATGAAACACCGGAATTACTTGTTCTTATTATTTTTATTTAGACAACTACAAATAATAAAAAATACAAAATTACCCATAAATCTAACTTACGTTAAATATTATACAAAATTATATTTTAAAACATTGTCGAGCATTTCCATTTATACCTTTTTAATTTACCGTATCTCTATCAAAATCAACTTCGTAACACCATTCCGCTAAACACATGACATTTTTTAGAGCACAATGGTTCTTATGACTAATACAATTATATTTATCCGAATCCTTACAATAAGTTTCAGCTAATTTCTTAAAATTAGGACAATCAAACGATTCCAGGTTTACAACATTATCATTATTACACAATCTCTTTATCCAGGCTGCTTTTTCAATGCCTTTACAGTATAAAGTCTTGTCTTGTAAGTATGGTTTAACGTAATTGTTGAATTCATTCGTGTTCAAAAATCCTTCCCTCCATGATATTCCAAGATTCTTTTCTATCCAGCGCACTTGTCTCTTTTCTTCATTGGTTAGTTTCCAATAAGGAAACGGTGGCTTCAAAATAAAAACTTCGGTTTTTCCGTATGAAGCTATAGCCAATTCTTTCAAAATAAACTCGTTGCCAGACGTTTTGAAACCTTGCACGTCTACGATAATATGAGCAGACATGATTACTAGCAGTAATTAGTTTCAGCGTCCGGCTCGACTGCAACTTTTCGCAAGACTGTTAATATTTTAATGTAACTCGGTTATAAAAGGTAGAAATTAATTCATCACACATTTAGTGTCAACATCATATATTTTGTTGAGCTATGTATATGACTAAAATGTTAAGTTGTGTGTATGATGATTATTTCTGAAATACCTATTTCATGCACGTGTACAAATATAATTTATGACTCATCAGTAATTTCAAGAATTTTAAACTTGTATTATGTTTGATGATAAATTCTCAGTATTCATAAAAATGGAAAGTGTGAAAAACAAATCATAAGCTTAATGGTCAGTTATAGATTAAGGTCTTGCTTGTACACACGTTTCTCTACATCATCATGACATCGGTAAGATAAATATTTTTCTTTTTTAAAATATTACCTATAAATAAAAAAATTCTAGAGGTATAATTATTTTTAGCACTTTAGAAATTTAATAAAATTAACTGAATTAATGTTATTATTTTTTATTTTCAGATCAAGCAAACAGAATGCATCGATTTGTGTAAGAAACAGAAACAAAAAAGAACTAGGAAAGATCAACTGCAAGCTTTGTCGTCGTATGTAATGGCACCGGCACAGACTAGGGGGCAGCAGTTAATCAAGATACAAATTTTTGATGTTCTGCCCGATGGGCTCGATACTTGTGAAGTGCCATCAATTCAAGGACAATATGTTGTGCAAGGAGCAGGTTTTGATGAAATTCTGGATACTACTGAAAGAGTTTTAAAGTTAATTTCCAAAAAAGTGATTAATTGTAATTTTGCATACTGATGTTTAAAATAAAAGCGTATTTACAACTCAAAGCGTTTTATTTAAATAAAAAACACGCAATGACAAAGAAAGGGTTAAAAGCACTAAAGGTACACATAAAATAAACACAGTATATTAATATTACAGAACATAATTTCTGAGACTTAATAATTAATTACAAATATTACCCTTTAAATAATAACATGTATTGGTAAACAAAGGGTTGCAATCATGAAAGATACACATAAAATAAACACAGTAGGTATATTAATATTACAGAACATAATTTCTGAGACGTAAATTAGAACGATGTTTGAATCAAAACATAGTTCGGTAATGCCCCCAGGGTAATGTACTATACTTATTTTTGAACAATTGTCGTTTATCATCAGATCTATTGAGAACTGTTTTGTTTATCTCTTGAGTGTATAACACGTGTTTCATTGATCGAATTGTTAACATTTTACGTTGTAGAGACTCGTCGCTATCGAGAGCCTTCCTATATTCTTTTCGGTTTATTAATTTTGTTGCAGATGGGGTGACCCCTTTAGCTTTTTTAATAGAGAATTCAGGTGTTTTAATGCAGTATAATTTTGCTCTCAACCCTATAAATTCCTCTACGGGAAGACCACCCAATTCATCTTTGAATAGTCCTGGTATTTTGTCGTGTACGCGTGGGATATTATAAATATTGTCTTTTGAGAAATTGCTTGTATCAAAAAATGATATATTTTTTTTCATGTCTTTGTAAAAATCATCGGTATGTACATGATATAAAAGACTGTCAGTATCAGTGTAACACAACTTGATATTACTATCATACAGAGGCTTCATTACAGAATAATGAAAATTATATAAATGAGTTTTGGCCAATTCTAAGACGGTGAACCCGATATAAATAGGTCTGTCCAAAACAATTTCAGTCGGGTTCAGCTGAATAGCGACCAAATTTTCAGAAAATACAGAGATATTTTTGAAGTTAGGTCGAGAAATCAATTTACCTGCCCCGAGAACTTTGTTCGTCAGATTTGTATGGTCTCTCCATACATTTGCTAACTTCACATCGACTTGATTGCGTTTATTTTCAATGGTCTTTCCAAATATTGCATTATTATATAATTTGAAGTTGTCCTTTTCAAATTCTGACTTAGCTTGTTTGCGTAGAAAAGTATTAAGCTCGATATATTTCTTTAAAAAATGTGTTTGTGTAAATGTAAGCACCCTGTGAATTTTTTTTAAAATTAAACCGTTATGTATACAAGCTTTCAAATGAATATAATGAATAACGTATTTGTTCTTGTTGTATAGACTTGCAATGAGTTTATTATTTGTACCATTAATGGGGGTGAATTTCTCAGGAGCAAATGGTAAATCTGCATGAGCGTCGTGGAGATATTCAGGATAATCCATGTCGACTTCCAGAATATATCCCACGTCTGAGTCATCGTCCACATCGCAAACATTAAATTTCTCAACTTCATTCACGCTCAGAAATCGAAAGTTGGCTATAGGCAATTTCCTCATCATTACAAAACCGTACAAGTTATTACAATCTAGATACACCAGGAAAGACGTTCTTTCGTTTTTATCATAATCTGATAAATATCTATTATTTGCTTTAGCATATCGCAGTATACTTTGGGCGAGACCTCCGCGAACGCCTTTTTCTAAAAATTCATATATTTCCAAATCTGAAACTAGTTCCAGTTTTACCTTTGTGTACAACAACATTGCGTCCCAACTTAAACCTGGTGATGTAATATAATAAGCTGGATCAAGTTTGTAAAATTCTAAACTCATCTCTCGAAAATTTTCAAATACGTCACACAGCAAAAGTATGTCAGATTTTAGGTAGAGGTCTGTATATTCTCCAAAGTTTCTTACACCAAAAATGTGCCAGACATTCTGGGCATGATCATATTCACTTTGCGTAATATGTGTTCCAGTAAGTCTGTTATAAAAATCTGAAATATTCGGTAACGTAGTCTCTTCATATTTGTCGAGCGAATCCATATAATCATATGGATAGACACCTTTTTGACGTAATAGGTTGAAAAGATCTGAATCATTAAATATCCGTTTTAAATGTTTGAAATCATCACTTTTTAAGCTTTTACTGAGTTTCTCAAGGCTTGAACTAAGAAATCTAAAAGAATCTATAAATTTCATTTGAGCAAACCGACCATCACCTAGTGGTAAAAACTTCGTAAAACTGATATAATTTTCTTTGTTCTTCGGTATGACTTTTATACGTCCTTTCGTATTTGCTAATTCAGTTATAAACAAGTGACAATCGTAACCCGATAAGTTATGAAAAAATATCGGTATGAAGGGGCATTTGCGAAGAACTAAATTACATTGAGAATGGGCCGGCCCGCGAAATTTACCTGTTAAATGATCATGATCGCTAACACAGTCACCTAACAGCAGTTCCTTACAGATGTAACATTTCTCAGCTTCATTCAATATATTTTTTTGCTCAACTGTTAATGGTTTCATTGGTGCATTATAGCTTAAAATATTCTGCAATCTCAACACATCTTTAGTTAGTTTATGAATAAATGTTTTAACACAATCAGGTCCACGGTAGGTTACCAACTTATTCAATTCTGGTTTGACAGAGGAGCAAATATAATACCCGAAGCATGTAGGTATGTGAATGTTAACACATCGAGTTCGTTCAGTTTTATTGGTTTCTTTTTCTGAACAAGCGCGTAACATACTTTCAAAATCAGCGTATATAACGAAAGGCACCCTTTGTGTCCTTTCATAGTGTTCGAACTGAAGACATTTATTTTCCTGCGCTAAGATAACTCGAACTCGCGAACAGTCATGATTTTCAAACTTGCTCTCGTTAGAAAAAGGAAGCAAGCATTCTTCACATAAGAATATTTTACCATGGTGATGGGTTATTTGTGAACGCACCAACCGTTGAAGATTTTTTATTAAGCAATAGTGACTTTTTTCACCCTTTTCGATGAAAAGTAAATTTATGTGATGTAGTTTTCGCTTCTCAGTAACGTATAGGGGGCCATTTATTTCAGTTTTGTTTGACACACCATATATATTGACACTGATGCGAGGATTATTGCGTTCAAATGTTTTAATATCATCAAACGACGGTGGTAAGGACATACCGTCAGTGTTTAAAACTGTCGAGTAGTGTGGATATGTACTAACTCTGTTCGCGTTCCGCGTTGTGGGATATAAATATGCAATAATACTCCATAAAAAGCAACAATTGTCATTATTTTTCACGTTAATGCAACACTTTTTATGTTGAATAACTTGAGGTAGAGGGATATACGTTCCACCTCTTAAAGGAGTATATTTATTTATGTTTACTTCAAGGTGACTTATTCGTTCGAAACTCCACCCGGACTCGCGTTGTTCGAATTCGGTCGATTTAAGGTCAAGCTTCTCTACGGTGGATATAAACAAATCTAATACATTAGTGCTTTGCAAGACAGGTTGATATCTAGTACTAAATGATTTCAATGTCTGTTCCCCATTTTTTATCAACGAAAAATAGCAGTACAATTCAAAGTTAACCTTTAAAGAAATATATTTGAGGAGAGTTGTTTTAATCAAACATTCTACTTGAGTGCTGATATCGATAAGGAATTCTTTAGAGTCGGCGTATTCGCGAACGGGATTTATGCGATAGCTTCTTACTCTATTTTTGAAGGCTGACGTAATCACGTGTACATTTTCTAGATCTGTGCTCAATAAAGCATTAGCTTTGTGCAAATTAGTTCTTTGATGATATCCAAACTTATTTTTGTGTATATTTTTATTGCAAATTTCACAATACATTTTCTCTAAAAATAATTTAAACATTACCTATATGTGTCATAATGTAAAACCGTAATTTTTAAACAAAAACGAAAACTACACCTTAGACGTTTCAAATGTTTTACGTTCACAAGTTACAAAGCGAGTGAGGTACTTCCAAGCTTCCTCGTCTTCGTCCAACCTTGATTTTATCGCAATGACCGCGTGTCGCCATCTATCGATGGGCTTTATCTTTTCGATATCTTTTGCCACATAAACTTTCAGTTCGGCAAAATACTCCCCTTTTTTGTCGAGAACACTCCTATAGTAACCATTTCCCTGCCTGCGGGCGAGCGAGCAGATTAACGAAGATGATGACTGTTTACTCCTCACCGGCGATGCAGGCACATCATCGGGTTCCACGTCGGAAGCGAAGGGGTCAACGGCGACACGTTTCTTGGAGGGTTGTGCAGAACGTTTAATGTTGCTGGTGGCCCGGCGATTAGGCTTCACACCACGGGTGGTGGAAGGAAGTACCTCACGCTCGCTGTCAGAGCTCAAGTTGTCGGGAACGTGAGGTCGTTTCGTTGACTTCTCGCTCTTCAAGCTGCCTGTACTGCCGTTGACGCGTTTCTTGCTGATAACTTGACCGGACGGAGGGATTTCGTTCTCGCTGTCCGTGCCAAACAACTCGTACATTCGAGCGGTAGTTGAATGCTTCTCTGCTGAAGCGTTGGATTGCTTAACACCTGTGTTCTTCTTCTTTTTCTGAGCGATGAAACCAGCTTCCGCCTCATCGCCCGAATTGAACGGGTTCTTGTACGATGACCTGCAAATCAGTTAAAATATGGTTTTTATTTCCCCCAAAAAGAATATAATGTGCCCACTCCATTTGCGTATAGCATCCCGTTTAATGATTGATCTATTTATCACTCAGATGCTTATTTTTGTTCGCTACTAAGTCATAGAACAAGGACTACTCAATATATTTTTTAAATACCTACATACTGTAAAATTCCAAATAGCACCAGTGGTCGCAAAGTTTAGGTAAGAGTAGGGGTAGGTAAATATTATTTGTAAGATTTCCTTAAATAATAGTGAAGTGGAATTATTTTATTATTTTTTATTTAAAATAATAACACTTACATACTTTGTCCTTGGCTTTGGATTGAGCGATGGTCTGATGATGTTCTTATCACGTATCCGCTCTGCAGCGCTCCTGCTTCTCCAAGTATCTGGTGAGTGAAATATTAATAAGTACAGTGTTTGGGTAATGAGTTTTGTTTGTAGGAACGAAGTGGAATTTTTTTTTTAAGTTTCAGCTAACTGAAAGAATGTATTTCCTTTTTTAAAGCAAACGGATAAAAATAACAGTAGTGAAAATATGTAAGTGGGAAATAAGTTATTTATTAAATAGATGTAAAGCAAAAATTAAGAGAAAAAACACATATTCTGTGAAAATTTCAACGAGCTACCTATTACAGTTCAAGAGATGCATCCCTCGGGCAGACAGACAGACGGACGGACGGACGGATGGGCATACAAGCGGTCCAGGCTTAGTAATAGGCTTCCGTGGGGGATACGGACGGAAACCTATAAATAAAAGAACTTACCAACGGACGGGCAGACAGATGACACAGGCTTAGTAACGGGCTTCCGTACGGGATACGGAAACCTAAAAATAAAAGAACTCACGTTTAAATCGTCGGTACTGGCACTGATACACTTTTCACTTTTATTCACAAACTGTTTTAATTTAATTTTAATTGTTCACTGTTCACTGTAGGTACTGCTTTACTGGAGGTTTCGTTCGGACAGACAGACAGACAGACAGACGGACGGACGGACGCACGGACGGGTAGACAGGCGGTACAGGCTTAGTAGGCTTCCGCGGGGGTTACGGAAACCTAAAAATAAAAGAACTTACCAACGGACGGGCAGACAGACGGTGTAGGCTTAGTAATAGGCTTCCGTGCGGGATACGGAAACCTAAAAATAAAAGAACTTACCTTGCAATCGTTGGCACGGATACACTTTACACTTTTATTCGCAAACTTTTTTAATTTAATTTTAATTGTTCACTGTTCACTGTAGGTCTCTTTACTTTACTGGAGATCTCGTTCAGGAATACTGATGCTGTTTCACGGCCCCTGTATGGTTTATATAGGGGTTTAATTGCTAATTTGCACACGACACTACACTGCACTCGATGATGTCACGGTAGTTCTCATGCGATAAAGTTACTGAAGCTTTTTATGGTCAAGCTACGTGATGTTTTCACTTTTGATATGAGGAGCAACGGAACAAAATCACACATATCCACTTTTTCCACAAGTGTTTTTTTATCGATTCGACATCTTTAGCCTGAAACCTACCGAATAGCAGTTTTATAGTATTCAAAATCACACTAATCGCTCTTGTATAATCGCTAGAAATCAAACGTTTGCATAAGAATCACACATATCCTGGTACAAAGTCGTATTTTGATGTAAAACTCTAAACTTGCGATCATAACAGTTTTATAGTATTCAAAATCACACTAATCGCTCTTGTATAATCGCTAGAAATCCAAGGTTTGCATCAGAATCACCCATATCCTGGTACAAAGTCGTATTTTGATGTAAAACTCTAAACTTGCGATCATAATCACACAAATGAAATAGAATAATCATTGGATTGGAAAAAATTGCACCAAAATCACGCATATATTAGTTTATTAGTTATTTGACTCTCCTGTAAAAAAGTTAATGTGGACATGTTTGACTTTGTTTCGTTGCTCCTCATATACTGTGTCTACGAAATAATGACGTGCACGTTGCATTATCTACTAACTTCAGAAGGGGGTGGTCAATTATATCATGGACAACGTGTACTGCTTGTACACTCAAACAAATAAAAGTATAAAACTTGAGCATGATTTATAATCCACTTATAAATTGATAAGTAGTCCGTAGTGGAAGGCGTATGAACGTGTAAACTGAATGTAAACCATGAAATTTGAAAAGCAGTCACAGTCTCTAAATTTAAATACGGTATATTGTGAACTAGATCTCCAAAAGAAAAATAATCCCCGGCACAGCTCCCTGCTGCCTGATACAATAAGATGTCTGGTTTGTGGGCCCTCTAACTGTGGGAAAACCAATATTATGTTAGGCTTGCTTCTTCACGAAAACGGTTTGAAATATAGAAATGTCTACCTTTATTGTAAAACCACATTTCAACCAAAATATCTTTTTTTAAGCAGAGTCTTAGAAAATGTGCCCGATGTATCTTTCTCAAAGTTTAAAGAAAATGAAGACGTATTGCCAGCCTCCGAAGCATTACCAAATTCAGTGTTCATTTTTGATGATGTTGCTTGTGAAAAGCAAAATAATATTCGTGATTACTTTTCCATGGGAAGACATAAGTTGATCGATTGTTTTTATTTAAATCAGACTTACACCAAAATTCCAAAACAGCTCGTACGCGATAATGCTAATTTAATTATTCTGTTCAAACAAGACGATATTAACTTAAAACATATTTATAATGAACACATAACCACCGATATGACGTGGAATCAATTTCAAAATCTTTGCGCTGTTATTTGGAGTGTTCCGTACAACTACTTAGTAATTAATAAAGACTGTGAAAGAAATAAGGGTCAGTATCGTCTTAATTTTGATACTTTTATCGTACTTGATTAACACAATAAAAATAAAAGATTTTACTTGTTTACTTCATTCACTATCGAATGTTAAACTCACACGGATGTCTGTGTATTGTTTTTTTTGATCATGAAGAAAACCTTAAAGAAAGAAATTATTAAATCAGTACAGGCTGTAAAAAAGAAGCTAAACCAGATAAGAGAAAATAAATTCGACAATGAAATGATCTTAGAGCAGACTCTGAGACCTATTACAGACCCGCTGCATAAAATTGTTATAAATTCTGCCTTATCAAACAATTCACCCTCAAATTACAACATAAAAAAATCTACTCTTTCACCTGAATTTGAAAAAGTTGTAAATATGCATCCCGATAAAAATTTTGGAATAAATGATAACGAAACTAGTGAAGACACTAGCACTCAAACGGATGAGGAAAAAGAGTTTGAAATATTTGCGTCTCCTAGTACTAGTTTTATTCGCCATCCATCTGTTTCCTCTTTAGAATCGCAAGACGATGACATAGAAACCAAAATACCACTTTTTCCTGGCATGGCTAATTTACGAATAGATATTCCTTTTGGCATAAGACATAAAAATGGAAAAACTATGATTGGAAATAAACAAGCTATAATTGGAGATGATCAACTTTCCGTGGGCGATATAAGAGTGCATTTATCACCTGGTTTGAAAGAATTGTTATATAAAAGAAATCCCGATTTGATTAAAATTACAACGAATGATAAAAATATATACAAACAAATATTGTTAGAAACTAATGTGCATAGAAGAGATTTCGATGCTAGAAAGGCTATAAAAAGTAACAAGGGGGCGAAATATCGCTATGTAATAAAACCTCTGTTCCATTTAGATAAAAACATATCTGGAGAGGGGTATGTATCAGGAAATGGGCTGCCATTTAAAAAAAAGGTAATGAAAGATTTAGACTATGTGTACTGGAATGATCCTAATGAGCTAGTTGAACGTCTTCATTTGTTAATTGCATCTCGTGATGCTGGAAATACGGGTGTTGATAATGAAATCATATCTATTTTGGAAGAATTGAGAGAAAGCGGGGTGATTTAAAAACATTTATAAATCCCCCAAAATTCTACATATGCACAGTAATACTTGAGCTTTCTACGAGCACGATCCTATCCATATCTATGCAACCATGAATGTTGATAAGTTCGGTCAACATGTTCACAAGAGACTTAGATTAACTGAATTAATACATGCGGTAGATACGGGAATCTATAAAACTGAAGACGAGCATATTGATGCGAGATCATCTAGATTAAAAAGACTCCTTCCGCCGCAAGAAGCTGACGATGCTGTCACTAAGTCGTATGTAGACAAATTAAGTAACGAATTTTGTTCAAAAAAAGAACTTAAAAAGATCATCGAAACCTTGAGTATAGATATAAAAAGAAATTATGAATTGTTAAAAACACAGTATGATCAAACATTCTACACGAAAACAGACGTTGATCACATTATCGCTGATTTAAAAAAATCTACCAGATAATGAGTAAAGAGGATATCGTTGAAGAAATACACAAGCCTGCGCGCAAGAACTTTCCTCGCCGTCATGTAGAATTGAAAAATATTGACGACTTGTGGCAGGCAGATTTAGCGGAGATGAGAACCTTTGCCGATAAAAACCAAGGTTACAACTTAATATTGGTCGTTATCGACGCGCTCTCAAAATACGCATGGGCAATTCCTTTAAAGACTAAAAATCAAACAGACGTTGCTAAGGCTATGCAGTTAGTTTTAGAGAAGAAAAGAAAACCCATGAATTTACAAACTGATCACGGAAAAGAATTTTATAATGAATTGTTCAAAAATCTTATGAAAAAATATTCTATTAATCATTACTCGACATATTCTGTTAAGAAAGCTTCTATAGTAGAGCGCTTTATAAGAACTTTGAAAAATAGACTGTACAAACACTTTAGTTTAAGTGGTAATTACAAATGGGTAGGAAAACCTTTAACGGGTATTATAAATAATTATAATAATACTTTACATAGCACAACACAGTTTAAGCCTGTAGATGTAAATCGCTTCAATATGCACACTGTTCTTTCCAATATAAAAGCAAAACTCAATAAACATAAAATTCAACGAATGCCTAAATGTAAAGTGGGTGACTATGTTCGCGTGAGTAAATATAAAGGAGCTTTTGGGAAGGGTTATGGACCTAATTGGTCAGCAGAATTGTTCAAAATTATTGCTATCAAAACTAGGAATCCTGCAACATACATATTAAAAGATATGAAAAATCAAATAATTTCAGGATGCTTTTATGAGCAAGAATTGTTAAAAACTAAATATCCTGATATCTATCTAGTTGAAAAAGTACTTAAACGAAGAGGTAATAAATCATTTGTTAAATGGCTCGGCTTACCTTCAACAGAGAACAGTTGGATTTATAATGACAATAAATTATAAAAATGTAAAACAATGTAATTGTAAGTCATTTAGTGTTTACTTATGAAAGGAAGAGGACTAGTCGATAAGTTAATAAATAAATTACCTTTTGAAATTCATCTACCCGGTTACAATTATTGCGGGCCTGGAACTAAGTTAGAGAAGAGATTACTTCAAGGTGATAGAGGGGTGAATAAATTGGACGAGTATTGTAAAGAGCACGACATTGCTTATATGAAATTTAAAGATATGAGTAACCGCCATATAGCCGATGTGAAGTTAATGGAAAACGCAGCTAAACGATTAAAATCGAACAAAGCTGGGAAAGGTGAAAAAATTGCATCATGGCTTGTTAAAAATATTATGAATGCCAAGATTGCAGCTGGAGCAGGTGTCAAGAAAAAATCCAGAGCTTTCAAAAAAATTGTTTCAAAAATTCGGTCAAACTTGAATAAACTTAAACCAAAAAATAAGAAAACTGCTATTAAGCACGCCTTTGCTTGTGCAAAACAATTTTTAAAAGGGGGTAAAGACGTTATTAAATTACCTCGAATTATACCAATACCAAAAACGGGGGGATTCCTTCCTCTTATACCTATTTTCGCCGGTTTATCTGCTTTGGGAAGCTTGGCTGGTGGGGCTGCGGGTATAGCGAAAGCTGTTAACGATGCTAAAGCTGCGCAACAACAACTAAAAGAAGCCCAAAGACATAACCAAGCAATGGAATCGGTTGTTATAGGTCACGGCTTACATATTAAACCGTATAAGAATGGTCGTAAAATATATTTAAATTTGCAAAAAAACTAATAAAGCAGCTGCCTAGACGAGCACTTACCAATATTGACATCGTAAAATACGCGCAAGATATCCCCTATTTCAGAGGTGTATATATGAGGGATACTTTGCCGAGGAAAGTTCGTGATGTTGAATGTGGTATAGTAAATTTGGACAGCATCCTGAATCAAGGAACTCACTGGGTAGCCTACACTAAAATAAATAATTATGCTGAATATTTTGACAGCTTTGGAGATTTGATGCCTCCTTCAGAAATAATCAACTATTTGAAGTGCGAAAATATTTTTTACAACTATAAAAGATATCAAACATTTAATGAAAAAAACTGTGGTCATCTTTGCATCGAGTTTCTTAATTTTTTTTGGCAACTTCATTTATAAGTAATGCTCAATTTTAAAATTCATCATTTTTCGAAATGTCATTCACACTGTCGGTCACTGGCAACGCCTCTAGCTTAACAACAAATTATTTACCAGCCCTTCAATTAAACGGCGAGTATGAATGCGGGTTACTATATTTTGCGACATTTAATTCTATCCCCAATGTGGACTATAAGAACAATAAATTTCACTATGGTGATAATTATGTTATCGAAATTCCAGAGGGATCATACGAGCTCGAAGACATTTCCGAATATTTAAAAAATCATATTCATGATAGTAATATTAATATATCATCGAATAACAACACTCTAAAATGTAATATTATTTGCTCAAAAGATATACACTTTGAAAAATCTAACTCCATTGTTACATTGCTGGGCTTTCCTAAAGAAGTTCTTAAAGCAAATAAAATGCACGAATCAACCTATCCTGTCAACATTCTACCGACAACCGTCATTAGGATCGAATGTGATATTTTGAGTGGCTCATTTGCAAACGGAAAACCATCACATATAATTCACGAGTTCATACCGAACGTACCGCCGGGTTACAGGATTTTAGAAAAACCAGACAACATTGTTTACTTTCCCGTTAATCAAAAGTCTATATCTTCAATCAACATTAGAATACTCGATACTGGCAACAATTTAATTAATCTTCGGGAAGAAGATATATATTTGTGTTTACACTTAAGAAAAACATTATGATTTTGTTCAATAAAATAGGTATGGTTCAGAACAATCGTGTTAGTAAAGAGCGGTGTATTCGACGAGAAAGACGTGAAATTAAATTAACCGACAAAAATAAACAATTTCTTAAACTTATCGGGTTATTAAAATGAGCATCTTAAACATAACGGAACCTCCAGCCTACGATGAATCTATTGAAAGCATCGAAGTACATTCCTATAAACCCTACGTTAACAGTTTTAATAATAATGACGAGATCAGAATCCCTATAAACCAACAAGATTTGTATGTTCTTCCTTCAGAAAGTTCGATATACATTGAAGGTGCTTTCTATGTATACAAAACTGGCGCAGATAACAAACCTGAAAGAGTTCCCAACGTCACTTTCATAAACAATCCAATTTTATTTCTATTCCAAGACATCAGGTATGAACTGAATGGTGTTGAAATAGATAAAATTAAAAATGCAGGCATTACTACAACGATAAAGTCATACATTTCAATGAATGAAATTGACTCGAAAATGGCAGCAGCTTGGGGTTGGAACCCCTCTGAAATTCAGAATAGTGACGGTCGTTTTAGCGTGAACATACCGCTAAATAAAATATTCGGGTTCGCAGAGGATTACAAGAAAATTATAATAAATTGTAAACATGAACTTGTACTTTTAAGAAGCAGCACTAATGTGAACAGTTTGAAATTAAATCAGGGGGAATTTGTATCCGAAGTAAAAATCTCTAAAATTGTATGGAGAGTCCCCCATGTAAAAGTTTCAGATCGAGAACGCTTGCATTTGCTTAAATATTTGGAAAAAGATAAAAGTTTACAAATTGCCTTCAGGAACTGGGATTTATACGAATATCCGCTTTTACCTAAAACAACCAAACACACGTGGTCTATTAAGACATCGAGTCAAATAGAGAAACCTAGATTTGTCATCTTAGGGCTTCAGACCAATCGAAAGAATTCTAAGATTTCTAACATGTCTCATTTTGATCATTGCAATTTACGTGAGGTTAAAGTACTTTTAAACTCCAATTATTATCCGTATGATTCGCTCTCTATAAAATTTGATGAAGATAAGTATGCTTTGTTGTATGAGTTATATACAAAATTTCAACAATCTTATTACGGGCGTCAGGCGAGCCCTTTGCTAAGTTTATCCAACTTTAAAAATAAAGCACCACTTTTTATCATTGACTGCTCTCGTCAGAACGAATCCATTAAATCAGGCCCCATAGATGTTCGCGTCGAAATTGAGAGCGATAAGGAGATTCCTGATAATACAGCAGCTTATTGTCTCATACTGAATGATTGTATAATAGAATATAAACCCCTAAGTAATATCGTAAAAAAAATATCGTAATTGTTCAAATGCATACATTATAAGTTATCAAATTTATTGTAATAATTATGCCTTGATTTACTTAATTTTTTATTTTTAGTAGTATAGTAATTATACTTATAAATAAATTACTATGAAGAAACACCTGGCTTTTCACTGTAATCCTAATTTATAAAGTACTTTCCAGATATTGATAAACAAAGTTAGTAATATTTTTGATTTGACTGTACCTTAATGTTATGAGGGGATCACATTACAGACACGGTTCGACACTATCTCAGAGTTGATGAAAAAGGAGTTGTTCATTATATGATGCACGGATCACTCTAATAATAATACAATGAGCGTGCAATTCACTGTAAATCTAAATTAGGAATAAGAAAAATAAAACATCCTAATACGGTCAGATTAGTTCATCTTAACCGATTTATGTATGTGTTACTATTCCATGCGAATATGAGGGTGTATTTGATTGAGAGTCAGGTATAAGTTCAGAGGTTCAGAGTAATGAAATCACAGTGCAGCATTGATCGCAAACCACTGAACGCAAAGCAAAGCCTCTGATCGTAAAGGATAATCAGAAATACAGAATACAGAAATACGGATATACATAATCAGAAAATGTTGTACCATATGTTCTACCAGAAAGTGTTGTAATGTTGAAAATTTTACTGAATGAGTATTTTTTGCTTTTAATTTGCTAAATTTATACTGTAATAAGACGTATACATGAACGGATAGATGAGTTGGATACGATTGAGCCAAATGTATTGTTAGAATGAATTATTGGATTGTTTTTACGTTCGATGAAAATAAAAAAGCGTTTTATCCGTCGTTCGATAGTTAATTTAAAAAAGTGTATATTGGGAAAGCTAGATCGAATGAAATGAGATATAGCTTGCCCAGTGCAGCATTGATCGCAAACCCACTGATCGCAAAGCAAAGCCTCTGATCGTAAAGGAAGTCATACATAATCAGAAAATGTTGTACCTTATGTTCTACCAGAAAGTGTTGTAATGTTGAAAATTTTACTGAATGAGTATTTTTTGCTTTTAATTTGCTAAATTTATACTGTAATAAGACGTATACATGAACGGATAGATGGGTTGGATACGATTGAGCCAAATGTATTGTTAGAATGAATTATCGGGTTGTTTTTACGTTCGATGAAAATAAAAAAGCGTTTTATCCGTCGTTCGATAGTAAATTTAAAAAAGTGTATATTGGGAAAGCTAGATCGAATGAAATGAGATTTAGCTTGCCCAATTATACACTACTTATGAACATTCAACTTCATAAATTCCTTGTTATAGGGCAGGTACCTATGTAAGTAGTACTTACACTTTAATTTATATTGTGCACTCGCTTGCCCTAGATCCGAGGAAATATTTCATAGATAAAGGTGTCCTTTGTCCGAGCCCATCCTGTATTCAACAAAGGGGTCGGTTTTCTTATTGGAAAACACGGACAACCTGTAGCGTTTTTCCAAGTGCCTGCTGATTTTTAGTCAGGGCAATTACCTAAATCAATAAGATCTTGTGGTTGGTCACTTTGTCGCATAAATGGTTTTGTAGTTTAAAGTGAAAATTTGGAAAGGAAATAAACAACATTTTAATGAATTGAAGTCTTCTTACCTTATTTTAGATTCCGTTTTCCAGTGCAGTTTTTATTAGGAAAATATGCGAAAAGGCAACCTTTTTAAACCGCTTATTTTCATCCACACATCCCATTAATTTTCAAAAATTTCCACCGGGATAACATAAAGGCGGAGCTACCTTCGCGAGGTTACACCGAGTTTAATGACGAGTGCTTTTTTGAGTCAAGGTGTGTTTTATGGAGTTCCGATGGTTTATTGAACGTTGAAAGCTCGCGGCACGCTGGGCGGGTACCAGGCGACCATCGCACGCGAGCACCGGCGAGGCACTGGACCCGAGCGAGCTTTCCGAGCTGAAAGCCGCGACCCTCCTATACGTACATGCCGCCCTGGTACATATTATGTATGTGACTCCGGGATATCCTTTGTACCATCCAGTATACAAATAGAGAGAGAGCATACCTAACGATTTTCTTCTGCCGTCCATGCTCCTTTTGAATTCAATACTTATTGAGAGTGAATTAAGTCCTATTGAATAGTAGACAACCGTTCAAGTTATTATTTTACTTGAGTGGTGAAAGCTGCTTTTGTATATTTAAATGATGTATAATATATATGTTCAGTATACGTCTCTATGTACATCACTGCCATTGTACGATTGTTGGGGTGTACGCTGAAAATGTACCTAGGTCCGGTCTATTATTTTCTGTCTCATTCGCTCTCGCGTGAATGTAGAATGTATCTGGCTTGCTCTACCGTGGTGAATATAGAGGGGTATTTTCCACTGAAGCAGCTAATTTCATAACTGTATTGCCTTGTTTATATTGAGCCTTTTTACGGGCGCTTTTACTTGTTATGTGAGTTGGCGCTTTTTGTTGGTAAATGGATTGTGGGTAGAGTAAATACGTGGAATATAATGTTTCAACAGCTGTAGACGCTGTAGAGGACAGCCGAAAACCATAAAATTCATTGTTTTCCTTAAATGTGCAATCATAAAAGTTGCCCAGCGAGCAATGGAGCGAGACATGCTGGGAATATCGCTGCGTGATGTGGTGTGTAACGAGGCGATCCGCGGACGCAACAAAGTAGTCGATATTGAAAAACGGGTGGCTAACCTAAAGTGGCAGTGGGCTGGGCACGTTAGCCGAAGAGACGACGACCGTTGGAGTAACCATGTCCTACATTGGCGGCCGTGGACAGGGAAACGGAGTGTGGTAAAACCACCCGCTAGGTGGGACGATGACATCAAGTACCTCGGCGGAGAGCAGAGGTTCCGTGCCGCTGAATGTCGGGAGGACTGGAGGATAAGGGTAGAGATTTATGAAAAGGAACCATGTGACATTAGCATACTTCGCTATAAATGAGCTTCAAAGTTCACGTTGAATACATTTTTATTCTTTTGAGCAGAAGTTATAATTTATATATAGTTAATTGATGACTATTAATGTTCATCTATTTAAACTCAAAAAGCAAAATATTGTATTATGTAGGCACTGTAATTTTGAAAAGTGCAGATGGTTCCATTCTATTTTTTTATCAAGTTCTATAGAGAAGAATGAAATATTGATAAACATTATAAACCCAAGTACATGGTTCCATTTGATTATTCACAAATGTATAAAATAAGGAACAATTTTATTTTAATTGTGGAACCAAGTACCTACT
Source organism: Nematopogon swammerdamellus (assembly GCA_946902875.1). Classification (NCBI taxonomy): domain Eukaryota; kingdom Metazoa; phylum Arthropoda; class Insecta; order Lepidoptera; family Adelidae; genus Nematopogon; species Nematopogon swammerdamellus. Next base: position 5,207,213 of record OX336357.1, on the reverse strand, counting down.
TGGTTCTTTTCTTCAAATCTTGGACCATATATTTTACTGTAAACGGAACAAAATATTTAAAAATAAAACAGAGCCAAGTACTTGGTTCTATTTGCTGGACCTTTTTCTTGCTTTTTCATACATATAGACATTTGTGCATAAAAGAACCTTTGCTCTCGCTGGGTTTGTAGTGGAAAAACAACATGGTTCTTTAATGCAAAACATTTTTTAGCACTTTATTTAGCCCCTCTTGTATTTAACTCATTTTGAGAAAAAATGTCACATGGTTCCTTTTCGCTTAACTCTACCTGCATAGGCGTATGTACAGCAGTGGACGCATACACGCTTACTTGTGCCTACATAACGATCGCTCCGCTACCCGTAGGGTATCACCGACTCAGAGTGATAGTGCGGCCTCTCCATTTGCTCCCCCCTTATCTTTTCTGCTTACCTGGAATACATATATAGAATACAATACAATAGAAATACATTATTGCACACAAAAACACTAACAAACATGAACATTTGTAGCTCCGTAGAGACATAGGGTAACTAAGTGTGTTCTATCGACTGTTCAACGGTGAATGCTCTGAGGAGCTGTTCGAAACGATTCCGACTTCACCATTTCACCATAGGTCCACGCGTAACAGACAGGGAATGAATCCCTACACTGTAGAGCTGCCTAAAGTGCGGACTAAGCGCTCCAGTATTTCTTTTATCTTCCGCACTGCGAAACCTCTGGAATGCACTTCCTCCCGATGTGTTTCCTTCAGTGCATGACTTAGGATCTTTCAAGAGAAGCGTAAAAAGGCATCTGTCACGCCGGCACGGCATTCGCAGACCCCGTTCTAAACCGAATGCTTTTGGGCGTCATCGGCTCAACAATCCATGCTGACGGCGCCAAGTGTCTCGCATATCCCTAAAAAAAAACAGATACAGAAGACAGAAGATAACATAAAGAAAAAAGCTAAAGCGTCTTCAAAATTTTCTTCCGGAACATACTAAATCGGCCCACGCACAATTTCTACGAGTATATTCCGTTTTGTTCGATCCGCGTGCTCCAGAATATATCCGATCGAAATTCCAATTTCTTTCGAGTCATGGTGCTTCTTTGAGGTCCATGGATGATAACCTTCTTTGTATCCCGATTCATTCTGTTTGGTTGTATCATGGATGGGCACAATGAATGCTACCAAAACGTCGTGTTTTAATATTTTATTTAGTTCACAGTTTCAGACATCCTCACGCTCTCCTTTTAGGTTATGCTCGACTGCCACTCCCGCGCTGTCAAGTCAAACCCACCGACTCTACCCTACACGTCAGTGATCATTATTTTAGTTGACTAAGCGCGTCTTGCACCAACACGAGTTTAAAGTTAAGTAGCGAGTTATGGATTTAAACGCGGTTCACACATACAACGGGTGCTAGTTTAACGAGTTAAACTGGTTTATATATTAAATTTGTGTTGGTGCAAGTGGGCCTAAGTCTAACATGCCCCTTCTCTCACTAATGTATAACTAAAGAATTAAACATAAAGAAATATAAACATTGGCAAACAATACACACTTAACTCTGCTATGGACCTAAGCTAGGTAGTCTACTGGCTATTAATTATTACAAACATATGAGATATAAATAACAATCTAGATACCTACTACAAAAGTTTACAGGTTTAACCGCATCGGCGGCCTAACAATTCTATTAGATCGTCTAACAGGTGTGCCAGGTGAGGTAAGCACAGGTTGTGGCCGGAGTACTGATGGCCCCCTCGGAGCCTGAGGTGATGCACACAGAGAGCTCGGCATCTGAGGAGTCTCAGCACTTGAGCTCCTTTCTTCCCCCCTCTTGTCAACTATTACGTCATCATCTTTCTGTAGCTTTTTAATAAAGTGAGAATTTCTTCGATACATTTTAAAATTTTTAATTAACTGTACTATATACGAGCGAGGTGCAGCTAATATATTTTTTACTACTCCTGGTTCCCAAAGTCGTGTCCTAACATCTTGCACCATCACTTTCTCTCCTACTTGATATATCTGTTCATTTATGGTGTTTTTATCATACAACACTTTTTGTTTGTTTTGATTTTCTAACATTTTATTATGTATTTTTTCATCAACTTTGATGTGTCGCAAATTATTGCTATCCATAGGTAATTTGGACCTGAGTGATTTACACATTAGTAACTGAGCAGGAGAGTAATCTAACTGGGCTACAGGTGAGTTCCTATAATTTAGAAGGTACAACTCTAGATCTTGCTGTTTCTCACCGGCCTTCCTCAACATCTGCTTCGCAATACCAACTGCCTTCTCCGCCAAACCATTGCTTTGAGCATAGTGAGGGCTCGAGGTTTGAATTGTAAAGTTCCAAGATGCGGAAAATTCTTTCATTTCTTTGCTGTCGAAAGGCATGTTGTCGGCTATAACGACACTTGGTATCCCGAACCTACAGAAAATTTTTTTCAATTCGCAAATAATTGTTGCACTGTTTTTCTTGTTGACTGGTACAATTTCTAACCACCGTGAATAGTAATCAATTAGGACCAAATAATCCTGAGACTCAAGTGTGGCAATATCAACAGCTATTTTGTAAAAAGGAATATTTGGTATATCATGGCTTTTTAATGGTTCAGCAATTTTTGATCTACTGTACTTTAGACAGATTTGACAATTGTTCGTGTGTGATTCAATATCAGAGCTAATACCTGGCCAATACACAATACTTTTTGCAACCTTTTTCATTTTCTTAGCACCCAGGTGAGTTTCATGCAGTAAGTTTAAATATGAGTGTCTTAGTAAATACGGTATAATCAAGCAATTATTGATAAACACTAGGCCCTTTTCAACTGTGATGTCATTTTTTAGCTTAAAATAGTGAGCGGTCTCCCCGCCGGCAGTGCACCGTGTCGGCCAGCCCGACTGATACCACCGCAACACACAACTCAATGAGCCATCCTTGTTTGTTTCCTCTCGTAGCTTATCCAGTTCTTTGCTTGACACGGTTAGAGAATTGACACAAACAGTATGAACAATGTCCTGCATCTGAATGTCTTCGGGCTCCTGTCGGCGTAGACAGTTCCTACTGAGGAGATCAGCAAGGTACATTTTACTACCAGGTAAGTAAATGAGTTGGAAATCATATATTAATAGTTTGAGCCGTAACCTTCTGAGACGGTTGTTTTTTATTTGATCAATACTTTTTTTAGCAATTGATTCTAAAGGCTGATGATCGTTGAATATTTTGATTCTGTGTCCATAGATAAAATTGTGAAATTTTTTACACGCAAATGTGACTGACAACATTTCACGTTCAATTTGAGCATAGTTGGATTCCGTGTCTGTCATAGATCGTGAAGCACAAGCTATTAGTCTACCCTCTTGAAAAAGCGCGCATCCCACTGCATATTGTGATGCATCACAGTGAATTTCTATTAGTTTATGTGGATTAAAGGACGCTAGTATTGTCTTGTTTGCGATTATACTTTTCAATTTAGTGAGGATCTCCTCATGCGTTTGAGACCAAAGCCACTCTGATTCCTTTCTCAGCAACTTACGGAGATGCGCAGTCAACTCAGACATGTTAGGTACAAAATCTCTTAAAAAGTTCACTACACCTAATAGTTTTTGCAATTCTTTTTTGTTTTTTGGCGATTCTAATTCCGATATGGCCTTAACTCTTTCTGGGTCTGCTCTCATACCCTCTTTGCTAAATATATAGCCATAAAATTTAACCTCATCTGATATGTACTGTAACTTGTCTGGGTTGAACTTTACATTATTCTCTCGAGCTCGCTGTAAAACTTTGTTTAGTATAGCTTCAAGTTCTTCAACATTTTCAGCAGATAGAAGCAGGTCATCAAAGTAAACCGTAACACCCTCTATGCCCCCAAAATATTTTTGGGTCATTCTCTGAAACCTTTCAGGGAGGGAGCAGAGGCCAAAAGGAGCCCGAAGATATCGGTAGCACCCAAAGGGTGTACTGAATGTGCATAGTTTGCTACTTGGCTCACTTAGTCTGATTTGGTGAAAGCCATCTTTTAAGTCAAGTACACAAAAAACATTTTTATTTATGAGCTGTGACCGAATATCATCTAATGTAGGTATAGAGAAATTTTCACGCAGAATATTTTGATTTAAGACTGTGGGATCTATGCAAACTCGCAGTTTACCATTAGGCTTTTCCACTATTACAATATTGTTTACCCATTCTGATGGCTCTTCTACTGGCGTTATGATATTTCTTAACTGCAGATCTTTTAGCTCATTGAGTAGTCTGTCACAGATGGCCATCGGGACTCGTCGAGGCGGATTGGACTGCGGACGGGCGTCCGGCTTCAGTTTTATATCATACTCGTCTGGGAACTCCCCTAAACCTGAAAATATATCAATATTATTGTGTATGAATGTTGCCTTTTTGTCTATTACTTGACATACATCCACTCGTTGCAAGCAGTTTAGAGCTACACAAGTGGCTAGTCCCAAAATAGGGATGCAGTTTACATTATTTACTAGCAAGAATTTTACATTTTCAACTTTGGAAACATCTGTTTCAACTGAAGTAGTTATGTAACCTACCGGTTTAATAATATGACCGCCAAATGATTTAATTACTACTGAACATTGGTTTATCTTACTTTTCTGTAAATTGCATGTTTTTATATAACTGTATGGTAGAACATTAACTTCGGCCCCGCTGTCTAATTTGAAATTTATACCATGACCGTTAACACGAACTACTTTGAACCATTTATTAGGATGTGTCACCTCCTGTTGACTTTCGCTGCAGTCGACGCTGTAGGTCTCATACTCCTCAGGCTGCTCAGTGCTCAACTCGTACGCGCGAGGTGCTCTGCGATACCGGGCTGCTGTTGCGCCTTTCTGGGATGTGGTGTATTGCTTGGGTGTGGAGCTTCTGCATTGCTTGGCGAAGTGATTTTGCTTTCCGCACTTGTTGCAAGATGAACCGAGTGCTGGGCAGCTTTCATGCTTGTGCGTGTGACGGTTGGACCCGCACCTTGAGCACAGTACTTGGCGTGGTGCTGCTGGGCCCGCTACTGGTTGTAAGGCTTCCACTTCTGCCGTTGATGGTTTTAGTATTTTCATATTTTTCTCTGCCAGCTCTACTGCCTTACAATAGTCCAATGTTTTCGTAAGGTCAGGATTGTCCCGAATCAATTTTTCTTGAGTGTTGCTATCCTGCATGCCGATGATGATTTGAGATTTCAACATTTTCTCTTCCTGATCTTTGAATCCGCAGCATTTGATTAGCTTCCTGAGGTCTGTGACATAGTCATCAAATAGTTCACCATTTGTCTGTTTTCTGGACATAAATTTGAAGATATTCAGTGTCATGTTTTCCTTTGGGGTGCAGTACTGTCCGAGAGCCGCATAAATTGATTGTATTGTCTCTTTTTTTTCATTCTTGATTGTACTGTAAACTCTTCTTGCCGGCTCACCTAGTAGGTTTTTCAAGCGAGCGACCTGAATCGCTTCCGACTTTTCATCTGTTTCCGTGGCGGTGAAGTAGGTTGTGACGTCTTCCTTGAACCTTTCGAACTCCTCGCCAAGGTTCGGCGCCGCTAGATTGAGCGGACCGGGAGGAACGGCCGCGTAACTTGCCATCGCTCTTTATTTCTTTTCTGCCGAGCTGCACTAGGCCATTCACCGTTAGGTTAGAACACCGGCTGCGCCATGTTTGGTTGTATCATGGATGGGCACAATGAATGCTACCAAAACGTCGTGTTTTAATATTTTATTTAGTTCACAGTTTCAGACATCCTCACGCTCTCCTTTTAGGTTATGCTCGACTGCCACTCCCGCGCTGTCAAGTCAAACCCACCGACTCTACCCTACACGTCAGTGATCATTATTTTAGTTGACTAAGTCTAACACATTCCAGTTCATTCTATAGTCTATACCCATTCTTTTGCTGTTGAATCAGCTCGTCTCTGGGACCAACTCCATGCCACTCTCCGTACGTCCGCTTCCCACAACATTTTCAAATTTCGTTTGAGGGATAGCTTGGTAGGGATAAGAGTACCAGGCGCATATGTTTTTAATATGTTTTCAAACATTATGTGTACAAATATTATAACTCGACTGCCGTATCGAAAAATCGAGGGAGTCTGCATGTACCATGGAGTTGGGGAAGATTAATCTTCCCCAACTCCATGGCATGTACACATGCAGCCGTCAAACTTAGTTCGTGAATTTGATGTTTGCGGATTTTTTTCGTAAGAAAAATGTTCAACTGGTAGCTCATGTTCACCTAGGCTTCATACAAGGTTTTGTTTGAAGTATCGAGAGTTCGTTAGAGTTTGTCTCGATTATGCAGCGTTAATTTGCTCAAATAGCTTACCGATACAAGATGACAGTGAAATAGGTCTATATGAATGACGATCATTTGTAGGTTTATCGGGTTTTAATATTGGTATTACACACTGGGTTTTCCATTGGTCTGGTACTATTTTCTGAGTCCATAAATGATTGTATATTTGTAACAATATTTTCTAAGCCGAAGTGTGTAATATTTTTATTTAATACAAATAAGTGGTATCATCTTATCCTGGAGCATTATCTCTACGTGACATCCCATGTATAAACTGTTTTCCTAAAAATTCACTTCTCGGATTGTTATTATTTTGTTGGAAATAATATTTGATAACAATAAACAATCGATACTGTTGTCGATACTCATATATTTTTTTATCTCTATTTGTTGTCTATATTTGACACTAGCTGTTGCCCGCGGCCTCGCTCGCGTGAAATTCGTATTCCAAAGAAGAATGTAAGTAACTAAGGGCGAAGCCGAAGGCCGAGCTGCGTTCAGGTAATCAATAAACCTTCTCAAAGAAAGTAACTAACTAAGGGCGAGGCCGAAGGCCGAGCTGCTTTCAGGTAAACGATAAACCTTTCTCAAATAAAGAAAGTAAGTAAGGGCGAGGCCGAAGGCCGTGCTGCGTTCAGGAAGACGATAAACCTTCTGGAAGAAAGGAAGGAACTAAGTGCGAGGCCGAAGGCCGAGCTGCGTTCGGGTAAACCAAAAACCCTCTTCCGCCTTCGGGCCTCGCCCTTAAAGACTTCCTTTCTTCGATAGAATATAATATCGTTTACTCAATCTATTTATTTCATAAAAATAAAAAAGTAATATTAATAACTAAAGAATTAAACCTACCTAACAAGCATTAAAATAACTATCAAAACGGGCATTTTCAAATGCACTTGCGGCATTACCCCGCTGTATGGCAAGGCTTACCCTTTGAATGAAGTACATAAGCCCTTGATGGCGGGACACCAGTTGCGTGAACCAGCAGAGGCCCAAGCCTCTTTTGGCTTCACTGCTCCACGGACCGGTTTCAACCGCAAACGCAACAAATTCGAAATCTTGAATTATATTTCTATATTTGTTGCGTTTGAGGCTCTCCGCCCTAGCCTCGGCCGCGCCAGCCGCTCTTGAAGATGTCCTAACGTGACTTGGAGCCAGTGTGAGAACACAAGTGGCGTCCCACATAAAGAACTACCCTTAGTCCATGGCACTAAGGTGATAGCATCGGGCCTCTTGCCATCCAGCCGGGAGTAACCGCGAGGTTCTAGGATGCACGGTATATTTGCCGTCAGAAGCGTGGACTTTATAATAAAATTTAAATTAAATTAACTCAATCTCAATATTAATTAACTTTATTCGAGATGGTTTAGCTTCTTCCTGAACGCAGCTCGGCCTTCGGCCTCGCCCTTAGTTACTTGCTTTCTTCGAGATGGTTTATCATTTGTCAGAACGTAGCTCGGCCTTCGGCCTCGCCTTAGTTGCTTACTTTCTTCAAAAATGTTTACCTTCTTCCTGAACGCAGCTAGGCCTACGGCCTCGCCCTTAGTTACTTGCTTTCTTCGAGATGATTTATGGTCTTCCCGAATAGAGCACGGCCTTCGGCCTCGCCCTTAGTTACTTACTTTCTTCAAGATGGTTTAGCTTCTTCCTGAACGCAGCTCGGCCTTCGGCCTCGCCCTTAGTTACTTGCTTTCTTCGAGATGGTTTTTCAATTATGAGAACGTAGCTCGGCCTTCGGCCTCGCCTTAGTTACTTACTTTCTTCAAGATGGTTTAGCTTCTTCCTGAACGCAGCTCGGCCTTCGGCCTCGCCCTTTGTTACTTACTTTCTTCGAGAAGGTTTATCGACTTCCTGAACGCAGCTCGGCCTTCGGCCTCGCCCTTTGTTACTTACTTTCTTCGAGAAGGTTTATAGTCTTCCTGAACGCAGCTCGGCCTTCGGCCTCGCCTTCAGTTACTTACTTTCTTCGAGAAGGTTTATCGTCTTCCTGAACGCAGCTCGGCCTTCGGCCTCGCCCTTTGCTACTTACTTTCTTCGAGAAGGTTTATAGTCTTCCTGAACGGAACTCGGCCTTCGTCCTCGCCCTCAGTTACTTAATTTCTTCGAGAAAGTTTATCGTCTTCCTGAACGCAGCTCGGCCTTCGGCCTCGCCCTCAGTTACTTACTTTCTTCGAGAAAGTTTACCGTCTTCCTGAACGCAGCTCGGCCTTCGGCCTCGCCCTTTGTTACTTACTTTCTTGTGGCAAAATAATAATTAAGATGGAAGTAGGAGATATGGATGAAATGAATTGTAAATAAATGAAATGAACATATTTATTAACACATAAAATCATACAGTGCAATAAAGGAGGCTCCTGCACTCGACAGTTTCTGTCTCGCAGAAAAACTTTTTTATTAAACAAAGTGGCATATCCCATATTTTTGTGAAAACTCCATTCAAATTGGTGTAGTAGTTTACGTGATGAGTGCACAAACATGCAAATAACGTTCGACTTGATGCTATTTATCATGTAAAGGTGTATGCCAGAGTAATTGTTAGTCAGTCAGTCAGTGTCAGAGAGGTGCCATGTCAGTCTTTCCTTTGGTCGTGCAGGCTACATTGACCTGGATGGAAAACATGTATAATTTTTATAGCCGTTTTCTTCGACCGACATTCGTTCAGTGTTCGTGTGTGTACCAATCAAAACGGGTTGATCCCTTCCAGCTAAATATGTACATAAAGGGATGAAACTACAGTTTCAAGTGGAATCCGAACCACAGCCAGCCGAACCATGGTCGTACGGCTACCCATCCAAAGTCTGACCGCACCCTGGTAGAAAATATAATTAGATGAAAGCGAAGGAGTGCGGTTACGGGACCCTCGGCACGTGAACACGGTTCACTTGACCACTTTTTTTTCAAAATCGGCTCAACCGTTTCGAAAAAAAAAGGAAAAAGACTTTGAGAGGGCATATATGCCTACTCATTCCCATATGGAAAAATATGAGAATTCTCGACGAGATAAAACGTTATTTGGTTTTTTTTTAAGGCATATCTCTGAAACTACTGATCCCAGACTACTCATCCGCTGGAGGAAATCACAGGTCTCGACGAGAGTTTTTTAATTTTTTGTCTTTATTTTCACGTTTTTATATTACAATATTTATGTTAATTCTATATACTATATATACTTAGATAATAAAATTAAATAATAATTTTAAAAAAAAATTTTATAATTTTTTTTTATATTACTTATATTTTTTTTTCTTTTATTTTTTTTTACCTAAAAATTTTAAATGCCTCGACCTAAAAGAAATCGGCCGAGAACTTAAAAAAATGGCAAACATTTGAATATTGACGAAACCACGTCAGCGCCACGTCAGGCCATTATTGCACTCTATCTGCGCGATTATTATGTCTGCCCATGATTCCTATGTCTACCGTCTATGTCTACCGGTAGTCCTACCGGTAGTCCTACCAGGGCATTTTTTTAAGCATGCTTGTAGATGTTTCCCAAGCGTGCAGTAAATTCACGACCCTAATATTTTAATAGTTTTTAGATCTGTCTATTATTCTTATGTAGGTATATTAATTTTCATAATAAAACTGTATTAAACCTCTCTGAGTCATTCTTTATCTCCCCCTCAAGTCTCATCGTCTCAATATGATCACTAATTTACTAGAAATATTGCCCGCTCTTTGCTGCTCTTATGGAAGTCAGTCAGTCAGTCAGTCAACGTGTAAGCGTCCACTGCTGGACATAGCCTCTCCAATTTTCCTCCAATCCTCCCCGCCTTCAGCGGTACGGAACCACTGCTTTCCGCCGACGTATTTGATGTCGTCGTCCCACCTGGCGGGTGGACTTCCCACACTCCGTTTTCCTGTCCACGGCCGCCACGGGACAGGTAGCGTGTGTAGGACACGGTTTCTCCAACGGTCGTCGTCTCTTCGGCAGACGTGCCCAGCCCACTGCCACTTGAGCTTAGCCACCCGGTATCCAATATCGACTACTTTGGTGCGTCGGCGGATTGCCTCGTTACGCACCATATCACGTAGCGATATTCCCAGCATGGCTCGCTCCATTGCTCGCTGGGAAATTTTCAAACTTTGGACAACACCGACCGTCAGTCACAAACGTGACGGTGTCAGCGTCACGTTTCTCCCCCGTACGTCATAACCGGGAGAACACACTGGTCATATAAACGGGTTTTTAAATTTTGCGGAAGGTCAGACCTCAGGGCGAATTTTAAATTTTCGAAGGCAGCCCAACCCACTTGAATTCGTCTCTCGACCTCCTATAGCAGACGACCTTGTCTACCAAGCCGCAGAATTTGACCGAGATATACGTACTCTTCAACCTGTTCGATCACTCCTCCGTCAATAACGATTTGTCCTCCCGTCATACATAACCTCGGTCGCCATGACCTTGGTTTTGTCCCGGTTCATCTTCAGACCCACCTTCTTCGACGCTGTATAGAGGTCTTCCAGCAGGATCTGAAGTTGATCTCGGGAATTTGACAGAAGGAAAATATCATCGGCGAAACGCGAAGATCTCCATTCACGTTGAAACCCGTGTTGTCCCACTCAAGCGTCTTGACCACATCTTCTAATGCGTTCGTGAAGAGCTTGGGTAAGATCACATCCCCCTGCCTTACGCCCTTACCAAGGGGGATGGATTGGGTATTTTCGTGGAGCCTCACAGTCATCGTCGCGGACCGATACAGATTTCGGAGTAACTCGATGTAGCGGTGGTCGATTCTGCACCTCAGGAGGGAGTTTTCGACAGCCCATTTTTCAACAGAGTCGAACGCCTTCTCATAGTCGAAAAAAGAGGAGAACGAGATTTCAGTGGAAAAAAGCAGCCATTAAAGCTGGGACTCCACAGCGGCGCACGGATGTGCACGCACACGCATGGCCTAGCCAAGCACACGGATGCGCGTGTACGTGGGCGACTCCACAGCCAGCTATGCCGAGCCACGCGCTTCATTTGTTGGAACATTTCAAACGAAGCGGACGTGCCTACTGGCGTACTAACTATGGCGGAGGCGGCGCAAGCGTTGATTTTACTCGATCTCGACAGTTCTTCCGAAGACAGTGACAGTGACACCGAATACAACGAAAATTTACCCAAAAGAAAACATCGATTTTGGCTTGAAAGTCATGAATGAAACGTCGGTTGAAACGGCTATGTAAATAGTTTGTGTTTTCCGACCAGTTCAGTGTAGCCGGCACGATCAAAGGGGGAAGCGCTGACATGGCACCTAGTTCACCCGGTGTTATGGGCTGACATCACGGACGTTGTAGGTGATGTAGCCAACCGTGTCAGTTTCCATAAAAAAAAAAAAAAAAATGTGCGCAGAGAAAACGAAGGAGAATTTCACACATTGTTTCTTTCACTTTCTGATGAGAAGTTCAAAAATTATTACCGATTGACTAGACTGTTGGCACAACACAAAGCTGCGAACTATACTGGATAGGAGCGAGAGCGAGCGAGATGAGCGCTGCGGCAGCGGGAGGGGAGTGCATGCGCGGGTGGAGGGGAGCGAGCTACGTGGGTCTGGCTTCGCTCGCCTAGCAAAGCCAAACACACGCGTGGCCGTGGGTGTGACGTCACACATCCACGCAGCTGCACGCAGCTCGCAGTGGAGACGCCTCCATATAAATCCATAGGAGCGAATCTGGACACACGTGCGCAGCGTGGCCGTGCGCCGCTGTGGAGTCCCCGCTTTAATCACAAGTTGCTATGACAACCATTTTACATTTGTCTATTTTTGGCATCTTACAAATTTATTATTATTCCTGCCTGTCGCGAACATCCTGCCCCCTTCGTGCTGAAGCACACCTTCACACGGAATCAACCGGCAAGCGCACGAGTTTCTTTACAGGTCGACGTAAAATCCCTCCGCTTGTTCTCACATCTGCAACGCGAACCACGCCGTCCTTACACGGGAACACTGCAGTAATGCGTCCTCTCGGCCAAGTCGCTCGAGGGAGGTTGCCATCGGCTATCAGCACCGGGTCTCCTATGGCCATGTTCTGCACAGGTTCAGCTCCTCGTCGGGGGAGTAAAGTAGGGAGGTATTCCTTCACCCATCTAGACCAAAAGTGATCGGTTAGTCTAATGGCCTTCTTCCAGTCTGATCTTCGCATTAGATCTGCATCGGCAAGTTGCAAAGGTAGAGGAGATGTAGATGGGGATCCTAGTATAAAATGAAAGGGGGTTAATACTTCGGGATCATTGGGGTCGACTGAAACGTAGGTTAATGGCCGGGAATTGACTATTGCTTCAGCTTCTAGGAGTAGGGTGTGTAAAACTTCTTCTCTTGGAGCTCGTTCATGAAGAGTTACTTTCAGTGCTGTTTTCACACTTCTAACGAGCCTTTCCCAAACCCTACCCATGAACGGGGATGCAGGCGGGATGAAACTCCATTGTATCCCCTTATTCTTTGCGAAATCACCAACGGCCTGATCATAAAGTGCTGATAGTTCATTGTATGCTCCGACAAAGGCAGTTCCATTATCGGAAAATATCTTTGTTGGCGCTCCTCTGCGTGCTATTAAGCGTCGTAAGCTCATTATTGCGGCATCTGCCGACAAACTTCCGACTATTTCGAGGTGAACTGCTCTCGAAGTTAGGCATGTGTAAAGCGCCACATATCTCTTCTCCCGTCTGCGAAGAACAGCTACTTGTACGGGTCCGAAGTAATCGACTCCAATAAAGGTGGAAGCTCGATGGTGATGAGCTAGTCTCTCGGCAGGGAGGTCTCCCATTGGTGGTTCTGGGGGGGGGGGTAGCTCGGCGTATTCGACAGAACTGGCATTCTTTTGCAACACTTCTCACGGTATCCCGTAGACGTAAAATCCAGAAACGTTGTCTCAGTTGGTTTTGCTGGCATTGACGTAAAACGTGCGTTTCTGCTTCACGTAAATCATTAGCGCTCAGTGGGATGGAGGTGTGAGTGGAAGGGGACAAGGGAACGTCTGACGAAGGAAGTGTGCGAGTAGGCTTCTGCGCAGATGTAAGTGAAGCAGTGTGTGGCCCCCTTCGTACAGAAGCCGCAGGATCTTGAATAAAATGTGGCCCCCTTCGTACTGAAGTACGAGTCACTGGCTGATCTGAAACAGAAGAAACTTTACGACGCAAGGATACAAGATAGTCAGGGTCGGTAGAATTTTTGGTCTTCTTTGCCAAAACGCGATCTTTCAATATTTTGATGTATTTGTGGGCGTATGCAGTCGCTCTTAATAAGCGTAGCCAGTTACTGAATCGCTTAGAATTCGCTAAAACTGTTGCATACAAGATTTGCACTGTAGTGCAACTTGAGTCCATCAGTTATTTCGTTATCAACGTTTTTGTGAATATGTGATTACGTCGTACACGGTTCTGTGGGCCATTTTTCCGGAGATTCCACTAGGAAATCAGGGCCGGTGAACCATCGATGGTCCGAGCCCAAATGACCCGACTTTGAGTGAGTGGCGTCATCAGCCACGTTCAGAGCACTCGGAATCCATCTCCAATCAGCGACGTTTGTCGTCTCGCAGATCTCACCAACTCGATGGCCGACGAATGCTCTGAACTGGCGAGCATCGCTTTGGAGCCATCCGAGAACGGTAGTGGAATCAGTCCAACATTGAGTTCGTGTCGGTTTTAACCTTCGATCATAAAAAATATTATACTATTTTTTCCGTCTACGGTTTTAACCTATGCTCATCGCGAATCGTATTTGCGAGACGAGCCGCGATCAGTGCGCCCTGCAGTTCTAGTCTAGGTATCGTTGAAGGTTTGAGCGGCGTGACTCGAGCCTTGCTGCTCACATGGGAGAGTTCCACCTTTCCATCCGCGTATGTGAATCTCCAGTAGGCTACGCAACCATAGGCGAGCTCACTGGCGTCCGAGAAAAGGTGTAACTCGCAAACAGCAAAATCCGGGTCACGCAGATACAATCGAGGTAAATGAAGAGTACTGACTGCGTGGAGGTCGATGAACCACTCACGCCACCGCTCATCTTCTTCTCGTTCGAATGCCTCATCCCAACCGATTCCAGTTCTCCAGGTCTGCTGAAAAAGGATACAACGGCGTACTACGATCGGAGCCAAGAGCCCAAGTGGATCATAAACGCGCATAACGTGAGACAAAACTTTCCTTTTAGTAAGTTGTTCTGGAACTTCTCCTTGCAACCCGGTTTGGAAACCCAGGGAATCCCGCGTAGGATTCCAAATCAGACCTAGAGTGCGGACAGTAGGCTGGATCGAACCTAGTTTAATGCTAGATGGTTGGATGAGTCGTAGTTCTGGTGATAAATTGGCCAAAACGGTTGGATCGTTTGATACCCAGCTCCTCATGACAAAGCAGCATTTCTGGCGAACTGTCACTATGTCAGAGGCGAGACGTGCAGCTGCACATGAATCATCGAGACTTCCAATGAAATCGTCCATGTAGTGATCATTAATAATAGCGTGAGCTGCATCAGAGTAAGTCGTTTCGAAGTCCTTTGCGTTCTTATTCTTAACATAGAGTGCTGTGCAAGGACTGGAAGTAGCACCGAAGATTACCGAGCTCATTGTATATTGCTTAATTTCAGCGTTTGGGTTGCCATCCCGCCACAGAAATCTCTGAGCATCACGATCTTGCTCTCGGATTTTGATCTGTGGGAACATCTCCTGGATATCTGCGGTCATTGCAATACGACCTTCCCTAAATCTGAACAGGATCCCCAGAAGAGGTTGAAGAAGGTCTGGTCCCGGCAACAAGAATGAGTTCAAGCTTACTCCTTGACTCTTGGCTGCAGCGTCGTGAACAATCCTTAGCTTTCCAGGTTTGTTCGGATTGGTTACTCCGAAGTGTGGTAAGTACCAGCGATGGTTCAGTTCAATACCATTTCTAGGAGGAGGACATTCCTCAGCATAACCCTTGTCCAGCATATCATTCATGTTCTTCTTGTATGCAGTAGCGAACAGTGAATCTTTCGCCATCTTCTTTTCGATCATTCCTAGCCTACGACGTGCTAAAGAGAAACTTTCCGGAAGTTCGGCGTTGTCCTCACGCCACAGGAGGCCAACCTCGAACCTGCCTGTAGAAAGACGGCGAGATGTGGATTCAAGAATGTACTAGGCACGACGGTCATTCTGAGTACACAACTCGGTTTTCAGAATACCTATTGAGTCGAGCTTGTATTGCTTCTTTATCAAGTAAGTTGTATTGATTTAAAACCTGTGGAAACATTATTTATCTAGATATAGGTATTCATCCAGTAAAACAATTATCCACATACCTACTACCATATTATGCCTTGTACTAATGAAAATAACTCATTCACGATGTTGAAATCTAATATTTGAATAAAATCCTATTTCGTAGGATCGAATGAGTAACTTTCCCCAACTTTCCCAATAAAATCCCTATAAAGTCTCGAATAAGGATTCGGTCCCAAATTGGATTGAATCCTTGCCCATCAGCAATCGTGATTGCATTGCAAGTTGCATGCAACATGCAACCACGATGTCAAGCAACTATGCCGAAGAATATCTATTCTGTCATAGTCTGTCCGTGGCCCGATACGGCACCTGAAAGCCTTTTTAGAGCCTGCGGTGCCTTGAACCTGCGAACCTACTCCTTTCGGAAATACTCGGGTTAACTCGGCTCGAAAGCGATCCAATTGAAGCCGATATTCGTTTGGTCGTTTATGTGATTTTTGTTGGCTCAGTGGTAAGAGTGTAGGGTTGGTTTATTTCGACCCTGGGTTCGTGTCCCTCAATTATTTTTTGTTTTGTTTTTTATTAAGTTTGTTTATAATGTTATAACCACCTAAGAAAGCTTTATTTTCGGAAATAGAAACGTAACAAAAACGACATACACCGCCTCAACATTAGGTTAGGGTTAATATATGAGGGGTGTAAAAGCAAACACGCCACTGTCCATAGATTATGTCTAAGTCATTCAAAGGAATTTTAGCAGGGCAACATTGCATTATAATGTGAAAAGCAATGTTCTTTTTAAATGTTTATGAAGGTATTTTAATATGAAATCTATAGGTATGCCAATCTATTTATTTATTTTTATTTATTTATATTAGAAAACATACAGCCATTCACAATATTGATATACTTATTATTTTTTTTTATGCCTAAAGTATGGCCAATTACATGTTTCCCTGATTGGTTTTTTTATTTATGTTTGCGTAGGGCATAAACTTAGGTGTCTAAAGGTGTGTGAGGTGTGATGTTTTGTGGTGTGTTGTTGTGTGGTGCGTAGTGTGTATGTGAGGGTGTGTGAGGGTGTGTGAGAGGGTGAGGGTGTGTGTGTGTGTGTGTGTGTGTTTGTGTCTCTATGTATTTAATTTTTTTTAATATTTAAAATGTATAATATGGTGTTAAGTATATTAATGTTTATTTTTATTTTTATTTTTATGCAACTCCTCATTCATACTAGCCAGTGATTGGTTAAGTGTGTTGACTATTTCCCTTTGAAAAGTTCGTCTGCTGAGGTGGAAGATATCAATATGGGGGAACATATTATTGTACGTGCGGGTAAGACGAGGCACGAGTGCATTACGCGCGTAGTTGGTGGTGTGTGCTGGTTCATGGAAGAGTGTTGTGTGTCGTGTTCGCCACAATGGCGTGTTCAGCATCACCTCCCCCAACAGTTCGCCGCAGTCGAGTCGTCCGCACATCACGTCGCGCAGCAGCATCATATCTAGTAATACCCGTCTGTTCTCTAGACTCAACATATTGTGTTCAAAACAGCCTAATTCGTAAGAATGATATGTTCTTTTAGTGGCATAAGTTAAATATTTTATAAAGCTCCTTTGCGCCTTTTCGATGTCGTTAATATGAACTTGATAAAGAGGTGTCCAGATGGAGCTGGCGTATTCAAGATTGCTTCTAACATATGCATAATAAATAGCTTTTAGACACGTAACGTTTCTAAACCCCTTAGTCGCACGTCTTATGAAACCCATGCTCTTGTATGCCTTACTCGTGATGTGATTTATATGTTCTACCATAGTTAGTTTTTGGTCAAGAAGTACTCCCAAATCTCTAACCATAGAGACCTTTGCTATCGGAGTATTATTAAAGTGATACGTGAATTGAATAGGTCGTGTGCTACGTGTAAATTTAATATTTTGACATTTTAATGCGTTGACTGTTATTCGATTGTTCGTATAATACTCCGATGGCCGGTTGAGGTCGCTCTGGACGTCTAAACAGTCCTCTATGGTGCGCACCTTCATGACAACCTTCTTATCGTCAGCATATAGTAAATGTTTAGCATATTTAAAACATGTAAAGATGTCATAAAGGTACGCCACATAGAAGAGCGGCCCCAAAAGAGATCCCTGAGGCACACCCGAAGGAATTTTAATGAAGTTGGATTTATAACCTCCTATGACCACAGCTTGCGAGCGGCATGATAGATACGATTCCATCCAGCGAAGTAGGTCACCGTGAATACCCAATCTTTGGAGTTTTGCTAATAATATAATATGGTCAACGCGATCAAACGCCTTTTCAAAGTCTGTGTATATTGCGTCCACCTGTCCACCTCTCTCCATATTTTTAAAGACATAATTGGTGAAACTCGCAAGGTTTGTAGTAGTTGACCTTTTCTTTAAGAAGCCATGTTGGGTTTCAGTTACACCAAGAGAAATTATTGAGTAGACATTTTCATGTGCGATTTTTTCTAAAATTTTGCTAAAGACGTTAAGAATGGAAATAGGTCTGTAATTTTCAATTGCACTTCTCGAACCTTTTTTGTGTACGGGCACTATATGTGCTTCTTTCCATAATTTTGGAAAGATGCCCTCATTGAAAGATCTGCTAAAGATGTAACAGAGCGAATAGGCAAGGACTTGAGCACATTTCTTTATATATATAGGCGGTATTTGATCACTACCAGCACCCTTTGTGACATCGAGATTACGTAGTAGCTTCAGAACTGTTT
This sequence comes from Nematopogon swammerdamellus, assembly GCA_946902875.1. NCBI lineage: Eukaryota > Metazoa > Arthropoda > Insecta > Lepidoptera > Adelidae > Nematopogon > Nematopogon swammerdamellus. The sequence goes on along the minus strand of OX336357.1, from coordinate 5,188,990 downwards.
CCACAGACACCTTAATATTACTAATGGAACCAGAATCGTTACTAGGAGATGGAAGATTATTCAGATATAATTTATATGAGATTATGTCGGTAGGTTCACGGAAGTTGTCTTTAAAGAAAGTGCTAAACCCACCACATACTTCGGAGTGATCGGAATATGTATTTTATCGGTAGGTAAACATCTTGGGATAGTTGGAACCACCTCTTTTTGATTTTATGTACGTCCACAGGTGTTTGGGGTTTGTCTTAATAGTTTGTTCCGCGAGCGACCTATGACATTCCTCACACTGCCTCTGAAGACGGTGTTGCCGGGCTCTTAAAAGATTAAATTCATCGCGATCCGACTGGTTTCCAAAACGTTTCCACCTAGCGTGCGCGCGGGATTTTTTCTTAATCAATTTAATAAGAGCCCGGTTGAACCAGGTAGGGTACTCGTAGCGGGACGTTTGAGGGGTACAAAGGAGCGGATGCTTTCGTGTAGGTAGTGATAGAAAACGTCAACCATCTCGTCAACGGTACCGCTGCTTAGGTGAGTTTGCCAGTCTATTTGTGAAAGGTATTCTTTTATTTCTTCGTAATTCGCCTTGTGGAATTTGTACCTTGGCTCGATCGATTCTTTCAGCGGCTCCTCAATTATTTCGTGGGCCGTAAATAATAGCGCTGGGTGGTAGAACTATCTAAACTAATATAAATATGACAAAAACTAAATAAAATCAACAGGACAGTGGTGACTTTGCATCTGACATTGGACAGTGGTAAATTTGCGTCTATCTGGCATTGGACAGTGGTGAATCTGCGTCTATGAAAAACACGAGTCAGTAAGCCTGGATACGAAATACGGCATCGTTTGTATGAGAACCGAGGTAGCCGCCAAAGGGGTGTGAAGTCTGAGGCGGGAGCGGCGCATGGAACGCCGTGATTGGCCGAGCGAGTAGGTAGCCACGTGACGCCAGTCTTCCATACGTTTGAACGGGATTCATACAATAAGTCGCTCATTGTGTCGATTCGCGATGAAAAGATGAAACGGATTTAACAATATTTAACCCTTCTTTACATCAAGGGAATAATATAACTTTCTCTTAAATGAACAAAGGCAACGCCCCTTTCACAATTTTGCGAATTTGCAGATTTTCGCATAAACACGATAATAGTTCTAAGTTCTGAGATACCTCGGATACTTTATTATAAATCTACATCAAATTTCCAAAACAATGATATGTAAGACCTCGTACATTGGTATTATCTTATTGGAGTATTTGTTATTGGAATTTTCCAAAATTAAAAAAATAATGTTAGAAAGTGGAAAATTTTTGTAACCAAAAAAAAAAATTATTATATTATTAACAACTATTTGCTAATTACTTAGCCAACGATATGACAAATTATATTGCAATATGACTTCGCGAAAAATTCGCGAAAATCTACCCTACCATAAAAAATTTATGAGTACCCACCTGGATATTTAATTTTTTTAGGGTAAAATGAGGTTTTCCAGGCTTTGCCTTTTTTAACAAACTAACCAGCCATGCAGCTAGAGCCTTATAAAATGTACCATGCGTCTCTCTGTCAGTTTGACGGTGTGAATTTGTTATATAAGGGTTAATAAAATAACAAATGAAAGGCTGTGTAGTCTGTAATAGAAACATATATTTGAAACAGAACAATAATTTACTTAATTGTTTATTTATAGATCGGTATCTATATTAAAATTTTCATTTGGTAACTTTTGAACAATTTAATTAAATTTAAAAGCACAATTTACGACATTTACATTGTTACTGTTTACATTGTTGACATTTACATTGTTATTGTTGAACTAAAGAACTAAAGAACTAACATGTGTCTCGAGAGATGGTCGCGCAACAGATGGATAGATCTCACCGAGACCTAAAGTTTGAGTACCAACACGATGGGTCTAGCACCAGTGGTTCTCGAGTTATGACCAAAACAAAAGTTCATGTGACAGATGGATAGATCTCACCGAGACCTGAAGTTTGAGTACCAACACGATGGGTCTAGCACCAGTGGTTCTCGAGTTATGACCAAAACAAAAGTTCATGTGACAGATGGATAGATCTCACCGAGACCTAAAGTTTCAGTACCAACACGATGGATCTAGCACCAGTGGTTCTCGAGTTATGACCAAAACAAAAGTTCATGTGACAGATGGATAGATCTCACCGAGACCTGAAGTTTGAGTACCAACACGATGGGTCTAGCACCAGTGGTTCTCGAGTTATGACCAAAACAATAGTTAATGTGACAGATGGATAGATCTCATCGAGACGTTCAGATTGAGTACCAACACGATGGGTCTAAGTCCAGTGGTTCTGTAGATATGACCAAAACTAATGATCACGTGACAGATGATAATTCCGACCCCTCACTCGCATGATCGCATCGCATTTCGCATTTAGATGCTAGCTAGCTAGCTAGCAGCGGAGCGCAGGCGCTATATAGCATTTAGCATTTAGCAGTACCACAGATAAATAGCACATACTTCATTGCTTTGTGCGTTCCAAAACAAACGAACCAACAAAGTTTTACGAACGAAACAGCAATGCTAATTAAAATTAAATGTGATTATTGCTTAGCATTTAGCATTAATTTTTATTCATCAGGGCGCTTAGCAGTGCTAAATGCTAACGGGGTATTCATTATGAATTAATTTTGTTAATGCTAAGCATAACAAGACTAATTGACGCATGACGATTAAAGACAAGACAAGATTAAAGACGCATGACCTAAAGAAATTAATTCCTTTAGAGTCGCTCAAAAGTAAAAACCGGTAGGTACTGGTTGAATGAAAAAAGCGCGATAAACGAATATTGAACGAGGAAACCTGCTGAGGTTGACTAGAAGAAATGTCCTTTGGCAATAAGGCAGAATGCATGAAATATTTGTATACATTTAACATACATATTTATCAATAAACAAAAAAAATTGCAAGAGCTAACTGCATCCAACACGATAGTCGACCTATGGTGGGTAAGCAGAAAAGAGCTCTCCATACATATTTACGCCGATGTTTGTTACTGAAATTCAAGCGAAAAATGCTATCAAATTGAATGAAAGTACTTACTCGTGAAAGGTGACTCCATCTGTGTTCAAGTTTGAATTTTTCGACGACTTTTTGCACCAAAGCACTGCACAATGAGGCATTTTGTGACAGACGCGCACGTTCGCTCCGCCTGAGCGGCGGACGGAGACTAAGATCGGTCGCCGGCGCTAGACTGACGCGCTGGCGCGTGTGCGCCGACGCGCGGCTACCCCTGTCCTCCTATGTATAGCGCCTCCAGGCTTACTGACTCGTGATGAAAAAGGACAGTGGCGCATTTGCTTCTAAGCATTAATTTAATAGATAATGTACAGACAACAAAAGAAAACAGATTGTATTAAGAAATTATTTTTAATAAAGCACTTTTTAAAGGTAGTCAAATTTCAACCTTTTCTCTAGCTCGTTTCCACATCTCTGGTGCTCTTTTCCTCTTGTGAGCCCGTTCTGGAGGCACTTCCGCCACATTTTCTTCCATTTTTGTATGGTTTTATCACGAAATGCAATTTAAAAACGCAAATTAGTCAGACACAGTTTCACAAGGAAATCAAGGCGGCGGCGGCCATCTTGACCACGCGGATTTAAGCGGTCCGTAATTGGCTGAAATGGACAATGGCGTTTCTGCACCTTAGTAGTTTAGGACAGTGGCATTTTTGCTTCTCACCTCACTTTTTAATATTAATTTTCTGTGGGACAGTGGTAATATTGCATCTAAACTGTTCGATATAGTAAATTCGTTTTTACCAGCGCCACAAGATGGCATTCATAGTTTAGTTTGGGTCTAAAATGGACAGTGGCGTTTTTGCTTTTACACCCCTCATATAGAAGATGTGTCGCGTAGCGAGAGCGACGCATCTTCTTTAATATAATAACCCTGGTTATTTTTTTTTAAACCACCAAACATTACTCATCAGCATCACTCATCTCATACCACTTGCCGATAATTAAAGATATCGATATCGAAGATAAGTATGCACGAAAGGAGTAGGATGCGCAGGTTCGAAGGCACCGAAGGCACTAAAAAGGCTTTCAGGTGGCGAACCGGTCTGTGGTCGAAGCTCGTAATGAAATGAGATGGTAATGAATGAGTTGAGTAATGTAATGAGTTGCCCCAGAAGTTCGCAGTCCAGCGTTTATTGCTGGCAGCAATACAGAAGATGACCAAAATGGCAATGTTGAGTTGAATACTATAAAAGCATTTACGATTTAAATAATAAACACTTTATCTTAGATAAACATAATGGAAAAGACATAGAATGGAAAAAATTAATGGCAGGACATGCAATCCAAGCCATTGCCATTTATTTTGTTTAAAAAAAATTGGGTGAGTGAGCATGACGCATGCATGCGCGCGCAGCGCGCATGCGCATCGCCACAGATCGCGGCCATTCGCGGCATAGAGAGAGCGGTAGGGTTGCCATGTACTGCTTTTTACAGTCGTGTCCGGCCAAATATGTTCAATTCCGGCCTGTCCGGCTTTTGTTAGGCTTTAGGTTACCGAAAGCCTTATGAAGGTTAGGTGGAAACCAAACTTAGGCCCACTTGCACCAACACAAATTTAATATATAAACCAGTTTAACTCGCTAAACCAGTTTAAGCTAGCACCATTTGACTGTGGGAACCGCGTTTAAATCCATAACTCGCTACTTAACTTTAAACTCGTGTTGGTGCAAGTGGGCCTTAAATGCGTATTGGCCTGAAGTTCGGCCGCTTGACTGCGCATGTATAGTCAAATAAAATATAAAATCGAATATTTTGAACTGACGACGTGTTGGTGTCGTTCGGGCGACCCCGGTAAACGCACTTCGTCAATAAACATTTATCACGCTAGCACCACACATAGCTGTATGTACAAAAATATTTGATAAACATTTCCGTTTCGTCTCCTTTTAATGGCTTGGTTAGAGTGAGATAAAACTAAAATGTTTGCAACAATCACGAATACGAATAACCATGTGTGAAACCACCATTAGTAGAAAATCTACCGCGACACTACGGAAGAAACAAATAAATAGTGAGTGACTGTACAATGGCGCACGCACAGATGAGAGGGGGCGTGCGCGGGCGACAGGACGCGGGCGGCGACGGCGCGCGCTCGTATCCTAGCAACGCGGGGGAGCGCGGTAGGGTGCGCCCCTTTGCACACCTTCCGTTCCGCCCTCCCCCCCTCTGCCCTAATAATCGTCTTTTGCGCAGACACACGGGCGCATCTCACAGCCGCATTTAAGTTTGGTTTCTACTGTATGCCCAAAGCGCACGAGCACGGAGGAAGTAAGGAAGGACGGGCGCGGTGTGGTGACCTATGGTTGTGTGTGACAGACAGGCAAAGCCGGAGTCTCGCCGCGTGCGTCCCCCCACCAACACCGCCGCTACCTCCGCGCGCGCGCGGCCATCCGTCCGTAATCAATCAATCAGTATTCAGTTCAGTCAGCTCCTCCAAGTAATATGATATAATATAACTTATAATTAATACTAAAGTACCTCTCAAATGAATAATAGTGATAAATAAACAAAAGTGCAAAAAAAAATTTCTTATTTTTAAACAGCCTGTTATGCTTTCAAGACTAATATAATGTCCAAGAATATGTCCGGCTAAATATGAAATTTGAGTCCGGCTTTTCTATTTTTGGGCCTGGCAACCCAAAGCGAGGCAGAATTTTCTGTTTTCTGTGAACGAGCGAGCGAGCGTCGGTATCCGCCATCTTGTGAGTTTTTGTGCGTTGTCTATTTTCGAGTCCATGGTTTCTTTATGGAACCGAACAGGAGTTTCATCAAATCATAGATTATTCTCTCTGATTATATTCCATCAAGCTGTCAAAATAAACTGAAGAATTCAAAAATAAATCGCTGAGCCTGGCGCTACAGCGTTCAGAAAAGTTGTGTAATTGGTGATTGTGTGGCGAGGAGAGTTACCTACGCCTGCTGCTTAGCTCTTCGGTATGGTAATTTCTGCTATTCCGACAACTGTAAGTACCCTACAATTTTTTTACAATAACAGTAAAATTGTTTACGATTTGTAACCTTTAAAAAAAAAACAATACTAAAACGTGGCCCTTGCTAAATGTTCACAAAAAACACTTCTCAGATCTATCAGGTTCGAATCTTAGAACTGTCTTTCACTGAATTATTTCAACGCCCCGCGCGCGCACCTTTAAGAAAAACTACATTTACGCTTATGCATACACTCCTCCCGAGCAATGTGTGTCGTTCTGTGCACTAGGCTGTGCCTAGCCAGCCTAATGTGCGGGCTTGTGCAGAGAGCCCTGTCCGATGTGGCCAGTTATATAGCTGTGGCCAGGGTGCTTGATCAACTCGCCGCCGACTGGAGGGGGCTTATAAAAAACACTCTAGGGAGTAGCCAATGATATTAGGTATATATTAAAAGGAGGTAGATAGGTTATCTGAGCTCCCAAGCGGCACATTAAATACAAGACCACAGTCCTGTCTGAAGTTAGTCGCCCACCAATCACGCACACTTTCGGACCGCTAACCACGAGCCGCTAACACGTCGAAAATGCCGTCGTGTGTAATGAGATTCTGCACTAATTCTAATAATTGGAATAAATCTTTCCTAAAATATCTTTGAGTTTAACCCATTTTTATTTCAAGCTGTCTCCACAAATGACAACACACAACTTCACCTGTGTGAAATGATGTCAAATTAATCGGTAGAATGAGGAAAAAATCTTGTGTATTTTTTCTCCGAAACTACGCATATGCAGCAAAAAATTATTACACTAAAATTAATCTTTTAACTCGAGCTCGGCTCCCCTCGGTAAAGCCATACCTCGGTTCGCTTCCCATGGGTGTTTCGTGCCAATCTTCATTAGGCAAGGTATTCATAGTCTAATGTTGACCGTTCACACGTGCCGAGCCAAATACAGCGTTCTGATTGGTCGGTGTCACCGGCGCTCTGTCATCCTTTGTCTATGCCGACCGATACTCTCCCCTTGTTACTGCCGCCATGGCGAAATATAGACATGAGTGAACTCAAAAGTATTTTATTACAAGTGTTTTACCTCCAAACCAACCTAAATTCAGCCATACAGTCCACTTAATCTCCACAAAGAACTACACGAAAGAAAAACCACACGACGCATCGATGTGTCTAGATTAGTACGACACGCCTCCATGGGCCTGCACGGGCCTCGATCGAATCGATGCTCGCTTCCGTTGTGCCCATGCGCACCGCGATAAGCGTCATCGAAAGTATTTCTCTAGTACTATTTCAATGATTTTTTCTTATTAGAAGGAGAGAGCGCTTTAGATAATTAAAAACCTTTCCATTGGCATCAAACACACCTTCAAACAACTTTGCACTCCATCAAAAATATATTCTGACGTCTATCATTCATTTTTGACCGAACGTTCCTTGTTTTTCTTTATTTATTTGTGAATTGGATGAAAGTACCGCGTCCATACGATCTTTTTTACGTACGTATAAGCGTTTTTCAGCTAGCTGCACATCGAAATATGATTTGAATACGGGAATTGTAAATTTTAGGTTAGGTTCACTTATTTCACATTGTTTTGTGTGTAATTTAATTTCTTTATGTGCGAAAAGAGTTTATTGATCAAGCTTCATTATTTTACGAAATAGTTGAATTTATGTAAAGAAAGCTGCGCATGCTGCAGCGCGGCAAAATGCCCTCAAACTCACCATCGATCGGATTTTTCTTATAGCTTGTATTGAACAGGTTAAACCCGCCGCTGGTCTCGTGGAGGTAAAACTCATCCTGCGCAAATTTTTCAAATGTTAGGCAATAAGAAAATTTTGAAATCACATTACGTGTCGCAACAGTGATCTGTTCTACTTTGTTCCCCTGTTCGACCATGGTTACCGCTGTTAATTAGTGCCCTTCCATCTAATAACCTCACATTGAAGGAAAAATTAAAAAGAGGAAAATTTTATTCTCTTTTACATAGCAAAACAGAATAAAATTTCTTCGAAATTTTTATTATCTTTTTTTTTTGCATTATTGTTCTGTGTTTTTCATCCAATAAATAGTTAAGTTATTATTATTATAAGAAAATTACTAAAAATCCAAAAGAAACATTGTAAACTCGCAACTATAATCGAGAGCTATCGTTGGTCTGAACATGATTCGCGTGAGTTGTTCGCACCCTGTATTATTATTACAGTATGGCCTCAATATTGCCAAGGCATTTGACCGGGTTTGGCATAAGTCGCTCTTGGGCAAATTGCGGGCTTACGGACTTCGTTCTGGCCTCTGTGACTGGATCGCCGACTTCCTACATGGGCGTAGCATTCAGGTCCTAGTGGACGGTTGCTCGTCGGATGCCATGTCAGTGAACGCCGGCGTACCACAAGGATCTGTGTTGTCACCCACGCTGTTTCTTCTGCATATCAACGATATACTGTCTCTGGGCAATATACATTGCTATGCAGATGACAGTACGGCACACGGATTCTACACCAGTCACCCTTCAGCCAGTCGGGATGTTCTGGATGAGAAGAGGCGAAGACTTGTGTCTGAGCTCGAACACACACTCGGCTCTATTTCCGAATGGGGCCGTAGTAATTTGGTCGAGTTCAACGCTTCCAAGACACAAGTTTGCGCGTTCAGTGCAAAGAGAGTGGCGTTCACATCGGCTCCTTCATTCCAAGGCACGTCGCTTAAATTAAGCGAGCACCTCGGGGTCCTCGGAGTCGAACTGTCGCATGACCTGAACTTTCGTCGCCATATCGAGGGGAAGGCCAAGCTGGCTTCTAAAAAGCTGGGCGTACTCAATAAGGTGCGACAGTACTTCACGCCGGACCAAAAGCTGCTTCTGTATAAATCGCAGATCAGGTCCTGCTTGGAGTACTGCTCGCACCTGTGGGATGGCTCTGCCAAATACCAGCTTGCGCCTCTGGACCAGTGGCGGCTGGTGACCTATGGGACTGGGTGTGCGCACAGCACACCCAGTCCCATAGGTACCTAGCGCACAGTGTGCGCTAACTTACTCGTAGTACTAAACCCAAACGTGAATCTAATGGATACCGAGACGTGATTTTTTATTTTATTTTCATGTCTGAGTTAATTGCCCAAATTATGTAAAAGTATTCTCACTCAACAGATACAGAGTTGAAAGACAAAATAAGGTAAGGATAAAAGTGATAAAATTATTAAAATGTAAGTAATAAAAATGTACTCACTTTTAGATTGAAATATCTAGGTATGGTGTTTTGAAGAACACGCCAGCGAATTTATGAAAATTATGAAGAAATCAGTCACACACACACACTACAGTTTGATTGGGTAGGTCTAATATTGTTCTATTTATTTCGTTTTTAATATAGTCAACACTGAATCCACTCATTTTTATAACGCACTAGAAACACAACCAGAGTCCTAATTGCTCGAAGAACCAAAGCGCAGTGTCCACCGAGCACCGAGCCGCGGTCGCCGGGGCGCCTCCGCGCGCGAGGCGTGGCCGGGGCGCGCGCGCGCGAGGCGTGGCCGGGGCGCGCGCGCCCGCGCCCGTCGGCCAGCCTTGCCGCGCCGGGCAATGAAGAAAACTTCACAATGTACTGTTAACTGACGAAAAGTCGTTCAAACTGCTAAAAAACTGATTTGCAAAACATCCCGGCGCGGCAAAGATATATTACGTACAATATTTCATCTAAGCGGTGGCGGCGCGGCGGCGCGGAGCGGCCATCATCGGTCGACGCGACGACGACGGGTCTCGCCCCGAACTGAGATGGCGCGGCGCGCGCGGCGCGGCGCACACTGGTTCAAGTTGTATGGGGCTGCGGAAATAATCCAGTAACTTCTAAAATACTTAACATATTTCGATAATTTTTTTTTTTGCTGGTTTCGTAATTTTTAAACACATTGATTATCAAAATATAATTTGGCAATTTTCAGAACAAGTCATAAAAAAAAAATTAAGTAACGATTTGCAGGTTTAGTAATTAATTTCGCTCAATATATTTGCAGGAATTGTGATAATAATAAGAACACTAACTCCTTAAATATTATCAAGCGGCCTCAATTGAGACCTTGTCAAATCAAAAAGTCATAGAAAAGTGTAAAGTAATGCATAAAAAGGAATTTAAATTCAAACAATTAGCTGTTTGGCTTCGTCGCTAATAGGTACAATTTTCTTCTTTGGTTTTGGCCTTAGACTCGTTATTAGAGGATCAGAGGACAAGAGGATCATGTTCATCACATCTTCATTAGTCGCAATTCTGCTGCACTTCCTGGAATGAAGAAGCCGATAGCGTTTGTAGTTCTGCATACTGAGTTCCACCTTTGATTGAATTGAGCCACAAAACGTTTCTGCACTGCACTCACCACTGTTTCAATTTGAGATTCATTTAGAGTTGGGTACGTATTTTGGAAGTAAAGTCGTAGTTTTTGAAAATCACGATCACACTTGATTAGTTCACTGCACAAAACAGAGTAGGGTATCGCGACACTATCCATTTCGTGAAGGAGATGTTTACAAGTTGGAAAGTGGTTATTAAATGATTAAAAATTAAGGATAGTAATATAAATTGATCATTACATTAATGAGAAGGGGAAACCCCAAATGAGATTAGTAACATCCATTTTTTTTTTATGGAAAATTACACGGTTGGCTTACATCACCTACAACATCCATGATGTCAGCCCATAACACCGGGTGAACTTGGTGCCACGTCAGTGCCTCCCCTCGGTAGTGCCGGCTACACTGAACTGGGCGGAAAACACAAACTATTTACATAGCCGTTTCGACCGACCTTTCATTCAGTGCGGTGGTACCAACCCGGGCGGGTTAAACCCTACCACCTAGTAATATAAGAAGGGAGTCATATCCCTTAGTCGCCTTTTACGACATACACGGGGAGAGATGCAGTGGGGCTTTACGACATACACGGGGAGAGATGCAGTGGGGCTATTTTTTTAAAGTACCAGCCCCACACGGTACATCCATTCATAAAGCGACGTTAATTAGGTACTAATGTGCGCTAATGATTGCGCGCAGTTTCACTAATCACTTACCTGGTGCATTCAAAGTGCGATTACTCCCAAAGTGCAAAAAAGTAGCAGCTGAAACTTATAGATCTGATCGACGAAGGTATAGAGTATATTTTAATATGCATCCGAGCACGTAGCCAAATGTAGCTAAACTTGTAGCTCTAGGAGTTTGTATTTCATTTCACATTTTTTGGGGATATATTTGAAATTTATTTTGGAAGAGGAGAATTCATCAATACAATTTTTTTTATATTTTAAGGAAGATAATGCTTAGGCACTCTATAATAAATAATAAAAGTATTTGTGCAATAATTAATAAGATGTACAAAAAATAAAATTCTTATTGATCATAAATCTTAAATAACGCTGCAAATAAATTGAGCAACTTTGAGCGTTTATCCTGCGATGTGTAAAGAGTTTAAAAATAAAATTAATACTGTTCAGTAAGCACTAGTTATCTGACTATATGAAAGTGCTATAGCAGATATCGTGTATTCAATTTTGTAAATTTGAATTATTTCCGCCCATAAACCATAGTGCGGCGCGGCGAGCGATCGATCGGATGATCGCGCGACCAACAACGCCTAGGTCTTTGGGTGATTCCATATATTTTATAAATTACCATTCGAATATGTATGAAATCGATATTCGAATAATTCAAATTATTCAATTGCAAACTCGATCTGTTATATAAATATAAGAAACACCCATATTCCAAAAATGGACTCGCCTGTCGGTTCGTGCTACAGCGTATGTGTAGGTACTTAGCGCTTGTGTGTGTGTGACTTCGACCCAGAGTTTGGATCGCCCCCGCCGCGCCCGCGCGCCCGCGCCCGCGCGCCCGCGCCCCCCGCCCGCGCGTGCCTTCGGTCGGGTTTACGATCTCGGCTTACTTCGGCTCATCGTCGGCTGGCTCGGTCGCGACGTGTCGCACGCGCGTCTATCCACAATATACTGTCCTTCTTTTTCCGTCGTGTGTCACACGCAGAAGGCCACACATAATCGTATGAATAGTGTTTTGTTTCACGCGGCGGGGCAGCGGCGTTTGACATTTTCTCATAGTAAACGTTCGCGGTGTTTTGTGCTGCACTCGGCGCGGCGAGCTCGGCGGCTATACGTAGTATGTAGTACGTATTACGTACAGCAAAATCGTGCCTTGTTGTCTAGGAAATAGGATCGAATTCAGTTTGATATTTTTACTTCGATCGGTTTCATGGAGAATGTTTAATATTTTAATTTATTTCATTCTTTCGGGTGAAGGCGTTATGTTTTGTGGTAGTGCGGCGCACGAACGCACTTAAGGGCCAGCCGCCACTGCTCTGGACTCAATCCAGCGTCGAGCCGTGCGACTAGTGGGTGACCCCGAAGTGTCCTGCGATCTTGAACCACTGCAACACCGTAGGGATGTCGGCTCCCTAAGTGTGTTCTATCGCTTATTCCATGGGGAGTACTCGGAGGAGCTGTTTAATGCGATCCCGGCGTCCCGTTTCCACCTTCGCACCACGCGCACTGGGCAGGGATTGCATCCCTACACGCTGGACTTACCGCGGATGCGTACCAATCGATTCTGCAGATCATTCCTCTACAGAACCGGTAAACTCTGGAACGCTCTCCCTGCCCATATATTTCCCCCCAAGCACAGTCTCGGGTCCTTCAAGAGGGGCGTGAATGGGTACCTGTCAGGCCGGCATGGCATTCGCAACCCCCGCATACGACCGAATGTCCATGGGCGTCGTTAGACACCTTATGGGTGACTCGGCGCCATATGTCGCGCAATCAATAAAAAAAAAATTACAAATATAGGTAATAATGGAACTGTTAAATGACATAAGAAAACGGTGGAATGAGGATATATTGGTGATGTTTGCAGGATGGAGTAGTGACTCCACAAGCCGGCTGTGAGCCTGGTACGGGAATGGAAGAGTGGTCGTCGCTGTGTCGCTGTTGTCTTTCCACCGGTTCACAGACTTCCCTGGTTCAGGACGTGGCCGTTCGGAACAAATTTTATGAGACCACTACCATTGAGGTTAGTTTGTTTTATCACTCTTAATTTTCTTGTGTTCCTAGTACCTCATTATTTAAGCGCTCAAGCGCCGCTGTTCCATACGGGTGGAAAAAGTTACCGACTTTCGGGATTAAAATACACACTCATTGAATATGGGAATAAGGCTCAATTATGTATACTTCTAAGATAAGAAAAGGTGTAGATATTCCTTACTTGGGAGGGAGGGGGTAACGTTGTTCGCGTCCGTGACACCTGAAGATCCTCAAGTCAAACGTGACTCCTGGATGGTGTCTGCCCTACTTGATCTGGTTCACTTTATCGCCAACCATAAACAAAAAGTGGTCAAGTGAACCGTGTTCACGTGCCGAGGGTCCCGTATCCGCTGTTTCGCGACGGGTAGATATATAGATAAATATCCGGTAGATATCCGGGTAGATATCCGGGCCCATCGGCAGTAGAGGAGGGTATTAATCGAGGCCGGGACTAGCGAGTGGCCACTCTAAATTTCCCGCGCATTCTTCACGTTTCGGCTCGCTTCAAGCCCTCGTCAGCTAGTCTGCGTTGACTAGGACGCGGGGAAACCACCAGTCCCGCTCTCGACCTCCCTCTGTCTACCTATCCATATTCTGTAGGATGCTTCCAGTGACGTTTTCGAAGCTCTCTCCATATATGAGCTTAGCGTCGATCTTGGGAGCCCTAGATTCTTGAAGAGACTGTAGAGCGACTTCGCTGGTAGTCCTCTTGCTCCGACTTCCACAGCGAAGAGATCAGTCTTGAATCCGTTTCTCACAATCCGGTCTACTAAGTTGCAGTACTTGTTAAGTTTGATGTTGTGGTCCTTCGGTATGTTACTTTCCCATGGAACTGTAAGTTCAACAAGTACTACATGCTTTGTCGCTTTTGAGAATATGAGTATATCCGGTCTTAATGCTGTGGTACAGATTTCCGAAGGCATTTGGTAATGCTTCTCATGTGTGTCCATCAACAATTCCCAATCCTTTGCTGCTCCCAAAATTGAAGAAGGTTTAGTCCTATCTTTGGGCAGCTTATTGGCTCCAGGTTTCACAAAGTTGACCTTCTGGAAGCCGCTACTGGTTTGCCCTTTCCTGGTCCGTGCAATTGACAGGTTGATGGCCTCTCTGATGATTTGGAGGACTTTATCATGACGGTAGGAATACTGGCCTCGCTCAAGTAGTATTTTGCATCCGCATAACAAATGTTTGGCCGTGCCTACGAACTCCTTACATGACGGGCATAGTCTATTTGTAGATTTGATTCCGTATATAATCACGTTAAAAATATGCTGAACCCTCTCCAGCATGGGTTTATTAAAGCAAAGTCAACTACGAGTAATCTGTTGGAATACACCAATTATATTTATGAGGCTTTTAATAAACGTAACCAGGTTGATGCTATTTACACGGATTTTCGTAAGGCTTTTGATAAGGTCAATCACAGACTCCTCTGCCGAAAACTAGCTGCTTATGGGATTCACGGTAGCCTCTTGCGTTGGATTACATCATATGTAATCCATATGATATGACAGGGGATAAAGGTATATGACTCCCTTCTTATATTACTAGGTGGCTGGGTTTACCCGCCCGGGTTGGTACCACCGCACTGAATGAAAGGTCGGTCGAAACGGCTATGTAAATAGTTTGTGTTTTCCGTCCAGTTCAGTGTAGCCGGCACGACCGAAGGGAAGCACTAACGTGGCACCAAGTACACCCGGTGTTATGGGCTGAGATCACGGATGTTGTAGGTGATGTAGCCAACCGTGTCAGTTTCAATAAAAAAAAATAAAAAAATATGTTTATAATCGATGTCAAATTGTTACTGTGAATGGATTTAGATCTTCACCAGTAGCTGTTATCTCCGGTGTTCCGCAGGGTTCACACCTTGGGCCACTTCTATTTTTTTTTGTTATTTATTAATGATCTGATCTCCAGACTTAGCTGCTTTTGCTTGCTATATGCCGATGACTTAAAAATATGCAAAGTAATTCGAAATGTTGAAGACTGTACTGACTTACAAAACGACCTAAATCTTGTAGCAGATTGGTGCCAATCGAATCTCATGTTCCTCAACATTTCGAAGTGCTTTGTAATATCATTTACCCGAAAGATAAACATTGTACCTTTCAATTACACTCTAGATGGTCAGAACTTAACACGCTCAAACTCAGCAAGGGACTTAGGTGTTACATTGGACTCTAAATTAACCTTAAGTAATCATTATGAAGCAGTGGCAAAAAAATCTAATCAACTCCTTGGATTTATATTACGGATAACCAAAGGTTTCAAAAATTACAGTAGTGTAATCAATTTATATCAGAGTCTAGTCAGAAGCCGTCTACTAGAGTATGCCTCTGTCATATGGTCACCCCACTATACTATACATAGAGACCGTATAGAAAGTGTTAAAAAAAAATTTCTTCGGGCAATATCGATTAGACATGGTTTAAAAAGGTCATTGAAAACATATGACCAGAGATTGCAACATTTTAGGAGAGGAAGGTGTGGATCTAAGCTTACGATGGCTTCACCGAACATATCCGGGCCCATCGGCAGTAGAGGAGGGTATTAATCGAGGCCGGGACTAGCGAGTGGCCACTCTAAATTTCCCGCGCATGCTTCACGTTTCGGCTCGCTTCAAGCCCTCGTCAGCTAGTCTGCGTTGACTAGGACGCGGGGAAACCACCAGTCCCGCTCTCGACTTCCCTCTCTCTACCTATCCATATTCTGTAGGATGCTTCCAGTGACGTTTTCGAAGCTCTCTCCATATATGAGCTTAGCGTCGATCTTGGGAGCCCTAGATTCTTGAAGAGACTGTAGAGCGACTTCGCTGGTAGTCCTCTTGCTCCGACTTCCACAGCGAAGAGATCAGTCTTGAATCCGTTTCTCACAATCCGGTCTACTAAGTTGCAGTACTTGTTAAGTTTGATGTTGTGGTCCTTCGGTATGTTACTTTCCCATGGAACTGTAAGTTCAACAAGTACTACATGCTTTGTCGCTTTTGAGAATATGAGTATATCCGGTCTTAATGCTGTGGTACAGATTTCCGAAGGCATTTGGTAATGCTTCTCATGTGTGTCCATCAACAATTCCCAATCCTTTGCTGCTCCCAAAATTGAAGAAGGTTTAGTCCTATCTTTGGGCAGCTTATTGGCTCCAGGTTTCACAAAGTTGACCTTCTGGAAGCCGCTACTGGTTTGCCCTTTCCTGGTCCGTGCAATTGACAGGTTGATGGCCTCTCTGATGATTTGGAGGACTTTATCATGACGGTAGGAATACTGGCCTCGCTCAAGTAGTATTTTGCATCCGCATAACAAATGTTTGGCCGTGCCTACGAACTCCTTACATGACGGGCATAGTTTATTTGTAGATTTCCCCCATCTAACTAGGTTACTCGGGTCGGGGAGAGTAAGCTGGAAT
This sequence comes from Nematopogon swammerdamellus, assembly GCA_946902875.1. Classification (NCBI taxonomy): domain Eukaryota; kingdom Metazoa; phylum Arthropoda; class Insecta; order Lepidoptera; family Adelidae; genus Nematopogon; species Nematopogon swammerdamellus. Next base: position 5,172,530 of record OX336357.1, on the reverse strand, counting down.
GCATTTAAGTAGAACTTAAGCAGCTCAGGGGACCAGTTGTATATTATGGATTTCCACTTCAATGCAGGAGGGATGCAGAAGTCACCCACTGTTAGCCAATCATTCTGCATTTCTAGGTTTAAGGCGTGAAGTTTGAAGCCTTGTTCCATGTCCTCCTGAGCAAAACCTTTCAGTATTTCTTTATCAGACTTTGCTGTTTCTATGCCCAATCCAGATCTATTGGTGCGTGTACCAACTTGGAATGATTTGTAGAAGTCGAGTCTCGATTCCAGTTCATCTGATAGTGATGTGTTGGGTAAGGCTTGAATAGCGCTATCATTGGAGTCTTTGAGTAAACATCGTTTGGCTATTCTCGCCTTTTGATAAAATATCGACGGTTTCTTAATGTTCAGTCCAAAGTTATTGTGAGATCTGTATAGCGTTGACGAGTCAGCCGGGTGAGCCAGTCCAAACCATGATTTCAGGAATCTGGTCACATACGAGTCTAATTTAGTCAGGTTTTGCTTTGTGAAGTCGTAGACGAGAAATGGCCATGAAAGTTTTGATGTCAGGTAGTTATCGTAAATCCATGCCTTTTGTGTACCCAGGAGGGGAAGATTGTCAGTTTGGCGGAGGCTCTCTTCGAAAAGTTGGACAATATCATCAGTAGGATGCTCCTTTCCTCTGATGGTGATCCTTTTGCCCAAGAATTTAAAATTGTTTAGATTCTCTTGTCGTTCGACGTAATATGCTGGACATAATGTGCCTCTATAATATAATTAATGCCCAGCTACATACTACTATTCTTTCAAAAATTTGTTTTATCACTTGTTGTGCTAGGACTAGGCGACCTAAGTTGTTTTTGTTTCCGCTTTGTAACAATAACATGGCATACTATATATAACCCCATATTGTGAATGTGTCGTTTATATGAATCTGTTAGAGATAATGATGCTGAAGTGGATATATTCAGTTACTCGTGTCACCGGTTTAAAAAATGTGTACAGGATATTTGTCGTACACTGTAATTGTGTGTACGCGCGGTATGTTCTTTCTTCTATTCGCGTTCCTGGATACACACATGTTATACACACACATTTCGTTTCTGTTAGCTTATTTTAATTTTGCTGTCATTCACCTACATATTTCTAGTTATTGTTGTCAGTTTTATTTTTTTATATTTAACTTTTTTTTTCTGTTCTATTTATTGTTCTATTTTTTAAATTTATTTTACTGCAATAAATTAACCACGAAGTGTACAAACGTTTAGGAACTATGTCGGTAAATTATAGTTATTTTTGTATTTTAATATGTTGTGACATATTTCTGTTGTTTGTGCCAAAATAAATAAATAAATAAACAAATTCGAGGTTCTTATATTGGCAACACTTTAATGTTGACAGCTGTTTGTGGTAATAGTGCGTGTTTCAAACATCAAATGTTAGTTTGTAACAATCATTTACAAAATTAATCGCTTTACCATTATATGCGAAATAACAGTTCTGTAAGAACTGTGTATCGACTTATGCGGAAAGATTATGGTCAAGTAAATCGTCCTACTGAGCGAACAGTTCGCAAGATAGTGAAAAAGTTTGAGGAAACTGGAAGCATTGGAGATAGGGTAAGCCGTGTGCATAATCGTGGAGTACGTTCAGCTGAGAATATTGCTGCTGCGAGTGAGACCCACACAGTTTGTCAGCCTCGATAGCTCAGTGGTGCAGACAGTCGACTGTTGCTATTGATTGTTAAGCAACGCTGGGCGCGGCCAGTACTTGGATGGGTGACCGGACCGCTCGATCGTTGGAGGCTGACTATGGTTCGGATTCCACGTAAAACTGTAGGTCCCTTCCCTTCCTACCTTACTCGGAAACGGCTATGTAAATAGTTGGTGTTTTCCGTCCAGTTCAGTGTAGCCAGCACGATCGAAGCGAAGCACTGACATGGCACCTAGTTCACCCGGGGTTATGGGCTGACATCACGGATGTTGTAGGTGATGTAGCCGGCCGCCAAGATCGTGCGATTTAACGCTGTTGGATTGGTTTTTTTTTTTGTGGGGTTTTCTTGGGGGACATCTGCCAATTTATTGCTGAGATAACCCCGAAACTTGCGAAAAATCCATAAAATTACCTCGAAAGAATCAGCTGCTGCAGAATATCCAGAGGCGGCCATTTACCTTACATAATTTTCCATAATTAATGAATAATACTAAATATTCGTTACGCACCATATCACGTAGCGTTATTCCCAGCATGGCTCGCTCCATTGCTCGCTGGGCAACTTTCAACCTTTGGACAACACCGACCGTCAGCGTCCACGTTTCACACCCGTACGTCATAACCGGGAGAACACACTGGTCATATAAACGGGTTGGACGACGTGGGACGACGACATCAAGTACGTCGGCGGAAAGCAGTGGTTCCGTACCGCTGAAGGCCGGGAGGACTGGAGGAAAATTGGAGAGGCGTATGTCCAGCAGTGGACGCTTACACGCTGACTGACTGACTGACTGACTAAATATTCGATTAAAGAAAAAAGAATTAAGATATTGTTACATTTTGTGTATATACAGGGTGTCCCAGAAACCGACGATAATCCTTTGACAGAAGATAGGGCTGCTAATTACCTCTCAAAATATCTAATTTTACGTTTAGTAAAAATGGCTTAGTTTTTGAGATATTGTCATTTTTGTAAAAATCCAAAAGTTTCTCCCTCAGCTCATTTTTTTAAATGCCACAAGTACAAATGTAAGATTTTCTTAAATCTAGTTTTTTTCAAATATTCCTGAAAAGTAAGGCTTTCACACGGTATAATTTATTTTTTCATGTTTAATCCTGTTTAGCTGAAAAACGACTTAAGAGCCACATGTTAAAAAAATTTCAGCTTCATCCCTTGAGTTTGGCCCTTCGCGGTGAAAAAAAAAATAACTACACTAAAGTGGCATTATGCAACAAAAATACGCCCATCTAATGTAGTTTTTAAAATGGTACATCACTTACCGATTTGCCCAATAATTTATGAGATATTGTTATTTAACTGCAAAAAGACCTCGGAATTTGATAACTGTTCTACCAACTACGAATTGGAATAAAATAAACACGTGAAGTAATTGGTCTTTATTAACCTATTAAAGTAGATGTTCAAATTGTTTACAACTTGCATAAATGCTAGCTCGACATCTTCTCACAAATGCCCGGTTGAAGCGTCGAGCAAGTACTCGATGCAAGTGCAGATACGTCCACCTATGCTATGTAAATAGTTTGTGTTTTCCGTCCAGTTGACTAGCCGGCACGACTGAAGGGAAGCACTGACGTGGCACCAAGTTCACCCGGTGTTATGGGCTGACATCACGGATGTTGTAGGTGATGTAGTTAACCATGCCAGTTTACATAAAAAAAACGTGAGCTACTGCCGTAATTCTTTCTTTGAGCTCTATCAAGTTTTCCACCGGTTTCCCGTAAACTTTTTCTTTTAAATAGCCCCAATAATAAAAATCTAACGGATTTAAATTCGGTGACCTAGACGTCCGATCAATCTGTGGGGATATGCTTTGTCTAAAAAATTACGCACCTCTCTGGCGTAATGGGCTGGGCAGCCATCTTTTTGCAACCACCTCCGTTTGGCCAATGGTACATCTTCTAAAAGGCTCTGAAGCTCCTGTTGCAGAAACGCAAGATAATTCGCCCGTTTAAAGTCTCTACAATTCAACGGACCTCTTGTGGCCTCCTAGCCACTTGTATCCCCACAGATAGACCGGACGTCTAGATCACCGGATTTAAATCCGTTAGATTTTTATTATTGGGGCTATTTAAAAGAAATTTAATTTTTATTTAAACGGCAGTAGCTCAGGTTTTTTTTTATGTAAACTGACACGGTTGGCAACATCACCTACAACATCCGTGATGTCAGCCCATAACACCGGGTGAACTTGGTGCCACGTCAGTGCTTCCCTTCGGTCGTGCCGGCTACACTCAACTGGACGGAAAACACAAACTATTTACATAGCATAGGTGGACGTATCTGCACTTGCATCGAGTACTTGCTCAACGCATCAACCGGGCATTTGTGAGAAGATGTCGAGCTACCATTTGTGCAGGTGGTAAACAATTTGAGCATCTACTTTAAAAGGTTAATAAAGACCAATTTACTTCAAGTGTTTATTTTATTCCAATTCGTACTTGGTAGAACAGTTATCAAATTCCGAGGTCCTTTTGCAGTTAAATAACAATATCTTATAAATTATTGAGCAAATCGGTAAGTGATGTACCATTTTAAAAACTACATTAGATGGGCGTATTTTTGTTGCATAATGCCACTTTAGTGTAGTAATTTTTTTTTTTCACCGCGAAGGGCCAAATTCAAGGGATGAGGCTGAAAAAAATTTTACATGTGGCTTTTAAGTCGTTTTTCAGCTAAGCAGGATTAAACATAAAAAAATAAATTATACCGTGTGAAAGCCTTACTTTTCAGGAATATTTGACAAAAATTAGATTTAAGAAAATCTTGCATTTGTAATTGTGGCATTTAAAAAAATGAGCTGAGGGAGAAAATTTTGGATTTTTACAAAAATGACAATATCTCAAAAACTAAGCCATTTTTACTAAACCTAAAATTAGATATTCTGAGCGGTAATTAGCAGCCCTATCTCCTGTCAAAGGATTATCGTCGGTTTTTGGGACACCCTGTATATATATTTTTTGTTAGGAACCTCGAATTGGATCAAACTATATAAACCTTAAATTGTTGTGACAATTATTCTACATTGTAGTTTGTTTAATACCTATACTAACATATTTATGTTGATACAAAATACGTATCAAAGTTTGACAAAAGCTCTTTACACCCGACACACTTAATTAATAAGTCTTTGTAGTCAGAACTCTCAGCAAAATTGTTAATCTTGCTCTCCCAGCTTTGTTTATCCTGCCTGACGTGTACCAGTACACTATTCCTCTGGTAACTCGCATAATTCATATTATTCCACTCACAGTTGAACTGATGTTCGGTTACAGGTAAAAGAAGAGGACGGCTTGCCGCAGCGCCTGTGTGAGGACTGCCTCTCCGTCATGAACTCTGCACACCAGTTCAAGAAGCAGTGTCTCCGCATTGACTCGGAGCTCAAGGTTCAGCTCGCGGAGATCGGGAACCTTCCACCGACAGAAGAACAGCTTCCAATGGACGCAACAACCACGAAAGCACTGGAGTCCCAGGAGGAAGAAGAAAACCCAATATACCCAGAAGTAATGATAAAAACTGAGCCACCGGAAAGTGACGACGACTGTTATTATGTCCTGGTAATTGACGACACTAAAGATAATAAAGAGGTAGAAATTGAGCCTACAATTGATCACAAAAAAATCAAGGAAGAAAAGGAATTGAACCCAGCGACGGGAGAACTAGAGTTTGAGAAGAATGTGGATGCGTTCTTGGTCATGAAACCTCAGGAGAAACCGATGGAGAAGGAAGATGAAAATGGCACCCTGTATAACAAGGATGGACACCGGTATAAATTCTCTGATGATCCAGACTCAAATGATTCTGAGGGCAATTCGCAGATTGAGTTCACCGAAAACTTTGGAAATGCAGGTGCTCTACTAACTAGGGGCGAGAACGGCAATATTATAAAAATTCTCACCAGCAACGGCACCACTGAAAACCTATTCAAAGGGGATAAAGGGGATGAAATCGTCACATACATTGTAGACGACCAACTTGTGTCGGGTGAATCAGATGGCCTTTCCCAGGAGGAGGTGATTGTGTGCGAAGGAGACGACTCACAGTTCCAAATAGTCAACTACGACGGGTCGGAGCTGGTGATCGAGTATGCGGATGATTGTCCAACGACCACGGTCGTACGGCAGGACGACGGTTCCTTTCTCTGTTCCTGCGGCCTTCAATTTACAGATTTCGTCGCATTAGAAAACCACCAAATTGTACACCACAATACGTCCATCGTCGGTAACTATCTATGCTCCCTCTGCGGCAAAGGATTTGAATCGAACGAAATCCTCACGGGACATATGCTACTGCATACGAATAGCAGTGCTATTATACGCTGCCCATACTGCCAGCAGTACATAAAACGCAACGCCCTAACCCAGCATATCAAATACAGTCATAACAATATAAAGCCGCGCTGTAATCTATGTGACAAAACATTTGCCAATAGAAATAATCTAAAACGCCACATGATGATCCATTCCGGTATCAGACAATACGAGTGCGACATCTGCTTTAAGCGATTTAGTCAAAAAATCACTATGCAAACCCACAGACTCACACACGCGGTTGATCCTTTGTTCTGCGGCATATGCGAGATCCGTTTTGAATCTGCAAATGAATTACTCGCACATCAGGAACAGCATGAAAGTGAAAATGCATCAGAAACACTCGAAGTGACTACATTGAAGGGCAAAAATCTTTGCTACCCGTGTCAAATCTGCAATAAATTATTCTCCGTCGAATCCGCGTTAAAGTATCACATGGAAAATTTTCACACCCAAGACTCCTTGAAACTCCTCTGTTCGGAATGTGGTGAAGTCTTGCCGAATCGTAAAGCCATGTATGCTCATGCATTCACACACAAATCGTCTGAATTTGGCTCGAAGATTATTAAGATCGGGAAGAGATTTGAGTGCAAAAGATGTGGAAAACTGTGCGCTAGTCAGGCGATGCTTATCATGCATGAACGCGTGCATACGAATGAACGTCCTTTTCCATGCCCCCTTTGCGCGTTACGTTTCAAAACCAAGACACACCTTCGCACACATCAGCTAACGCACACTAGAGAGAAGAGATTTGGTTGTTCAGTTTGTATGAAATTCTTTGCCTTAAAAGGAAATTTGGTGGTTCATTTACGCACACATACGGGGGAGAGGCCGTACGTTTGTTCGTTGTGCAATGATGCGTTTATTGACTCGAAGTATTTGAAGAAACACAAGTTGAGGAAACATGCCATAGACAATGTTCCTTGGAATCAGTATTGAGACTTCTCTCCAATAGGCTTGAAAAAGTCATGCAAATTGGACGTAGTTAAGCAGACAGCATCCAACCCACAAATTAACAAAATGGAGAAAAAGGTGTTTGAAATATTGCCCATATTAAAATCGATTTAAGGTTAAGTGGGTAGAAAATCGCATACTATTTAATTAGTTAACATGCAATTTTGAACCTTTAGTGTGTCCGACACAAAATAAACAGCACAAGTACCTTATTTTTAGATATTTGTATGGCTTTGTAGGTTGGATGTTTTGAAAATATTCTGAGAAATTGGTCCAATAGATATTATGGTACTAACGTACGGCTATCTTACTGGGCCTACTGTGATTTATAACAAATTAAAACAATTTCTTCTGCTAACCCACTTGGATGTCTTCTGTGATGATAATACTTAACAAACAAAAATATACACAACTAGAAACATTCAATCCACTTGAATGTTTTCTGGAAATTGAAGTCATAATTAATTTTTCAAAATGCAGCTTTACCACATGGATGCTTTCTGTTAAAAAATAAGGAAAGTTAATGAATTTGTGGGTTAGAAAATACGATGTAGCATTCCCAATACTGACGTTAGGGTTGGATGTGTTCTGTTATATGAAAATTACGAATTTTTTGCTTCACAAAACACAAAAAAACATTTTTTGGTTATTTTGTGGGTTGTATGCTGTCTGCTTAACTACGTCCAATTGGTGTGAAGTTTTTAAAATTATTTATGACAAAAATTAAGTAATTATTGTCCTATGAACAAATTAAAACCTCGAAAAATTACAGAATATAAGAAATTACAATTTTTAAAAGTTAAATATTTGGGAAGCCAAGTAGTTATCCTTGACTTCCCAAATATCCGCAAAAACAAAACTTTAGTTTTGTTTTTGCGGATGTTCATAACATTACATGGATATACATAACATACATGCGGATAACATTTCAGGGGTTTTAACCCCTGAAATGTTTTTGGAATTTTAGAGAACCTTAAATTGCCGAATTACCCATTACAAATCATATGGAGGTGTATATCATTCATTTAACAATTCAAATAACAGACTACAAATAATTTTACCATACTGCCAGAGATTAAGTAGGTATAAAAAAATCTGTCAAGTGCGAGTTTTACTCGCGCACGGAGGTTTCCGTATCTATCCGCTATCAATAACCGCTCAAGTTGCCTAGACTAGAGAGAAGTGAAATCGGAGAGAAGCCTCAATGAGGTCGATGGCAATTGACGGTGGGAAAATGACAGCACCCCAATGAGGCCGTTGGCAATGGAGCGGATAATATCCGCCTATCTTTTGTCTTTCAACAATGCAATGTATAATAGCCTGTGGCGCCATCTATTAGTCAGTAGCGTGACTAATCGATTTTTCGTACGTTTGTTGTATGGGGGCCCTCCTTAATTTCTAACATTTTAATTTTTTTTTTTTATTATTTGTTGTTATTTCCGCCATAGTAACACATATTCTGTGAAAATTTCAACAGGCTATTACGGTTCAAGAGATACAGCCCTCGGACAGATGGACGGACGGACGGACAGACGGCGGAGGCTTAGTAATAGGCTTCCGTACGGGATACGGAAACCTAAAAATGTACAGCTGTTAAAATAATTTTATTGTTTCCTGGTAATATTTTTAAAGTGTGTTCTATAGGAAAGGTAAAGGTTTTTTTCCATACAGCCTTTTTATTCGTTCTCGTAAGAAAAAATCATAGAAATCAATAGAAATTTTTTATAGAAAGAATTTTTTTTTGGCCGGCCGGCGCTTTTGGGAGCCAATAGGTTAAATAAAAAAAATTCAACAGTCTTCTAAAGTTTAACTTTATTATTTCTATTCTCGAAAGGGCAACGAGCACGTTTGACTAATAATTAAGAGTTAATTATCTTTTTATAGTCTGTTTTTTTGGAAGACGGACGAAAGTGACGTTTGGAGTGTTGCCAGTTTCTGGCAAATTTTAAATAAGAATGTCGTTGCTATCGATACTTTTATCGATTGATTAAACAGCTGATATAATGAAATGCTGTAAACTCTAATATTTACCTAATTGTGGATTTAATTGACAACATATTCAGCTAAATATATCTAGAAAAATGTCAAGTTTAAGGCAGCGCCACAGGTAGCGCATAATATGTGTGAAGGTGTGCCGTGATATGTAAAAGTCGATACTATTTTCATCGACTACAATCACTAGTGGTGCAAAGCGTGCAACACTCTAATGTCAATCAAACGTCAATTTACTCCGTCTTCCAAAAAAACAGACTATACTAGACTTATTGCGTTATATTAATAATTTATTTTTTTATTTCAGTTTATTGTACCTGTAGTCATTTAGTTTTAGTGCCAACCTATGTCTCTTGCAAGAACATTTAAATAGGTATGGACGTCAGACTGTCCAATGCTTATATGAGAAACAGCGTCGCCGAGCTCCGCCGGTAGCGGAGGGGACGGCGCGCGCTCTGATTGGGTGGTATCGGGCGGTATCGCGCTCTGATTGGTTGATAACCAATGGCATTTGTACGTTTATACAAACGTCGTGTTACGCTGGCGCGGAGAAGGTCCGACGTCCTTACCTATTAAATGTTCTTGGTCGCTTGTTAGGGTCTCTATAAATATGGGCAGCATTGCTTGTTTCAATATGAGGAGTGATCGGAGGATCTGTTTGGCGCGATCCCGCCGTCCCTTTCCACCTCCGCTCCAAGCGCACTGAGCAGGGATTGCATCCCTACATCCCGCACTTATAACAGATGCATACCAAGGTTATGCAAATCTTTCTCTTATAGAACCGGTGAGTTCAGAATCGCTCTCGCTGCCTATATTTTTTCCCACAAGTACAGTCTATTGCCCTTTATGAGTAAGCGTGAATAGGCACCTGACAGGCCGGCATGGCATTGGCAGACCCCGCACACGGCTGAATATTCGTGGGCGTCGTTAAATATTATAGGAGGCTGGAGGCCAAGATCCGTATCCGTATATATGTCCAGTGTGTCCTCCCGGTTATGACTCACAGCACCATTTGAGACGTAACCCGGCGCGGTCGGTGACTGTGGTGTGCAGCGTGCATATTCAGGCCAGCATGGGAGCGATCACACGACCACTGCACAGTTGGTGCCCGGTCCCGTACTAGCGTATATTCCGCTGCCTACGTACGGCACGGCGACTGTGCGGTTGCCACTTATACCGCACCACCTCTGTATAACAGAGCTGGTTATATTTTTAATCTGATACAAGAGATTTCGCTTTGTTTCTGATGTTTGTCAGTGATGAATCCATGTCTACGTGATTTTCTTATTATTTATTTATCTTAGGCCCAATAGAGAGTAGCGGCTGATTAGCTAAAGTTAAAACATTATTGATGAAGCGGCGGGTGGTTCGCGCGGTCTTGACTTGGACTCGTCCGCGGTTCAAATCCTGCAGATATAGTGAGCCTGCAGAACTGCTCTTTACATTGGTGTAAACCGCATCAAAAACTGTTAAGTGGTTCCGGAGTTTACCTCAACATACAGACAGACGTTCCCTGTTATAAGAAGTAGAGATAGAGAAGAGATTATCCTCCCTTCCCCTCTCCCCGCGGACACCTCTCCCCCTAACTCAACCCCCTTTAAAGCCACCCCCAGTACAGTATGGATACAATAATTAAAAATCCTAAGATCAAATTTTGAAATCGCCCCTATTTTAATTTAAGGGTTGATTTAGCAAAAACGCTGAAACACAAATTCTTTATTTCATACCAAAAGCCTAAATATGAATGGTCATATATGGGGATAACTTGAGAAATTATGGGTTGCCCATACAAACTTTTCACCCCTTAAAGTTTTTTTTTAGACAAAAGGTAGCCTATGTCCTTTCCTCAGGATGCAATCCATCTCCGTGCAAAAGTTTATCGAAATCTGTTCAGCGGTTTAGGCGTGAAAACGTAACAGGCAGACAGACAACAGAGTTACTTTCGAATTTATAATATTAAGTATGGATTTTTTTTTCACGGTTGGCTACATCACCTACAACATCCGTGATGTCAGCCCATAACACCGGGTGAACTTGATGCCACGTCAGTGCTTCCCTTCGGTCGTGCTCCGGTTGTTAGCCGGAGTCGAAGTTGAATCCCTCCAGCTTACAACCGGAGTCGAAGTTGAATCCCAGTTCCCCTTGGATCGGTTTGTGTCCAGGCGAGGCCTACCCTCCCTGATACGATCTGACTGCGGAATCAATTACCGAGGTGCCAACTCGTATTTGAATGAGGTAAATAAATATTTGACGGAAAATAATGTAACTATCGGAACTGCACTCTCCCAACATGGAATCACTTGGCGCTTTAGTCCGCCTTACTGTCCACATTGGGGGGGGGGGGGGGGGGGGGGGGGGGGGCATATTTGAGGCATGTCTTAAGGTTGCCGAGACTCGCGGCGGATCGTTGGGCAAACTCTCCTCACCTTTGAAGAGCTCTACACCTTGTTCACTAAGATTGCAGCCGTCCTCAATTCGCGTCCCTTGTGCTCCATCACGTCCGACCCAAATGACCTGGAACCTTTGACTCCAGGCCATTTTTTGATTGGTCAGTCCTTGATTGCCCGACCCGAGCTCCCCTTCCGGGGTGTGCCATCATCGCGCCTGTCGCGCTTTCAGATGATCCAACAAATGTCTCAAAACTTTTGGAGTCGCTGGTCCTTTGACTACTTGCATCTCCTCCAACAGCGACTCAAATGGACGGACAAGACCAACCCTCCACGGGCGGGGGACTTGGTGTTGCTCAAGGAGCCCAACTTGCCTCCACATAAATGGCGGCGGGGCCGCATTGTAAATTTGTTCCCGGGTGCGGACGGAGTTCCGCGACTTGCTGAAGTCCTTGTGGGCAACTCTGTTCTAAAGCGAGCCGTCGCCACCCTCTCCCGGCTGCCACTAGATTGATGATTGATAGATTTCAACATTATTTTCTCCCATTCTCGCTAATTTTCCTAAGAACTCGACAGACACTGTTCAATTACACGAAAAAGTACACCTGGTCACATTCAAAATTCTAAATACAACCGTTAATGCTTTAATTTACATTTGTCCTTACTAGGTGGTAGGGTTTAACCCGCGCGGGTTGATTTGATACTACCGCACTGAACGAAAGATCGGTCGAAGTCGCTATGGAGTTCGTGTCCAGATCAATGTTGCCGGCACAACCAAAGGGAAGCAATGACACGGCACCTAGTTCACCAAGATGTTATGGGTTGACATCACGGATGTTGTAGGTGAGGTAGCCAGCTGTGTCTGTTAAAAAAAAAGTGCACTGTATTATTTCCAGCTACTCCATTATGCAGGTTAAGCGTTACCAAATTCTAACTCTATGAATTAACTTAGACACACCAACTCATATCTTGACTCTCAAAAATGTAAACGCACATCGGTTAAAGCACAGATAAACTAGGGCACAAATGTCGCGGGACATGTACCTCGACTTCTACGGTGTATGTTGCGCGAACCATCTTGGAACTTGCCGCAGGACATTTCTGAACACCAGTCAGTGGTCGCACGCAGAGATATCGCCCGCAACATGTGCCTCGGCATGTAAATGTCGCCTGTGTTGCGTGCAATGCTCGCGCAACATTGCACGCTATTGCGTTTTGCCCTCTAGCATTGTGCGCGCATTGTGTTTGCCGTCTAGTATGTATTATGTAATATTAATTTGTATCTCAATAATAGCGTTTATTATGTTGCAAATATTATGGAGTCAAGGGTGGTGCGGCAGTGCCGCCGGCGCTCGAGCTTGGATGGGGTACTATCGTGTCCCCAGGTTTGATTAATAAAATTGTCTAAATAAAAATTATTTGAAAAACTTGTGTTTTATTTTCTTCACATCAACATAGTCACACACACCGTGCAGTGTGTGTGACACGGAGGATGAAAATTCCGTTTCTTCCCCGTACGTAGCACAACCGCGTGGCACTATCAGTAGTGTCATGATGTCATGAGAGATTTTTCTTTCCCATGAAACTATTGCTTTTTGTTAGGTGATTAGACTCATACGTCAAAATCGAGGTGTTCCCCGCGGACCAACTAGTGGCACAACTAGCCATCCCGAAAATGTTCCCAATGACTACCTACCTAGCTGTGTCATTGGGAACGTTAAATTTATGGATTTTCTTTCCCATAAAAACAAGCATTCATCAACGGTAACAAATCTTACATTATGAAGATAATGCTGGCCACTTATTAAGATTTAGAAGTACCTACAAAGTAAATAAATAGGAATGAAATAAGTAAATAAAAAAAATCTAGATCCGATGCAAGTGCATTTGTAGTTTTTTTTTATGGAAACTGACGGTTGGCTTCATCACCTACCTGGCTTCAGCCCATAACATCGGTAATTCATACGAGTATTTATATTATAAGGTCTTTCAAAATTAGTTCATAGTACGCTAAGGGGGGGTTCTGTATTATATAGGGAGTAAAACCTGTATAAAATTTTTTGGACCTTGGGCTTTTTTTTATGTAAAATATTTTTTTATGTATATAAAAAAATTGGTGGTTGATTTTTATAGCCCAATGGCATGAAACTGAAACGATTAAGAAATTTATTTTTTTACATTTTACATAAAAAAATTTTTTTTTTGTAAAATAAAAAAATCTTTGTTCTTCAAAACATTGATATGCTTCAAAAGTGATCTATTTCCGATACAGAACCCCTCCTTAGCGTACTATGAACTAATTTTGAAAGACCTTATTTATACCCAAATAAAGATTCTTAATAAAATTATAAACGTTATCATATCACACAAATGGCCATTATCTTATTCAATGTTGTGGTTTAGAGATGAAACACACGAAAATATAGTATTAATTTCAATTTTACAGAACTAGGTAGTTGTCATGGGGAATAAATTCGCAAATGAATTCCCTGTGGCACAACTATAGTGTCAACCTCCTGACTCCATCATCAGACCCTTGTCACGAACTATATTGGTAGAAGTATGGGACACTCGTCCAAACCAACTAAATGAGCCCAAACTCGAGGAGGTTACTAGTAACGGTTGAAGAGGTTCACTGTCCACCTTCTGACTCCATCATAGAGCCTCGTCACCAAATATATTGGTAGAAGTATGGGACACTCGTCCAAACCAACTAAATGAGCCCAAACTCGAGGAGGTTACTAGTAACGGTTGAAGAGGTTCACTGTCCACCTTCTGACTCCATCATAGAGCCTCGTCACCAAATATATTGGTAGAAGTATGGGACACTCGTCCAAACCAACTAAATGAGCCCAAACTCGAGGAGGTTACTAGTAACGGTTGAAGAGATTCACTGTCCACCTTCTGACTCCATCATAGAGCATCGTCACCAAATATATTGGTAGAAGTATGAGACACTCGTCCAAACCAACTAAATGAGCCCAAACTCGAGGGGTTTACTAGTAACGGTTGAAGAGTTTCACTGTCCACCTTCTGACTCCATAATAGAGCCTCGTCACGAAGTGTATTGGTAGAAGTATGGGACCACATGGGACACTCGTCCAAACCAACTAAATGAGCCCAAACTCGAGGAGGTTACTAGTAACGGTTGAAGAGTTTCACTGTCCACCTTCTGACTCCATCATAGAGCCTCGTCACCAAGTGTATTGGTAGAAGCATGGGACACTCGTCCAAACCAACTAAATGAGCCCAAACTCTAGGGGATTACTAGAACGGTTGAAGAGTTGACTCCACATCAGACCCTCGTCACCAAGTGTATTGGTAGAAGTATGCGATACTCGTCCAAACCAACCAAATGAGACCAAACTCGAGGGGGTTACTAGTAACGGTTGAAAAGTTCCACTGTCCACCTCCTGACTCCATCATAGACCCTCGCCGCATTGTATTGGTGGAAGTATGGAGCACTCGGCCGAACCAACCAAATGAGCCCAAACTCGATGGGGTTAAAAGTAACGGCGGAAGAGTTCCACTGTCCACCTCCTGACTCCATCATCAGACCCTCGCCACCAAGTGTATTGGTGGAAGTGTGGAGCACTCGTCCGAACCAACCAAATGAGCCTAAACTCGAGGGGGTTAGGTTAGGTTAGGTTAGGTTAGGTTCCACTGTTCCACTGTCCACCTCCTGTCTCCATCATCAGACCCTTGTTACCAAAATTATCATAATATTGCATTGTCACGGGAAGTCATTATGGGCGAGGCCCGAAGGCGGAAGAGGGTTTTTGGTTTACTTTAACGCTAGTTACTTACATTCTTCTATGAAATACGAATTTCACGCGAGCGAAGCTGCGGGCAGAAGCTAGTATTTTATATTCCCACACTCAAGTCATTTGCTACGTACGACCTACTTATATCTCTCTACTTATACGACTCTCAAACATCCAATTGTTGACTAGGGATAAGTCCGCCTTTGCCCCTCATGAAAATTAATTTATAGTTTGTTCGGCGCGCGAAGCCGCGGCAAAAGCTAGTTAGAAATAAATGTAAAAAAATACATGATCCGTAATTCGCCGAGGCGTGCAAAATTAACTATAGAAGCCTTATATAAATTTGCACCGAGTGCATTAATTTAATGAGCCTTAAACAAACAAAAACAAATTCACATGGTTCCGTAGCACGCGCGATTTTTTAATTAAAGTTCTACCTAATCTTTGTTCGTTCTACTGCCCTTCAAAGTTTTACCTAAAATTAAAATACTTCCGTATGCGCTAGATACGGTGCAAACTGGGGAAAATCTTCTAATCATGTCGTCTTGCCACAAGAATCCGCGGCTAGACGACTTAGGTCCACACTTAAAGCCATTTTTAACCGACTTCCAAAAAAGGAGGAGGTTCTCAATTCGTCTGTATGTTTTTTTTTTTTTTATTTTTTTTTTTATTTTTTTTTTTATTTTTTTTTTGTATGTTTGTAACACGATTTCTCCGTCAATTGAGGGCCGATTTAGAAAATTCTTTTTTTGTTAGTTAGGTCATACTTCCGAGGTGGTCCCATTTCAATTTTATCGAAATTGGTTCAGTGGTTTTCGAAAAATCAGCATAATACTATGGTGTGTGGTTACCTTCAGCAAAACTTGTGATGTGGTCGTTTTCGGCAATTTTCAGTTTGATAAATTAGTATGGTGTGTGGTTACCTTCAGCAAAACATTTGTGATGTGGACTTATTCAGCAATTTGCAGTCTGACACATATGGCGAATAATTCTGTACCACTTCAATCGATTTCGATTATTCGATTTCGATTATTCTTTTTTATGTAATATTACTAAAAAGAATGAAATAAAAACTGTTTTAAAAAATATTAAACCGATTTCCAAAAAACAAAAAAAAAAAAAAACTAAAAAGTATTAAATACCTAATATTTTGAAATTTTCTCTGTCCTGTTGAAATACATGAATCGATATACTAGTGATACATATTCGGACCCTTGTTTCATGAATATTCTAAATTTGAAATTTTTTATCTTTTCCGACCGGCGCTTAATTTATTATGGTACCTGGCCAGTACCTACTGTACCGAGTACCATCGAGCTGGTTTGATGATGGAGACAGAAGGTGGCCATAGGAACTCCTAAACTACACATGATAAACCCATCGTGTTTGGGCTCGTTGCATTTGTCTTCACGAGAAATTTACTTTAGACCTAAAAGATTCTCAATTCGACGGTATGTTTTCTTTTTTTGGATGTTTGTTACGCGATTACTCCGTCAATTGTGGGCCGATTTTGAAAATTCTTTTTTTTTTTATTTGAAAGGGGATAACCCTGAGGTTTTTGAAGTGAAAACTTCTTTAGCGGCTCTTGGCACTTTTTTAGGTGGGTAAAAATGTATAACTCGCGACATCGCGTCAGCGTCATTTTTAAAATGAAACCTTAAGTCATTGCG
Source organism: Nematopogon swammerdamellus (assembly GCA_946902875.1). NCBI lineage: Eukaryota > Metazoa > Arthropoda > Insecta > Lepidoptera > Adelidae > Nematopogon > Nematopogon swammerdamellus. The sequence continues at coordinate 5,155,740 of OX336357.1, read as the reverse complement.
TTAAGGGTTAAGTTAGAGTGGCACGGGATCTGCCGGCACTCCCGGAGTGCAACTGTTAAGTAGGGTTCCGTAACACGTTTATGTCTGTCCATTCTACTAAGTTCTGCAAAATGAATGTAGGGTTCCGTAACATATGCATGTCTATCCGTTCTACTAAATTTTACAATTTTCAACCAAGGTCCTCCGACGGTTATTTTATAATAAAAGTAGGCTTCCGTAACACGTTTATGTCTGTCCATTCTACTAAGTTCTGCAACATCACCTACAACGTCCGTGATGTCAGCCCATAACACCAGTGCCATGTCAGTGCTTCCCCCTTTGATCGTGCTGACTACACTGAACTGGTCGGAAAACACAAACTATTTACATAGCCGTTTCGACCGACGTTTAATTCAGTGCGGTGGTACCAACCCGGGAAGGTTAAACCCTACCACCAAGTAAGATTACGAGGGAAGGGACTTACAGTTTTACGAGGAATCCGAACCTTGGTCAGCCTCCAACGGTCAGCGGTCACCCATCTAAGTACTGACCGCACCCAGCGTTGCTTAAAATTCAATAGCGACAGTTGACTGTCTGCACCACTGAGCTATCGAAGCTGACGTGGTCCTATTTTAATTGGGTCAAGATCGGATTGGAAAGCGAGGCGGAATCGTGAGGCCGAAGGCCGAGCGATTCCGCCGAGTACATTAATAGCAAAAATTACTAAAAAAAACTGTGAAATAAAAAAAACTGTTTTAAAAAACATAAAACCGACTTCCTAAAAAAAGTAGAACTAAAAAACTATTTAAAATAAAAATATAAAAACCGCCTTCAAAAATATATGAAATAAAAACCTAAAAAAAAAAACGAACCCTAGAGTTGAAGGCGGTGCTAAAGCAAGCAAAAATGATGCATGAAAGAAAACATGAGCGGATGATAATATCCTTTGTGATTTGTGTAGCCTTTTTAGCACCGCATTCAACTCTAGGGTTCGTTTTTTTTTTTAGGTTTTTATTTCATATATTTTTGAAGGCGGTTTTTATATTTTTATTTTAAATAGTTTTTTAGTTCTACTTTTTTTAGGAAGTCGGTTTTATGTTTTTTAAAACAGTTTTTTTTTGACTATACTGTTCGATAAATAGAATAAAGAGTAGATATACATACTTATACAGGCTGTTAAAACGGCGAGTACCTAAGTACATTAATTTCGCCAGCGCAATCCTCGTGTTTTTCCGAGATAAAAAAGTAAATAAAGTATTTCTCTAAAGTGTCTCGTTTTTAACCGACTTCCCAAAAGAAGGAGGTTATCAATTCGAGTGTATGTTTTTTTGTTTTATAATTTTTTTTTTTTATGTTTGTTACGCGATTCCTCCGTCAATTGTGGGCTGATTTTAAAAATTCTTTTTTTGTTTGGTAGTTCATACTTCAGAGGTGGTCCCATCAAAGTTTTATCGAAATTGATTCAGCGCTTTTTGAAAAATCCACAAAATACTATGGTGTTGTTACCTTCAGCAAAACTTTTGTGATGTGGGCTTTTTCAGCCATGGCGAATAAGTCTGTAGGTACCACTTAAACCGATTTCGATTATTCGATTTCGATTATTCTTTTCTATGTAATATTACTAAAAAGAATGAAATTAAAACTGTTTTAAAAAATATAAAACCGACTTCCAAAAAAAAAACTAGAACTAAAAAGTATAATATAACTAATATTTTGAAATTTTCTCAGTCATTGTATTGAAATACATGAATCGATATTGTGATTCATATTCGGACCCTTGTTTCATGAATATTCTAAATTTGAAATCTTTTCCGACCGGCCAGATGCGCCTAATATATTAAGGTACGAGTACCATCGAGCTGGTCTGATGATGGAGACGGAAGGTGGCGATAGGAACTCCTATACTACACATGATAAACCATCGTGTTTGGGCTCGTTGCATTTGTCTTCACGAGCCTTTTCAATTCGACGGTATGTTTTCTTTTTTTGGATGTTTGTTACGCGACTACTCCGTCAATTGAGGTCCGATTTTGAAAATTATTTGTTTGTTTGAAAGGGGATAACCCTGAGGTGGTCCCATTTTAATTTGGTCAAGATCGGATTGGAAAGCGAGGCGGAATCGCGAGACCGTAGGCCTTTAATAGCAAAAAATTATAAAAAAAAACAGTGAAATAAAAAACTATTAAAAAAAAATTAAGATCCACCTTCAAAAATGCATGAAATAAAAAAAATCGTACCCTAGAGTTGAAGGCGGTGCTAAAGCAAGCAAAAATGATGCTTGAAAGAAAACATGAGTGGATGATATCCTTTGTGATTTGTGTACCCTCTTTAGCACCGCCTTCAACTCTAGTGGCAATTTTTTTTTTTACATACATACATATACATATCACACACGCTGAATCCCGACAATCGGGGTAAGCAGAGTAATCGGTGTTGTGCTGCAAGAACTCTAGTAAATTACAGCACAACACCGACCACCACGTTTCGCAAATTATTCGAACAAGATTCAATCGATCAAGCAGCAAGTAAGGCACGAAGACCCACCTGCTGCATGACTCGGTGGAAGTACCGTGCCAAGGTGAGAGGTGGCGAGCCTGTCGCCCTTTAGCACGGCATCTTGTCCTTATCCCTTAGTCGCCTTTTACGACATGCACGGGGAGAGATGCAGTGAGGCTATTCTTTTTAAGTACCGACCCCACACGGTATCTTTTATTTTTTATTTAATTTCTTTTTAGGGCTTTTAACAAAGCAATTCGTCAATATCAGCCCCATGGTACCTTTCCTCTCGATTCCTCAGGGCTCAGAGTCCCTATGGGATAGAGAACGTTTAACAAACTCCAATACACATGTTAAATCCTTCCCACTTGGGCTCGCCAACAGCCTATGAATACAAAAAAACAAATTAAGTCTGTCCACCCTGAGTGAAACCTGCAATTTCCTTCGTAATTCCTCATTCTGACCACACTCCATCAACAAATGGTATATATCATCCTCCTTATTGCACCAATCACAATTTGGTGACTCTTTCTTTTTCATCAGAAATTTAAATTTATTTAATGGCATGTGGCCAGAACGTAGTCTTAGGGATAAAACTATTTGGGGCCTCTGGAAATTGCACGTCTGAAACCAGGGAACATGTGGAGGTTCCGATTGCAAGGTTTTGTACCATATACCACTCTGTAAAGAACGGCTGTCAAAATGTTCTTTCCATAGATTTTGGCAGAATGTTTTTACATCTGACAATGGATCCATACAGAATTGTTTACACATTATAGTGGGGCATACACTGTAAATAGCTTCTTTCGCCAATTTATCTGCTATTTCGTTTCCCCTTAACCCAATGTGAGAGGGGATCCACTGTAATACAACCGATGTGTTTTCGGCAGCTGCATTACAGAAATCTTTTATTATATCATAAGCTATAGCTCTTCCCTTAGCCCCACTCGTGCAGCCCACCAAATGTTGCAAAGCGCTTCTGGAGTCTGTAAGTATAACAATTTCTTTAGCATCAGTTGATAAACCGCACGAAAGGGCTTCTGATATGGCGATGAGCTCAGCGGTCATGATTGGTACTTCTTCTTTAATACTAAACTTCATACCGGTATTGTTCTGTGGGTCCCAAAAGGCCGCACCTATGCCATCTACTTCTTTAGACCCGTCGGTGTATAATTTGAAATAGTTTTTATAAATCGATTCCAACATGATTTCAGTTTTAGTGAGAAGTTCATGAACCATGGTTTTATTTTTTTGGGCCCTGTACATCGTTTACAGTGGTTATTACACATTCCCGTATAGGAATTTTAGAGACCCAGGTATAGAATGCAAAGTCATCTGCATACTGTAAAGCTGAGACATTAGTAACTTTTCGGCATATTTCTATCGTAATAATATGTAACAACTAGCTTTTGCCCGCGGCTTCGCTCGCGTGAAATTCGTATTTGAAGGGAAGAAAGTAAGTAACTTAGGCCAATCTGCGTTAAGGTAAACAATAAACCTTCTCAACTAAAGTAAGTAACTAACAGCGAGCCTTCAGGCTGAGCTGCATTCTGTAAGACAATAAACCTTCTCGAAGAAAGTAAGTAACTGAGGGCGAGGCCGAAGGCCGAGCTGCGTTCAGGAAGACAATAAACCTTCTTGATGAAAGTAAGTAACTGAGGGCGAGGCCGAAGGCCGAGCTGCGTTCAGGAAGACTATAAACCTTCTCGAAGAAATTAAGTAATTGAGGGCGAGGCTGAACGCCGAGCTGCGTTCAGGAAGACGATAACCTTTTCGAAGAAAGTAAGTAAATAAGGGCGAGGCCGAAGGCCGAGCTGCGTTCAGGAAGACCATTAACCTTCTCGAAGAAAGTAAGTAAATAAGAGCGAGGCCGAAGGCCGAGCTGCGTTCAGGAAGACTTTAAACCTTTTCGAAGAAATCAAGTAATTGAGGGCGAGGCCGAAGGCCGAGCTGCGTTCAGGAAGACTATAAACCGTCTTGAAGAAAGTAAGTAACTATCGCCCATGGTTACTTTCTGTCAGCGTCTGCCAGGATACAGCTCGGCCTTCGGCCAGGCCCTTAGTTACTTACTTTCTTCGGGAATGATTATAGTCTTCCTGAACGCAGCTCGACCTTAGGCCTCGCCCTCAGTTACTTACTTTCTTCGAGAAAGTTGAAGGTCTTCCTGAACGAAGCTCGGCCTTCGGCCTCGCCCTTTGTTACTTACTTTCTTCGAAAAGGTTTATACTCTTCCTGAACGCAGCTCGGCCTTCGGCCTCGCCTTTAGTATGTTACTTACTTCCTTTGAGAATGTTTATTGTTTATCTGAATCCAGGTAACCCTCCGGCCCCGGCCTAAGTTTTTTTGTTTTTTTTGTTTTTTTTTTTTTTTTTTATTGCTACCGATCTTGGTGGCTCTGTCCGAGGTCGCAACCTCAGGCGCAGCCAATTTCAACCCCGAGGAGGTGCCAGTCCGGCTTGGAGGTGGACTAATGTTGCTGGGGAAAGTTAAGTAACTTTCTTCTTTTGAAATACGAATTTCACGCGAGCGAATCCGCGGGAAAAAGCTATCGTTATTAAAATAAGAAATATACTCTCCCTCTCCCTCTCCCTCTCCCTCTCCCTCTCCCTCTCCCTCTCCCTCTCCCTCTCCCTCTCCCTCTCCCTCTCCCTCTCCCTCTCCCTCTCCCTCTCCCTCTCCCTCTCCCTCTCCCTCTCCCTCTCCCTCTCCCTCTCCCTCTCCCTCTCCCTCTCCCTCTCCCTCTCCCTCTCCCTCTCCCTCTCCCTCTCCCTCTCCCTCTCCCTCTCCCTCTCCCTCTCCCTCTCCCTCTCCCCCTCCCTCTCCCTCTCCCCCTCTCCCTCTCCCTCTCCCTCTCCCTCTCCCTCTCCCTCTCCCTCTCCCTCTCCCTCTCCCTCTCCCTCTCCCTCTCCCTCTCCCTCTCCCTCTCCCTCTCCCTCTCCCTCTCCCTCTCCCTCTCCCTCTCCCTCTCCCTCTCCCTCTCCCTCTCCCTCTCCCTCTCCCTCTCCCTCTCCCTCTCCCTCTCCCTCTCCCTCTCCCTCTCCCTCTCCCTCTAAATATTAAATCCGAATTTACTCCTTCTCCCCCACCCTCCTTCCCCTTCCTTCATCTCCCTACCTCCGCTCCTCTCCCGACCCTTCCTCCCTCCCCTCCCCCCCTTTGCCGACCCCTCCCCCCTCCCTTCCATCTCTCTACGTCAACCTCCCCTCTCGCCCCTCCCTCACCTCCCTCCATCTCCCCTGTCGCCCCTCTCTCACCTCCCTCCCTCTATGCCTCTATTTACCCCCACCCCCTTTCCCCCTTCGTTCCGCGTTCATAGCTCCCCCTCGCTCCCTCCCTCTCTCCCTAATCGAAAATCCTAAGCCTTCAAGATCTCACAGAAAACAGGATCGTACGGAACCCTCTTTACGCAAGGTCGACTCGAAATTGACCACTTTTTTTATTATGTTACCACCTAAACGAAAATCCTAAGCCTTCTAGTTCTCACAGAAAACGGAATGGTACGGAACCCTCTTTACGCGAGGTCGACTCGAACTTGACCACTTTTTTTCAAAATTATGTTACCATGGGATATACACTTAATTTACAGGATAACCTAAACGAAAATCCTAAGTTTTTTAGTTCTCACAGAAATCGGGATGGTACGGAACCCTCTTTACGCGAGCTCGTCTCGAACTTGACCACTTTTTTTCAAAATTATGTTACTCCGGGATATACACTACCACTATACAAAGTTTCGTCAAAATCCGTCCAGCCGTTCAGGCGTGAAAGAGGAACAAACAAACAAACAAACATACTTTCACATTTATGATATTAGTGAGATAGTGGCGATAAAGGATCGCAAGACCTTTATTACAACATCTGGAAATTACTTTATCATCCATCATAATGTGTAAATATCTTTCCCTGAGAAAATTCCAAATATATTGACATACTAGCTGAGCCCGCGGCTCCGCTCGCGTGAAATTCGTATTCCAAAGAAGAATGTAAGTAACTAAGGGCGAGGCCGAAGGCCGAGCTGCGTTCAGGTAATCGATAAACCTTCTTAAAGAAAGTAACTAACTAAGGGCGAGGCCGAAGGCCGAGCTGCTTTCAGGTAAACGATAAAACTTTCTCAAATAAAGGAAGTAAGTAAGGGCGAGGCCGAAGGCCGAGCTGCGTTCAGGAAGACGATACGCCTTCTGGAAGAAAGGAAGGAACTAAGTGCGAGGCCGAAGACCGAGCTGCGTTCAGGTAAACCAATAACCCTCTTCCGCCTTCGGGCCTCGCCCTTAAAGACTTCCTTTCTTCGATAGAATATAATATCGTTTACTCAATCTATTTATTTCATAAAAATAAAAAAGTAATATTAATAACTAAAGAATTAAACCTACCTAACAAACATTAAAATAACTATCAAAACGGGCATTTTCAAATGTTCTTAGAGCACTTGCGGCATTACCCCGCTGGATGGCAAGGCTTACCCTTTGAATGAAGTACATAAGCCCTTGATGGCGGGACACCAGTTGCGTCAACCAGCTCAAGCCTCTTTTGGCTTCACTGCTCCACGGACCGAGGGTTTCAACCGCAAACGCAACAAATTCGAAATCTTGAATTATATTTCTATATTTGCTGCGTTTGAGGCTCTCCGCCCCAGCCTCAACTGCGCCAGCCGCTCTTGAAGATGTCCTAACGTGACTTGGAGCCAATGTGAGAACAAAAGTGGCGTCCCACATCAAAGAACTACCCTTAGTCCATGGCACTAAGGTGATAGCATCGGGCCCCTTGCCATCCAGCCGGGAATAACCGCGAGGTTCTAGGATGCACGGTATATTTGCCGTTAGAAGCGTGAAGAACGTAGCTCGGCCTTCGGCCTCGCCTTAGTTACTTAGTTTCTTCAAGATGGTTTAGCTTCTTTCTGAACGCAGCTCGGCCTTTGGCCTCGCCCTTACTTACTTGCTTTCTTCGAGATGGTTTTTCAATTATCCGAACGTAGCTCGCCTTCGGCCTCGCCTTAGTTACTTACTTTCTTCAAGATGGTTTAGCTTCTTCCTGAACGCAGCTCGGCCTGCGGCCTCGCCCATAATTACTTACTTTCTTCGAGAAGGTTTATGGTCTTCCAGAATAGAGCTCGGCCTGCGGCCTCGCCCATAGTTACTTACTTTCTTCGAGAAGGTTTATGGTCTTCCAGAATAGAGCTCGGCCTTCGGCCTCACCCTTAGTTACTTACTTTCTTCAAGAATCTTTTTCTTCTTCCTGAACTCAGCTCCGCCTTCCGCCTCGCCCTTAGTTACTTTCATCGAGAAAGAATATCGTTTACGTGAGCGCAGATCCGCCTTCGGGCCCGTTATTAGTTACTTACTTTCTTTTTTTTAAATACGAATTTCACGCGAGCGAAGCCGCGGGCAACAGATATATAAATTTTATGGCACCAATGACAGCGACATAACTTCGACTTTCAATTATTATTTTTATTTATCAAACAATTTGTCACCGGCCAGCTCACGTCGAGATGACAGTTCTCCGTTGTCAACATGACATTTAAAATAGTTTTTTATCTTTACTTTGGATTACGTGATTTTTATTATATTTTTTAATTATTATGTTCATCCGGGATATACACTGTCACTATAAAAAGTTTCGCCAAATTCCGTTCAGTGGTTTTTGCGAGATGCGCGTACAAATAGACATTTTTGCATTTACGATTTTATGATATGTATAGAAAGAATAGATATGTATAGACTATTGTGTTCAAGTTATAAAAAAGAAGAACTGTCATTTTCGTTGTATCTACTTATTTTTAAATTTCGAATGAATATTTTATTCAAATTGTATTTGCTGCCAGTTCTCAAGATATAATTATGTACTTTGGACTACGTGATTTTAAACGCGCAATAATGTTTATAATTGTAATTTTTTTTTTATTTTTGTTATTTTTTTTTTACGTATTATGTTAACCCGGCATATAAACTGCCACTATACAAAGTTTCGTCTAATTCCGTTCAGTGGTTTTTGCGTGATGCGCGTACAGACAAACAAACAAACAAACAAAAATTTTAAAAACTGTTCTAACATGTTCAGTATCTCATTTTAAGCCACCCTGGTTAGTTTTTTTCCGAATACATTCAATGTACAGACTTTTTTACCTCTACGATTTTATTATATGTATAGATATATTTTCCAACACTCATTTTAATGAGATAAGAAATGAGTGCCGGTACATTTACATTAGTATAGGCAATATCAATAAAGCAGGCTAGAGTCGGTTCATTAGATGACTGACCAATCTGAATGCTTGTGACCAGTCTAGAAACACTATCCAAGCACGACTGTCCACGTCTAAATCCTACTGTTGAATCATATAAATATTTATTTCGTTCTACATACCATTCAAGTCTTCTAGTTATAATCAGATTAAACATTTTGCATAGACATGATATAAGATATATAGGTCTCAAGGATGACACTAAGGATGGATCTCTACCTGGCTTAGGAATAGCAATAATCTAATATGTCTCCATTGCATGGGTACTTCACCAGATCGAAATATTCTATTGTACATTTTAATTAAGATTGTTTTACCTGTTAGAGGAAGATTTTTCAACATTTGTAACGTTGCCGCCTGTGTCCGACTGTTCTCCCAGTCCAGGCGACTTCGTTATCTCCTAAACTGTTCAATAAAACATTGATTTAACGTTTTAAGATAGTTTAATTTAAATTATATTTTAAACCCTCACATAAATATCCCATCGTATCAACCTTTAAACCCTATTACCCTTACATACCCCAACCGTATAGATACGTCCTACTAGGGAAGGAACGTCCAGCACCGGACCCACTAGAGGCCCAGGTGCTGAAGGAAGGGGTGTCCAACACCGGACCCACGAGAGGCCCAGGTGTTGAAGGGAAAGAGGTGTCCAACACCGGACCCACGAGAGGCCCAGGTGTTGAAGGGAAAGAGGTGTCCAACACCGGACCCACGAGAGGCCCAGGTGTTGAAGGGAAACTAGCAAAGGGACCCACGAGAGGCCCACCAGGCTAGGGAAGTGAGGCACTAGCAAAGGGACCCACGAGAGGCCCACCAGGCTAGGGGAAAGGGGAAATAGCAAGGGGACCCACGAGAGGCCCACCGAGCTAGGGGAAAGGGGAAATAGCAAGGGGACCCACAAGAGGCCCACCGAGCTAGGGAGATGAGTCCGGTTCGAGAGGCGAAGCCGAACTGATTTACTCTTACATGTGTGCCCCTTTTATATGCTTCCGAGACTAGGCGAGCTGGACGTTGATTGGTGGATTCGAACACTGCCGGTAGCGTTCGACTCCGTCCGCTGCGCTGTCGGTTGTCGCGCTGCTGTGCGGCGCGCGCTCGTTCGATGTTTGAATTCGTGACGCGGCAATATGTCTCGTCACATTCCCCCCTCACGTGCAGGATTTTTGCATCTGGATGGACAAAATCACATCATATAAAACCACTAATATCCTAGAAATTCCTATCTTGTCTAGAAATTCCCAAACTTTTAAATGTTCTAGTCTAGCAGTCTAGTATTCTAGTTTCTAGTATTGAATTTGTTAAACAACTAATAATATTGATTTTAATTATTAAATGAATTTAATTTATGAATTTTATTATTGAGAGATTATGATTATTTTAAGAAGAATAATTTAAGAAAAATTAAGATTAAAATTATTATTTAAAATATTGTTTCTTCCTATAACTGTTCCCCATTTTTGTCTTTTTTTTTCCTCCCCTTTTTTTTCTTTTTATTATCATTTTTCCTCCTTCCTTTTCTTTAACTTTATTTTCGTTTTCTAGGAAACCCTCCGTGTCTTTGTCTACTTCTATTTCAACAAAATCTTCGTCCTTGCTCATTTCCATTATGGTTATTTTCTTTGGCAGCCTTTTACACTCATTTAAAAAAATCTTCGCTTCTTCCCACTCTACTATGTTTTTTTTTCCTTGATTTTTATTTGCGGGGCTGATTGGTTTCGTTGGCTTACGAAACATTTTTCTTTTCACTCCCTTCTCCGACTTTTCTTGTTTGACCGTAGACAGGACTTGTATTCTACTGTCAACAAATTCTTTCAAATCTTTGACGTGAACGTTTATTATTTTTTTTCCGTTTTCATCCTCTAAACCATAAATTGATTCAGCCAGTTTCTTAATCACCTTGTACGGTCCTATAAACTTTGGTGCTAACTTCGATGCGAAGCTATTCGCCGCATTGGATATTGTATAGTTTTTCCTTAACACCCATTCTCCTATATCAGGTTTCCAATATCTTCTTCTTTTATTATAATGTTTTTTTTGTTTTTCTGTTGCTTCTTCCTGGTGTATCTTTACTATTTCATATAATTCTGCCAATTTTTCGTTGCTTATATTTGGTAACTCTAGTTGATTTCTGTCCTGTGGTTTTTTAAATTCTCTCCCCGTCATTAAAAATGCTGGTGTATACCTTGTTGATTCTTGTACAGATGTATTTAACACAAAATTAAATTCTGACAAATATTCATCCCATTTTTTATGGTTTTCGTTCACATAGCATCTTATCATTGTTTCTAGTGTTCTATTTACTCTTTCTGTTGGATTTGTCTGTGGTGTATATATTGGCGTAAATTGATGACTGATTCCGTATTCTATTAGTGTCTTTTTTAAAACTTTGCTGATGAACTGCTTTCCATTGTCCGATATTATACTTTCTGGTATACCAAATTTAAATATAATGCGTTCTTTAAATATCTTCGCTACTGCCGTGGCTGTTGCCTGTCGTAAGGGTTGTATTTCTACCCATTTTGTAAATTTGTCTTGAAAGACAATAGCCCATGTATGACCTTTTGTTGATCTTGGTAATGGTCCTATTAAATCCATAGATATTATTTGCCATGGTTTTATTGCCTGTGTGCTTTGCATGAGTCCCGGTGTTAATCGTTGCTCCGTCTTTTGTGTTTGACATACCTTACATTTTTTTATATGCGTGACTACGTCTCTAAACATTCCTGGCCAAAAATATCTTTCTTTTATTCTTTTAAAAGTCTTTGTAATGCCCATATGTCCTCCGCAAGGTTTGTCATGGTTTTCTGTTAAAATTTGTTGTCTTTTTTCTTTTTGTACACATAGTTTCCATTTTGTTTCTTTTTCTAATTCTATCTCATATTGATTAGAATTGTCTAGTTTATATATATTATTATTATATATCTTATATTCTTTCATATTTTTTGAGTTTCTTTCCATTTCTTTACTTAACTTTGTGTACCAATCTCCATCTTCATTTCTTGAAACAACCGTTACATCTAGTTCTGTTATTGGATTTCTAGATAGTGCATCAGCCACTTTATTTAGTTTTCCTTTTCTATACTGTATGTCAAAGTCATATTGTTGTAATTCTAGCGCCCATCTTGCTAGTCGTCCGGAAGGATTTTGTATTGAATGTAACCATTTTAGTGGTTGATGATCTGTCACTACCGTAAACTTGTATCCTTCTAAATATGGTCTCATTTTTCTTATTCCCCATATAACTGCCAGACATTCCTTCTCTAAAGTTGAATAATTTTTCTCTTGTTGGTTTAATGTTCTACTGGCATAAATAATTACATGTTCCTTGCCGTTTTCTTCTTGTGAAAGTACTGCACCCAATCCTTCGTTGCTAGCATCTGTTTGTAATTTAAATGGTTCTTCAAAATTTGGACATTTTAATATTGGTGATGTCGTCAGAATTTTCTTTAGTTCATTAATTGCTTCTTCGTGTTGAAATGTCCATTCTATTAATTTTGTTACTGGTTTTCCATTTTTATTTTTTAACAATTTTGTTAATGGTTGCGCAATTTTTGCATAATCTGGTATAAACTTACGATACCATGATGTCATTCCTAGTATTCTTCTTAATTCTTTTATTGTTTTTGGTGACTGCATTTCTAGTATCGCTTTTACTTTATCTGGATCTGTTTTTATTCCGTCTTTATTTATTGTGTGACCTAGGTACAGTAATTCTTCTTGACAGAATTTACATTTATCTTCATTTAATCTTAAATTCGCTTTCTCTAGTCTTTCGAATACTTTTTTCAAATGCTTTAAATGTTCTTCAAACGTCTCTGAAATGATGATTATGTCATCCAAGTAAGCAAAAGCATGAGGTTCCATTTCAATTCCTATTACGTTGTCTAGTAATCTTTGAAATGTCGCAGGGCTTGAGTGTAATCCAAATGGCATTACTTTAAATTGGTATAATCCTTTTCCAGGTGCCGTAAATGCCGTTATCTTCTTGCTTTCTTTTGCTAATGGGACTTGCCAGTATCCATTTTTTAGATCTAAAGTTGTCAAATGTCGTGCTCTTCTTAATTTTTCTAGAGTATTGTTGACTTGTGGTAATGGATATGCGTCCCTTATTGTTATTTCATTAATTTTTCTAAAATCAATACAAAATCTATAGTCACCATTCTTTTTCTTTACTAGTACAATAGGTGAACTGTATGGACTTTGTGATTTTTCAATAATTCCTTCACTTAGCATTTTTTCTATTTCTTTGTTAATATGTTCCTGCATTTTTGGATTTCTTGGAAAATATTTTTGTTTAATTGGTTCGTTGGTTTTCAACTTAATCTTGTGCTCTGTTAGTGATGTTATTTTTCTATTATGTCTTAGTTTCGGTAATTCTGTTTTTAGGAATTCTTGTAATTGTTGTTCTTCTTTTATATTCAAATGTTTGTTCTGTAAACAATTTAGTGCGGTATCTTCTTTTATATTTATTTCCCACTTGAATCCTAGTCTATCTAGAAGATCCATTCCCATTATAATTCTTGAATTTAATTCTGGAAGAACATAGAATTTATGAGTCAATTTACTTTCGTTTATTACTATTGCGATATCAATACTTTCTTTTATTGATGTTATTGAATTATCTGCCAATGTTACGTCTACTGTCTCTCTTTTCACTTGACATTTTTTTTTTTACAGAAATTAGCAACACTCTTGTCTATAAACGAATGTTCTGCTCCTGTATCCATTAATGCTTTATAGTGTTTTCCATTTACACCAATTTCTATATATGGGCGACGTTCGTGATGTCCTAGGCCCTTTGATGTAAGGAGTTGCTCGGGCCCGCAGCTCCTTCTTCGTTTCCCTGATTTCGTCTGCAACAATCCGATGTCAAAATTCCAGGCTTTCCACACATGCTACAAAATAGCAAAGAGCGTCGTTGACACTCCCATCTGCCATGTCCGCGTTGGCTGCATTTCCAGCAGCAATCTCTAGCATCGTAGTTTTTATTTACTGTTATCCATTCCTTTGTAAATGTGGTTGTTTGTTTTGTTCTTTCTTTTAATATATTTTCATAGTCTTCGGCCAATTTTACTAATTCCGTAATATTTCTGAAGTCAGTTCTCTTAATGTATAATTTATATTCTGGTGTCATATTCCTGTAAATTTTATAAATTTGATTTTCCTGGTCCAATATTTTTGCACGTCTCATTTTTGTTTGCATATCTGTAACATAATCAGTGAACTTCTCATTATTATGTTGTTTTCTTGCCTCTATTTCTTCTCGAATGCTCTCTTCGTAATCCCTTGGAAAGTAATATAATTGGAAACATGTTTGAAATGCTTTCCACGATTTCCAGTCCTCTTTGTTATTTCTGTACCACAATAAGGCATTATCTTTAAGAAGATGAGGTAGTGCTAGCAAAAGTTTTTTTTCTGACACGTCATATACTTCTCGTAATTCTGATATTCGTTCTAGAAATTCTACTGCATTTTTATTTCCGTCAAAGTGTACATTCCACTTTCTCACAGCTTCCAATGTTTCGTAGTTGTTTTTCTCTGGGATCCTTTTTCCTTCTTCTTTATTTTCCTCCTTGTGTACGTCGTCATCCTCTTCTCTGGTATTAAAATGCTCCTTCATTTTTTTCCGAAGTTCGTCTAGTGTTCCCTCGGAACTCACACCCTCTCGTTGGGCTACTTGCTCTAGTTCGTCTTTTTTTAATGCGTGTATCTCCGCTCTATTCATTTTCTAAACGGTCTAGTCTAGTCTAGTCTTCTAGTATTTTTTTTTCTTTTTGTTCGGGCGCCAAACTGTAACGTTGCCGCCTGTGTCCGACTGTTCTCCCAGTCCAGGCGACTTCGTTATCTCCTAAACTGTTCAATAAAACATTGATTTAACGTTTTAAGATAGTTTAATTTAAATTATATTTTAAACCCTCACATAAATATCCCATCGTATCAACCTTTAAACCCTATTACCCTTACATACCCCAACCGTATAGATACGTCCTACTAGGGAAGGAACGTCCAGCACCGGACCCACTAGAGGCCCAGGTGCTGAAGGAAGGGGTGTCCAACACCGGACCCACGAGAGGCCCAGGTGTTGAAGGGAAAGAGGTGTCCAACACCGGACCCACGAGAGGCCCAGGTGTTGAAGGGAAAGAGGTGTCCAACACCGGACCCACGAGAGGCCCAGGTGTTGAAGGGAAACTAGCAAAGGGACCCACGAGAGGCCCACCAGGCTAGGGAAGTGAGGCACTAGCAAAGGGACCCACGAGAGGCCCACCAGGCTAGGGGAAAGGGGAAATAGCAAGGGGACCCACGAGAGGCCCACCGAGCTAGGGGAAAGGGGAAATAGCAAGGGGACCCACAAGAGGCCCACCGAGCTAGGGAGATGAGTCCGGTTCGAGAGGCGAAGCCGAACTGATTTACTCTTACATGTGTGCCCCTTTTATATGCTTCCGAGACTAGGCGAGCTGGACGTTGATTGGTGGATTCGAACACTGCCGGTAGCGTTCGACTCCGTCCGCTGCGCTGTCGGTTGTCGCGCTGCTGTGCGGCGCGCGCTCGTTCGATGTTTGAATTCGTGACGCGGCAATATGTCTCGTCACACATTGAATAAGTAATATTGTCTGACCCGGGTGCAGTATCTTTAGATTTAAGAACATTCTCCAACTCTGCCACAGTGAAGTCTTCATCCAGAAGTCCGAGTGTCGAGTCGAAACGTATTGGCCGGTCAGCGACAGTGTCCGGGGCGAGACTACAGAGCAGAGCTTCCGCTTTCTCTTCATCGATGTGTAGATTGTTGGTTCTGATTCCTTTTAACCATTTCATTTTCCGCCACATTTCAGAAGAAGAGGTTTGGCTATCCACACTGTCACAGAAATCAGTCCAGCCTTTAGACTTGGCTGCACGAACTTCTTTTCGTGCTTTTGCTACAGCTTGTTGATATTTGTTGTAATTTTCAGGTATAGGGTTACGTTTAAGTTGAGAAAGTGCAAGTCTTCTTTCACCGATACTTTTGGAAATAGAGCTGTTCCACCACGGTTTAGGCCGGAATCGCGATTGTGGATTTTGGTTTGTTTTTATCCAGGGTATACACTCGTCTGCCGCATCATTGATTTTAGAAAGTAGAAGATTATATGCTTTATGTATGTCTTCAGGTAAAATTAGATTATCAAGATATATTTCCAGGATTTCTCTATATTTTTTCCAATCAGCTTCTTTAATATTTCGCTTTTTTAAAATAGTTCTTGAAAGTTCGGTTCCTACTGATGTCTTCAAACTAATGTGATCACTGCCAAGGGTTTCACTTGTGATGTTCCAGTTGCATATTAAGGCAAGGTCCATAGTACAGAAGGTAATATCAGGGGAGGATCTTTGCAGGTTATTGTTCACCATTTTTATTCTTGTTTCACTGCCATCGTTAAGAGTGATGAACCTGTTATCTAGGCATGCGTTGAGTTTATTTTCTCCTCTAGAATCTGTTTTACAAGACCAATTTGTGTGATGGCCATTAAAATCACCTGCGTTACGTATACCTGTATTCCACTGGGAAAATATATGGTCCCAGTCAGCTTGCGATGTTTGCACAGAAGGAGGGCAGTATACAACAACAATGTTTTTAATAGGATAACAATTATAAAGTTCAAGTCCTAATATTTCTATTCCGGGGTTCCTGTTATGTATCAGTATACTTCTTGATTTTACTGATTTATGGGTTATTTATTATGCACACTCCACCATATGAATCAGGTCGGTCTTTCCTTGAAATATTATATCCGTTAATTTTTACAGTTTTTTTTTCTCATCTAGCCAGGTTTCAGATACAAGTGCAATATGAATTTTCTCTTGATTTAAAAATAGATCTAGCTCTGTTTTTTTTAGACATCAAACTATTATCATTCCACTGTACTAAGTTGATCTGGCGTTTAATGGTCAATCTAGCCATGACAGCTTAGTAGTTTGGTGGTAGATTCTTCGCCAAATGAAAATAAGTTTAATATCGAGCCATCCGTAACATACTCCATTACAATTTTGCTAATCTCTTTTATTGCTAATTTCATTAGGTTTGTGAACTTTTCTTACCAGTTTTCAGATGATGTAATGACTTTTTGAATTCCCTCTATAATTCTATGCCATTTACCTTTTGACTTTTCCTTTGACTCTCTAGTTCGGACTGAGTGTGTATTTCTGGCTCGGTAATAATGTTTATGGGGATTTCAATATTTGAGGGAACGACAACAATTTTGTTTTTCACTTTCTTTTTTACAGCGCCAGCATAGTCAAGTTTCATAGTCGAAGTTGGGGCACGTTCAGACTAGGGACGTAATGGAAGAGGAACATAATTTATTGGTTGCGAAGAAGTATTAGGCAGTTGAGAATATGCGTTGAACTGGAACGGGGTGGATAGTATTGGGGAAGACGAAGGGTAAGAGCATGTAGAAGACTGTGTCAAGGTGCTCTGTCTTTTAGTGACATGTTCTGGTTTAGTCAATAAATTGTCTGTGTTTTTCATGGAGCAGATTTTTTGCAATGCCATTTTGTATGTGCAGTTAGAAGATGACATGATTTTACGAACCTCCTTCTCTTTTAAGAAAACTGGACAAGTTTTTGAGAGGGCCATGTGGTTGTTACTGCAGTTTATACATTTATATTCAAGAATTTCACAGTTTTCATGCTTTCCTCCACATTTAGGGCACAGTATTTTACCAGTGGGACATGTCTTGGCCGTATGTCCAAATCGCCAGCATCCGGAGCACTGCGTGACTGGAAATGTGAACGGCTCCACACTGCATCTGCTCGCATAAATGTTTACATATTTAGGAAGTACAGGCCCTTTAAAACAAATTCTTCTTGCGTCACTAATTCTCCAATCTCCAAATGCAATTTTCTTTTGCAGACGTTTTACGGAAAAAATTTCATGTTCACTTTTTAAAATATGTGAAAGCTCTTCTTCACTTATATCGATATCGATATTTTTAATAACCCCATAAGAATATGAAATCTCATTCAGTCGGGCACACGTCATTCCCTTCTCACGCAAAAATTCATTTCCGACTAATTCTGAAGCATGCTTTTCAGTTGAACAGTGTACAACCACCCTATACGGGGTGGAATACTTTACTTTTACTACTTCTTTAATATTAGCTGCATTAAGAAGTTTAGCTAGGCTAATCAATTTCGGTAATTTTTCCTTGCCTGAAATCTGTACCTGCCTAGATATATCATGCTTTTTCGCGTCAATATTTTGGGAATTACCAATTACCCAATTTTTGTGGACTCTTTTTACCTCTTTTTCCGACGAAGGTAAATACCTCCTCATCAGCAGACAGCTCTCTGCTTGATGGCTCTCTCGGTCTCTTTTCGCCTACAGGAATGTGCCTGTGGCGCCTCGCTTTCAACTCACAATCTACCGATTGAAGAAGCTCGTCCTCGATGTTGCTCTGCACGGCCAGTTCATCCACACATACTTCCGAAGCTTTCGGGGACCCACCTGAGTCGTCTTTATTCATTTTAGAAAATTGAAAAAAAAATTTAAAACTTAACCTCAATTTGTCAACCTGTCACGTTTTTACTTTTTTGCAACTCCGTAGTGGCAATTGAGCGGCTATCTTTTGTCCTTCAACAATGCAATGTATAAAAGCCTGCGGCGCCATATATTATTCAGTAGCGTGACTAATCGATTTTTCGGACGTTTGTTGTATGGGAGCCCCGCTTAATTTTTAACATTTTCTTTTTTTTATTGTTTATTGTTATATCCGCCATAGTAACACTTATTCTGTGAAAATTTCAACGGGCTACCTATTACGGTTCAAGAGATACAGCCCTCGGACAGACGACGAACGAACAGACAGACGGCGGAGGCTTAGTAATAGGCTTCCGTACGGGATTACGGAAACCTAAAAAAAAAAATTGGTTGTCTGTAAAGTTGGTTTACGGACGATAGTTTTACGTGACGATGTCATAAAGCAAATCAGTTCCGGCGGATATTTACCATGT
Source organism: Nematopogon swammerdamellus (assembly GCA_946902875.1). Taxonomy (NCBI): domain Eukaryota; kingdom Metazoa; phylum Arthropoda; class Insecta; order Lepidoptera; family Adelidae; genus Nematopogon; species Nematopogon swammerdamellus. Next base: position 5,137,040 of record OX336357.1, on the reverse strand, counting down.
AAAATTAATTTAAGTACATGATAAAGATGTGATAATAACTAATAAAAAATATGAGAAAATAACGACTATTAATTTTTGCTTAATTTATATTTAAAAAAACCTACATAACGCCATCTACATGTTCAACGTTGCAACAATTACCTAACTGCTAAATCAAGTATACCGCTGGCTGAAGTATTTAATTTAATATTGACGCTAGATGTGGACGCTAGATGTCGCTCCATGAAATTCGCTCCATGAAATTCACATACTGTTGAGAAAATTTGCAGCGATATGTACACGGTCGATAGCCCGCGTCGATAACAAGTCTGGTCAGTGATGGTGGCAGGGACCGCGGGTTCGAGGCTCGCAATAGACGGAGAAATATATTTTGTATTTCCTACTATATGCTTATGCCTCTCTATCGCGCTCTCGCTTGCACACACAGGTCTCTATCGCGCTCTCGCTTGCACACACAGGTTTAGATGGAAGGTTACACTTCTTCGTGCGTGCAGCCGGTGTTCATCAATTTATAAGACGTGACATCATTACGTCAAAAAATAATACCTAATAACACACACCCACACACACACCCTCCACCGACGCCCGCGGCGACGTCGTCGTCAGGATCGACTGACGGCGACGACGACAGGCCGACGACGACGCCGCCCCCGTCAAATCAACCACGGCGAGGACGACGTCCACCACCGGCCGGCTTGGGGCTGTCGCGTCGGGGTCTCGGCCCCCGCTACCGATGGTGTAGTCGCCGTATGCGCTGGACTTATGACCTAAATATAAAAGTAATGATGGCGTACTACCAGGGCCAAAGAGGGAGAGACAACCCGGACTGCGTACCGGCCGAGGCTGCTTTCTGAATTTCAGGCTTTAGATCCAACCATCCCTGTTACAGCCCAGTGCCTCTCAGATCAAGTACGGCTCATCCTAAGCCGTCATTTTGTGGATGATGCTGTACTTGAGCGACTACGCCTGGATGCACATCCCCCTACCACTGCCCCCACACCCGCATGCCCGCACCCCGCACCTGCCTCGCCACCGCCCCTGGCGAGAGCACGGGGTACCGCCGCAGTTACCACTCCTGCCGGCACGACGGCTGCGACCGTGCCAACACCACCTTCTGCGGAGGATGGTGGCGATGTGGTAGAGGGCACGGTAAGTACCCAGGATAATGAGTTAATGAGGAGGACTCTTGAAGAGGCGATTCTGCGGTACCGCTCGGTACCTACCAATGACAGGCCCCGGATATCGAGGTTGCCAACGAATAAACAAAACCTTATTATGGTGAGGATCCTGGATTCATAACTTAAAGAATATATTTAATCTAGTATTTCTTTCTTCTTTCTTTCTTTCTTAGTACAGATCTCCGATACTAATTCGATCTTGTATTGTGGGGCGGTGGCTGCCTGTCGCATGGCGCGTCTAAAATTCTAAAATAATTCGCGAAACACACGCTCCATGCCAGCCACTGCTCCCGCATGGCAGTTACGGATCGAACGACGTATCGGCGAGGCGAGGATCCTCATCGGAAAGCTATGCTGCTTTAGGTCTGGGAATACAAGACCAAAAATTATGCGTTTCGTGACGAAGGCTTTTAATGGAGCTGTAATAAGCCGATCACAGGCAAACTTCCACTCGCTAGTCACGAAACGCATAGATGACCTGAAGCAGCCAATTAGCGCGTGGGCCCAACGTACTTGTCGCTGTAGGAAGCGTGTCGACCGTTATCATCAGAATCGTCGATTCCAGAGTGACCAAAGGTGGGTATACCGAAACTGGGAGCACCCGAACAAACGACCGACAGACACAATCCGACCGACTGATAAAGAAAATGCTTCATTTTGGAAAAAACATCTGGTCGGATCCTGACTGTCACGTCGAGGGTGAATGGATGAGAGCAGTCGAGCGGGCGTGTCAGTCAGTAGAACCAATGTCAGCCATAAATATCAACGAAGAAGATGTAGGTTCTGCAATCCGCCAGGCACTGAACTGTAAATCTCCAGGGCCGGACGGATTGCAGAACTTCTGGCTGAAATGGTTCAGAAGCTGCCATTACCGCTTGGCCATTCAATTCCAAGATGCCCTCGACCATCGGGTTCTGCCAGAGTTCATGACTACTGGTGTCACCCACCTGCTCCATAAATCTGGTAGTACTGCGGAACCTAAAAATTATAGACCTCATAATATAGATATCACCTGCTTGCCTACCATCTACAAGCTCCTGACATCCATTCTGACGCATAAAATATCAATTGATATTAAGGAAAAAAAAACTATTTTAAAATAAAAATATAAAAACCGCCTTCAAAAATGTATGAAATAAAAAAAACGAACCCTAGAGTTGAAGGCGGTGCTAAAAAGGCTACACAAATCACAAAGGATATCATCCACTCATATTTTCTTTCATTCATCATTTTTGCTTGCTTTAGCACCGCCTTCAACTCTAGGGTTGGTTTTTTTTATTTCATACATTTTTGAAGGCGGTTTTTATATTTTTATTTTAAATCGTTTTTTAGTTCTACTTTTTTTGGAAGGCGGTTTTTATATTTTTTGAAATAGTTTTTTCTTTCACAGTTTTTTTAGTAATTTTTTGCTATTAATGTACTCGGCGGAATCGCTCGGCCTTCGGCCTCGCTATTCCGCCTCGCTTTCCGATCCGATCTTGATCAACATAAAATGGGACCACCTCAGGGTTATCCCCTTTCAAACAAAAAAAATATTTTCAAAATCGGCCCACAATTGACGGAGTAATCGCGTAACAAACATCAAAAAAAAAGAAAAGTCGAATTGAAAAGGTCTAAAGCATGAAGTAAATTGCTCGTGAAAACAAATGCAACGAGCCCAAACACGATGGTTTATCATGTGTAGTATAGGAGTTCTTATCGCCACCTTCCGTCTCCATCATCAGACCAGCTCGATGGTACTCGTACCATAATATATTAAGTAAGCCCATCTGGCCGGTCGGAAAAGATTTCTGTTCGCGACAGGCAGAAAAAAAAAATTGTAAAATGCCAAAAAATCTAAAAATGTAAAATAGGTCGCATACATAGAAATAGCCTAAAGCATTAGCAACTTGTTATTAAAAATGTCTGCTTTTCACTGAAATCTCGTTTTCCTCTTTTATATTGGTCTTTCGGCGCGGATAATTTACATTATTACTAGCGCAAAATGAAGACGAGGTCTCAGTCAAAGAGAGGACCAGAGGCAGCGGATTCACACACACGCCCTGCATCCGACTCGGGTGCTGTCGACACGGCGGCTGGGCGATCACGACCGGCACGTCCTCAACCTCGGAGGGCTCGGTCTCGCCCAGCTATCCTCATATGTCGGCCGCACACAATACCCCGAGACGTGAGGCAGGAGACGTGAACCCTCTCAAACGGAACCACTGGCGGCGGTGCGACCACCTCCAACACCACCGCCGGCTTCTGTTGCAGGAGGAAATCGTCGCAGCGGCTTGAGCTCAGCACATTCATCACGGTCAGCATCCACGCTGAACCTGTGCAGAACATGGCCATAGGGGACCCGGTGCTGATAGCCGATGGCAACCTCCCTCGAGCGACTTGGCCGAGAGGACGCATTACTGCAGTGTTCCCGGGCAAGGACGGCGTGGTTCGCGTTGCAGATGTGAGAACAAGCGGAGGGATTTTACGTCGACCTGTAAAGAAACTCGTGCGCTTGCCGGTTGATTCCGTGTGAAGGTGTGCTTCAGCACGAAGGGGGCAGGATGTTCGCGACAGGCAGGAAAAGAATACATTTGTTAAATGCCAAAAAATCAAAAAATGTAAAATAGGCCGCATAGCAGCTTGTTATTAAAAATGTCTGCTTTTCACTGAAATCTCGTTTTCCTCTTTTATAATTTCAAATTTAGAATATTCATGAAACAAGGGTCCGAATATGAATCACAATATCGATTCATGTATTTCAATACAATGACTGAGAAAATTTCAAAATATTAGTTATATTAATACATTTTAGTTCTAGTTTTTTTTTTTTAATTTGGTTTTATCTTTTTTAAAACGGTTTTTATTTCATTCTTTTTAGTAATATTACATAAAAAAGAATAATCGAAATCGGTTTAAGTGGTACAGAATTATTCGACATGTGTCAAAGTGCAAATTGCTGAAAAATTCCACATCACAAAAGTTTTGCTGAAGGTAACCACACACCATAGTATTTTGTGGATTTTTCTAAAACCGCTGAATCAATTTCGATAAAATTTTAATGGGAACACCTCGGAAGAATTACCTACCAAACAAAAAAAGAATTTTCTAAAGAGCTTCTCCTCATAGACATGACCGTTTGTCAATGATACGTCATTGTTGTCAGCAGGTCCGACGCAATTGAAAGAACCTGTCTGCTGCCTGGATAGATTACAGGAAGGCTTTTGACTCCGTGCCCCATACATGGTTGCTAAGCATACTAGAACTATACAAAATTGCATTGACCTAAAAAAAACTTATGCTTTAGGTTATTTCTATGCAAAATTGACACGAATATCTGTCAATTCCTTGGCGCATGTATGGGACAATGGAGTACAATCCTTCGTGTGCCAGGGTGCCAGGTGGTGAACGGACTTCGGTTGCAGACGACCGGATTCCCATACGGCGGAGGATCTTCCTGGGAGACTATTTTTTCCGTCTACGACGGAGTGCCTGTCGTTTATTTTTCTTTGTACCATTGTTCTTTCCGTAAATACTCACCTGCCATCTGCCATAGAATTTGCGCACACGATTCCTTCATCGCAGGAGAGCTTTGACGCAGCTGCTGTGGTAGCAGCCAAACTGCACTATGGGAGTTTAACAAAAACGACATGCACCGCCTCAACATTAGGTTAAGGTTAAATTAAAGAAGATGCGTCGCTACGCGACGCATCTTCTTCTGTAATTTAACCCTGGTTATTTTTTTTTACACCACCAAAGCAGGTTAATAATTTCTGTTTGGGCAGAAAACTCGCATAGTGCCGTCCGTCACAGCTGCAACAAAATATGCGCGAAGGCTGCAGCAAAACTCTCCTGCGATGAAGGACTCGTCATGCGCACATGGGCATGCATGACAATGACGTTGACAGCTAAAACGACTCCACCAATCAGACGAGCGGGCCCGGCCCGGACGCACGCAAACAACTACCTACTTGGAAATATGCCACCGGGCGTGTCGACCGCACGCAACAATAACAAATACTTTTGTAAATGTTCTTACAGTGACCGGACCGGACGCGCAAGCATTAAGGCGCCTAGTAACGCCAAAGGCGTAGCGCGTAGTAGTTTTCATATGGGGTTTTTTCATAAATTTTGTGGATCCTTCACATTAGAAATTTGAAAATAGTGTGATCGATAGATATAACAAATGGCGTCATTTTACTATAAAAATTCCATTCAAATTCTCTTTAGTTTCTGAGAGAAAGTCTTCAAAGTTCACGCTGAAGAAAAAATCTACATTTGGTTACCGTATTAGTTGGTAATGAAAATGGCAAAAATTTACAACCAAAAACTTGTGATCGATAGACATAGAATGGTTCTATATCTTGCAGTAGTTTTTAAACGGTTTTATTTAGCTTGATCCCGTATGTTTGTTTATTTCTATCTTTGTTTCAAATCCTGCAACAACTTTTTCAACTACTTCTACTGAACCGATTCTTATGAAACTTTGCACACACATTGAGGTCCCGTGACAATACAATATATTATGACAATTTCAACTTGCTAACGAGGGTCTGATGATGGAGTCAGGAGGTGGACACAGACTATAAAGAAATTTGGAGCTGACGATAAAACAGTAACAATATCGATAGGGCTAGATACAAAATGGAAACACTGGTCGCGGCTGCTTTGTGAGTAGAGCACGGTGAATCTCGACATCAGCAGATTGTTCAATTTGCTGTTCAACAAGTCGCAGCATAAGTAGTCTATTTTAAGAAAACAAAAACACATATGCTTGTTGACGTGACGGTTGTTTATTTTGTTTTGTTCGTTCATATTTGGTTCAAATGGTTCAAATCATTTCAAATCGATTAGCTTGGATGGCGTTGTGGCGTTTGGTTCGCTTCGGAATGCCTAGAATCGTAAATAACGTTTATATTTTGGCTGTTGGGTTAAAGGAAACGGTGCGCTCGGGATTTAAGTAGAAAAATTTCTACACTCTCTACTCTCTACTTCTTATAAAAGGGAACGTTTGTCTGTATGTATGTATGTTTGAAATAAAATGCGGAACCACTGAACAAATTTTGATGCGGTTTGCACCAATGGAAAGAGTAGTTCTTCTCTATGGGCTGTAAATAGCATTAGGGCTGAGCAGTATCAAAGAAAGTATAGTATAGACGGGAGAGAGATAATTTAAGAGAAAGGATCGTATATTATAATATTTGCGTTTAATCGGATTTGCTATTAAACCGAGTCTACCGCGAGCGAAGCCGCGGTCAAAAGCTAGTAATGAATAATACGGCTTGTCTAGAAAAATGTGTTTCCAAGCCCAACAAAAGAACTATTTCAAATGAGCCCTACGTTTTTATTTTAGTCTGTTAAAAGTCCCAATTTATTACTTATTCCGCTGACGCAGCGACACAAAGTGCCCCTTGGCATCCGACATGAGAAGACAGCACTGCTAGTAATGCACGATTTCTTACCGAAACCTAAAATCTCCAGAAGGCCCAGGTTTGTGTCCAAATTATTTTTTAGTTTTTGGGTACAACAGATTTTTTTAAATAAAACCGTTTGACTTAAAAGTTTCTTTACTTATTTTTAACCTGGTCTAGTTATCACGGGCTACTTCTTCAAAAATCCACATGTGACGTTACTGCGCGCCTTAACAACAATGTGTTTACGTTTACATTCCCGAAATTTTTCATTGCATTTTTGTATAGGTACGTATGTATGCATAAATGACACTAATAGTAAGGGAGCTGTTCTTAAAAATAACCCTGTTAGACAAATTTTGAGTAGATATTTCAGACACCATGAAAATTCTAGTCACTGACCGTAGGAGTTGTGCGAATTTCTTCGGAGGTTGAAATACTATTCTAATATCGATGATTCTAATGCTATATTTATTCAATACCTTCCCTATTCTATCCGTAACTCCTTTGATGTATGGAAGGTACGCCTTTTGTCGCTGAGCCTCTTGTGTTGGTCCTGGAAGATCTGCCCGCCATGTCTCCAACCTTGTATCCGTTCTGGCCCAAAACTCTCTTCACGAGTTCTGTCTCCTTGTTCCTGCTGCCCTCATCGCATATCCGCTCCGCTAGCAAGAACAAAGACGTGACCACAGAGTTCAGCTGAGTTAGATGTCAATCTATGGTGATTCATTATAATGTGTATAAGGAATGAAAAAAATGTATTTACATATTTTTTCTTTTTGTATTTTAATTTGATTTATGAACCACCGGGACGGGTTGCTGTCCCCAATAGTTCAAAGGAAGATTAAGACACAGCCAATAACACAACTTCTCGCGAAACCACGCAGAGAGGCGCCGTGCCAGCTACAAGGCGGACACAGAGGTCGTTGTCTAATTTATTAACACGCCTTTTAAAGACTCCCAGGTTATAGGTGGTGGGCAACCACGAGTCAGTAAGCCTGGATACGAAATACGGCATCGTTTGTATGAGAACCGAGGTAGCCGCCAAAGGGGTGTGAAGACTGAGGCGGGAGCGGCGCATGGAACGCCGTGATTGGCCGAGCGAGTAGGTAGCCAAGTGACGCCAGTCTTCCATACGTTTGAACGGGATTCATACAATAAGTCGCTCATTGTGTCGATTCGCGATGAAAAGATGAAACGGATTTAACAATATTTAACCCTTCTTTACATCAAGGGAATAATATAACTTTCTCTTAAATGAACAAAGGCAACGCCCCTTTCACAATTTTGCGAATTTGCAGATTTTCGCATAAACACGATAATAGTTCTAAGTTCTGAGATACCTCGGATACTTTATTATAAATCTACATAAAATTTCCAAAACAATGATATGTAAGACCTCGTACATTGGTATTATCTTATTGGAGTATTTGTTATTGGAATTTTCCAAAATTAAAAAACTAATGTTAGAAAGTCGAAAAGTTTTGTAACCAAAAAAAAAATAATTATATTATTAACAACTATTTGCTAATTACTTAGCCAACGATATGACAAATTATATTTTGCTAATTACTTAGCCAACAATATGACAAATTATATTGCAATATGACTTCGCGAAAAATTCGCGAAAATCTACCCTACCATAAAAAATTTATGAGTACCCACCTCGATATTTAATTTTTTTACGGTAAAATGAGGTTTTCCAGGCTTTGCCTTTTTTAACAAACTAACCAGCCATACCCACCTGGATATTTAATTTTTTTACGGTAAAATGAGGTTTTCCAGGTATGACCAAAACAAATTATCACGTGATAGATGGGTAGATCTCATCGAGACGTTCAGTTTGAGTACCAACACGATGGGTCTAAGTTCAGTGGTTCTCGAGATATGACCAAAACAAATTAACACGTGACAGATGGGTAGATCTCACCGAGACGTTCAGTTTGAGTACCAACACGATGGGTCTAAGTCCAGTGGTTCTGTAGATATGACCAAAACTAATGATCACGTGACAGATGATAATTCCGACCCCTCACTCGCATGATCGCATCGCATTTCGCATTTAGATGCTAGCTAGCTAGCTAGCAGCGGAGCGCAGGCGCTATATAGCATTTAGCATTTAGCAGTACCACAGATAAATAGCACATACTTCATTGCTTTGTGCGTTCCAAAACAAACGAACCAACAAAGTTTTACGAACGAAACAGCAATGCTAACTAAAATTAAATGTGATTATTGCTTAGCATTTAGCATTAATTTTTATTCATCAGGGCGCTTAGCAGTGCTAAATGCTAACGGGGTATTCATTATGAATTAATTTTGTTAATGCTAAGCATAACAAGACTAATTCCCGGTAGACGCATGACCTAAAGAAATTAATTCCTTTAGAGTCGCTCAAAAGTAAAAACCGGTAGGTACTGGTTGAATGAAAAAAGCGCGATAAACGAATATTGAACGAGGAAACCTGCTGAGGTTGACTAGAAGAAATGTCCTTTGGCAATAAGGCAGAATGCATGAAATATCTGTATACATTTAACATACATATTTATCAATAAACAAAAAAAATTACAAGAGCTAACTGCATCCAACACGATAGTCGACCTGTGGTGGGTAAGCAGAAAAGAGCTCTCCATACATATTTACGCCGATGTTTGTTACTGAAATTCAAGCGAAAAATGCTATCAAATTGAATGAAAGTACTTACTCGTGAAAGGTGACTCCATCTGTGTTCAAGTTTGAATTTTTCGACGACTTTTTGCACCAAAGCACTGCACAATGAGGCATTTTGTGACAGACGCGCACGTTCGCTCCGCCTGAGCGGCGGACGGAGACTAAGATCGGTCGCCGGCGCTAGACTGACGCGCTGGCGCGTGTGCGCCGACGCGCGCCTACCCCTGTCCTCCTATGTATAGCGTATCCAGGCTTACTGACTCGTGTGGGCAACACACTCGCCGTAAGTCCGTTCTATATTTTCGCCGTACGACATAGGAACGATTTCGAAAAAGCGATGCGTTCTCAGAAGGTGTGTGTCGACAACATATTGATTTTCCAGCGAGTTCGGCGGGTGTAACGGATACGGATCGGGTCGGAGAGATGAGGGAAACCACTTCTTCGGAACATCGGCAATGGTAGTACCTATTAAACAGGCTAAGGGAACCAATTGTTCGACTGTGTTGCAATGATTCCAGTCCCTCCATGAGCTTGGGATCACCAATTAGGCGGTTGACGCGGCGCTGGATAGAGTCCAAGGAAGCCAACAGGTAAAGGGGGGATCCTTCCCACAGATGACTGCAATACTCCATCACCGGTCGAACTTGGGCTTTGTATAGCATAAAGAGTTGCGCCGCGCCGGTGAGAAGAATCGCCTGCTGCGGTAGAGGACGCCCAATTTCCTGGAGGCAAGGATAGCTTTGGACTTTATAAACTTCCCAAATCCTACATCTTTGGTCAGTTCCACACCCAGGAGGTCCAATTTGTCATTGTTAGATACAACCGTACCCTGAAACGTGGCTTGGGAAGGAAACCGGTTGGCCTCGGCAGAGAAGGCACAAGATTGTGTTTTACTGACGTTGAAATCTACAAGGTTCTCACGACCCCAGTAGGCTATCTTAACTAGAGCACCGTCGACTCTTTCAACTGTCAGACGTCGAGCTTCGTTAGTGCGTACGTCTCTAGCAGTTCAGTCCGGTGCTGTCGTCTGCATAACTGTGAATGTTACCTAGGCACCAACAAATCGTTAATACATAACACGAATAATGTAGACGACAGCACCGAGCCCTGAGGAACGCCAGCGTTTATTGGGAAATCAGCCGATCTTGCACCGTCGACGGTTACAAAAATAGATCGGCCTCCCAAGAAGCTGGCGATTCAATTACAGAGGGACGAAAGGCCATCGTAGGCCGGAAGCTTGCTAAGCAGACCTCGATGCCAAATGCGATCAAACGCCTTCGATATATCTAAAGCAACCGCCAGCGACTCTCCAAAGTTATCCAATCTCTCAGCCCATGTATGCATGGCATAAGCTAGAAGATCTCCTGAAGACCGCTGCTTACGGAAACCGTACTGCTTATCGTCAAGGAGTTTATGAGCTTCTAGATATGTCAGGAGCAAGCAAAGAGGCGGGCAAATATGTTCGCCTTCTCCTTTGCAAGGATAGCGAGTGATCCATCGGGACGTTTTAGCCGTGGGGTTGCAGCTCGGCAGAAGTGTTACGACGGATAGAGTTCGCCAGAAGAGTTACGACGGATAGAGTTCGCCAGGGACCAAAACGCACGACTTCCAGTAGTAATGACTCGTACTATGTAGGCAGTGGCAAACATTATTTTTATTATTATGGTGTTATGGGCTCACATCACGGATGTTGCAGGTAATGTAGGCAAACGTGTCAGTTTCCATAAAAAAAAATTCTATTATTGTAAATGTAGAATAAGTGGACGTAAAAAAAAGTATTCAGCGAATTTTCTTGCCAGTTGTTCTTCGCTGTGATAATCGAACTGGCAAAATGTTAAATGTTAAAATATGACGAATCCGAGTGCAGTGTACTGTCTATGGATGATGAATAAAGAATAAAGAATAAAGACAGCGTGCGAGTTTTTGGCTTATTCATCGGTCGTGCTCAAACTTGGCCAAGTTTAGCACGCGCTTGCTGGACTTGACAGAAGTGTTGAAGACACGTTTCGAGTCCACGGACCGATCGCTCAACCACCTTTGAAGGCCTGATTCTTCGCCTCGACACCCAAGCAGCATTGACGATTGACCCAGGGCCTCTGCTTGCCACCGACGGGAACCACAGAACTTGAAATAAAGTATTCCATTCCCTGCAGAATCACCTCGGCGACAGCCTCGGCGATCTGAGACGGGTCTGCAGACCGAAAGCATGTCGTCCCATTGTGCAGACTTGTAGTGCCAGACAGTACGACTACTACTCTCGTGGGTATCCGAATAGACGAAGTTGGCACTGTTGTAGATACAAGGCAGTGATCTTAACTCCCCAGGGCTTTCATTACAGCCCTGTAACCCTTTGGCTCCGAAGGCAACACAAGGTCCAACAGGTTTGCTCTATGCGACGGGTTCCTTCCTAGGAACTCTAGTTATACCTGACACAAGCTGTGTCAACCCGTGCGCCATGGCCAAGTTATATGCATCCCTACCAGCAGCATCCGTGACGCAGGAACCAAACCAACCCGCATGTTTGGCATTAAAATCTCCCAACTCACAATTTCTGCTGTAGGTAGTTGGTAGAGCAGTCTATCGGCCGAGCTGCTGAAATATTCAAATAATGCTGCACTTCCGTTGGCACCTCATTTCGGGGAGCGGTATACACCCGCGTAAACTCTTACCACGTGGAGATGGTTGACGGGGATCCATACAACTAAAATGCTGTGAATATCGCTACATGATATGGTGCGTAACGAGGTAATCCGCCGACGCACCAAAGTAGTCGATATTGGACACCGGGTGGCTAAGCTCAAGTGGCAGTGGGCTGGACACGTTAGCCGAAGAGACGATGACCGTTGGAGTAACCGTGTCCTACACTGGCGGCCGTGGACAGGAAAACGGAGTGTGGGAAGACCACCCGGCAGGTGGGACGACGACATCAAGTACGTCGGCGGAAAGCAGTGGTTCCGTATCGCTGAAGGCCGGGAGAACTGGAAGAAAACTGCCGGACATACGCCACTGCTGGCGTATGTCCAGCAGTAGACGCTTACACGCTGACTGACTGACTTACTGACATACAACTGGGAACTCATGTCATGAATGTCAGCCTCGATAGCTCAGTGGTGCAGACAGTCAACTGTCGCTATTGAATGTTAAGCAACGCTGGGTGCGGTCAGTACTTGGATGGGTGACCGCTGACCGTTGGAGGCTGAACGAGGTTCGGATTCCTCGTAAAACTGTAGGTCACTTCCCTCCTAATCTTACTTGGTGGTAGGGTTTAACCTCCTCACTGAATGAAACGTCCGTCAAAACGGCTATGTAAATAGTTTGTGTTTTCCGACCAGTTCAGTGTAGCCGGCACGATCAAAGGGGGAAGCACTGACATGGCACCTAGTTCACCCGGTGTTATGGGCTGACATCACGGACGTTGCAGGTGATGTAGCCAACCGTGGCAGATTCCATAAAAAAAAAAAGTGAGGGTCTTCCAAAGGAGTGAGCAGTTTTAGGGAGACGTCGGATCGACCACACATACACACAAACACCGCTCTTGGGTACAAATCTCAGGAAGAGACTGTAACCTGGTATGTCAAGGTCTGTAGTGTGTTGGGCGACCTGAGTCTCCGTCACAAACAAAAGGAGGTTTTGCTGTCTGCAGATGTTGGGCGACAGCAACAAGGTTTGCACGTAGACCGCATATGTTGCACAGATCTACTTTGAAATGTTTGGCAGACGCACTTAAAGCGGTGACTGTTTTTTTTACTTTCGGCATACATTTTTGTTGGGGGGTGCTAAGTGGAGCAATCAAAAGGAGATTTAGGAAGCGATAATACTGAGATCAGCTCAAGTGGGCTCTCTAAGGGCACTGTCGCAAGGGAAGAGAGGACCCCACCTGGCGAGAGTGCACCCAGGTCACCCCAATTCGCCATGCTCGACAGGGTTTTTCGCTGGCTAATAGGGCGTGTGCGACATAACTCCTGTTGCACTTGGCTCTCCCTGGCCCAAGAGGCAGTGCACTAGATGATGAGCCCTAAGATGTTGGCTGAACTAGTATCCACTCCCCTCCTCTACTCCGCTCGCTCAGTCCACCGACCCGGTTGACCCGTCTGCTGGCCTCCAAGTGCAGCAAGCTGCATCAGGAGGTTGCGCCTACTAGCTGTGCCTACCCGGACGACACGGTGGAGGCCTACCACAAAGTATTTTGTTGTTCATTTGGCACCACCCAGGAGGCACGTGTGACTTAGGACCTTAAGGTGTCACGGACGCGAACAACGCTACCTCCCAAATAATGATTCATCATCAGTATTTGTCGATTCATTATCATCATCATCACTGATTTCTTCATCAGAGCTTGAATACTCTCCTTCGGGTTCTTCTACATTATCTGAAAATAATCATTCATTTTTATCTATCTATACATATAATAAAATCGTAAAGGTAAGAAAGTCTGTACATTGAATGTATTCGGAAAAAAACTAACCAGGGTGGCTTAAAATGAGATACTGAACATGTTAGAACAGTTTTTAAAATTTTTGTTTGTTTGTTTGTCTGTACGCGCATCACGCAAAAACCACTGAACGGAATTAGACGAAACTTTGTATAGTGGCAGTTTATATGGCGGGTTAGGATAATACGTAAAAAAATTTAAAAAAAAAAATTACAATTATAAACATTATTGCGCGTTTAAAATCACGTAGTCCAAAGTACATAATTATATCTTGAGAACTGGCAGCAAATACAATTTGAATAAAATATTCATTCGAAATTTAAAAATAAGTAGATACAACGAAAATGACAGTTCTTCTTTTTTATAACTTGAACACAATAGTCTATACATATCTATTCTTTCTATACATATCATAAAATCGTAAATGCAAAAATGTCTATTTGTACGCGCATCTCGCAAAAACCACTGAACGGAATTTGACGAAACTTTTTATAGTGACAGTGTATATCCCGGATGAACATAATAATTAAAAAGTATAATAAAAATCACGTAATCCAAAGTAAAGGTAAAAAACAATTTTAAATGTCATGTTGACAACGGAGAACTGTCATCTCGACGTGAGCTGGCCGGTGACAAATTGTTTGATAAATAAAAATAATAATTGAAAGTCGAAGTTATGTCGCTGTCATTGGTGCAATAAAATTTATATATCTGTTGCCCGCGGCTTCGCTCGCGTGAAATTCGTATTTCAAAAAAAGAAAGTAAGTAACTTAAGGCGGGCCCGAAGGCGGATCTGCGCTCACGTAAACGATATTCTTTCTCGATGAAAGTAACTAAGGGCGAGGCGGAAGGCGGAGCTAAGTTCAGGAAGAAGTAAAATATTCTTGAAGACAGTAAGTAATTAAGGGCGAGGCCGAAGGCCGAGCTCTATTCTGGAAGACCATAAACCTTCTCGAAGAAAGTATGTAACTATGGGCGAGGCCGCAGACCGAGCTGCGTTCAGGAAGAAGCTAAACCATCTTGAGGAAAGTAAGTAACTAAGGCGAGGCCGAAGGCCGAGCTACGTTCTGACAATTGAAAAACCATCCCGAAGAAAGCAAGTAACTAAGGGCGAGGCCGAAGGCCGAGCTTCGTTCAGGAAGAAGCTAAACCATCTTGAAGAAAGTAGGTAACTAAGGGCGAGGCCGAAGGCCGTACTCTATTCGGGAAGACCATAAACCATCTCGAAGAAAGCAAGTAACTAAGGGCGAGGCTGTAGGCCGAGCTGCGTTCAGGAAGAAGGTAAACATTTTTGAAGAAAGTAAGTAACTAAGGCGAGGCCGAAGGCCGAGCTAGGTTCTGACAAATGATAAACCATCTCGAATAAAGCAAGTAACTAAGGGCGAGGCCGAAGGCCGAGCTGCGTTCAGGAAGAAGCTAAACCATCTCGAATAAAGTTAATTAATATTAACATTGAGTTGATTTAATTTAAATTTTATTATAAAGTCCACGCTTCTGACGGCAAATATACCGTGCATCCTAGAACCTCGCGGTTATTCCCGGCTAGATGGCAAGAGGCCCGATGCTATCACCTTAGTGCCATGGACTAATGGTAGTTCTTTGATGTGGGACGCCACTTGTGTTCTCACATTGGCTCCAAGTCACGTTAGGACATCTTCAAGAGCGGCTGGCGCGGCCGAGGCTGGGGCGGAGAGCCTCAAACGCAACAAATATAGAAATATAATTCAAGATTTAGAATGTTTGCGGTTTGCGGTTGAAACCCTCTGTCCGTGGAGCAGTGAAGCCAAAAAAGGCTTAGGCCTCTGCTGGTTGACGCAACTGGTGTCCCGCCATCGAGGGCTTATGTACTTCATTCAAAGGGTAAGCCTTGCCATCCAGCGGGGTAATGCCGCAAGTGCTCTAAGAACATTTGAAAATGCCAGTTTTGATAGTTATTTTAATGTTTGTTAGGTAGGTTTTAATTCTTTAATTTTTTGATAAAATTAAATTACTTTTTTATTTTTATGAAATAAATCGATTGAGTAAACGATATTATATTCTATCGAAGAAAGGAAGTCTTTAACGGCGAGGCCCGAAGGCGGAAGAGGGTCTTTGGTTTACCTGAACGCAGCTCGGTCTTCGGCCTCGCACTTAGTTCCTTCCTTTCTTCTAGAAGGGTTATCGTCTTCCTGAACGCAGCTCGGCCTTCGGCCTCGCCCTTACTTACTTCCTTTATTTGAGAAAGGTTTATCGTTTACCTAAAAGCAGCTCGGCCTTCGGCCTCGCCCTTAGTTACTTACATTCTTCTTTGGAATACGAATTTCACGCGAGCGAAGCCGCGGGCAACAGCTAGTTGAATAATAAAACCAATATAGGAATCATTACGAAGGAAAAGAAATATTGAAAACCAGTTACCTACTAAAATTTATAAAATAAGTTTATATTTTTGATTTCTTTTAAAAGTCGCGCGAATTGTAAATAAAATCCTACTTTATGAATAGCTAGTCGCAAAATGTCCATAAAAGTAGGTGGGTTGGTACCACTGAACTGGGAATCAATTCAGTGGTAGGTACCAATTAATTTAATTGGACAGTGAATGGTTGATAAGCAAGCACTTGCGAAGTATGTATTTGTATGTATGTGCGGTGCTAAAAATCAGGGCTGGTTAAATCCTACCACCTAATAAGGTAAGAAGGGAAGGGACCTACAGTTTTTACGTGGAATCCGAAACAAGGTCAGCATCCAACGGTCGATCGGTCATACATAATCTAAGTACTAACCGCGTCGAGGTGTGCTTATGATCACTACCGGCGCGGCGGCGGTCGATCGACCGCACCACCCCGTGCTACCGAGGCGGACTTTTTTATTGTATATTTTATTTATTAAATACTAAATTAAAAGGCATCAAAATTTCAAAGTGTCTCAAGGGAATTTTTTCCCAAAAAAAAATTCTCCTAAATTCAAGGGTTGACAATGCCCCGCTACCCTTCATCCATGCCTTCAATTTTGTGTTTATACATTGCTAAAGAAGTGTTACACAAGTTTTGGTGCCTCAAATACCTACTCAAACAGCTCTTGGGCTATAAAATGATAACAGCTAACAAACAATAGAATTCTTCAAGCGATAGAACCTTGTCGCGTTAAATGCATAGCTTGCACTCTATAAAACCGCGGGTGCGTGGTCGATCCATTCAGTTGGAGACATTGTTCAAGAAAGGCGTACCGTCTTGTTTTGTTTTATCATGATTTTGCTCAAATGGTAAGTACTGACCTATTTTTCTAAGGAAACCTTAATTTG
This sequence comes from Nematopogon swammerdamellus, assembly GCA_946902875.1. Taxonomy (NCBI): domain Eukaryota; kingdom Metazoa; phylum Arthropoda; class Insecta; order Lepidoptera; family Adelidae; genus Nematopogon; species Nematopogon swammerdamellus. Next base: position 5,120,093 of record OX336357.1, on the reverse strand, counting down.
TGCACTTGCTATTAGTTGCACTAATTAACCCTACTAATTACAAAAGTGTGATGGTTTGCGTCTGTCATCTGCCTATTTTTAACCGACTTCAAAAAAAGGAGAAAGTTCTCAATTCGGCTGTATTTTTTTATAATTTTTTTTTTAAATGTTTGCTACCTCAGAACTTTCGACTGGGTGAACCGATTTTGAAAATTATTTTTTTATTTGAAAGCTGGTGCTTCCCGTGTGGTCTCATTTCACTTTGGTCAAGATCAGATTGGAAAGCGAGGCGGAATCGCGAGGCCGAAGGCCGAGCGATTCCGCCGAGTACATTAATAGCAAAAAATTACTAAAAAAACTGTTAAATAAAAAACTATTTAAAAAAATATAAAAACCGCCTTCAAAAATGTATGAAATAAAAAAAATCGAACCCTAGAGTTGAAGGCGGTGCTAAAGCAAGCAAAAATAACCGACCACCTTCAACTCTATGGTTCGATTTTTTTTTATTTCATACTTTTTTGAAGGCGGTTTTTATATTTTTTAGTCATCCAGGCCACCCTTGTATTTCAATCTTCACTTAGCGAATAAGAACTGTTTAATTAATTATTTTCAATTTAAAAAAAGAAATGTTAATAGATCTTTTTAGGGTCCCGCCCGTCGCACCATGCGCACAAAGCGAAAAAAGGGACCCTCATGGGATCGCACCGGTGTCTGCCTGTCTGTCTGTCGGTCACACGCAGATATCTCCGGACCTACTGAACTTTCGATGAAACTGACGCAAAATAACGTATAATTTTTGCCACTAGATATATTATATATAAATTTATCTAATAGTCTTGAGGAAAGTAGTGATACCTTAAAATGTGAACGAAAAACAAATTTTTTTTTTTTTATAAATCAAGTTTCATGTCATTCTATAGATATTGTTAAGGCGATTACAAAAAAATATTACTTTGCTATAATCAATAAGTTTGCTTTAACAAATATTTCGTTTAAAAGTTGACAAAAAAACTGCAGTTTTGTCGCCGAACTTTTACCTATTAACGGTTGTTTGAAAATTATTATAAAAATAAACAATATAGGCATTCTTATTTAGTTGTGCAGAAAACTATTCATTTTGCTCAAAATGTCATACATTTTGAGATAAAGTTAAATGTCTCAACAGCCAAAATTTCAATTTTGCGTGTGACTTTTTGCTCACCAGCTCAGGCCACCGATAACGTAGCGTTGTAATTCATAGCCTAAAACCATCCTTAAAAGTGAAAGTGTAAAAGTGAAAATGTTATGTAAATCTATAAAGTGGTTCTCGAGTTATAATAATATTCATATATTAACGTACATTACACGGTGAGTTGCCCGTAGAAACTTCACTTTATTTATTAGAAATTATCTACCAAACGAAATCACTTACTGGCACCTAGGTGGCACAACAGAAAATAATTTGGTCGTACCGGCTACACTGAACTGGACGGAAACAAGAACGATTTACATACCAGAATGTAACAGTAAAATCGATAAGTAAATCAGTAATCGGATGTTGTATTGTAGGTGATGTAGCAAACCGGGTCGGTTTCAGTAAAAAAACAACCACTTCCTCGATTTACATATGGTTTTCACTGTTACATTGTGGTATGTAATTTTTTTTTCGTCTAGTTCAGTTCCAGCACCATCAAAGCATATTTTTTCTGTCGTACCTGGGTGCCATGTAAGTTGATTTATATTTTGAAATATTTTAATATATCATAATCTTTTATTCTCCTGTCATATTATACTTTAAAGGAATAGGAAAATAAATTAACAATTATACACGATGTTCGGCACATCGAACGACCACATTTTTTTGTAGGTAAGTGGGTCATTTACAAAGTTTTGTTTGACCCATGATAACTTTTGTCAAATGTCACGTGGTATCGAGATACGACTTTTTTTTCTTTTTTTTTGAAAATTACCAAAATCCCAGCTTTTTCGCTAAACAGTTCGCTAGTTTACGCCCTTTCCAACGGTATACAACATGTCATACAAATAATTCACTATGTGGTAAAAATTTGGGATTATTTGCAAGAGTCTAAACATTAACAATGGAGAAATTGAACAAAGTGCCCGCGCGACCGATACAAATGTTCTCGCTCAAATACAATACAACGCTCTCAATACGGGAAGCGACCACCGATAAGTGCCCGTGTTGTCGTTCTGTTCTGTCTCTGTCCCTAATTTTGGCCACATAGTGAATTATTTGTGTGACATGTGGTATACTGTTGGAAAGGGCGAACTTTTTAAAAGAAAATGAAGCTATCAGTTCCTGTCAGTTTTTTTAATGAATTAAGAAATTACGATTATGTCATATTTTTACTCGTTCTCGGGACTTTGGCAGGTCATAAGACCTTTTCATTGCATTAACTTAATTAAATAATATTTTTTCTAGAACAAGGATACATCGTAAAATTCAATAAATTTTATTTCGTGCTGATACAATCATAAACAAAAAAGTTACAAGGGTTTAAACCTGAGATTTTGGTAATTTTCAAAAATAAAGAAAAAAAATCGTATCTCGATACCACATGACATTTGACAAAAGTTATCATTGGTCAAAACGTTGCAAATGACCCCTCTTACCTACAAAAAAAAATTGTCGGTCGATGTGCCGAATACCCTGTATACGTAAAAGACAGCTACGTACATTGTACATACTATACTTGGAAAGACTATACCTGTAAAAAGAGCCTGCTTCCCATTCATATAACACATGGAATCCTAGATTGGGAAGATCGAGTAGGTCTCCAGGAAAAAATACGACCCACGATAAAAATATAATTTAAGGTATTATTATTACTAACTACTATTTTTGTTCCATCCAGTTATAAGAAAATTGTATGTTACCTAACTATTGAATTTTCGGCTGTATAATATTTTGGTTTATAAATAAATTTGATTTAAAGTGACTTCGTTAGATTAGGTAGATTATCCTAATTAAAGCGAAGTTTCTCCGGGCGACCGACCGTGTAACGTATATGAATATCCTTATAACTCGAGAACCACTTCATCAATTTACATACGGTTCTCACTGTTACATTATCTCACTTCTTGTCACAACGCTGCGTTATCGGCGGCCTGCACTGTGAGCAAAAAATAACGCGAAAAATTAAAATTTTAATTTTCTTGTTCATAGATTTAATTTTATCTCCAAACGTATGACATTTTGAGCAAAATGAATAGTTTTGTACACAACTACGTAAGATTACCTATATTGCTTATTTTTGTCAGAATTTTCCAACAACCCATAATAGGAAAAAGTTCGGCAACAAAACTGCAGTTTTTTGTCAACTTTTAAACGAAATATTTGTTAAGGCAAACTTATTGATTAAAGCAGTCATATATTTTTGAAATTGCCTTAACAATAAGTACCTATAGAATGACATGACACTAAATTAATTTAAAAAAACAAAAAATATTTCTCGTTCACATTTTGGGGTACGCTGTACTTTCCACAGGACCATTAGACAAACTTATCTATTATTTATCTAGCGGCAAAATTATACGTAATTTGGCGTTAGTTTCATCGAAATCGGTTCAGTACGTCCGGAGATATCTGCGTGTGACCGACAGACAGACAGACACCAGATCACCAGACCAGAGACCCTATAAAAAAGGTAACTTTTTCGCATTTTGCGACGGGGCCCTAAAAAGACCTTATATTTATCTACCTCACTTATTTATCTACCTCATATATTTATCGATTTCATATATTTATCTACCTCATATAATATTTATCTACCTCATATATTTATCTACCTCATATATTTATCGACTTCATATATTTATCTACCTCATATAATTATCTCATCTACCTCATATATTTATGTACCCCATATATTTATCGACCTCTAATATTTGTCTACCTCATATATTTATCGACCTCTAATATTTGTCTACCTCATATATTTATCTACCTCATATATTTATCTACCTCATATATTTATCTACCTCATATATTTATTGACCTCTAATATTTGTCTACCTCATATATTTATCTACCTCATATATTTATCTACCTCATATATTTATCTACCTCCCTCATTTATCTACCTCATATATTTATCGACTTCATATATTTATCTACCTCATATATACTACCTCATATATTTATCTACCTCATATATTTATCTACCTCATATATTTATCTACCTCACTCATTTATCTACCTCATATATTTATCTACCTCATATATTTATCTACCTCACTCATTTATCGACTTCATATATTTATCTACCTCATATATTTATCTACCTCATATATTTATCTACCTCATATATTTATCGACCTCTAATATTTGTCTACCTCATATATTTATCTACCTCATATATTTATCTACCTCATATATTTATCGACTTCATATATTTATTTACCTCATATAATATTTACCTACCTCATATATTTATCGACTTCATATATTTATCTACCTCATATATTTATCTACCTCATATATTTATCTACCTCACTCATTTATCTACCTCATATATTTATCTACCTCATTTATTTATCTACCTGATATATTTATCTACCTCATATATTTATCTACCTCATATATTTATCTACCTCATATATTTATCTACCTCACTCATTTATCTACCTCATATATTTATCTACCTCATATATTTATCTACCTCATATATTTATCTACCTCACTCATTTATCTACCTCATATATTTATCGAACTCTAATATGTGTCTACCTCATATATTTATCTACCTCATATATTTATCTACCTCATATATTTATCTACTTCATATATTTATCTACCTCATATAATATTTATCTACCTCATATATTTATCTACCTCATATATTTATCGACTTGATATATTTATCTACCTCATATATTTATCTACCTCATATATTTATCTACCTCACTCATTTATCTACCTCATATATTTATCTACCTCACTCATTTATCTACCTCATATATTTATCGACCTCATATATTTATCGACCTCATATATTTATCTACCTCATATATTTATATGATACATTCACTAGTATAGTTAATTGGGCAATAATATACAACAGCACTGTTACGGATGTACCTATAACCGACTTCAAAACGAGGAAGTTCTCAATTCGAATGTATGTTTTTCTTTTGTATGTTTGTTACGCGATTACTCCGTCCATTGTGAGCCGATTTTGAATATTATTTTTTTGTTTGGTAGTTCATACTTCAGAGGTGGTCCCGTATAAATTTTATCGAAATTGATTTAGCGGTCTTTGAAAAATCAACAAAAAAACTATGGTTTGTGGTTACCTTCAGCAAAACTTTTAATATGGACTTTTTAGCAATAAAAACATAAGCATGTCTCAACCTCAGGACTATACTGCAACAGCTCAAAATTTTGCAGTTTTTAGTTAAATATGCCACCACATAGCTTGTAGGCTTATCCACCAGTTAAATAAAGCACTTAGTTCCAAAGGACACTCACACATACCTTGACAAAGATGTGTCCCTCTGTTCCCAAAGCATTTGTCCATTTCGGAGTTGTTACAGTGTAGTATTGAGGTGTCATGTACTTGACACATGGCGAATAATTCTGTACCACTTCAACCGATTTCGATTTCAATTTCAATTATTCTTTTTTATGTAATATTACTAAAACGAATGAAATAGAAACTGTTTTAAAAGTACAAAACCGACTTTAAAAAAAAAACGAGCACTAAAAAGTATTAAATCATATTTTGAAATTGTCTCTGTCATTGTATTGAAATATATGAATCGATTTTGTTATTCATATTCGGACCCTTGAGTTGAAAGCGGTACAAAAGCATACCTGAAAACAACCTGAAAATGGATAGATGGACCCTTTTTGTGCTTTTGTACCGCCTTCAACTCAAGGGTCCGAATATGAGTCGCAATATCGATTCAGAGAAATGACAGAGAAAATTTCAAAATGTTATTTAATACGATAGGGTGTGGAACTGTCTTCCGGCGAGTGTGTTTCCCGAATAAGACAAGTCGTATAACACATGTATAACAGGCTAGACAGCCTAGCAACAGCTCGCAAATCTGCTGGCATGGCACCTAACTGAGCGTGGTTTCGCGAGGAGAGGTGAATTTGGCTTTCTGAACTGCACCATTGGTATCCGGCACAGCCACCCATGTTCGTTTAAATAAAAAAAATCCACTTTCATATATGCTCCTGTATGATATTGTTGCAGGTATACTGCAGTCACGTTAATTGCAACTGCGTATTGTTGGTATGACCGTGACGGTATCAGAATGCCGTTCAGTTTCTTGGAATTCCCCAGAGACTACCACCAAACCGTCGGTATCTTTGACCACCACCTTAACAAGCTTATCTGCGCTGGCGCTATAGTAAATTGGAAACTAATCCTAACATCGGCTAGGGTTATGAGACGCTATGACGATCGCGTGCTAGTTGAAAATCTAGTTGTATACTACCATTATTCGTACTTCCGATCGGATCCAGTTGAAGTGAAAACAATTAAATTTCATCCTAAGAATAAAGATATGTGGGCTTCCCTCGATCCGTTCATGACAGATTGCGACATGGCCCTGTTGATTTTAAAGCGGGATATAATAGATTCTTGGTATCTGACGGTGACGGGGAGAGAGATGGCGATAGCTGGATATAAAGATGCTGCAACTGAAGAACCGGGGCAATTTAGAATACCAGATGGTCAGGTACATGTTTTTGAACCGGCACACATAGGTTTTGGATCTAGAGACAAGTGGGATATAGTGTAAGTATTCATAAATATTTTAAAATTATTTATTTGCTTAAGTATATTGTTAACTTGTCTTTTTTTCATTGCCGAGAGACGAAGAAAGGTAAGTGTTTTGTTTAGTAGCATTTTGACGTGATAACGTCACGTCTTATAAATTGATGAACACGGGCTGCAAGCACGGAAAAGTGTCACGTTCCATCTGAGCCTGTGTGTGCAAGCGAGAGCGCGTAACAAGCGATGGAGAGGTACAATCGGCCCAAGCGTCGGCTTGTACACATTTATCTCTCTGGTTCTAAAAGTATCAGGGCAGCACAAATTGAAAGGAGGTTACTCGTACCAAAATATATTAAGCGCATCTGGCCGGTCGGAAAAGATTTCAAATTTAGAATATTCATGAAACAAGGGTCCGAATATGTATCACAATATCGATTCATGTATTTCGATTCAATACAACGACAGAGAACCAAATATTAGGTATTTAACACTTTTTAGTTCTAGGTTTTTTTTGTTTGGAAGTCGGTTTCGTATTTTTTAAAACTGTTTTTATTTCATTCTTTTTAGTAATATTAAATAAAAAAGAATAATCGAAATCGATTGAAGTGGTACAGAATGATTCGCCATATGTGTCAAACTGCAAATTGTTGAAAAAGTCCACATCACAAAAGTTTTGCTGAAGGTAACCACACACCATAGTAATTATCCTCCTTTCAATTTCTTCTGCCCTGGTACTTTAGAACCGTTCCCAGTAGTCTTACCACTTTATGACGTTATCACTAAAACTATCGTCCGTAAACCGACTTTACAGACAACCAATTTTTATTTATTTCTAGTAATTTATTTATTCATATTAGTAGGAGGTCATAGATTTAAAATAATATTATCATATTGCCAATTACATTAGTTAGATTCGTATAAGGATAATAGGTACATTGTAGATGATCATTAAATTTATTGATCAACACTTAACACTGGGACGGCAGCGGCCGGCAGCGGCCGGCGCCGCGGCAGGCTCGCGTCGCCGCGCGTGGCCGCCCGCGTGCCTATGCTAGAGTAAGGTCCGTGAAGCTGGCCGCGCCAAGAAACGCACACTTTTACTTGCCTAGTCTAAAAAACTGTGCGAAAAATGTGCTTTTTAGATAGCCTAAATAAAAAAAATGTGCATGTTTGTGTTAGGCGCAGAGCGAAGTTGAAAAGTGGCGGGCTGACTTCACGCCAGCCCCGCCCACAAACGCTCATTTTAAACTGACTAGATAAAAAAACTCTGCGAAAAATGTGCTTTTTAGATAACCTAAATTAAAAAAATGTGCGTCTTTGTCTTAGGCGCAGAGCGAAGTTGAAAAGTGGCGGGCTGATATCATGCCAGCCCCGCTGCCAGACTTTTTTATCTAGTCAGTTTAAAGTGTGCGTTTGTGCACACTTTAAACTGACTAGATAAAAAAACTGTGCGAAAAATGTGCTTTTTAGATAACCTAAATTTAAAAAATGTGCGTGTTTGTCTTAGGCGCAGAGCGAAGTTGAAAAGTGGCGGGCTGACATCACGCCAGCCCCGCCCACAAACGCACACTTTAAACTGACTAGATAAAAAAACTGTGCGAAAAATGTGCTTTATAGATAGCCTTTTCGAGAAGGTTTATCGTCTTCCTGAACGCAGCTCGGCCTTCGGCCTCGCCCTTTGTTAACCGAGAGAGAGAGAAAGAGCGAGAGAGAGAGAAAGAGTGAGAGAGAGAGAAAGAGTGAGAGAGAGAGAAAGAGTGAGAGAGAGAGAAAGAGTGAGTGAGTGAGAGAGAGAGAGAGAGAGAGAGAGAGAGAGAGAGAGAGAGTCAATAAAAAACACGCTGAATCACGGCAGTCGGAGTAAGCAGAGTAATCGGTGTTGTGCTGCACGACCTCTGGTAAATTACAGCACAACACCGACCACCACATTCCGGAAAGCATTCCAACAAGATTCAACCGATCGAGCAGCAAGTAAGGCACAAAGACCCACCTCGGTGGAAGTACCGTGCCAAGGTGAGAGGTGGCGTGTCTGTCGCCCTTTAGCACGGCATCTCGTTCTTATCCCTTAGTCACCTGTTACGACGTGTATGGGGAGAGATGCAGTGGGGCTATTCTTTTTAAGTACTGGCTTCACAAATATAACAGAACAAAAATAAAAAAAAATTTTTTTTTTAATTTAGTAGAACGGACAGACATGCATTTGTTACGGAACCCTACATTCGTTTTGCAGAACTTAGTAGAATGGACAGACATAAACGTGTTACGGAACCCGTAACACGTTAATAGTATTTATTATAAAATAACATAATAAACATAATAAATAACATAAAAGTATTTATTATAAAATAACCGTCGGAGGACCTGGGTTGAAAATTGTAAAATTTAGTAGAACGGACAGACATGCATTCGTTACGGAACCCTACATTCATTTTGAAATAAATGTTAAATTTAGTAGAACGGACAGACATGCATTTGTTACGGAACCCTACATTCATTTTGAAATAAATGCCAAGCGCCGCTAAAGATTTCACTTCAAAAATCGAGTGCTGGGCGACCATCACTGACTACTCGCGAGGGAAGGTGAGAATGCATGTAGTGGTTGTGTTGTGTACAGACAGCGTGCGCAGGCGCGCGCTTGTGTGAGTGCGAAATCGGCGCGTTTGTATGAAGACAGCTCGCTACACCATTCCAAAGAGAAATTGTCGCTGAGGTAAAATTTTGAATAAAATATGCAAATTTTTTAAAACTATTTTACATTTTATTTTTTAGTACCACAAAATAATCAGTATACGAAATGGTTTAATATTCGGTATTACAATTGAAATGTGGCGAAAAAGTTAACACCGTGTATAGAAGATGCGTCGCCGCGACGCATCTTCTTTATATTAAACCTGGTTATTTTTTTTTTAAAACCACCAAAACATCACTCATACCCCTTTCCTTCCTTCATACGGAATATTAATAACAGCATCATCGTGTTGGGATCGGGTATACATTAAAGGAAGCCAAGCGGAGTTTCGTTACTTGAAAGTATACCCGAAAAAAGTGTTGCGCTCGGGTATATTTTCAAGTGACAAACTTGCTTTGCTACTTCTTGAATGTATACCCGAGCTCAACACTATGGAGCGTTGGGTAAAGGTATATTTTCCAAATACGCCGCGCCGCTGCCGTCCCAGTGTGGATTGATTGACCCTTGGCGTCGCCGCGCGCGCGCTGCCGCGCGTCGCCGCGCGTGGCCGCCCGCGTGCCTATGCTAGGATATAAAGTAATTAAAATAGCTGACACCGCCGCGCCGCCGCGCAGTGTTACAGTAGTTTGGGACCAAAGAGTTTGTATTACGTCGCTGCGCTCCTTTTTTAAAGGAGCGCAGCGACGTAATACAAACTCTTTGTTTGGGACAACATAATAGGTGAGTAGAGCGGGGAGAGCGGGGAGCGCGCGGCCGCCCGTGGCGCCACGGGCGCGGCCGCTGGCGGCCGCTCGATCTTTTCGAACTTTTCAAGCGATATTGGTCTTTTTAAGTATGTAGATAAAGTTTAAAATTATTTCACACCGAAAGTGCGAGCCGTCCCAGTGTGGATAAGCAAAGTTGTAGATAATTTTATAGAGAACATTTCCTGCCTCGGACATTTCCCTCTAAAATTTTTAGTTTTTGAGTTAGAGCAGAAAAATTATGTTTTAGGAACTTTTTTTTTATTAAAATGGCCGACATTTTGTTTTTTTACATGTACCAAGGACAAAAATTGTAGGAAATTTGATTCTCTACAAGTTTGGTCCTCCCAATTTTTCTTCTAGGATCGATATTTTGGAAATTAAATTAGAAAAAAGCGACAAATTCAAAATATTATCATTATCTCCTATGTTGCACGTTTTACGGCATGAATGAAGAGAAACAAAGTTGTAGAGAATCAAATTCTGAACAGTTTTGGTTCCCACCTTTTTTCCCCCAAAATCGATATTTTGGAAATTAAACCTGAAAAATGTAGCCAACCGTGTCAGTTTCCATAAAAAAAACTTTTCTCGATACTTTCGGCATAATAATTACTCACAATTTCTTGCTGCGAGAGTTTGTGCTTTATTCAAATAAATAAACTATAAATGCCTCGAAATAAACCCAAAGAGAGAAGTCTGGCTGGAATCGTAGTCTGAAATTGTATTTGCAGGACTATGCAAATCTTCACAACAGGAGATATCAAGGTCTGGATAATTTGCATCAGTGAAAAAAAGAAAATGATAATTATTTAATAAAGAAAAAAGTTATACCTACATGAAAATGGATGATGACTTTTGTGCCACTTTACACTTTAAGAAAAGGCAATTCAAGACGAGCCCAGCTCATATGGTATAATAATGGCTAAATGTATAATATATTTTAGCTTTCTTCAATTTCAAATTATGCTCATCAAACGACCGGAGGGAAGCACTGACCTGAAGCACCTAGTTCGCCAAGGTTTTATGGGCTGATATCACGGATGTAAGGTACCAACCGTGTCAGTTTCCATACAAAAAAAAATCACGTGCTTCCATCATTTGACTAAGACGTTTTCACGCAAAATTCCAGCAGGGCACTATTTTCCGACTGTGCCCCGACCTTTTTTTAACCCCCGACGAAAAAAACGGAGGGGTGTTATAAGTTTGACGTGTGTGTGAGGGTGTGTGTGGTTGTGTGAGGGTGTGTGTCTGTTTGTGGCATCGTAGCTCCCAAACGGATGGACCGATTTGGATGCGGTTTTTTTTATTAGCAGGCTTGTTTAATCGGGATGGTTCTTAGCTATGTTTGTAATTAATTAATAAAGTAATTAAGTAATAAAAATAATAATTATCTTAAAAAGTGGACCGATTTTCATGCGGTTTTTTTAAAAAGCTTGAAATAAAAGTTAAATTACAAATTTTAAAAACCCCCGACTCTAAAAAATCAAAAATAATTTCCGTTTACTTACTTAAAGTAGTCGGGGGACCGCTAAGTAAATAAAATATAAAAACTCAGAGCTGCGCTTGTATTTACTTAGCGGTTCAACGACTCCTTTAAGTAAGTAAACGGAAATTATTTTTGACTTTTTTAGAGTCGGGGGTTTTTCAAATTTGTAATAACGAAATGTCTGTCTGTCAGCCTCGGTAGCTCAGTGGTGCGGTCGGTCGACTGTTGTTAAGCAACGCCGAGCGCGGTCAGTACTTGGATGGGTGACCGTACGACCGTTGGAAGCTGACCGTGGTTCGGATTCTACGTTAAACTGTAGATCCCTTCCCTTCTTACCTTACTAGGTGGTAGGGTTTATTCCGGCCGGGTTGATACCACCGCACTGAGCGAAACGTCGGTCGAAACGGCTATGTTAATAGTTCGTGTTTTCCGTCTAGTTCAGTGTAGCCGACATGAAAAGAAGGGAAACACTGACATGGCGCCTAGTTCACCCGGTGTTATGGGCTGACATCACGGATGTTGTAGGTTATGTAGCCAACCGAGTCAGTTTCCATAAAAAAAAATTGCCTTTTTATTAACCAAATAATTGGGCTAGTGTAATGTGTACTGCGGGCATTGATGTTATGGTTTGCACCTTTTCAGGAATTATGGACAGATGAAGGTGGAGTTCTACACTAGTAACCACATAACGAGCTGCAATAAATACTTCCCCAAGGATTGGGGCAAATTCATTTGCGTACACTCGTGGTCGCTGGGCTGTGACGCAGGCTCGCTCCTCGTTCGAACCAATGCCATGAAGTATAATAACGATAAATGGGTTGGTTGGACTATGAATTTGTTCAAATCATTGATTATAGATATTACTGGAGGAGTTAGAAATAACCAATTTGTCTACGGGATATGCAGTTTCGCCATAAAACGCGATGGACAGACTGTTTTAGTATTTACAGATTTAACGAGGGACGACCATAGGAATTTTCTAAAAGAGGCGGAAATGAAAAGAGACCAATGGGCTAGCCAAGCAGATTAAGAGATAAAAAGATCGGAGTCATTAAAAAAAAAATATTTTGCTCCAATATATTATTCACAATGTTTTTTTTTATGTAATCCGGTAAGGGTGGCCGAGTCGGAGGGGCCAAAGCACAGGCTCCGAACAGCAAATATCACATCCGAGAAGGTAGGTGCCATACCGGAGACTTCCCTTTGTATTGCTAGCTATAATGGTGCTCCTATAGTCAACAGCCGAGGCTGCTATACGGCCATCATACATCCAGTAATGTGGTATATACCAACCAAGTCGGCTACAAACTGAGCCTACCGCTGCCCAATAGTAAGGGGCAAGGGAAGGGACCTACAGTTTTACACCGGTTCCGAACGGTGAAGCAGCGGATGTAGGTATGCACGTACATTTTTCCGTCAGAAAAAAATCATTGGTGCACGCCGACCGGATTCGAACCTCCGCCTATCGCAACAGAAGTCTACGCCCAACCACTGGGCCACCCGCCGCGCCTCTTAAACATAACACATACATATATTCATTTAGGCTTTTACCGCTATTATACATTATAGATATGTTCAAGTTACCAATATTCTTCTCGATGAAAGTAAGCGAGGTCGAAGGCCGAGCTACGTGCATGTAAACAATAAACCTTCCCGACGAAAGTAAGTAACTAAGGGCGAGGCCAAAAGCCGAGCAGTATTCAGGTAAACGATAAACTTCTCCCGCCCTCAGGCCTAACCTTTAATGACTTGCTATAGATAGAATATGATCGTTAACGCGAAGGCTGCTCGACGTTCGGAAGCGCCCTAACTTACTTTATTTGAGAAGGATTATCATTTACCTGAACGCAGCTCGGCCTTCGGCCTCGCCCTTAATTACTTTTTTTTGAGAAAGTATTACCATAACGACCTGTCTCGTATTTATTCGTCATCAGGTTTACTTATACGGAGCTCCGCCTTCGGCATTTGTTACTTAGTTTCTTCGAGAAAAATATCGTTTACCTGAAAGGAGCTCGTCTTTCAGCCTCGGCTTTAGTTACATACTTTATTAGAGAAGGTTTATCCATTAACTTGACTGCAGCTCAACCCTCGGCCTCGCCCTTTAATGACTTAATTTCTCTTTTTGAAATAAGAATTTTAAGCGAGCGAAGCTGCGGGCAACAGCTAGTTAAGTTTATAAAATTGTGTAGGTTGATTAAATAAAATTAAGTATAATTGTATTTTAGACGACATATTTTATTTTCATGTATTACATTATGCGTTATTTATTACAGAAATGTTTCCGGTTACGCGGTATACTGAAAGCGACTCACTTTTATTTGTCGACGTTTCGTCCCACACTCTGGGGACATCTTCAGGACTCGCGGTACTGCGACGACCTGGAGGACTCCCGACACGTGGTCCAGTCAGATGAAACTGCCGGTCGCTGCTGACGCAGATTGTAGTGATGCGAGGGTACTTCGGCCGATGCGGGTAGGGTCGACATCTCTTGCTGGAAAATGTCGGTGCACATGTAGCTCACGTGTCTGTGACTGCCAGAACTTGATGCTGGTTACCACCCGAGCCACGCTTTGCCAGCAGAGGAGTTCACGGCGAAGTGTCGTGAACTCGTACGTGACGTACCATGCTGTCTTCTCTGTTGAAATTGGCATGTCTGGAAATGTCAATGGATTCTTGAACCAAACGTGGTACATAGTGTTTTCCACTGATATCGTACTGATTTGGTCGAATCGAATCCAATGATTTGTATCACTGTTCAGAGCATGCTCACAGATGGGACTTATGGAACTCGTTGTTCTTCATCGCCCTGATGTGTTCCGACAACCTTGTCTGAACACTCCGCTTCGTTGGTCCGATGTAGCACCTCCCACAGCTGCATGGTATTTTGTATACACGTGGAGCCTGCAGTGGATTCTGATCCTTGATTGTTCTAAACATGCCTTGAATTTTTGTGAGAGGTTGATAGATGGTCTTAATGGTCAACTTGCTCATAAACTTACCTATACGGTCCGTGATCCCCCGTATGTATGGTAAGTAGGCGCAACGCCTTCCGACCTCTACCCTCTGCCGCCCTGTTGCTGCACGTTGAACAGACAGGCAGGCTCGTGGTTTAAAGCCATTCTGTCGCAACGCTCTCCTTACTTTGGCAAGTTCCTCCTCGATGTGATCATCATCACAGATCTAGTGTGCTACCAGAGAGAGGTGCTCACTGATCGTAACTGCGCTGGTGTCCTCCAGGTCGTTGCAGTACCGCGAGTCCTGAGGATGTCCCCAGAGTGTGGGACGAAACTTCGACAAATTAAAGTGTGTCGCTTTGTCGTATACCGCGTAACCGAAAACATTTCTATAATGTATAATAGGGGTAGAAGCCTAAACGAATATATGTATGTGTTATGTTTAAGAGGCGCGGCGGGTGGCCCAGTGGTCCGGGCGTCGGCTTCTGTTGCGATAGGTCGGAGGTTCGAATCCGGTCGGCGTGCACGAAAGATTTTTTGACGTGATAACGTCACGTATTATAAATTGATGAACACCGGCTGCACGCACGAAAAAGTGTCACGTTCCATCTGAGCCTGTGTTTGCAAGCGAGAGCGCGTAACAAGCGATAGAGAGGCATAATCGGCCCAAGCCGAAAGCGAACCAAGCGAATCCGATATTCGTTTGGTCGTTTATGTGATTTCGTGGCTCAGTGGTAAGAGTGTAGTATTTGTATTTTTTGACCATGGGTTCAAATCCCTCAAAAAAATTTTTTTTTTCTTTTTTAAGCAATGTTACGGTGTTTAAATTTTTTTAGGGTGTTCAGTTTTTTTTATAACCACCTAAGAACTATTTTCGAAAATACAAACGTAACAAAAACGACATGCGTACTGCGTAGTCTTACCACTTTATGACGTTATCACGTAAAACTATCGTCCGTAAACCGACTTTACAGACAACCAATTATTTTTTCTGACAGAAAAATGTACGTGCATATCTACACCCGCTGCTTCACCGTTCGGAACCGGTGTAAAACTGTAGGTCCCTTCCCTTGCCCTATTGGGCAGCTATTGGGCAGCGGTAGGCTCAATTTGTAGCCGACTTGGTTGGTATATACCACATTACTGGATGTATGATGGCCGCATAGCAGCCTCGGCTGTTGACTAGAGGAGAACTCTAGTCCATTATAGCTATCAATACAAAGGGAAGTCTCCGGTATGGCACCTACCTTCTCGGATGTGATACTGGCTGC
Source organism: Nematopogon swammerdamellus (assembly GCA_946902875.1). NCBI lineage: Eukaryota > Metazoa > Arthropoda > Insecta > Lepidoptera > Adelidae > Nematopogon > Nematopogon swammerdamellus. The sequence continues at coordinate 5,104,243 of OX336357.1, read as the reverse complement.
ACTTCCCGCAGCGCCGGAAGTGCAGCCAATTTATACGTCGCTCCCTTTTTGGAGGTACTTTGTATGCCCCCCCCCCCCCCTAAACGGCCCCCCTCCTCTTGGTTCATAAATCGATACACCAAGCTCCCCCCTCTGCCACCTGCCAGCATCTATACCCACCCCATTATGTTAACCGTCCAGCACTTACTCAGAAAATTGGTTTTCGAATACCAACTAAGAACACCAGGTCCAATGATGTGTTTAGTGTTGGACTATCACATACAAATCCAGGTAAACGCACACCTATCCAAACGCATACCCTGCATCAATTATAATAACGTCACGTGCATCATTCCAGCGACATGCTACAAAATGGATTCCTTTATAATCATTTGTGACAGCCCGCTTATAGCTATGTGGTAGAGTTGAAGTTTTTGTTATAAGTTATAACTTATTAACTTACAAGCTGTGCCCGCGGCTCCGCCCGCTCTCATATTTCACTTCACTGCTAACCTCATAAGCCATTTAGCGTGATAGTAAGTAGCCTATAGTTGATGGGAAGAATCAAGCTATCCGTAGAATTTTGTTTTATTAAAACCGGTTTAGTGGTTCTCGAGTTATAAGCGGACAGACAAACACTCAGACAGGAAGCAGACGTTGGATTTTATTATAGGTAAGGAAGGAAGGATAAGGAAGGATAACAAAAACTTCAACTCTACCACATAGCTGTAAGCGGGCTGTCACAAATTATTATAAAGGAATCCATGTTGTAGCATTTCGCTGGAATGATGCACGTGACGTTATTATTTGTTATTATTTGTTATTATTATTTGTGAATTTGCATTGTTATTTTATTTAATTTGATTTGAATTTGATTTAACTTAATTTAATTTAATTTGATCTGATTAGCTTTGATTTTGCATTGTTATCTAATTTAATTTAACCTAATTTAATTTGATTTGGCTTAATTTAGTATAATTTGATTTAATTTAATTTATTTTTGTTTTGATTGAATTAGAATTCAATTTTTAATCATGGTAATCATGTTAGTATTTAGTGTTTATTTATTTATTAGGTTAATTTTATCAATATTATACATCTGTCTCATTAATCATGGTAATGGTAAATAAAAATAAAAAAATATAAAAAAAAAATTGGTTTTCAGATTTTATTGCCTAACCTTATTACGTTCTACCTTATTGTCTATACTTATTTTGTAAAGTGAATTGTAAAATGAAGGTGCAACTTAATTAAATAATATAAAATTGCCCACAATAAAGTGACCTAGTTACGATGCGACGGCACGTACAGTCAATGGTTAGAGTTGTTTCCCACAATAAAGTTACCTAGTTACGATGCGACGGCACGTAGAGTCAATGGTTAGTGTTGTTTCCCACAATAAAGTGACCTAGTTACGATGCGACGGCACGTACAGTCAATGGTTAGAGTTGTTTCCCACAATAAAGTGACCTAGTTACGATGCGACGGCACGTAGAGTCAATGGTTAGAGTTGTTTCCCACAATAAAGTGACCTAGTTACGATGCGACGGCACGTAGAGTCAATGGTTAGAGTTGTTTCCCACAATAAAGTGACCTAGTTACGATGCGACGGCACGTAGAGTCAATGGTTAGAGTTGTTTCCCACAATAAAGTGACCTAGTTACGATGCGACGGCACGTAGAGTCAATGGTTAGAGTTGTTTCCCACAATAAAGTGACCTAGTTACGATGCGACGGCACGTAGAGTCAATGGTTAGAGTTGTTTCCCACAATAAAGTGACCTAGTTACGATGCGACGGCACGTAGAGTCAATGGTTAGAGTTGTTTCCCACAATAAAGTGACCTAGTTACGATGCGACGGCACGTAGAGTCAATGGTTAGAGTTTCGTGACACCTTTACGGCTTTACATGGCCTATACATACGAATGATCAAATCGATGAAATAAACCCATTTTATTATTTGCGAGCAGCCTTGGACTGTATCGCCGCGTTAGGAATAAAATCAATCATTACATTTGTACCGTGTGGGGTCGGTACTTAAAAAGAATAGCCCCACTGCATCTCTCCCCGTCGCATGTCGTAAAAGTCGACTAAGGGATAAGAAAATTCGTCAGCCTCGGTAGCTCAGTGGCGCGGTTGGTTAGTCAACTGTTACTAAGCAACGCTGAGCGCGGTCAGTGTTTGGATGGGTGACCGCTCGACCGTTGGAGGCTGACCGTGGTTCGGATTCCACGTTAAACTGTAGGTCCTTACCTTACTAGGTACTTACCTTACTAGGTGGTAGGGTTTATCCCGGCCGGGTTGGTACCACCGCACTGAACGAAACGTCGGTCGAAACGGCTATGTAAATAGTTCGTGTTTTCCGTCCAGTTTAGTGTAGACATGAAATGAAGGGAAGCACTGACATGGCACCTAGTTCACCCTGTGTTATGGGCTGACATCACGGATGTTGTAGGTGATGTAGCCAACCGTGTCAGGTTCCATAAAAAAAAAAAAACGAGTTTTCTTCGAAAAATTATGAAGTGGCTTAGCGTCTGCTGTGTATTATTATTATAGATACGATAACAACTATCTTAGGTCTCTATTTTCAACCCCCGACGAAAAAAACGCAGGGGTGTTATAAGTTTGACGTGTGTGTGTGTGTGTGTGTGTGTGTGTGTGTCCGTGATGGACCGATTTGGATGCGGTTTTTTTTATTAGGAAGCTAGTTTAATCGGGATGGTTCTTAGCTATGTTTGTAATCAAGTAATCAAGTAATTAAGTAATAAAACAATTTATTATGCTAAAAAGTGGACCGATTTTTATGCGGTTTTTGAAAAAAAGCTTGAAATAAAAGTTAAATTACAAATTAAAAAAAACCCCGACCCTTAAAAAGTCAAAAATAATTTCCGTTTACTTACTTAAAGGAGTCGGGGGACCGCTAAGTAAATAAGATATAATAACTCTGAGCTGCGCGGGAATTTACTTAGCGGTCTCCCGACTCCTTTAAGTAAGTAAACGGAAATTATTTTTGACTTTTTAAGGGTCGGGGGCTTTTTAATGTGTTTAGCCTTTGTCGAGAGAGTCAGAGAAGTCGTTGCGATTCCTGATTGACCATGTTTCAAAGAATCTGAGAGCGCTGAACACTCTAGGCGAGCCGACGGACCAGTGGGGCACGCACGCTGAGGCATGGCGTCTACGAAGCTCGACGACACCACACCACAAGCAAATGGGAAGAACACGAAAACACATTGAGCGAGTCTCCAACTATGGATGATTTCTTTTCCTTTTTGCGCAATCGTGCTGACATTCTGGGAACATTGAATACGGGCCGAAGTGACAAGGGTGACAAACATACAAAACTCGCCGGTGCTAAGACCCACAAATTCTTTGTCACCTGCGCCGAGGCGCCCACGCGGGCGTCCACCAACTATACAAATGCCTTATTCCTTGCCATCCTACCTATCTTCGCAGCACTCGCCGCAGAGAAACTGAGCACCCTTTTGTTGTTGACATTGGGCTTTTGAGAACCCATCGGTTCTCAAAATCGTTTCTTTGTCGCACCGCTAGGGTGTGGAACTGTCTCCCGGCGAGTGTGTTTCCCGAATCCTTTAACCTGGGTGTCTTCAAACGTCGTATCAACGGGCTAGCTAGACCGCCTAGCAACAGTCCGCAAATCTGCTGGCATGGCGCCTCACTGAGCGTGGTTTCGCGAGGAGAGGGGTTTTTTGGCTCTGTCGACTGTACCATTGGTCTCTCGACACAGCCACCCATGTTGGTTTATATAAAAAAAAATATGCTAAATTCAGAGAATTGAGTTTAGAAGAGAGGTAACTCGATTAAAATTTTGCATAAACTGCCTGAAGGGTGGTCACCACGCACACCAGCGCTACTTAGGGCCCTGTAGGGTATGTAGGAGAAAGCACAACACACTATTATACATTTCAAAGGAGCAGAGAGCAGGACAGCAACAAGAAAGCAATGTAAGTGTACAAGCTGCTAACCTGCCTAGTGCTAAGGTAGATCTGCAAGGTTTTTTTTTTTTATCGAAACTGACAAGGTTGGCTACATCACCTACAACATCCGTGATGTGAGCCCATAACACCAGGTGAACTAGGTGCCATGTCAGTGCTTCCCTTCATTTCGCGCTGGCTACACTGAACTGGACGGAAAACACGAACTATTTACATAGCCGTTTCGACCGACTTTTCGCTCACTGCGGTGGTACCAACCCGGCCGGGATAAAACCTACCACCCAGTAAGGTAAGAAGGGAAGGGACCTACAGTTTAACGTGGAATCCGAACCACGGTCAGCCTCCAACGGTCGGGTGGTCACCCATCCAATAACTGACCGCACCACTAAGCTGCGACGATCCCTTAGTCGACTTTTACGACATGCGACGGGGAGAGATGCAGTGGGGCTATTCTTTTTAAGTACCTACCCCACACGGTACAAAATATACACGGTTTAAATATACCTACCGATTTGCACCTTGCAGATGAAACGTTTCACCTTTCCTCCCCCGTCAATTTCTTATTAGGACACTTCCTAATAATAAACCACATTAGTGTTCTGGATCATATGTTCACAGCAAATAAAAACCCCCGACCCTTAAAAAGCCAAAAATAATTTCCCTTTACTTACTTAAAGGAGTCGGGGGACTGCTAAGTAAATTCCCGCGCAGCTCTGAGTTTTTATATTTTATTTACTTAGCGGTCCCCCGACTACTTTAAGTAAGTAAACGGAAATTATTTTTGGCTTTTTAAGGGTCGGGAGTTTTTTAAATTTGTAATTTAACTTTTATTTCAAGCTTTTTTTTTTAAAACCGCATGAAAATTGGTCCACTTTTTAAGATACAATTTTTTTTTATTACTTAATTACTTTATTACTTTTGTGTATGTATAATTGTAGTATGTATGTATGTATTTATTACTTGATTACAAACATAGCTAAGAACCATCCCGATTAAACAAGCTTCCTAATAAAAAAAACCGCATCCAAATCGGTCCATCCGTTTGGGAGCTACGATGCCACAGACGGACACACACACATACACACACTCACGCGTCGATTTTTTCGTCGGGGGTTAAAAACTAGGGCGAAACAAAACCATTTTGCACAACTCAAAGTTTGGTTGGCTGGTTGCAGGCCCGGCGGGCGGGTTCGCAAGTATGCAGGTGAGCTGTAAATTCAGTCAGGAGATCAGTGACCAGCTCACCAAGTTTTGAGAGCTCGAGGAGTTACCATCTTCGCATAAGGAATGTACAGACGAGGAGAGGGCGTGTGAAGAGCACTTCGTGCACAACACACGTCGCCTCCCGAATGGTAGATTTTGTGTACAAGTGCCATTCCGTAGTTCACCAGAAGAAGCATTGCTGATTCATACAAAATAGCTGAGCGAAGATTTAAGAATTGTGAGAGACGATTTAAAAAACAACCTCGCGTGAAGGCTATGTACACGGAATTTATAAATGAATACGAGCAGTTGGGGCATTTCACTGAAATACACAATGTTCCTGAATTGTACTACATTTTGCCTCAGAGAAAAGAGCGAGACAACTAAATTATGTGTAGTATTTGACGCGTCGGCTAAGACATCATCCGGTCTGTCGCTCAACAACATACAGATGGTGGGCCCTACGGTACAGGAAGATTTGTTAGCCATCTTGCTACGATTTATAACTGCCGATATAGAAAAGATGTTTCGTCAGATTATTATCGACGAAAGTCAGAGACAATTTCAACTTATTCTATGGAGGGAAGATGAAACTAAACCATTAAGGATACTATTGGTTACTTACGGTACTTCATCTGCACCATTTAGTACTAGATATTTGGATCAACCGGCAGATGAATGTACAGACAATAGGACAAAGGAAATAAATTAAGCAAGACTTTTACATGGATGACTTGCTTACGGGGTCTGACTTCCTGCAAGAATTAAATAATATCCAGCAGTTAGTCTCAAAGGTTTTACTATCAGCGGGTTTTAACCTACGAAAATATCGAACAAATGTTCCAAGTAAATTCAACAGCATTGAACAATGTACTGAACAATATCCTGAACAGTATACTAAACAATATCCTGAAGAACATACTGAACATTACCCTGAACAATTTACTGAACAATATCCTGATCAATTTACTGAATAATATCCCGACCAAGGTACTGACCAATATACTGAACAAAATACTGACCAACATAATGTGACAGACAACGGCACACGCGACCAATTAAACAATGAGCATCTGAACCTGAATGATGAAACCCCTAGTATTTCGGGTCTAGATTGGGCAGCTTCCGCAGACCAACTATTCTTCGAAATTAAAACTGAAGTTACCCAGATTTTGACAAAATGCACCATTTTGTCTGCAACCGCCCGGATATTCGACCCACTGGGCCTTTTAAGCTTATGTTATGTTATGTACCATCAGACCAAAAATTATACTACAACACTTGTGGTTAAATAAACTCGATTGGGACGAATTCATTCCTATTTAAATCGAAATCCAAATCCAAAAGTTTATTGTCAAAATATAGCACGATACATATAAAATATTTTATTATTGAGCACTAAAGATACAATTGAGCATTAAATACAAACCCAGTGGTCCGCATTCTACAACAGTTTACATAATTTGACTGAATGGGAATGAGACATGTCATGTGCTCATTCCCTCCTCAGTCCATCGAATTGCATTCATTTTGTGACGCTTCCGAAGAAGCATATTATGCTTCTTCGGAAGCGTCACAAAATGAATGCAATTCGATGGACTGAGGGAATGAGCACATGCACCATATTATGGTGCTTGTGTGTACATCCTGCCGGTGGCCGAGCCGTTAGATAGTATTTTTCCAGATTTGCAGCACTCTGAAATCTGAGCGTGTCGAGTTATTGCTGAAAAACCTTTTTTTTCACTTTTTTTTAGTTTTATGCAAAAAATACTTCCCTTCGGTCGTGCCGGCTACACTGAACTGGACGGAAAACACAAACTATTTACATAGCCGTTCCGACCGACGTTTCATTCAGTGCGGTAGTACCAACCCGGGCGGGTTGAACCCTACCACCTAGTAAGCTAAGAAGGGAAGGGACCTACAGTTTTACGTGGAATCCGACCCACCGTCAGCTTCCAACGGTCGAGCGGTCACCCATCCAATAACTGACCGCGCCCAGCGTTGCTTAACAATCAATAGCGACAGCCAACTGTCTGCACCACTGAGCTATCGAGGCTGACGAAGGTTGTTCAGGAAAATGCAGTTGCCGAAAATCGGGCATTAACTGCAGTCTTCTCTGTAACATGCTTTAGGTGTAATGGAACGTATTAATTAGAATGATATCTTGTTAGCAACATTCCATTTTTCATCGGATTTTCTTCTATGTTACTTGGAAACGAGGTGTTTGCAAAAACTTTGGCTTCTACCCAATGATATTTTAGGAAAGATAGGTTATCTATATGACGTGGTTGAGAGGAAGAACGATAAAGTGACTCGAATAGTCTTATTCTAATTATTAGAATTAGTGCAGAATCTAATTCATTACACAACAACGGCATTTTCGATGTGTTAGCGGCTCGTGGTTAGCGGTCCGAACGCGTGCGTAGTTGGGGGGCGACTAACTTCAGACAGGACTGTGGTCTTGTATTTAATGTGCCGCTTGGGAGCTCAGATAACCTATCTACCTCCTTTTAACTTATAATATCATTGCTTCTACCAAAATCAATGGCTTCTACTATTAATTTTATATTTGTTTCAGAGCAGCAATACCATAATGTACACTATACGAGTACCGGTCGTGTCATAATGGGCAATAGTAGTCTATTCCACGTTAGATGGCGCTGCGGTGATTAATGTATTCGCAGAAGGCCTGAAATGATGGCATTGCTCTGGTTGTGTACGAAATGCCTAAGAAGCGTTGTTGGTTGTAATATTTTTATGTAGCGGTATATGGCGCCGCGGCTTTTCATGTGTTCAAAGAAGGCCTGAAATGATGGCATTGAACTGTTGCATTTGTAAACAAAGTAGCTAAGTAGCGTTGGTGGAAATATTTCTATGCAACGGTAGATGGCGCGGCACCGCTAAATACTTCTTTATCTTGCTTGGTCCTTCCCGTTTAGTCGAAGATAATGCAAGGTAAATACCTGCCATGTATTTATACTCACTCCATGTGGGCCTGGATTCTGTATTTTATAACGCCATAATTTGATCAGTTCTAATTATCACTTAAAATATTCAGATAAAAGTTCAAGATGTTAAAACAATTTGTCACTTATGTATTACTAGCTGTGCCCGCGGCTCCGCCCGCTCTCATATTTGACTTCTCTGCTAACCTCATAACTCATAAGCCATTTAGCGTGATAATAAGTAGCCTATAGTTGATGGGAAGAATCAAGCTATCCGTAGAATTTTTTTTTATTCAAATCGCTTCAGTGGTTCTCGAGTTATAAGCGGACAGACAGACATACAGACAGAAAGAGAGCAGACGTAGGATTTTATTAAAGGTAAGGATAACGTACAACGTTAGTAATAAATAAGTCTTTAATATTTTTTAAACGGTTTTTTACTGTTTTATTTCACTTTAAGCACTATTTAAAATATGTTTATGCGGAAACTATAGAATGCATGTGTTGAAAACACATTGTGTTCACTAGATGAGCGCCGTCTAGTGAGTAGTGCGTAGGTAAACCATAAACCTTCTCAAATAAAGTAAGTAACTAACGGCGAAGTCGAAGGGCGAGCTGCATTCTGAAGACAATAAACCTTAAATAAAACGAGGTTTATGAAGATCAATAATTTTATTTGTGAAAGTCGTAGAAGCAGTTCCTAACTTTCGTCATGCACAAATAAATCTTACATGCTTCGCAATAAACAAAGGTGAGATTAGTGCAACCTTCCTTTCTGCATTTTTTGTTTGGTTTTTGCTCATGAAAACGGGTAGGTGCAAGTTGCCTACTCGTCTTTCGTCTTTGTGCGGCATAGGGTTTATGTGACGCCTTTTTCTTGGTTCTTGGTTGGCTTCGGAATCAATATCTTCGCTGTCATCAACGCGGGATGGTCAATGGATCTCCCCATAGCAGTAAGATGAACTCCTATCTCCTACTTGAATTCAAAATAATCAAGTATCTCTCTGGCACGCAGGGTTCGTCTTGCTTTCTCTCGATACTGTAACCATGCTGCAGCCGCAAAAAAATCGAAGAAGTGGTGTATTGTACGAACTGCCCATTTAGATGTACGTTGTCTCATAGCATACTTGGCTATCAGCCGATCCAATAAAACTACCCCGCCCATATAAGTAAGGTGGAGTCTTGTAATTGCAACTATCGGGTTATTGCAACTAACTTTAATAACTCCCTTTAGGTTCACTGTTTTGAACAACGATAGGTGTTATATTGTTCTTTCTACTAAAAGTCTCAATGAAAAAATGTAGATGACGCTGATAGGTCGAAACTGTGTGAATGACAGGCCTTTTTCTCAAACCGCCATTTTTTCCATTAGAAGTCTAGTACCACAGAGTTCTAATTGGATTGGAAATTCAGTTTTTTGTGGTTTTCGGCAAGTTTCTTAATAAGGAGCGTGATCATCAAACAGCGTAAGTTGGTTTATACGTATTTGTTTCATTCTGCGATGAATTTACTATCTACTCCGAAATATGGGTGCAATTACATTTACCAGACTAAAAATAAAAAGTCTGTTTATTGCAACTATTTTTCCAATTTTAGGTTAGTTGCATTTATCTGACCGTTTTTGTATGAAGAATGAAAATGCTAGTGATGTGACAGGGGAAATGACATTGTCGATAAATAATATTTTATTGATAGGGGCACTATCCATACATTCATACTATGCAGGATACAGCTTGCTGTCTGTGTCATCTGAATTCATTCAAGGGATAATAATTCAAAATTTAAATGAACAACTTTGCCAAAAAAAATCTTGGTCTCGTCATGGATGAGACGCTTTCCTGGCATATTCAGGTTGGTGAGGTCACCCGGAAATTGTTTGCTAGCATGCGTTATCTCAAACGCCTTCAGAATTTTATCCTGGTCTCTACCAAAATTACGCTTGCACAATCACTACTCCTACCCCTACTCGATTATGCCGATGTGTGTTATCTTGATCTTAATGAAGAGCTACTTAACAAACTTGATCGTCTTCTCAACTTGTGTATCCGATACATCTTTGGTTTGCGCAAGTTTGATCATATATCAGATTTTCGAAATCGTTTGCAGTGGCTCGATATCCGCCTTCGCAGGAATAGTCATGTCTTATCACTTCTCTACTGCACATTGTTTAATCCCAATGCTCCTAAATACCTAAGTGATCGTTTTTCCTTTCTCAGCTCCCACGGGCTATCGCTAAGGTCAAATGATAACTTGGTGCTGACTATTCCTTCCCATTCTACTACATCATATTCGGACTCATTCACGATACATGCAGCTCGTCTGTGGAATCAGCTCCCTGTCAATCTCCGTCTCTCTTCTTCCATTCACACATTCAAAATTCATTTAAAGAAGCACTTTTTGTCAACTTAATTTTTCTGTTCCAAAACTATGTCACTCACTCATGTTCAGAGTTAGTAAATATATATAATATGTAAAAACTAAGTATATTTAGTCTATCTTATGTATATATCTGGTATATAGGTATAGTATTTAACTACTCATATTTAAGTTTACCTATCTTTTGTATTCCCGTACATCTGTCAAATCATAATATTTAAACTTCTCTTTCCGCCACTCACCTAGCAGTTATCATACCCCAAAGGTATCCTGTTAGAAAATGCCTAGAGGCATTAAGTGTTACCTTTTGCCCATGTTCTATTTGAGTGCAATAAATATATATATACAAAAAATATTTCGAAGTAGATTTTTATTTGTTTTGACCTACTTCCACTACACACATACACACAGGGACACACCCTCGCACACACAGGACAAAAAATCAAACTAAAATCAGGCCGGTGCTGAGAGAATGTGTTCCTGACGTCTGTCAGTTGGGAACAGTGATGTCAGTCTGGTCTAAATTGCCTAAAAAGTTGGTCCAAATAGTACGAAACCGTTGAAACAATATGTCGTTTACAGTTTTTTTTTTATTAAACCAATGTTTAAAGCTCAAAAAAAAAAAGTTTGTCAAAAAATAAATTTGTAAGTATAAAAAATGTTTTTCAAAAGTTTTTTTCTTACCACTTGCCACACCTACCCCTGATACCAGTAATGTGTGTATATTAAGTAAAGAGTACCGAATTAAAGAATGTTTCGTTAATTTAAATAATGAATGATGTTGTACTTTGATTACACTTAATATAAACATCCATAAAACTGTATATCCCTGACTTTTAATTTTGCTACCATGCCAGTCGATAAAATGACGTTAAGGTTCCCATCACTATTTGTAGGTAAATAGTTGCAATTAGCCGTCCCACGACTAAAAAGTATTTTTGTACAAAATTTGAGCTTATTTAAAAGGAATAGCTATTAAAATCTTTTGAACTATAATTCAAGGTATGTTCTTGTAATTTTACAGTAGCAGCACCCATAGAAAAGAAAGTAGAAAAATCAATTAGTTGCAATTACCCGCCCGGACGGGTAATTGCAACTATTGCTGCATGTGTCGCGAATTTCATAACAGGTTTTTTAATCTTTACAGCATTCCTTTATTTATGACGGTGGTATAAATCTTCAATAAATTTACTTATTAACGAATCTTTCAAAAAATACATCGTGCTTATAAATATAGAATTATCAAGCGATGAAGTAGGGACTGCAATATTTTTAGTTGCAATTACAAGACTCCACCTTATTGTAATCTTTGTTGCATGCTGGCTGTCTAATTTCAACTAAATCCACTAGTGTCTAAATCCACTTTATATCACTTTAGTTAGACCATCTACGGCAAGTTCCCATGGGTTCAGTAGCATTTCGAGATGAGATCAGGTGTATAGGTTTTCAGTCAGTTGTAGTTAACAAAGTATGACTCTGATGTGAAGGAAGTCGTAGTCGTATTCTTCGTGACGTGGCACGTGGCAAGACGTGGCAGGATCGCGACGTGTTTGAAGAGGTTCCATGTCTGATCCGCTCCAATTTTTCATCATCATCCGATCCCCATCCATCACCACCTTCAACATCGGAAGCGTCAGGGTCCACGGGCAGGTCCAGCTCTTCTTGAATTTCGCGTGCGATCAATCCTGTAAAATAATAAATAAATGTACTTGCAGAGACCCCCAAGTATCGCATAATATGATACTTCGAGTAAAAGTAGGTATTACACCAGGCCTACAATCCTACATAGCAAAACAAACACTTTTAACTTAAAATAATCATCCCTCTTACTCGAAACTTACGTAATTGCGACTAAAAATTAAAAAAAAAACCAGTTGCACTCCGGGCGTGCCGGCAGAAGTGAAAACTTTTTGTATTTCCGAAAATAATTCTTAGGTGGTTATAAAATAAACTAAACACCCTAAAAAAATTTAAACACCGTAACATTGCTTAAAAATGAAAACAAAAGAAAAAAAACAAAAACAAAAATTTGAGGGATTCGAACCCATGGTCAAAAAATACAAATCGTACACTCTTACCATTGAGCCACGAAATCACATAAACAACCAAACGAATATCGGATTCCCTTGATTCGCTTTCGCTTTTACTGTCACTGAGAGACGAACAGAATTGATCCCGAGCCACTCGTAACTTAACCCTAATGCAATGGCTTAAGGTTACATTTTAAATAATAAAAATCTGTCGCTTTTCGAGATCTGACGCGAGTTTAACATTTTTTACCCACCTAAAAAAGTTCCAAGCGCCGCTAAAGAAATTTTCACTTCAAAAATAAAAAAATAAAACAATACTTACTCGCCCTGGCCGAGACGACATATTGACAACTGACAGATGACAGCACGTTTTGTCTGAACTCAAATAAATGTGATACAACTAGCGCCATCTTCTTTGCGGTCGGTATTCGTATGAATTATACTTTAGTCAAATTCCTGACAAGAACTCAAGTACCTATCATATTTATGATGTTAGGAGGAGTTCAATCAATGAAAGGGTAAAGTCACAGATTACTTAATTGGTACAGTCTGGTTTCCTTATGATACCCCGGATTAATTGTCATATTTTTAACCCCCGACGAAAAAAACGGAGGGGTGTTATAAGTTTGACGTGTGTGTGTGTGTGTGTGTGTGCGTGTGTGTGTGTCTGTCTGTGGCATCGTAGCTCCCAAACGGATTGACCGATTTGGATGCGGTTTTTTTTATTAGGAAGTTTGTTTAATCGGGATGGTTCTTAGCTATGTTTGTAATCAAGTAATCAAGTAATTAAGTAATAAAAAAATTAATTATCTTGAAAAGTGGACCGATTTACATGCGGTTTTTTTAAAAAAGCTTGAAATAAAAGTTAAATTACAAATTTAAAAAACCCCCGACCCTTAAAAAGTCAAAAATAATTTCCGGTTACTTACTTAAAGGAGTCGGGGGACCGCTAAGTAAATAAAATATAAAAACTCAGCGCTGCGCGGGAATTTACTTAGCGGTCTCCCGACTCCTTTAAGTAAGTAACCGGAAATTATTTTTGACTTTTTAAGGGTCGGGGGTTTTTTAAATTTGTAATTTAACTTTTGGATGTTGAAGTAAAAATTTTAACTATTTGAAATACCACTTTCTTCTTTTGAAATATGTACGAATTTTAAGCGAGCGAAGCCCTGGGAAAAAAACTAGTACATAGTTAATATATTATACTAGCTGTGCCCGCGGCTCCGCCCGCTCTCATATTTTACTTCACTGCTAACCTCATAAGCCATTTAGCGTGATAGTAAGTAGCCTATAGTTGATGGGAAGAATCAAGCTATCCGTAGAATTGTTTTATTAAAATCGGTTCAGTGGTTCTCGAGTTATAAGCGGACAGACAGACATACACTCAGACAATCAGACACTCAGACACTCAAGACAGAAAGCAGACGTTGGATTTTATTATAGGTAAGGATAAGGATATATCCGATGAAATTCAATTTTTGCGGATAATCGAAAATAACCCAGTCGGGTGAAAAACCCCGTACAAAAAAATAAGAGTTTCGTGGATAAATATGATGGTTAATTTTGTTCATCAACTCACTAGGAGAACATCAACATACAAGATTATCATCGGCAATGGTTTATTTATTCAAAATATCTTGACTCAACGCACGGACGGACGGACCGGCGCGGCGCGGCGACCTCTCAAATCATAGTCTAAAATGAACAATCTCCTAGATTCGGCTGCGAGCCTAGTCAGTCGCGCACACAACCTGCGCATGCGCGCCATCGCCGTACCCTCCACGCGCGCGCAGGTCAGACAGGCAGGTTGCGCGCGCAAGTACACTTTATAGAAGTTAAAACAATATATATTTCTAGTGAAATTTAGCGAATTTACATCTTTAATCAGAGGCAATAAGAGTTATTTCCATGTTGTGTATATGTATGGTAGATGTGACATTTAGAATTTTGCCATGGCCGACTGAGGCGCACGCGCGCGCGCTTCTCTCCGTAGATCCAGCCACCAGCAGCGCCGCCAGCGCGTTCGGCAGCTCGCGGAACGCTGTTCACGCGGTCATGTACGCGTTTCGCGCGCCGCCCCGCCACCGCGCCGCCCCACCGCCGCCCGGCCACGCCCGGCCTCGTGTGGCCCGGCCGGCGGCGGCGGCTGAGACCACACGGTGCGGCGCCGCACCGGAGCCGGAGCATTACCGCTGCGGGTTTTCTATTACGTACAAGACTGTATTGTATAACCGCAACGCGCGCGCATCGGAACAAGGCGCGGTGGGCTCCGGTGCGGCGCCGCGCCGTACCGCACCGAGTGGTTTGGCCCTCGCGTCGTGCGTGTGCCGTGCCGCCGCACAGTGGGGCCCCTAGTATGGAGCAGCGGTAATAACTCTATAACTTTTGATGCAAATGGAATTTTTGAATATTTTTTTTTTTACTTCATAGATACCATATTTCCAACGATATGTGTAAATATTATAATATAGAATTCAGTAAAAGTAATTTTAATTTTAGACAAACATTTAAATTCAAAGAAAATTTAGTGCTATATAATAATAAATTGTCATCGTATGATTGTAGTATACATTGTGTGCATTTATAAATATGTAGTATTTATTTTTAATCTAAAAGTAGAATTGTAACACCAGCACTTAACTCTATTGGTCATGTTTGACCGAAAAGTGTTTATTAAGGGGCCAATGTCACTAAAATCATGTGAAGTACATCTAATTTCGTCGCTATTTTGTTTTACTTTCTTGTATTATATAGTCTGAAATATTTGTAGTCCTTATTACGTGCCTCTTGGCCTACTTCGGACAAAAGTCTGAAGAAAAGACTCAAAAGATACGCGGGCGCTCGTTTGCGAGTACGAAACTGTCACACTCGCGGTCGCAGGTGGTCGCAGCTAATAACCTATATTTTAAATACTAGGTACCTGTGTGTACCTATTTAATGTAGTTTCGTGTTATCGGTAAAATTCGATAACATTTGAAACTCTAGTTGAAAGTGGAAATAGTGAAAAAATATTCTTAATGGAAAATAGAACAAAATTACCATAATCATTACAGGATCGCATGATTTTTTTGACTTTTCATTAAATAAAGGATCGGGTCGTTAGTTTCCAGCTTGCATTTTTCATACTTGAGCAATAAAAAATAAGTAGTGACCATAACACTTTTGAAGAAATAAATTCAATTATTTCGATAAAGTTTATGTATATTTTGTAAGCAATGAATCGTAGGAAACTATAAGGATATTTGGTTAAACACTATTTTAATATATGAATCAACTAATAATAAAGCAAATTAAATTAGATACCACGAACAGTAGAACAAATTGCGAAAAAGCATTTTTACCGCTTCGGCCCCACTGTGCGCCGTGCGCGCGGAGGCGGCGGGGCGGCGAGCCGCGCGGTTCGAGAATTGTACATAGTGGAGAAGAAGGGAGGTAAAGTAGGCGGAGGTTCTAGCATTGTAAAATCACCTGAATGTCCGTGGGATGGTGCATGACAAGATATGACGGAGTTTCCCAAATACCGCCCGGCCTAGCTGAATCCTTCTGTCGGCCTTCTTGTCTAAGAAGAATTCCCCTTTGCCTAGTTTGCCTAACTGGATTGTTTGTCCAAGGTAGACGTAATAATTATGTCTACCTTGGACAAACCATCCAGACAAACATTGTGCAGAATTATTCTGCACAACATCGAGTGTTGCTCCTCCTAGTCATACTGTCACTTGCCTCGGGACCTCGTTGTTCGTTGAACATGACTTTTATTATCTTGTTCAAATTCATCCCGAGACCGAATCGGCGGGGCGCGGCGGGAGACGACATTCAGACTTAGCACGTAATTAAGTTCCTCCAGCGATTCACTGCGTTCGTAAACAGTTTCGGAGAAATATCATCTCCCTGTCTGACTCCATGATGCAAATGGAGAGGTTTCATTTGCTGGTCTTGTACTTGCACGGTCATTGTCGCGGCACCAATCGGTTTAGCATCGCTGTGAAGATTCCATAACAGTCCAGGCTTCGACAAGAGTCAAAGGATTTTTCGTAGTCCACAAAAGCGAGACATGTCCTGGTCTGGAGAGGATTGGCTCATACATAAATTTAAAGTCGCTCAGCGACCAAAATGCTTGTCATATATTTGATCGATAAAATCCGTAATGACGAAATACGACAAAGACCTAAGATAATAATCGAGATTGCTAAGAAAAAATAGCAAGCTGCATTGACAGTGGCTGGGTGCATCTGCATCAGACCCGACGACCGACAGACAACCGATGGGGTAGACGGGTGCTCGAATGGAGGCCACATACAAGCAAACGTAGCATGATAGTACGAGAAAATAAGTACCTAAGTCATACATAACATGCCATTTCCATGTACTCGTATTTGCATATTATATTTTTATTTCTTCTGTACCTAGTATTTCGATGGTGCCTAGGCCTAGGTCGTCGTAAGTCACTTGAATACCTACATGAATACCTAAGTAAAAGGGCAATATGAAATCTGCATCTAAAATTTGTAAAGGGAGTGTCTATGATAGGCGCCTTGAGTTAAATATGTTTAATGTTTCGAGCCTTAGCCACAGATTGTATTGTATTGTATATATTTATTGCACTCAAATAGAATATGGGCAAAAGGTAACACTTAATGCCTCTAGGCATTTTCTAACAGGGTACCTTTGGGGTATGATAACTACTAGGTTAGGTTAGGTTAGGTGATACTCCTGATGAGATGAGATACTCCTTGAGACACACCGGATGCAGGTTCTGTATAAAAGAGCATGAAGCTCCCATACACATCCTTTGTGAATGTGAAGTTCTTATTCACAGGAGAACTATTATATTATATTCTTGGGGGTTATATTTTTAACATATGCCAATTGGTTCATAGCTGAAATCGGACTTGGCGGTAAGCTTTAAACTTCTGAGAGATCACAACACAATAGATCTTCCTAGGTGGCAGTGACAACAGGGGCCCTAACTCTCACACTTTAAATCATAATCATGCCATCTAGAACAAAAACTTAGTTACTGCTTAAAAATATGTTTGGACTGATGAATAAGTTGTTTGTGCTAGTATGGGGACAGGGAAAGTGTTAAACAGAATACTTACGTGTATCAAGCAGAAGGTGAGGCACGAAGCGAAGACCCACTCGGTGGAAGGACCCTGCCAAGGTGAGAGATGGCTAACCTGTCGTCCTTTAGCACGGCATCTTGTCCTCATCCCTTAGTTGCGTGCTCTGCTAGTTTAGTTACTTTGTGAAATGTGGTGGTCGGTGTTTTTTACAGTATTTACCAGATTCCTTGCAGCGCAACACCAGAAAATTTGCATGCTGAAGTGGCAGTGGGCTGGGTATATCTGTCACAGACCCGACAACCGACAGACAACCGCTGGGGTAGACGGCTTTGCTGACCCCGCCCGATTGTCGGGATACAGCCAGCGAGATACAGACCATGGTGCGCATGTATGTATATCAGATGTGAATAAATTGGTGCCCGACAAAGATCCTTCAGATTTAGGCTTGCCAGGTGCCCGGGATTTCCGGGATTGTTCCGGGCAAGGCTCCAATGTCCCGTGTCCCGGGCGAAGGGTCATTTTGTCCCGGGAATAGTCCAGATGCTGACTATTTCATTTTAGTGAAATGTTGCTTACTAAAGCTGTTCGCTTTGAGTTCGCCGAAAAAATTATAACAGAAAAATATTGATCTTTTCTTTACATACACACCACACGCTGTATCCCGACAATCTGGGTAAGCAGAGTAATCGGTGTAAGTACTCTTAAATTACAGCACAGCACCGGTATCTTGTCTTTATCCCTTAGTCGCCTTTTAAGACATGCACGGGGAGAGATGCAGTGGCGATTTTCTTTCTCCACCATATTTATGAAGGACTGCAATAGTAGATATGTCCCGGGATGGCTAACATCAGATCTGGCAAGCCTATTCAGATTCCTACTGTTGACTTTCAGATTTTCCAAAGTTTCCTAATTAAACACAACGGGAAACCATGTTGGATTATCTTTTCTTCTTTTTTTTATGGAAACTGACACGGTTGGCTTCATCACCTACAACATCCTTGATGTCAGCCCATAACACCGGGTGAACTTGGTGCCACCGGCCACGTCATTGCTTCCCTTCGGTCGTGCCGGCTACACTGAACTGGATGGAAAACACAAACTATTTACATAGCCGTTTCGACCGACCTTTCGTTCAGTGCGGTGCTACCATCACGGGCGGGTTAAACCCTACCACCTAGTAATATAAGAAGGGAGTCATATCCCTTAGTCGCCTTTTACGACATAGACGGGAAGAGATGCAGTGGGGCTATTCTTTTAAAGTACCGGACCTATTTAGTATTCTGTGGTACCGGCCCCACACGGTCGGTAGGTATAACATAAACACAGCCACGCTTATGTACGCACGTTATTTATTATGTAATATACAGGGTGTTGTAACGGCCAGTACATTAAATTTAGGAAATGATTATTGGGATCAATAGTAATAAAAAAGTCAATTTTTTTAATTCCCTTTAATAAAGAAGTTACAGTTTTCATACAAACTAATTGATTGATTTAGTGTAAAAAGGATCTAATGTTCCGCACGAACGTGGGAATGAAAGGCGCGCTGTGAGTGAGCGAGCAGGGACGAGTGCACGGAGGAGCGAGGAGATGCGTGGCGGTGGCGCGGCGTGAGTATTGCGTTCGACCCAATCGTCCCGCGCCAGCACCCTCCCCCTGCGCGCGCCAATTACACTTGACGAAAACATAAATTTCAAAAATTAATATCTCGCAAACTAGACATTTAATAGAAAAACTTTATTCACTTTTTTGTCTCGGAAAAACATGAGTATTGCGCTGGTAAAATTAATGTACTGGCCGTTACAACACCCTGTATGTACGTTGTCGCGTGGTAGGTAACTAGTTAAGCTATTTTGTTCTGCTCTGTAGTAGGGATGTGCTCAGCTCAATCATGCAGCTCTAGGTAATGCAGCGTGCAACAGCTAGCCCGGGCCGCTCCCGCCCCCGCGCGGAGAGGCCTGCAGCAGCGGGCGGCGCGGCGGAGACCGCGGTCAAGGGACACGCCTCCGTCGCCCGCGCCATCGCTGCTACCGTCCTGTGTTCATTCCGATTTCCTATTTCTGTACAAGGGCGGAATTAAGGGAGGGGCACGGGGGCACTTGCCCCCCATCGGTTAGAAACGAGTCGTATAGCTCCAGAACCCGCCAAATCCATTTCTCTAAAAAAAGTAGTTATAAACTGTTTCGAATAAAGTATTGAATTTGTCACTTATCTGTTAAGACATTATGTTCCTAACACAGTCCAATCCAGAGTGAATCGCACAGAAAAATTAACATTCGTTCCAGCTCCCTCGTAGTTTGAATGAGCGGCTATTTTTATGGAGGTATCGTTTTTTCGTTTTACTGAAAAATCGTCCTAAACGGAGTTGGCGGGTTCTGGAACTATACGACTCAAATAGACAAAGAGCAAGGAGTTTAATACGGTCCCATTACAATTACGTTCGTATTGTTTTGTGTACTGTGGAGTTTCCATACTTATTACAGGCAAATCAAATTATCAGAAGTTGTCAAAATAGATGACTAAAATTACAAAAAGAACGTGATTCAATCACATTGTCCGTAATCACAAAAAGGAAAACACGTTTTCCCCGTATGCCCTTTGTGCCCCTCCCAGAAAAAAATCCTAAATCCGCCCTTGGTTCCACATAATGTATTATGTTATGAATTATGTTATGTAGGCAGAGGCTGCATGCGGTAGCGGCGGCGCGGGGGCAGAGACAACGATAGCGCAACGCCCCGCCGCCGCATCACATACGGGCAGGCGGGAGTCAACGGATGTCAGGACTGGGGATGATGGTTGGCGAAAATGCGATTCACTAATTTCGGCAACTGAATTTTATTTGAATTTTTAAGCGAGAGGCGATGCCTCCGCTCCCAAATAAATACAGAGTATCACTACACTATCAACTAAAGAGAGGTCTGACTGACTGAACAATGCTATTGAATAAAATATGGAACATGCTTAATAGCTAGTTTCAGAAGGACGGTGATTTAAGCGTTGCAGCGCAGCAAGAGTCCAACCATTGTGGCTTGACACCACCCGGCTGGAACTAAGGATCATCCTCGGTGGAAGGTTGTCCGACGTTGTTAACGTTAGAAATGGCAGGGCGTACTTCATTTAGGTGAATTCTTCGTATTTGCCGTCCTCTCCGATACTCCACCACGTTGTGCGCTTCGATCATAAAAAATATTAAGATTCCGCATGTCAGTGCGATTCGTGCCCCACCAAAAATACGTGCAATTCAAATAATACGTGCATCGCCCGCTCATTCTGCCATCGACCGCCAGCGCGAGAGCAGTTGCTTCAGCGTCTTCAATATTACACAAATGCCGGCTTCAAGCCTCTGCATAGCATACGAGAGCATCTGGCATTATATTTCAAGAGTGAAAACCCCTTCAAATACAATATTTTATAAGAAATAGTAAAAATTTTTACTTCATACATTTAATGTGTTTGGATAAAGTGGAGATGGCTTCTTTAAAATTATATTTTCTTACGTACACCACCTTTGAAAACGGTATCACCGGATTCCCAAAAGAATTAATTTATAATATATATTTCTTACTATATTAGATGGCAATTGGAAAAGCTACAATAAAATCAACAAAATACCAGAACTCTTAAACATAATTTTTATTTACAGATTTTTGCTTGTGTTTTTTTTTTTTTTATTGAAAGCGCGACATGTGGCGCCGAAGCACCCATAAGATGTCTAAAGACGCCCATGGACATCTGGTCGTATGCGGGACAGGTGCCTATTCACGCCCCTCTTGAAGGACCTGAGACTGTACTTGGGGGGGGGGGGGGGGGGGGGGGGGAATATATAGACAGGAGAGCGTCCCAGAGTGTACCGGTTCTATAGAGGTAAAATCTGCAGAAGAGGTTGGTACGCGTTGGTAGAGGTTGGTAAGTCCAGCGTGTGGGGATGCAATCCTTTTTAACAAATTCCTCTTTTCACATAATTTCCCTTTTAAAAGCTGATATTTGGCAGAGCCATCCCACAGGTACTCCAAGCATGACCTGGTCTGCGATTTGTGCAAAAGGACTCACGTGCACAAGAAATTTACGTGTTTCTTTCTTGGTTGGTTCTTGTTTGATTCTTACAGATTTTAAATATAATATTTATTTGCTTTATGAAAGGTATATGACAAAGTTGTTCAAAAAAGTTAACTTCAAAGGGAGGAATACGAAAATATGAAAAACTGGTCTCGTTTAAATAGTTAGTGAGAAATTATTATTTAGGTTGACCGCAAAATTAAATTTGTAATATATTTATGTATCACAAGATTAATCTTGAGATGAACTTAATTTACATTATGGGTGTGGCTTTGAAGTGGGAGGTGGTGGGTGGGGGTGAGAAATGTTATTATCTTTATAACCAGTTTGGTGGTTTAAAAAAATTTATCAGGGTTAATTTATAGAAGATGCGTCACTACGCTCCGCGTCTTCTATAAATTAACCGTAACCTAATAGGGACCATGTCGAGGCAGCTCGTGTCGTTTTTGCATACATGTCTATTCAAAATCAATGTTTTTGTTCCACTTCAAAGCCACGCCCCCATCGTATTTGTGCGGAACCCTCGGTTTGTGGGTTCGACTCGACTTGGTCTGTGTTTAGTAGTAACATATTGGCTTTATTTCTAGTAGCCACTTCACACTACTAAAGCTACAATTTATATTATTGTCATTTTGAGAAAGAAAGACAGGAGATGAACGAATTATTTAAAATCTTAATATCTGTCAAATTTTAGGTGATTTTAGTTGCAAGTGACTTATGACACGTCTAAACTCTAAACTCGGAAAAAATTTACAAATGCGTTGTCACCGCACCGCAAAAAAGGCAAGAATTCCACCGCCGCTCCGCCGCGCTCTAAACCTGAAGAACTGAATATATCTTCGCGGTATCCACCCCGGAATCTGGTCAGTGGCTAAACGTCGTTCCATCTCCACATACAGGCACACTGCTCGATGATACAACCATGAGGCTCTCGGTTGCTCTTCGGCTCGGTTGCGACGTGTGCCAACCGCATGTTTGTGCCTGCGGCGCTGCCGTCGACTCGAAGGGACGTCATGGACTGAGCTGCACTAAAAGTGCTGGGAGATTTTCTAGACACGCCACGCTTAATTCCATAATAAAAAGGGCACTCAGTTCCATCGATGTTCCTTGTATCCTGGAACCAGTCGGTTTATTTAGAGACGACGGTAAGCGCCCAGATGGGATGACGTTGATCCCATGGGCCAAGGGCAGGTCTCTCGTGTGGGACGCCACCTGCGTCGACACCATGGCAGCTTCATATTTGAGCCAAACATGTAAGATGCCTGGTGCCGCCGCGGAGGCTGCCGCGCGGAACAAACACAGTAAATATTCAGAAATTAAAAAATCTTACGAATTTTTGGCTTTCTCCGTCGAAACTTTAGGCCCCTGGAGTAAGGAAGTAAAAAATCTTGTGCACACTTTAGGCTCAAAATTAAAAATTATATCGGGCGACCCTCGTTCAGGAGTTTATCTCAAACAGAGGGTCAGCATCGCCATCCAGCGTGGGAATGCAGCGAGTATGCTGGGAACACTCAGCTCCATCCCCAGGCAAAATTTCAGTGAAATATTTTATATAGTTATGTAAGTAGTTTGTTTAGCATTTTAATTTTGTATTCATTTTATATCAAATAAATCTCTATATATTAATGCGTTTGAATATTTTATAAAATAATTCACTCATCGTCTATAGGTTTACTTACACAAATAAACGAAAAAAAATCCAATAAATGTTTTTCATAATAAAAAGTAAAAAGCCACCTCCATAGTTTTGAGCCGTTGAAGCAAGCGGCAATTTATCGATCGACTTCGTGCGACATTCCCTTGTTTTGGAACACGTAAATGTTTGCGTGGAGCGTGCAGGCAAGCGATACGGGATTACTGCGCGTGGAAAAAGGATGACACAATATCGCTGCGATCTCTTGAGATGGTCGGTCCTGTATTACGCGATACGCACACTACCATAACCACGGTGTCTCGTTTTAGTAATAATTGAAGTATGAAGTGCGGAGTCCAGAACTATTTTTTCCGTCTACGGTTGTGCGGAAGTACAGCCAGTAACGATAGAGGAGAGGATCCAATGAATGGTGTTTTATCTTTTCCACGACCATGCTGACGGATGTAGATTTTCTGTCCCTACTCCCTCTAGTATGCTGGGAGCAGGCCTTTGTCGGAAGCGTTGTTGTCGATCACAGACCTCGAATCGATACACTCGCTGTTTCTCTTTCGCTCGGTGAGTTGTCTGCACAGATCCGTATGGTGTTCTGTGGTTGTCTCATAATTTTTTTTTTATTTGGTTTGGCAGTTGTCTTTATGAGACATTTAGGCCAGTGCCAAGTTAGTGAGGATTCATGGTCATGTGCGGTCATTTAAAAAGAAAAAAAAGTTCTTTCTGGACGCAGAGTCTGGAAAAACACAAACAAAACATGACGACAAACAAAAAAACATACACGCATACATTTACAAAATACATTAGAAAACATAAGACTTGATTCATACAGGGTGTATAGGGGACATTATATAGGTGATTTTAATGGGCAATGTTAAGAGAAGATCATACAGAGGAGGAGTTTTGTTATGGAGAGGACATAAAAAGAATAAGTGATCGAGGTCAGCCTCTCCTACATTCACATATGAAGGAGTCTCTAATGTGTAACTTTGCCAAAAAAACCTGGGGAACAACAGTGATCTAGGCGCATACGGCAGATAATGGAGATCTCCTTTTTAGGGTATTGGTTAAATTTTGAATATTACTACTGATACTGATACTGTTCTTGGGTGCGGACAGCTGCAGACCGTGAGCAGTAAGCCACAAACCAAGGGCGTCCAGGGCTAGATTGATGGAAGCTGAGGCCGAGGTTATGGATTTGTTAGCAAGATATAGGAGTAAATCATCAGCATATTGAAGAATGCGGCAATAAGGGAGGACACTTTGATCTAGATCGCAAGTGTATATATTATAGAGTAGGGGACTGAGTACAGACCCTTGCGGCAAGCCTTTCCATATGGATCTAGGGCTTGTCTGTGAGTTTTGAACTCTGAGGGAGATTGTTCTGTCAGAAAAAAGGATAATTATAAAATGTATCTATATATTTAGCGCAGCTATTATATAGCGACTGTATAATGAAATAAGAACGACTTGTCTAGAAAAATGTGTTTTCAAGCCCAACAAAAGAAATATTTCAAATGCGTCCCCACCATGCCAGCTCCACCAGTCATGGCTCTGCGATCTAGTACCAGTCGCTTCCTCATCTGTCTCCTTCTCTGAGTACCTTCTAGTTTTTGACTTACCCATGACCATGATCTCAACGTTCTTCCGTTCACCGCTGCCACCATGTTTTGTTATGTACAATTAAATAATGCATATTTAATTTGAGATGACATGTCAGCCTCAATAGCTCAGTGGTGCAGACAGTCAAATGTCGCTATTGAATGTTAAGCAACGCTGGGTGCGGTCAGTACTTGGATGGGTGACCGCTGACCGTTGGAGGCTGACCGAGGTTCGGATTCCTCGTAAAACTGTAGGTCCCTTCCCTCCTAATCTTACTTGGTGGTAGGGTTTAACCCGCCCGGGTTGGTACCACCGCACTGAATGAAACGTCGGTCTAAACGGCTATGTATATAGTTTGTGTTTTCCGACCAGTTCAGTGTAGCCGGCACGATCAAAGGGGGAAGCACTGACATGGCACCTAGTTCACCCGGTGTTATGGGCTGACATCACGGACGTTGTAGGTGATGTAGCCAACCGTGTCAGTCTCCATAAAAAACAAAAAAAAAACATTTTATTGTACGACTGGCATTCTTACATAAAACAAATCTCCCTCCCAATGGCATGGATACAAACTATATCTTTTTAAATCTATCATTCAACACAGATGAAGTGTTCTGCTACGCTGCGCTGGTAGGTACGGAGGTACCGCGAAAAATTATACCTGACGTTGCCCGTAGACAATGTTGTTGTTGTGAGATTGATGATTGATATCTTCAGCCAAGTCTCGAAAAACTCCTAGAGTGCGAGCTGCAGCCGCGGCGATGCCGGTTTACCACGGCAGATCAGCTGCGGTGCTGAAGACCACGTTGTGCGCCAGTCCACGGATGTCAGGACAGGAATGGGGATGACGACATCGATGATGACGGTTGGTGAAAATACGATTCACTTTCGGCAACCGAAGGCGATGCCTCCGCTCCCGAGTAAATACAGAGTATCAACTAAAAAGAGGTCTATAACAATCTCGATAACAATGCTATTGAATAAATAAAATATGGAACGTGCTTAATAGCTTATTTTTTTTATTTTTTATGGGGAGCACGACAAATGACGCGCGCCAGACTAACGCAGAGGTGTAGTCCGACGGCGCCCACGGGCATTCCAATATTTACGGGGGCTGCGAATACCTTGTCGGCCGGCTAGGTGCACCTTCACATTATGTTTGAAGGACCCCAGACTGTACATTAGAGGAAAGGATGCAGGTGGGAGTGAATTCCACATGTTAGCAACCCTGTAAATAAAGGATTTACTGGATCGATTTGTCCTAAGTGGGGGAATATCGACAGTGTGTGGATGCATTCCCAACCTGTTGCGGGTGGAACGATGGTAGAATGGGGATGGAGGGATCGCATCGTGCAGCTCCTTGGAACACTCTAGGAGCACGCTAGTTTCAGAAGGACGACGACGGTGATACAAGCAGCGTCGCAGCGCAGCGCAGCATGCATCGTCTGCGCAACGGTAGTCGAGTCGTAGTTAAAAAAAACCGGCCAAGTGCGAGTAGAACTCGCGCTCTGAGGGTTCCTTATCGCCATGCTATGTTTAGCGCCACTCACGCCATCTATGGCGTGTTATAAAATGCTTCATATTAGTTTAATGTCATGATTACGATTAGTTAAAATGCTTCACACTATATTCGGTAGATGGCGCGCGCGCATACACTTTTTGGTTTCTTCTATGGGAACCTCCGTGAATATTTTACTTTTTCTTATTTTTATTATTTGTTGTTATATCGGCCATAATAAATAAATAACACATATTCTGTGAAAATTTCAACGGGCTACCTATTGCGGTTCAAGAGATACAGCCCTCGGACAGACAGACGGACAGACAGACAGACAGACAGACGGCGCGGCGTAGGCTTAGTAATAGGGTCCCGTACCGGATACGGAACCCTACAAATGAAAGAACACTGGGCGAGCGTGGCGTGGTGCGTAGAGAGCGACGACGACGCAGCGGCGGCGGAGCGGCCGCGGGGCGGCCGGCGGCGGCGCGGCGGTCGAGGCGGCGGCGGCCGGCGGTGCATCGACGCCGGCAGGGGGGGGGGGGGGGGGCGCGGAGGCGCGGGGTTCGCGCGGTAGACAGTAGCGGGCGGCGGTGCGGCGCCGGCGGAGCGGCGCGGGGGAGGCGTTCGGTCGCGGTCGCGCGCGGCCCGGCCGACGACGAGACGACGCGCACGCGGCGGAGCGGCGCGCGGCGGAGGCGGCGCGGCGGGAGGCGATTACGGCGCCGATTGTTTTGCGGGCAATTAGCGGGCGAGTCCCCGCACGTGCCGCCGCGCCCGCTGTCGTCGGCTCGGCCCGCCCGACCCGCCCGCGGCCCGCGGCCCGCGGCGCGGGGGAGGCGCGGCGGCGGGGTGCGGAGGCGGAGGCGCCAGCAGTCCGCCAGGCCAGCCAGCCAGCACAGCAGAGCAGTGCCAGTCAGTTGAGTCAGTGCACCGCGCGTACGGGACGCGAACGGTCGTGTTGAGTCAATGTACGCCCGCTTTCCGCAGCACCCGCCCGTTTCGGAATGGACGATCTCTCGCTCGCGCGCGGGACCAGTTTGAATTTAGAACACTGACTGGTGGTGGTGGTAGTTTGATTTGTTCCTACATTTTTATTGCTGCCTGGTTTATTATTTAATAATTAATTACACATACACGTGGATATATAATATAAACAATTTTCATTTAAAACCTAATTAACCAATCTATTTAGATAAATAAGATGTGCATTACATGTGCAACATTAGATGAAAATTTGATGGAACATCAAATAAATTTTGGTACCTGCCCACTGACTTTTTTATTACCTATTTTTCATACATGATAGTCTTATTAGGATCAATTAAGAATTATTCATAAAATTATTACATGAAGTACTTAAGTACTTACAACCTTACACAATTATTTAACAGCCTTAAATTAAATTAAATTACCTTTAAATAATTATTGTAAATAAAATAATGATTCATCTCAATTTATTTGTTCCTACTTCCTATCATATATCGTTTTAAAACGGCACGCGGCGCGACGATTAAATCGCAAAACGACAAAGATCTGTCCCAAACTTCAGCGCCACATTTTTCACTTTTCTCTCCTCAACTTTCTTTTATTCCGTCTCCTCACCGGGGCGGGGGAGACGCAAGGAGGGAGGGGTGCGCCCGCGGGCGAGGCGGGCGGCGGCGGCGGCGGCGCGCACCCACACCTCACCTACAAACTTTGTTACCGTCCAAACTTTCCGAATTCGACGAAGTTGCAGGCGCTCCACAACTTCTGCCTGCGGTGTGGCGAGAGACTCGACCACTGACCAACCACACACGTCGCTTGTCGCCTCGCCACTTTTAGTATCTACCTTGCCAAATCGACATTTCAGTCTCGGTTACGTTTTCATTCGGGAAATGCCATGCAGTATGCTTCCTGTGCAGTATTATTAACCTGACAGCATTAAAATTAAAGAATGTAGGTAGGTATCAATATTTATGTATATTACTAAATAATCCTTTTTTACAACTAAAGTGTAAAAAACAGTGAATACAACTTAACAAAAAAAAAAAACAAATGAGTGAATAAGAACAGTGAACTTGGCACTAGTTTACCCATCAAGATGGCAGCCGCCATGATATCTGAGCGTGGACTTCGCAAGAAGTTAACCCAAGAGGTGGTTCTTCCAGAGAAACCTCCACGAAAGTCGTCTAAGCGCAAATCGAGCGCCGGCAGTTCCAAGGATAAGAAGGCCGAGCAAAATAACAACCAATCGAAGAAGCCAAAGACTGGTGACCCTAAGATAGATCTCTTCACATCTTATCAGCCCTGGGTAATTCAAACCTACGGGGACCTGGCGAAAACAAAGACGATAACCCTGAAAAAGTACCACAGGATTTTGCGTACGCTTCGTGGTGAAGAAAGTACGGGGCCTGATGGTGCGAAGTTTCGCTTCTGGGTGAAGGCCAAGGGCTTCCACCTAGGACAACCACCAGGTTATGACGCCAAGCCAGCGGATGGCATAGTCTGTCGCTACAGTGTAGTCGATGCCGACGGTTGTGCCAGGAATCCGGATGGCACAGAAATCTACACGGGATCACAGAATGACCCAGCTCTCTACATACCAACTCCACCAGTCAAGGTAAGATCGCCTACTCTATATTATGGAAGTGTCTATACGTTAAGGGGCGGGCGTCCGAGTTATTAGTCTATGGCCGAGTGGTTTGGGCATCGGCTTCTCATGCGAGAGGTCCGAGGTTCAAATCCAGTCGGCGTGTACCAATGAGTTTTTTCTGACGAAAAAATTTATGTACATTATGCATATAAATTTTGCAGCTGGTGTAGGTATGCACGCACAGTGCATACCTACACCTGCTGCTTCACCGTTCGGAACCGGTGTAAAACTGTAGGTCCCTTCCCTTGCCCCTTACTAGGTGGTAGGCTCAAATTGTAGCCGACTGGGTTGATACCACCGTACTGGATGTAAGATGGCCGCATAGCAGCCTCGGCTGTGTTATAGCCAGCAATCCAAAGGGAAGTCTCCGTTATGGCACCTACCTTCTCGGAGGTGATAATGGCTGGTCGGAGCATGTGCTTTGGCCCCTCCGACTCAGCCACCCAATACCCGGATTACATAAAAAACAAAAAACCTGCATGCAGGTATACCTACGAATAGCCCTCATGTCACATTGAGGCTATTCGCAGGAAAACAAAATGGTGTCTCCTCGGAGTGTCAGTCCTAAAATCAACCTTTGGATGTTTTAGAGTCGTATGTTGTGAGATATAATATTAGGTAGGTAGTAGCAAAGGGTAGGTGTAATGGGCTGACATCACGGATGTTGTAGGTGATGTAGCCAACCGTGTCAGTTTCTATAAAATAAAATAAAACATACCTACAAACAAACATACAAGTAAACACTTATGAAATTTGGCACACCTGTTTACAAGCCCATATAGACTAACATATACGAATATTGTGCAATTCCAACGATACGATATTACATACATACGGGTCAAATAGATAACCTCCTTTTTATTAATTTAAATCTATGGTACGCATACCACCAGTGATGGTAGTGATACGCGAAAAAAATTAAATATTATGCTCTACAAAATTTAACAAGCGGCATTAAAAAGTGCTATAATTGATGAAGATTAATATAATTTGAATTCTGATGTACTTAGCGAGCGATATAAAAACCCATTGTCAAATGCTCTAGTGAGTTCCGATAAATATTTTAAACAAGATTTTTCAGAACTAAATTCGATAAGAAATCAATTTTTAGATTCGTATCCGAGATCACTTACATTCGAGGAAAGAGAATCATTAATTGAACTTTGGTATGATGCTAACCTCCAAAGAGAATTTAAGAATGTAGATATAGAAGATAAGTATTATTATTAGCTTCTTGTTGGTAGAGGTGGTACCTACGCCCGCCGCCAAACATATTGGTTTTAGTGGTAACTGAAAAGAAAAAGTTTGAGAACCCCTGCTATAGAAGAAGGTTGCGACAATTATGGACATGGTGTTAAATTAAAGTAATATTTATATATTTATAACGAGTCATCAAAGTTTCGAAAAATACTGCATGCTAATACATATCTCGGAAAGTTTAATAGCGAGGAGTATGTCTGAAATACCGTACTTAAATACACAAATGATCA
Organism: Nematopogon swammerdamellus; assembly: GCA_946902875.1. NCBI lineage: Eukaryota > Metazoa > Arthropoda > Insecta > Lepidoptera > Adelidae > Nematopogon > Nematopogon swammerdamellus. Next base: position 5,073,769 of record OX336357.1, on the reverse strand, counting down.
TATTTTAACATCAATTCAAAACAGGATATTTGGTATTACATACATTACAGTCAACAAATTCTATGCGAAAAATTCTATTTTCTTTTTTGATCTTTATATAATTTGCGTTTATTTCTAATTTAAAACTAAACATATTGTGCATAAATTTAAAGCTACTTATAAAATAAAATAGAAGCTAAAACTATCTATCAAATTAAAATTACCTAAAACTACAATTAAAATCTAAAACAAAAACTCTTACCATTAAAATATTAAAAATAACGCGTACTGGGCGGGGATGCACCCCTATTCATCGACCCACCACGGATGCGCCGGTTCTGTAGGTCTTTTATTCACAGAACTGGGAAAATGTGGAACACACTCCCTGCCCATCTATTTCCTCCCAAGTACAGCCTTGGCTTATTCAAAAGGGACGTGAAAAGGCTCTCTCCCTGCTGTCAGGCCGGCCGGCGGGGCGCTTGCATTCGCAATCCCCCTGCATCACAGAATGTCCATGGTTAGACACCTACTTGTAGATGAAACGATACCACATTTAGCGCTATCCATAAAAAAATAATATAAATATTATTTGGGACCCGACCATATCGGTATGTCGGTAGCCTGGGTCTGCTCCGCCACCCCGCCGCGCCGCCGCCGCCTCCGCCGCCGTTGCGTTGGTGGAAACAAAATTTTTTTTATGGTTAATTTTGTACCTATATGTTTTTAATATGTACAAGATTAGTTTTAAGAAGATGTGTAAATAAATAAATAATACAATATAAATATAATATTGTAAATAAAAACTTTTACGGGAAACCCCCGAAGAAGCCTCAATACTAGAAGAAGCATAAGCGTAGATTTTGATTCCATGTCGGGCCGATGTCCACAAAAATCGATCTGCCTAAGGCAAGTTTTATTAGCCACAGGAAGACCTACGCGCACATGACACGTTCAGACGGATTAGCTCGGTCCTACGGACCCTCTACCCAAAGATCAACACAAGCATTACGACCGGCGGCGCGAGGGTCCGGCACATGGAAGAATAAAGGAATAGGATTGACTCTTGCGCTATAGATCAGCTGATTGTAAACGTCACCTCCGTGGCTGTGAATGTGTGGAAGGAATGTGTGGTATGTGTGGTATGAGTGGGTGAGTGATGGTTTGGTGTTTAAAAAAAAAAATTTGTTGTCTGTAAAGTCGGTTTACGGACGATAGTTTTACGTGATGACGTGGAATAATCGTAGTACATAGAGCAAAGATCAGTAATTATATTTCCAGTAGGAAGATTAATCATCTTGTGACTGGCAAACAAAATCAATAAACTTCTGTTGTCTGATCTTGACAGTTTTACTTCTTAAGACGTTTCCATGGTAACTTTGACTATACCGATTGTGCCTCTCTATCGCTTGTTACGCGCTCTCGCTTGCACACACAGGCTCAGATGGAACGTGACACTTTTTCGTGAGTGCAGCCGGTGTTCATCAATTTATAAGACGTGACGTCATCACGTCAAAACATAACCAGGGTTAATATAAAGGAGATGACGCATCTTCTCTATATTAACCCTAACCTAATGTTGAGGCGGTGCATGTCGTTTTTGTTACGTTTCGTTTCGTACATGTGGCTGCGCGCGAAAACAGCTGATCTTCCTTAGTTCTTTCATGTGCCGGTCCGCCGCCGGCGCGATCGTGTCGCAAGGTTCGACAATATCAACGGACCAGCGACATGATCTTCTCCTTCATGTCTCTTCACGACGATTTAACGTTTATGCTCACTCTATGCGTCGTTCGGCGTAATGGTAAATAGCCTACATCTTTGGGAAGAATTGAGCTAACAATAAACAAAAAAAAAGCCACAGTTGCACTCCGGGAGTGCCGGCAGAAGTGAAAACAACACCGTAAGATTGCTTAAAAAAAAATTAATGTTAAATTTAGTAGAACGGACAGACATGCATTTGTTACGGAACCCTACATTCATTTTGCAGAACTTAGTAGAATGGACAGACATAAACGTGTTACGGAACCCTACTTTTATTATAAAATAACCGTCGGAGGACCTTGGTTGAAAATTGTAAAATTTAGTAGAACGGACAGACATGCATTTGTTACGGAACCCTACATTCATTTTGAAATAAATGTTAAATTTAGTAGAACGGACAGACATGCATTTGTTACGGAACCCTACATTCATTTTGCAGAACTTAGTAGAATGGACAGACATAAACGTGTTACCGAACCCTACTTAACAGTTGCACTCCGGGAGTGCCGGCAGATCCCGTGCCACTCTCACTTAGCCCTTAATGCAATGACTTAAGGTTTCATTTTAAAAATGACGCTGACGCGATGTCGCGATGTCGCGAGTTATACATTTTTTACCCAAAGTGCCAAGCGCCGCTAAAGAAGTTTTCACTTCAAAACTGTATCTTTTGTCAAGTCGTTCTCGAGTTATAAGAATTATAAGATCACGTATGCATACATACACCAGGTCAAGTTTCATCGAAATGCTTTTCCGTCGAACCAAGTCGTCAGCCAACTTGGCTCGTTTGTATAGAAGAGTTACTTTTGACCTTTTCTGGCTATACAAAGCCATTTATTTTCATTTTGTAAACAGGCCGGTAAATGTAAACTATTAAATTATAATATAATTGACGTTAAAGACAAATTTGTCTGAATGAAAAAGTTAAATTTTCAGGAAGAAAGACGTCCTAGTAAAAAATTGGTTGTCTGTAAAGTCGGTTTACGAACGATAGTTTTACATGATGACGTGTAATAATCGTAGTACATAGAGCAAAGATCAGTAATTCTATTTCCAGTAGAAAGATTAATCATCTAGTGACTGGCCATCAATAAACTTTGTAACTATACCGATTGTGCCTCTCTATTGCTTGTTACGCGCTCTCGCTTGCACACACAGGCTCAGATGGAACGTGACATTTTTTCGTGCGTGCAGCCGGTGTTCATCAATTTATAAGACGTGACGTCATCACGTCAAAAAAACATTTACTACATTTATTGGAAACAATAAAGAGGGCACAAATATTTCATTCCTTTTCGTAACTTTTATAAAAAAAGACATATTTTTCGTTACTATATCGATATTTTTTACCAGGGCACCATAGAATAAAACCGCTACCGCCGCGCCGCCCCGCCACTGCGCTGCTGCTAGCAGCAGCTATATATTATAGCTGTCTGTCAGTTCTCGATACCAATACAAAATACATACATACAATATACCATGCTTAGATATTTGGCTGTGGTGTGGTGCCTTATGAAAATATTGTCGCTCGCTGAATTTCGGCTCGCGCCTTTCCTATTCACTGATAATAATGATGAGGATGACAGAATAAGTCCGTAGCATAGAAATAGTTTTGCATAAAAAAAATAGTATCAAAAGGACCAATGGTTCTAAAGATGATTGAAAATATTTTGAACTGTGTTTCAGCTACTTTAATGTAGCTAAGCGAAAGGCGACAAACGCCCCGCGGCAGGCAGCGGCGCGGCGCGGCGGCGCGGCAGCACGTCGACACAACAGAGTGACATGCAGGTACTTATATAAGTAGCCCGGGCGGAGACCGGCGGCGGCGGCGGCGGTAAAATGCCAGAAATGTAAAATTTTGTGTACAATAAATGCGATTTAAATTACATTAACATCTGATAGATACATGACATGATAGATACAAGTTTTAACAAGTGCATTCATAGCGCTCAGAGGGGTGTGTGGAAGGTGCAAGAGTGTCGGTGAAACTGTGGGTGAAACAATCATAATATCTGTTGCAATTATTTGCAATATTGCACTACTCTAATCATGTAGAGACGAAGAGATATCTATAGTATAGTTACCTATATTCAGTGGTTATACGTAAGCGGTATCATTTAAAGGCCGGTTTACATTATCTTAGTGTTTTGGAGAGTGCTTTAGTTCAACTATAAAGGCAACTTGTGCACTCTCCTAAAGTTCTCACTAAATTCTCAGGATCGTGACGCGCCGGGGTGTCACTGGAAACAAAAATAAAAACCAATCCTATTTTGATTCTAATTGAAAGGCAAGTGGAACCGTACTAAAGCAAGTAGCGTTTACACGTTTCTACTAAAGTACTCTCCTAAAGCACTCTACTAAACACTAAAGGCCCACTTGCACCAACACAAATTTAATATATAAACCAGTTTAACTCGTTAAGCTAGCACCCGTTGACTGTGGGAACCGCGTTTAAATCTATAACTCGCTACTTAACTTTAAACTCGTGTTGGTGCAAGTGGGCCTAAGATAATGTAAACCGGCCTTAATGCAGCTACTTGTTCTCGTGCTCTCGAGAGTATACAGCATGATACCCACATATAATGTATAGTACATTTTATACCCACCCACATACCATACCGCTCTCTGGCCCGGGGCCGCGCCGCGACCGCGACGACGACAACGCAGCGCAGCTCGCTCCGCCGCCACCGCGCCGCCCGTGCCGCCGGGTGTGACGCGAAATTTATGTGAAGCTCGCATCGAGAATGTAGGTAGGTAGGTACCGACAGGACGCGCCGCCGCCGCGCGCGCTATCGTCGTCCGCGCCGCCCGCCGCGACGCGACGCGACGACACCCGAGACGGGCCGCGCCGCGCCGCCACCGCCGCCGCCGGTCTCCGCCCGCGCTACCTATATAAGTACCTGCATGCATATACCTCTGTCACTCTGTTGTGTCGACGTGCTGCCGCCGCGCCCGCTCCGCCGCGCCGCCGCGCCGCGCCGCCCGACCCGCCGCGTCGCGCCGCCCTGCCGCGCCGCTGCCTGCCGCGGGGCGTTTGTCGCCTTTCGCACACTCACGCACGGGCACGCCACACCGCCATACACCGCGCCCGCACATACGAACTTTCTACTTGTGTACTTTCTATGCATTTCTGCATACCTGGTATGCCGTCCTATTACTTTGTCAGCCTTCCGGGCGCCTGCTCTTTACTGTCTACTGCTAAAGCAGTTTTCGTCTTGCAGTTTTGCATTGCGCATTGCTAGGTTAGGGCGTTTGGGTACAGGGGTCGCATGGCTTCGCTCACGTAAAATAAATTTTTCCTAAAACATTCCGAATCGTTACAGAGAGAAATCGCCGCCGCCGCTCCGCCGTTTTCGAATTTTAGGATTAGATGCGTACGTTTCACATGTAGAGTAGGTAGAGAGCGTTTCAACTAAAAGTTCCCTTCGCCATTATGTTGGCTCCACTGTCAGTGTCACTGTCAGTGCTTAAATTCGTGTCGCCAGATTGTGAAGATTATATTACCTAATAATGTAATCGGTATTTACCGTATAATAAATACGGTAAATACCGATAATTACGGGTAAATCTGTACACATAGCAACCCTCAACGCTGTTTTGACAGATATACAGTGGAGCCAACACAACGGCGAAGGGAACTTTTAGTTGAAACGCTCTTTACGTAATGTTTTGTTTAAGTTCTAATCTATGGGTTACGTACAGAGATGGCCAGTGGGTAAAGGTTATATCTATAGGTATGTATTATAGATAGATGGGTGGGTTGTGCTCCACACCCAACCTACCTGGTATCATTCATGCATGGCATGCTGTCTGAGGCGATGTAAGTAGAGGGAGTTGAGCTAGGTAAGGCGAGGCGGGGATCGGTGGCGCGGCACGCCCGCCCGCCTCCGCTCCTCCGCGCGCTGTACGTACCATTAATTATTATCGGGCTCAGCCGCGGCGCGGCCCACAGCGCAGCTGCCTCATGTTTATTAAAAACGCCGCGCCGCGCGCCGCCTCGCAATCACCCAGTCACCCTCGACCAGGGCTGCCGCAAACACTGCCTCCCTGTCTCCCGCCCGATGTCTGTGCCGATGTTCTCGATATCGAATTAGTTGTCCAATGCGCCGCGCCGGTGACATCATGCGCGATTGAAAAATTAATATTGGTGTTAGAACATGGTATGGTGTAAATATAATAAATTAAACACTTAATTTCAATAAAAACAAATATTTAACCAATCATGTCATATATATCAGTCTCTTGAAAAACCTTTCATCTTTCCCATAAACCTTTCATCATCTCCATCTCGATTTCCCACCCGCGCGCGACGACACATCCCCGTCATTCCGCAATCGATATAACAATAAAGACGGAATTGCCAGCCCTAACTCCCACAGAGCATTAACGCCGCGCACGAGCGCGCCTCCACTGCCGCCGCCTCCGTGCCGCCGCGCCGCCTCCACACTCCACGCCGCGCGCGCTAGCCTTGATCTGCTCTGTCGGCTGTCGCCCTAGTACTAATGAGCAACTTGATGTCTATTATGGGCGGTTCTGGTGGCGCACGCACACACGGTAAGCGCTAAAAGCGCCCTAGCGCAGCGGGGCTCGTTCGTGTTTTTATGGAAGCTACTAGCTAAAATTTGCATTACGGTTGGCGCCCATAATATAGGGTCATTCGCAGTTGGCGGCCGCCCACATAGGGATGCATCATGAAACCTAAAGAGAAAATGATAGAATATTGATTGAACCCGTGCCGTGAAACCCGTTATAGGCGGCGACTTTACCGATAGGCACACACATAGGCATAGCTAGCAGTACCACACCGCACTTATTATGTGCAAGCAACCGCGGCTTCGCTTTGCGGCAAAATTTCCTTTAACCTTATGTGCCCAAAAATACTTGCCCTAGGCAGATCGCGTTTTGTTGATATCTGCCCACAGAGCATGAAATACTACTGCGGGACGCGCAGTTCTATGCTCTGTGATATCTGCCGAACGTGGAATCAAATGTCAAAACCAAAGAGTTTGTATCGCAGCGACGTAATACAAACTCTTTGGTCAAAACACGACTCCTCGGCCCCTTGAACACGTTTCGTTATTATTTCGCGTATTATATTAGTCAAATTTTTTTGCAATCCATAAGTTATTGTGATAATAAGTATCGTAAGTGAGGCGTTATATATAAAACCGGCCAAGTGCGTTTCGGGCAAAGACATTAAACTCACCCTGTCGGGCCACGCGCAGTTAAGGTTTTCGTAGTTGCGGAACCCTATCAAAATAAATTATTTGATTATTTGTATAATTTTGTAGGGGAAATAAATGAATGTCAATTTGAAAAAGTTTTTCAACTGTGAAATGATGGCTGTCGTCCGTACATTTTATAAGTTGGTCGACTATTACTCGTAACCTGTACAGCCTACTTGCTGTGATAGTTTTCCTTTTAATTTCGATATATATACTACTGCTGTGAATTTTTTCACATATCTAATAACAACCGTTTAGCTGGCAGGGGGTGGCGACACTTGACTCTAAGAAAAATTAGCACTTAAAAGCATAATAATTCGCAAACGGATCCCTAAATCGAAAAATGCTTTTCACAAACCCGCAATATTTTCCAAAGACCTATCCAACGACACCCCACACAATAGGGTAGACGTGAAAAAAAAATTCATCCCCACTTTACGTGTAGGGGAGGTACCCTAAAAAAAAATTATTTCAAAATTTTTATTTTACCACTTTGTCGGCGTTGTTAATATGTATACCCATACCAACTTACAACTTTCTAGTACTAAGGGTCTCTGAGCTAAGCCGCGGACAGACGGACGGACGGACATGGCTTAACTATAAGGGTTCCTTGTTGACTACGGAACCCTAAAAAGTACCGTATAGTAAGTAAGTAGTATATAAAAGTACCGTGTGGGGCCGGTACTCTAAAAGAATAGCCCCACTGCATCTCTCCACGTGTATGTCGTAAACGGCGACTAAGAGATATGACTCCCTTCTTATATTACTAGGTGTAACCGCCCGGGTTAAACTCTACCACCTAGTAATATAAGAAGCCCCGGGTTGTGTGGAATAAGATTAATAATCTTATTCAAAATCGTATTTTTTTTCTAGATGTTCACAAGATGTGATGATGAGTCATCAAAGTTTCAAGTTTCGAAATGAGAAAGAAAGAAAGAAATGATTTTTATTTTCTCTTAATTAATCCTTAATAAATAACAAGCGGTACAAAAAAACTAAAAAAGAATAAAAATGAACAGGCGCAGCCTTTGCCGCTACACACTCACTCGTCTCCGAGCTGGGAGTGTGCGGCGCTGAATTTAGCCTGCTGCCTGCCCCACACAGTCGAAACATGTTTGAGCATGATATAACTTAGCCTAAATGAACAACAACTTAGCCTAAATAAAATATTTAGTTTTATACATAAACATATTCAGTTTTATAACAATAATTATGTTAGTTTACATTGAAAAAAATAAATAAGGTAAACAGGTAATTAATTACACATTTGTATAAAAAAGAAGAAAACAAAAAACATATATTTTTTTTTTTATGGAAACTGACACGTTTGGCTACATCACCAACAACGAAAACACGAACTATTTACATAGCCGTTTCGACCGACGACGTTACGTTCAGTGCGGTGGTACCAACCCGGCCGGGATATACCCTACCACTTAGTAAGGTAAGAAGGGAAGGGACCTACAGTTTGACGTGGAATCCGAAGCGGTCACCCATCCAAGTACTGACCGCGCGCAGGTGTGCTTAACAACAGTCGACCGACCGCACCACTGCGCTACCGAAGCTGACTCAAGCCATAAAAAAAAAACAGTTACTTTACTCTTATCAAATTCTAGTACTCTACCGATTTCGTCTCGTTTCGTCAGTATTGTATTGTTGTATTGTTTATTAAGCATTCATTAGACAGCATGACTGTACTGGAATTTGTTACAATTTGTCCTATCCGATTCGATTACACCCACGAAGAAGAACCGGTAAGAAACTTCGCAGGGTTTTTTTTTCATAGTCATTTTTACAATCATTTAGTGACTATCCACATAATAACACCACCTACAGTCGATTGAAAATACAGCTTGAGAGCAAGATCAAAGAGATTTGGTTTTGTTTTTGAAGTTCTGACTGCAAGGACTTAATTAAGTGGATCAGGTGTAAAGAGCCTTTGTCAAATTTTTGATACGTCATTTGTATCAACTCAATAATGTTAGTAATAAGTATACATACTACAATGTAGTATTGTCAAATAATAATTTAAAAAAATAATAATAATTAGATTTTAAGTTTGTAAATATTATGTAAAATTAATATAAAAAAAAATGTGTAAATAAATGGATAATAATAAAAAAAATAATAATAAAAATATTAAGATACTTGAAGTATCAAGTTGTCAATCGGTTAGTAAATAAATCTGGGTACAAATAGTACCTAGTCATGGGCTAACTAATTATGCAGTCAGAACCTCAAGATATAGTCCTGTCGGCGAATGCCTCTTTAACAGTATAGTAGGCTTTCTTTACAAGAATTGATTTGATATGTTTCTTAAACAAAGTATCATTTAGATTTTTTACCTCTTCTGATATTTTATTATACAATCTAACACTGTTGCATTGCAAACAAAACTTTTCGACATTTTAGATGACCTGTGCTTCGTAATTAGAACATTATTTTTATGCCTTGTATCATGCTGGTGCATATCAGAGTGAAGCGTAGTATCCTGTATATATTTCCTAGCATAGCAGATATTTTGATAAATTTATATAAACACTGGGTAATGTCATAATTCCTATTTTTAACCGACTTCCAAAAAAGGAGGAGGTTCTCAATTCGTCTGTATGTTTTTTTTTATTTTTTTTTTTATTTTTTTTTTTTTTATTTTTTTGTATGTTTGTTACGCGATTTCTCCGTCAATTGAGGGCCGATTTAGAACATTCTTTTTTTGTTAGTTCGGTCATACTTCCGAGGTGGTCCCATTTCAATTTTATCGAAATTGGTTGAGTGGTTTTCGTAAAATCAGCATAATACTATAGTGTGTGGTTACCTTCAGCAAAACTTGTGATGTGGTCGTATTCGGCAATTTTTAGTTTGATAAATTAGTATGGTGTGTGGTTACCTTCAGCAAAACTTTTGTGATGTGGACTTATTCAGCAATTTGCAGTCTGACACATATGGCGAATAATTCTGTACCACTTCAATCGATTTCGATTATTCGATTTCGATTATTCTTTTTTATGTAATATTACTAAAAAGAATGAAATAAAAACTGTTTTAAAAAATATTAAACCGATTTCCAAAAAACAAAAAAAAAAAAGAACTAAAAAGTATTAAATACTTAATATTTTGAAATTTTCTCTGTCCTGTTGAAATACATGAATCGATATACTAGTGATACATATTCGGACCCTTGTTTCATGAATATTCTAAATTTGAAATTTTTTATCTTTTCCGACCGGCCAGGTGCGCTTAATTTATTATGGTACGAGCAAAGAGTTTGTATTACGTCGGCGACGTAATTCAAACTATTTGGGTACGAGTACCATCGAGCTGGTCTGATGATGGAGACAGAAGGTGGCCATAGGAACTCCTAAACTACACATGATAAACCCATCGTGTTTGGGCTCGTTGCATTTGTCTTCACGAGCAATTTACTTTAGACCTAAGAGATTCTCAACGACGGTATGTTTTCTTTTTTTGCATGTTTGTTACGCGATTACTCCGTCAATTGTGGGCCGATTTTGAAAATTCTTTTTTTTTTATTTGAAAGGGGATAACCCTGAGGTTGTTGAAGTGAAAACTTCTTTAGCGGCGCTTGGCACTTTTTTAGGTGGGTAAAAAATGTATAATTCGCGACATCGCGTCAGCGTCATTTTTAAAATGAAACCTTAAGTCATTGCATTAAGGGTTAAGTTAGAGTGGCACGGGATCTGCCGGCACTGCCGGAGTGCAACTGTTAAGTAGGGTTCGGTAACACGTTTATGTCTGTCCATTCTACTAAGTTCTGCAAAATGAATGAAGGGTTCCGTAACAAATGCATGTCTGTCTTTTCTACTAAATTTAACATTTATTTCAAAATTAATGTAGGGTTCCGTAACAAATGCATGTCTATCCGTTCTACTAAATTTTACAATTTTCAACCAAGGTCCTCCGACGGTTATTTTATAATAAAAGTAGGGTTCCGTAACACGTTTATGTCTGTCCATTCTACTAAGTTCTGCAAGATGAATGTAGGGTTCCGTAACAAATGCATGTCTGTCCGTTCTACAAAATTTAACATTTATTTCAAAATGAATGTAGGGTTCCGTAACAAATGTATGTCTGTCCGTTCTACAAAATTTTACAATTTTCAACCAAGGCCCTCCGACGGTTATTTATAATAAAAGTAGGGTTCCGTAACAAATGTATGTCTGTCCGTTCTACTAATTTTCTCAATTTTCAACCAAGGTCCTCCGACGGTTATTTTATAATAAAAGTAGGGTTCCGTTACACGTTTATGTCTGTCCATTCTACTAAGTTCTGCAACATCACCTACAACGTCCGTGATGTCAGCCCATAACACCGGGTAAACTAAGAGCCATGTCAGTGCTTCCCCCTTTGATGAGATTTGATTTGTGAAAACACAAACTATTTACATAGCCGTTTCGACCGACGTTTAATTCAGTGCGGTGGTACCAACCCGGGCAGGTTAAACCCTACCACCAAGTAAGATTAGGAGGGAAGGGACTTACAGTTTTACGAGGAATTCGAACCTCGGTCAGCCTCCAACGGTCAGCGGTCACCCATCCAAGTACGGACCACACCCAGCGTTGCTTAACATTCAATAGCGACAGTTGACTGTCTGCACCACTGAGCTATCGAAGCTGACGTGGTCCTATTTTAATTGGGTCAAGATCGGATTGGAAAGCGAGGCGGAATCGCGAGGCCGAAGGCCGAGCGATTCCGCCGAGTACATTAATAGCAAAAAATTACTAAAAAAAACTGTGAAATAAAAAAAAAGTTTTAAAAAACATAAAACCGACTTCCTAAAAAAAGTAAAACTAAAAAACTATTTAAAATAAAAATATAAAAACCGCCTTCAAAAATATATGAAATAAAAACCTAAAAAAAAAACGAACCCTAGAGTTGAAGGCGGTGCTAAAGCAAGCAAAAATGATGCATGAAAGAAAACATGAGTGGATGATAATATCCTTTGTGATTTGTGTAGCCTTTTTAGCACCGCCTTCAACTCTAGGGTTCGTTTTTTTTTTAGGTTTTTATTTCATATATTTTTGAAGGCGGTTTTTATATTTTTATTTTAAATAGTTTTTTAGTTTTACTTTTTTTAGGAAGTCGGTTTTATGTTTTTTAAAACTTTTTTTTTATTTCACAGTTTTTTTTAGTAATTTTTTGCTATTATATCAAATACATTTCTACAAGAGTCCCTCGCCCTCATACTGAGTATACAACGCAGTGCTCTTTTTTGAAGAATAAATATTCTATTATATTCCGCCGCGTTTCCCCAAAATAATAATCCATAAGACATAAGACTATCGAAGTAAGCATAATACACAGTTTTAGCAGCTTGTATGCCACATAATTCTTTAATTTTTTTTATGGCATAACAAGCTGAACTTAGCTTACCGGCAAGCGTATCTATATGTGGTTTCCAAGTTAGGGAGCGATCAAATATTACTCCTAAAAAGGTGATTTCTTTGGAAATATGTAATGTCAGATCTTCTGCTGTTTTAACAATTTCCTGATTAGCAATACGTCTGTGAGTCCCAAGTGCAAAGTGCATTACATTTGTTTTATTGACATTGAGTAAGAGGTTATTGGAATCAAACCAACACTTTAATGACTGAATTACGTCTATGAAGGACTCACGTAATTCCGCAATGTTTTTATTTTTTAAAACTACAGATATGTCATCGGCAAACATTACTAACTCAATATCATCTTTAATACAACTAGAAATGCCATTTACATAGATTAAAAAGAGCAATGGTCCCAGTAGGTCCCAGGAACCTTGAGGAACTCCCATAGAAATGGGTTCTACACCAGATGTATTACCATTAACATCACAGACCTGCTTTCTGGTACTCAAATATGATTTACAAAGACGCAACTCTTTATCCCTTACACCATAATGTTCTAATTTCATTAAAATTATGTCATGACTAACACAGTCGAATGCCTTGGATAGATCACAGAAGATGCCATAAGTGTGATTAGAATTATCTAATGATTGAATTACAGCTTTTATCATTGACGCAATGGCATCTCCTGTAGACTTGCCCTTGCGAAATCCAAATTGTTTATAGTTTAAGATGTTGTTATCATTAAAATAATTAATTAATCTTTTTTCAATCAGTGCTTCCCTTCATTTCCTGTCGGCTACACTGAACTGGACGGAAAACACGAACTATTTACATAGCCGTTTCGTCCGACGTTACGTTCAGTGCGGTGGTACCAACCCGGCCGGGATATACCCTACCACCTAAGTAAGGTAAGCAGATTTCTTTTTCTTATCAACTTTAAGCGGGCGTGAAAGGCGGTATCGAATTAACAATCCCCCTTCATAACCCAGCCGAGTCGTGCATCCTGTTAGGAGCTATACAGAAGAAGGACGGACAGACAGACAGACAGACGCGTGACCGATTTTGTCCCTGCCGGCGTCCGCGGCCAAGGAAACCTAAAAACCGGCCAAGTGCGAGTCGGACTCGCGCACCGAGGTTTCCGCAACACAAAAAAATCGTCTTGCCTCGCCGCTACGCTACGCCGGACAATTCGAACCATCCACAACATTAATGACCCATCCACCGTTCTCCAAAGTGCACAAATTCCCGTTCTCCAAACGCGAGTACCTCAACGAATTAAAATTATCGGGAAGTGGCATACAACGCACCGAATTGAGGCGTGCTATTTGTGAGCATTCAGCACACTCTCCAATCGTTGTCTCCCTCAAACGTATCAAATTTCCATTTAACCGTCTCACTCTATCGACGTTCACAGAGCGGAAACGTAACGTGATGTATGAGGCGCTCGCGCACTTACGCTGTTCTAAATATTGGCAATATATAGAAGAACTCCAATCGCACCTTTCTACCGCTAATATGTATAACGAGGGCCTGTCCAGAAAGTAGAATGTCGTTGAGTACCTTACGTTTATCAGCGCGGTGTCGACGAGCAAACGGGCGGGCGCGGCGCAGTGATGACGCGGGTCCCGTAAATTATGGCGTCTTTGGGGGCCGCGGGTTGAGGGGGTGGGCGGAAAGTTACGGGCGAGGGGAGAGGTGGGTGGCGTGGCCGTAGACGCGAGTACGCGACATCACAAAGGCGAGGCGAAAGAATATAGATGTCGCTACGAGCGCTACCTACTTGTATAGGCTGCGGGCGGCGCGACCGCGCGCGGCTTGCGGCAGGTCGGGAGCGGTATGATATATCGATCGACATTCGGTAATAATCAGTAATAAAATAAATTCCTATTAATACGGAACCCTAAAAATTATTTAATAGGAATATATATATAAGGTGTTTCGTTAGTTAGTAAGACCGATTAGCCGGGTGATTTAAGACGTCTGGTCGGTAACAATATATTGGTGGGCGGGACCGCGGGTTCGAGGCTCGCAAAAGACGGACAAAATATATTTTGTATTTCCTACTATTGTATATGCCTCTCTATCGCGCTCTCGCTTGCACACACAGGTTTAGATGGAACGTGACACTTTTTCGTGCGTGCAGCCATTTTCAAGTGAAGACGTGACGTCATCACGTCAAAAGTAAAAAGCTACGGATTTATTCAATAATATTTTTTTTTCTGAAGTCTTGATTTGATCACGTTGCCTTAAATAACGTTTTTATAAATTCAGAGGCATGTTCATGATTTTTTCTATCGATCGAAGTTAATCAAAAACTACGGATCGAAACAAAAAAGTAAAAGTTACGGATTTATTCAACAAATAAAATATATTTTCTCTAAAGTCTTGATTTTGTCACGTTGCGATAAATACGTTTTTATAAATTCAGCGGCATGTTCATGATTTCTTCTATCGATCGAAGTTAATCAAATCGCGTCTTCAAAAAGCTATCGATCAGCGCTGATAGATGAAGTTTTACACATATTAAAACTGAATCTGTCAGGTAAGTAATATTGGCGGTACACTTTTTGAGTCAGACGCAGTCTCACTCACATCACCTTAGCATTATAGTCATCTCCGTAAACCGTCAATGGCCACGGGCACCTTTCACGAAATAGAAACAGGTGACACGATGCCAAATCTTCCACAGTCCAAATCCGCATGGGCTTCAGGCTTCGAACTCGTAAACTCCAAAGCGAGTGTGTTGTCAATCTTATACATGGTGTTGCAACCCCAACCGTAAAACCCGAAAGGGGATTCTGTACGTGAAATAGAACAACTTTTGTTCTACGACTTTTTAATATGAAGAAAAAAAAAATTTTTTTTCTCCATACATTTTGAGAAGAGGTATTTAAAATTTGTATGGAAAAAAAATTTTTTTTGTTAAAATTTTTTTTTTTTGCCGCACAAGTTGTTTAGTTTCACACATAGATAGAATAACCCCCTTATGTCAGTTAAAAATATTACGGGGGCAACTGCAACACCGTGTATAATGGACTGCTTGCCTGCTCACTGGACTGAGTACGAGACCAACACTCTCATACGGATACAATACGCAAATTCGACCTGCCACACGTCCGTCGACTTAGAGTGGGTGACGCGCTCACAGGCGCGCGTGAGTCAATGACGACGGTGTGAGCGGGGCGACTACTGCTCGGAACTACTGTATAATAAATAATCACACCCTGAATTTTAAATTATGGAACTCTCATTGCGATACATATCATACAATTAGGTTTTAGAAGTAGTATACAGAGTGATTTCATTAATTCTTCTACTTCTAAAACCATATTGCAATAAAGTTTTGTTTTTTATTAAAAAAAAAAAAAAAATCATACAATTCGTCCCCAACATAATCCATAAATACCTACGTGAAAGTGTGAAAGGGAAGCCTTCATAAAGGTCCACGAGTCCACAAAGGTGGCATAAATTTTATAATTTAGTTTATGTGCACCAAGTAGAATGTCGTTGCTGTGCACGCTATAAATATTTTCATCTGTTCGACAAGGTACCCGACTATGCTTTTGAATGTCTTCATGCTCCGCCCCAAAGTCAAAAGTCGCCCCCATGCTTTGACAGCCGCCGCGTCTTCGCACGCGGCATTCAATTGGGTCTTATTAGATAACTAGCTCTTGCCCGCGGCTTCGCTCGCGTGAAACTCGTATTTAAAAATAAGAAAGTAAGTAAACCCGCTACCTACCTACCTTTATTTCGGCGCGCGGAACAATTCGGTTTGTATGAGAGCCACATCTTAGCGTAACAAACGCAACGAATTAAAAAGTATCGGGAAGTGGCATACAACGCACCGAATTGAGGCGCTCTATTTGTGAGCATTTAGCACACTCTCCAATCGTGGTTATACGTATCAAATTGCCATTTAACCGTCTTACTCTATCGACGTTCACAGAGCGGAAACGTAACGTGATGTATGAGGCGCTCGCGCACTTACGCTGTTTTAAATATTGGCAATATATAGAAGAACTCCAATCGCACCTTTCTACCGGTAAAATGTATGACGAGGGCCTGTCCAGAAAGTAGAATGTCGTTGAATAAACATTTATTTAGCCTATCCTGTGTCCCGTATAGTTTTAAATGTGCTTGTACTAAGTTTGATCGAATTCGGATGATCGGTTTAAGAGTTATGGAGCAACATACATACATGCAGAAAATATTTCTAAAAAATCTTCAATTTAGTTTTGATACCATACAAAGAGTCCACAAACGCAACATCACATAAAACAAAGTAACTTACTCCATGACCATCCCTTACAGATTTATTATTAGTATTGATTGATTGATTGATTGATGATGATTGATGATATTGTTGTCACTCCCGTCTGTCTTGTCAGTTATGCATCCGTCTCAGCTCTAGCTATATTCGATGGCGATTCTTCGAAATGAACTTCCATTTTGCTTATGTTGGAAATAATAGCAGGCGGACGGACGTCCGGCGCGGGGCGGCGCGGCGCGGTCGGTCGCGCGCACGCGGATGTGAAGGCGCTGGCTGACGGACCATTAGACCAGGGAACATACAATAATTAGACGACACAGCGGATCGTCGTCCGCTCCGACGAATGTGTAGGTGCACCGTGCACCCAACTAACAACCTCAACAAGATCCACTTAAATTTCAATGCTTACTTTTTTTTATGTAATCCGGGTAATCCGGTATGGGTGGCTGAGTCGGAGGGGCCAAAGCGTATGCTCCGACCAGCCAATATCACCTTGCTGGCGATACTGGACTAGAGGAGAACACAACCGAGGCTGCTATGCGGCCATCTTACATCCAGTACGATGGTAACAACCCAGTCGGCTACAATACGAGCCTACCACCTAGTAAGGGTCAAGGTAAGGGGCCTACAGTTTTACACCGGTTCCGAACGGTGAAGCAGCAGGTGTCGTAAATTTTTTCGTCAAAAAAAACTCATTGGTACACGCCGTCCGGATTTGAACCTCGGTCCTCTCGCATGAGAAGCCGATGCCCAAACCACTCGGCCACCCGCCCCGCCTTACTTACAGCATTATTAATTTATCGACGAAGGTAACGACAAAGTTGGGAACACATTTGCCTGGCATCGAAGGGACAACCGAGACTTCTGTATCATTCCTTGTTGGTTAGTGTAGTTAATGTATTGTAATCGAAGATGTTGAAAAAAAAAAAGAACCCTGCGGAGTTTCTTGCCGGCTCTTCTTTGTGGGTGTTAAACCGGATTGTAAAAACTAAACAGGACAAATTCAAGCGTAGTGTGATTCCACACGAATGATGAATAAAGAATAAAGAATAAAGTGAGTTCAATATCGACTACTTTGGTTCGTCGGCGGATTGCCTCGTTGCGCACCATATCACGTAGCGATATCCCCAGCTAGGCTCGCTCGCTCCATTACTCGCTGGGCAACTTTCAACCTTTCCACAACAGCGACCGTCAAGAGTTCACGTTTCACACGCTTACAGCCGGGAGGACGCACTGGTCATAAGTACGGGTGTTTAAATGCGGAAGGTCAGACCTCAGGGCTCAAGCTAGCCAAGGACTCTATCCCATACATGAGCCGCTGAGTGTCCGTTTTCGTACTAGCAATAAAAATACGAAATTGCAGCCCATTGCCCACACTTCTAATCCGCCACCATAAACCCTGAGACGTCAACATTGGTCATCCCATTGAGATAAAGACTATAAATGGGTCAGCCACACAGAACAACGATCGGGCCACACCGCAAGACCGGTCTGGTTCAAAGGTCCTTGGTCAGCCATCATATGTACATCTGTTCCAGGCCCGCGGGCCCGCCCAAAAAGAAACTCAACAATACACTGCGGCCGTTTACCTGTGTCTATAGCGCCGCGCGCCGCGCCGAGTCTGCACTCGTACCTATACCTGTGCCCCTGTATCGCAGATAAGTAATTCTGTGTAGTGGGCGCGTTCCGCGTTATGGCACGAGCGTGTCGGGGGCCTGTGGGGGTTGCGGGGAAGCGGGTGTGACTCTGCGGGTCGGCGGCGGCGGCGGTGAGGAGGCGCCGGAGGCGAGGGCGGTCGGAGTCGGGAGGCACGGTGGCACGGTACGTACGGGCGGTGGAGGAGGCGGCAGCGGCGGCGCGCCGGATGAAGGCACGGCTGGCGGAGCGGCGGCGGCGGCGGCCCGCTCGGCTGGAGAGGAGGGTTGGGAGAGACGCGGTAAATGCCCGCAGAGTGGCGCGGCGGAGGCGGCGGCGCGGCGGGTAATTGGTTCGCGCGCCGCGCCGCCGCGCCGCCCCGCCCGAGGCGAGCCCGTGAGTATCGTGCGCTTTAGCGACGCGAGCGAGGCGCTCCCGCCCCGGTGTGTCGGCGGCGGCGGCGGGAGCGGCGCCGGCGGCGGCGCGCCTGCACTGCGGCGTATGTGGAGTTGCTTTGAATACTTCTTCTAATTAAACAGTACCTTTGTTTTGAGGAATTATTATGTACCGTGTGGGGTCGGTACTTAAAAAGAATAGCCCCACTGCATCTCTCCCCGTCGCATGTCGTAAAAGTCGACTAAGGGATAAGAAAATTCGTCAGCCTCGGTAGCTCAGTGGCGCGGTTGGTTAGTCAACTGTTATTAAGCAACGCTGAGCGCGGTCAGTGACTGGATGGGTGACCGCTCGACCGTTGGAGGCTGACCGTGGTTCGGATTCCACGTTAAACTGTAGGTCCCTTCCCTTCTTACCTTACTAGGTGGTAGGGTTTATCCCGGCCGGGTTGGTACCACCGCACTGAACGAAACGTCGGTCGAAACGGCTATGTAAATAGTTCGTGTTTTCCGTCCAGTTTAGTGTAGCCGACATGAAATGAAGGGAAGCACTGACATGGCACCTAGTTCACCCTGTGTTATGGGCTGACATCACGGATGTTGTAGGTGATGTCGCCAACCGTGTCAGGTTCCATAAAAAAAAAAAAAAAAAAAAAAAGAGGAAAATTAAGACGAGACGGAAGTTAACTTTCTCCATACAAAATCGTCTTTCGGCATTTATGTTTTTTTTTACCCACATAAACCTTATCCGATTTTTGCAATTACTTACATGGAAATGTTTCTGGTTGAAATAAAACATTTTGTGTAGACGTCAAAATGAATTCCGACGAGGATAGGACGTGCTTTCAGTTTTAGCGTAGCGATTGTAGATGTATCTGTTTCCGAACTTATGTAGTGTTAAGTATTCTGTGGTATGGAGCCGCTTCGTCGTAAAATGGTGCCAACATACGCTAACTGTAGTCTGCAGACAAAAGGACTCGAATCGAATGATGCTCGCGAGTCGCGAGAGGCTCACAAGAATTAATGTTTAAAGCCGCGTCTCCTGCGCATGTTTTTTCGAAACATTACACAAGAAACATTACATAAAAACAATTGTTTTCATACAAATATGGCCACGCACCAATGTTTCGATGTTTCTGTGTAATGTTTCGAAAAAATACTTCGCAGGAGACGCACTGGGTTCATTCATATTCGGAATCAGGGTGAAAGCACAGAACAAAAACATTGTGTATGCACACATCGATGGTATGCACACACAAATGTGTATGGCCATGCCCCAATGTTTCGATGTTTCTGTGTAATGTTTCGAAAAAAAAACATTCCCAGGAGACGCGGCTTTTAATTGCTATGCCACATATTTTAGGGGGTTAATGTGTATCTAAAGCTAAGTAGATTTAAAAGAACGGTGGCGAAATTGTAAAAAAAAAAACTTTTTTTTTTTTTTATTTAATCCGGTATGGGTGGCTGAGTCGGAGGGGCCAAAGCGCATGCTCCGACCAGCCAATATCACCTCCGAGAAGGTAGGTGCCATACCGGAGACTTCCCTGGATTGCTGGCTATACTGGACTAGAGGAGAACACAACCGAGGCTGCTATGCGGCCATCTTACATCCAGTACGGTGGTACCAACCCAGTCGGCTACAATTTGAGCCTACCACCTAGTAAGGGGCAAGGGAAGGGACTTACA
This sequence comes from Nematopogon swammerdamellus, assembly GCA_946902875.1. Lineage (NCBI taxonomy): Eukaryota > Metazoa > Arthropoda > Insecta > Lepidoptera > Adelidae > Nematopogon > Nematopogon swammerdamellus. The sequence goes on along the minus strand of OX336357.1, from coordinate 5,053,479 downwards.
GTTTTACACCGGTTCCGAACGGTGAAGCAGCAGGTGTAGGTATGTACTATAACATTGAATTATCCATACATTTTCGTAAATACCTAACCTCAATATTTATGGAGAACAGATTTTTTGTTTTGTTTTATTTAATTGTTCCTTTTTTTTTATTTATGTACTTAGTTTTCGACACAGAAAAATCCACTGAAATATTCTGCATGGCAACAAAATCACCCAGTACCTATTATGTATATTTAACATAACGTACATTCTTCAAATACATACAGGTTCAAAGGTACATACATACATACATATTATGCAACAAAAATATTACCACACTTAAGTAATCCATCTGGAGAAAACCAAAGAGTATTACGTCGCTGCTACAGACTCTTTGGAGAAAACATCGAAATCCAGGCTTCGTTCGCTCTAATAGAAGGGTCTTCCGTCTTTCTTTACAAAGAAAACTGCCTTTTCTGTAGTACAAAATGTGTTGGATTAGAAAGTGTTTACCTATATATCGTTTTTGACAGACAATGACTGTCTAAAATATTATCAGTTGGCGCAGTTGCTATAGCTTAAAACCACTTAAAACGAGCCGCAACTACCTACTTCTTAGGTTTTGCATCGTGCTGTGTCTGCTCCCTTTCAGCTAAAAGATGTTTTTTACATTTTTATAATCTTGTTGTTATATTTTTAGCTGAATAAACTTCTTTCTTTCTTTCTATAACATATAATATAACACTATCACTAGATTTCCTGAGGTTCCTTTCTGGCAAAAACAACAATAACTCACTTTAAACATTCCTGTCAATTCAAACAAAATATGTAAATATAAAAAAAATAAGGTAGGTAATATTTCTCAGCTCCATCCTATCCGTATTCCAAGTGCGCGCGTACTGCGTACCTATTCGCTCTCGCTCCCAACTTATTGCTGTATAGTGCGACCACCGCCGCGCCACTTTATACATCCGTGCCGCCGCGCCTGCTGCCGCCGCGCCGCTGCCACCGCGCCTCCCGCTCCGCCCCGCCCCGCTGCCATTGCCCGTCGACGTCGTGTCGTCGTCTGGCTGTACCACCACCGCGCCGCGCTACGCTACGTGGCGCTAGCGCTATGCTTGCTACGGCGGCACGGATATACAGTCACGTGGGCGGCGCGGCGGAGACGGGGCGGGCGGCGGCGGCGGCGGGCCGCCTGGCGAGGTACTTATGCGCATAGCTCTCTGAACAGTGAACACGTATGAGAGAGCGACTGTGTGTTCCTATTTTGAAATGTTCACACAGTTAAAAAACGCAAGTTTAGGGAAGAGACGTTTGTGCAAAAGTAGGGAGGGTGTATGTAACTGAAAATTGTGGCTATATGGGTTGAAAAGAACGAGTAAAAACCAACCCTTGAATGAACTATCAATGCTCTGTTGATAATTTGATGAAGACTTGCTTTTTCTAGAAAGCTGATAGATGCACGATTAGATGGAAAATACGCGTACGTACTACGAAAACTGCTAGCTCTTTACTTTGTTCGCCCACGGCTTCGCTCGCGTCCATCCTGATGGTCGATTCTAAATATAGGCCAAAGAATTTTTAAAATCGGATGAGTATTTTCGGAGATTTTCCTCCTACATCCAAACTACAAGCTTTACGTCTTTAAATATTATTATAGTGTAGGTAGATTCCTGAAAAAACTTCTTAATCAACTACGCCGAATGGTCCTCGCGTCGATGTATCACCAGTAAGCACCCGCCCGCAGCATGTCGTATCGCCCAGTCGCCACGGGCGCATTGTTTCCGAGCTCCGTCCCGTGAGGACCGGCTGCGGACGGGACGCAGCTACCAGGCGCGCATCATGGCGTGAGAGGTTATACTTTTCGCCCGTGTCAGTCACGTATTCACGTAGGTCCGCGACTGTGCGGACGACGGAGTCTCAGCTGGAGTGGAGTAGAGTTAGTAGAGTTAGGCATATCGGTATTTTGTATTGTAGAAATAAAATAAAAGGTAGTGTAGCCATCTAATTAGAAATAATTATTTTTTCAACACCTTTCTTACTGTGTAAAGCGTGTCTCTATTTACGTAGCAAAATTGTAAGAAATTTCCCTTTGGCGTAGAAATAATATACGGCCTACTTAGATAAACGGTTGTATTGCAATTGTCAGCGAAGAAGAATTGGCGAGAAACTTCACAGTATATATGTAGTACCTATATACCTAGTACGTAGATAGAATAGAACCACGTAGAGATTTGAGATCTCGTGGCGTTGACCCATTCTCTGGACCCACTGTCAAAAAGAAAAAAAAAATTGTGGCCTTTCGACCCTATTACATTTAATTTTGAGGGGCCTTCTGACCCACTTACCAGAAAACACAGATACCTACAGTAAGTGAACTTCCTTTGTAGCAATAAGTGAATAAAGTATCAGATGGTTGCTATGACAACCTATAAAGCTGCGTTCTACTCTACCGTATTTCCGGTCATACCGACAATCTATCCCGAGTTGAGCAGTGGGGAATCCCCACTGCTCAACTATTCGAAGTTGAGCAATCCAGTTGAGCAGTGGGGCAGTCACGGACAATCTATATATATACCTATACTTTAACTATGTTTATACTAGCGGTTCGCCATACGCTCGATAATGCAGAGTATGCCTATAATATATTAACCATCATAGGATTTCTTCTATCATCTACTAGGGTAACGGGTGCGAGTTGCGACGGACTGTGTGACTGGACGGTGGGTAAGGCAGCGTTACAGTCACCGAATACTGAATGATTTTAATCGTACTAACCTACAGAAGGATCGCTCTACATTGTAGAGTGATCCTTCTGTAGATTAGTACGATGTGTCTTTGTAGAGTCTACAAAGACACATAAGTAAATAGCTACTCTTTCTACGACACAATAAAGTGCAATTCAGCTCGCACAATGCTGCTTGCCCAAAAATTATATGCACCTACAACCTTTGTTGAAATATTATATACGTAATATATCTTTGCCTACAACACCTATCGCCTAACTCCAGAAATCACTTAACATCACTTCAGACACGGCACGTTTCACTGAATTGGCCCGACAAGCCGAGCCCGCCGATGTACTTGTGCTTCAAGATACCTAATAAAGTGTTGAGTGCGCCTGGCTATTTGTTTTGTGCACGCATTACACAAAAACCACTTAACGAATTTTTACGAAACTTTGTATAGTGACAGTGTATATCCCGGAATAACATAATATATAAAAAAACCGGCCAAGTGCGAGTCGGACTCGCGCACCGAGGTTTCCGCACCACAAAAGAACACGTTTCTTGTATGGGAACCCCCCTTAATTTTTTACTTTTTCTATTTTTTATAATTTGTTGTTATATCCGCCATGATAACACATATTCTGTGAATATTTCAACGGGCTAACCTATTACGGTTCAAGAGATACAGCCCTCGGACGGACGGACGGACGGACAGACAGACAGACAGACAGACGGCGTATGCTTAGTAATAGGCTTCCGTACGGGATACGGAAACCTAAAAAATTATACAAATTAGAAGCACAGTAAGTCACATATGGTCATGACGGGCTCAGTTTGGAGCACTTGCTCTTCGCTGGCCCGGCACTGTTTGAAAATCTGTCCCTCATGTATAATACCTGTATCGCTCACGGATACCTGCCAGCGGACTTTATGAAAACTGTAGTAGTTCCAATAGTGAAGAACAGGACCGGAGACGTGTCGTCCCTGTCAAACTACCGAGCGACCTAAGTATCTCTCTGGCGACCGTGCTATCAAAGTTGTTCGAGGGGCTCGTCCAGCCGGAGCCCTGTAGGTATCTGACCTACACGATGCGCAGTTTGGTTTCCGGCCCGGTCTCTCGACTGACATGGTAGCATTGAAGCGGACTGTAAAAAATTACTTAGACCGAGCCCCACGGTCCATGCATGCTTCTTGGACCTCAGTCGTGCTTTCGATACAATAAACAATGAAAATATTATGGGAAAAAATGAAAACGACTGAGGTCTCGGAAGACATAACTAGTCTCTTAAGGTACTGGTAAGGAAACCAAACTAATGCGTTGTGATGGGGAGATGCGTTGTCTAACGAGTACCGGTTGGAATGCGGAGTGAGACAGGGAGGATTGACGTCTCCGACCCTGTTCAATCTTTATGTGAACGGACTCGTTGGAACGAACTCATAGAGGAGCTCAGCGGCGCCGGTGTCGGCTGTCACCTCGGCGCGGTTTGCGTGAACAATTTGACTTATGTAGACGATATGGTGCTACTGTGTCTCTCTGTGAAGGGACTGAGAAGGCTGATAGGTCAGATACCTATCAGCCTTCTCAGTCCCTAGCGATACAATATAAAAAATACCAAATTGATGGTCTTTCCACACGGCAGCGGTCCCGAAAAAGTGCCACCAGTAACTTTGCGCGGTTTTCCTCTGAAAACCGCGCAAAGTTCAAGTATCTCGGTCACATTATAACGGAGAAACTGAAGGACGATGAAGACATGGAGCGCCAGGGAAGAGTAATTGCCATGAAGAGCAACATGCTCGCCAGACAGTTTGCGCGGTGCTAGAAGGAGGTCAAGATCACACTGTTCAAGGCCTACTGTCAGGCGCTTACACCGGGCATCTGTGGTGCAACTACACGCAGCGAGCGTTAGCATCTATATAAATTATTATGAATTTTGAACTTTGAACATACAATGTTAAGTATTAGATATAATTTTTATTTTTTATTAATTAATGACAAATTTACTATTTTATTAAGTATAAAGCATTCTTAATCATTTTTATCTATTTAATCAAAGATAAATAATTACTAGAGTACTAGATAGATCACTCGGCCAACCAACTAACATGTTCCACCGAGTTGCGGTTCACGATCCTCAAGTCTCTTAGTCGAGCGCGAGTCGCCTGCCTGCTGCGATCGCGCCTCGCCTACTTTAAACTAATACATTTACACATCTTCGTCGATACGATACGAAGGTGCAATGGCGAATCTGGAGATGAAGTGTTAGAATGAAAAGACAATATGCACACCGACGCAAGAGTGCGATCGTTCTCCCTACCCCTTGCCTCTCTCCCGCACGCTTCCCGCCCTGCGCGAGCCCCCCACACCGGCCGCCAGACCGTCTCCCGCACGCTTCCCGCCCCGCGCGCGCTCCCCTCTTCCGCTCGACTCTGCGCTCCGCCTCCCCGCTACCTTACCCCATACCTCAGCCGCTGGAACACCGCTTCTCTGTATATTTCTTCGGAGCGATAACTCTATAATAATATTTCCTCAAAGTATTTAATAGCCCGGGAGGACTGAAGGAAAATTGGAGAGGAGTATGTCCAGCAGTAGACGCTTGCACGCTGACTGACTGACGCAACAAACAACTGCACCCTGAAGTAGCTTTTACGAGTAGGTTTGCAAGCCCACATTGTTCATCAACATACGGAACCGTAATATGCTCAAGATAACAATAAGTTTTCCCAACATTTTCCTTTAGTATTCCAGGAAGTCCATAGCTAGAAATGCGAGTTGATTCAACCTCCCTATGTAAATATAGGTTAACTATACAACTACGAGTAGGTATAGTATAAACGATTTAGGTGTGCTTTTCACCAATGCAATCTAACACAATATTTTATCTCCGGATGGCTGTGTTCTGTTTTAACGCAAGCGGAGTCACGGGCAGACCTAGTTATAAATGATTGTGCCAAGATTGGTCATGTTTTGATATGAGTGTTGCTTGACTTGAATCTCGGAGCAGCGTAAGAAATGGCGTGCACCAGCTGATGCGAAACTGAACGCTTCCAGCGATAAGGAAAATAATTGCACTTCTATTTTGCCCTTGTACAGTGCTAGTTCCCTGGTAGAATATGTATATGTATGTATATATCGTCTATATCTAAATAAATTAATCTATATAGTATCGCAAAATAAGTCGATTCGTAGAAAAAATTAACTGACTTTAAACAATGAACAAAAAAAAATTGTTTTTCTTTCATAAACCTCAGGCGCAGCCAATTTCACCAACCCGCGATTTGAAGACCCGCCGTGGATTGTAGGAGTGGGGAAAGATATTCCCTGGAAGCCTGTTCCACACCTTTGCAGTGCGGCACAAGAAAGATTTAGAGAATCGTGCAGTTCGAACAACTCTTCTGTCGACTACATAGGGGTGTTCCGCGAGAGTACGGCGGGTTTGGCGAAGGCGAACAGGAGGAGGAGGTATAAGGAAAGCAAGTTCGTCTGAGCAGCGGCAATAGTAGTACCGATCAAACACGCTCATTATGCCTCTGGGGCTGATGATCAAAATCATCCTGAAAACGAAGAAAATCCATGAGGCAGACGTCCAGGGCTCTTCATTATAATTATTACCATTGTTAATGCTATGCTCGCGCAATCGGCCCTGAATTTTTGAAGAATTTTTGCGGTAATTTGGGATGACAGTAGTGCTCGCTCGCTCTGTCGTATAATAATGTTTTTTTCTCAACTACTATTGTATAAAAAAAAAAAGTTTTAAAAAACATAAAACCGACTTCCTAAAAAAAGTAAAACTAAAAAACTATTTAAAATAAAAATATAAAAACCGCCTTCAAAAATATATGAAATAAAAACCTAAAAAAAAAAACGAACCCTAGAGTTGAAGGCGGTGCTAAAAAGGCTACACAAATCACAAAGGATATTATCATCCGCTCATGTTTTCTTTCATGCATCATTTTTGCTTGCTTTAGCACCGCCTTCAACTCTAGGGTTCGTTTTTTTTTTTAGGTTTTTATTTCATATATTTTTGAAGGCGGTTTTTATATTTTTATTTTAAATAGTTTTTTAGTTTTACTTTTTTTAGGAAGTCGGTTTTATGTTTTTTAAAACTTTTTTTTTATTTCACAGTTTTTTTTAGTAATTTTTTGCTATTAATGTACTCGGCGGAATCGCTCGGCCTTCGGCCTCGCGATTCCGCCTCGCTTTCCAATCCGATCTTGACCCAATTAAAATAGGACCACGTCAGCTTCGATAGCTCAGTGGTGCAGACAGTCAACTGTCGCTATTGAATTTTAAGCAACGCTGGGTGCGGTCAGTACTTAGATGGGTGACCGCTGACCGTTGGAGGCTGACCAAGGTTCGGATTATGTTTTTTAAAACTTTTTTTTTATTTCACAGTTTTTTTTAGTAATTTTTTGCTATTAATGTACTCGGCGGAATCGCTCGGCCTTCGGCCTCGCGATTCCGCCTCGCTTTCCAATCCGATCTTGACCCAATTAAAATAGGACCACGTCAGCTTCGATAGCTCAGTGGTGCAGACAGTCAACTGTCGCTATTGAATTTTAAGCAACGCTGGGTGCGGTCAGTACTTAGATGGGTGACCGCTGACCGTTGGAGGCTGACCAAGGTTCGGATTCCTCGTAAAACTGTAAGTCCCTTCCCTCGTAATTTTACTTGGTGGTAGGGTTTAACCTTCCCGGGTTGGTACCACCGCACTGAATTAAACGTCGGTCGAAACGGCTATGTAAATAGTTTGTGTTTTCCGACCAGTTCAGTGTAGTCAGCACGATCAAAGGGGGAAGCACTGACATGGCACTGGTGTTATGGGCTGACATCACAGACGTTGTAGGTGATGTTGCAGAACTTAGTAGAATGGACAGACATAAACGTGTTACGGAAGCCTACTTTTATTATAAAATAACCGTCGGAGGACCTTGGTTGAAAATTGTAAAATTTAGTAGAACGGATAGACATGCATATGTTACGGAACCCTACATTCATTTTGCAGAACTTAGTAGAATGGACAGACATAAACGTGTTACGGAACCCTACTTAACAGTTGCACTCCGGGAGTGCCGGCAGATCCCGTGCCACTCTAACTTAACCCTTAACGCAATGACTTAAGGTTTCATTTTAAAAATGACGCTGACGCGATGTCGCGAGTTATACATTTTTACCCACCTAAAAAAGTGCCAAGAGCCGCTAAAGAAGTTTTCACTTCAAAAACCTCAGGGTTATCCCCTTTCAAATAAAAAAAAAAAGAATTTTCAAAATCGGCCCACAATTGACGGAGTAATCGCGTAACAAACATCCAAAAAAAGAAAACATACCGTCGAATTGAGAATCTTTTAGGTCTAAAGTAAATTTCTCGTGAAGACAAATGCAACGAGCCCAAACACGATGGGTTTATCATGTGTAGTTTAGGAGTTCCTATGGCCACCTTCTGTCTCCATCATCAAACCAGCTCGATGGTACTCGGTACAGTAGGTACTGGCCAGGTACCATAATAAATTAAACGCCGGTCGGAAAAGATAAAAAAATTTCAAATTTAGAATATTCATGAAACAAGGGTCCGAATATGTATCACTAGTATATCGATTCATGTATTTCAACAGGACAGAGAAAATTTCAAAATATTAGGTATTTAATACTTTTTAGTTTTTTTTTTTTGTTTTTTGGAAATCGGTTTAATATTTTTTAAAACAGTTTTTATTTCATTCTTTTTAGTAATATTACATAAAAAAGAATAATCGAAATCGAATAATCGAAATCGATTGAAGTGGTACAGAATTATTCGCCATATGTGTCAGACTGCAAATTGCTGAATAAGTCCACATCACAAATGTTTTGCTGAAGGTAACCACACACCATACTAATTTATCAAACTGAAAATTGCCGAAAACGACCACATCACAAGTTTTGCTGAAGGTAACCACACACCATAGTATTATGCTGATTTTTCGAAAACCACTGAACCAATTTCGATAAAATTGAAATGGGACCACCTCGGAAGTATGACCTAACTAACAAAAAAAGAATTTTCTAAATCGGCCCTCAATTGACGGAGAAATCGTGTTACAAACATACAAAAAAATAAAAATAAAAAAAAAAATAAAAAAAAAAAAAACATACAGACGAATTGAGAACCTCCTCCTTTTTTGGAAGTCGGTTAAAAAACTAAAATGTTTTGCTATGTTTCGAAAGCGACTGGTGATCGGCGCGGTCTTCGCTTAGACTCTTGATCTCAAGGTCCGAGGTTCGATTCCAGCCGACATGCTCCAATTGTTTTTTCTTGCGGAAAAATGTACGTGCGCATACCAACGGCGCATACCACCCGCTATGCGCATGCTACGCTATGTTGCCGCACGGGACGATGATATCATGTGCCTCGGTACAAAGCAGTATGGTGCCGTCCCGCTGGAGGCATGTATGTTCGTTTACCTGAACGCAGGCAGCTTGGCCTTTGGCCTTGCCTTCATTTACTTTCTTTCTTCGAGAAGGTTGTCGTCTTCCAGAATACAGCTCGGCCTTCGGCTTCGCCCTTAGTTACATATTTTCTTAAAGAAGGTTTATCGTCTTTCTGAACGCAGCTCGGCCTTCGGTCTTGCCGTTAGTTATTTACTTGATTTGAGAAGTTTTATCGTTTGTCTGACTGAACGCAGCTCGGTCTTCTGCATCGCCCTTAGTTACTTACTTTGTTCTGTTGAAATACGTTGTTCATGCGAACGAAGCCACGGGCAACAGCTAGTATACGAATAAAGTACATATTATATTCAATTGGATAGAATACATAGGTGCAGACATATATATCTATCTTGTACTATTTTTAACCGACTTCAAAAAAAGGAGGAGGTTCTCAATTCGACTATATATTTTTTTATGTTTGTTACCTCAGAACTTTCGACTGGGTGAACCGATTTTGATGATTCTTTTTTCATTTGAAAGCTGGTGCTTCCCGTGTGGTCCCATATCAATTTGGTCAAGATCGGATTGGAAAGCGAGGCGGAATCGCGAGGCCGAAGGCCGAGCGATTCCGCCGAGTACATTAATAGCAAAAAATTACTATAAAACACGGTGAAATAAAAAACTATTTAAGAAATATAAAAACCGCCTCCAACATGTATGAAAAATTTAAGCCTAGAGTTGAAGGCGGTGCTAAAGCAAGCAAAAATGATGCATGAAAGAAAACATGAGTGGATGATATCCTTTTGTGATTTGTGTAGCCTTCTTTAGCACCACTTTCAACTCTAGGGATAGATTTTTTTTTATTTCATACATTTTTGAAGGCGGTTTTAATATTTTTTTAAATAGTTTTTTATTTTTGTAAAATGATATTACCATAACGTGACTAAAACAGTTCAGAATAGAATCTTCCAGAGCATACTTAATAGATATAATAGCATACTTGTAAAAAAAAACCATATATTTTTTCTACCACCAATCTAACAGTTTTGCGAGTGAAAAGAAACTTACAGGAACCAGTTTTCTGGTATTGTTTGTTGGTGCTGCTAGCTAGCTAACCTAACAGTGATGTGCATTGTGAAAATTTGCTTTTACAAAAGTGTCAGTCCCTCCTTGGTCCCACCCAACGAGTGAGCGAATACAATTTCGCAGGCAACATTTTATTTCACGCCACACATTGCAACGTTTCAAAGTTCTAATCCAATCCATCGTCGCCAGAAGCCAAAGCCGGAGTACATCCAATATGTACCTGTATGGATGTATGTATATATATGTATGTGTGATGCATAGGGTTGGCAGATGTCCGGTTTTGGCCCGGACAGTCCGGTTTTACCGGGAAGGGGTAAAAAAATATGACCAGGTTTTGTCCAGTTTTTTAATTTCCCGCCCGGTAATACTGCAATATTTCTATTCCGCCATACATAAGCTATTACTAGCGGAATAAATTAGAGATACAGACATTGAAAAGCGAGTTATGCATTTTTTTCAACATTTTACATACTTGCACCACATTTAAGGAGGCAATATCGAAATGTCTAGTGATATCTATCAGTATAAATTACTGTCTTAATTTTGCATTCGTCTTACTTAATTAGTTGCATATTTTATTCTGCATATTTTTGTTTTTTATTTGAGTAAATAGATACAGAAATTCACTTACCTTTCAAGTTTTATGTTTAATTCGCCGGGTTTTTAAAAAGGATGTATTAATTTAGAATAGGTAGGCAAGTCTTTATTTTGTTATAGAAGCATACTGTTACCTTCGTATATTGATTCGTTTGTACCATGATGACTTGTTTGTGTTGTGACTTAAGCATGCATAAAGTTTTTTTTCTTAACATTTCATGTGTTTTACTTTAAAAATCAAAATAAAATTCTGTAATTAATAATTGAGTTTTTGGTTGTCCGTTTTTTTAATGGCAAACATCTGGCAACCCTAGTGACGCAGCAAGGAACGAACGGGCTCGCGTCGAGCGAGCACGAGCCAACTGGGCGTAAACTGTGGTCACCACAGTGTGGTGATACGATACCGTTGGCCGTTGCGTTCGCTTCGCTCGCTCTCAGTCCGTCCGTTCCATGGTTCCGTTCCGTACGTTCGTCGGGGCGCGGGCGGGGCGCGGCGCGCGGATGCGGCGGAGCGGGCGCATTCTCCTTGCAGGCGCTTTATGTCGCGCGCGCGCTTTTACGATCGCAGGCGATAACGTTCATATTTACGACAGCGCGGAGTGCGTAGCTCCTAACACCCCTTTGCACTACCTCCACCCGTCCGCGTCTCGCCAGCCGCTCGTCGACGCCGCCGCCGCCGCCGCACCGCCGCGCCGCCTCCGCTGTCGTCGTCGCTCGCGAAAAACAATATAAAATAACTAGCGCTGCGCAAAGTGGAAATATCGGATGATGGATGATAGCAACGATGCGATGGAATAAGAATTGCCGAGTGCTCAGGAGGACGGCTGTAATCTCACTTATCTAACTACCTGGTCTTCTAGTAGGTAGGGATTAATTTTATAGACTCGATTGACCGCAAAAATCAAACGGGGTAAAACTAATAATGGCACCGGCCACTGTGAGAGTACGTCGAGGCGCAGCTGATCCGCCCGCGCCCACACCCGCGTCCGTATCGGTCGTTAGTTGCCGGCTATTTGCTTAGAACCTTCCTTTGTTCGGTCGGACGGCCATTGTGCTCGCATGGAATAAAACTATGTAACGTATTTTGAAATTCAGAAATTTTCCGTTTACGGAAATTGCATACGTACCTACATAATAATATTTTATTTCTCCATACATAATAGAATGAACATTTTTAACGCTACATGCCACAGACAAGCAACGCGCCAACTCCAACCGGTCCCAAGCAAGCAGTGGTCGGAGACTGGCTCATTGGACGGGCGAACGACCGCTCGTCTTCTGCCGCAAGTACCAGGCCTTCAGGAGGCGCGAGGAAGTGAAACATATGCTTCATGCTCATGATGAGCATGTTCTGTGAAATAAAATTGTCGGAGCGTTCGTTCATTTGTCTACTTCATACAATATGGTTGAAGTTATCAGGGTTTCATAAATTATTATAGATAACTAATGCCACCTGTATGTAGGTATGTACCAGTTACTTCAAGAGACAACTCTATATTATGCTGAATGTAACAAGAACAAGACTCGCTGATGCGAAGGTTAGGTATGTACGTACATGATACGTGTAAATCACTCAGAGAAAATCGAAGAGAAAATTATTTCGAACACCACTACAATTAAAGACTACTACGCACAGACCGAAAATATTTCACCTAAAGTCGATGTATGCGTGCCTACACTTACGTGTACGGGCGTAGACTATACATCATCGCGTGACTCGATGGTCCCTCGAATTTCGCGCCCCTTTGCCTCGGGGCAGAGGAGGGGCGGGACCGTGTTGCCGCACGGGGGTGTTGGGTTGCGAGGGGACTTGACGAGGGCGGGGGGGGGGGGGGGGGGGGGAGTGCCGCCGCCCGCGCCGACCGGCCCGGGAAGCTCATTCAATCGAGAGAGGAGGGGTCTTTTCTGAGTGACGAGCCGCGTACATAGCAAGTTATCAATTTGACGGCCGGGCACCGCGTCGGTAGTCGGTCGGGGGTCTCACAACATTTCATATCCTCGGGCTGGGACTCTGGGGAGGACCTTAAATTGTTCCGTTTCGAAGTATTTTTCAGCGTCGCTATTGAACGGGACGACAACGACGACGGTACGCAAGTGTGTACTCCTAGCATTGGTTTGGGAGCGGTTTATACAAGTTTGCGTAGGTACGAATCCGGTTTAATTTCAACTTGTTTAAATTTTTCCGTCGTCGTCGTCAGGGCAGCGAATATAAAATGTGGGTGTTATAGTACAGTGCAATTCAGAAAATATACGCGGACCAAAACATTTCAACTACATTTTTTATTTTGTTGCTCATTCGAAAGGGCCTCCTTGCGCATTGGCCAAATTGCCCGTTCCGCCGCCATCTTGGATTCTATTTTTTTTTCAACCGCTCATATCTCGCGTTGTACTTATCCACATAGCATACAAACCGGGGTCGTTGGACTCGTGAGGATTTACTGTTTATTAAGCCTAGAGTTAAATGTTATCAGAAAAAAGTTATCAGCGTCCAAAGTTGAAAGTACTCCGCCAAAAGTTCTTTCACCCGGTTAGCTATTTTCCAGTGCGTCTGAGACCCCCCATCGGCAGTTTACTATTAAAATTAGACTAAATTTCCCGTATTGTAAAAATAAATCATCCCGATTGGTTGATGTCCGTGTGCGTTTAGGAAAATTTATACGTGACACCCAAAAAAAAAAATATTAAAAAGATTCCGTAAAAAAAACCAAACAAATTCGAGAATCGTTCAGTGCCCTTATCACGAGATTTAACCTACACCGCGTACTACGCTACGCCGACCGTCGCGACGCCGCCGCGGGGCGGTGGCGGCGCGGCGGCGCACAGTGGTTCGAAAATCGAACGTAGAAGACTTAGGGTTTAAAAAAAAATTTCTTCTTGTTTTCGATATTTTTATTATGTTAACGTGTTGTCCATATTATTACAGATATTTTTTCATCATACACGTTTTTTTCTTAGCCTAACAGTTTAGGAGATATACCACTTTTATGGTTTTCAATGTATGAAAATAATTTAAAAAAATTAATTTCTCAAAAACCTTAAAATATATTACATAATTCTTTTCATGATACGATTAAGTAACTATTCGACTATTTTCATGCAAACGCTGTACCCTCGCAAATGCTCGCAGCTCTGCACAGTGGACAATTTATGTGAATTTTGTTTTTAAAATTAACTCATTCAAATTGTGTCACCCTACAACTCTACTTAAGAAATACTTCAAAAACAGGATTACAGGATGAATTCTGCGCAAAGATTTAAATGCTACCTGTTAACACTTGTTAGTAAATTAGGGTTATAAAAAGTTTAAAACTGGCTCATCAATTTTGTAAATTGTAGGGTATGCATACATTGGAGTTCAAAAAAAGCTAGTATACTATTAATCATTGTAGAATAATACACATTTCGTTCATACATACCACTGTCATATCTACAACATAGAATGAAATAAATTGCGTTTTGTTAATTTTTTTTTCATAGAATATTTATTTCTATAATAATAACATTTAATATATGCCGCTGATTAATGCATACCATGAGTATACCACCCGAGTCAAATAATTCATCTTGAAAAAGAAAGATAAGCATATACTTACGCCAGAAAAATATCTCGGAACCATGCTATCTACAAAACTGACCAAATGGCAATATAACGCCATGAGAGCGATAACACAGAAGGAAGGAGTGACTCTTTTTCCTTCATACTATAAAATTAAAAAATCCAAAGAAGAGTGTTACCCAGCAAAAGAGGACGTCACAATCACTGAGACAGATGTACAAATAAAATTACAATCTTTATTAGATTTGACAACGAAAAGGCTATTCATGCTTATATCGGATTACGATAACGAGAATGTGGAGTACAAATTAGAAAGCAAGTGGGGAGTAGACGGAGCTTCAAACCAAAGCACCTATAAACAAATTCTACCCGAGGATAGCGACGATTCGTCTGTCTATATGGCAAGTCTGGTACCCATAAAGCTTACTTGTGGCGAGAAAACAATGTGGAAAAATTAAAGACCTAACTCGACTGAATTTTGTAGACCGATGTTTTTTAAATTTAATAAAGTGACAGCATTAAATGTTACCAGCGAGGTCAGTGCGATACAAACCGAAATTCAGAACTTGGTATCGACTCAAATAAATAACAAACATGTAAAACACGTGCTTTATTTGACGATGATTGACGGCAAAACATCTTCGATTCTCAGTGACACGTCAACTCAGCGCTGTGATATTTGTAAATTGACACCGAAGGAGACAACCAACTTGAAATTCCTGAAATCAGTGGATTCGATCGAAGGTGACAAGGAGATGCTATAAATACGGGTTCTCCACCCTCCATGCGTGAATACGCTACTATCTACCATTCGACCTAAACTAGAGAAGAACACAAGACACCACTAGTAGATATTCGTAAATTATTAGTTTTATCAAATGACGACAAAGAAAACATCGTATTCATAGATGTCGAAAATGTTTTACCGCTGTAATTTACATAATATTTAAGTTTGTAACATTTTTCTGACTAGTGGACTAGCCCTACTGGGGAAACCACTTAAAAAAAATGCGCCTGGTACCGAACCTCAAGGGTGGTGTGGAATAAAGTACTAAGTAATAAAACCTTTATTGACACATTGTTATTATTATAGAAATAAATTCAGTCGAGTTAGGTCTGTTATTTTTCCACATTGTTTTCTCGCCACAAGTAAGCTTTATGGGTACCAGACTTGCCATATAGACAGACGAATCGTTGCTATCCTCGGGTAGAATTTGTTTATAGGTGCTTTGGTTTGAAGCTCCGTCTACTCCCCACTTGCTTTCTATTTGTACTCCACATTCTCGTTATCGTAATCCGATATAAGCATGAATAGCCTTTTCGTTGTCAAATCTAATAAAGATTGTAATTTTATTTGTACATCTGTCTCAGTGATTGTGACGTCTTCTTTTGCTGGGTAACACTCTTCTTTGGATTTTTTAATTTTATAGTATGAAGGAAATAGAGTTTTTTTTATGGAAACTGACACGGTTGGCTACATCATCTACAACCTCCGTGATTTCAGCCCATAACAACGGGTGAACTACGTGCCTCCCCCTTTGATCGTGCCGGCTACACTGAACTGGTCGGAAAACACAAACTATTTACATAGCCGTTTCAACCGACGTTTCATTCAGTGCGGTGGTATCAACCCGGGCGGGTTAAACCCTACCATCAAGTAAGATTAGGAGGGAAGGGACCTACAGTTTTACGAGGAATCCGAACCTCGGTCAGCCTCCAACGGTCAGCGGTCACCCATCCAAGTACTGACCGCACCCAGCGTTGCTTAACATTCAATAGTTGTTGTTGCACACAAAACAAGTTGACTGTCTGCACCACTGAGCTATCGAGGTTGACAAAGTCACTCCTTCCTTCTGTGTTATCGCTCTCATGGCGTTATATTGCCATTTGGTCAGTTTTGTAGATAGCATGGTTCCGAGAGATTTTTCTGGCGTAAGTATATGCTTATCTTTCTTTTTCAAGGTGAATTATTTGACTCGGGTGGTATAATCATGGTATGCATTAATCAGCGGCATATATTAAATGTTATTATTATAGAAATAAATATTCTATGAAAAAAAAATTACAAAACGCAATTTATTTTATTCTATGTTGTAGATATGACAGTGGTATGTATGAACGAAATGTGTATTATTCTACACTGATTAATAGTATACTAGCTTTTTTTGAACTCCAATGTATGCATACCCTACAATTTACAAAATTGATGAGCCAGTTTTAAACTTTTTATAACCCTAATTTACTAACAAGTGTTAACAGGTAGCATTTAAATCTTTGCGCAGAATTCATCCTGTAATCCTGTTTTTGAAGTATTTCTTAAGTAGAGTTGTAGGGTGACACAATTTGAATGAGTTAATTTTAAAAACAAAATTCACATAAATTGTCCACTGTGCAGAGTTGCGAGCATTTGCGAGGGTACAGCGTTTGCATGAAAATAGTCGAATAGTTACTTAATCGTATCATGAAAAGAATTATGTAATATATTTTAAGGTTTTTGAGAAATTAATTTTTTTAAATTATTTTCATACATTGAAAACCATAAAAGTGGTATATCTCCTAAACTGTTAGGCTAAGAAAAAAACCTGTATGATTAAAAAATATTTGTAATAATATGGACAACACGTTAACATAATAAAAATATCGAAAACAAGAAGTACATTTTTTTTAAACCCTAAGTCTTCTACGTTCGATTTTCGAACCACTGTGCGGCGCCGCCGCTGCTGTGTTCACCGAATCATTTTGTATGGAGAAACGGAGCAGCGCACTATTAAGTAATCTGTGGCAGCGCCTCTAGTGATAAATTTGCGATTTTCGTTTCTCCCAAAGAGTTTGTATTACGTCGAAGGAGCGCAGCGACGTAATGCAAACTCTTTGGTTTCTCCATACAAAATGATGAGGAGAACGTGGCGTAGCGTTGTACGCGGAGATTAGGCTACTGGTCTCAAACCAAAAACCAATTTATTGTCTCCTACAAACTCGGTTGCACGCCAATATATCACCGGGTTCAGAAGCTCGCTAGATTGGGGCTCGAAAAAAACCTCGTGAGCGAGGTTTCGAGCCAGTGACCAGCGAACAAAAACCGAATCTACGTGTTCTATTGAATTGAACATACAAAGACGCAGAAGAATCGAATGATGACGACGAAGAAGATTACGCCGACCACCCCACAATGGTACGACCCAGAGCGACGAAACTGACGACGATGACGTTGACGAGTTTTTGGCGGAGTACTTTCAACTTTTGCGCTGATGATGGCTTATATCCAGTACTTCCGAGAGTTAACTCGAAATAAACTCAATTAAAGAGTAAACCCCGAAGAGTCCGAGGATGTCGTCGGTTTGATTGCTTTGGGATAATTAAAACGCGAGATATCTAGATATATCAGGGTTAAGATCTCGATCGAAGACCTTTTCGAATTAGCAACTAAATTTAAAAAAAAACGGCCAAGTGTGAATCGAACTCGCGCACCGATGGTTCCGTATCGCATTGTCATGGTCAGCGCCACTCACGCCATCGATGTATTAGTTAAAATGCTTCATACTATTTTCGGTAGATGGCGCGCATACACTTTTTAGTTTCTTGTATAGGGACCCCGTGAATTTTTCAGTGTTTCTTATTTTTTAACCCCCGACGAAAAAAACGGAGGGGTGTTATAAGTTTGACGTGTGTGTGTGAGTGTGTGTGTCTGTCTGTGGCATCGTAGCTCCCAAACGGATGGACCGATTTGGATGCGTTTTTTTTATTAGGAAGCTTGTTTAATCGGGATGGTTCTTAGCTATGTTTGTAATCAAGTAATCAAGTAATTAAGTAATAAAAAAATTTATTATCTTAAAAAGTGGACCGATTTTCATGCGGTTTTTTTTAAAAAGCTTGAAATAAAAGTTAAATTACAAATTTAAAAAACCCCCTCAGAGCTGCGCGGGAATTTACTTAGCGGTCTCCCGACTCCTTTGAGTAAGTAAACGGAAATTATTTTTGGCTTTTTAAGGGTTGGGTGTTTTTAAGGGTCGGGGTTTTTTAAATTTTATTATTTGTTGTTATATCGGCCACAATAACACATATCTGTAAAATTTCAACGGGCTACTACGGTTCAAGAGATACATCCCTCGGACAGACGGACAGACAGACGGCGTACACTTAGTAATGTGGTCCCGTTCGACGGATACGGAACCCTAAAAATGTACTTGAAATTGTCAGTTACTAAATGCACTATCATATTATGCAGAAATGATATAATAATCTGCTCCTGCAGAAGTCCCCTCAGGTGTTCCACAGGGCTCCCACCTTGGTCCACTCATGTTCATCATTTTCATCAATGACCTTATAGCACGTCTCAATTGTCAATGTTTGTTATATGCTGATGATTTAAAAATTTTTAGGTCTATTAGTGACACAAATGATTGCATTGCACTCCAGAATGATATAGACACTTTACACAAATGGTGCTGTGATAATCTTATGTTTTTAAATATAAAAAAATGTTTTTTTATAACTTTTACTAGAAATGTTAATATTATTCGCTTTGATTACAGAATTACTAATGTTTATTTAGAGAGAAAATCGTCAGCTAGGGACTTGGGAGTAATATTCGATAGCAAATTGAATTTTAGTGAACATATTGAAAGTGTAGTCAAACAATCAATGAGTCTATTGGGTTTTATTCTTAGGATTTCTAAAGATTTTAAAAGGTCTGATAGTTTACTCCGTCTGTATAACTCACTGGTGCGTAGCCGACTTGAATACTGTTCTGTGATATGGAGTCCCTTTTATAATGTACATATTAACCGAGTTGAGGGAGTGCAGAAAAAGTTCTTGCGCATTCTGTGTTATCGCAATCATCTGGCTGGTAACCTTCTCTCATATGAAGATAGGCTGTCTTACTTCAGTGTTCAGAGTCTTGATAAACGACGCAAAATTTCTGATCTTATCTATCTATTCAAAATTATTAACTCCTTAATAGATACCTCAGCCATCAGCCGTATACGCTTGAACACTGCTTTCAGAAGCACGCGTTCTCGCAGAGTTTTCGCTTTGCCTGTCTATAACACGAATGTTGCCTTCTATAATCCATTAGCTCGTATGTGCAGGTCTTATAACAATACCAGTAATGCTAATGATACATTGGATGTGTTCTCCTCCGGTTTTTATACTTTTAAAAGGACTGTTATTGCCATAGAAATAGTTTAAGGATAAGGTTCACTCATTATTACTTTTAAATTATCATCCATTTTTGTAGATGCCTGTTTTACCCATTTTAGAAAAAAAAAAATATATATATATGAATTTTTTAAATTTTTAAATTGTTAATCGATCTGTTGTTGTTTTAAGCTAATTTATATGTTTTATTTTAGTTTTACTCATTTTTAATCGTTTCTTTGTTTATTTATAATTGTGTATAGTCTTCTAATGTTGGTGTTTTGTGTTTATCTAGTGATTTCCAAGTGGTGTAGGACTTTTCTCTAATTTATATATAATCATGTCGTGTGTCCATTTTTTTTGGAATACAAATAAGACGCTGCTTTTAATATTATGTGATGTGAAATGTACTTGTGAAATTTTGTATTTTGTTTTGGATACCATAATAAATAAATAAATAAATAAATAAAAAAAATAAATAATAAGTCGTTTTCGTGGGACAACAACAATACCGTGCATTTGACGTGGGTTCAATACCTACTACATAAGGCAAATTCTAATTATATACAGATGTTTTTTTTTATGGAATCTGACACGGTTGGCTACATCACCTACAACATCCCTTAACACCGGGTGAACTAGGTCAGTGCTGCCCTTTATTTCATGTCGGCTACACTGAACTGGACGGAAAACACGAACTATTTACATAGCCGTTTCTACTCTTCGGTAGCACGGACGATGACAGCCTGTAGATATTAGCGTATTACATAACTAACTACTTACATATCCACTCGTAACATAATATATACCTACATAGGTAGGTACATACATATTACATATATACAAGACTGCGATGGCGACAATGCAAGCGATGATGCTGGTGGCATTATGGCGGGGCGCGCGGAAACGACAGCGCCGCGGTGGAAAGGACCATCGATATATCTCGGAGACGATCAATTACGATTGTCAATTCTACGCGATTGACAATATTTGCGTTTGATCGTTTACCAAGTCTCAAGTGTCAGCCTCGATGGCTCAGTGGTGCAGACAATCGACTGTTGCTATTGATTGTTAAGCAACGCTGGGCGCGGTCGGTGCTTGGATAGGTGACCGCTCGATCGTTGGAGGCTGCTAGACAGGCTAGCCACTTGGCGCGGTCCTTCCACCGAGTTATGAAGCAGGTGGGTTTTCGTGCTTACTTGCTGCTTGATATATTGTCCGAATACTTTGCTAAACGTGGTAATCGGTGTTGTCCTGTAATTTACAAGAGTAGAGTACTCTGCTCACCCCGATTGTCGGGATACAGCGTGTGAAATGTATGCACGTACATATGTAACAATAAAACTAAATTCTAGTCCATTCGAAGAACATTTTTATAATCATCCGGCTCAGTTTCTTGAATGCATATGTTCCCAAAGAACCGGTATCTCAATTTGTACCATTTTTTCCTGAAACCGCGAGAGTTATTGCATGTAATGCCATATCTGCGTTTGAAATCATTGTTTATGTACGATCATGGTATGAGCGACACTACCGTTCTCAACACAGGTCAGCATTCGAATGAGGCGTGCGCGATTGATGGACCGTAAATTGTTTTTTTATTGACAGCGCGACATATGGCACGGAGCCACCCATAAGGTGTCTAACGACGCCCATGGACATTCGGTCGCATGCGGGGGTTGCGAATTCCATGCCGGCCTGACAGGTGCCCATTCACGCGGCCCCTCTTGAAGGGCCCGAGACTGTACTTGGGGGGGAAATATATGGAGCTTCAATCGCCAATCATTTGAAACCGTCAATCGCGTAAACATTGTCAATTGCGAATGATCGTCTCCGGGTCCACTTACGACGACGTGTCACGTGACGGACGACACGGGGCGTCGTCGATGGCCGCGGCGCGCGACGGGGAGCGTCCCGCCCGTCGCTCGTCGCCGCGCTCCCTCCTGGGGCGTAATTTGATATAGTGAGGGAGTACGACGCAAGTAAGAGGCGTAGGGTGTCTTCGTGTCGCCGCGCCCGCTCGTCACTCGACTAAGGGACGAGACATGACGAAGCCCTTCAAAATTTACACCCATATTCGATAGCGGCCGGCGCGGCACTCCGCAGAAACTCCCAGACGGCGGCGTCAGACCTTTTTAGGTTTCCGTACCCCGTACGGAAGCCTATTTACAAAACCTACGCGCCGCGCCGTCGTCTGTCTGTCCATTCGGTCCGATGCCTGTATCTTTGGAACCGTAATAGCTAGCCGGCTGAAATGTTTACAGAATATGTGTTATTTTTATTTATTATGGCGGACATTGTCAGCCTCGGTCGCTCAGTGCTGCGGTCGTCGTCGGTCAACTGTTGTTAAGTAAACCTGGGCTGGGCGCGGTCAGTACTTGGATGGGTGACCGCTCGCTCGACCGTTGGACGTTGACCGTGGTTCGGATGCCACGTAAAACTGTAGGTCCCATCCCTTCTTACTAGGTGGTAGGGTTTATCCCGCCCGGGCTCAGGACTGGTACCACCGAACTGAATGAAACGTCCGTCGAAACGGCTATGTAATAAATAGTTCGTGTTTGCCGTCCAGTTCAGTGTAGCCGACATGAAATGAAGGGAAACACTGACATGGCACCTAGTTCACCTGAAATCACGGATGTTGTAAGGTGATGTAGCCAACCATGTCAGTGTCCATAAAAAACATGTCCTAAAAACAAATAAAAAAAAATAAAAACAATTAAAAAATTAAGGAACCGTCCCCATACAAGAAACGTATTTTTTAAAGGTTTTTTTTTGTGGTGCAGAAACTAGCACTTTGCCGTTTTTTTACTGTATTTAATATTATTCTGACGGTACAAATCCCCCCGCTGGCCTCGCTCGCTCGATGTTTGCCAGCAATGTGGACGCGAGATGGATCGAAGTTGCGTTACTACAGTACCAGGGCTCCATGATTGATAAGGCCGATCGGGGATCGTTTTGGGCTTGCGTCCGCGTATTGTGTGTGTGTTTGAGAAGTTGACGAACTACGAAGTTGGCAAACTATAGTTATGATATGACTGTCATCGCTGACACCGTATTTTCGAGTCCGCGGTCCGCGGCAACTTTCTTGCTTGTCCTATCCTGCAGATGCAATTAAACAGGTCGTCTAAATTTTAGTCTAGTCAAGTTTTCTGAAAATCGAATTTTTAGAAGCAAATCATATTACTTTTTGGTAAACGGTGTTTTCTTACTAATTCGACCCCGCTGAATCCAAAACTGCCCTTTTCCCTCCCATAAATTGGACTATCACGAGTCACGAGACAAGATTTTTTTTTTGGAAAAATCGGATTTATGTAAGTAGGTAGCTAGAAAGCATAAATGCCGAAAGACGATTTTGTATGGAGAAAGTTAACTTCCGCCGCGCCGGCGAGCATGTACTTGTATGTAGAACATTATGAGAGTGGAAGAGGCGGCCGAGGATCAGGATCGTGGCACGTGGAGAACCGTTGTCTCTGCCTATCCCACTGGGAAACAGACTTGACTGTATACTGTGTATATACATATGTATACTCGTACGTAAATAAAATGACCCAGATGTAATATAGTAATATCGATCTCATAAAATTATTTATCATCTGTTAATATAATCTCTGTCAATTTCTACGCGCCTAGTACTGAACGAGCGACTGGTGACATTTTATTTGTCGGGTTTACTTCGGTTTGCGTTTTGTTTGTTTTTTCTGTCTTTCATAATAATTTAATTTCTTTTGTTGCAGGTGAGTGGAAAAAGAATTCAAAAACACCAGATCAAGACATCCCTCCCGCAAGGTTATTTTGAGTGCAGTTTTTGGGGTTTCTATTCCACTATTTTCTCTCATTTCTTCGTTCTCGCAAAAAAGTGTTATATATAACTGTTATAAGTTTAACTTGTATATGTTCGGAACTCCTAAAAACGGATGGACCGATTTGGATGCGTTTTTTTGAAGCTTGAAATAAAAGTTAAATTACTTTAAAAAACCCCCGACCCTTAAACATTCTAAAATAATTTCCGTTTACTTAAAGGGGTCGGGGGACCGCTAAGTAAATAAAATATTAAAACTCAGAAATGCGCGCGTATTTACTTAGCGGTCCCCCGACTCCTTTAAGTAAGTAAACGGAAATTATTTTTGACTTTTTGAATTTGGAATTTTATTACATTTGTTCACTTATATATTAATATGGTAACCTAGATGTAATGATGTATGTACATATTCAGTATTCGCCTTCTGGTGGCCGGTATAAATTTGTCACCCATCCGCAAGTTACGCGGGTCAAATTACCCTCGCCCGGGTAGCGAAGGGGCAGTATGTCGAAATTCCAAATTCGTCAGACAGAAAAAAAGAACACATGAAATCAAACTGAAAATGTTTTTATCGAAACTATTTGAAATTCAAACCCATACGTATCGCAAAATACGTATGATGTTTCCCTCTTTTTACCCGACTACGGGAGGCCAAAAGGAAGGGTAGGGACTTAAATACAGCGCTGAATCTTCAATAGATTCAGCACTGGCTGTGTCCAGTCCTTTTTTTTTTCTCTTCTATTCATAGCTATTGTTATCTAGTATTGGTTTTGTACTTATTTGAAGTGAAAAATAAATATTTCTTATTCTTATTCTTAAAGGGTATTTCGTGCATATTAACACAATTCCAATTAGTTTTATTTATTTACTAGCTTTTGCCTGCTGCTTCGCTCGCGTGAAATTCGTATTTATAATAAAAACAAGAAAGTAAGTAAGCCCGCTACCGTACCTTTATTTCGGCGCGCGGAACATTTCGGTTTGTATGAGAGCCACATCTTAGCGTAACCGGATCTAGTCTATCCTGTGTTCCGCATAGTTAAATGTGCTTGTACAAAGTTTCATCGAATTCGGATGATCGGTTTAAGAGTTATGGAGGAACATACATAAAGAAAAGATTTATAAAAATCGTCAATTTAACTTTAGTATCATACATAGAGTCTTCAGACGCAGTATCTCATAAAACAAAGTAACATACTCCATTACCATCCCATACAGATTTATTATTAGTATTGATTATATATTCATTGATGATTCAACAAAGTCAACAAAAACACAATTCAATATTAATTACAACAACAAGACATACAGCACGATATAGCACTCCATCGATCATTTCAATGATAATTTTTAAAGGACACCTGTTTACAGAAAACCACCCCATTCATTATTTATTCGACAATTTATTTTGACGCCAAAAGTATTTTTTTTATTTTTTTTATGGAAACTGACACGGTTGGCTACATCACCTACAGCATTCGTGATGTCAGCCCATAACACCGGGTGATCTAGGTGCAATGCCAGTGCTTCCCTTCGATCGTGCCGGATTTGAGAGTTGCTTTCCAGTATTGAATAAGGCAAGGAAGGAACACTTGCTATTTTTAATTAACCGACTATTTTCGCATCCACACATCTGTACTCGAAGGTCTTTTTGTAAAAAACGAAAAACAATTCTGTCAAATTGCCTATTACACAAAATGGTAGGCTTATTCGCTTTTTTAACGAACCACCGAGTAAAGTTGATCGCGCCCATGGATCGACTCAATGGATGTGCGCGCTTTGTCGCCAGCCGGAGTGACAGGAGTGTTTCAGGATAGGGTTTCGTAACTTCAGGGTTTGAAAACGAAAAGCTCTGAAACTTTTTCCCAGATTCGGACATGTTATAATACTTTTTGGTGAAAATCGTTTCATCGAGATTTGGTGGACGGTTAACATCCGCCTTTATTAAATAAAAATAAAATTACTAAATTGCAATTTTTAACTAGTAGAATTGAACCAAAAATTCCAAACACATAAATTTTAAATGACATCAAAAGAAAAAGAGGACTGGACTAGGTCATTGCACTACCTAGACCTAGACAGCACCTCCCCATACTCACTGTACATCGAGTTTTTATATCAATTTCCAATTTTTGTATGAAGAAAAAGTACGGAATTTCGATTTGAGTGATAAGGATAGTTTTCTTCTAATAATGAGTACTTTCTATTCCTGAAGTTTCTCAAGCCTATCCTGAAACACTGTATATTGACCAAAGTCACATCGTATACAGATCGGAGCCATTCGTCGAATTTTCCATCCACGTTCTGCCTGTTGACCTACCGGCTACCTAGCGAGCGAGGCGCCCCGCGCGCCGCGCCGCGCCGCGCGTCGACCGACACCCAGCCTGTGACCCAGCGTCATCACCGCCCCCCCGCGCCGCACCGCACCGCCGGAGGAGCGGGCGCGCGGGGCAGGACGCGCAGCCTATTTCCGGAAGGAAGGCTCCGCGGGAAGTCGCCCGCCCCCCGCGCGCTCCACTTCCGCCGCCCGGCGCCCGTGTCGACATCTAGCGCCTCTTTTTACCGGCTCACGGAAGTTAGATAGCCCACGACGACGCGGGCGCCCGTAATTAAGTACGATTTCGGCGCTTAATCATCTTACGACTGTGCGGTTGCGTTGGTTTAATCTGAAATCTTTGACTGTAACGGATAATTTATGAAATCGTTTAATTTGGTAGATAAAAAATTAAATTTTTTATTACCAGTGGCTTGATAAACAAGTGCACATTATTCATCATCATCATCAGCCTGTATCGGTCCACTGCTGGACATAGGCCTCTCCCAAGGCACGCCACCACACGCGGTCTTCCGCTCTTCTCATCCATCCACTCCCGGCTACCTTTTTTAGGTCATCTGTCCACCTAGCCGGGGGGCGTCCCACGCTACGTTTGCTTGTACGTGGCCTCCATTCGAGCACCCGTCTACCCCATCGGTTGTCGGGTCTGCGACAGATGTGCCCAGCCCACTGCCACTTCAGCTTGCTTATTTTCTTAGCAATGTCGACTACCTTAGTTCTTTGACGTATCACGTCGTTACGGATTTTATCGGTCAAAGAAATGCCGAGCATTGCTCTTTCCATAGCTCGCTGAGCGACTTTAAATTTTATTCAAACTACACTAAACATTATTCATCATCGTCGTACTTATTCACCCTCCACCGAAGATACCCTAAAATCAAAGTTATAAGTATGCCGTTTGGTATTTGCGATAATACCTTTTCCGAGGTTGTTCTGGGGGAATGGAAGTGTTTATTACTAGTGCCTGCGTTTTTTTTTTCTTATTGACAGCGCGACTTATGGCGCCGAGCCACCCATAAGGTGTCTAACGACGCCCATGGACATTCGATCGTATGCGGGGGTTGCGAATGCCATGCCGGCCTGCCAGGTGCCCATTCACGCCGCTCTTGAAGGACCCGACACTGTACTTGGGGGGAAATATATGGACAGGGAGCCGGTTCTGTAGAGGAAAGATCTGCAGAATCGATTGGTACGCAACCGCGGTAAGTCCAGCGTGTAGGGATGCAATCCTTGCCCAGTGCGCGTGGTGCGAATGTGGAAAGGGGACGGCGGGATTGCATTAAATAGCTCCTCCGAGTACTCCCCATGGAATAAGCGATAGAACACACTTAGGGAGCCGACACCCCTACCTCGCCTCGGCGGTAAAAGCCAACCCTGGTACAACTGGCAGCCGGCAGCCGCCGTGTGTTTTGGTCAGTAAAAGAACGTTCTTGTACGTACCTATGTTAGTGTATAAATATATTTAATAATAATTTAAACATTTTTGTTAATCTGTATTACATTCTTATTTTGATAAAAAATTTACTTGTTGCTTTGCAATTTTTGATAATTTTATTTCAGATTTCCTTGGTTCTGGTAACTATTCTAATTTCCGTGGCCCCAAAAAATTTGTAGTCGATTTTCTCAAACACTTTCTCAAAAACTAATAGAGGCCTCTACTCTACCATCGATGGCCTCTTGAACCTGTCATGTTCAATATTTTCATAGTACGGTTGATATGCGCGGTGCGGCGTAGTATAGCGGCGGGCGGGGGGCGGGGGGGGGGGGGGGGCGTAGCGGCAGCACGCGGCAGCGAGGCAGCGAGAGCACGTCTCTCGCACACCGCGCTACTTTCCCCCCGACCCGAGTCCACCCGAATCCCCCAGCTCAGGCCGGACCCTCCCCCCCCGGCAAGCTCGACGCTCGATTTCAGTTCAGTAGTCCGCAAACCGCACCTCGTCGACCGCGACGCGTCGCTCCCTCCACCTCCGCGCCGCCCCGTCGCCGCGCGGGCCGCTCGGCCCCCTCCGCTCGCCACCCGATGACACTCTATACTTATTATCACTATTACCCATTTAGTTCGGCATAAGACTAATTTTCTTCAATGCATGTTCCCTATCTTTATCTTTAGTGTCTACCCGCACCCGACATCCTCCTTTCCAATTTAATTTTAAAGAATTTGAATTAATTAATATTACATGCAATTTTTTTTATGATCTTAAAACTCATTTTCTTTTCTATTTGAAGAATGCTGCTTGATTGCTGATACTTCCTTCCTTCGGCATTCCACCTAAACTCTGCACCTGGATCGCCAGCTTTTTGGTAGGTCGCTCCATCTTCCTTACCATTGATTGCTCGAAATCGGACGACTTTCCAATCAACGCTGGTGTTCCGCAGGGCTCTGTGCTGTCGCCTACGCTTTTCTAGAAATTCGCGGCATATTGAGGCTCAACGTTCAGTGGTTGACAGGGTCGATAACGTTCTCGGAAATGTAGCTACCGGGTGTTTGATGATCATAGGTCATACTTAAAGCAAACCAGGTACTCCTGGGCATATTTGGAGCAAAAAAGTTGGATGACATTTTGTTCTACGGTGAACTTTTTTTTCCATATTAAACTAAATAAATTTTATTTTTGTACCTAGCACGTACCGCGGGGCGCGCGGGGAGGCGGGGCGCAGCCGCACGGCGCGACCGCTTGCAATCAGCACCCTTATCACGAGATTTAACCTACTACGCTACGCTACGCTACGCCGTGTTCTCCGCATCATTTTGTATGGAGAAACGAAGTTCGCAAATCTATCACTAGAGGCGCTGCTCCGTTTCTCCATACAAAATGATGCGGAGAACACGGCGTAGCGTAGTACGCGGTGTTAGTCTCGTGATTAGGGTACATCAGCGTGGCACGCGCGGGAGGTGGCGTGGCGTGACCCGTGTAGCGCTCAATCCCCGCTAATAGCTGCGTCCCGTCCCGACAGTCCCGAGTCCCGCCCGACCCGCCGAGACGCCTCCGCCGTCACGTCCCGCCCGACCCGCAGATCTTGTGTTGCCCGCACTTGGTCCCCGTCCCCCCGACAAGGGACTCTCGGGCGGTGTCGACTCGACGGGGGAGGCGCAGAGCGGCGCGGCGGAGGGGCACCGTCCGCGTCGCCGCTCGCCACACGGCTTCGCTTCCAGCTATCACTTATTTAATTACTTACTCGCGCGAGGCCGATTCAGTAGAAAAATCATGAATCCACCGTGGCGGCCAATGAGCCATTTTCACTATCAGTCAATACTCAATAGTCGTACATTGTATTGTTTGCGTCATTTTGAGTAATGTATAATTGCGTGCGAATTCGTGATGCGAGTAGTCATTGATTTCAGGGGCCTCTACACTTTGGCCGAAGTTTTTGCCAAATCATTTGCCAATGGGCTTGCCAATGCTCTGGCAGACTCCACTACATGTTACCACCTAGTAAGGTAAGAAGGGAAGGGACCTACAGTTTAACGTGGTAACCGAAAGCCATTAAAGAAATAGAAGAAATCTCTGTAAGGGATAAGTCCGCCTTTGCCCCTCATGTAAATTACTTATCGTTTGTTTCTGAAATTTTTTTTTAAGCAATAAATTATTTCTATATATCTATCTAAATAGCGCTTTACCTCGAGAGCAAATGCATCCATGGACAAGCATTGATTATATTAACCAATAGTCCTCTGGATCACCGCACGTCCATGGTAGTGTTGACAGTTAACAAGTGAGTGTGACGAGATTCTGACGCTTCTGGTCCGCCAGTAATACGATTTACGATTTGGCTGTACGATTTCATTTGGGTGGGAATAGTGAATCGGCCTTCGGGCCCCGGCCGGCCGGCTAGCTATGGGACTAGCGAGCGGATGGGTTAATATTTTTAAGTGCATTTTGTTTTGGACCGGTAGCCCCGCGCGCTATGATGAACCGAATAATTAGGAGGAATTGTTAGAGACCGAAATATTACGCAACTTGGTAGATGCAATTTAGTACATTACATTAATGTTATCAGGAGCATCGAGCGGGGGCGGGTGGCCGAGTAGTCTGGGCGTCGTCGGCTTCTCTTGCGAGAGGTCCGAGGTTCGAATCCGGTCGGAGTGTACCAATGAGTTGTTTCGAACTTGAAAAAAAGTCAAGAAAAGTAAAGTAAAAAACTTACTAAGCCTACGCCGTCTGTCTGTCTGTCTATCTGTCTGTCTGTCTGTCTGTCTGTCTGTCTGTCTGTCTGTATGTCCGTCCGTCAGTCCGAGTAAGTCACACACAACAGTAGTGATTTTGCCCTTCTCGCTCTACTCCGGTAGAACAGCTAGCTAGAGTAAGTCACACACAACAGTAGTGATTTTGCCCTTCTCGCTCTACTCCGGTAGAACAGCTAGCTAGAGTAAGTCACACACAACAGTAGTGATTTTGCCCTTCTCGCTCTACTCCGGTAGAACAGCTAGCTAGAGTAAGTCACACACAACAGTAGTGATTTTGCCCTTCTCGCTCTACTCCGGTAGAACAGCTAGCTAGAGTAAGTCACACACAACAGTAGTGATTTTACCCTTCTCGCTCTACTCCGGTAGAACAGCTAGCTAGAGTAAGTCACACACAACAGTAGTGATTTTGCCCTTCTCGCTCTACTCCGGTAGAACAGCTAGCTAGAGTAAGTCACACACAACAGTAGTGATTTTGCCCTTCTCGCTCTACTCCGGTAGAACAGCTAGCTAGAGTAAGTCACACACAACAGTAGTGATTTTGCCCTTCTCGCTCTACTCCGGTAGAACAGCTAGCTAGAGTAAGTCACACACAACAGTAGTGATTTTGCCCTTCTCGCTCTACTCCGGTAGAACAGCTAGCTAGAGTAAGTCACACACAACAGTAGTGATTTTACCCTTCTCGCTCTACTCCGGTAGAACAGCTAGCTAGAGTAAGTCACACACAACAGTAGTGATTTTGCCCTTCTCGCTCTACTCCGGTAGAACAGCTAGCTAGAGTAAGTCACACACAACAGTAGTGATTTTGCCCTTCTCGCTCTACTCCGGTAGAACAGCTAGCTAGAGTAAGTCACACACAACAGTAGTGATTTCGGGTGGTAGAGTAGGTACAGTGTCAGAGCAAATCGCTACAACGGACGATCATAACATAAAGCATCATAAATACCATACATACCTATACTAATATCTCTTGACCATCATGCGCGCCGTAGTTAGCACAGCCCGCTACTTTTTTTTTTATGGAAACTGACACGGTTAGCTACATCACCTACAACATACGTGATGTCAGCCCATAACACCGGATGAACTTGGTGCCACGTCAGTGCTTCCCTTCGGTCGTGCCGGCTACACTGAACTGAACGGAAAACACAAACTATTTACATAGACGTTTCGACCGACCTTTCATTCAGTGCGGTGGTAACAACCCGGGCGGGTTAAACCCTACCTACCACCTCGTAATATCAGAAGGGAGTCATATCTCTCAGTCGCCCTTTACGACATACGCGGGGAGAGATGCAGCGGGGATATTCTTTTAAAGTACCGGCCCCACACGGTACAATACCGGCGGCCCACACTCATAAGGCCAGCAAGCTCATAAAGCATACATACCGAAGTTGTGCTACTTATGACAACTTCTTCTCCTGTCTTGATATATTTCATGTATCACTCAGCCATCTCAAAAGGTCAGCGATCGAAACAGTAAATGATGAAACAGGTGTTAAAGCGGGCAGATGAGAATTGTGTGAGGGTAGGTTGGGTTGGTTTTCTTGCTAGGTACATGGTAGGTATGTACTTCTTATCAATGTATCTCCTATGGTTAAGTAATTGGTTGATTTTCGTGTGTTGGTATTAGTTAGTTTTTGATGTTTTCTTTCTTTCAGGTTAATTTATTAATCATGAACGCACTTAATACGGATAACTTTATGTAGAAAACTTTACTGGTCTCTGTGTAATTAATGTTAGCACTTACTCCTTTTTACGATGACTGTATGTTTTCCCAATAAAAAAAAAAAAAAAAAAAATACCACGTGCACCTAGTAACTAATATCTCATCTGTGATCAGATCATCACTGATCATCACACGCCGTAGTTAGCACAGCCCGGTACTAAGTATTTAGCCCAAACGTTTGTCTGTCTACACAGGTAGGTAGAGCCGCGGGCGAGTGTCCGGTAGAGCATGCCGGCGCGGTGCGGTGGTGGCAGAGGGTGGAGGCAGAGGGTGGAGGCAGCGGGTGGAGGCAGCGGGTGGGAGGTAGGATAGTGGTACTTGGAGCTGCTCTACCACCGTGCAATATGCTCTACTCTACCACACACCACACGCCATATCCCGACAGTCCGGGTAAGCAGAGTAAGCTGGACTGTTGAGTGTGTACCAGTCACTGGAAAAACACGTCGTCGGTTTAAGGCTCAATTCTACGCAGAACTTACATGCTCTACATCAGCGGCGACTCCTCTCAGTTGGCGAGGTTGGCGCCGCCAAACCAAATAAAATGAATGACACCATTAATACAGAAGTATCAGGCTAAAATAAATGTGAAAAAATTTCGGAGTTATATTATTTATGTCATATAATCCACGAATAATAAGATAAAACGTCAATCCCGTACCCGTTACATAATTTGAAATTTCGCGCGCGTCAAACGCGGGCGACGACGAATGACGACACATCAAGGCATTCATTGGCCGGTTGGCAACATTTTGAAGCGCCATCGTATTCCATACTAGGCGGAAGCGACCGATGTCCCCCCCGTCCCGCGCGGACCCGCTGATCAGCCTTTCGAGTTGGCGCAGCGGGGAGTGCATTTAGTGACGCGGTAGCGAGTAGAGCGAGCTAGCGAGCGAGCTAGGTGTGTGTGTTGCGTGTGCGGGTGTGTGCGCGCTGCATCCACACGACGAGTACTCTTGTGCTGTGCGACGTGCGATGCGATGCGACTAGCGAGCTAGGCTAGGTGTGTTGTGTGCGCGTGTGTGTGCGCATTGGCTCGCGAGTTGATAGCTGCATATATTCCGTTATGTAGGTATGGACTTTGTATGGATGAATCCTGTGCAGTGTTGTTAAATTTAAAGTGATTTATTGGTAATTATAATGGCAAACTCCTACCGAGCTATCTACGGAGCACTCAATGACAAGAGAGACTCAGTAATTTGGCACTCTTACATATCTGTGGAAAAGGAGTTGCTAACAAAATTGAGGAAGAAAGAAGATTTTCACGATCGAGTCATCGAAAATTTCTTGTCTGTGGAACGAAGAGTGGACTTCATGTACAAATAAAATGTAACAATTCAAGCTTGTATGCCTGTCTCGTCGTCGTCGTGCCAGAGGAGACGTCGCTATTGTCGGCTGCAACTCGACTGCTTTGACACAACCAGTAGGTACCTATCTACAGACAAATAAATCGTAAGTGAGCAAAATAAATCATTTAAACTAAATATTATAAACTATCTATATCGTAATCGTCTTTCAGTTTTTGAACTTATTGTGGTAGAAATAAATTAACGCGTAGGTACCTAAGTTATGAAATTATGAAAAAAAAAAATCCTTAGCCAGAGCCAACCCAATATTCAGGACCAGGAGTCGCCGCTGCTCTACATACATACCACACACGCTGTCTCCCGACAATCAGGGTAAGCAGAGTAAGCGGTGTTGTGCTGCAAGTACTCTGGTCAATTACAGCACAACACCGACCACCACGTTTAGCAAAGTATTCGGACAAGATAACTATCAGGCAGCAAGAAAGGCACGAAGGACCACCTGCTGCATGACTAGGTGGAAAGACCGCGCTAAGGTGAGAGGTGGCTAGCCTCTCGCCCTTATGCGCGGCATCTTGTCCTTATCCCCTAGTCGCCTTTGACGACACGCACGGGGAGAGATGCTTGGGGCTATTCTTATTCTTCTACCTAGTGCAACTACATATTATGTATGTACATTGATAGAGTGAGGTGAATATTTAGTAGGTACTCGTCTTACCAACTTCTACATGTTCCGTTCGGTCATGGTAGCCGGGTGTGGATGGATGAGAAGAGCATATTGATCGTGTCTGGTGGCCTTAGGAGAGGCATGTGTCCAGCGGTGTAGGTGACTATTCAAATTCAAATTCAAAGTTATTTATTTTTCAATTCACTTAGATATACAATATATAATATTATATTATACAAACTTTTTTTTTTATATGTGAATTGAAGAAAAGGTGTAGGCGCAGCATTTTTTTTTTTTATGAAAACTGACACGGTTGGCTACATCACCTACAACATCCGTGATGTCAGCCCATAACACCGGGTGAACTTGGTGCCACGTCAGTGCTTCCCTTCGGTCGTGCCGGGTACACTGAACTGGACGGAAAACACAAACTATTTACATAGCCGTTTCGACCGACCTTTAGTGCGGTGGTATCAACCCGGGCGGGTTAAACCCTACCACCTAGTAATATAAGAAGGGAGTCATATCCCTTAGTCGCCTTTTACGGCATGCACGGGAAGAGATGCAGTGGTGCTATTCTTTTAAAGTACCGGCCCCACACTGTACTGGCATTTCAGTGCCGCTGATTTTAAGCCTAACCTTGTAGGTAGGTACCTAACTAAAAACCAAAAGTGACGACAATTTAAAGTGAAGGGTAGGTAGTGAAGAAAGAAAAGATAGGCGATGATAAGATGAATGGAGTGTTGAATAGCATTATTCAAGTGTTGTGTGTAGGTGTGAGTATTTATTGAATTTGATAATAAAATTATTAGATTTAGTGGTTGTTGGTCTTCTGTAATTGTAATAGGTATTTTTTATAATGTTTTTTGAAGGTTAGTATGTTTTTAAGTTGACTACCTAACTCTACCGGTTACTCTACTAATTTAAACCAGGTTTAGCCAACTTTCTGACGAAGACACGGCGAAACAAATAAACGATTCGGATAGGTAGAAGGGACGGACTCCCCGACTGATTTTTGGAGCTAACAACTCAAACAAATTCACATCTCCCACACGACACGACTCATCAACCGAGAGTTTACTTAAATACATACAGTTTTTATTATGAGTACAGTCGTAGGGTACTACACTATTAAGTAATCTGTGGTACTACAGGCAGGTACTACAGGGTCTACAGGTAATGTGTGCATCCTGCCGTGCAATGGTGCCGTGCGTGGCACAGCACACTCACACGTGACATGATGACACTTCACTCAAACCACAGCACGCTCGACAAAGCAAGCCAGCACGCGTGTCGTCACGCATCTCAGCGCGATTGCCAACCGTGGCACGCACGGTCGCGTAGCAACGAACAAGTCCCGAAATAACATGCGCGCACCTCCCCGAGCCGCCCTCCGCGCCGGGCCCGAGCACAGCCCCGAGCGAGGGAAGAATCGACGTGCTTTTAGTATGCTGCGCGCATGCGAGCCGCCCGCACCCTTCTGCGCTCCCGGTACCTAGCGCATCTTCATTCTTCGCTAAATACTCTTTGAATCATTTTGCAAATCACGCAATGTCGAACCACGCAAAATGGAGTGAAGAATTGACGATACAAATGATAATCGAGTACGAAAGGCGCGATTATCTCTGGAACCCGGTGTCGCAGTTCTACAAAAACAAGTCGAAGCGCGAGGAGGGCTATATCGAGATCATTAACGTCCTCCAGATAGAAGGCGTCACAGTAAAGGAGCTAAAAAATAAAATAAAAAACATAAGATCGTCTTACAGCGTGGAGCTAAAGAAGATAAGAGCGGCGAGAAAAAACTGCTCGTATGCGTACAAGCCGAGCGTCACTTGGTTCGAGCATGCTGATAGATTTCTACGCGCCATTGTTACACCGTGCTCTGTGAGTAGCTTTGTTTATTTGTTTTATCATCATAATGTTGTGTGTTTACTTGTAAGGATTTTTTTATGGAAAGCGCGAACCACCCATAAGTTGTCTGACGACGCCCATGGACATTAGTCGCATGCACGGGTTGCGAATGGCGTGCCGCCGCCGCCCTGACAGGTGCCTTTTCACACCTCTCTGGAAGGAAGGACCCGATAATATACTTGGAGAGAAATATATTTTTTTAATTTATTTATGTTTTTACAGTTAATTAGAAACCACTGATTGGTTCTAGGTGACCTCTAAAATAACTTCGTTATACTATTTTGAAGGTTGACAACTCACTGCTGGAAACGATCGCGAGCGACGACAGCCAAAACGACGCATTCGACCAACACTTCGAGGAGGATCCACCCCCGCCGCCCGCTCCGCCTAAGCCCGAGAAGAAGCCGCACAAGCGCCGCAACTCATCCCACAAGTCCGCGCCGTTCGTGCTCAACACGCCCTCGCCGCGTCCGATAACGCCGTTCGGGATCGCAACTTCGCCGTTCGGGGTGTTCCCGCAGTCGTCGCCCTTCGGGATAATTCCGGCGTCCTCGGGCGGCGCCTCCGCGCCGTTCCTCACTCCGCCGGTCGGGATCGCGACGCCGCTCGCTGCCTCGTCGTTGGCCGACATTTACGCCGTGCCTCCGAAGCGAAGGAAGCGGAGCGCAGAAGCGGCGAGTAGTTTTTTGACGGATAACAATCAGCTGGAGAGCGGCCCGCAGCCGGACGACGAGTTTGAGATGTTCGCGAAGTTGATAGCGAATCAGCTGCGCAAGTTGCCGCTTAGTTTGGCTCTCGACACACAGCTCAAAATACAGACGCTGGTGAACGCAGCTCGGATCCAAGCGGTGTATCAGCAGTACAGCTACGCCGGACCGTCTCAGGAGACGCTTTCGGTCACGTCGCTGTCCAACAACATTCTCTCCAACATAATGAGTCAGAATTCTTTCTCTTCTCGAGCGGCGACTGCGCGCGCCATGAGGGAGCCCTCTCTCGATATTAAAACAGAGATGGAGGAATCTGAGAATGATGATTAATAAAATATGGCAACGACACCATGTTGATGTTTTGTTGGTCTTGTGTGTGAGCCCATGTGAGCCATTATTCAAAGTAGTCGAAAATGTATAATATAAATGTATAATGTGTGTTCTAGAAGAAAGTATTTACAAATCTTGACCTATAAAATGTTTATAGTTCGTTCTCAATGTAGGCTGTGTTAGAAAATAAATTTAATGGCATTTTATTGATTGCAAGATGTATTGACACAAACTATTGCCAGAATGTTTATTTGTTAAGTTTGTCGAACTTAAAATATAGTAGAAGATACATAATTCTCAAATAATATTTCAAATAGTACTTAGGTAATTATGATTACAACAAGCCAACAAGTATGTGCCACCACTTTATAGAAACAGTCGAAACCTCAAGAGTCCATTAAAAAAAAAATTTTTAATGTGTTTAATGAGATTGCGTGACTCTCAACAACGCAATCTCATTAAACACATTAAAATTTTTTTTGACGCGACTGCGTCAAAATATCATGAAGTATTATTCGAGGTATTATTTTATAATTCAATATAGATTAAAAATCTACCTGCGGGCGGAGCGTTTAGAATTATATACCTACCAATCTTTTAATTTAAGTTATTTTATCGGTTCCTAGTTTTTCTTGAAGGAAAGTTGTATTGATTTATTTAAAAACACACATTGCGTTACAGGTTCTTTTACAGTAAGTTTTAATTTAGACATTATCTTGTAAAGTATTGTCGATATAAGTAGTTTCTGATTCATTGTACTTAGCCTGGTAGACAGGCAGAGCTGACATAGACGGAGGTTACACGCTAGGTTTGGCATCAGTTCAGTCCGTGACCTTAGTCACGACTAGATTGACGCCAGACTGACGCCAGACGTAAAATGCATTCGCACTATCAGTCGGCCATCAGTCTATTATCAAAATATTCTAAAATCCATCAGTCTGGTCCATCATTCCAATCTATCCATTCATCAAAGTAGATTAAACGGTCAGTCTGGACTGGACCATGGTTTAACCAGACTGATGGACTGAACTGATGCCAAACCTAGCGTGTAACCTCCGTCATAAATTTCAGACAGAATATAAAAGCAAGAATAAACTATTTCATACGAGATATTAATACATATAGAACATTATACAATATACATTCTGTAAAAGAAGTGCCGGGAATTTATGATTTAAAAAGTATGTGCTAATGATAAAAAAAATATTTCGCAAAGTTACCAGCCGCAGCACTGTCCTTTAGTTACTATGCCTAAATTCTGGTGCCCACATTCATAGAAAGCATCAAACTGGTGATGAGACATGGGTCTCTGAATTTGATACGCACACAAGTCAACAGGCATCAGAATGAAGGACAAAAATGGAGCCGAAACTGAAAAGAAAAATCGCCCAAGTGCGAGTCGAACTCGCGCACCGAGGGTTCCGTATCGCCATGTCATGTTCAGCGCCACTCACGCCATCTATGTATTCGTTAAAATGCTTCACACTCTTTTCGGTAGATGGCGCGCATACACTTTTTAGTTTCTTGTATGAGGACCCCCGTGAATTTTTTACTTTTTCTAATTTTTTATTATTTATTGGTATATCGGCACATAAATAAACACATATTCTGTGAAAATTTCAACGGGCTACCTATTACGGTTCAAGAGATACAGCCCTCGGACAGACAGACAGACAGACAGACGGCGCGCGTAGGCTTAGTAATAGGGTCCCGTACGACGGATACGGAACCAACCACGACAAAGTCGCTCAAAAGTCAAGGTGATGCTCACTGTTTTCTTTGATATTCGCAGTTTTGGCCATCGTAAATTCTTTCAAGAAGGACAAACGGCTAATAAAGAATTCTATTTGAGAAAATCCGTCAAGAACGGCCAGAAATTGTGGATCAACAATTCGTGGATTTTCCAAGACGCTAAATGCATCGTCGCATAGAGTCACCATAGAGTAGATATTGTGACCGAATTTAATACCAAAAACTCGACAAATACCATTGATCAACCACTCACTATTATTCACCATATTTAGCCCCGGAAGACTTCTTATTGTTACAGAAACCCAAAGTACAAAATATACAATAAATGTGATAGTGTGTTCAAAGGTTTTATTTACGGACCTACCAGGTAGATATTTTTTTTATTTTATTTAAACTGACACGGTTGGCTACATCACCTACAACATCCGTGATGTCATCCCATAACACCGGGAGAACTTGGTGCCACGTCAGTGCCACTACACTGCGTGCCGGCTACACTGAACTGGACGGAAAACACAAACTATTTACATAGCCGTCTCGACCGACCTTTCATTCAGTGTGGTGGTATCAACCCGGGCGGGTTAAACCCTACCACCTAGTAATATAAGAAGGGAGTCATATCCCTTAGTCGCCTTTTACGACATACACGGGGAGAGATGCAGTGGGGCTATTCTTTTAAAGTACCGGCCCCACGCGGTACAAAGAGCTGTTACCTGTCTCCCCCTCTCTAACTGCATTACCACAGAGTGCAGCCAGCTCACGTACGACATCTAATTGTGGAGCGCCCTTTCTGATAAGCAAATTGGAATTTGTTGAGCAGTTCGTTTTCGTCAAAGAACTTTGAAATGCGGTCGCACAGGCCAAGCTCGAACACCTTGGAGAACACTGGTATAATTGATATCGGTCTATAGTTTGACATGGCATCTTTTTGCCTTTACCTTTGTAGACCAGTGTAATGTTGACCATTTTGAGAGAATCCGGATATACCCCAGCACGCACGCAGTTATTGAATAAGTCGAGAACTATACCCACAAAGCTGTCAGAAATGATGTGTAGAATGTGTTTGTGGGTATTTTTCTTTATTGACTTAATCCATAACTCAATTTCAGAAGGAGTGAAGTGCGCAAAACGCATTTATTAAATAGCATATGGTACATAGGTGGTAATTGAATAAAATTAATTTAATTATATTATATAATTTCATTAATTAAAATTAATGATCATTCCAATCTAATACGATGTCTCACATATTTAAATTTTCGCTAAATGCATGATACACTCCGACCTATCGCCAAATTAGTTGGGAAGTAATTACCGCTGTCGCGCCATTACCGGCCCAACCCACGCCATTTGATCCGATTCCGCCATTCGGTCGGACGCATCACTCGCATGCCATCGCCTCCGCCCTGCCTCGCTCCGCCGCCGACTGCCGCCCGGTCCGTTCGAAACTGGAATACCGCGCGCGGCTTTCGTTCACATGACATCCAGTCAACGCTTCTGTCCGGCTTTCCCGACCCAGATGATGATTTTCTCTGGGTTTCTGGGAGCTATATCGAGCTTTTCAACCATGTTATTTATTATGCTATCTCGTGTACACAACGCGAGTAGTGTCACACACACAGTTCGAAGTTTTCGTGCGGCCGCCGCGCATTTACCGCACGTTCGCTGCGCGCTCGTGTTCAGAAACGGCGAATGTGGCATTAAATTCCTCGCAACCACGCGGACGCCGCGCGGCCGCGCGTTGTTCACGCGGTCTCGATGCCGCCACTCTACTACGCGACTTTCAAGACAGGCCTCGAGCAACTGTATGAAAGAACCGTGAACCGATGTCGCAGTGGCGTCATCGGTGGTGAGAATGCTACTTTAATTTTAAACCTAGTTGCTAAATAAATAGAGCTTATTTTGCTTTAACAACTGGTCCACAGATATGTGCACGCGGTGGATGTGCGCGGCGGCCGCACGAAATAATTCGTGTCAAATAAACGCGCCCTTAGGGTAATCGACTCAGAGAGGCTGACAGGGATGTTTTTCGTCTGATCAAATCGGACTTCCACAGATGCACCGTCCCGCCCACTGAATTGGAATCAGTGGTCCCCAGTCAGTGTTAGTCACTCAGCGTGTAGGCGTCCACTGCTGGGCATACGCCTCTCCAATTTTCCTCCAGTCCTCCCGGCCTTCAGCGGTACGGAACCACTGCTTTCCACCGACGTGTCGTCGTCCCACCTGGCGGGTGGTCCCACACACCGTTAATACCGCACCGGTCCGCGCGGCGGAACGGAGTATAGGAATGTTTCGCGTCTGACTGAACCGGGGGGCGACTGTCCGAATCCCCCCACAAGCGCGTCTCTCGCACCATTTGCATTTATGATTATTATTTCGCTGCATTATTATTGGCTCCAGCGCGGCGAAGCGACGTCGTCGACGGGAAGCTCCGCGCCGCCGCCGTGCGCGTCGCGTCCGTCTGCCGCACCGCGCCATTCATTTACATAGTGGAAATTCGAGCTCGCAATTTGAGCGAAAAACGACTGGACGGGGTACTGTTACAAACGGCTTCTGAGGATCGAGTGCATGCGACGAAAGTCTTTTAAGTTTTTATGATTGCCTGATACTTAAGACGGCAATGCAGCGTCATACCTAAAAGGCCAGTGACACAGCATATATGCTGTGCCAGTGATGTGCCATTCCAGAACCAGGTTATTGATGAATTGGCAAAGCACCTGTCTGGCCATGCAATAATAAGCACCGTTGACGGTGTAAATTCGGTAGATTTCCCAATAAACGCTGGCGTTCCACAGGGCTCGGTGTTGTCGCCTACATTATTCATGTTATTATTTACTAACGATCTACTGTGCTTAGGTAAAATTCACGGTTATGCAGACAATAGCACCGCTGACAAGGGTTACGCTGGAGACTGGACTGCTAGAGAGGTGCGCATTGATGAAGCTCGACGTCAAACAGTTGAAAGAGTTGACAGTGTTCTCGTTAAGGTGGTGTTCGCGTCCTGGGGCCGCGAGAACCTTGTCGATTTCAACGTCAAAAATAAAGCATGCATGCGCCTTCTCTACCAAGGCCGACCGGTTTCCCTTACAAGCCGTGTTTTAGGGTACGGTCATACCTAACAATGACAAAGTGGACCTCCTAGGCGTGGAATTGACCAAGGATAGTGGTTTTAGGGGTTTCATAGAGTTCAAAGCTACACTTTCCTCTAGGAAATTAGGAGTCCTTTACCGCAGCAGATGGTTCTTCTCACCGGCGCAACTCCTTATGCTCTTATGCTATATAAAGCGCAAGTTCGCCCGGTAAAGGAGCAGTCATCTGTGGGACGGATACCCTCTTTACATATTGGCGTCCTTGGACTCTATCCAGCGCCGCGCCGTCCGTTTAATTGGTGATCCCAAGCTCACGGAAAGACTTCAATCATTGCGCCACAGGCTAACAATCGGTTCTCTTAGCCTATTTTATAGGTACTACCATGGCCGGTGCTCTGATGAATAGGCTTCCCTCATCCCTCCTGCACCCATCCATCTCCGCCACACCCGCCGGACTCGCTCGGAACGTCCATATGTTGTTGACACCCAACTTCTAAAAACACATTGTTTTTGAAGTGAAAAAAACTTCTTTAGCGGCGCTTGGCACTTTTTTTAGATGGTTAAAAAATGTTAAACTCGCGTCAGATCCGCAGCCTGATCGAAAAAGCGTAAGATTCGTTGAAATTATGGATGAAAGTTGATTTTTCTGAGAAATAAACTTTCTGATGTAAAATCATTATAATATTTCTGTAGTGTTATAGTTTTTATGTAATATAAATTGTCATGTTTGTCTATGATAGCGCAATAAATGAATATTATATTTTACCACATAAATTTTAGTACTTTTATACTGATAAATAAAACAATTCGTGCGAAATTATTCCCTAACCATTCCAAAATATTCAAAAATGCACAACGTTGATGTTTAAGTTTTCACTTCTGCCGGCACTCCCGGTCTTCCTGTGAGTGTGTTCCCTACCACCTATAACCTGGAAATCTTCAAAAGGCGTGTCAATAAATTTTAGACGACGACTTTTTTATCCGCCTCATGGCCGGCAA
Source organism: Nematopogon swammerdamellus (assembly GCA_946902875.1). Classification (NCBI taxonomy): domain Eukaryota; kingdom Metazoa; phylum Arthropoda; class Insecta; order Lepidoptera; family Adelidae; genus Nematopogon; species Nematopogon swammerdamellus. The sequence goes on along the minus strand of OX336357.1, from coordinate 5,011,197 downwards.
GGCACCTATCTGAGCGTGGTTTCGTTAGGAATGGTGTTATTGGCTGTGTCTGATCTTCCGTTGAAGTATTGGGCACAGACACCAGCACCGGGATTTATAAAAAAATGCGGTATGCCAAACCATTTGCTACGTACATGGATAAACCATAAACCAATGAAACGTCGGTCTAAACGGCTATGTAAATAGTTTGTGTTTTCTGACCAGTTCAGTGTAGCCGGCACGATCAAAGGGGGAAGCACTGACATGGCACCTAGTTCACCCGGGGTTATGGGCTGATATCACGGAGGTTGTAGGTGATGTAGCCAACCGTGTCAGTTTCCATAAAAAAAGCCTCAGGTGCACTCCGGGAGTGTCGGCAGAAGTGAAAACACCGTAACATTGCTTAAAAAAAAAAAGTTTAAGTTTTAAGTTTAGGATTTATAAAGGTTTAAAAAAAATTAAAAATTAAAAACTAAATTATGAAAAAAAAATATTAAAAAAAAATATAAAAAAAAAATTATAATAAAAAAAATATTTAAAAAAAATTATGAAAAAAAATAATAAAAAAAAAATTCATGTAAAATTTAGTAGAACGGACAGACATGCATTTGTTACGGAACCCTACATTCATTTTGCAGAACTTAGTAGAATGGACAGACATAAACGTGTTACGGAACCCTACTTTTATTATAAAATAACCGTCGGAGGACCTTGGTTGAAAATTGTAAAATTTAGTAGAACGGACAGACATGCATTTGTTACGGAACCCTACATTCATTTTGAAATAAATGTTAAACTTAGTAGAACGGACAGACATGCATTTGTTACAGAACCCTACAATTCATTTTGCAGAACTTAGTAGAATGGACAGATTTAAACGTGTTACGAAACGAAACCCTACAACCGAAACCGGGAGTGCCGGCAGATCCCGTGCCAATCGTAACTTAACCCTTATTGCAATGACTTAAGGTTACATTTTAAATAATAATGTCGCTGTCGCGGTGTTACGAACAGAATTGATCCCGTGCCACTGTAACTTAACCCTTAATGCAATGACTTAAGGTTACATTTCGCTTTTCGAGACTGACGAGGACGCGATGACGCGAGTTTAAATTTTTTTACCCAAGCGCCGTTAAAGAAGTTTTCACTTCAAAAAAAAAACCATGGCTGCGTATACCTATCCAAATTATCCTACGAACGTGGTCAGTCTTTTAAAACATAGCCGGCGAGAATGAAGATTTCAAATTGATAAATGTAAATTATATTAAAGTCCAGTCGCGGTAGGTGCGTTCGTGCTCTTGTGTGTGACCTACTAACTCCAGCGTACGGTACGGTAGAGTAGGCGTTTACATCGCTCAACTAGGTAGGTAACACAGGTACAGGCAATCGCGTCTCGCGGGTGATTGTGCTGTGTGGTCGGTGGTAGAGTAGGCGGGTGACATAGGAAGGAAGGAGTTACTGAGTAGGTAGAGCTGCGTATACGGTGCAGATCTCATACATTACATGACCTTCAGGTAGGTACATTGAAAATGACTTTTAGGGCGTATAATTCAACTTTCAAGTATAAAGAAATATGCCAGATTTGAAAAATTTACAAAACTTGTAAAATAAAAAAAATACAAATTCTTTATTTTCAAATATTTAATTGCATACACGAAACCCATTTTAACTACTCACACTGCAAGATAAAGACGAATCGTAACTTTTTACTTTTTTAAAACAATCAAAAAAACATCCCCAGATATTGAGTTAATCTACAATATAAATATATAAAAGTTTAAAATATATATTTAGAAATATTTTAAAAGTGCCCTTTTTAAACTCCTAAAACGGCTAATTTAAGCGGTTTTTTTCTCAAAAACTCTCATACTTTTTAATTTTTATTTTCACTATCTTGTACCCTCGTCGATCCGCGTCATTTGACATACTAAATATCCACGTAGCCTTAAAACTCACGACACCAGGGCGAATTCGCACTCTCGCTGAATATCGGAGACTATACTGAAGCGATCGAAAAGACATTTTCAATGTCAAAAACTAGGCTTTCCATCTCCATAGCGGATATTATCCAACATAAATCTAGCTAGAAGCAAAAAGACCTAGAATTTGTATTTTCGCCTAAAAGCATAAACTTGCCACACTCTTGTGTGCGATCATCGCACTGAAATGTGAGTTTCTGTTATATTCCATTCCGTTTCCAAAGAGTTTGAGATTTTGTATTACGTCGCTGCGCTCCTGTAATACAAAATCTTTGTCCGTTTCATTAAATTATATTTTTATTCCATTCACCATATTCCTCAGTCAGTGCCATATTCCATTCTTTCCTCACTAATAAATAACTACCTACAAGTAGGCACTCAAATCGACTGACATAGTAGCTCTTGAGTACGCGGTGTGAACGTGTCTCGCTTGTCTACTCTAGCCGCGGAGAGAGGGCAGATGCGCGGGGGAGGGGACGCGACACGGGGGACAATCGTCTGACTGAAGCGACCGTCTCGTCGTCGTCGGAGTTGTCGGCAGATAAAGTTATCGTAGCCTGCCGACAACTTATCGCGACTCCTACACGCTAGCATAGTAAAAGGAGAGTAAAAGGAGGTACTGTTAGGTCTGTTTAAACTATCTATGACGCTAGGGATGTGATGTGACAGTCAGTATACCTCTACACGGTCCGCCCGCCACATCTTCCCAACTGTATTATTCTATAGAACAGGGAGGGAGGTAGGGGACTTTAGAAGTTTGTCAGACGAAAACCGCGGGCAGTGTAGACTGTAGAGGCACGTGTAGGTACGTACGACCGCAAATATGGGATCGAGGAGCGGAGGACTCTGCCTGCCTTAATTCATAATAGCACAAAGCAAGGCGAACAGTGTCAGACAGAGCAGCGATAATACTAGGGCGACATAAAGTGAAGAAGCACGTTATAACCTGTGGTGTATACCGAACGAACGGTACCGGTCGGAAACAGACTAGGTCCGGGCCGGGCGGGATCAAGGCACAAACACTCACGTTACCTCCTCGGGCCGTCCAATTAATTAATCGACTCGACGGAATGAACCAAAAAAATAAAATCGAAAAAACTATTCCTGTAAAAAAAAAGTAGCAGGCTTCACACAAAAGAAACTCATTAATTCTATTGTGAACCTTATGCGTATTAATAGAAGATCTAAAATTGAGGAGCTAGAGTAAAATGTCTTACGACATTACGTCCCGCGCGACCTGTAACGCTGCACGCAAGAGACGCGGCTATAGGTGCGAGTGTGAGCCACTTGTGAGTGCACGCGTGAGCGAGCGAGACGAGGTGAGGTGCACTGCGCAGTGTTCGAGGGAGACGGAGGTATGCCGGCGCGGGACCAGAGACGGTAATTTGGTCCTGTCCTGCCAGCCGCGACGCGCCGCGCGCCGCGCCCCGTCCGCCTGCGGTAGCCGGCTAGCCGGTAGCAGCGATGAGGATGACGACGGAGCGCCTTTATAGTGCGTTCGTCACGTCTTGACTATCCATCCACTTAGGTATTTTATAGACGGAAATTTTTTGCTGTTTTAAAAAAAATTCAGACAAGATGGCCCCGCAGCACTTATTAGATTATCGAAGCATAGGTGAGGTGAAGAAATTGATCATTATCCGACGAGGAGTTTGTTTTTATAAATTTTTTGTGTTTGTCGTGGTATCACTTACTTTAAAAAATAGGAGGTTTTCAATTCTTCGGAACCTTTTTTTTTTAATGTATGTTCAGCTATAATTATTTACTACGTGCAGCGATTTCGATTATTATTTTTTTATTATAAATAGAGTAGCTATAGGGTTGAAATTGAGTTTCTGATGATAAGATCCACAAGAAAATCATCAAACTCCTAAATTTGCATAACCGACCATGTGATGGCAAACATATGATGAATAATTAGCGAATAATTCTATACGACGCCAACAGATTTCGATTATTCGTTTTACTTAAGGGGTTGAAGTCGGTTTTTAATTAACTAAAACGAGTTATATACACAAAACTATGGCTGCGTGCTACATTCTTCAATATTGCTTCGCTGGAGCAGAATTAACAGAAGTAAACAAACCGTCGCGTCGTCGACGCGTCGTCGGTAGCGCGACGCGTTGCTTGTAGCCGCTTGTCGTCAGCGGGAAGTTTGCTACTATCGATTTACAATTCAGATTCAGATAGTCAGCCGTCGTCGTCGCGTGGCTCTGTATAAATTATAAAGTGTCACAGCTACCAAGAGCGGGTATTGCGGCGGAGCGGGCAGACTCGCCCGTCCGGGGTCGGCGCTCAGGCGGGCCGGGCGGCGCGGCGGCGGCGACGACACGACGGGCGCGGCAGCGGCGGGGGTGGCGGGGCGAAGCGGACGGGACGGGCCTCTCTCGGCTATTATTACCGCGCGGCGCCTACAGCGCGCTGCTGGCGGCGGCGGCGGCGGCGCGGCGGAGGCGGCGGCGGCGGCGGCGCGGAGGTGGAGGCGGCGGGCGTGTGGCGCGAGTGGCGCGACGCGGCGGGTGCAGAGCGGCGCGGCGGGTCACCGCTCGCTCGTCCGCCGCGGCCGTCGCCGCGCCGCACCGCCGCGATAAGGGATTTACTGCCTGCGCCGCGCCGCGCCGCCACCACACCCGCCGGGCCGCCCACGCCCGCTCTCGCCCGTCCGCCGCCACTCGGTTAGCCGCAGCCGCTCCCCTCCGCCGCTCCCTCACGTCAGCGGACCTACTCCCCCCCGGGACGCGCGCGCTCGTTTTTCATATCGGCGTCGCTCGGGCGAGGCGAGCGCGGCGCGCGCTGCGGATCTTTTTCATTTCGTCGTAGCGACATAGTACATAGCGAGCAGAGCAAGCGACACAGGCAGGACAGGACACAGCCTGCCTATGCCCGCCTGCAGTTGGGTTGCGTGGGTGGCGGGGTGCGGAGAGCGTATGCGGTTGATTGTGCGCGGTGTCTCGTGTCATAAATATTGTATAGGATCGCGATAAACTTTCCCGCCTCGCGCCGAGCGCCCTGGCGGCTGCGCTACGCGTGCGTGTGAGGGATAGCGCTGAAATTCCTTCACAATTGCCTCGACACGGCACGGAGCTTGTACGTACGAATGATAAATGACAAGGAAAACTCAGTCTGAAGTGTGCTTCATGGACCATGAGCGAGCGATTACACACTGTATAGTATACCTACCACTCGAGTATAGAGTAGAGTCGCATTTCTTATCGCATTTTGCTGAAACATTAAAATTTGAACAATTGCAAATCTACGAGATCGATACCTTTCATGAGCACAAGGACGATTTTTTAAACTTACGCTTCCACGAAGCCTCGATTATTAAGTCGAAAACTTACTTTAGCGGCGGGTGGCCGAGTGGTTTGGGCATCGGCTTCTCATGCGAGAGGTTCTCGGTTCGAATCCGGTCGGCGTGTACGAATGAGTTTTTTCTGACGAAAAAATTTACGTGCATACCTACACCTGCTGCTTCACCGTTCGGAACCGGTGTAAAACTGTAGGTCCCTTCCCTTGCCCCTACTAGGTGGTAGGCTCAAATTGTAGCCGTCTGGGTTGATACCACCGTACTGGATGTAAGATGGCCGCATAGCAGCCTCGGTTGTGTTCTCCTCTAGTCCAGTATAGTCCAGGGAAGACTCCGGTATGGCACCTACCTTCTCGGAGGTATATTGGCTGGTCGGAGCATGCGCTTTGGCCCCTCCGACTCAGCCACCCTTACCGGATCAAATAAAAAAAAACATAATTAAACTTAAAAGCGATTGCGCTAACAGACACTTAAACGCTTAAATCCGCAATTCGATATGCGAAGAAAACACGACTTGCACCAAGGAAAATTACTCGTCTGGTAGCTAAATGCTCCTTACCTCTGAGAGTGCGTTTTTTTTCATCAAATCCTAAATGTCTTATGCTCCGGCAGCATTCTATAACATTCAGTGAGCAATGATTTAGTGTCGTCTCTATCTTTTTTTTCTTCTTTTTTTTTAATTAGGTTTAGCCACACGAATCATTCCGTACATACTATAAAATACGCTCGTTCATACGAGATACAGACCTCGGACAGACGGACGGATAGCCAGACAGACAGACAGACGACGTAGGCTTAGTAATAGGGTCCCGTACGATGGATACGGAACCCTAAAAATAAAGAAAATGAAAAATTAAACAAAAAGCTCTTTAGATACACTTTCGGAGAAAAAATTTAAAAGAATGCAAGGCAGCCAAATGAATACAAATTCGAGAGGTGGGCGAGAATTTTCCTAGGTTCGTTTTATTAGGGTTCCGTATCCGTCGTACGGGACCCTATTACTAAGTTTACGCCGTCTGTCTGTCTGTGTGTCTGTCTGTTGTCCGTCTGTCTGTCCGAGGGATGTATCTCTTGAACCGTAATAGGTAGCCCGTTGAAATTTTCACAGAATATGTGTTATTATGGCCGATATAACAACAAATAATAAAAATAAGAAAAAGTAATAAAATCACGGGGATCCCCATAAAAGAAACTGAAAAGTGTATGCGCGCTATTTACCGAAAAGACTAGGAAGCATTTTAACTAATCCATAGATGGCGTCAGTGGCGCTGACCGTGACATGCCGATACGGAACCCTCGGTGCGCGAGTTCGACTCGCACTTGGCCGGTTTGCTTTTTTCTGTTCTGTGATTCGCGATCTATCAGGCACGCACACACGTCCGGCCACCGGCCCGCAGACGCCCCGGCCACCGCCCCGCAGTGCCCCGCACACGTCGTCGCCCCGGCCACCGCCCCGCACACACGCGCGCCCGCCCGACAACTCGTCGCACTCGCGGCGGCGGCGCGGGGCGGCGGAGGCGGGCGGCGGCGGAGGCGGCGGCGGCGCGCAGACAGCCGCCGTACATATTTAATGGTCTCGTTCGTTCTCTGACCGGCCGCCGACTCCGCCGCGCCGAGGTGCTTTCTCGATCCATTAGTGGCGATCGTCTCGTCAAATTGACAACCTCTAATTTATTGTGTATCGATTATTGCTTGTCGGCGGGGCTGACGCGCCCCGTGTAGGCCAGGCTCAGCCAGCGCACGGGTGAGTGAGGGCTTAACGTAAACTGTAAGGTTTTTAGGGTTTCGTACCTCAAAAGAGGAAAAAACGGAACCCTTATAGGATCACTCTAGTGTCTGTCTGTCCGTCTGTCATAGCTTATTTTCTCCAAATCACGGACGTTAGCGTAAATTAACGAATTTAGAACTGACACGCTTGGCTACATCACCTACATCATCCGTGATGTCAGCCCGTATCACCGGGTGAACTTGGTGCCACGTCAGTGCTTCCCTTCGGTCGTGCCGGCTACACTGAACTGGACGGAAAACACAAACTATTTACATAGCCGTTTCGAACGACCTTTCATTCAGTGCGGTGGTACCAACCCGGGCGGGTTAAACCCTACCACCTAGTAATATAAGAAGGGAGTCATATCCCTTAGTCGCCTTTTACGACATACACGGGGAGAGATGCAGTGGGGTTATTCTTTTAAAGTACCGGCCCCACGGGGTACATTACACGGTACGGTACACGGAGCATCCCCTCCCTCATATCTCCCAAATTACTGAGTTTAAAATTTCGAAACAAATTGGGAATATTGGACCTCTCTTATTTATTAGTTTACAGAAAATCCTAAGTCTTAAAGTTCTCATGGAAAGCGGAACGGTACGGAACCCTTCTTCACGCGAGTTCGACTCGCACTTGGCCGGTTTTTTTAATCTCGATATTCTCGATCGCGCTAACCGAGGCGCCATCAAACATGTCGCGCGTGCCTGAACAACGTGGCCTTGGCCGCTAGCGGTTATCTAATTACATAACGTGATTTTTAGGTTTCCGTATCCCTTACGGAAGCCTATTACTAAGCCTACGCCGTCTGTCCGTCCGTCCGTCCGTCCGTCCGTCTGTCCGTCCGTCCGTCCGTCCGTCCGTCCGTCCGTCCGTCCGTCCGTCTGTCTGTCTGTTCGAGGGCTGTATCCACAGATCAGAGAAGTATTAGGATTTCTGTGGCTGTATCTCTTGAACCGTAATAGTTCAGCGTAGCCGGCACAACCGAAGGGAAGCACTGACGTGGCACCAAGTTCACCCGGTGTTATGGGCTGACATCACGGATGTTGTAGGTGATGTAGCCAACCGTGTCATTTTCCATAAAAAAAATAATAAAAAAAAAATAGGTAGGTAGCCCGTTGAAATTTTCACAGAATATGTGTTATTATGGCGGATATAACAACAATTAATAAAAAATAGAAAAAGAAAAAAATTAAGGGGGGGTTCCCATACTTCCCATAAAAAAACCCTGTTTTTTTTCCTTTGAGGAATTTTTTTGTGGTGCGGAAACCCCGGTGCGCGAGTCCGACTCGCACTTGGCCAGTTTTTTTTTATATTTTCTTACTAATATCTTTGTACAGGGATTGTTCTATTTTACGGAAGGTGATATCAATTAAAGGCCAATCGCGCATCATTTGAAACCTTCAATTGCGTAAAACATAGTCAATCGCAATTGATCGTTTTGGGGACGCTTTGCATACATCAGATCAGGGTTTCTTAACCTGGGGTCCATGTCAGCAGCAAAAATAACATAATAACATGAAAGGGTTTATCCCGCCCGGGCTCGTACCACCGCTCTGAATGTAACGTCGCGCGTCGGTCGAAACTATGTACCTAAATAGTTCGTGCTTTGTTTTCCGTCCAGTTCAGTGTAGCCGGCATGAAATGAAGAGATTTTTTTTATGTAATCCGGTACTGGTGGCTGAGTCGGAGGGGCCAAAGCACATGCTCCGACCAGCCAATATCACCTCCGAGAAGGTAGGTGCCATACCGTAGACTTGCCTGGATTGCTGGCTATATCTGGACTAGAGGAGAACACAACCGAGGCTGCTATGCGGGCAAAAATACTTCCCATACTCCCATAACAATCGTCAAAATTTGTGATCAGACAGATTTGCTCTTCATTAGAATCATAATTATCATTTTTAGGGTTCCGTAGCGAGCGACGACGCTGGCAGGAACCTTATAAAGTCGGACAGGTGTCCGTCCGTCTGTTGACGCGCTATCTAAGGTGATTACTCCGGACCGGAACTTTTATGACGAGACGTAAGTTTAACTTTCTCCACACAAAATCGTCTGTCGGCATTTGTGTTTTCTAGCCCCCTAAACCTTATCCGATTTTTACAATTTTTTTTTCCAATCTGCGTTTCTGCCTTTGTCGTTTTAGTTCAGATCACGAGTGTTGCAAGTGATGTATTTTCCAAACCGTGTCAATTATCATATTTATATTTATATTACATTTATATTATAGCGCAACGAAAATAAGCGAAGTAACTGGCATCCGATCTGCCCGGCCGGCGGCGTAGCTACATGGCAGCGGTTCAACTATTCCAATACGGCAGTACAAATAATCCTCTCTGGCCCAGCTTCCGAAATTCATCCGAGCTTTCTGTCACAGTTCAACCTCGAGTTGTACGTGACTGAACATTTTAACAACTCGCTTGCAGTGCTACCGCGCCCGCCGCGCCTCGCCGCGCCGCCTTCGCGCGCCTCGCCTCCGCCGCGGGAAATTTATGCGCTACCTTGTATAGCGAGTATTGTGTAGTCGACGCGCCCGCTGCGCGCCGCCGCCGCGCCTCCGCCGCCGGCTGAGTGGTGTGCGCCGCGTCGTCGCCTACCGCCGCCGCGCCGCCGCCGACCGCCGCCGCGCCGCCGCCGACCGCCGCCGCCGCGCCGCCTCCGCCTCCGCTCCGCCGCCCGCCGTCGCCGCCGCCGCCGCGCCCCGGTGCGGACTAGATTACACGCGGGCGGCTGCCACAAGGCTGCCGCCGCCTCCGCCGCCGCCCGCGCCGCCCGCCACCTCACACAACCAACCCGACCCACACACATACGACTACCTATATGCGGAGTGAAAAAGCGGCGCGGTGTGCCGGCACACACACACGCGCGCGCTCGGCGGGCGGGCGCGCGGCGCGGCGTCTTTAGGACACACAGATACAGAGACGAACCGGACACACAGACGCGGTCGGTCCCCGGGCTCACACAAGCGCGCGCGTGGTCGATTGCATGACACGCGCGCCGCTCACAGACAGTGCGTTGCACGCGCCGCTCCGCCGCCGGAGCGGAGTGATGCGACACTATCGTACTGTTTTGTGCTGCGCTAAACTTACGCTACAATATTAGCGCTTCATATGCGAAACAATATTTTATAGTTAAGAATGCAATCTCCGACGACGACAATGCGACAGTCGCTCGCACTAACACATGGCACAAGTTCAAGAAAATATATCTGTCTCACTCAACTCTATGATAGAGCTGAACGTTTCGCAATTGTGAGGGACGAAAATTGTCCGGGTTTCAGTATGAAATCCGGGGATTTACTTATTTTTAACCGACTTCATTCTTTTCTTTTACGGAGTGTGTGAAGAGGGACGACATCAAGTACGTCGGCGGAAAGCAGTGGTTCCGTACTGCTGAAGGCCGGGAGGGCTAGAGGAAATTTGGGAGGCGTATGTCCAGCAGTGGAAGCTCACACGCTGACTGACTGACTTACTTACTTTTATCGTAGTTTAATGATTAGAGATGGCGGCCCTGAGAGTGGAGGTGCCGCCGATTCAGAGGTGTGCAGTATCGACGGCAATGCTCGGATCGAAAGACGGAGCTGTGGTTTGATTTCTCTCGTCCGCAGACTACACAGGAACCAATGACACCGATGGAGTCGAGTACCTCGCTAACCGGTAACTAATATCAAAGCTGAGCTGGATTTAACCCTGGGGGAGTCTGCTCCATCGTTTACGACAGTAAAATATTGGGTGGCAGAGTTCAAACGGGGTCGTACGATCTGCCAAGACGAATATCGCAGTGGTCGACCAAATGAAATGACCACGCCAGAAATGGCGAAAAATACCCATAAAACCCATAAAATTGTATTGGATGACCGTCGATTGAAAGTCCGCGAGTTAGCAGATATGGTAGGCATTTCAAAAAGGGCTGTACATCGTATATTGACTGAAAATTTGGACATGAGCAAGCTGTGCGCAAGATGGGTGCCGCGTTTACTCACAATGGAACAAAAACAACTTCGTGACGATGTTTCAGTCGACATAATCACGATGGCCAAAATCAAGGAGTTAAAATTCGAATTGCTTCCTCACGCACCATATTCGCCAGATTTGGCCCCCTCGGATTATTTTCTCTTTCCAAACTTGAAAAAATGGCTCGGGGGTAAAAGATTTACAAACAATGAAGAGGTAGAGTCGGCAGTTGATGGCTACTTTGAGGAGCTCGACGGTTCTCACTATAAACATGGTATCGAAGCTATTGAACATCGCTGGGAAAAGTGTATCGAGCTAAAAGGATACTACGTTGAGAAATAAAGGTAGTTTTTCCAAAATTTGTTTCGTTTTCTTTGTTAGGCCGGGTACTTCTGGGACCACCACATATATATTTTTATCCTATAATCTTTTAAGGCGAATGGATGAGCGCATGAATACAGAAAATGGAGGCACTTTGCTGCAACTGGTGCAAGTACTTTCTTAAAACGAATTTTGAGCGTGCATGTAAAATGTAAATGTTTAAAATAAAATAAATATTCGTAGCGCTGATTAGCGCTTCATGATATTTGAAAGCACTACGTGGCGGCGGCAGCGGGACGCGATAAGGTGATTGAGATTCGGTGTCACGACACGACTCGACGCCCGCACCGCCGCGCCGCCGCCGCCTGTGCCGCCGCGCCGCCGCGCCGCCGCCGCCGCCTGTGCCGCCGCGCCGCCGCCCATTATTGTTATTCTGCCGACCGTAGAGACCAATACGCAGAAAAGGCATTTATAAATTTTATCTGGTTGTCACGCACGTTCAATCGCCGTATTCTTTATTCATCATCACATCATCCCTAGACAGTACACTGCATTAATTAACAGCGGATAGACGATACGTAAGTAATCAAGGTGTCACAGGCAGTTCATCCAATGCACGTTCCTACAGCAAACTGGCGTCAATCCAGGGAAGTCTCTGGTATGGCACCTACGTTCTCGGAGGTGATATTGGCTGGTCGGAGCATGTGCTTTGGCCCCTTCGACTCAGCCATCCATACCGTATTAAGTACATAATAAAAAAAACTCTTGATTTGTTTCCTTTTTTTTCTCCTCTCACGATTTTTTTGTTGTTGTCGTGTTGGTAAACTCTTTATAAGAAGAAATCAATATATTTAGTTGCAAGGAGATATCCCGTCGTCGCTTCGAGGAAAAAAAACCGGCCAAGTGCGAGTCGAACTCGCGCACCGAGGGTTCCGTTATCGCCATGTCATGGTCAGTGCCAGTCACGCCATCTATGTAGTTAAAATGCTTCATACTCTTTTCGGTAGATGGCGCGCATACACTTTTTAGTTGCTTGTATGGGGACCCCGTGAATTTTTTACTTTTTCTTATTTTTATTGTTATATCGGCCCATAATAACACATATTCTGTGAAAATTTCAACGGGCTACCTATTACGGTTCAAGAGATACAGTCCTCGGGCAGACGGACAGGCAGACAGACGGCGTAGGCTTAGTAATAGGGTCCCGTACGACGGATACGGAAAAATAAATGAGATGTGGTCTCATACAAAATTCAGTCACACCGAAAATATGTTACCAATTACCATAGATATTATGTTTTATGCCAAACTAGCTGTGCCCGCGGCTCCGTCCGCTCTCATATTTGACTTCTCTGCTAACCTCATACGCCATTTAGCGTGATAGTAAGTAGCCTATAGTTGATGGGAAGAATCAAGCTATCCGTAGAATTTTTTTTTATTCAAATCGGTTCAGTGGTTCTCGTGTTATAAGCGGACAGAGATACATACATACATAGAGAAAGCAGACGTTGGATTTTATTAAAGGTAAGGAAGGATTAATTACCATTTTAATTACATACAAAACTGATGGAGTCTTGGAAGCGCCTTCTAGATACTGTATCTCCCTGCTCCCGAGACGAACTTATTATTATTACAGGCGTGACTCTTCTTTATTATAATGAGTGTTTCGCCGATTTTATTATTAAACTCGCCGCTTAAGAGGCGGTAAGATTAAAGATTGCCATAGAAACGGGAAGCACTCTGTCGCGTTTGAGATGGATCGAGAAAAATTTAAACGAGAGCCCTTTCCAACATCGCCTGCTTAGATTTGTAAAAAAACAGTTTTTTTTCTGGCATGAAAAAAAAAACGTTGAAAAAAAAACATGAAAAAATACAGTTTTTTTTCTAAAGTACGTTTTTTTTTCAAGAGTACGAAAATAAAAATATCATGAGGTGGTTACCGTGAAAAAAAAACATTTTGTTTTTTTTTCAAGTTACATCACTACGCCTGCTACGGAACCTTAAAAAACAGCTGTCGAACACATTCGTAGTTTCTGCAGTTGCTGTAAAAAATCAGTTTAATTAAATTTACTTACTATAGTGCATACTTTTTTTTTATGGAATTTTTATTTTTTTTATGTAGCCAACCGTGTCACGGTTGGCTACATCACCTACAACGTCCGTGATGTCAGCCCTTAACACCGGGTGAACTAGGTGCCATGTCAGTGCTTCCCCCTTGATCTTATTTTCATTATTTGTTGTTATATCCGCCATATAATAAATAACACATATTCTGTGAAATTTTCAACCGGCTACCTTACCTATCACGGTTCCAAATATACAGCAGTAGGACAGACAGACAGACGGGCGGCGTAGGCTCAGTAATAGGCTTCCGTAAGGGATACGGAAACTTAAAAAAGAAACGTTCATTTCTCTCTACCGCCCGAGTCATATGTCACGTCACGAGATAGTACCTACTTGTGTTCGCCAACGTACGTATATGTACTAGCTACCGCATATCACCGCATCACACACCCACCCACATCACATAGCGCCAGCGGCGCTGCAGCATTTCTATTCTGTGGCTGCAGTACCAATGAGTACATACATACTGTATAGGCAGTATGCAGCAGCTCTACCTACTAGCTAGCCTACCTAGACATCATACGAATGCACTGTATGAATAGAATGTGATGATAAGTTCAAAAGTATAGGAGAGGCATCCCTCCCGCCCGCGCCGCGTGCCCCCGCGCCATGGATGTCCGGTTTATCCATGCCGCGCGCGCGCCTGCCCGCATCCGCATCCGGTTCGCATTAAATTGAAATAGGTAGAATGAAACATTTTATTGTTTGATTTTTTTAAATCTATTTGCTGTATATGTAGTTAGACGCTTAGTTTCTTGAAAATTTTCTACGCAATTGCTCATATATACCACATATATGTTTGATTGTGTGTGTAAATCGGATGACTCGTTCTCGAGTTATGAAGAACAGTCAGGGGGCATTAATTGAATTTAAAAATAAGAAAGTTCAGGATGATGTAAAATGGACATATTATACCCAACCCAACGTTGTGTGTGAGTAAGCATACGTGCTCTGCGCTGCGCTGCGCCGCGCACCGCCGCGCTCGCTGGTTCGGATGGCGCGTCCGTCCGGTCGAGAGGCCGACACGGCGAGCGAACGGGGCGCGGCGAGCGGCCGTGCCGGCTGCGGCCGCGCCGGGGCCGAGCGAGCGACGGTCGGCGGCGCGGGCGGGACGACGCACGGGACGGGCGGGTCGCGCACGCCGAGCCAGGACGGGGCCGCCGCCTCCGCCGCCTCCGCCGCGTCCGCCGCTGCCGCCGCCGTCGCGCCCGCCACGTCCGACCGCCTCCGCCGATTGCCGCGCGCCGTCGAGTGCGGAGGCCACCCGCTGTCACGCAATACAACAATGTATAATGTTTGGTCCGAATACGCTGGAAAAGCACAAAGCAACACGCTTCTGTATGATCCAACCAATCCAACATCCAACTCATTCGCGCGCGAATTAATCAGTGCATCCAGCCAGTCAGTGCCAGATGTACAATAGTTGTAAGTCATCCATCATACATAACTCATAATTATAAGCCACGTCTCCTGCGCATTTTTTTTTCGAAACATTAAACAAGAAACATTACACAAAAACATTTATTTTCATACAAATGTCTATGGCCACGCCCCAATGTTTTTGTGTAATGTTTCGAAAAAAACATTCGCAGGAGACGCGGCTATAGATAGACCCTCTGCAAGTCCCACCGTATAAGGACTTTGGTTGGGTGGGACTCGGGACTCCCACGCAACCAAAGCACATGAATAGAGAAGCGAACCCTTCTTTACTCGGTGACCAAAGTCCCAATAATAATTGTAAGGCCAAAAGTTTTGTCACAATTTTACACTTAAAGCAATTTAAGTACTATAAGATATTATAAGGTAATTTGCGTTCATGATATTCAACCGGCTCGACCGGTAGTGCGTGTTGTGTTGTCCCGCGTATCACTTAGCTCGAGGGTGTTTGTGTCGCTGATGCGTCAAAACGCGCCCCGCCAGTCATTTTTTCCACATTTTTAACCCCTTTCAGTTTGTTTCACACTATTAGATAGAGTTACTATTATCCTTCCCTTACTTCCTCTTGCTGAAATGGTCTATTGCCCGGTTCGTACGAAATAATATATCAACGGGATCCATACGAAAGAGCGCAATGCAGGCTCGGTGCGGACGGGCCGTGCGAGCAGCGCCGCGCCGCGCCGCCGCCGCCGCCGCCGGAGCAGTAGTGGTGGGACGCGCGTCATTTGTCACGCCGCCACCCGCTGTCCCAATGGCGCGGGGCGACGGCGCGGCGGAGCGGAGCGGAGCGGCGCGTGTGGGGCGAACAGGGTGGACCGACGACGGAGGCGCGGGGCGGAGGGGTGCGCGGTGGAACTTGTTCACGCGTGATAAATCTACCGGCAACTTGACACCGCGGCTTCTGCCAGCGATCTCTATTCCACTACACGACCGACGCGACGTACAGCGGCGAATGCCCTATACGGGTGCGTGTCCTAAGTTATTGATGCGGGTCGTAGAGCTCCGCGGGGTGGTTGCTTGGATTTCCACGTTAATGAGAAATCATTAAGGATTTGGAGTCGCGCCTGTAGTAAATTATCGGATGTTTTGTACGGTACTATTAGATAACGTTGATTGTAGGGATTGTGGTCCGCACCGGCAATTTATTCATTTACGAAATTAAGATTGTAAACCTTGTACCTACTTAGATAGCTGAAGCGTGAGGCCCTCTCGGTCAGCTGAAAAGTTTGATAGTTTTTAGGGTTCCGTAACCAAATGGCAAGAACGGAACCCTTATAATTTTGTCCTGTTCGTCTGTCCGTCCGTCCGTATGTCACAACGATTTTACTCGGACACTATTGGCACTATGTAGATGAAATTTGGAAGGAAGCTGTGTTCTGTGAACAGCTATACAATGCCGTTGTGAAATTAGGAAAAAATATGGGTGGCACACCATGCATGTAACTGAGACTTACAGAGCTGCGTAAGTAGGAGAAAGCTGGAAGCTGTGTTCTGAGAACCGCTATACAATGCCGTTGTGAAATTAGGAAAAAATATGGGTGGCACACCATGCATGTAAATGGAGCTTACAGAGCTGCGTAAGTAGATAGTAAATGTACGAGTACACTGCCCACGCTACCAACGAAATTACTTCAAAATATCTAAACTCTGAGCATTTATATTGGCTTGTTTTTGCTTACAATCCGAAGCTCCGTTTCTCTATAGCTACGCCACAGAATAAAAAATTATTTAATTATTTAAAAATTATTTATTCGCAGACCTAACTATTCTTTCTCACGCGCATGACCTCACCTTGGCAGATCTAAGCGCGTCAAGTAAATTCAATTACCCCTACAAGAATCAAACAGAAGAGTGTAATAATAATAATATTCATTTCATACGTGCAGTCGGCTCGTACAAATTACTGTATGACGAGTGAGACGAGGCGGCCAGGCCGCCCCCTCTTGTCGAGCGTCACGTCGGGGAAAAATGACGCCTCCACTGCCGCCGCGCGCGAGGTTTTACCGTCGCGTCGCGCGCCACTGCCGCCATCGCGCCGCCGCCGCGCCGCTGCCGCCGCCGCCGCCGCCAACGCCCCGCGCCGTTCGCCGTGCCGGCAGGGGGGGGGGGGGGGGGGGGGGGGGGGGAACGACGCTTCTGTCATAGCTTCTGTGTAATATTAAATTACAAGATGCGGTACCTCGCTCGCTTCGCTAGTCGCTGCGGGGGAACTAGCGCCTCGCTCGAGGGATGGCGAAACAGCAGTCGGGGCGGAATGAGTATCTCTGTACCTACCTACCTACCTACTACTTAGTAAGTACGTACATATACCTACTATTTAGTAAGTACGTACACCTATCGTATGTACGAACAAGTAGATGTTACAACTTTAATATCACATACTTTCATATCCCGTCATCGTTTCATGTGATAATTATATCTCCTTTCCTTTATGCATTTTCTCTATACACAGAGGCAGTAACACATAACGAAATCAATGTGTTTCTTATTTCTTTCTAACTGAATACTTTAATTTATTAATTTAATCGATTTCTAATGCATGGCGATATAAAAACGTACCTTATAAATATGTATGCTATTTCTATACTATGAATGAATTGAACTAAACGTAGCACAAACAAATTCAGTCATCACATCACGCGACATACATAGGTACTACGCCCGCACTTCCGCAGTCGCTCGTAGGTATACGTAGGTATTCAAATAGAGATTAAAATTCAACGCTATTCAGAACAGATTTTTTCGCTCGTCCCTGCCGGTAATGACGCAAACCGGCGGCGGCGGCGGCGGCGGTGAGGCGTCGCGACGCCCTAACGCCTAACCGCCGCCGCCGCCCGCGCCCTGCTAACGACGCTGCTCGTCGCGCCCTGCTCATTATCTACGCGCCACTTCTCTCTCCCGGGGCGGCGGCGGAGGAGCGCGCGCGGCGGCGCGAGGGAGGTGGCGGCACTCCCCCGAACTCCCCCGTTTCGGCGCCGCCTCCCACGAGCCCGTCGGCGCCGAATTTCTACGGCTTTGCCGCGCCCTGATTGATTGATTTCGTCGGATCTGGCGGCGATTTTTAAGTGTACCGTAATCTCTTGGCGTTCTAGTGCCGATGCTATTTTGTTAGCGTTTCCCTGATTGATAGCCGGGGACGCGGCGCGCAATTTGGCCGAATTATTTTTTGTCGGATTAATTTGATCGAGTGCCGGCCTGTCGGTCTCATTGATCACCTCGCGAGTTTGGTAGTTTTGTGATTAATTGCTTACTAGAGTTTCTACGCACTATTTAGCATGCCGCGCTGCTGCGCTGGGATGGCGTGGCGTGGCATATGTCTGTCTACCGGCCCTGTTGGCCACTTACCCACAAACTCATAAGTACCTATATTCTGTGCAATTTACAATTTACAGAGGGCTAATGCGCTGAGTGTCTTGGGAATTTTCCCGGGATCGGTCGGTATTGATGAGATTTTTTATTTATCAACCTGATTTACAGATCTCATTCATATCATTGGTCCGGGGTTGTTAATTTTTCTTTATATTTAAATAATTGGTAGTTTGCATTAAATAAAATATGTGTAATACCTTGAACCATTTACACATGTTGTGGAAGGAAGGACGCCAAAATAGCCATTAACATTTATTTGCGAATTCTGGTAACACAGTCTGGAGTCTGGACTCTGGAAGGCATTTTAAATGCTCTATGGTCCCTCGACTATTATATATTAGACCCTTACAACTTCGAAATTCGAATACAACTCTCGAGGCTAAATTCGTATTAATTTGTATCCATCTCTGTAAAACAGTGCGAGTGCCGACATCAGTGCCGGGCGGCGGGACTAACTGAGCGTCGTGCGTTACAGCGCCACTCGACACGCGTCACGCGAAATCTCAATTCACTCTACCCCCGGTCATGGATTGAATTATTCAGTAAATAGGTATTTCATCGGTATAAACGTTAACACTTTACAGTCAATATTGTATAATATAATAATTAATACTACCAATAATCAATATAAAAAAAAATTGTTGTCTGTAAAGTCGGTTTACGGACGACAGTTATACGTGATGACGTCATAAAGTATATAAAGTGCGAAGTCAGATACAAAATCAGTTCATAATACTTTATCGTGCTTAGAAGTTTAATTCTTAAATCGCCAATGTGAGTACTTTAAAAACTAATAATATTAAGAAGAAAAGCTGTCAGACTGACAGGGGGTAAAATTTTCTTCTGAAAATTTGAAAAAATTAAAATTTTATAAAACCGGTTACCCGACAGCCTCGGCAGTGGATTACCGGCGACACCGCGCGTCCCAGTCTACACGCCTCGCCCTCCTCGCGGTGTGGCCGGATCCAGTGACAATACCTGCTGCTTCTTTCGCAACCAGCGCACCCAATCCACCACGGTTCGCTGATCCATCGCCCGCGGCTGCCGGTGAGGATGACGAACCAGGGACACGCCCCGCCACACCAGCTACGACGGGACGAAGTCCGCCGCCACCGGTTAGCTTGGGGCTATCGCGGCCCTGTGTCCCGCTTGCAGCCTCCGCTACCGGTGCAGCGCCGTGCGCAACAGCGACGCACGCAAGAGGGCCAACAAAGATAGAAGAGCTGAGTGACGTCGCCCCGCAGTCCGACGGATACGGAGCTCTCCGGGATGGGAGTGGTGGTGGCCTACGTGTCTAGTACCACCACCTATCGCTCGTAGCTTGTCTCGCGTCGTCCCGGAGAGCGCCGGAGCCACGGCCTGCACCCACCGGCGTGCTTGGAGGCCTGCCTCCCGCCGCCGGCGGATATTTACCGTTTTTATTTAGATTTTTATTAATTTTGTGTATTTTTATAAGTTTTTGTAGAATATAAAATATGTAAAATTAATTTAAGTACATGATAAAAATGTGAAAATAAAGATTAATTATCAATATAATTTTGTGTATTTTTATAAGTTTTTGTAGAATATAAAATATGTAAAATTAATTTAACTACATGAAAATATAAAAACTCAGAGCAGCGCGGAAATTTACTTAGCGGCCCCCGACCCCTTTAAGTAAGTAAACGGAAATTATATTTGACATTTTAAGGGTCGGGATTTTTTAAATTTGCAATTTAACTTTTTATATACAAAACAGAAATTACCCGCACTACCCATCTACCATACTCACAATCCCAGGCATGACTGGCAGATAATGCCTTTAGGCATAACGCCATCTACATATTATCAAAGCGCATACTACAACGTTACAACACTTACCTAACTGCGAAGCTGAAGTATTTCATTTCCTATTGACGCTAGATGTCACTCCATGAAATCTTCAACTACTGTTGAGCAAATTCGCTTCGATAGGTACATGATCGATTAGCCCGGGTGGTTAAGACGTCTGGTCGGTGATGGTGGCAGGGACCGCGGGTTCGAGGCTCGCAAAAGACGGACAAATATATTTTGTATTTCCTACTATTATATTATATATGCCTCTCTATCGCTTGTTACGCGCTCTCGCTTGCACACATAGGTTCAGATGGAACGTGACACTTCTTCGTGCGTGCAGCCGGTGTTCCTACTATTAATATCATTGTTTTTCAGTACAACTGAGATATCATCTGCAAACATTACCATCTCTATATCGTCTGTTATACAGCTCGAGATGTCGTTAACATATATTAGAAACAATAATGGTCCCAGGATAGAACCCTGCGGCACACCCATTGTGATTGATTCTACATTCGATTTTAAGCCATTGACGTCACATATTTGAGCTCTATTTTCTAAATATGATTGAAATATACGCAATTCATTGTCTCTTATGCCATAATGTTCCAGCTTCATTAATAATATTTCGTGATTTACACAGTCAAAGGCTTTGGATAGGTCACAAAAAATGCCATAAGTATGCTGAGAGTTGTCTAGAGAAGTTAATATTGATTTTACCATAGAAGCTATAGCATCACCCGTTGAGAGTCCTTTCCGAAATCCAAATTGTTTACAATTTAAAAGTTCATTATCTGTAAGGAATTTAATTAGCCGTTTTTCCAAATTTTTTTCAAAAATCTTACTGAAAATTGGCAATATAGAAACAGGACGATAGTTCTCAACATTGTTATGGCATGTTATGGTATAACTTTGGCTACTTTTAATGAATCTGGGAATATGCCATTTTCTAGACAGTCATTTACAATATCTGTTAGCGGGCCGATGACACTTGTTACAGATTTCAATAATACAGGTGATAGACTCCACAGGTCTAGGGAACGTTTAGATTTCAGGTCCTTTATTACTCTCTCAGTCTCTAGGTATGTGACAGCTGTAGAACGTAAAAAAAAAAAAAATTGGTTGTCTGTAAAGTCGGTTTACGGACGATAGTTTTACGTGATGACGTGGAATAATCGTTTTTCTATTTCCAGTAGAAAGATTAATCATCTTGTGACTGGTCATCAAAACTTCTGTTTTCTGATCTTGACAGTTTTACTTCTTAAGACGTTTCCATGGTAACTTTGAATATCAACGTGACACGCTTTCGTGCGTGCAGCCGGTGCTCATCAATTTATAAGACGTGACGTCATCACGTCAAAAAAGTTATTGAGGAAAAACCGGAGGAAGGTCGAAATTTTTTTAGTTTTCCTCCCGGACCCCCCCTCTCACTCTCGAGTTCCAAAACTTGAGAAAATGTTGATTACCCATCCCTGAACAACATCCTAAAGTTTCATTAACTTCCGACCTTTTTCCGCGTAACCCCAATTTTTACAACCTGTCGACCGGACTAAAGTAGATACCTACAGACAAGTCAATTATATTTCATTACAGAATTACTGCTTTCCAATCCAATATTAGCGAATACAGAACATTTCTACACCTTATACAATATTATGCATCACTCAAGTATCAAACGAGTTGTCGAGCGGCGCGCCACACTCCGCGCTCCGCCTCGTTTTCAACAGATCGTCTAATATCTCCTCCGATATTATGTGCGCCTGGTACATAAAGTCGGTAGCGGCGTCGTCGTCGTCGTCGGCGTCGCCACGCGCGGCGGGTGTCGGTCGGCTACGACGGCTATCGCTCGCTCGGCACGCCTTCCGCGCCGCCCCGCTCCGCGCCGCGCTCGCCTTGATAAGCGCGGCAGAGTGTAATCATCACACGAACTACCTCCACACTTTTATGTAGCCCTGGTACATTGGTGATCCACCGGAGCAACGCTGCCACTTGCGCCGCCGACTCGGTCACCTCAAATGGACACATTTTGAGCGATTTCAGTCTTCGATTTCAGTCATCGCAGTATTGTATGATGTTAATATGATTGTATGAAGAATCATGATGACCATTCACGACGTTTTACGTTTTCTAGGCACGCTCTAAAAAAAACATGAAATAAATTATTTCAGCGAGCGTGTGTCTGTGATGCAGTATGCATGCAGCAATTAAAACCTAGAAAATTTCTTTTTATCCAACTTCCTCTGCTCGAATAACTGCTATTGGGCAAGTCCGACTGCACCGCTGAACCGCTGGCGGCCGCGGCGCCGGCGGCGCGGACCGTGAGAGCAAATTATAATACGCTGACAATACCTTGCTGTGACTTATCTAAACCTAAGCGGTAATGTAGCTATCTAAAAAGTCCACATTACTTATAGCTACGCTAAACTTCCCCCAGCTTTGCCATGCGCAGCGTGACATAAACGAAGGCATTTAAACTTGCGTTAGTACAAGGTCTCCGCGAACCTTTCCCCACAAACCGCGCTATCATTCAGCGCGGGGACCGCTACAAACTTATTTATGTGAACCCTCGCCTCACCAGCAGCGCGCCGCACCGCCGGAGGCGGCGTAGGCGGCGGCCGCGGCGCCGCCCGCCGCCGCGCCTCCGGCGCGGTGGCCCGACGACGAACGGGCGCCCTTATTAACGGCAGTCCTCCACTCTCGTGTTCGCGCCGCGTCCCCCACCGTTGCCCCCGTCGTGTCGCGTCGCGTCGCTAGTCCCCCAGTGGGCCGCCGCGCCGGGCACGCTGCCCTCACCCTCAACGTCACCTATTTCCCTGTGGCGCGGGCCTCCCGTCCGACCCCCGTTCGCGCGGTAATTGAGACGGCGCGGGGGCGGCGCGGCGCCGCCGCGCCGCCGCCTCCGCCACCGCTGCGAGGACGGGGCTGCGCCCGACGCGGTCGTCAGCCGATGCCGATAAACGGGCAATTAGGCGAAGAACTACCTACAGATTGGGTAATGGGGAGGCATTGTCGCGTTTTTAGGGCTGTGAAGGTTCGCCCACGGCGCGCGGCTTTAAAGTGTGGCGTCTAATATCGAGACGGCTTTAAAGTGTGGCGTCATTCAGACCGATACAAAAGATGTCCACATTTTTATTATGAGCATGAAATCCACCACCTACTCCCGTGATGTCACGGTTCTGACACAGATAACGAATATAGATAGTTCCGTTCTGTTTGCCCAAGCAGCATTCACATTACGTTTCAGGTGACCACATCACAAACACACATGAAGCGCGGACACGACTGACTCGTGAGCGCGGAGCACTGTTCAGTACACTGACAGCTAAATAAGCCATATCACAAGCTATCAATGAACTAGAATCTACGTAATCAAAATCATACTTATGACAACGCCTCTCCAGGGCCAAAACATATAGTATACATGTGTGCGTGCATAATATGAAGGAAAGGTACTCCTCCCACACCGCTCGCTCACGTACACAGATATGCCCTGACTCGCGTGTGGGTAGAAACGGGAAACCGCGGCCAGAGTGCTTGCTTAGATATAGTATGTTATTTTTAACACAATGAAAACTTAGTATGTAAGTTATATTAAAAAAAAGCTCTATAAGGTTTCTTACCCGGTTCTTCATTATAGATTGCATACTGAATACATACGCACATGTCTCAATGAAATTATATATATTTATTTATTCATTATATTCTATATATTTAGTAATTTATATTTATTAACACATGTATGGCTTGTATTTAACTAGCATGTACTTATTTTTTTTTATTTTTTTTTTTTTATGGAAACTTGACACGGTTGGCTACATCACCTACAACATCCGTGATGTCAGCCCATAACACCGGGTGAACTAGGTGCCATGTCAGTGCTTCCCTTCATTTCGCGCCGGCTACACTGAACTGGACGGAAAACACGAACTATTTACATAGCCGTTTCGACCGACGTTTCGCTCAGTGCGGTGGTACCAACCCGGCCGGGATAAACCCTACCACCTAGTGAGGTAAGAAGGGAAGGGACCTACAGTTTAACGTGGAATCCGAACCACGGTCAGCCTCCAACAGTCGGGCGGTCATCCATCCAATAACTGACCGCACCATTAAGCTGCCGAGGCTGACGATCCCTTAGTCGACGGGGAGAGATGCAGTGGGGCTATTCTTTTTAAGTACCGACCCCACACGGTACAATTCAATATATGAAGTATTCCTTATTATTATTTTATCTTCAATTCTCACGCTCAACTCTTTTGCTACTACCTACTTACATTCCACTATATTATCGAATCTCAACATCCGAAGTTTGACTGTAAGAAATCTCTGTAAGGGATAAGTCCGCCTTTGCACCTTATGTAAATTTTCGAATGTACTTGTTACTGTTTAATGTTTACTGGAGCAATAAAGCATTTTCTATCTATTTCTATCTATCACCTTTCTTTCTGTTCGTGTTATCTGTATCTGTATCTGTAGTGGGCCCAAAGTTAGGTGAGGGGGGAAGGCTTACTGGGACCCTTGTCTGTAACACCAGTGACGATCCGGTACGCGTGGGTTGCTTTAAATAATTTTTGTATTTGTAAACATCACAGCATACCGGGGACCCCGAGAATGTTTAGGGACTGCAGTGAATTGCGATTTCGTGACAAAGACAGTGACACTCGCGAACGAACACCGTTTACACGCATTCTCGCACTCACACTTTTTAAGGTTTCGTACCAAAATGGAAAAAAATGATCCCTTATGGCGAGGCTTCGTTGTCCGTCTGTCCGTCCGCCCGGTTAGTACTAGAAAATTGAAACATTGTATGAAAATAGATTTTATACATGTAATTCACATCGCACCATGGGGACATGGTGCGATGAGGCTAATGCCTGGTTGACACGATGCGAGTTCACGCACGAGAAATGCTTCTCGAACGCATTCACGCACCGTGTAGACAGTTCTCGCAAGCTCGCATGCGTGCACGAACGCAGCGTCGTCGTTAGCGCGCGAACGAGTTCATGCATGTTTATTAGTTGGCGTTCGAGAGGAGCGTCTCGCACGAAGTTTGTTGGTGCAAAAAAGTTTTCTTAGTGGTTTTTGGTTGTTTACGGCACCATGACAAAGTGGACTGATGTGCAAATGATTGAGTTATCTTTATATAATATACTTATCCATTTCCTTATCCACATAGATCTCAGATGACTACCTTCTTATATTACTAGGTGGTAGGGTTTAACCCGCCCGGTTTGGTACCACCGCACTGAATGAAAGGTCAGTCGAAACGGCTACCTATGTAAATAGTTTGTATTTTCCGTCCAGTTCAGTGTAGCCGACACGACCGAAGGGAAGCACTGACATGGCACCTAGTTCACCAATGTGTTATGGGCTGACATCACGGATGTTGTAGGTGATGTAGCCAACCGTGTCAGTTTCTATAAAAAAAAGATCTTTTCTGTTTTTTCTTCTTTATTTTGTTTCTTATCAAACGCCGTGTTATAATAAACGCTAAAATTGTACCAATACACGCCAAACCTTCGTCTACAGACTCCATTTTTGCAACTGTCAAAACAGAGAAACACAGACGAGCTCGAACGAGATGTGGAATAGTGTAAACAGTTCCACGAACGCTTCACGAATGCGAGTTTTCTCGTTCGAGAAGGCGGCATGCTTCTCGTGCGTGAAACCTCGCATCGTGTCAACGTACCATTAGTGTCTCGTAAAGGACATCGGGTCGGCCATGCGCGCTGTTTCTGGTGAAAACGCTCTATAGAATACCTGCGGCAACGCATCAGCATGGCCGTCCAACGAGGTAACGCCGCCTCCGTCCTTCTCACCATGCCCCCTTCGTGCTCAGGGCTTGAGGAGGATTTATTATATTCTTAGTTTGTTTTGTTTTATTTAGGTATATTTTTTATATTGTATTAGTCAGTTTATTCTTATAAGTAGTTTAGTTTAGTATTAATTTAATTTCTAGTTTTAATGTTATTATGTTTATTTGTTCTTTACAATTTGAATAAATACTTATTAATAAAACAAAATTCACTAGCTGTGCCTGCGGCGCCGCCCGCTCTCATATTTGACTTCTCTGTTAACCTCATATCATAAGCCATTTAGCGTGATAATAAGTAGCCTATAGTTGATGGGAAGAATCAAGCTATTCGTAGATTTTTTTTATTAAATCCGGTTCAGTGGTTCTCGAGTTATAAGCGGACAGGCAGACAGACAGAAAGCAGACGTTGGATTTTATTAAAGATAAGGAAAGCATATTGAAGTAAGATTCTGTGTACATATTCTTATTTGGTTTGTAATCCATGTATGGATGACAGGCGACGGGTGGCTGAGTGGTCTGGGCGTCTCGTCGGCCTCTCTTGAGAAAGGTCCGAAGTTCGAATTCAACCGGCATGTACCCATGAGGTTTTTCTGATTTGCTGCTGCCACTGCTCCATAGTTCGGATTCCATGTAAAAATGTAGGTCCACCGGTTTGTCTGGAGGAAATTACCTAAGGCAATAATCACGTCCTTTCCACAAATTAAGTGGCATGAATTGTATTATTATTTTATACGTTCATTTACACACTTTTTCGTACATTAATATTATACACAATTATTTACATGATATTGCTATATACAAAATTAATATCAATATATCATCAATACTAATAATAAATAAAAATATGTAAGGGATGGTCACGGACTAAGTTACTTTGTTTTATGAGATACCTACTGCGTTTGTAGTAGACTCTGTGTATGATACTAAAACTAAATTGATGATTTTTAGAAATATTTTCTGTATGATGCATGTATGTTCCTCCATAACTCTGAAAACGATCGTTCGAACTCACTCACTCACTCACTCACTTACTTACTTACTTACTTCAGTTTAATACGACTTTCACGCAAGCGAAGCCGCCGGCAAAAGCTAACCTAAAATAAAGTCTCGAAGAAATCCCCGTCTGGTACGAGTACGTATGTAGAGTACGCAATGTAGGTAGGTTCGCTCTCGTAGGAGCGCGCGCTTGTGCCTCTTCTGTGCGAGCTCGTGAAATCACCTGAGACCGCAGAATTTTACGAGAACCTTGCCGGCGGCGGCGGCGGAGCGGAGGCGGTCCGGGGGCGGCGCGGGGGAGGCGCGGGGGAGGCGCGGGGGCGGCGCGGTCGGTATCTAGTGAGGCACACTTGCTGTGAACTGTCGACTTCCATGTTGACAGAAAGAGGATTCATACGGCAAAACAACGAAAACTTTTATATTTTTTAAAACTTCAAACAAAAATTTTGTTCTCGTACATAATTATGAATTTTATTTTTAAACTAGATAATATGTTTTTTTTTTTTATGGAAACTGACACGGTTGGCTACATCACCTACAACGTCCGTGATGTCAGCCCATAGCACCGGGTGAACTAGGTGCCATGTCAGTGCTTCCCCCTTTGATCGTGCCGGCTACACTGAACTGGTCGGAAAACACAAACTATTTACATAGCCGTTTAAACCGACGTTTCATTCAGTGCGGTGGTACCAACCCGGGCGGGTTAAACCCTACCACCGAGTAAGATTAGGAGGGAAGGGACCTACAGTTTTACGAGGAATCCGAACCTCGGTCAGCCTCCAACGGTCAGCGGTCACCCACCCAAGTACTGACCGCACCCAGCGTTGCTTAACATTCAATAGCGACAGTTGACTGTCTGCACCACTGAGCTATCGAGGCTGACAAGACTAAACTAAATAATATGTACTAAACACTGAAGCAGTCTTTTTAAATTGACAGTATTTTTTCATGGTGAAAAAAATTTCTGAATGTGACTCTATTTTAATTTCTTATGTCGAGCTAGCTCCATACTGAATAATAAAATTATTTTGGAATAAAATTTTCGTCATTGTATAGGGAATTTAATTTTCTAAACACTAAAGCAGCA
This sequence comes from Nematopogon swammerdamellus, assembly GCA_946902875.1. Classification (NCBI taxonomy): domain Eukaryota; kingdom Metazoa; phylum Arthropoda; class Insecta; order Lepidoptera; family Adelidae; genus Nematopogon; species Nematopogon swammerdamellus. The sequence goes on along the minus strand of OX336357.1, from coordinate 4,983,253 downwards.
TTATTTGAAAAAAAAATCCTAATAATTTTTAAACAAACAAAAACTAAAAAAATCACCATATAAACGCGCGCACTGCGCTCGATTGCTCAGTGCCGCTTTACCATATGAATACATTGTATTTTTTATGGAAACCTGACAAGGTTGGCCACATCACCTACAACAACCGTGATTTAAGCCAATAACACCCTATAACACATTGAACTAGGTGCTGTGTCAGTTCTTCTCTTTGGTCGTGCCGGCTACAATGAACATACATACATACATACATAACACACGCTGTATCCCGACAATCAGGGTAAGCAGAGTAATCGGTGTTGTGCTATAAGGACTCTGGTAAATTACAGCACAACACCGACCACCACGTTTAGCACAGTATACGGACAAGACAACTATCAAGCAGCAAGTATAAGGCACGAAGAGCCCACCTACTACATGACTAGGTGGAAGGACTGCGCCAAGGTGAGAAGTGGCTACCCTGTCGCCCTTTATGACTAGGTGGAAGGACTGCGCCAAGGTGAGAAGTGGCTACCCTGTCGCCCTTTAGCGCAGTATCTTGTCCTTATTCGCCTCTTACGACATGCACGGGGAGAGATGCAGTGGGGCTATTCTTTTTAAGTACCGGCCCCACACGGTACACGGACAATGAACTGGACGAAAAAAAAAATTTACATATCCGCTTTGACCGACCTTTAATTCAGTGCGGCGTTACCAACACCGCACCGGCGGCGGCGGTGGCCAAAATGCCTTAAAAAGACGATTGCCAATAAAATAAAATAATAGGGATGTAACGATACCGATACCGATATATCGGCCAGGCCGATATATCGGTATCGCCGATACATATAAGCCGATATCAAACTATTCGAAAAGCGCACGAAACAACGCGCGCGCGACATTGCCGCTCCGTCGCAGAGGTTAAGCAGACTATTTCATGTGGAAGCTTGTACCAGACATTTATAACTTATAACTCTATTTGTCAAAAAAAAACTCTTTGTCATTTGTTTTTTAATATTACTATTTGTAATGATACTTAATTACTTTCTTAATTAACACTTTGATTGCTTGATAATAACTCATTCATGTTAAATATTTAAAATAATAAATATTTTCTTTGAATTTTGATTGACATTTTTATTTACTTTATTTTTTACACTTTCCATCCCAAGGTTGAGTCTCTGTTAAATATAGGTAAGTATTATGCATAATAAAGACATACAAACACCCGAGGTATATACTTCATTATTTATTTCATTATTTGATTTATTACCTACTAAACCATCAATATCGGTAGCGGTATCGGTATCGCCGATTATTTACTACAAAAATCGGTATCTGTATCGTATCGGCAAATTCATGTATCGTTACATCCCTTTAAAATAATAATAACCCCAGGGCGGGTTAAATCCTACCTACCACGTAGTAAGGTGAGAAGGGAAGGGCCTACAGTTTTAAGTGCCGTACCACGGCCAGCCTCAATGATCGAAAGGTCACCCATCCAAGTTCTGACCGTGCCCCCGCGGTAGATCAATCGCACCACTGAGCTACCATGGCCGACAATCCTATAGGTATAAAAAATAATTTTTTTTTTCAAGAAATATAGAAAACCGATATAGTTAGGTAGTCATTAGTCATTACCATCATCATTAGCCCGTATTGGTCCACTGCTGCTGGATACAGGCCTACCCCAATCAAGACCACACGCCCTCTTCCGCTCTTCTCATCCATCCACTCTCCCGACTATCCTTTTAGGTCTGTCCACCTACTCCACCTAGCGTTGACCTATCTGTGTGGACGTTTGGTTGGGATAAATACATTGTAGCGGCTGTGGTAGCGGGCTGTGCTAACTAGGGCATATGATTTTTTTTTATTTTTATGTCAACTGACGCGGTTGGCTGTCAGCCCATAACACCGGTTGAACTAGGTGCCATGTCAGTGCTTCCCTTCATTTCGCTCCGGCTACACTGAACTGGACGGAAAACGCCAATTATTTACATAGCCGTTTCGCTCAGTGCGATGGTACCAACCCGGCTGGGATAAACCCTACCACCTAGTAAGGTAAGAAGGGAAGGGTGATGCTTCATGCATGATCGTTGTAGCGATCTGATCTGACACTGTACCTATGTACTCTACTACACTCACCTCACTACTGTTGTCTGTGAGAGCAGCTAGTCACTCTACCGGAGTAGAGTCGTAGAGTTAGCTCCGTGTCGTTGCGTTGCGGGTAGGGTCGCCATCTCCATGTTGGTAAAAATAGGACAAGAAAATCTAAAACCCCTGACATTTTGGACAAAAACCCGGACACAAAATAAAAATGTAATAATTTTTCTATTAAAGCGGCCATTAATATCCGTTCGGCGTTAGCATTGTGGCCGGGAATACAGAAAGCGAATTTTGCAATTTTCAGCAGTTCCATATACAACTCCTCACTGGGACACTGTTGTATATATTTACGCCAGAGTTCGTGAAAATTTATCCGAGCCGAGACCCGAGAAACGGACATTTGACGCGGTATTTATAAACCTTTTTTAAAGGACGATTAAAAACCCGTCCGGACTTCCCCGGACACCCCAAAAACCCTGACCCTGTCCGTGGAAACCCGGACGGATGGCAACCCTAGTTGCGGGCGGCGCGCCGCGGAGGAGTCACGCGCTCGTCCCATAGTCCCGTCGTCGTCGTTGCGCGTTGCCCGGACCGTGTCGTGTCCCCCCTTCCGCCCGCGCGCCCCCGTGTCGGTCTACCGTTGTCGTCGTCAGGCTGGCTAGGGTTGGCAAATTATCGAAATATCGAGGAACTTGCAACTTTGCTTAAAACTAAAATACTTTGCGAAACGTGGTGGTCGGTGTTGTGCTGTAATTTAACAGAGTTATTGCAGCACAGCATCGATTACTCTGCTTACCCCGATTGTCGGGATTCAGCATGTGTGATATGCATGTATGTATTGGAACTTTCGACAACAAAAGAAAAGCTGAAATGAAATGAAAAAAAACTTGATTGTACACAATTGTATAAATGGGTTGTATAGGCGAGTTTAATGCCTTGCGGCATTCTTTACGAACTAACCTTTAGGATGTGGAAAACACGTAGGGGCGGACAATGCAGTACTAAAGAGGGAACAGTAGTATGAAATATAAATACATACACACATATGCAAATTATACAAAGATACATACAACCAATATACCTACATTCTTACATTTTTACTATACATATATGTATATACATATAATATGTACATAATTACATATAAATCTCAGAAAGGACAAAGGATTTACTTGCGAAAAAATTATTATTGACATTGCGAAGAATCTAACAAGACATGTTACTGAAATTGGAACTAAAATATTGACTGAAATAATTCAGTATGTTTTTTATGGAAACTGACACGGTTTGCTACATCATCTACTACATCCGTGATGTCAGCACATAATACCTTGGTGAACTAGATGCCATGTTGGTGCTTCTCTTCGGTCGTCTATTTGATAAGTCCGCCTCCGCGGGCTTTTTAGTTCTCTATATATTTTTGTGCATTTATTTTTTTCTTTTTTTTATCGTAAGCGCGACATGTAGCGCCGAGCCACCCATAAGTTGTCTAGCGACGTCCATAGACATTCATTCGGTCGCATGCGGGGGCTGCGAATGCCATGCCGGCCTGACAGGTGCCCTTTCACGCCTCTCTTGAAGGACCGGAGACACAGATTACTTAATAGTTACTTCGTACGTAACGTAACAGATAAATCTCTCCATAGAAAAAGTTCCATACATACGGCTTTAATAGCCTACTGCTACACGTCGCCAATCGCTGCGTGCGAAAATGTACCTAAACGATCGAGTGTAAAGTAATTATTGCTTTGCAGCTGCGCGCAGTTGCGTGGGCGCGCGTGTAGGTATGTTTCGTGCGGCTGCCGAATTTCCACTGAATTAGGCTCGCCGGCGCGGCGGCCCGTCGTCGGGCGGTAGGTAGTTAGCGCGCGCAAGTACATAGAGTGCGTGAGGCCTGACCGTGACTGTAATTGGGGGGGGGGGAGGGGGGGGAATATGTGGCAGGGAGAGCGTTCCGAGTTTTTTATATGCAATAAATATTTTCTATTCTATTCTAATCTTTCGAAGGAAGGCCAGTTGGTAACCCTAGGCCCGCCGCGCCGCCACTTTAGTGTCGGGTCGCCGGTCGCCCTGCCGCCGCCGCCGCCCCGCCGCCCACCATCGCGTCTCGCCTCCGTCGCCTCCGCCGCTCCCCCTCGCCGATGGAATTAAATCGCACGCACGACACTTCCGCCTTCCCCCCGCAGACGTCGCCCCCGGGCAGGCGAGGCGCGGCGGGTGGCACAGGACACCCCCCCACCCCCCTACTGAGTACTCCTTCCGTCACCTCGTTTACTTATGGACGTTAGTTGGGGCACCTCATGGATGTGGTCCTAGGTGCCTCCTGGCTCAAACGTCGGTTAGCAAGAATGTACCCAGTGTAACATTTTAAGTTTAGTAATTTCTTACTAAACTTTACGAAGGAACAACTAACTAAACAGTTCAGTTGTTTCTTCCTAAGAACTTTACGAAGGAACAACTAACTAAACAGTTCAGTTGTTTCTTCCTAAGAACTTTACGAAGGAACAACTAACTAAACAGTTCAGTTGTTTCTTCCTAAGAACTTTACGAAGGAACAACTAACTAAACAGTTCAGTTGTTTCTTTCTAAGAACTTTACGAAGGAACAACTAACTAAACAGTTCAGTTGTTTCTTCCTAAGAACTTTACGAAGGAACAACTAACTAAACAGTTCAGTTGTTTCTTCCGAAGAACTTTACGAAGGAACAACTAACTAAACAGTTCAGTTGTTTCTTTCTAAGATGTTACTACAATTTAAGAGGGAACAACTAACTAAACAGTTCAGTTGTTTCTTCCTAAGATGTTACTAAACTTTACGAAGGCACCACTAACTAAACAGTTCAGTTGTTTCCTCCTAAGATGTTACTAAACTTTACGAAGGCACCACTAACTAAACAGTTCAGTTGTTTGTTTCTTAGATCTTACTAAAATTTACGAGGGAACAACTAACTAAACAGTTCAGTTCTTTCTTTCTAAGATGTTACTAAAATTTACGAGGGAACAACTAAACAGTTCAGTTGTTTCTTTCTAAGATGTTACTACAATTTAAGAGGGAACATCTAACTAAACAGTTCCGTTGTTTCTTCCTAAGAAATTTACTAAACTAGTACTTGAGGAAAAATAAATAGAGCCGCGATATCTAGCTTTCGATCACTTAGTTTCTAAACCACAGAATAAAGTATCGCCAGGCAATTTTCCGTATCATTAAATGAAGTTTTTGAACGCTAACTCAATTTCGAGAATTGAAATATATAAGTTCCGAGAAGAGACTAAAGTTTGAAATTGTTAGCATACGTAGTCACCATACACCTCCTTGTCACCATATAAGTTTTGAGATACGCAACAAGTAAACAATATATACTTACAATTTAAATATATTTTTTCAAAACACTCTCCATCATTCTCTACACAAATTTGCATCCGCCTAAACCAGTCCTGGAAACATTTATTTCAGTTTTTCTCCGACAGGTCAGAAATGGCTGATTCGTGGGCAGCCCGCTTCTTCGGTACTTGAAAAAAACTTGCCTTTGAACTTATATTTTATGGTGGGGAATAAAAAGAAATCACAAGGAGCTAAGTCGGAGCTGTAAGGTGGGTGAGGTAGGGTTTCAATACCAGATTCTTGAATAAACGCCTTTGTTCTGAGGGAACGCGTTGCCGTGGTGCAGCATCAATTCCGGATTCCGCTCTTTGGTCGTCTCTCCTGCACAGCTTTGAAAACTTTTGGCAATGCGACTGTAGTGTACCATTCTGAGTTAACTGACCTACAATTCTCTAGCATTGTTGTTGCAAGATGTCCACTCCGTGAAAAAAAAATTGGCCACTATTTTGTTAGCCAATATTCCGCGGTCTTTGCAATTCTGTTGGCAACTGGCCATCTGGAAACACCCATACCGATAATGCTTCTTGCTTTTCGGATCATACTGACATATTCATGTTTCGTCGCCATCAATGATGGAGAAACGCATCTACATCTCCTATTTTCAAAACGTAACGCATCTCACGGCACCCATTTTTTTTTTATTTTTTTTTATGGAAACTGACACGGTTGGCTACATCACCTACAACATCCGTGATGTCAGCCCATAACACGGGGTGAACTTGGTGCCAAGTCAGCCTTCCCTTCGGTCGTGCCGGCTACATTGAACTGGACGGAAAACACAAACTATTTACATAGCCGTTTCGACCAACCTTTCATTCAGTGCGGTGGTACCAACCCGGGCGGGTTGAACCCTACCACCTAGTAATATAAGAAGGGAGTCATATCCTTAGTCGCCTTTTACGACATACACGGGGAGAGATGCAGTGGGGCTATTATTTTAAAGTACCGGCCCCACACGGTACAAACCCATCCACACAGGCTTCTATTTCCGCTTCGGGGAGCGAACGAGGCAACCAATGACAACAAAGCTTCCTCATTCCAAGATGTTCATGTAATATGGTGTGAACACCATGTGAACACTAACCGAACTGGTGTATAAGATTTTCTCTATGTCCCTGTATGTAATTCGTGGGTCTTCTCGTACCAGCATTTCAGTGGTCCACACACTTTCTGCAGTGACTGCTGTTGGCGGGCGTCCATTTCTGTCATCATATTCAAGGCTAGTTTCCCCCCTTTTAAATTCGTTAAACTATCAAAAATGGTTGCCCGAGAAGGAACAGACTCACCTAAAGCTTATTTTAAACGTTCTAAGCTTAAAACTTCAAATAAACCACATTTAAAGTCGTAAAATTGGTAGGTAGCAAGCAAATGTTCACGTTTCAGCTCCATCGTAGCCACTTACTGACTCGTGATCGTAGCAGACGAAAAAGCGGTAAATGATGTGATGGATGACAGAATAATACCCTAAAATGCATTGTTTTTTAATTGCTGTAAATGGCCTTTTGTGTTCGATTTTCAAATAAATTTGCCATTTAAAAATATATGACAAAGATGCGTTCCATTTTCAAATATCGAACATCTCAAAACTTATACAGGGTGTATCAGGATAGGTTTTCGAAACTTCAGGGTTCGAAAGGGGCCCATATTTGAAGACGAAAAGTTCTGAAACTTTTTCCCAGATTCGATCATTTCACAGTACTTTTTGGTGAAAATCTATTCTTCAAGATTTGGTGGATGGTTAACGTCCGCCTTTATTAAATACTAAATAAATTCTAACTCATGAATAAAAATGGGTAGGTTGCATACTTACATAACTAGTACAATTGAACTACGTGTAGGTAAATTCCATAAACTGAAAGTTCAATGACCTCAAAAGAAAAAGAGGACTGAATTAGTTCACTGCACTCTCCAGTCTCACTGTCCATCGAGTTTTTATTACAATTTCCAACTTTTGTATGACAAAAAAACAACAGAATTTCGATTTGAGTGATAATGATTTTTTTCTTCTAATAATGAGTACTTTCTATTCCTGAAGTTTCTCAAACCTATCCTGATACACCCTGTATAGTGACCTACGTATTCATTTTGTCCATTTGTATATTATACATAGTTTTGATATATATTATTTTATACAAAGAGTTTGGAGCGCAGCGACGTAATACAAACTCTTTGGTTTTATTTAATACATATACATTTTTAGGGTTCCGTATCCATACGTATCAATACAAATAACTCTCAATAATTGAGACGCCTTTTGAAGATTCCCAGGTTATAGGTGCATAATAGGTAACACACCGGAAGACCATTCCATATTTTCGCCGTATGGCACAGGAACGATTTCGTAAACCGAAGCATTGTCGTAACCGTAATATCAAATTTCTTTGTAGACGGTATTTCTCTCTACCCAAAGTGGTACAGTACTATATTTACCCACATAGATGGACAAAGGTCAAACCGACCGCGGCCCGAACCTTTGTATTCCCATCCGTAGTGTTAGCGATCCCGAATCCCGATGTCGTGTCCTGCCCGGGGGCCCGGTTTATTGGAGGCAATTTCGCCCCCAAGTGGGCAGTTCGCTCCGGTCGGGGGGCGTTCGGCCGAGAGGGCACCGTGACCGCTTCATGCCCGCCTGGTGTTTACGGGTCCCGTCAGCGTGCTGACGATTACCCCGTACCGCTTGTTCTGGGCCAAACAGAAGGCCAATTTAGTAGAAGGAAACCGAGAACTTCCCTTCCCTTCTTACCTTACTAGGTGGGTAGGGTTAACCCGCCCGGGTTGGTACCACTGCACTGAATGAAAGGTCGGTTGCAACGGTTATGTAAATAGTTCGTGTTTTCCGTCCAGTTCAGCGTTGCGGGCATGACCGAAGGGAAGCACTGACATGGCACCTAGTTCACCAAAGTGTTATTGGCTGACATCACGGATGTGTAGTCAACCGTCAGTTTCAATAACAAAAAGATATCTGATAGCACTTGATGCGCACGTGATTATGTTGGTAGGTACTTGTAGGTAAGTAGTAGGTAAGTGCTTGTAGGTATGTAGGTAAGTGCTTACAAATAGTTAAGTTGTGTGTTAATTATTTTTATACTAAAACTCTTACAAATTTATCATGTGGGATCGAGGTCAAACGGGAGTTTGGTTCAATATTGAAAATATCATTAAATCTAAACTAGCCTTGGTTGAAGAGAGATTTTGAAAAAAAAATCATGCTCACAATGCTTTTTTGTTTGTTTTTTGTTTTTTATGTAATCCGGTTTGGGTGGCTAAGTCGGAGGGGCCAAAGCACATGCTCCGACCAGCCAATATCACCTCCGAGAAGGTAGGTGGCATACCGGAGACTTCCCTGGATTGCTGGCTATACTGGACTAGAGGAGAACACAACCGAGGCTGCTATGCGGCCATCTTACATCCAGTACGGTGGTACCAACCCAGTGTAGGCACAATTTGAGCCTACCACCTAGTAAGGGGCAAGGGAAGGGACCTACAGTTTTACACCGGTTCCGAACGGTGAAGCAGCAGGTGTAGGTATGCACTTAATTTTTTTCGTCAGCTCATTGGTACACGCCGACCGGATTTGAACCTCGGACCTCTCGCATGAGCGGCGAACCACTCGGCCACCCGCCGCCGCTTAAAATAATGCAGTAAATATCTTTTGGCCTGTTTTCACAGTTCCCAGTTTGCGCGTTGTTGTTAGTGGCCTTGAACGATAAAAAAGGTATGGACGCCGGACTGTTAAAGAACTAGCGTCGCCGAGTTGCGACGAGCGGAGTGTACTTACCGATGATAAGATATTCCACTATTGTGCACACTAAACTTGGTTGTAGTGTTTTTACACGTAAACACAGAGCATGCGGGCATTTTAAATAGGTTTTTGCGAACGCAGCTGATGACAGACTGACGGGCCAGCGCGCGACCGTCCAAAGAAACAAGTATGCTTTTACTTATATCGTGTTACGCTGGCGAGGATAGGGTTCGGGGTCCATACGTTTTTTATCGTTCTAGTTAGGCGATGTCCGAGTACTTTTTCGCGCCGGTCGCCGGCACTGTGGCTCTGTTGATAGCTTCGAGTTTAGCCCGTTTGGCCTCTTCCTTTATATCGTCGACTTCTTTCTTCGCCTTGATCTGTGCGAGGCGTTTTTCCTTTGTTTTTTTTTTAATTCTTCGCGCATAGTCGAAGAGCATACTGGAACCGATTCTCCGTCTTCTTTGGTGACAGTGACTTCGCGCGGCACTTGCGCGCCGTAGCATGCCGTGCGACCGTGCTCGAAGCTCCAACAGTTGTTGCATCGCAGAACTCTGTCTTCTTTGCTTTTGTGCGGTAGGATTTTGACTCGTCCCTGCGAGATATAGGTAACTTTCTGCCGATTCGCGAGCCGCCCTCTCAAGTTGCTCGAAACAGATGTCTCCGTCGAAGATTAACAGATTGGCCGGCACGTCGGTGCTTCTGCCCAGTTCGATGACTTTTTTCGGTCTGTAGCCCCAGCATCGTTCGGCTTCCGTTTTCGTCCTCGTCGAAGTCGGCCGCCTTGACGACCGCAAGAGTGGTGTGTTTCTGCTCGTGTCTCGGCACCGGAGCGACGAAGTGTGTAACACTGTCGAGAGCCGTCAGAGCTGCGATGATCTCTCTCCATTTTTCCGAGTTCGGGGCGAGTATGGAATAGCAGCCTGTTTTCGCGTTTCTCACTCGTAGTGCGGCTTTGGCGTTATCGGCGAGTTTCCTCACCGCTGACAATTTTTCCTTGTCTTTTGCCAGTTGCGGATCGTTTAGTTCGATCGGCGGTATCGTACGGTTGGGATTGGGATTGAGATGCGGCGGTATGAGTTGGATCTCTTGTTTCTTGGGAGGTTGTTGCGTTTCTTCGTCGCTGCTGGTCACGGCGAGTGGAGCGAGCTTGCGTTTGGCGGGCGCGATTCTTCTTTTGTTCAGGGGAATGTCCTCAGTTTCGCCGTAAGTGTCGGCTAGTGCTTGATATCTGTTGTTGGTCACGATCTTCGGGAGCGGCGGGTACTCTAGTTGTGATGTCCCGTTATCGGGCAAGGTCGGCGGTGACGAGCGCGGCAGTGACAGCTGCTGTTGATGTAGCGGCAGAGTCAACTGGAGCGAGATCGGCGGCGGTGTGACTTGCGTCGCTGCGAATGTGTCAGGCCGTGCTATGATACCCCTTGTGTCGCAAGGGAACTCTTGGTCGTCTTCGACGTCGTCGTCTACGAACATTTGGATTTCGGTGTCGGATGACTCCGACTTTGCTCGGAGGATTTCTTTGTAGGAAACGAAAAACATATTCTCGCATCGTATGATTTCGTCGTAGATTCGTCTTTCGAGTGCCCTGACCGGTACCACCCGGTACCGCGGCGGTTACTATGTAATATGTGTATTCGTCCACACTTATTCTTTCCTCTCTTGACTATTTTGTACATACATACTTTCACAGTAGTTTATGCGAACTATTGGCTTTTTAATTTTTATGTACCATGCCACGTCTGGGTTCGCCCCGACGACGACGCGCCGCGCGCCGCCGCCGCCGCCACCGCCGCGCGCCGGTGGTGGTGGAAACTCCGTTTATTTTTCTGTTAATTTTAGATTTTAAGTGTAATGTAAATATGTAAAATTAATATAAGAAAAACGTGTAAATAAATGAATAAAATATTAATATGCATCCTACCGGTAGTAAGTCCTGCCGTCCGTAGTGGTACCAATTCGGGCGGGTTAAATCCTTCTACAATCTAATTCGGTAAGAAAGGAAGGAAAGGGAGCTACAGTTTTATCTGGAATCCGAACCATGGTCAGCTTCGGCGGTCGAGCGGCCACCCATTCAAGTTCTGATCTCGCCCGGTTGTGCTTGATTTCACCATGGACTTCGAATCAATGGCACCGCGCCGCCGAGCTCTCGGCGCTGGCTATGCAGCGAGCAAAAGCGTATATATACTATCGTAGAATATATGTGAATATATATCTTTCCCGTCCCGTGTGCCCGCGGGGGTAATTGGGGTGCGAGAGCGCAGGGGAGAGTGTGCTCGCCTCGATCGAGTTGGCGGCGGGCGGCGGCGGGGCGGCGGGCGGCGGCGGGGCGGCGGCACTCGCCTGGAGGACGGAAATGAGCGGCGCGGACGCGGCGATTACGTCACGATGCTTCCGGCGGCGCGCGTCCCACCCAACTCCGCCGCCGCCACCGCCGCCGCCACCGCACCGCCCCGCCTACGCCTCCGCGCCACTGCCGGTTGCTGTCGGTCGACTTCTTTTTAGCGTTCCGTATCCGGCGTACGGGACCCTATTACTAAGCCTACGCCGTCTGTCTGTCTGTCTGTCTGTCTGTCTGTCTGTCTGTCTGTCTGTCTGTCTGTCTGTCTGTCTGTCTGTCTGTCTGTCTGTCTGTCTGTCTGTCTGTCTGTCTGTCTGTCTGTCTGTCTGTCTGTCTGTCCGTCCGTCCGTCTGTCCGAGGGCTGTATCTCTTGAACCGTAATAGGTAGCCTGTTGAAATTTTCACAAAAAATGTGTTATTATGGCCGATATAACAACAAATAATAAAAATAAGAAAAAGTAAAAAATTCACGGGGGTTCCCATAGAAGAAACCAAAAAGTGTATGCGCGCGCGCCATCTACCGAATAGATCTATGAAGCATGACATTAACTAATATGAAGCATTTCATAACACGCCATCTAGATGGCGTGAGTAGCGCTAGCCGTGACATGGCGATGCGGGACCCTCGGTGCGCGAGTTCGGCTCGCACTTGGCCGGTTTTTTGATATGTAGCTCCACCTATTGTTAACTGTATTTTTTTCTTCTTTTTGTTTTGTATTGTTTTTCTGGGTCAACAGGTTAAATTTCGGGTTACATGAGGTTATAGGTAGGAAAACTTAGGGGAATTGGATAACTGAAATTACGGTCAGCTTTAGTGGAAAAGGAAATCCAATCGCTAGTGTTGGGGCTACCGCAGAAGACCATGTTGAAAGATCACCCAGCGTTCCGTACTCTTACCGCAATGAGTACCCCGGAATTTGTGGGATAGGATAGTTCGACGTATTATACGTAAAATTTGCGGTCGTGTTACTGATATAACCCTGTCTTTTTGAGATACTCTGAATTAGTGTAATAAATTGTAGCAGGCAAAAGTGACTGTCGACGTTGTCGTTAAAATTGTGTAACAATTTTGAAACTCGGCGCCGGACCAGTAAGTTAGGACGAACCAGTGCCGAACCAGCTAGTTGGACGACTCGGTGCCGGACCAGTGAGTTAGGACGACTCAGCGCCGGATCAGTAAGTTAGGAGGACTCAAATACATACAAGTTAGTTAGGACGACTTAGCGCCGGACCAGTTAGTTAGGATAAAAAAAAATCATTAATACTCGTATTATTATTGGTAATTGGTTTACCATGGTTGGAATTCGCAGTCACTTTGGCCGACGTTTCGGACTGGCGCGTGCATCATAAGGGCGAGTGCCTATCTGCGGTCGGGACACTGCCTGTCAAACGCGAGCGGCTGCGAAGATTGTAGTTGCAGTTGTGGGTAGGCACCAATTCTGCTTGTGCTACGTTCCGCACCTCCGCCGAGGAGCAGAATGTACTGACAGTGTCCTCCAGCTGCTGCTGGTGCACACTGCACACTGCCAGACCTGCCGCTCTTCAGGGGGGCGAGCACGGGATTCCATACTGGAGACAGCCTGTAGGAGTCTTCTCTGTTGAAGTCGGCATGCTTCAAGATCTCGATGGACTCACGGATAATGCGTGGAAAGAGACGTTTTTCGGTGGCCAAAATTTTCACCTGATCGAATCTTATCCAGTGCTGCATTCCGAAGTCGACATGCTCAACTATGGCAGAGTTGGTTTTGTCCATGTTCTTGACGGCTCTGATGTGTTCGGAAATCCGTTGTGTGTGTGACGCTGCGATTTGTTTGGCTGATGTAAGATTTCCCACAGCCGCACGGTATTTGGTGGACACCTGGCGACTGTAGAGGATGTAAGGCGTTCTTCGCTGACCGTAGGAGTTGTGCGACCTTCTTCGGAGGTTCTAATGCTATATTTATTCAGTGTCCTCCCTATTCGATCCGTAACTCCTATGATGTATGGAAGGTATGTCTTTCGTCGCTGGGCCTAGAGTGTTGGAGTGGTCCTGGAAGATCTGCCCGCCATGGCTCCAACCTTGTATCCGTTCTGTACCAAAACTATCACGCGCCAGTCCGAAACGTCGGCCAAAGTGACCGCGAATGCCAACCTTCTTAGTAAGCCAATTACAAATCATATTATTATCCATGGACTAAAAGTAGGTAGGTATTTATATTATTAATATTATTTATTAGTCATATTGTATTTTTATATTTTATTTAATTGTATACTTTTAAAAGTTAGCGGAAACGTGTCGCCATTTTCCACTTGGGTCCACTGCTGGACATGCGCCTCTCCAGCCAATATTTCTCCAGCCCGGGAGGGGTAGCCAGTGGTGGGAAGTGGGAAGCCAGCGGCCTTCAACGGTACGGAACCACTGATTGCAATCCGACATAGGTACTTTATTTATGCCGCTCGAAAGACGTGACCGCCTTGTCAAAATATGTAAATTTTCTTTTTGCTTTACGTAAAAAAAAAACGGTAATACACTAAGCGCCAAACTGGGTATGATTATAGTACAGTGCTAACTCTACAGTAGGTTTAACAACAAAAAATAAAAAAAACCGGCCAATTACGTGGTGGTGATACGGAAACCTCGGTGCGCGAGTCCAACTTGCACTTGGTCGGCATCTTGGTCGGTGTTTTACGGCCGACGAAGACAGCGCGGCTTGCGCGATGTGAGCGGAGTGCGGAGTACTGCGGAGTGCGAAGTGCGGAGTGCGGAGTGCGGAGTGCGGAGTGCGGAGTGCGGAGTGCGGAGTACTGCGGTGTAGGACTCCTGTGATGTAGATACCTACTATAGTCCTTCGGCGTTGGCAAGAGAAGAGAAGTTTCTAAACTGTCTTCTGTCTAAAGCGTCTTCGACAGAGTTTGAATGCAATGGAATAAGGGCAAGATGCCGTGCTAAGTGGCGATAGGCTAGCCACCTCTCACCTTGGCACGGTCCTTCCACACTCATGAAGTAGGTAACTTTACTGATTGCCGCTTGATAGTTTATCTTGTCGTAATATTTTGCCAAACGTGGCGGTCGGTGTTGTTTTTTTATTATTTAATCCGGTATGGGTGGCTGAGTCGGAGGGGCCAAAGCACATGCTCTAACCAGCCAATATCACCTCCGAGAAGGTAGGTGCCATACCGGAGACTTCCCTGGATTGTACTGTAATTTAAACGAGCTATCGCAGCACAACACCGAATACTCTACCGATTGTCCGATGTTATAGAAAAGAAAGAAAGATAACATTTATTTATACTAAACAAAACGAAATAGGTATTATAAAAAACCGGCCAAGTGCGAGTCGGCGGTACGTATTATCAGAGTCGGCGCAAGGCGTGGGCGACGTGGGCAACCGCCACGACCGCCCACGGCCTCGCGGCTCGAGGGGCCTCGCGCCTCGAAAGTTCATTCAGTTTTAATTCATGAAAAATATTCAGCTACATCTATTAAAAGAGACCCCGATATGTTTAGACTTAATCAAATGCAAACTAAAGCTTACTATAAAGCCTTTATCCGACACAAGATGGGAAAGCAGGACAGAGGCAGTGAATATTGCAATAATACAGTGCCTGTATTATTGCGATTTGACGATGTTGTTGAATGTATTGAGTATTGGCAAAACTGAGAGGGCCTCGCAAAATTTATCTTGCCCACATCAAACTAAGTTCTTGCCCCGCCACTGCGTATTATACCTACGCGAAAATTTCTGGAGTGTTAATTATTATTATTGAACTGGCTGTTGTAAATGTTTCATTCGTCAATCAGCTTTAAATAAATTCTCACATTGCGCTCACATAGGTACTTCTAGCGTTGCCAGATGTCCCGTTTTTAGCGGGACGTCCCGCTTTTTGGGTAAAACAAGAAGAGTCCCGACCGGGACGGCCTGCGTCCCGTTTGTCTATGAATTCTAGTTACTTCTAACTAAACTAAACTAAACATCGCAGAAAAATTATCGACGCTCGATTTCGCGAGAGCGAGATATGTTGTCTGTATATAATATAATAAATAATAAGGCGTAAGTAAACAATAGCGGTCTCTTTTATTTTTGCTCTGGCGCTAATTTCTGCGTCTCGATCGCTCAGTCAGAGGCAGTTGGTTTGTTTTAGATTGGCTGCCTGTATTGCCCGCAGTCCTTTCCTTTTCTAATATTTAACAACTCCAAGTTGAATTTTATTGATTAAAATTATTATTTAAAAACAAAAAAAGACATAGCTACTTAAGCAAGTTAAATCTTCCGCGAAATATAATGCAAAACTATAAAAAACTGTGATTTTTTGATGTCCCGGCTTTTATTTTGAAATCCCGTTTTTTTCCTCTAATATTTGGGTATGTCCCGCCATGCTGTAAAAAAAAAATGGCAACACTAGGTACTTGACATAGTTGATAGATGAAACGGCGTACTCCCGACCCGACACGTCCGTATTGATTCCGTTACCGCGACAGAAAAATAATATTTTCACGTCTAAAAGATCAACAATGGCGCAACCAACCACGCGAACCGAGCCCCGCGAGATCTGCGGAGAGCGCTGTCCGCCTGTTGGTACAAATTCCCAAACCACATTTTTTTGGGTTCCGTATCCGTCGTACAGTACCCTATTACTAAGCCTACGCCGTCTGTCTGTCTGTCTGTCCGTCCGTCCGTCCGTGTGATGACACGTGGCTTAGGTTCATTTTGTTTATTATGGTTTTATTCCAATTAGTGTAAATTTGTGTAAAAAAAATATTTATAAAATTTTCTTTCTTATTCCAATAGTACGAGTACCACAGAGCATCGAATACCGCGCGCGCCCCGTCCTAGAGACGCCCTGAGCGCGATTTCCCTACAACGCCGTTGAAGCCAGTGGGCGTGGCCTATGAATTACATATGTGTGTTGTGCGTGTGTATTTGTTTTGTGCGTATGCCTAACTTGCTCCTCTTTGTGTGTAGTGTCGATACTAACACACACACACACATACGAAGCGCTAGCAGCTTTGCATGCAGTTATTAGGTTTGAAATATTATTATTACTTTCGCCTCTAGGAGAGGCGCGCGCGGTCGGTATTCGATGCTCTGTGACGAGTACCTGAGACTTATTTTATTTTTTATTAGTATTGATTATTGTTCAATACTTCAACAATGAAACATTGACTTGATTAAAGTTTACTTAAAAAAAATGTACTACAGAAAAGCGAACACGCTTTTTATAAACATCTACAATTCATACTGATGTTACTTACTTTCTTCTTTTGAAATACAAATTTCACGCGAGCACAGCCGTGGGCAAAAGCTATATATATATATAACTATTTTCAGTGCATAAGTAAACTGTACTTAACTGTTTTATTTTTAGGATTTACTTAGTAGGTATCATAAATGATTATTTTCATGTGATTCTGAAATAATAATTTGTCATGTTCATTTATCCACATGGACGAAGTCGCGGGCATCAGCTAGTCTTATATCTTATAAATAAAGTACTATAGTATATTGAGGTAACAGTAGTTTGTTTGTAGTACCCTGCCCAGCTTATTACCTCCCAACTACAGCCTGGGGGTTTCAAAAGGGGCGTGAAAAGACTCCTGTCAGGCCGGCGCGGCGGCATGGCATTCAATTTCAAAATCTCCGCGTATCACAGAATGTCCATGGACATCGTTAGACACCTAATTGTAGGTGAAAATGTAAATGTTAATGTAATTGTAAATGTCTGATTTCTTAAAAAATTTAGTTTTTTTTTATGAAAACTGACACGGTTGGCTACATCACCTACAACATCCGTGATGTCAGCCTATAACACCGGGTGAACTAGGTGCCACGTCAGTGCTTCCCTTCATTTCATGTCGGCTACACTGAACTGGACGAAAAACACGAACTATTTACATAGCCGTTTCTATCGACGTTTCGCTCAGTGCGGTTGTACCAATCCGGCCGGGATAAACTCTACCACCTAGTAAGGTAAGAAGGGAACCTACAGTTTAACGTGGAATCCGAACCACGGTCAGCCTCCAACGGTCGAGCGGTCACCCATCCAAGTACTGACCGCGGTCAGCGTTAAATTGCAACAGTCGACCGACCGCAACACTGAGCCACCGAGGCTGACAAAAAAAAGTAAAAGTAAGATCCATCGTGTAATCTTGAAAACCATGTTGAAAACGCTCAGAACGTCAGTCAGCGTGTAAGCATCCAATGCTGTACATAAGCCTCTCCAATTTTCCTCCAGTCCTCCCGGCCTAAAGCGATACGGAACCACTGCTTTCCGCCGACGTACTTGATGTCGTCGTCCCACCTGGAGGGTGGTCTTCCCACACTCCGTTTTCCTGTCCACGCCCGTTCGTGTTCAATATCGACTACTTTGGTGCGTCGGCGGATTGCCTCGTTACGCACGATTATCACGTAGCGATATTCCCATCATGGCTCGCGCCATTGCTCTCAGCGCAACCTTTGGATAACAGCTGTTCACATACAAACCTGATTTTTTTATGGAAACTGACACGGTTGGCTACATCACCTACAACATCCGTGATAACACCGGGTGAACTTGGTGCCAAGCCAGTGTTTCCCTTCGGTAGTTCGGTCGTGCCGGCTACACTGAACTGAAAACACAAACTATTTACATAGCCGTTTCGACCGACCTTTCGGTGGTACCAACCCGGACGGGTTAAACCCTACCACCTAGAAATATAAGAAGGTAGACATATCCCTTAGTCGCCTTATACACGACATGGAAAATCTGTAATGGGCGAAGATAGTTAGGTAAGTTAATGTGCTGTAGATTTTCGGAATAAAAAAAAAATAAAAAAAAAAACAGTGACCATCAGAGGCGCGACGCTCACGTGGAAGATAATTTTGTCACGTACCAGAGCATCATGGGTGGATGGAGGTAGCATGTCGAAATAACTCCTGCGAACTCCACGGCCCGTGAGTAATATAGTACATAGGTATAGATATAATAAGTAAATTAGAGCACTGGCATGAGGCATGGCGCGTGTCGGTCGGCGCGGCGTGGCTGGGGCGGGCGCGGGCGGCGGCGCGGCGGCGGGGCGGGGGCGGCGGAGGCAGCGTCGACACGGGCGCTTGCTGGGGAGAAGGGCGCCTGGGGGTGGACGTGGGCGGGCGCTCCGGGGTGCGTATTTCCTTTTCCGTGTTCAATAGGAGACAGTACCAGTACTGCCTTGAAACGCGCACGGGATTGTCAAGCTAACTCCCTTTTCAAATTCGTGTTAAATTCAAGGCCTGTCTGTTATCTAACTGAATCGGATATTCCGCTTGGTCACTTTAAGTAATACCTATGTGTTCTGTTGGTGCAGTGCTAGAGTGTAAGGGACAGCTTATAATTTTTTCGATATCATGGCCGTGGGTTCTAGCCCCCCTCGTGCAGATTGTTATTTTTTAAATTTTCTATGTTAGATATTATTTTTTGGGGTATTAAAAATAGATTGTGTTTATAAAAAATATGCTATCTGAAGTTTTTTTTTTCACTTTTGTTTATGTAAAATCATTGTTAGGTAGGGTATTAAAAAGGTTATGGTTATTTTTGTATAACAACATAAAAACATTTTTAATATCGGAAGTGCGCCTTGAATTGAACACGAGTTTGAAAATATTAGACTAGTTAGCTTAAAAAGCTTGATAAAACCGGGCACGGTTCATGGCTGTCTCCTATTATTGAACACGGAAATGGAAATACGCGGCCGCCGCCGCCGCCGCGACGCCGCACCGCGCCGCCCCGGGGTCGGGCCGAGCCGAGACCTAACGACGCGTCTGATTAATCACCCGGGACGCGCTAGGCACGCGTGCCGCTTTTACGTGCATATTATAATAATTATTTCGTGCACTGTACTTTGGTAGCTAGTAAATCGCTGTTTATTTTTAGTTTTATACGCTCTTTCGCTTTATGTGCCCCGGACTCCGGACTGGAGTTTGGTATTATGGTATAAATTTTTGCACAGAAAAGCCGCTTTATAAAGCCTAGGCAAAACTATTCGTTTTACAAATCGAATATGAAGTACAAGCCGCTACCGTTCGGTCGTTCGATTTTTGATTTTGTAAACGCTAACACAATTTCAGGCACGTGAGTGAGATTGCTTTAGCAAAATAACGACCCTAAAATCTAAACTACTCGTCCAAACAATGTTGTGTAAAAGACGATTCTTATCAACATAAAATTTTCCTGACAATAATGAAACTTATTTTGATAACAATTTTATATTACCTGCTGAAGTTACCCTCGACAGATTAACTAATTTTAAATATATCGTAATAATCTTTAATTTGTGAATTAACCTTAGCAAAGCTCCTCGCAAAGCTCAACACTTTTTCTTTAGAAAGCACTCATAAATCTCTTACCGTTGAGGCAGCGTTCCTAAGAAACTCTAAGTTTCCTAAGTTTCGCTAACTCTAAGTAAAGGGTCATACATAAATCATAATAGTCATAAATCGACATAAGGTACCCTGATTATTTTACAATCCGTACAATTTTGTCCCAAATGCGTACACACTGACTCACTGTGACAACATAACCCACAGCTACACATACGTATAAATAATAATATGTATAGGCAGTCTTGTTCCCGTGGCAGACAGAACAGAAACGTGCTCCGTTCGGAGCGGTGCGCGGCGGGCCCTATACGCGTGGATAAATCATATCCCCGCCGCGCCCGCCCGACCGGTGTGGCGCGGTCGCCTACGCTGATTACCGCGCGATCCCTGATACTCCTACCTACCCCCTCCTGCCGCCCTGGTACCTGCCGGCACGAGCGCGGCGGGCTCGAGCGCGCTCCCAAATGCGAAGCGGGTACGACGCCGCCGTCGCCCGCACGCGGCTTAAAAAAATATTTGAGGATCCCTTGTGAAGGATTTTCTCATATAGAAGATCTTGCTTGATTGTGAATCTGTAAATCTATTCACCCGACCCGACCGTGTAGAAACCGCAAATGAAAAACTTAGCATGGTGGATATTTTGTGCAGAAAAATATCAGTTAAACCCCATGCCCAGGCCAAGACGGGATCCCATGGATGGCAATCGGACAGCACAAAACAGATAGCTGCGTAAAGATTCCTTTTCAGTTTACAACAAAGTAAACATAGCATGCAGCAGGTGGGTCTGCGTACCTTACTTGCTGCTTGATCGATTGAATCTTGTTCGAATAGGTACTTTGCGAAACGCGGTGGTCGGTGTTGTGATGTAATTTACCAGAGTTCTTGCAACACAACACCGATTATTCTGCTTACCCCGATTGTCGGGATTCAGCGTGTGTGATAGACTGATAGTATATGTACGTATGTAACAAACTGGTATTAGGTTCGTTCATATTATTGCTATAATATTTTAGCTGTCCGATTGCCAAGTCAAGGTGTTTTTTTATAGAAATGAAGATGTTAAATATTAGAGGAGTAACTAAATATTGATTATTATTAAGTAGAAAATATAATTTATGGCAACATTGTTGAATTCGGGCTTCAATGATATGAAAAGACTTGGCTCTGCATGGGATCTTACAACTTTTTACGGTGGAAAGGTTGCGTGCGAGACTTGGCATCTTTTTATATTATATGTTTTGGTGGGATCTCATTTCTTTTTGTAGGTATTCTTCCTTCTTAAACGGTTTTATCCCGCGCCGCCCCGCGCCGCCCCGCGCCGCCCCGCGCCGCCCCGCTCCGCACCGCGCCGCCCCGCGCCGCCCCGCGCCGTCCCGCGCCGCTCCGCGCCGCTCCGCGCCGTCCCGCGCCGTCCCGCGCCGTACCGCGCCGCCCGGCGCCGTCCGGCGCCGCACCGCGCCGCACCGCGCCGTCCCGCGCCGCTCCTCGCCGCACCGCGCCGCCCCTCGCCGCCCCCCGCCGCGCCGCGCCCCGTAAGAACCATCCTCGTACTTCAAGGAATATTCTAAAAAAAGAATTAGCGAAATCGGTTCAGCTACTCTCGAGATTTGCGCTTAGCAACACATTCAGCGATTCATTTTTATATTATAGAGATAGACTTTGTATGGAAAGGTAAGTTTACCCGCATAAGGCGACAAGCTAGCCACCTATCACCTTGGCACGTTCTTTCCACGCTTACCCCGATTGTCGGGATACGACGTGTGGTGTGTATGTGTATGTGTACTTATGCAACTGACAAAATTATATTGTCATTTGTCATAGACTTTGTATGGAAAGGTACGTTTACCCATAAAAAAACGGGGCTTAAATTTTAGGATGTTTGAGTTTTTCCTTTCGTTGTGGGCTAAACATTAGCTGAATACAAAATTTCAAGTTTGTAGGTCTGCTGGAAGTACCTTAGATTTTTGATGATCGGTGAGTGAGTGAGTGAGTAAAAACCGGAACTTTGACTGGCGATATCTCGCAAACTATAATAGGTACAAACTTATAATTTGGGAGTATAGCTAGGTTTGGTAAGCACTCTTGGTAACTAGGTGGTGGTCTAGGTAACGTGGTTTCAGGTGTTTATCTCTATCCACAACAAAGATACAGGGAGGCCAAAAGTACCCTCAGTTGCTTCGAGAAAAGGATGGTACGGCCGTGTTTGCTCGACTTGGCGGGGGCACTGCCGTGCCCCCAGATATAATTAAAGGAAACACAAATTATTTATATTCGATAACTCAACAATTTTATCGATAAATATATTTAAAATAAACAAACATAGAAAACTAAATAAATTATTCTTCATCGATGGACAAGCGGTAGGCCCAGTAGACCAAAAAAATGTCCACTAAAATCTCGTTCAATTTAATCTTCCCTGCTAGTGATTAAATACTTCAGTCTGCCGATCAAATAATTTTTCACTGACGGCACAGTCTGCTTCTTGGGAGGTCGAGGAGGTCCACATTCTGCAGTCCTCTGCTTACCTAGTCGCTCTCCTGTGATAGGGCCAGCACTTTCTGCAGTCCTCCGCTGCTTACCTGGTCGCTCTTCTATGATAGGTGCAGCACTTTCTGCAGTCCTCCGCTGCTTACCTGGTCGCTCTACTGTGATAGGTGCAGCACTTTCTGCAGTCCTCTGCATACTTGGTCGCTGTCCTGTGATCGCCCTGTTAGATATAAAAAAAAAATTGTCAAATGAACCATGCTCGCGTGCCGAGGGTCCCGTAACCGCTGCTTCGCTTTCATCGAATTATGTTTTCTACTAGGTTGCGGTCAGCTTTGGATTGGCCTTACGACCGTTGGCCGTGGTTCGGGCCGTGGTCAAATTGGCCGTGGTTCGGGTTCCACTTGAAACTGTAGCTTCATCCCTTTGTCCTATTAGGTATGTACATATTTAGCTGGTAGGGATTACCGACCGCCTACCCGCTCGGATTGGTACAACAGCACTGAACGAAGGTCGGTCGAAGAAAACTGCTATAAAAATTATACGTGTTTTCTGTCCAGTTCAATGAAGCCGACACGACCAAAGGAAAGACTGACAAGGCACCTCGCTGACTCTGACTGACTGACTATCAATATTTCCTACTTCCATCTTAATTATTATTTTGCTATCTAAATAAAGAAGCGGCGGACATGTAACGTACGCCCATTTTTAATTTTTTTTTTTTATTGAACGCGCAACATTGGTGCCGGGCACCCATGATTTCGCTTAGGATGGCTCTGCCAAATACCAGCTTGCGCCTCTGGTCTGGACTCGATCCAGCAGCGTCGAACCGTGCGACTAGTGGGTCACCCTAAGTGTTCCGCGATCTAGAACAACTGCAACTCTGTAGGGATTTCGGCTCCCTAAGTGTGTTCTATCGCTCATTCCTTGAGGAGGAGCTGTTTATCGTGATCCCGCCGTCCTCTTTCCACCTCCTAACCACGCGCACTGGGCAGGGATTGCATCCCTACACGTGGAACTTATCGCGAATGCGTACCAAGCGGTTCTATCCTCTACAGAACCGGTATATGAAAATACAGATGAATTAAGTCTACTAATTAGTATATTTAATTCACCTAGGTGAATTATTGGCCCAGGTGAATTTAGTCTACGGCACGAAACTCTGGAACGCTCTCCCAATATATTTCCACCCAAGTACAGTCTCGGAACTTTCAAGAGGGGCGTGATGATAAATCGAAAGTTTCTACGGGCGACCGACCGTGTAACGTACGTCAATATATGAATATCCTTATAACTCGAGAAGCACTTTATCGATTTACCTACAGGCGTTTTTCACTTCTACATTCTGTAATTTCTCAGAATGGGTTTAGTTAGACCACTGAATTGAGAACTAGGCTATTAGTGGTTTAGACTATCAATCACATCGCTACGTTATCGTCGGCCTGAGCTATGAGCAAAAAGTCACGCGAAAATTTAAATTTTGGCTGTTCATACATTTAATTTTTTCTCCAAACGTATGTATAAGATTTTGAGCAAAATGAATAGTTTTGTGCACAACTACTTAAGATTAACTATAATTTTATTTTTTTTCAGAATTTTCAAATAACCATTTATAGGAAAAAGTTCGGCGGCAAAACTGCAGTTTTTGTCAACTTTTAAACGAAATATTTGTTAAAGCAAACTTATTGATTATAGCAAAGTGATATATTTTTTAAACTACCTTAACAATACCTATAGAATGGCATGACGATTTATTTAAAAAAATTAAAATAATTTTTCGTTCACATTTTGGGGTACCCTGTACTTTCCATGGGACTATTAAACAACCTTATCTATAATCTATCTAGCGGCAAAAATTATATTATCAGTTTCATCGAAATCGGTTCAGTAGGTCTGGAGATATCTGCGTGTGTCCGACGGACAGACAGACAGACACCAGAACGATCCCATAAGGGTCCCGTTTTTCGCATTTTGCGACGGGACCCTAAAAAACTTTGTCACGGCGCGTAGTTACGAAAAGAACAATGTGATTGGCTGACATCACAGGAATATGTCACGATTTCTTTTGATAATTACAAATTAAAAATACCCCCGATCCTTAACAAGTCAAAAATTATTTCCTTTCGCGTGGAAATTAAGGGATGAACACTTTCACACTAAGAAATTTTTCAATCACCCAATTCCCTATTATTCCACAAAACCTATTTTAATATTATGTCATATTCTAAAAAGAGTGAAATAAAAAAACTGTTTTAAAAAAACATTGAACCGACTTCAAACCCTAAAAAGTAAATAATATTTTGATCTTGAGTAGAAGGCGATACAAGAGCACACCTGAAAATTTATAGATGGACCCTTTTGTGCTTTTGTACCGCCTTCTCCTCAAGATCAAAATATTATTTAATACTTCTTAGGGTTTGAAGTCGGTTCAATGTTTTTCTAAAACAGTTTATCCTTATCCTTACCTATAATAAAATCCAACGTCTGCTTTCTGTCTGTCCGCTTATAACTCGAGAACCACTGAATCGATTTTAATAAAAAAAAAATCTACGGATAGCTTGATTCTTCCCATCAACTATAGCCTACTTACTATCACGCTAAATGGCTTATGATGTTAGCAGTGAAGTGAAATATGAGAGCGGGCGGAGCCGCGGGCACAGCTAGACTGACTTCAGCCTGCCCATTCTCTGTTAGTGATTATCGCAAAAATAGCGGTATAGCCGCAGCTCTGTCTCGCATAGAGAAGCCCGTTGAAGCGAGGGAGATGGATCTTGAGAATTGCCTAGTAGCGATAAATTGCTAATTGAGAATAGGTTGGCACATTAATGACGTATGGTGCTCTGGCGAAATCAACAAGTAATACTTGGAGCTGCAAGGTTGTTCCCGTCGACTGGAGCGCGCTCTTCGCGCCGAAGCCTTCAACGAAGGGGCCTGTCGACTGGAACGAGCTCTTCGCGTCGTAGCCTTCAACGGACGGGGCTGGAGGGATGTGGTTCGATGTAGGGGAAGTGGCGGGAGAAACCCTTCAGCAGGTAGCGGCGACCTGATGCGGTCGGCTAGCGCCTGGAGTTCCTCCCTAAAGTGTTAAAACATTTATAATACATACATTTTTTTTTTTATGTAATCCGGTATGGGTGGCTGAGTCGGAGGGGCCTAAGCACATGCTCCGACCAGCCAATGTCACCTCCGACAAGGTAGGTGCCATAACGGAGACTTCCCTGGATTGCTGGCTATACTGGACTAGAGGAGAACACAACCGAGGTTGCTATGCGGCCATCTTACATCCAGTACGGTGGTACCAACCCAGTCGGCTACAATTTGAGCCTACCACCTAGTAAGGGGCAAGGGAAGGGACCTACAGTTTTACACCGGTTCCGAACGGTGAAACAACAGGTGTAGGTATGCACGTAAATTTTTACGTCAGAAAAAACTCATTGGTACACGCCGACGGGATTCGAACCGCGGACCTCTCGCATGAGAGGCCGATGCCCAAACCACTCGGCCACCCGCCGCTTCAACATACATCCATGTAGGATAGAACAGATTATGACAAGTTCGAGTGCAGTCTGCTGTACGATCTGAATGTAGCTCTGAGGAATGCGCTAGTGCTGCGACCTAATCAGTGATACGTCGATAAACTACACTAGCTAGAGCAAAAATTTGTTTTAAAAAATGTAACTGTTTCCTACATATTTCGCCGATTAGTTAGGTCCGCACTTGTAGGTAGGTAGTCACGCTATAGATGTGCGTGTGAAAGACGCCAAGGTCGGGAGACTAGGGGAGACTATGAGATACTAGGAGAGACTAGGAGAGACTAGGGGTGACTAGGAGAGAGTAGGAGAGGCTAGTAGCACAGCTAGTAGAGACTAGGAGAGACTAGAAGAGGCTAGGAGAGACTAGGAGTGACTAGGAGAGACTAGGAGATACTAGGAGATACTAGGAGAAACTAAGGGAGACTAGAGACTAGAAGAGAGTAGGAGAGACTAGGGGAGACTAGGAGATACTAGGTGGAACTAGGAGAGAAGTGGTGAGACTAGGGGTGACTAGGAGAGACTAGGAGAGACTAGGAGATACTATGGGAGACTAGGGGAGACTAGGAGAGAGTAGGAGAGACTAGGAGAGACTAGGGGAGACTAGGAGAGTTTTTGCTATAATTTTGAATAAAACATGTGTCGCCAAGGTTGCTGCGGGAGACTCGACCCACAAATGTAATTTAACTTCACGTGCGCTGGGTCGCGCGCGATCTCTCGGTGGACGCGACTGAGGCAATTCCACGCCCACATCGATGACGTGTGCCCCCAGTTGTTGGCGATGTACCCAGTTTGCTCAGACCAAATTTCTGCGTGCTCTTTCCTCGTGGTTGCAAATTTATTACAAGGAATAAAGTAATTAATTCAAGTAAGAAATATTCACACATTCTTTCTGTGCCTGGTCCTGCCGTCAGGCTGACCTCTTAAGAGTCGCCTGCCTCCGAATAAAGACATCAGCACTCGGAGCTCTCGCGGCCGTGGTCGTCTCATCCCTGAGTATTGAAATGTTCATGACTCTGAAAATGTTTGGTTAGGTACAATGACTGTGCCCAAGATACTACTATGAGGAGATGCTGGCGGAGAAACTGCTGTGGTTTCAAGTACGCGACACAGATTAATAATAACATCGTATAATATAATGTAAAACCCAAAGCAGAGCGCGTCAGCAGCGTGATTTTAAAGCGTTAAGCGTTTGAAACATTGGCTTGAAGATAGTTTTTGAAAACTTTTAAAAATACAGGAAAAAATTAACTGAAAAGCACCAACCAACCTAAGTGTACTAAAATGAAAACAGTTTTCGGTGGTTTGACACAAAGACAATATAACGACTGTTTGACACTAGACTAGACATATATAGTAATCTGTGGTTCGACATTATCTATATAACAATCAAAGGCTGTATGGTTATGTTGACTAACCTTTGTTTTTTTTTTGTAATTGTAATAGTAGTTATTTAATTTAAGGTTTGTTTTATTATTATTGCCTTTATTTCACATTTTTAAATACATTTACATTAATTTTACATATATTATAACTATAAAAAATAATAAAAATACACAAAATTAATACAAACAAAAAATACCGCCGGCGCGGCGGGAGGCAAGCCTCCAAGCACGCCGGCGGGTGCAGGCCGTGGCTACGGAGCTCTCCGAGACGACGCGAGGCAAGCTACGAGCGATAGGTGGTGGTACTAGACACGTAGGCCACCACCACCCCCATCTCGGAATTATCATTATTATTATAATTTTATGATTTAAGATAGTTTAGTTTTAATACAAATTCTTCTTTTGTCGAATTTTAGTCATGTAATTAAAGTTCATTACTTAGAAAAAAATAAACAAATTATAATTTTTTAGGGTTCCGTATCCGTCGTACGGGACGGGACCCTATTACTAAGCCTACGCCGCGCAACCCGTCCAAAAAGCCTGACCGCACCCTAGTAGAAAATATAATTAGATGAAAGCGAAGCAGCGGTTACGGGACCCTCGGCCCGTGAACATGGTTCACTTGACCACTTTTTGTCATCATATCTCAGAACGCCAGCTGACTGAGATCGTTCTTATCTTTTTAGCGTTCCGTATCCGTCGTACGGGACCCTATTACTAAGCCTACGCCGTCTGACTGTCTATCTGTCTGTCCTAGGGCTGTATCTCTTGAACTTGAATAGGTAGCCCGTTTAAATTTTCACAGAATATGTGTTATTTTATTATGGCCGATATAAATACATATAGATATAGATGGCGCGCATACACTTTTTAGATTCTTATATGGGGACCCCCTTGATTTTTTTTTACTTTTTCCTATTTGTTGTTATATCGGCCTATACACTTTTTAGTTTCTTGTATGGGGACCCCGTGATTTTATTACTTTTTATTATTTTTATCATTTGTTGTTATATCGGCCATAATAACACATATTCTGTGAAAATTTCAACGGGCTACTACGGTTCAAGAGATACAGCCCTCGGACAGACAGACAGACAGTCAGATGGCGTAGGCTTAGTAATAGGGTCCCGTACGACGGATACGGAACGCTAAAAAGATAAGAACGATCTCAGTCAGCTGGCGTGGCGTGGCGTGCGTGCGTGCGTGGCCCTTATCTAATCAGCCCGTGGCGTGGGTGTCGCTCGATGTGTCGTGTCGTGTATGCGGTTATTGATTAGATCTCTCACTGGCCCATGCGCTCCTAATACCTCGTAGCATACGAGATTGAGCTGCTCGTAGCACAAATGCATAATCAAATCAATCTGTGAGTGTGCGTAAATATCTATTCTGTGGTATCGTATAGTTGGTATAGTAATTGTAGAAATGTGACGCATAAGAAATCTTATGGTGCATCTGGCTGGGTTACTAGAGGGACCAATGCAAATTTTACGTTAAATATAATTTCATTAAGTTACATTTATTTATTACAACGTATTCTTTTATTTAAAGTTCGATTTTATTTCAAATTTATGTTAT
Source organism: Nematopogon swammerdamellus (assembly GCA_946902875.1). Taxonomy (NCBI): domain Eukaryota; kingdom Metazoa; phylum Arthropoda; class Insecta; order Lepidoptera; family Adelidae; genus Nematopogon; species Nematopogon swammerdamellus. The sequence goes on along the minus strand of OX336357.1, from coordinate 4,954,406 downwards.
ACTAGCTTTTGCCCGCGGGTTCGCTTCGAGGGCGATGCCGAAGGCCGAGATGCGTATATTTTTCCGATGTCCGTGGTTGAAGAACTACATCGAGGGCGATGCCGAAGGCCGAGCTGCGTATATTTTTCCGATGTCCGTGGTTGAAGAACTACATCGAGGGCGATGCCGAAGGCCGAGCTGCGTATATTTTTCCGATGTCCGTGGTTGAAGAACTACATCGAGGGCCATGCCGAAGGCCGAGCTGCGTATATTTTTCGATGTCCGTGGTTGAAGAACTACATCGAGGGCGATGCCGAAGGCCGAGCTGCGTATATTTTTCCGATGTCCGTGATTGAAGAACTATATCGAGGGCGATGCCGAAGGCCGAGCTGCGTATATTTTTCCGATGTCCGTGGTTGAAGAACTACATCGATCGAGGGCCATGCCGAAAGCCGAGCTGCGTATATTTTTCCGATGTCCGTGGTTGAAGAACTACATCGAGGGCGATGCCGAAGGCCGAGCTGCGTATATTTTTCCGATGTCCGTGGTTGAAGAACTACATCGAGGGCGATGCCGAAGGCCGAGCTGCGTATATTTTTCCGATGTCCGTGGTTGAAGAACTACATCGAGGGCGATGCCGAAGGCCGAGCTGCGTATATTTTTCCGAGGTTCGTGGTTGAAGAACTATATCGAGGGCGATGCCGAAGGCCGAGCTGCCCTTTTGGGGTTCCGTATCCGCACGGAAGCCCATTAATAAGACTACGCCCCACCGCGAAGGGAGGTTCCCATCCCCATAAGTACAAGGAACGTTTTTTTTTTAACTTTTTTTGTTGTTGCTCTATCGTAAAAATAGTTACAAGCGTCAAACTTGGTGTGATTGATGATTGATTATTAGGCTTAATAGTCATAGTGCAAACAAAAAAAAAAAAAAAAACCAGCCAATTACTCGGTAATACGGACACCTCGGTGCGCGTGCCTGACTCGCATTGGTCGTTTTTAAGGTTCCGTATCCGGTACGGGACCCTATTACTAACCCTACGCCGCCGTCTGTCTGTCTGTCTGTCTGTCCGTTCGTCCGTCCGTCCGTCCGTCTGTCCGAGGGCTGTATCTCTTGAACCGTAATAGGTAGCCCGTTGAAATTTTCACAGAATATGTGTTATTAATTATTATGCCCGATATAACAACAAATAATAAAAATAAGAAAAAGTAAAAAATGCATGGGGTTCCCATAGAAGAAACCAAAAAGTGTATGCGCGCGCGCCATCTACGGAATAGAGCATGAAGCATTTTAACTAATCAAGAATTTTAAATAATATGAAGAATTTCATAACACGCCATAAATGGCGTGAGTGGCGCTAACCATGACATGGCGATACGGACCCCTCGGTGCGCGAGTTCGACTCGCACTTGGCCGGTTTTTTTTTCATACTTTAACACTTCCATGCCATTGTTAAATGCAGGCGGACTGATCTGAGTACCTACTCGTACATCGGTTTTGGCGCAGGGCTCCACTAGTTAGCGCAAAAACTTTCTCCGTCCGGGACGCGCGCCCTCCCGATGCTTGGAGGCAAAAACAAAATAAAATGCTCCCGGCATCAGCGACTGCTGCTGCGTACAAGTACCACTATGTACTTACATACCTATGTATACATAGGCTTATTGTGTGCGGTACGAGAGATGTCGGCGGCGCGCGGCGCGGCGCCTGCAGTAAGCAAGCGTACAATGCCGTACACCCACTTAGCGGCGCGCGGCGGGCGGGACTGCATGCAGGCGGGTACCAGGCGCGCAGCTTGCCACAGGAAATTCTCTCGCCGACTTATTCCTTTTTTCGTTGCTTCCGCTTCTCGCTCGTAAGCCGCTGCCATATCCGGGGGGTACGCTCGCTAGGCGCTGCTCCCACCAGCTCCCTCGCGCCCCCCGTGTCGGCGGAGTCGCACGTCTCGCGCGCCGCTACGTCGCGCCCCCGCCCGGATGCGGCCCCAGCCGGGGCGGGCGGGAGCAGACGGGAGTCGGCCAGTGGGAGTGGAAAGGGGGAGAACGAATTACCGCCGCGCCGCCGTCGCCGCCGCCGTCGACGCCGCCGCCGCCTCCGCAGCGATTATTGGCATCGGTGACGGACGCCAAGTATTTTTTTTCGAATTGTTCCTTTCTTGAATTTATTGAAATGGAAGAAGTCCAGAGGTGAGCCGATTCGTGCGCTTCTTCGACTAGGCGAGCCATTTTTACGCCCGGCCATTTTTGCGCATCTCCCGAATACCGCAGCCGTTTAGTTTTTTTATTTCTTGTTCTTGTGTAAGGTCATGGTGTGAGGCATTTGAATGTGTGGCATGAAGAGGAGTCCGCGGTGTCAGGAGCTGAGGGCTAGGCGCGTTCAATAATCAGTTTCGGGGTTGCCTGTGACCACAGCTATTCCATAATATCTGAATTTCGGGGGTGTGATGTGTACAACCCATCTGTCCCCCCTCCCCTACTATTGGATTCGTGCCTGGTATTTGCTTACCTTATTGGGAGACAGGCGTTAACACCTTCCCTGTCAGGGGACCCGCCCGCCCCGCGGGTCCCGCACTTCTAGTTCGAGACGTCCGGGACCTACCGGCGGGTCCCGGGCAACGAACACTTTAGTTAGATGATAAAAAAATTTATAGGACTTGTTAGAACGGCTTAGGATTTTGTTTGGACGTTCCAAGAAGGTATCAAATATACAAAACCTCGAAAATAATGTATTTTTAAATCTATCGCCAGGTAACCTATCAAACTTCATTTATTTACATAAAATATAAAAAAATAATACTAATAACTAAACCTATAACCTATTAATGAACCTATGATACAATCTCAGCGGTCAGTATCCGTGGTCAGACTGGATAGTTAGATTGATCTGACCACGGACACAAAAAGTTATCCGTGGTCAGACTAGTCGATCTGACCACGGACACTATCATAAAATATTTATTTTCGGTATCCGTGGTCAGACTAATTGGGAAATTAAAATGAAATGAAAAAAAATAAAATAAAAAAAGAATTAAAAATAATGTCTTTGAATTTTTATTAAAAAATATTATTACGTTATTTACGTAATAATTTCATCGTAATCGTTCCAGAAAATGTCCCACGTTTATCTGACTATTCATCAGCATGGTTTGGCAGTTTATTATTTGGACTTGAGAATGAAACTTTAGGTCTTGCATGGTGGACAGGGAATATTAAGTGTGTACCTACATATTATGCATGCGCATGTGTGAGACAACTTTGGCTATAGAATGTTCGTGTACGGCTGATATAATAACTTATTTTATACTATCCTTAGCCCGCGGCTTCGCTCGCGTGAAATTCATATCTAAAAAGAAGAAAGTAAGTAAGCCCGCTACCGTACCTTTATTTCGGCGCGCTGAACAATTCGGTTTGTATGGGAGCCACATCTTAGCGTAACCGTAACTGAATTTTATTTAGTCCATCCCGTGTCCCGCATAGAAAAATATTTTGTTTCGATTCAGGAGTATGGTGGTGAACCCAGCATTCATCCATGGTAACGAAACGGGACAAAAAGTCCTCGGGATCTGCCTTAAAAAGTACCAAACAATCGCGGGAAATTGTGAAGCGAACTCGTGTTTATTCAGCTGAAAGCAGTCTTGGGACCCAACGAGCAGAAACCTTATGGATCTCAGCTATCTTATTGATGGTCAATCTTCGGTCACTCAGTATCAGACCACATATTTTATTAACGTTTTCCTTCGTGGTACACGTCGAAGGCCTTCCGCTCCTAGGGTCATCTTGAATGCTCTCCCGACCCGCTTAAACTCAGCTACCCACTTTTTGACACTGGAATACGATGGAGCAGCAGACGCGCCCAATGTGTTCACCATATCTTGATGGATATCTTTTGGTGACATGGAGGCACTTCATCACTGCTCGATGTTCTTTCTATGTTAGGCCACGCACTTTTGGATCTGCCCTCGTACATACATACATACAGAAAATATAAAAAAAAAAACGTAAATTTTGTTTTCACTTTTAGTATCATATATAGATTCTACAAACGCAGTATTTCATAAAACGTCACTTACTCCATGACCATCCCTTACAGATTTATTATTAGTAGTAGTATTGATGATAGAACTAGCTAGGCGCCACGACCACGCGCCACCAACACGGTTCTACAGCGCGACAGTGTCGGAGTACTCGTGAATGCAAAATGTATGGAAATGTATGGAAAGCTCTTTCGTACACGTACCGCAGCACACAAACCGCGTGTAGGTACAGGACGAGTCGGCGTGACATTTACATATTTATTCTTAAATGATGAACGCTTGAAGTTTACTCACATTCGTCGCGTCTTGTGGAATTCCTGACCTTGCTTGTGTAGTAGTAGTGGAAGGAATCTTTACATCATTGCTTTACATATAATGAAGATTTTAATGAGAAATCTCAATCAAAAGTGACTGATAAATTATATCCATTATTATTTTTAACGGAATAGATTTCACGTATTGAAAATTCTAAATTATATTTTAAATAATTTATTTGCTGTGAAAGTAAGTAGATGTGGGAAAGGACAGAGAAGGGACCGTGTGTACTTCCACTGCACCTGTGCACAGAGAAGGGATAGAGAAGGGACAGAGGAGAGACGGAGAAGGGACAGAGAAGGGACCGAAAAGGGACAGTGTTCGCCTGTGCTCGAGCATACGGTATGAGGCCAGCCGTACCTGCGGAGGAGTATGATACCTCTCCCGGCTCCCGATGCGTCCGGCCGGCGTTCCCGACGCGATCACGAATTTATGTTTTGACAGGGAACCCTGCCTTACAACTCCGGTACGGACGACTATTCGGTACGCGTGACTATTCTTCTGCCACGGGCTATAATCTATGTATATAAAAATCAACTGCCGTGCGTTGGTCTGGCAAAAACTCTAAAAAAGCTCGACCGATTTGAATTATTTTTTTTTTTGTTTTGTTCGCCACAATACTGGGGTGGTTTAGGAAAAAAGACAATTAGAACAAAAGCACGTGAGCGGAGCCGCGCCACGACACGAGCTCAGCTAGTATGGTATAAAATACTAACACCGAGTCGAAGCTTACTATTCAGTCATCATTTGATCATCATCATCAGACGATTTGTGGGTGCGCTTAGTCTGTTCTACAGATACTATCACGGACGCTGCTCTGTGGAACTAGCGTCCCTTATTCCCTGCCACCCGTCCTATCTCCACTGACTCGTCGCAGAGAGACTCAGCACCCTTTTGTTGTTGACATTGGGCTTTTGAGAACCCATCGGTTCTCTAAATTGTTTCTTTGTCGCACCGCCAGAGTGTGGAACTGTCTTCCGGCGAGTGTATTTCCTGAATCCTTTAACCTGGGTGTCTAGCAAACAGTTCGCAAATCTGCTGGCATGGCACCTAACTGAGCGTGCTTTCGCGAGGAGAGGTCATTTTGGCTCTGTCGACTGCACAATTGGTCTCGCGGCACAGCCACCCATGCTGGTAAAAAAAGTAACACCTTGTTTATATTGCTTACGCAGTAACGATAACATTTCAAAAATCCATGTCGTGCGATCACATCATCATTTCATCAGTGGTAACTAACTCATCGTAGCTTTTTCTTATTCTTATAAAATTGCTTCAGTGTCCGTCTGTCGTTAAGATACTCTAGTTTAATAACCGAGCGGGGGAACCTTGAAAATTATGAGTGCATAGGTATTTCAGCAGCTAAAATGCTCCAAAATTCCGTACACCGGTAAAAAGTTAAGTTTTTAACAGCTCAATAACGCCTAACCGCACTCAGCCAACCGCTGAGTCGGCGGCGCGCGGCGGCCGGAGACGCTTCGCAAAGTCGCCCGAAAAACTTGCTAACTCAAATAAACATATAGCGGTAGAAATTCTCCGCGCGCGCGCGGGCGCCCGCCACGCTCGCGGCACCGCGCCACCTGTTGCTCCCGTCCGGCCGCCCCCCGGCAGCGCCGCCGACAGCGCCCCCCGGCTCCCGAGTGCGCCACCCGGCCGCCGACAGCCCCCGCGTCGCGCGCCGCCCCATCCCGCGCGCCAGTCGCCGCCCGCTCCGCCGCCGCGCCGCGCGCCGTGCCGCTGCTAGCGCGCCCTCCCCGCTAGCGCGCCCTCCACGCTAGCGCGCCCTCCCCGCTAGCGCGCCCTCCCCGCTAGCGCGCCCCCCCGCTCGCCACCTCGTTGAAAGGCGAGGCGTCGTCGTCGTCACGGACGTATGCCGCGGATCGTCTTCGCCCGCTGAAGCTGGAGTCCCGCCCGGCCGGCTTAGATTTGTATTAAAATCGAACGCGCGGTCTTCAATGCGTTTTTATGTTGCTTCTTTGCAACACATACATACCTGGTAGATAAATGTTACTTGTATTGTGGATAATGCTAATCTTATTGGACTAGAAACTCGACTAGAACCAACGACATACATTTTAATTCGTTGACTAGAACTAGAACACAATCTGTGAAAGAAAAGCTTTGATTACCTAGCTTGTGAAGTTATAGCATATGGCATAATTGTATGGATGGATATAATGGACATGAAAATATGGCATAACATAGCGATTTCTAGCAAAAATAAAATAGCGATAACTTAATAACCTAGCTTACTTTATTCATATTCCAAATATTAACGCATCCTCCCATGTTTATTGTATCATACATAACTTTTAAGTTTAGTACTAACTCTACTTTAAAAGTCTTCTCTCTGACCCTCTTTCAAAGTACAGCAAAAATTAAAAAGAATGACCGTTGCTAGTTACTTCAATGGTTGCTTCAGTTACCTTCATCATCACAATACACACAATACATCATACACGGTACCTACATCCTTAGCCCTAGTTTCCGCGCCCGCCGCCACCCGCCGCTGTGGTGGCGCCGGAATCGCGGTCCACTAATTGGACGCGCCCGCAGTCCCGCGATCCGCGCAGTGGCGCCACCCGTCGATCGCTCGTGCTCCTAATCGCAAAGGCGATTAGTTCCGTTGGCGTAGCATCCGCATCCTTGAACAATATGGCGTTTGGGATGAGCAGTGAGCACTACATGAGCACTAAACTAGTGACAATTTGAACGTTTTCTGGATGTTCTAGCGATCTGCCGTATCGTACCTCTAGCCGCTTACTTTTCTGTCTCTCTGTTATAGCGAAGAGAATGAATTAATTGTAAACTATATTTTTTTTTCTCTGGCTTCACTCGCATAAAATTCGGGAAAAAGTTGAAGCTATATCCGTGCTGTCAGCTTCAGAACGGACAGATCATTTATCTATCATACAAACCAGCTAATTTATTATACAATTTATGAAATGACGCCCATTTCATAAATTGTATAATAAATTAGCTGTTTATTAAGCTGTGTGTACGAAGAAGTAGGTACTTAGTACTTACCTACTAGTTGTTATTACAAGTTGGTGTTGCATTGCATGCCACGCATTCGGTCGGAAGTGCTTTGGTATTGGATGTCTAATCTAAAGCTAAAGTCCGCCAATTTGATCTACCTATCCTATACGACTAACATTCTAAGAAATTCTGGATTTTTTAATTTATACAATATTTCTAACCTAACATAACCAAAATATTTTCAACTATTTCTCACTATTTCTCATTAAACTGGTGAATAAAATAACGAATTTGTATAAAACATTTTACCTTTCCCTAAATTATTAGACATCTAGGTCTATCTGCGGGCAAACATTTTCAGTTTTATCAAAATCGGTGTAGGAGATCCGAAGATATCTGCGTGCGACAGATAGACACCAAACTAGGTATGAGCGCCGCGCCGGCGCGCCGCCGCCGCCGCGCTTTCGCCCACGCCGCCGCGCCGCCGCCGCCCAACGGGGTCGGCGCGCCGAACCGAGCGCGGTCAGTCAGACTGATAACTCCGATAGACTTTTGGAAGAAAAAAATATGTGAAATAACACAAAACGATATTGTCTTGGTGACCGACTCGGGCTCTACCATTAAAATAGCTAAAAATTGAATGAATAGGTGCAGAATCATCTTTATCTTGGACGCGCTCGCATATGGGCGCGTTCAGGTAGAAAGCTGGTGGCCGGCGCCGATGTACCAGCGCCGACGGGCGCTGGTCGGTGCCGGTAGTCACTACATAAAGAAGGCCGGTAGAAGGGTAAATCTGTCTGACGGACTGAGTAGGTAGGTAGTGCGCAAAATGTGGAGCTCATCAGCTCGGATGAAGAACTTTTTCTGTTAGTAAACATTCACGAACAGTGAGGTGAGACACATTCGTTTCTCGAAAATGAAAGCGCCGATCGGCGTTTCTCGGAACTTGTCCGCTGGTTCGCTGGTTTTAGGTGCTTAGTTTTATATAAGCGCTGGTTCGGCACGAAGTATGAAGACTGTCTGCCTCAACAACCAGCACTGGTCGGCGCTGGTACATCGGCGCCGGCTGCCGGCTTTCTATCTGAACGCGCCCATACAAGGTCGCGCCGCCGAAAACGCCGCCGCCGCCGCCGACAATTTTGAGTCGGCGCGCCGCCGCCAATCGGGTGGTTATCGGCGCTCATATCTACACCAAACTGATCCCTTTTCGCAATTTGCGATTCGACCCTAAAAATTAATGCGACAAAAAATACAAATTTGAAATTACACGTTACTTCAATCTAAAATGCATTTTACAGTATCTGTCCCGCCATCTAGCGGCGAGTAGCAGAACCTACTTCGAATTTGTTCTGAAAAAGTTCTACCCTTTATCAAGAGATGGCGCTCATAAAAGCTTACAAAGTATTTTCCGTTGTTTCAGAATGCTCCCAGCCAAGAGATACTCTACAGAAAAGTGGCAATAGTCGAGAATTTCTTCGACATCATCTATACAGTACACGTGGAGCTGGAGGGCAGGCCAGGGAAACATGCTGGCCAGAAACGTACCTACAGAACGGTGAGTGTTCAACATGTATTTCCATAAGATAATCTACAAATTTATCATTTTAATTTACCTAAATAGCATTAAACTATTTTATAAATTATTATTCTTGAAAGTGATCTCGATATTATTCTCGTATGGTATCTGTGCGGTGGTGAAAATAATATTTATTCTTGAAAGTGAAATTTTGGAGAGCGCCATCTGTGAGACGGATTACAATCTTGGTTGCGAGAGCGGAGTTGAACTGGGAGAACGAAGACTACGGTTCAAAGTGTAACTCGTTCATTGTAGAAGGCGCTGCAGTGAATTTCATAATTTATTTGAATTAGGTATGTTCGTGAATATAAAATGCATAATATTTTCTATTACGATTTATTAACTTGTTGTCGATTAAATCTAAATTAACCTTTTATTTATCGACGCATTATGCAGATTTCTTTACTGCAGGGGTCTCCAAACTTTTCGGCGGAAGGCCAGATTGAAAGTTTGCGGGCCAGCCGGACTAGTATTGAAAAAAATCTGTTAAATTAAAACATTGAACCGACTTCAAACCGGTGATGAAGTACTGCAGCCACATCTGGGAAGGTAGTTCCCAATACCGCTTGCGTCCTTTTTTTGTGAAAGCCAGCATGGGTGCCTGTACCGTGGGACCAATGGTGCAGTCGACAGAGCCAAATACACTTCTCCTCGCGAGAGCACGCTGTGAGATGCCATGCCAGTATTTGGACTTTATACAGCGCCGAGCCATCTAGTCTTGTTAGTGAGCCGAATCTCTCAGTCACAGACAACCTACAACGTTCGCTTAGTCTGATTTAAGATTACCGTGGTTAACATTCATAGTGGAAATATTTATTTACGGCTTTACTCACGGTTTTTGTATCGCGTTGCCTGCGCGCAGCGTCAATCTGTGGTTAGAGCGTTGTTAGACCGCGCCGAACGTATCTGCGACAAAGACCAAGTCGAGACCGAAAAAAGGCTAGTGAAGAAAACATTATCGGAAAATGGGTACAGTCAACATGCATTACACACAAGAAGAAGAAGACCTGGACCAGCCGTACACACTGCAAGAAGGCAGAGGGCTTTTCTTCCGTACATTCAAGGCGTAACTGACAGAATTAGTAGAAGACTAAAGAAACTAAGCATAGGCACTGTCTTTAAACCACATCGAAAAGTCTGTCAATCAATACGTTCCGTGAAGGGCAAACTACCTCTGCAATCGGCAGGTGTGTACAAAATTCCGTGTAGTTGTGGGAAAGTCTACGGGGGGCAGACCAAGAGAAGCGTAGCGACGCGTATTTCGGAACACATCAGAGCAGCCAAAAATCAAGATTCCACGAAGTCAGCAGTCTGCGAACATATGAACTCTGGCATAAACCATTGGATCAGGTTCGATTAGGTTGAGGTAATCTCGACTGAAACCCGACACATCCCTCGTCTTGTTCGAGAGTCCATAGAAATCGCCAAGCATGCCAACTTCAACAGGGAAGATGCGTTTAAGTTGTCACCGTCTCGTGGAATCCGGTGCTAGCACCGCTGAGGACAAAAACATTAAGCACCGACAATAAGGACACTACTAGTGCCTTTTGTCTGTCAGCGGACCTCCGGAACGCAGCTCAAAGCCAACAACAGGGGGTGAAGAAAACTCGTATATAGCGGTGAACAGACAGATATTTTAGTGAGCATAAATTACTTTTTTTTAGAGTTCCGTATCCGTCGTTCGGGACCCTATTACTAAGCCTACGCAGTCTGTCTGTCTGTCTGTCTGTCTGTCTGTCCGAGGGCTGTACCTTACCTCTTTAACCGTAATAGGTAGCTCGTTGAAATTTTCACAGAATATGTGTTATTTTGGCCGATATGCCGATATAAGTAACAACAAATAATAAAAATAAGAAAAAGTAACAAAATCACGGGGTCCCCATACAAGACACTAAAAAGTGTATGCGCGCCATCTACCGAAAATAGTATGAAGCATTTTAACTAATCCATAGATGGCGTGAGTGGCGCTGACCATGACATGGCGATACGGAACCCTCGGTGCGCGAGTTCGACTCACTGGGCCGATTTAAATAAAATAGTTGTTAGGATATCAGCCTCGGTAGCTCAGTGGTGCGGTCGGTCGATTTTTGTTAAGCACACTCGGGCGCGGTCAGTACTTGGATGGGTGACCGCTCGACCGTTGGAGCCTGACCGTGGTTAGAAATGCACGTAAAATTGAAGGTCCCTTCCCTTCTTACCTTACTAGGTGGTAGGGTATACCGGAAGAAGGGAAGTCGTCGATTGGTACTATCGCACTGAATTAAGGTTGGTCGAGACAGACATGTGGCTTGTCTCTACCTCAAGTCAGCGGACCCTCCAGGGAAATGTCGTGATGGCGTCTGAGCTTAACCTAGATGCCAGGATAACAGGTTAACCGTGGTTCGGATTCCACGTTAAAATGTCGATCCCTTCCCTTCTTGTGCCCTACTAGGTGGTAGGGTTTATCCCGCCTAGGTTGGTACTACCGCACTAAACAAAACGTCGTCGGTCGAAACGGCTATGTAAATAGTTCGCGTTTTCCGTCCAGTTCAGTGTAGCCGACATCAAATGAAGGAAATCACTGACATGACACCTAGTTCACCCGGTGTTATGGGCTGACATCACGGATGTTGTAGGTGATGCAGCCAACCGTGTCAGTTTCCATAAAAAAATAATATCCTTCATATTAACACATATTTTGTGAAAATATCAATCGTATACCTATTACGGTTCAAAAGATACAGCCCTTTGTTTGAAGTTCGGACAGACAGACGGACATGCTTAGTAATTAGGGTTGTGGGCCAGCCATACTGAGAAGGACGGCTGAATTGATTGTGGTTCAAAATGTCGGTTGAATTGAATTGAAATAGCTAAAAACTAACATTAGCAGACATCGACTTAAAAGAATAAGAAATTGTGAATTTAATTTGAACTGTATGTATAGCACTATTTAAGTCTAGCTCCCTGCCTGACGCCTACGCCGCCGCCACCGTCCGTCCGACTGTCTGTCTGTATGTCTGTCTGTCTGTCTGTCTGTCAGATCTGTGTAGAATGTCGTAGGTAGAACATTGACAACATTGCCCCAAGGGAATTTATTCAACACCGCATACGATATTCATTCGCAATCGTTTTGTTCCACAGATAACGGAGACGTACGCGTTCCTGCCCCGCGAAGCCGTCACGCGTTTCCTCATGGGCTGCACCGAGTGCCAGCGGCGCCCCCGCTCTCTTTCCCCCGCGCCCCTCCTGCCCACACCCTCCCCCAGCCCCACCCTACCCCTCGCACACAACGGCTACCATCACCCCACATTCAAAACCTACCCAACCGACTACTGCACGAAGAATTGGGAATCAGAAATAGATGCCGCCCATCAAAAATTACCCTTCATCGACGCCAAGCTCGTCTACGATGGAACTAAGATCGATTACACAGACGTAACAATAGCCAAACCGCCGGACAGCCCGAAAACGATAGACTCTATAGAAGAACCGACCTACATAGAACTTACGCCTACGAAAAATGCAAAGTTAAATGGCATTGGGGAGTTGTATGATAAAGCCGTGCGTCCCATAGACGTGAGCTTTCCAAAAGTAGAAAGTCCACGCGAAGCGGAACCTATCAAATCTGACAATGAAAACAGCTTAATAGATGTAGAAGATACTAAGTCTCAATCACCTAGGCCGATCGAACTGAAAGTCGAAGAGCCTAAGATAGAGGCGATAGAGGTAATAGAGGAACAGTCTGAAATAAAAATCGAGGAAGATAAAGTAGAAAGTAAAAAGCCTTATAATCCTTTAGACGTTTGCAATCTAACGTCAAAAGATCCTCCGAAGTCAAAAACACCACCTAAGAAGAGACAGCTCCTGTTCAATTCGTCTGAGTACACGAACGGGTTCTGCAGTTACCCCAAACCTTGGGCGCCAGAAGCGAGTTCTCTTTACTATGGGACCTCAGCGTCCTCTCCGGGGGCACCGAAAGAGGACGTGGACTACAGTGTACCCATCACGACGACTTATTTGAAACACATGCGTAGTTTGGGCTACGCGGACGCGCTGCGATCTACCAGGATATCTGAAAAGGTAAGAGTTGCATATACTTCTTATCTCTGCATGCTGACCGGTTACATGGAAACATATTTGTTACAATGCTGTTTATTATGTATGAGGGGAGTAAATAAAATAATGTTTTGTTGCTCTCACTTCCGTTAACCTTAGTAGCTTTTTGTCTTTTCTTTATCGTTATAGTTATATCTACTTCCGCTTTAGATATTTAGAAATCAGACATCTTATCATCCGATTATTGGAAAACAGAAGAGAATATGTTATTGTGTACTTATTGCCGCATCGTAACAGTCGCACAAATGAAATATACGATATTTTCAACCTGATGGTCGCACAGACCCACTACTCACTACTACACTCTGGCATAGCGGCGCCCCTTTCCTTAAACCCTCCCAGCATCCGTATCCTTTGTCCTCCCGCCCGCACACACACCCCGCCGCTTGTGCTAACTAGAAAAGTTAAAATTCGCGGTAATATCGGTAATAACACATTCGTGCATCTCGCACGTGCCATTCTGGTACAGGAGTTTCAACTGGTTTCATTCAACATTATTCGTCAATAGTTTCAAAATAATCATTGAATAGGCTTGGTTTCAAGGTTCAAATCATAGCATTAAGGTGACCTGAGGCTGCATCTGACTCGAAGTTCAAGAAGTTTACCACCAATATTACTCACCTGACAGATTCGATAGCTTTTTTTGAAAACACGATTTGATTAACTTCGCTCGATAGAAAACAATCATGAACATGCTTCTGAATTTAGTTATAAAAACGAATTTAAGGCAGCGTGACCAAATCTAGGCTTTGGAAAAAATTTATTTTATTGTTGAACATAATATATCGAAATCCGTAGCTTTTTACTTTTTTGTTTCGATCCGTAGTTTTGAAATAAAAAAATAAAAACCTAATTTTTGATTGATCGATTGTGTTGCATTCTACTCCAACCAGCGAAAGCGACACGACGGGTGAATACGGGTTGACAGGACCTTAATAGGTTTCAGAATAATCCATAAACATGTAGGTTACAACTGTAGCAAATTTTCAATTAACAATTTTCAATTAACATGTAGGTTACAACTATGCTATGTAGTGAGTAGCTACTCACTTCTTTCGCGAAAGTGATCACTTGAGCGAACATTTGAACGCCTTGGTAGTAAAAAGGCCTGAACAAAATGTTCTGCACCCTGTATTATCAAGTATAGGCCGCAACCAGGGCCTCAGCGGTGGAGAGGAGGCGGCGGAACCATAACGGGAGACGAGCAGTGGCGTTGCGGTTCAGTGGTTTGCTTTGACGCGGTCGCCGTCGGTTCGAGTCCCTCCGAATATTCCTTTTCAGTAAACTATACGTACACACGACCGCGCCAGCCGCGTAGCTGGCAAGAAAATACCGAAATTATTCACATTTCACGAGTTATAAGTTATAACTTTATTATGAGCATTTTGTATTGAAAATACGGCAAAGAGCATACTATGCGGATGAATCACAGAGCATCAAATAGGGCGCCCAGCGCGCCTGCAGGCGAGATGAATAGCGTAGTTCGCGAATTAAATAAACCGGCCAAGTGCGAGTAGAACTCGCGCACCGAGGGTTCCATATCGCCATGTCATGGTTAGCGCCACTCACGCCATCTATGGCGTGTTATGAAATGCTTCATATTAGTTAAATGTCATGATTTGTTAAAATGCTTCACACTCTATTCAGTAGATGGCGCGCGCGCATACACTTTTGGTTTCTTCTATGGGAACCCCGTGATTTTTTTACTTTTTTTATTATTTGTTATATCGGCAATAATAACACATATTCTGTGAAAATTTCAACGGGCTACTTATTACGGTTCAAGAGATACAGCCCTCGGACAGACAGACGGACGGACGGACGGACAAACAGACAGACAGACAGACAGACGGCGGCGTAGGCTTAGTAATAGGGTCCCATACCGGATACGGAACTCTAAAATCAAATCTTTATTTGCTTGCTAATGTTACCGGTCGCTACGTATTTTTGCCTCTAGTTATCTTTCTCACTGCAGAACGAACATCTGAAATATTCAGCGACGACTGCGATTTGCAGACAAAAGTCCCGAAAAATTGCAGATCCTTTCGGTAGGTCCACTACCTGCGTGCCAGGATCCCAGGACATAAGGGGCGACCGCGTCGCGCTTCCTGTGCCTCCGGTTAGCAATAACTCCACTCAGATTGATTCCCCGACGCTCTCGTGGCACAGACGAATGTCGGCGCCCCTCCCCCAGCACGCGCCGGGTCACTCCAACCCACCCCGGCCACAAAGAAACCCCAAATATACGCCGGGCGGCCATAATCTCGGGCGGCATCTTTTCTAACTCATTTTTCTCGGGGCTCCTTTCCTCCGAAAGGGAAAATGAACGCCCCGCGCCGCGTCGCCGCCTCCGGGGGTCGGCGGAGTTTAGCGAGGGAAACTCGTGTCCCACCGCAACGCTCCGAGGAGCTGTTTCATCAAAAACCTTTGCTTCGAGGGCGGGGGCGGTCGGAGGGGTCGAGCCCGCCCCCGGGCCCCACCGCCCGGCCGCCCCCTCACTCCCGGGCCGGGGCGGCGCGGGGGAGGCGCCGCGTCGGGCGTCAGACCGGCATTAGACAAGACACAAAAAGGACGTGCCGCCGCAAAACCGTGTAAGCTTACGTGCCTACTCTTCGTAGCATTATTTTGGTTACGCACTACGTTTTCCCTTTGATGTATTTTTCAACCAGCAATGCTGAAGTGGCGTTTGTTGATGTGGACTGGAACAAAACTCTACACAATATTTTTAAGATAGTAAGCTGACTGAAAATATTATGACGCTAGGTGACACCGCCAGATCAGCCACAGACCGAACATTGCCCAAAAAGATTGCCCAAAAAAGATAGACCTAGCCTATTAAAGCAGGTTTTAAAGCTTGGTCCAATAATAGTAATAATATAATAGGTAGACTTTCGGCAATTTCATTAACATCGTTCTAGTTTTTTTCTCGAACGTGAAGGTGGAATTAGAACTTCATAGCTTTTGTCGTGTAACTCTATTTTCCTGTAAAGTAAACTTATTATTTTATTTTCACAATGTAGTACGTACTTCCAAAATTTCTTATCTCTTACATTTTCTCACTTTTACCAAACATACATTTTACAATACACACCAATTTTGTGAATTGGAAAAGTTACTCGGGTTCATTTCATTCAGTGTTTGCAAAAGCTTTATAAACCTTTATAAACATTTTTGTAAACCTTTATAAACATTCTTCCAACCCTATCTGTCCCACAATGTCTATCTCATTCCCGTTCCCGTCACTATCTTTAAACAAGTTACCATTAAAACCAAGTCACTGTTCCTTACAAAAAAATCATTTAGGTAAGAAAATAAAGATGGCCTGGAATTTTCGACATCTCCAAGCGTAGGTTACCTACCTGTGGATGAAATTATAAAATAATCAACATCTTTTTGTTTTTCTCTCTTTGTTTGTCTATTTAGTTGTATAATTATTTAGTTAGGGATGCTAACTTTGTTTTTTATTACGTTCGTGTATCTTTGTTTTGTCGATTGTGTTTTTTTTATAGAAAGCGCGACATGTGACGCCGAGCCACCCATAAGGTGATGATAATATTGTTTTATGTTTAATAACCTCTCACATTTCTACCAGAGCACGGCGCGCGTAGGAAGAAAAACAAAATTGGGAAATTATAACACACAAAAAGCAGCTTTACCATGTTTCTCATTGCGACCACAGCGAAGGGTCAGTCCAAAGGACCGTCCGTAAGAGGGTATCGTCCTTCGTCGTTCCGACCCCCAAAAGAGCCCCTTACGAATTCCACCCCCTTACCCTCCCGCCGGGGGACAAAGGACGACGAGGGTAGCTAAAGCACCCGACTTGTAAGATTGATTGGGGCTCCTTCAGTCCATTTCTGAGGGGGGAAAGGATCTTTGTGGGTTCTCTGCCCCCCGGCGCCCTCTCATTTTTTCGTTGCGTGTTCTGCTTAGATGGTGTTGGGTGTTGGCGAGGGTTAGGGGGTGAGCTACCCCCTGCAACTGTTAATATCACAACAGGCGGCTATTTTATTTCTGTGCGCGAGCTACCAAGCGCTCATAAGAGGTGAGGACGAAGTGCTTATTGAGTTTGCCCTGCGGATGTCGGGAGTGGTCGGCAGTGGAAATTAGCTTTTGTTATACCTAATCCCCTAGTGTGGGAGAAACTTATTTCTTCTTTTTCATCAAAGGAAAAACTATTTGGGGATGAAAACGAAGAAATGGAGTGTGCGGCCATTGAAAACTGAACAATTGCTTTGCCATGGTTTGTTGACGTTTGGACATCTCGTTAATCTATGTTAGGATATAGAAATGACCTGTTTTCCGTCAACGATGAAAATAAATGAAGGTTTTTCATATAAGGTTGTTTGCTTCACTGAGAACTAGTATTCGTGCTTAGCTTATACATGTGCATGACAGTGTGGTCATCCGCTTCATAGCTGCCGAAACCCTCTGGTTTCGGCGTCTTCCGTGTTGGGTCTTGGCCCCTCTCGTTCCCGCCTCCGGTGAGTGTTCACTTTTCGAAAACTATGCTTAGCTTAGGCACCCCTGAAAATGACCGTAAAGGGAGCCTATTCTCAGTGGTAGTTCCAAACCCAAATTTAGAATCTCTTCAGCGTCCAGCTCAATTTAAATAAAAGTCACCGCTCCACCCGCGAGTTCCCGCTGTTCGAAATTTTGAATATCGGCAGTGGAGGGTTATTCAACAACAGTTTTACAGTATTCAAACTTAAATTAAATATAGAGCGAGCGACAACATTGCATATCTGCCTTAACGGGTAAATTAAGTAATATTCTTCTGAAAATTTTCACATTAACTTCCATCCTGCTGCTCCGAAATACCTGAGTGAGCGGTTGAATTATCTCTGTTCCCACGGTCTCTCTTTGATTTCGTCTGACAATCTACTGCTAATAATATCAGCTCACTCGAATTCGTTTTAAACGGGCTCTTTCACCGTGAAACAGATTTGTTAGCCACGGTAGCTTAGTGGTGCGGTCGGGCAACCCTGAGCGCGGTCAGTACTTGGATGGGTGGCTGCTCGACCGTTGGAGGCTGACCGTGGTTCGGATCCCACGTAAAACTGTAGGTCCCTTCCCTTCTTCTTACCTTACTAGGTAGGTGGTATGTCAACCTATCGAGTTTGACAGCTCGAAGTGCACAGTTAAAAAAATTTGGTTATACTATTTTTTTTTATCGGTACTATCGTTTCAGCGAGCATGCATTGGCCACCCCATACTCCTCTTCCACATCCCAAAGGTTAGTTTGTAAACTTGCTTTTTCGTTTGCCCCTTCTTTTTTTTTAACTGATGTACAATAAAGTATATTTTGTGTAAAGTTTTTTTTTATTTAATCCGGTATGAATTTCTGAGTCGGGGGGGGGGGGGGGGGGGGGGGTGGGGTCTAAGCACATGTTCCGACCAGCCAATATCACCTGCGAGAAGGAGGTGCTACACCGGAGACTTCCCTGTATTGCTGGCTATACTAGACTAGAGGAGAACACAACCAAGGCTGCTATGCGGCCATCTTACATCCAGAAGCTCGATTCTGCTAATTGCACAATTTTCAAACATACTTCGTGTGTTGTGTTTGAGTCAAACATAACACGAGTAAGTTTGGACGTGGTTTCCACATGATGCTATTCTGCTATTTACAAAACACGTTTAGTTAGTGTCTATGGTAACAGGAGGCGGAGCCTAAGTGAAGGTTTGACATCGCGTCGCCTAACGCGAAAAATTCTGACAATAATGTTGACTAAAGTTTTTTCTTTTAAATACTTACCAATAAAAATAATGAATTATGCGTAATAGGTGCATAAAAATATGCAAGAATTAATTATTGTAACAAACATTCATAATTAAGCGAGTTATACATTTATTTTGTTCAAATTGAGTGCAAATGTTTACTGATTTTCGTCGCTTGGCGACACGCTCCTAAATGTGATACCATTTTACAAATCCCTCTTTGTTGGGGATTTATTTGCTAGAAAGAATTATTTTTACAAAATGTTATATAATTATTATTACATAAATATAAAATATAATATGCATAAAAGTAAGTGATATTACAATTAATATAATTTCACTGAAATAATCTGAATAGTAGGTACGTTAACATAATTTATTTAGAAGCCAAAACGGCAAACATGAATAATTAATAATTACCGTTTTTATTAAATTTGTACATTTTATGTATTTTTTATTAGTTTTAGTCATTGACAGGGTTATAAAATCAATGGTTTTAGTTTAAATATGTAAAATTAATATAACATTTTAAAAATGTGAAATAAAGGATTTAAATAAATAAATAATAAATAATACATAATAAATAATAAATAATAAGTGACAAGTGACAAGTGACAAGTGACAAGTGACAAGTGACAAGTGACAAGTAACAAGTAATAAGTAATAAGTAAAAAATAATAAATCATAAATAATAAAATAGCAAATTCATCGGTACGTCGAGAGGGTTTGACGCGTATCTCCGTTTTCTCTCGGCGATCCCTGTCTCCTCATTCTCATAGATAGCCTTCTGCCATTTTTCGAAAGTTTCACAAACAACAATTTAAAATTAAACCCAAAACTAAAAACAAAACATTCGAAATCACCTCAAAAATAATATGTTTTCACCAAAACACATCGTTACTTTGAAGCAGACGGCGTGTTAGTGTTTCACAAACATAACATAACATAACACGCGCGTTTGCTCTAACTTAGCGAGTAGAATAGCATTTCGGCGAAACGTGCGGTTTTGACGAAACACAAACATAACACACGCACTAATCTTATAGCAGAATCGAGCTTCTGTACGGTGGTACCAAACCAGTCGGCTACAATTTGAGCCTACCGCCTAGTGTGGACGGTTACATACTGATTTAAAAGTTACCTACACATCACTGGACGGAAAACACGAACTATTTACATAGCCGTTTCGACCGACGTTTCATTCAGTGCGGTGGTATCAACCCGGGCGGGATAAACCCTACCACCTAGTAAGGTAAGAAGGGAAGGGACATAACCGTCATCAATCAATACATCCCTAATCAGTTTAACCTTGAAGTCACCCCACGAATATAATTACAGCTATCTACTAACACCGCTCCCTTGTATCGATTTTAAATGAACATTTCAATAACCACGGGTGCTACAGACCCAGTTAGGAACTAGGGTTCCATTTTCAAATTTGTCCCTTCATAGTTTATATTGTCCCATCATTTAAACAATTTAAACCTTTGTGTCTAGTGGCTGAAGGTTGAAAGTGAAATGAGATGGAATAGCGTATAAGATGTTCTGATAAGGAGAGGTCGTAAGCAATTGTGCAATACGCGTGATGTGTTTTGCAATATGGCGCGTTAACGACGGGGTTTTAGCTTGCGCCATTCGCGGGCGTGTTACGCATCGTGCAGGGAATTTAATGTGAAATGTAGGTACAGTTCCCGGCAGCAAATTATGCGTGTCGAACTTTAGAAAGAGACGATCCGGTTGTAGAGCGCGACAGAGACTCTTTCTAAAGCTCGTCACGCATTATTTGTTGCCGAAAACATTGACTTATTTATGTCAAAAATTTCGGGAGGGTTACATAGACACTCAAATAAACACGTTACGCAAAAAAAAAATTATATGTTTTTAGCATTACCATTCGAAAAATTTTACAAAACATGTTTGCTACCTAAACATTAACCTGTGTGTAACAGTAGGTAACTTGCATTGTACGGGGTCAATGACCGTACTATGTTCAAACGCAGAACAGCTGTTTGTTGTAAGTAAGTCATAAGGTCACTATGATTGGTTTTTACAGCTACTTATTTGATTTTACTTTCTTGTTAGGAGAAAAATTAATGCTCCTATAAACATATGTTTTTTTCTTACGTAAAGTGTTTATTTGAGTGCGTATGTAACCCTCCCGAAATTTTTGACATAAATAACTAAGCACCTTATATATTAATAGACTTCACATCAAATACACTCGATCGGTTCCTACTGACATAAGCCAAACGGTGGATCTCGAGTTGATGGTCTGTCAGTCGCACGCTCGCACGCTCGGCGAGCGCAGGCGCGTCGGTCGTAGTTTTTTTACAAATATAATGCCTACGGGTCCCTTGCGACACTGTAAAAATCGTACCGGGAAGAGAAACAAGGATGATGGCGGCACATATCACCAATAAGTGCACGTAACTCGTATATATCACGTAATTTCCAAAAATTTACAATTCTCCGAACGTTCGTTGGTGATACATACTAACATACTCTAGTGATCATTCACTTCAACAGCGCGGTCCTTGTCCAGTATACTACTTTACAAAGCGTTGCATTAGTTTACCGCTGGATGGCAATGTTTTTATTGAATACGAAATTCTCCTTAAATATTGTATAGACCGCTGAATCGATACCTTTAAAACATCATTGTATGTAAGGCATTTAGGGGTATGAGATATTTGGCTGACGCTACGGCAGACATTACTACAAAGTCGTAGAGGCTCTACGAAATGGTGTGTGTCTGCATATTATTACTCTTAAACGCGTCATACATATCACTTCTGAACGCAAAATTTCGCATGGAGGTGACTCACGTTCCGACTTAGCGAATCTGTAGGTATTATTATAAAATTGTTATTATATATCTGTCTGTCTGTTTTTTACTCTTAAATGCCACAACCAGGCTGCTTCTGGACGTGAAATTTTGCACGGGTGTAGCTCACGGTCTGACTTAGTAAATAAACTTTTAAACTAATCTTTAAGACGTCATTCGTGCAAAGATTAAAAGTTCAAATAACACATCGTTATATCAGCTATCCAGATCGATCATATACAGTTAAGGCCGAGCCTAAAGAGACTTAATATCAGTTGCGCAAAAGGTGGTCAGCTGTTTGTAAAACAGTTTGTTTTAGAGATTATTAGGCGTTATTTTATTATGAAACTAGCTTTTGCCCGCGGCTTCGCACGCGTGAAATTCGTATTTAAAAAGAAAAAAGTAAGTAAGCAAGCCCGCTACCGTACCTTTATTTCGGCGCGCGGAACAATTCGGTTTGTATGAGAGCCACATCTTAGCGTAGCGGAAACTTAATTTTATTTAGCCTATCCTGTGTCTCGTATAGCTAAATGTGATTGTGCTAAGATTAATCAAATTCGGTTGATCGGTTTAAAAGTTATGGAGGAACATACACACATACATACATAGTTACATACATACATACATACATACATATATACATACATACATACATACATACATACATACATACATACATACATACATACATACATACATACATACATACATACATACATACATACATACATACATACATACATACATACATACATACATACATACATACATACATACATACATACATACATACATACATACATACATACATACATACATACATACATACATACATACATACATACATACATACATACATACATACATACATACATACATACATACATACATACATACATACATACATACATACATACATACATACATACATACATACATACATACATACATACATACATACATACATACATACATACATACATACATACATACATACATACATACATACATACATACATACATACATACATACATACATACATACATACATACATACATACATACATACATACATACATACATACATACATACATACATACATACATACATACAATCATCATTCTAAAAATCATCAATTTAGTTTTAGTATCATACATGGAGTCTACAAACGCAATATCTCATAAAACGAACTCTCCACGACCATCCCTTACAGATTTATTAAACGTTACGCTAATATGTGGCTCTCATACAAACCGAATTGTTTCGCCTGCCGAAATACTACTTACTTTCTTCTTTTTAAATACGAATTTCACGCGAGCGAAGCCGCGGGCAAAAGTCAGTAGGTATAATAATAATACATCCAGACCAGGCTGTGGTCGGGACGTATTTTTTTCTCTTCCTTTCGGTTTTTCATTTTATCTAATGAAGAAATAAAAAAATATGTCGAAAGCTTAACTTATTCTGAATATATTTTTGTATTATGAAAAACAGAACTTTACGAGAGCATTTTGTTATAAATTTACGAACAATAGAGCGCACTTACTCCATATGAATTGGAAACCTGTAAAAATCTTCGGAATTTTGAACGAAATTAGATTCCATCAATGTTTACCAGGGAAATGCTGAGCGCTGAATTGGGTAACTTTTCACGCTTGGGCAAATCCTTTTAGATTGTTATAACTGCTATGTAATGTTAGCAACCTTAGATCTGTTTACCCGGCTTATATGGTATAGCAGTGTCGTGCGAGGGGGGTCCACCCACACACACGGCGGTCTAGCGGTTTATGTTATTTTGAAAAACACTTTTCAGTCTGTTGTGCACCAAACGAACTGTCCCTTCAAGAAATACGTGACAGTATAAAGTTAGCAAATAGTACCAGCTTATAACCAGTACGCATGTGGGTGGAATGTGGGGGTGGGGGTAAGATAGTGTTTGACGGGATTTACGAGGGCGTCGCGACGCCCCCGTCGCCCTTCGAGGCGCCCTACTACCAGCATGGCACCGCTAAAGGCGGGCGATAAGCCTTCGGAGGCGTCGACTTCGTTAGCAGGGTAGCAGAACTGTGGAGGAGTGAGTTGCGACTACCAGGCGCGCAGAAAAGTCCTTTGAATGTGCACTAGCAGACCAGGGGAGCATAATGTAAAAATGTTTGTGAAAGAATTAATTGGAAGATGGCTAAAGGGCTGACTGAAAACTTTGAGATTTAGACGTTCGTCCAGGTGAATTTTAGACTAAATATATGTAACTTGTAATATTTTTTGAGTTAATTAAAAATTGAACGTTTTCGATAGTAATAAAATTAATAAGTCTTTAAGGGGATGGTCATGGAGTAAGTTACTTTGTTTTATGTATGAGATACTGAGTTTGTAGACTCTATGTATGATACTAAAACTAAATTGACGATATTTAGAAATATGTTCTGTATGTTTGTATGTATGTATGTACGTATGTATGTTCCTCCATAACTCTTAAACCGATCATCTGAATTCGATTAAACTTCGTACAAGCACATTTACCTATACGAGACACAGGAACAGGATAGGTTAAATACAATTCAGTTCCGGTTACGCTAAGATGTGGCTCCCCTGCAAGACAGCTCACGCTAGTGCAGAGGGCAGGGGTTGATACTAAACGTGTACAATGTAAAAACATTTATTCAAATAAACATCTTTATCTCTTATCTCTTATCTCAATTAATATCTTAAATGTGGACCGATTTTCGACTTTTTTTAAAAAGCCTGAAATAAAATTTTAATTACAAATTTTAAGAAACCCGGACAAAAGTCAAAAATAATTTCCGTTTACTGACTTAAAGGAGTCGGGGGACCGCTAAGTAAATAAAATATAAAACTCAGAGCTGCGCAGGCATTTACTTACCGGTGCTCGGACTTCTTTAAGTAAGTAAACGGAAATTATTTTTGAATTTTTTAGGGTCGGGGTTTTTTAGATTTGTAATTTAACTTCTTAAGCAATAGAAACCTATTTCTGCGACGAGGCCTCCTCTACACACATGTTTTTTTTATTTTTTTTATGGAAACTGACACGTTTGGCTACATCACCTACAACATCCGTGATGTTAGCCCATAACACCGGGTGAACTTGGTGCCACGTCAGTGCTTCTCTTCGGTCGGCTACACTGAACTGGACGGAAAACACGGCTATTTACATAGCCGTTTCGGCCGACCTTTCATTCAGTGCGGCGGTACCAACCCGGGCGGGTTAAACCCTACCACCTAGTAATATAAGATAAGTTGATCAATGCATATTGCTTATGGCAAAGCGCTGTGTCCGGCATTGTTGCGTGTTTTTAAAGTTGTGACCCGTTTCCTCACAAAACTACTTTTGTTTCATACCTGGATGGACAATATTGGACAAGTATGTATGTATGTGTATTTATTTGTATATAATATTTTATATATTTAGTAATTTATATGTATTAACACATGTATGGCTTATATTTTACTAGCATGTACTTATAGCATATTCTTATTATTATTTTATCTTCAATTCTCACGCTCAACTCTTTTGCTACTACCTACTTACATTCCACTATAGTATCGAATCTCAAACATCCAAAGGTTGACTGTAAGAAATCTCTGTAAGGGATAAGTCGGCCTTTGCACCTTATGTAAATTTTCTAATGTACTTGTTACTGTTTAATGTTGACTGGAGCAATAGAGCATTTTCTATCCATCTATCTATGTATCCTCTATTCATTACGCCGTACCCCTAACCTGTCGAGAGCGTCGCGGCGGCGGCGTCGCGGCGCGGGCGGCGGCTTCGAAGCTGCACATAGCGAAATCCTCGAGGTATACAAACAGAGCAGCAGCGCCTTCTGCCGCTTCTGACTAGCGATAAATATTTTTACTGGCCCGTAAATCATTACTAGATCGTCGTCCCGCCTTCTGCGGGCTGCGAGACCTCCGGCCCGGGGCCCCCAGACGCCCGGCGATCCCTCAGACCCCCCCGACGATCCCTCACACCCCCCCGGACCGCCGGGGGGCGGGGGGCTAAGATCCGACCGCCGGAGGGGCAGGGGGGGGGGGCGTGGGCTAGCCCTCGGGAGCGCGAAATTCAGACCCATATAATCTTCGGTGATGCTGAAAAGGTATATAGCTATGGAGGAACAGGCGTGCGGTAGCTACTACATACACTGGAGCTACACTTGGCTGGCAAGTGAAGCAGTTGCTTGGGAGACGTGGAACTCTATATTCTGTGAGGAGCTAGAGGGAAGAGCTGAAATTGTGTACAACGATGCGAGGTAACTGAAT
This sequence comes from Nematopogon swammerdamellus, assembly GCA_946902875.1. Classification (NCBI taxonomy): domain Eukaryota; kingdom Metazoa; phylum Arthropoda; class Insecta; order Lepidoptera; family Adelidae; genus Nematopogon; species Nematopogon swammerdamellus. The sequence goes on along the minus strand of OX336357.1, from coordinate 4,928,622 downwards.
TTCTTAATGGTTAAGTTTCAGATTAAAATATGTTGACTTTTTTTATAAAATTATATAAATACGATTTTTGGGTTCCGTATCCGTCATGCGGGACCCTATTACTAAGCCTACGCCGTCTCTCTATCTGTCTGTCTGTCCGATGGCTGTATCTCTTGAACCGTAATAGGTAGCCCGTTGAAATTTTCACAGAATATGTGATATTATGGCCGATATATGCTGTATGCGCGCCATCTACCGAAAAGAGTATGAAGCATTTTAAGTATCATGAATTTTAAAACAGTATGAAGCGGCGCTGACCATGACATGGCGATACGGAACCCTCGGTGCGCGAGTTCGACTCGCACTTGGCCGGTTTTTTGTTACTAACGTCTGTAAGCTTTTTATCTCCTCAACTTACTTCCTCCTTATACTTACTTGTTGTGCCCAGATTCTCTCTTCACAAATTATTGGCAAATTGTTGTGTTTTGTAGAATCCTTATTTCCTAATATGTATCTATACATTTTCATAGTCTTACATGATATTAATGTGTACCTACTTGCAAATTGTGAAAAATAAACGTTTTCATTCAAGTCTGACATTTCAAATTATCGAACACCGTTTAAAATGTCGTATCTTTTCTGTATACAGGATGTCCCAAAACTCAACGTCAAGGGGGAACCAGGGAGTAGGCCAGTTTATGACTACCCAGGGAAAAATAAGAAAAAATAAAAATCGGAGTCATTTGTTTTGATAATATGATCATTTTATTGAATCACGTTGAAAATTTACATTTTTAGGTACTACGACTTCAAATTTGCAAATATAATTTTTTTTTTATTGGTAGCCTAAATAACTCTGCTATTGATCAGTATTCCAAATAAAATCAGAATGCCTGTAGTTTTACCAAAAAATATTTATTTAAATTAAAAAAAAAATAAAAAATTACTCAGATTTTTTTTTTCTTATTTTTCCCTGGGTAGTCATAACTGGCCTACTCCCTGGTTCCCGCTTGACGTTGAGTTTTTGGGACGCTTTGTATAATGGTGTCCCAGTAAAGCGAAAAATCTCTACATAATTTGAACAGTTATAACTCGAAAACTGCTCAAACGCTTTAAATGCAATTTTCACGAATGAAATAGTAATGTAACATCATCATGTGAGCGGAACCGCGGGGTAAGTGTGTACATATTCTAGAAGCTGTCACCTTGACTACTGCCGCCGCACTCTGTACGTAATAACATCAGTATATCTACCGCTAGAGTAGGCACTAGAATAATACGTGCGCACAGCCTACAGGATAAAGTTCGATCATATTATTGTTCCCTGCGCGCGGTGGAGTCGCCCTGGATCTTCCTCCAGCAAACATACGGTTAGTTTATAAAACCATTGTTCTTATTACAGTAATATTTCCGTCCGATATATCTATCTACTTAGGTATCTAGATTTTTAAACATACAGATTTTTGACGTGATAACGTCACGTCTTATAAATTGATGAACACCGGCTGCACGCACGAAAAAGTGTCACGTTCCATCTGAGCCTGTGTGTGCAAGCGAGAGCGCGTAACAAGCGATAGAGAGGCACAATCGGCCCAAGCGTCGGCTTGTACACATTTATCTCTCTGGTTCTGAAGTACCGGGGCAGCAGAAATTATGACGTTATCACGTAAAACTATCGTCCGTAAACCGACTTTACAGACAACCAATTTTTTTTTTGTATATTTTTCACTGTCACTGTGAGCTTCTAGAAAAATTTTTTTTTAGTATTTCAAATTAATAGATTGTTAGTATTTGTTTTGACTGTCTTATGCTCATTCCATGAAACTAATAAGAGTAATAAGTACTAACTAAATACCGGTTCGTGGCATCATCGATGGGTCACTCTCAGCACTCAAGTAGCAGACTTACAAACAAACAAGCAAATGATTCCAAATTTGTTTTACCTACGGAACCCTAAAAATCGTAATGCGTGAAAAATTACGATTACTACAGTCGTCTCTCATGTTTTCCTTGTCGGCCTAGACTCTGTTTGATAGACGTCAAGGCGCAACTTTTTCTAGGGTCTACACGGGGGTAGCGGGGGGACGTTAGAGTGGGGGACTAGGGGCGGCGTGGGGGCGGCGGGGGTGGATCGGGGTCGGGCGACCGTTGGGTCCGCACAGTTTTCGGCTTCCTATTAAATAATCATTTCTCTGTGCGGTATTCTGCGAGCGGCCTCGCAACTGCGTTATTAACTTTCGCAAATTAGTTGTTCCCTGTACCCTCTAATGTTTTATGTGACCCTGGTTATCTTGCTCGGATAGCGGCGGAAAGTTTTGGAAATAAAATTAGGCCGAAATTACGACTGCTTCCGTTTTCGCTCCGAAGCCCCTGCTTTTCGAGGAGCGAGACCCGTTATTCGACGTACACTGCAAATAGCATGTAGCATACTGTAGCTTCTATTCTACGAAAGGAACTATTCTCTTTCCTATGCGCGTAGTACAATGGATGCAGAAAAGAGAAACATAAAGGTTAAATTGAGAACAAAAAAACAAAAAGTGTGTTAAATAAATTTTTACTATATATTTTTCTTCAAATCAGTATAACTCGGTCGACTTAACTCGGCACCTGGCTCGATCGGCATGCACACAGGGTTGCCAGATGCCTTGCTGGTCAAGTAGCCACTTCGCGGTTAAAACATAGCCCAACTTGGGCTATCTTTTAACCGCGAAGTGGCTACTACGCCGGGCGTCCCAAGTCGCCCAATTTACAAAAAAAAAAGTGTTACCACAATTATTAAATCAGAATCATACATAACCTATAATAAGAAATAAAAAATAATTTAAATAATAAAATTTCGCTATAATTAAGTTTTAAAAATAATGAAATCTGTATAAAAAATCGGGCATTTACGGTGGTGGTACAGAACCCTCGGTGCGCGAAAAAGACTAGGTGCGGTCGGGGAACTGCCGCCGCACTCTGGTTCGAAAGTACAATAAAGCGGACTTAGAATTTTTCCGAATGTTAATGTTTTTTCGATGGAATCATATTTGTAGGCGAAATATAAGACACTTTTATTCTTACACGTTTTTCACTAAAGTTGACATTTCCGGAAAAAAAAATGTTTTGTATGGGACACAATATGTTTTCGTTAAATTCTCAAAACGATAGCACTTGATAGAACTGAGGCATATAGATCCTTAAACTATGAGAGAATCTGAACGAGATTGTGAAAAGATCCCGTCCGAACTCGTCCCCCTTTGCCTAAAAACAAAAGTTGCGCGAGAGTGTCAAATGTTGCTAAAAATGTAAGAAATGGTAACCATCTGGCAACACATGAAATGTCATCCGAGCCAGGTGTCTAGTTAAGTCGACCGAGTTATATAGTAATAATTATTTATAATACAACTTTGAAATATCTCTTAGGTAATTTATTATATTGATAAAAGTTAGGCCAAACGAAGTGTAACAATGAGATAGTTAAAAATTTGATGTGTTATTTTCTCAAATCGTGGAAATTTCATACCTCTACCACTCTTTTTCTAGTTTCACCTGTAATGTACTTGTACTTTTTCAGTAGAAATTCGTCAGCCGCGCGAAGTATACATAGACGCTCGCCCACGCAACTGCGCGCAGCTGCAAAGCAATAACCACTTTACACTCGATCGTTAAGGTACATTTTCGCACGCAGAGATTGGCGATGTGAAACAGTAGGCTATTAAAGCCCGAAGGTAGGAAAATTTTCTATGGAGTGATTATCTGTTACGAAGTAACTATTAAGTAATCTGTGGTGTTACTGCTATATTTTCTGCATGTTTTGTGTACTTTTAATTACGTACGTTATATTTTATCTAACAGCCTTCCCCTGCTATGTGTGTAGTGCGGTGAAGCGTACTAGGTACCAGGTAAACATAGTTTGACAGCAGTGGTGGCAGCTCCGTATAGTTGTGGATCTAGCCTAGCCCGAAGTTCAACCCGAGGGTATACACTATACATGACGGTCTAGCTAGAGCAAGTTAATACAGTGAGATGGGATGTTGTCACTTAGAATGAGACAGAATTAGACGAGTGTATAATCAATCATAGATGAAATAGAAAGATATAGTAACAGGGATGAACAGGGTAACCACAGGCATTGTGACGAAATAGTAATTACACTAACGCCTACAAAGAACTCTAACAGGATATCTAGTGTGATACCTACTAACAATAATAGCCCCACTGCATATCTCTCCGTGCATGTCGTAAAAAGCGACTAAGTGGATAAGGACAAGATGCCGTGCTAAGGGGCGACATGATAGCCACCTCTCACCTTGGCACGATCCTTCCGCCGAATCGTATAGCAGGTGGTTTGCTGCTTCTTGTTCGATTTTTATTTGTTTTATTTTTTTTATGGAAACTGACACGGTTGGCTACATCACCTACAACATCTGTGATGTCTAACACCTGGTGAACTAGGTGTCATGTCAGTGCTTCCCGACATTTCATGTCGGCTACAGTGAACTGGACGGAAAACACGAACTATTTACATAGAGCCATTTCGACCGACGACGTTTCGCTCAGGACGGTAGTACCGTAGACGGAAAAAATAGTTCTGGACTCCGCACTTCATACTTCAATTATTACTAAAACGAGACACCGTGGTTATGGTAGTGTGCGTATCGCGTAATACAGGACCGACCATCTCAAGAGATCGCAGCGATATTGTGTCATCCTTTTTCCACGCGCAGTAATCCCGTATCGCTTGCCTGCACGCTCCACGCAAACATTTACGTGTTCCAAAACAAGGGAATGTCGCACGAAGTCGATCGATAAATTGCCGCTTGCTTCAACGGCTCAAAACTATGGAGGTGGCTTTTTACTTTTTATTATGAAAAACATTTATTGGATTTTTTTTCGTTTATTTGTGTAAGTAAACCTATAGACGATGAGTGAATTATTTTATAAAATATTCAAACGCATTAATATATAGAGATTTATTTGATATAAAATGAATACAAAATTAAAATGCTAAACAAACTACTTACATAACTATATAAAATATTTCACTGAAATTTTGCCTGGGGATGGAGCTGAGTGTTCCCAGCATACTCGCTGCATTCCCACGCTGGATGGCGATGCTGACCCTCTGTTTGAGATAAACTCCTGAACGAGGGTCGCCCGATATAATTTTTAATTTTGAGCCTAAAGTGTGCACAAGATTTTTTACTTCCTTACTCCAGGGGCCTAAAGTTTCGACGGAGAAAGCCAAAAATTCGTAAGATTTTTTAATTTCTGAATATTTACTGTGTTTGTTCCGCGCGGCAGCCTCCGCGGCGGCACCAGGCATCTTACATGTTTGGCTCAAATATGAAGCTGCCATGGTGTCGACGCAGGTGGCGTCCCACACGAGAGACCTGCCCTTGGCCCATGGGATCAACGTCATCCCATCTGGGCGCTTACCGTCGTCTCTAAATAAACCGACTGGTTCCAGGATACAAGGAACATCGATGGAACTGAATGCCCTTTTTATTATGGAATTAAGCGTGGCGTGTCTAGAAAATCTCCCAGCACTTTTAGTGCAGCTCAGTCCATGACGTCCCTTCGAGTCGACGGCAGCGCCGCAGGCACAAACATGCGGTTGGCACACGTCGCAACCGAGCCGAAGAGCAACCGAGAGCCTCATGGTTGTATCATCGAGCAGTGTGCCTGTATGTGGAGATGGAACGACGTTTAGCCACTGACCAGATTCCGGGGTGGATACCGCGAAGATATATTCAGTTCTTCAGGTTTAGAGCGCGGCGGAGCGGCGGTGGAATTCTTGCCTTTTTTGCGGTGCGGTGACAACGCATTTGTAAATTTTTTCCGAGTTTAGAGTTTAGACGTGTCATAAGTCACTTGCAACTAAAATCACCTAAAATTTGACAGATATTAAGATTTTAAATAATTCGTTCATCTCCTGTCTTTCTTTCTCAAAATGACAATAATATAAATTGTAGCTTTAGTAGTGTGAAGTGGCTACTAGAAATAAAGCCAATATGTTACTACTAAACACAGACCAAGTCGAGTCGAACCCACAAACCGAGGGTTCCGCACAAATACGATGGGGGCGTGGCTTTGAAGTGGAACAAAAACATTGATTTTGAATAGACATGTATGCAAAAACGACACGAGCTGCCTCGACATGGTCCCTATTAGGTTACGGTTAATTTATAGAAGACGCGGAGCGTAGTGACGCATCTTCTATAAATTAACCCTGATAAATTTTTTTAAACCACCAAACTGGTTATAAAGATAATAACATTTCTCACCCCCACCCACCACCTCCCACTTCAAAGCCACACCCATAATGTAAATTAAGTTCATCTCAAGATTAATCTTGTGATACATAAATATATTACAAATTTAATTTTGCGGTCAACCTAAATAATAATTTCTCACTAACTATTTAAACGAGACCAGTTTTTCATATTTTCGTATTCCTCCCTTTGAAGTTAACTTTTTTGAACAACTTTGTCATATACCTTTCATAAAGCAAATAAATATTATATTTAAAATCTGTAAGAATCAAACAAGAACCAACCAAGAAAGAAACACGTAAATTTCTTGTGCACGTGAGTCCTTTTGCACAAATCGCAGACCAGGTCATGCTTGGAGTACCTGTGGGATGGCTCTGCCAAATATCAGCTTTTAAAAGGGAAATTATGTGAAAAGAGGAATTTGTTAAAAAGGATTGCATCCCCACACGCTGGACTTACCAACCTCTACCAACGCGTACCAACCTCTTCTGCAGATTTTACCTCTATAGAACCGGTACACTCTGGGACGCTCTCCTGTCTATATATTCCCCCCCCCCCCCCCCCCCCCCCCCAAGTACAGTCTCAGGTCCTTCAAGAGGGGCGTGAATAGGCACCTGTCCCGCATACGACCAGATGTCCATGGGCGTCTTTAGACATCTTATGGGTGCTTCGGCGCCACATGTCGCGCTTTCAATAAAAAAAAAAAAAACACAAGCAAAAATCTGTAAATAAAAATTATGTTTAAGAGTTCTGGTATTTTGTTGATTTTATTGTAGCTTTTCCAATTGCCATCTAATATAGTAAGAAATATATATTATAAATTAATTCTTTTGGGAATCCGGTGATACCGTTTTCAAAGGTGGTGTACGTAAGAAAATATAATTTTAAAGAAGCCATCTCCACTTTATCCAAACACATTAAATGTATGAAGTAAAAATTTTTACTATTTCTTATAAAATATTGTATTTGAAGGGGTTTTCACTCTTGAAATATAATGCCAGATGCTCTCGTATGCTATGCAGAGGCTTGAAGCCGGCATTTGTGTAATATTGAAGACGCTGAAGCAACTGCTCTCGCGCTGGCGGTCGATGGCAGAATGAGCGGGCGATGCACGTATTATTTGAATTGCACGTATTTTTGGTGGGGCACGAATCGCACTGACATGCGGAATCTTAATATTTTTTATGATCGAAGGGTAGTACCAAGGCGGCCGGGATAATCCCTACCACCTAGTGCGTGTCATCCATGATGTCAGCCCATATCATTTTGATGAACTAGGTGCCATGTCAGCGCTTCCCTTCGTTCGTATCGCATGTATGATATATACTGGTAGGTAGTATAAAACCAGAAGTGGAGGGTAATTTAATCATTGACTTAAAAATGCTTTAGGTTAAATTCTATGAAGATAATACATGAGGTGAAAGAAACATTTATTTGGACAATTTACAGGGAAACGACCGCGCCGTAGACTGTCAGACAGACAGTCATGCAAGGCAAACATAAAGACAATGACATTTTGACGATAGAGAGAGACAGTCAATGGCTGGGGCTGCGGGGTAATGATATTAGAGAGAGAAGAAACTCAAGAAGAGAAGGGACAGTAGAAACCACAGAACACCTAAGTAATAGCTAGCTACTTCTATGATCTGTGGTAGAAACCAAGACATACTAAATATGTATAGACAAAGCCACTGTGCAGATATAGACACAGTAAAAAATAATACCATATTATAGTCACGTGAGAATGATAGAAGATAAACAGAAACATTGACAGAACATTCAACATACAAACATTCAGGCTTAACACATTATACCCTTTTGGCTTCGCCGTAGTCGGGTAAAAATACACTTATGTTGGTAAATTATGAATGTTAAAATTAATAAATGTCAGCCTCGATAGCTCAGTGGTGCAGACAGTCAACTGTCGCTATTGAATGTTAAGCAACGCTGGGTGCGGTCAGTACTTGGATGGGTGACCGCTGACCGTTGGAGGCTGACCGAGGTTCGGATTCCTCGTAAAACTGTAGGTCCCTTCCCTCCTAATCTTACTTGGTGGTAGGGTTTAACCCGCCCGGGTTGGTACCACCGCACTGAATGAAACGTCGGTCAAAACGGCTATGTAAAATAGTTTGTGTTTTCCGACCAGTTCAGTGTAGCCGGCACGATCAAAGGGGGAAGCACTGACATGGCACCTAGTTCACCCGGTGTTATGGGCTGGCATCACGGACGTTGTAGGTGATGTAGCCAACCGTGTCAGTTTCCATAAAAAAAAAAAAAAAAAAAAAAAATGGTAGAGAGCGTTCCATATAAATCTTCCCTTCGGCGTTATGTAATTATCCCGTAATTATCAGTACTTACCGTATTTATTATACGGTAAATACCTATTACATTATTAGGTAATATAATCTTCACAATCTGGCAACACGAATTTAAGCACTGACTGACACTGGCAGTGGAGCCAACATAATGGCGAAGGGAAGATTTAGTTTGAACGCTCTCTAACAATACTCGTAGAGTTCATTAATGGAGGGTTTATGGGAAAAGTGACTAGGCGATCCATACAGCTATGGGATCTTTATGGAGACAGTAACCAGGGGATCATAGAGGTGATGGGGTGATACGTCAGCGAAACCATCGAATATATTCGGTGCCATCGATTAAGCAGTATTGGGCTCGTGTTTGCGTCGCATGGCAACGTCACTCGTGAGTAGCCCTGGGTATGCACCGGGGAGCCAAGAGTGTGGCTTGGTTATATCGATATGGCGAAAGGTAGGTAGGTACGTTTCTGTGTGTAGAAGCGTCGGGGGGAGGGGAGAGGGCGGGGGTTTCCTGCGGGAGTGTAGGGGGAGGGGAGTATGTCGGTCCGTGTTGTTGGCACCGATTCTTCTGAGCACACCCTTACCCTAGCGGGCGAGGGCAAGTGACAGTGCTTGGATGCAAACTTCAGAGAGTTTTTTTCCTAGAGCCTTAGGCACCAATGATATTATATGTTAAAAAGGAGGTCGATAGGTTATACGAGCTCCCAAAGCGGCACATTAAATACAAGACCACAGTCCTGTTTGAAGTTAGTCGCGCACCAACTACGCACGCGTTCAGACGTGCGTCGTACTTCCTAAGTAGTTATCAGTTATACCAACCGCCACATAACTTGAATTCCCTCCCTTAATAATAAGACTATTCGAGTCGGCGCATCACTTTATAGTTATTTCTGTCAACGTTTCAAGTTCGTGCCGTGTGTGAGCACAGAATGTCGTAAGTATAGACAACGTATCTTTCTTAAAATATCATTGTTAGGCACAGTCAATTTCACCCCATTGGAGGTGCCAGTCCGGCTTGAAGGCAGACTAAATAAGAGAAAGAAAAGATTATTTGAAGTTGTGAGGATTCTAGTGTAGAGTACACGTTTTGGTTTTACTGTCTCATGTTTCGAGTTGCTCAACTCAGTCAGTCAGTCAGCGTGCAAGCGTCCACTGCTGGACATACGCCTCTACAATTTCCCTCCAGTCTTCCCGGCCTTCAGCAGAACGGAAACACTGCTTTCCGTTCCGCCGGCGTACTGATGCCGTGTCGATTGCTCAACCAACTCATGGTCGCTAAAATGTAGGTGCCGGTTAAATCCTGTCAACTGTATGTATATGTAACTTTAACCGAAAGATAAATAAAAGACGAGACTTAACCGCATGTAGTAACGTCGGACATCAAAAAACATAAGCTCTGTGCCTCTGGTCCTTTTTCAATTCAGTCAGTTTGATAATTTGTTTTTCTTTATACTGCACTAACTGTTTCCGGGAACTGGGAAACAGTCTATCCCCCCGGGGCTTCGCTTCGTTCGCTGCAAAATATCCTTTATCTCTACATATGTACGAGTATGTGTCACAGAAAACGTCAGTGAAAAATCGACTTATAAGGAAACATAGAATCGACGACTTCGCAGATAATTACATTACAGATTTTCAGTTTTATTTATTACGATATGTCTAATATGGTATTTTTTTCACATGGCACCTTTCTAACTGATGCTAAGTGTAGGTACTTCGTGTAATATTGAATATTTCACGGTTAGTGTATGGAAGATTCGATATTCTACCTAGAAATAGATGAATGTTTGATGCTAATGTTTTAACATTTTTATGTTAAAAAATAATAATAAAGCAGCCTAGCGCTTCCATAGTGGCGGGGCGCGCGGCACGGTGTGGGTACCTATCGAGTCATAAGCGGCGCGGCACGAGCGAGGGCCGCAGGGTTTCTGTGCCTCCTCGCCACCCCTAGTCGCCCCCATTCGCCCCTAGCCTCCACCGCCGAGCCCCACAGGCGCCGCCGCGGCGCCGCCGCCCGGAGAGGGGGGCGCAAACCTCTTAATTATTGTCACACATGAATTATTTCGGTATTGACGCGGATGTCGCCTCCGGCTCCTTTCTTGATCCATTGTGAGGTCCCGAAGTATTGCTCGCTCTCTCTGTGCTCCCGGTGAGAGGAAAAAAGGTTACATTATTTGTAACTTCAATTATTTTATTCAAAATATTTCTGATTATTGTTGCGTTACGAGATTTTATGAAAATTGTTGCAGTGCAAATTTTTAAAACGCATCTGAAAGATTTTCAGTTGTTGACCTTACTTATCTCAGGACTGAAAACACGTTTCGAAAAAATGTTTTATAAGTCTGATTTTATAAATAACTAACTCCACGGTATCGATTCGCGGCAAAATATATATACCTACCTATAACAATCCTATAACAATCTTTATATTTGCTAGAATACGCCAGTAATATTACCTACCAGTGACTAATAATAATGAATTGATTGTGTAGTTCTCGACGCACAAACTAATATAGAATTTCGACAGCACTTTACACAGATAGGTTCGGTCGTCGGTGCACCGTGATTAATTCAGAAAAGCCTCGTTTTTCGCAGTACTTAAATAGTCAAACATTGTTGGGAGAAGCGTGCGGCCGTTTCGCCATCATTTTAGAAAGAACGGTGGTGACACTTGTACAAGAAATATATTATGAAATTAGTGAAATTGAATGCGACTGAAATGAGATTTAAGAAGTTTTCTTTAAAGAGAAATGTTATACTTATTTCGTATTTTGCTTTTTGAGCTAGCCTAGAAGTATATTTGTTATTAGGGTTCCGTATCCGTCGCACGGGACCCTATTACGTCGTCTGTCTGTCCGTCCGTCCGTCTGTCCGAGGGCTGTATCTCTTGAACCGTAATAGGTAGCCCGTTGAAATTTTCACAGACTATGTGTTATTATGGCCGATATAACAACAAATAATAAAAATAAGAAAAAGTAAAAGAATTACGGGGTCCCCATGCAAGAAACTAAAAAGTGTATGCGCGCCATCTACCGAAAAGAATATGAAGCATTTTAACTAATGCATAGATGGCGTGAGTGGCGCTGACGATGACATGGTGATACGGAACCCTCGGTGCGCGGGTTCGACTCGCACTTGGCCGGTTTTAGATAGCCTACGCTCGCGCGAATGTCAGATCCAGGCCAGCTTTAACGGCTCATCGCGGCCAAATCGGCGGCGTTAGTACCTATACTACTATTTTATGGCGTTTGGATCCAATGGTTGGATCAACGTCCAGACCACAGAGCATCGAATAGAGCGCGCGCCCTCTCGGTCGGGCTACTACTTCACTTCTCTGTGGTCCAGACTCGTTCTTTTCGTAAACGTCAATTTACGTCAATACATCGCACTTTTGCTTAGTGAAGAATTAAAAAAAAAATTATCTTAATACAAATGCACACAATTGGCGTCAGAAGGCGGACAAAAAGGTCGTCGTCGTAAAATTTATTAACACGCATTTTGAAGTTGCCCATTCTAAAAATTTATTTGGTTTCGTTCATATTTCTGTTTCCTTATTAAGGCCTGTTTGGTAGTTTTCAAATCCATTTGTAAATTCATGTACATGGAACCCTTTAAAAGGGGAAAAAACGGAACCCTTATTTATAGGATAACTCTCGTGTCTGTCTGTCCGTATTTCACACCTTATTTTCTTCGAATCTACTGGACGACAAAAGTTTAAATTTGGTACTTAGGTAGAGTTTGACAAACCTATCATGGACGTATAGCGTAACTGAACTAATTGCGTTTTTGGGGTATCATTGCATTAGTGACATTTTGTTCACGGACACTTTCTCGCTGACACAATTTTTTGTGTCAGGTGGCAGTGTACAATTTGGTTTTATGAAATAAAATAAAAATAAATTTGTATTGGATTCTATTGTCTCATATTTGTATCGACTTGGGCCAAACAATGGGCATTACTTTCGGTCCTACTTCCACAATAACGTACAATACCGCGCTGGATGCGTGGTACGTTATTGTAGAAATAAGACCGACAGGAATGCAGAAAACTTATCCTTCCATCGTTAAGTGGTACAATTAGTAGTTTTATTTTAATAATGTATATAAATACATATTATGGGATTTATTTGCCTACGTAGGTTTTTCATTGCAAAATCACCTTTAAAATAAGCTATTCGAGACGATAAATAACGCACACATACTCTCTCAGAGACAAAGGATACGCCATTATCTTTTTTCAGATTTCGAGTCTATCGTGTCCTTGCTCTGAGGTCGTCACATTAGGCGTTGGTTTGACAGTCGACAAGTGAGTGTGACGAGGTTCAAGTCATAATATTCACCACCACCATACCCGGAATTTGTGTACACAACATTCACAAAGTCCGGCCACGTGGTGCAGGGAGCAGATACACAGCTCGACGTATTCTGCGTAAAATTTGCGGTTGTTGTTACTGACGCAAAGTGGACGCAAACGTGTATTTTTTAAGTTCTCCGCTCTTAAATCAAATTTTATGAGCAAGGTATGCTGTTAAGTCCTGCCATCCTTGAGGGTGTGGTTAAAGTTCACAGTCTAGATGGATGCGTCTCACGTTCGACGCTCCTATCTAATACCACCTCAGGCAGAAGAGTTAGGTGGCGGTGTCAGGTAGGTAGGTGATGCCATAGCAGCTGCTCTCAATGCGGGGGCTGGTAATGCGATAGTGGCATTACACCCGGGGCCTTTGCTAGATCCGCCACTTTAATTTTCCAAATTTACCTGGCGTTTATATAATTCGGGGCCCCTCGTAACATGTGGCAATGCGGAAGAGAGCTCGTGTGCGGTGGCGGGGCGGGGCGCGCCGGGGGTGTGGGAGCGGCGGGCGCGCGGCACCAGGGGGGCAGCCGAGCGGCGCCGCCTCTACCCTAATGTAAGGTTTCAGCGGGTGCAGAAGGCGCGGGGGCCGGTTGGTGGAGGTGGGTGGTAGCCCCCGGCGGCACTGGCGAGGCGACCGGGAGGGGGGGGGGGGGGGGGTCTATGAAACGTTAGGTCTTTACTTTCACGAAAAAGAAAAGGGTGGTGCGGAATATTTTTTCCCTCCGCCTTATTCCCTGCTCCCCGATAATACCCTAATGGCCGCCCGCTTCCTTTTCGGTGAATTTTTTGCCGGCGTCCTCGGGCAAGATCGAGACGTGTTTTTTTCTCTTCTGGGCGGTAATTTCCGTTTTTTCCTCGCGCCGCCCCGCCAGAAATGAAAAATAAACGGAATCGAAGGGGGCCGGATAAGGATCGCCGCGTATTCTTTTATTGACACATAATTTGTCCGTCCGTCTCTAAGTTTACGAGGGTCCTCATAAAATGCAGAAATCTGGGGTCCGGAAGTGCGCTGAGCCAGAACGAAATTTTAATTCGCCCCACGAAGCTGCTTCCTTCAGTTATATGTCTGCTGTGATAAGGAATGTATTACAAAAAGTTGTAGGTATACATACACAAATCTTCCACGGTTGCGATGAAGCTTTTATCATTTTTATGAAAGTCACGTAATTATTATCAAAGATTTATGCAAGCTTGAGGCTTAAGAATTTACTGACATAAACCAGTTCTCTTTAATTTCTACCAAAACCATTAAAAATGAGAAACCTACATTCATTTTTAGGGTTCCGTACCTCAAAAGAGAAAAAAAACGGAACCATTGTCTTATAGGATCAATCATGTGTCTGTCTGTCTGTCCGTCTGTCCCAGCCCATTTTCTCCGAATCTACTAGACAAAAAAGTTTAAATCCGGTACATATATAGAGTTTGATGACCCAGTCATGCAAGTATAGCGTAACTGAACGAATTTAGATTTGGGGGTTTTTGGGGAACGAATTAGCCGGCAGAAGTGAAAACTTTTTGTATTTCTGAAAATAATTCTTAGGTGGTTATAAAAAAAACTAAACACCCTAAAAAATTTAAACACCGTAACATTGCTTAAAAAAGAAAACAAAATAAAAAAAATTAAAAAAAATTAAAAGCCACGAAATCACATAAACAACCAAACGAATATCGGATTCCCTTGATTCGCTTTCGGCTTTACTGTCACTGAGAGACGAACAGAATTGATGCCGAGCCACTCGTAACTTAACCCTTAATGCAATGACTTAAGGTTACATTATAAATAATAAAAATAAATCTGACGCTTTTCGAGATCTGACGCGAGTTTAACATTTTTTACCCACCTAAAAAAGTGCCAAGCGCCGCTAAAGAAGTTTTCACTTCAAAAATGTTTTAAGGGCATCACGTGACATATCGTCAGGTTCGTTATAAGGAATACAAATATATTTTTTTATAACTTTAAAATTAATTGTTTAAAAGTTATTAAAAAATATATAAAAAATAGAACACCCTAGACCTTATCTCCGAAATTACTAAGTCTAAAATTTGGAAAAAAAAATTGGGAATATAGGGCCCCTCTTATAGTTTTCAGGAAAACCTTAGCGAAAATCCTAAGTATTAAAGTTCTCACGGAAAACGGTATGGTACGGAACCCTCTAAACGCGAGTTCGTCTCGCTTGACCGTTTTTTTTATATAACCCGGTATGGTTGGCTAAGACAGAGGGGCCAAAGCAAATGCTCCTTCCAGCCAAATATTATCTCCGAGAAGGTAGGTGCCATATGGGAGACTTTGGATTGCAGGCTATACTGGACTAGAAGAGACCATAGCCGAGGCTGCTATGCGGCCATCTTACATCCAGTACGGCTGTATCGACCTATCACCTAGTAAGGGGCAAGGGAAGGGACCTACAGTTTTACACCGGTTCCGAGCGGTAAAGCAGCAGGTGTATTATATGCATGTATACGTACGTCAGAAAAAACTCACTGGTACACGCCGACCGGATACGAACCTCGGACATATGGAATGAGAAGCCGACGCTTAGATCACTCGGCTACCCGCCGCCGCTTCGTTACACTTCAGAATAATATTTTCCCGAAATAATATGATGGGTTTTAATAACAACCAAATTGAAACACTTGCTGATGTGGCCAGGATGTGATGGACTATGTAGATTATAATTATTGTCAGAGGAATAAAAGCCGCGTCTCCTGCGAATGTTTTTTTTTTTCGAAACATTACATAGAAACATCGAAACATTGGGGCGTGGCGGGGACATTTGTATGAAAACAAAAGTTTTTGTGTAATGTTTCGTGTGTAATGTTTCGAAAAAACATGCGCAGGACACGGGGCTTTACATACGAAGTTTTTAGCACGGCATTTTAGTTAACTTTTAATTGACGAACAAACATTGAGGCTAAACACATTACCCTCCTGTTGGTTTCGCCGAAGTCGGGTAAAAAAGACGCAAAGTAAGTAAAAAATTCACGGAAAGTCCGAAAAATCAACGAAGGCTGCATGCACCCTCACAAGCGATTTCCACCCGGCGTCTACCAGGCGCGCAGAGGGTGGTCGTAAGTACAGGAACGGACGAGCCGTCCGCCGGAGTCCCCCGTCGGTTTTGTGCGAAGATTAATACGGTACACTTCGCCCCTTGCGGAGTCCTCGCTCCCCCATCTACGGGGGGCCTCCGTGCCAGCTAGGTACCCCCCTCGCCCCTCGCACCGCCGCCGTACTCCGCACTACGCAACTCCAGTTATGATGCTCTGGCACAAAAAAAATACGGGTTTTCATGGCGAAGTGTTTTCTTTGGGAAAACCTACCCGTGATGTTAATCCGAAAGAATTTATGTTTCGGTTGCTACATTTTTGTGGTGTGGTCATTTTGAGGAAGGTCTGTCGAAACGGCTATGTGAATAGTTCCTGTTTTAAGGACTAATTCTTGAGAATATGAAGTAATAACATGCCTGAGACGTGGCACCTAGCATCGTTCTACAATAGGCTCATAGATGTATTAGCTTATTTTAGGTAGAAGATTCTTAAAAGAAAACGGTTGAAAAGCTACACTCATATCTGAAAATGCGCGAAAAAAATACTGGGGGTACCTAGTATAGGCCTATCCCGGGGCGGCTGGGTGGGTGTAGACGGCCGCCGATCGTTGCTCTGTGGCGGGTCCGAACGAACAAGTTTTACAAGTCCCAGAAAAAGGGAGCGGAGCCCCGCCCCGGGCTGAAATGGTGGACGACTTTGGAGCACCCGCTAGACCACAAGATTATATAGGCCATATTTCCTTGTTACTCGACTACGGCGAAACCAAAAGGAGGATTATGATCACAGAAATCGGGTTATGATTTTGGCAACGTATGTATGTAAGTGTGTATTGTATGTGTGTTCGTTTGTCCCTTCGCAGAACCCAAACTACTTAACCGATTTCAACATATGAGTACACTACATATGAGTGAGAAATTAACAACAATTTCATTGAATAACTCAAAATTTATCAGCCTCGGAAGCTCAGTGGTGCGGTCGGTCGACTGTTGTGTCAGCCTCGGTAGCTCTGTGGTGTGGTCGACTGTTTGTTAAGCAACGCTGAGCGCGGTCAGTTCTTGGATGGGTGACCGCTCGGCCGTTGGAGGCTGACCGTGGTTCGGATTCCACGTTAAACTGTAGGTCCCTTCCCTTCTTACCTTACTAGGTGGTAGGGTTTATTCCGGCCGGATTGGTACCACCGAACTAAGCGAAACGTGTCGGTCGAAACGGCTATATAAATAGTTCGTGTTTTCCGTTCAGTTCAGTGTAGCCGACATGAAATGAACGGAAGCCTGACATGGCACCTAGTTCACCCGGTGTTATGGGCTGACATTACGGATGTTGTAGGTGACGTGGCTACGTGACGTGGTCAGTTTCCATAAAAAAAAACAAAAAAAATTGAAATGCTCGATGAATAGATGGTTTCGGATCTCCTAATACCAGATATTATGCAGTTTATCTTATTTCCTGAAAAACATATTGTTTCCTGTAAATCCACTGTTTTATGCCAAAATCAAGCTTGATATACACAAGATATGCGTCAGGGATATGCCCAGAGTTATGAAAGTCCGAAATGACAAAAGCCAGCGGAGAGATATTAACGGAGTTAAATAATAACAACTATAGTAAACTGAGCTACATAGTATGTAATAGAGCGCGGCTACCAGGCTACCAGGCGGTAGCGACAGCAACCACGATCGGTAGGCAACGGTCCAAATAAGCTACAATAAACAGAAACACACTCAACTATCTTGCTACTATTTCAGTATATTAATACACACTGTAGACTGTAGATATTAATAGAAAAAAAAAATCTGTTAAGTGCGAGTTTTACTCGCGCACGGAGGTTTCCGTATCTATCCGCTATCAATAACCGCTCAATCGGAGAGAAGCCTCAATGAGGTCGATCGCAATTTACGGCGGGAAAATGACAGCACCTCACATTGCAATGTATAAAAGCCTGTGGCGCCATCTATTATTCAATATTATGACTAATCTATTTTCTTGTACGTTTCTTGTATGGGGGCCCCCTTAATTTTTAACATTTTCTTATTTGTTGTTATATCCGCCATAGTAACGCATATTCTGTGAAAGTTTCAACGGGCTACCTAAGTATTACGGTTCAAGAGATACAGCCCTCGGACAGACGGACGGACGGACAGACGGCGGAGGCTTAGTAATAGGTAAGGGATACGGAAAACTAAAAATTACGAGTAGAAAGAGTCGCCAATGTCGTGATTTATTTATGTTAGAAAACAATAGTACTTATACAGTAGCATCAAGAAATATGTCAAAATTTGTTTATCAAAAATGAGTAAATAAAATAATGAAAATATAATTAACATTTCTGCCATAAGTACCGGGCAACGACTCGGGCGGCGGCGCGCGTGTGTCCGTTTTCACATTTCCCACTCGCTACGTAAGGCTAAGCACTAGACGAGTGGGGGCCACCACCGAAGATACCCCCCCGGCTAGGGCCCCAGTCCCCCCAGCTGGGGGGACAGCGGCCCCACGCGGGTGATCCTTCCCCCGCTCCTGTCTTCTACTACACTTTTCTTTTCCCCTAGTAACGACTTTTTATTTTAGCCTCTCTTAGAAAATAATCAATTTGTCAGTTAATTAGTAGAGAAGACGATTGTTCCGTTCAATGTTTTAATGGAACGCTATTGGTCCTCGTCACGGTCGGAAGAAGTCCCTGATTAATGTTGTAACAATTGCTTTCTAACGTTTTCAGTCCCTTTCACAATTTCTTGCTTCAAGTTTGTGATGTTACGTCACTATATATGCTTTGAGACACGCAAAAAGTAAAGAATATAATATGTATACTTAGAATTTTTTAAATTGCTGTAAATGACCTTTTGTGTTAGATTTTCAAATAAATTTGCCATTTAAAAATATGTATATAACACAGATGCGTCCCACTTTCAAACGAGCATCCCAAAACTTATATAGTGACCTACGCATTGGCACAAGCTAGTCTGTTGTAGTACGAGAGCGCACCGTAAAAAACCAACGTCATCGAGTACCAAGATGGGATTAGTTTGTGGTGGTCTAGAATAGGATAGGCATCTAAAATATACAGGGTTGCCTGAGCAAATCCTGGCACGTTTTGTGTAAAAGGTAATTAAACATGTCATTTTTTTGGTGCAATTTACGTCATCGAGTACCAACTGGAGACCTGGCACATTCGATAAAGATCATCAAGAAGAGCACAAAAATACTAGGTTGCCTCGTCCTACCTTGGCAGTTTTTGGAGTCGGGCAAACTTAAGAGTGGTGAAAAATGGTCAAATTTACGTCATCGAGTACCAAGATGACAGTCACACCATTCGATAGTTCTGATAACCTAATTCATAAAAAACCTTGGTTGCCTGCCCTCACCTTGGAGCATTTCCTAGTCGGCCAAGTTGAATATCGGATAGCCGCCTTGTTACTAAGTTCTAAAATCGTTCATGTGTAATCATAGGACCGTTTAAAGATATATTTATTATAAATCTGTGAAAACTTTATTAATCCAGCTATACCAGTGGTAGTCAAACCGCGGCCCGCGGGCCGCATGCGGTCCGCGGGCGGTATTTGTACGCATTGTCACAAACAGCGCAGATAATAATATATATTTTAGCTTTTACTCAGTATGAAAATATTATCTGCGCTGTGAGTGTGTGTGCGCACTTGACGACAAAAACTGATGCGGAAATATGCAGAGCAAGTGAGCGGGTGGCGGGACTGGCGGGAGAAGAGTTTCGGCAAATTTTCCAACTGTTGCTGCGATACCTACGACATATCTAATATCTATCAAGATATGGTGTCATATTTGAAGGAATATTTGACATAAATTAAAAAAAGAATTAACGATGTGAAAAGTATTAATAATTGCTTTATTTCTACAAAGAAAGCCCGTAACATTTTGAAAATGATGACATGAAATTATTCAGCCAGTTGATGAACGAAATCATAGAACTAAAACACGGCACACAACCTAAAGCTCACTTCATCGAACATCGTGAAAAGCAGGAGGACATAAATTTTTTGAGAAAGCCTAGCACCCTTAAATGTTTTCAAGACTCCACACTATTTTAACAAAGTTTCTTTCGACGTACCTCTGAGAAGTTTCATTTTCAAAAATGAACATCTTAAAAAACAAATATTGCAATAGCCTTTTCAGCCGGAAGACGCAATGAGGATTGCATGTAGTCCCAAAGACGCCAACATAGAAGAAATAAGTAACGTAGTACACCTTTACTTTAAATTACTTTAATGAACACAGTACACTTCAATACTTTAAATTATGTCACATATAAATTAACTAAAACATGATTGTCGTTGTATTAAACATCTCGAAGACACACATTTTTTGTTTACTATACAGTACGTGGCAGTAAATCGGGATTTAAAAAGAGACAATCCGGTTGTTGAGCATCTCTCTGTCGTTCTAACTCGCACGTCTCTGTACCCCTATAAGCTTTTCGAGACAATAGTTTCGCCTTCAACTCTATGAACGATCAAAATCCAACGTCTCTGGACACATTCCCCACCCAGGACGTCCAGACTACCGTCGTTGGGGACTTGGTTGGAGACATCCTGGAAAGTAGCTTGAAGATGAGATGGATCAGCCTTAGTAGAGAAGGCGCAAGCTTTCGTTTTGGCTACCTTAACGTTGACCAAGTTCTCCTTTCCCAAGAGGATACTTTTTCGAAAACGAGTCAACCTGAGCAACAGTTTCGCGCCTCGCATTTGCTGCTGAGGCCCCTCTACCCTTCCAGTCGTTGGTGAACCCTTGTTGATAAATAAAAGAAACAGCATTGGCGACAGCACGGACCCTTGTGAAACACAAGCTGATTGATTAATCGACCAGACAGGCACCATCTAGGGCAACAAAGATCAACCGACCACTCAAACACTGAAAATCCAAGTGCACAGTTTTGTTGGGACACCGTAGGCTGGAAGCTTGCTTAGTATTTCCCGGTGCCCGGCGGCGCGATAATGCTTTGGAAATATCCAGAGCGGCCGCCAGCGATTCCCTAAAACCATCGAGCCTTTCAGCCTACAAATGTGTGACGTACGCTAGAAGATCTCCAGTCGACCTTTATTTGAGTAAGCCGTACTGCTTGTCGTCGAGGAGTTTAAAGTCTTCTAGGTACGTCGGGAGCGCTGAGTTGACCATACGCTCCATAACATTAGTGAAGAGTGAGGTTATCGAAATAGGGCGATGTTTTGATGAGTTCGCTGGGTCCGAAACCGACCGGACCGAAGCTCTCTTCCAGCAAGAAGGCATTGAACCGGAGGAATAGGGGCATTTGAATAGGCTGGTGAGGACTGGCGCAAATTCTAGTGCACAACTTCTCAAGACGATCGCTGGAACGCCGTCAGGCTAGCTCCTAGCTCCTCTTCGAAATATTCAACCCACGTGCGTTTTATAGACGACTCTGGGGTGGAACGTAATATTTGCCATCATACGGCCGCAATGGGGTAATGACGGGGGTTGGCGCCCAGGTCATCCATGTTGGAGTTGGATGCGAAAAGGCGTGCAAAGACATTTACCTTTCCTTCGCGAGTATAGCGAGAATTACGTAGTCGACACCGGTTATTTACTTTTTAAAAAGTATTTGATTAATTAGTAGTAATTTTACAGAGTTCTTTTCAGGTCGGCGATAGCTTACAGACTAACTAAAATATATCGGAGTCTTCAGTGAAGAGAACAATGCAGGCGGCCGGCCGAGGTGCTGTCCTCAGAAGTCGTCTGCATCTTCAGCGGGAATCGCCTGCTGCTGGGCACCTAGCTCGAGCAAACCATCCAACCGAACGCTCCAGCGGAGGTAGCAAGACGGCATAAATTCCGATCAAAGGACGAGAGACCAGAAGGCGCGGCTACCCGAAGAGGTAGGTGCGAGTTTCGCGCCAATTCCACGGCCGCGTCTGAACTATGCCAAGTTTTGCGTTCCTTTGTAGAACCTAGCAGCGACGTTGAGCTCTCGTCTATTCTCGACTTTTTAAAATGGAAGCGGACACGTTTGGTTACATCACCTGCAACATCTGTGATGTCAGCCCATAACACCGGGTGAACTAGGTGTCATGTCAGTGCTGCCCTTCATTTCATGTCGGCTACACTGAACTGGACGTGAAACACGAACTATTTACATAGCCATTTGGACCGACGTATCGTTCAGTGCGGTGGTACCAACCCGGCCCGGATAAACCCTACCACCTAGTAAGGCAAGAAGGGAAGGGACCTACAGCTTAACTTAGAATCCGAACCTTGGTCAGCATCCAATGGTCGAGCGGTCACCCATCCAAGTAAGCGCCCAGGGTTGCTTAATAACAGTTGACCGACCGCACCACTGAGCTACCGAGGCTGAAAGACCTATTTTGCAGCTATTTCCTATAGGCCTAGTTCTTAGCGTCAATAACCAGCCTGGAATGACGATCGAACCAAGGCTTAAGGCGTCCGCCGATGGGAACGATGGATGGAGAAATTCATACCCTGTGCGATCACATCGACGACCGATTGGGCACACAGGGGTAAGTCTGAAAAAGAGAAGCAAACGTCGCGCCAAGGGTATATACCCAGGAAGGAACGGAAGTCATCCCATTGTGCTAACGGGTAGTGCCAAACTGTCTGCGTACTACATTCACATGCTTCTGCGAAGTGTACAGTTGGCACAGTTGAGCGTATAAGGCAATGGTCGGAGTTACCGAGGGGAGCCTCAATCCTCACCCTGTAGCCATTTGGCTCAGTAGTCAGGACAAGGTCCAATAAACTAGGTCGATGGGCAGGGTTATCCGATATCCTAGTAGTTCCGGACACCAACTGCGTCAATCCGTGTGCAATGGCTACCAGTTACCAGCTAGGCTGACCTCCAAGTGCAGGAAAGTGACATCAGGAGTTTTTCGCCTGCGACCTGTGGTACCGAACCGGGCGACATGGTGGAGAACCTGTCTACAACATATTGAAGGTGAAAATAGGTGCCCGTTTAGGCGCAGGATGATTGCCTGTCGCCTGACATTTCTCAGCTGTGCGAGGTCTAGGACGGTGGCAAAGCCTACAGACATCGTCGCAATGAATGTCGGACTTGCTGAGCTCTACTTGAGTGTGAACCGCCACTGGCATAGTAGATTGCTAGATTCCTAATTTGGTGAACTCCATTCAGCTCCAGAGAACACTACCAAGGCTTAACACAGCGACCCTTCGGCCAAAGGACTCATCAACAAGACGAGGGTCAGGCAACACAAATTCTTGTGCATCACCACAGGTGCGCCCTGGTCCACAGAAACGCCAACCTATACAGAGACCGCACCGTACACCGTACGTACAGGGATAGCACCGCTGGAGGAGTATTTCCAGACGCTGTCCACGGGCTTCTTCAAGGCGCGTACTGACACGACAGCCCGCTGATCGCTAGCGCTTGCGACTACCGACTGTGGGATCCATCAACACGGCGCTCTCTGTCGATACTATACTAACATGTCCGTTTAACTTCGCAGGTCCCGAACCACCTCGCCGTCCTACCGTCGAAGACCAGGGTACGACCCAGCGAAGTTTCTTGCCAGTTCTTCTTCGCTGTGGTAATCGAACTGGCGGAACTCCTTCTAGCACCATCGTCCCGGCGGGCGCCGGGGTCGATGTCGAGCAAGCAGGCGGTTTGACTGATATTCGCTTCTCATTGGCAGTTCTCTTCACCACTCGCAGCTGCAGCGGCTTCGATGCCGCTCGCCCTTAGCCAGTAGTCAGTCACTGCGGCCGCCCTAACTTATGGCGGACAAAGTGACCGCTCCTACCCATGGCTCCTACTCACCAACCAGCCGACCACGGCGACTGTGCTATTTTATATAGGGCGAACAAAGTGACGGCAGGCCTCACGGGGTTACCGGGCAAAAAAGACTGGTTACGGTGTGAGAGTTTTACGACTAATACCTTGTTTTCCTTCGCAGATTCCAAATTCCAGCGACCCTTTAATTTTTTTATATTATTCTTTAAATATTTCTTCAAGTATAACCATATTTTGATAGATACTATCGGCAATAGATACGTCGAATCGCAGAGCAGCAACATTTGGAAAATTTACCGAAACTCTTCTCCCGCCAGTCCCGCCACCCGCTCACTTGCTCTGAATATTCACGCATCAGTTTTTGTCGTCAAGCGCGCACACACACTCACAGCGCAGATAATATTTTCATACTGAGTAAAAGCTAAAATATATATTATTATCTGCGCTGTTTGTGACAATGCGTACAAATACCGCCCGCGGACCGCATGCGGCCCGCGGGCCGCGGTTTGACTACCACTGGTATTGCTGGATTAATAAAGTGTTCACAGTTTTATGATAAATATATCTTTAAACGGTCCTATGATTACACATGAACGATTTTAGAACTTAGTAACAAAGCGGCTATCCGATATTCAACTTGGCCGACTAGGAAATGCTCCAAGGTGAGGGCAGGCAACCAAGGTTTTTTATGAATTAGGTTATCAGAACTATCGAATGGTGTGACTGTCATCTTGGTACTCGATGACGTAAATTTGACCATTTTTCACCACTCTTAAATTTGCCCGACTCCAAAAACGGCCAAGGTAGGACGAGGCAACCTAGTATTTTTGTGCTCTTCTTGATGACCTTTATCGAATGTGCCAGGTCTCCAGTTGGTACTCGATGACGTAAATTGCACCAAAAAAATGACATGTTTAATTACCTTTTACACAAAACGTGCCAGGATTTGCTCAGGCAACCCTGTATATTTTAGATGCCTATCCTATTCTAGACCACCACAAACTAGTCCCATCTTGGTACTCGATGACGTTGGTTTTTTACGGTGCGCTCTCGTACTATTGCTAGTTTGTTGATAAATTCGTCTTCTAGCCTTCATATTGACAAATCATATCTGCGGACCGAAACATTTTTACCCCTCAACAAACAGGCTCTTTATACAGTAGGTACCTATGTCCAGCGAGAAAATTCACATTCCAAATTTGAATAGCGCGGGAACGGTTGACGCGGGAAAGCAGGGAGTGATCTCGATCGACGCGCGCAATCTGCGGCTTTAGTAATCACGATGGAGCGTTGGACGGGATTGCACCGCACTTTTGCAATAATAAATCCTACGCTGCAGCGCTTCGAAAATTTCGTTTGCATTACAATATTCGCTGACCAAGAGATGCCCCTAGTGTTAATCTGTTAAAAATGTGGATAAAGAAGTTCCGTGAAACGAGTTCTGCCTCCAACCAACCCATTCCAGGCTCCGCGCCTACTGTCTCTACCGTAGAAAATGTTCGTCGAGTGTGATATGCAGTCCTCGCCAATCCACGGCGTTCTTTACGGAAGCACGCAGCCGTTTTGGGTGTCTCTAAGTCCACGATTCAGGTTATTATCAAGAAAAAATGCATTTCCATCCATATAATTGTGGAGACGGATTCAGGCTTTGACAGAAACACATGGTTTCAGCAAGATGGGGCCACTGCCCATACTGCTAGCTGCTAGGGGGTCTCTGGACACGGTACGAGCTATTTTTGAAAAAAAAAATCAAGCAGCAAGTAAGGCACGAAGAGTGGCCAGTGGCCTACTGCACTGCAAGAGGTGGACGGACCGACACCTATGCCATCTTTTTTTTTTTTTTTTAATTTAGTTTATTTTTAGGGCTTTTAACAATAATTTGTTAATATCAGCCCCATAGTACTCATCTCCTCCATCCCTTAGGGCCCAGAGTCCCTAAGGGATAGAGAACGCTCCACAAAGTTCAACACAATTACTAAATCCCTCTCACTTGGGCTCGCCAACAGTTTATGTATGCTAAAAAACAAATTGAGTCTGTTCACTCTAAGTGACGTCTGTAATTCCATCCGCAATTCCTCGTTCTGACCACACTCCATCAGCAAATGGTACATGTCATCCTCCTTGTTACACCGATCACAATTTGGAGAATCTCTCTTTTTCATCAGGAATTTAAATTTATTCAATGGAATGTGGCCAGAACGAAGTCTTAGAGCTAGCACTATTTCAGGCCTTCGTAAATTACACACCTGGAACCAGACCTATGCCATCTTACTATCAAATATTGCCTGAGGCAATCCCTGGCCCGTCACATTTCAATATTGAGGAGTGGGTGAATTTATTTATTCAACAGCAATAATAATAATATTGAAGATAACGTTTCCTGTCTCTCTTAATCGTGCAAAAGGGAAAACTGCAGCTCAGAGGCCCATTTACCTATATTTAGCTGTAAATCTGGCTTTAGGGACGTGTCCGATTACAACTCACCAAATATTCAAATATAATTCAAGATTTCGAATTTGTTGCGTTTGCGGTTGAAACCCTCGGTCCGTGGAGCTGTGAAGCCAAAAGCTTCTTGAAGAGGCTTGGGCCTCTGCTGGTGGACGCAACTGGCGTCCCGCAATCAAGGGCCTACTTCATTCAAAGGGTAAGCCTTGCCATCCAGCGGGGTAATGCAGCAACTGTTCTAGGAACATTTGAAAATTCCCCTTTTGATAGTTATTTTAATGTTTGTTAGGTAGGTTTATTTCTTTAGTTATTAGTATTACTTTTTTATATTTTATGTTACATTATTGTTATACCAAATGTAAAAAAAAAATGTACTTGTTTTTTTTTTTCAAATTATGCAATTATATTATTTGTAAACACATTAATTTGTGAGAAACAAAACCTCTCACCTTGGTACGGTATTTCCACCGAGTCATGCAGCACGTGGGTCTTCGTGCCTTACTTGCTGCCTGATAGTTATCTTGTCTGAATACTTTGCGAAACGTGCTGGTCGGTGTTGTGCTGTAATTTACCAGAGTACTTGCAGCACAGCACCGATTACTCTGCTTACCCCGATTGCCGGGATACGGCGTGTGGTGTGTATTGTATAGACGAAAATGTTTCAAAGAAAGCTCCCTCTGTACGTCAAACGTTCCATGACATTAGCGACTAGGATAGCAACGGCGCGCGCGGCGGCGGCGGCGACAGAACCGCAGACTCGTGGTTAGTGACCTGTGCTTTACCACTACGCTGTCCAGCTCTACCACTAGCAGAGTCCGCGTTTCCGCTCGCGTAAATCACGGACAAGTTTGATGGAGCGGCAAAACTATGGGTCCGATTTTCTGAGTTCCATTACTTCCTACTGCTCAGTCCTTATGTTTTTTTTTTATACTAAGCGCGACATGTGGCGCCGAGTCACCCATAAAGTGTCTAGCGACGCCCATGGACATTCGGACGCAGGCGGGGGCTGCGAATGCCATGCCGGCCTGACAGGTGCCCATTCACGCCTCTCTTGAAGGACCCGAGACTATACTTGGGGGGAAATATGTGGGCAGGTAGAGCGTTCCAGAGTTTGCCGGTTCTGTGGAGAAAGGATCTGCAGAACCGATTT
This sequence comes from Nematopogon swammerdamellus, assembly GCA_946902875.1. Lineage (NCBI taxonomy): Eukaryota > Metazoa > Arthropoda > Insecta > Lepidoptera > Adelidae > Nematopogon > Nematopogon swammerdamellus. The sequence goes on along the minus strand of OX336357.1, from coordinate 4,901,330 downwards.
GTACGCATCCGCGGTAAGTCCAGCGTATAGGGATGCAATCCCTGCCCAGTGCGCGTTGTACGGAGGTGGAAAGGGGACGCCGGAATCGCGTTAAACAGCTCCTCCGAGCACTCCCCGTGGAATAAGCGATAGAACACGCTTAGGGCGCCGACATCCCTACGAAGTTGCAGCGGTTCTAGATCGCGGGACACGTCGGGGTCATCCACTAGTCGCACGGCTCGACGCTGGATCGAGTCCAAAGGCGCAAGCTGGTATTTGGCTGAGCCATCCCACAGGTGCGAGCAGTACTCCAAGCAGGACCTAATCTGCGATTTATACAGAAGCAGCCTTTGGCCCGGCGTGAAGTAACGTCGAACCTTATTGAGTACGCCTAGCTTTTTTGAAGCCAGCTTGGCCTTGCCCTCGATATGGCGCCGGTAATTTAGGTCGTGCGACAGTTCGACTCCGAGGACCCCGAGGTGGTCGCTTAATTTAAGCGACGTGCCTTGGAAGGAAGGAGCTGGTGTGAACGCCGCTCTCTTCGCACTGAACGCGCAAACTTGTGTTTTTGAAGCGTTGAACTCGACCAAATTACTACGGCCCCATTCGGAAATAGACCGAAGCGTTTGTTCGAGTTCAAACACAAGTCTTCGCCTCTTTTCATCCACAACTTCTCGTCTGGCTGAAGGGTGACTGGTATAGGATCCGTGTGCTGTACTGTCATCCGCATAACAATGTATGTTGCCGAGTGGCAGCATGTCATTGATATGCAGAAGAAACAGTGTGGGTGACAGCACAGATCCCTGCGGTACGCCGGCATTCACTGACATGGCGTCCGACGAGCAACCGTCCACTAGGACCTGAATGCTACGCCCATGTAGGAAGTCGGCGACCCAGTCGCAGAGACCAGAAGGAAGTCCGTACGCCGGAAGCTTGCCCAGGAGCGATTTGTGCCAAACCCTATCGAATGCCTTCGCAATATCGAGGCCAATTGCCAAGGATTCACCATGTCCTTCAAGCGATTCCCCCCAAAGATGAGGGACGTACGCTAGGAGATCACCAGCGGATCGGTTTGGCCGAAAGCCATATTGCCGATCGCTGATGAGGTTATTTGTCTCCAGGTACGCCATGAGCTGGGCGTTGATAATACGCTCCATCACCTTGCAGAGTAGGGAGGTAATCGCTATAGGTCGGTAGTTCGAAGGGTTTGAGCGGTCGCCCTTTTTGGGGACCGCTTGAACAAATGCAGATTTCCAGGCTGCCGGCACACGGGAAGCAGAGTAAGAGAGGCGGAAAAGGCGCGTTAGCACTGGAGCCAGCTCGGGAGCACACCGTTTCAGCACCAATGCAGGAATCCTATCCGGCCCACTCGCCTTCCTGGTGTCTAGGGAGAGAAGCTCCGCCCGCACAGTTCGTTGTCGGAACTGTACTTCCGGCATAGAGTTCTCACACCTAGTTATGGATGGAGGGATGGCACCCCCATCGTCCAGGTTGGAGTTCCCCGCAAAGAGAGACACCAATAAATCGGCTTTCTCCTTTGCGGAGTGGGCAAGTGAGCCCCCAGGACACTGCAGTGGTGGAAGTGAGGAGCGGCAAAAATTCGATTCGACAGATTTGGCGAGAGACCAAAACTCACGGCTCCCAGTTGGGTGCTGGTTCAGCCTATCACCAACTCTGTCGATATGCTCGAATTTGGCCCTGGCAATAGCCCTCTTGCAGGATCTGGAGAGGCGGTTTTATTCTTTCTTCAGTTCGGATACATTAGGATCAAGTCTGGCACGAGCGCACGACCATGCACGATAAGCTGCGCCATTAGCTGCGACAGCTTCAGCACAGTCGCGGCTGTACCAGGGCTGGCTTTTACCACCGAGGCGGACGAGGGTGCTGGGAATGAACATCTCCATACCCCCCAGAACCACCTCGGCTACGGCATTGGCGCATTCCGACGGATCATCCGAACTGAAGCATAGCTCTCTCCATGGGTAGGATGCGAGGTATTCTCGCATACCATCCCAATCTGCTGAGGCGTAGTGCCAAATTCGACGCATTCCTCCAGTACGGGACTGAGGAGGCGAAAATGGCACCGTGGACCCCACTAGACAGTGGTCAGAGGAGCCAAGAGGAGCGCTCACTGTGACTTTGTATCCAGCAGGGTTCGTCGTCAGCAGAAGATCCAGCAGAGAGGGTACATGACCGTTGCCCGCGACTTAGCTCGCGTGAAATTCGTTTTTCAAAAGAAGAAAGTAAGTAACGTCGTGCTGCGTTCACGTAAACTAATATTATATTATATCGAAGAAAGCAAGTCAGAAGGGCGAGGCCCGAGGGCGGGAGAAGGTTTATCGTTTACCTCAATGCAGCTCGGCCTTCAGCCTCGCCTTTAGTTTTTTATTTTCATCGAGAAAGAATATGGTTCACCTGAACGCAGCTCGGCCTCGCCCATAGTTAGTCGTTACTTATTTTCTTTGAGAAGGTTTATTGTTTATCTGAGCCCAATTCGGCCTTGGGCGTCGGCTTAATTTACTTACTTTCTTCTTTCGAAATGCGAATTTCACGCGAGCGAAGCCGCGGGAAAAACTATCGATATTCTTCTCGAAGAAAGTGAGTAACTAATGGCGACTGGAGGTGCGTATAGGTAGACCATAAAATTATACTTTGGTAGGTGTAAATTCTGAAGTTTTACATAGATAAGCCATTTACAATCAATCGTCGTTCGTTACTGTTTCGATAAGATTTCAATGCATCTTTCTCAAAGATATTTTGTCCTACTGAAAGGAAACCTACACATTATTATTTCTTTTCACTGTTTTTGATGCAGAAAGAAAGACTATTTTATCTTTCGATACTCGAGGCAGGCAGTAATGAGGCCAAGTTATAAAAAAAAAATACGTTTCCTTAGCACCTATCCCCTACATACTTAATGAGGCCAAGTTATAGAAAATTTAGCACCTATCCCCTACATACTTATTTTTAAATTTCGATTTCGAATTACATACTGTTTTATAAAATTGTATTTGCTGCACTGGAGTCTGGAGACACAGCGGTACGAACCGTTATGAAATTCATCCCTTTTAATTGATTTTGACCACTCTTTTTTCTATTTCGCGGCCAATTTTCGACATGTAGTTGGTATATTATGATGTTTCGGGATGTACACTGTCACTATACTTAAGTTTATTTAACTATCGTCAAAATCTGTACAGTGGTTTTTGAGTGATGCGCGTACAGACAGACAAGAATTTTAAAAACAATTCTAACATGTTCAGTTTCTCATTCTGGTTGGTTTTTCCGAATATATACAATGTACAGGTATATATACAAATAATATTCTAACAACCATAATAAATAACATTAAAACTATAAATTAAATTAATACTAAACAATTAAATTAATACTGTACAGGTACAGACTTTTTTGCATTTACGATTTTATTGTATGTATAGATATAGAAGATATAGATAAGAAGATATATAGATAGATATATGGAATAGAAAGATATATACATTATGTACGTACGTAAATAGGTACATATATTGTGACATGCACCGGCCACGCAGTTGGGTGGTCGCCGGTCGGCGGTAACATGTGACGCCTGTCTCTAAATGAGGTAGGCAGAGACAACGGATCTCCGCGTAAAATGATCATGTATCGATCCTGACCTGACAGCTGACACACGACGCCTCTTCTATTACTCATCTCATCATGTGTTTCATATTTACGCGCGTGAAATATGTGAAACGCACAGATACATTCCACTCTCAATGTTTTGTGTACGCTCGAATTCTTAAAAAATACTATTAAGACTTATGATGTCATGAATTGTTTATTGGCTATATACTTTTGCTAAAAAGCTATTTACGCAGACACAGGGTTGGTTTTGGGCGTGGGTTGATCCGCAAGGGCTCTGATATCTTGGTTGTGGGGCGCGGGTCTTGGACGAGGGTCGAAAAGGTCTAGGGACCTTCCTGCCTAAGTACCAGGGCAACACGGGGGCGGGCAGGCAGCGCTCCCGTTCTACCTACGTATACTTTTACACTAACTTTTAAGGGACAGACGTTGCTAACGGCTATTTTGTGTTTGTTGGTTGTGAATTTTGTGAAAAGCAACGAGTGAAAAGTGGCTTCTGTTAAGACAAGGCAAATAAATTCCATAAAACTACTTTTCCTCAGCATGTTTTTTCGAGATCATGTAACATTTTAATCCATCTCCCGTAGTTGCCAGGTTCAGGGTTTTTCGCAATTTTGAGGAAAAAAGACACCGGGGCTAGTAAAACGGCTCATTTCGACTCTATGTTGATTTTTGTAATAAAAACTAATAGAATTATCATTGATCGTTTTATGTAAACCAACCTGGGTAACTGTGCCGACGGACCAATGGTGTAGTCAACAGAGCCAAAATCACCTCTCCTCGCGACACAATGCTCAGAGAGGTATCATGCCAGCAGATTTGCAGACTGTTGCTAGGCTGTCTAGCCTGTTAATACGACGTTTGAAGACACCCAGGTTAAAGGATTCGGGAAACACACTCGCCAGAAGACAGTTTCACACCCTAGCGGTGCGACAAAGAAACTATTTGCTGCTGGCGACTTGTTTAAGATCTCACTAGCGCGTAGTTCTGAAGGTTCTATTTATTTCTGAAAGGTATTTTTAATAGTATTAGCAGTTCTTAGCTTCCTAGGTGTACAGCACGAACTAGACAAATGTCCACAGATAATGAAACTCTACTTTGGATAACTTTAAAGGAATTGCGAACACAATGATCTGATAACTGAAAAGACGAAAAACATTACCCTCCTTCTGACGCACTCGGGTAAAAAACCAGCTAGCAAATTATATTTTATGAAACCCCTCCACTGTTAGCCGCAGCAGTTGGGTGGGAACCTTTCATTGCTGCATTTCAAATACTTCTTGCATATTAGCTATTTTATTTTGTCTAAATCCTAAATATTTCTAATAAAAAAGGGTCTCCGACTGCGGCGGCTAACTGGAGCTCTACTTTTTTACCCGAGAGTGCCAGAAGGAGGGTAATGTTTTTCTTCTTTTTAGTTAGGTTTTCGCAGTCGGGTTTTTTGTATTATTCTTAATAATCTGTTTTATTTTCGACTTTTGACGTGATAACGTCTTATAAATTGATGAACACCGGCTGCACACACGAAAAAGTGTCACGTTCCATCTGAGCCTGTGTGTGCAAGCGAGAGCGCGTAACAAGCGATCACAATCGGCCCAAGCGTCGGCTTGTACACATTTATCTCTCTGGTTCTAAAGTACCAGGGCAGCACAAATTGAAAGAAGGTTACTCGTACCATAATATATTATGGGCATCTGGCCGGTCGGAAAAGATTTCAAATTTAGAATATTGACCTTATCACGTAAAACTATCGTCCGTAAACCGACTTTACAGACAACCAATTTTTTTTTGTTATGAAAGGAGGTTCATCATTATTAAACTTATCATAATATATAGGATTCGATTGACACACCCATGGGAGGATGTTCTTATTACAGCTTTTGCCCTGAAACTCTATTTTTGGATTCGCCTTTCTTCCTTTTCGTTTAATCGATACCCCACTCGATAGGCTTTGAATTATTTTTTTTTATTATTGACAATTGGACGTCCTGCGTCCGCCATTATGAATTTTAACATTTCTTTATAGCACTCCCACAATTAAGAGGCTTACAGGGCGTGCTAAAGGAATAGACATACATACTCGTACATACATACATACATACACAAAAACATTACCCTCTTTTGCTTTGCGCAATCGGGTAAAATAGTGTAAACACCAAAGTGTTCACGTGTATGAGAATAATTCAAGTTATAGTGGAAATATTTGTTTACGGCTCACGGTTTTTGTATCGCGTTGCCGCGACGTTTCGACTCAAACATTCGAGCCATTATCAAGCGAGCTCCTGTGTCCGGCGGCGGTCAACGAGGAACTAGTCAGTTTGACATGTTCCGCCGTTGACGGAGATTGTAGCTGTGGGTAGTTTGAAGATGTTGGCTTTGAGCTGCGTTCCGGAGGTCCGCTGACAGACAAAAGGCACTAGTAGTGTCCTTATTGTCGGTGCTTAATGTTTTTGTCCTCAGCGGTGCTAGCACCGGATTCCAATCGCAATATATAATATTCGCAATCTGGCCACATGGACAACGAGCACTACAAGAGTTTTTGGACCATATCAATACAGCCCATCCACGTATCACATTTACGATGGAGCTCGAAGACAACAATGGACTAGCGTTCTTAGACGTGCTCGTCACTCGTCGTGCGGACGGCTCACTTGGTCATACAGTTTACAGGAAGCCAACACATACTAATAGGTACCTACAAGCTGATTCACACCACGCACCCAACCAGCGTCAATCTGTGGTTAGAGCGTTGTTAGCAGTGGCGGCTGGCCCTTAAGTGCACTCGTGCGCCGCACTACCACAAAACAGCGCCTTCACCCGAAAGAAATAAACAAATTAAAATATTAAACATTTCCATGAATATCACCGATCGAAGTAAAAATATCAAACTGAATTAGTTCCTATTTCCTAGACAACAAGGCACGATTTTGCTGTACGTAATACGTACTACATACTACGCATCGCCGCGCTGCCGAGCTCGCCGCCGCCGCCGAGTGCATTAGAAAACACCGCGAACGTCTCTTGTATTGATACTATGAGAAAATGTCTAACGCCGCTGCCCCGCCGCGTGAAACAAAACACTCTTCATACGATTATGTGTGGAACAAGGTTGCGTTCTGCGTGTGACACACGACGGAAAAAGAAGGACAGTATATTGTGGATAGACGCGTGTGCGACACGTCGCGACCGAGCCAGCCGACGATGAGCCGAAGTAAGCCGAGATCGTGAACCCGACCGCGGGCACGTGCGGGCGGGAGCGCGCGGGCGCGGCGGGGGCGATCCAAACTCTGCGTCGAAGATACACACAAGCGCTAAGTACCTACATGTATGTATAATGCGCGGGGCGGATCTCGGCGTGTCGCCTCCGCAACGGTTCGTCAGTGTTCTCCCTCGCACCCGCACCGTACTTGTATAGTGTATTCGCGTGGCGACGACACGCCGAGATCCGTCCCGCGCACTATCTATACGCTGTTGCACGACTCGACAGGCAAGTCCATTTTTGGAATATGGGTTGTTTCTTATATATAACAGATCGAGTTTGCAATTGAATATTTGAATTATTCGAATATCGATTTGATACATATTCGAATGGTAATTTATAAAATATTCGAATGTTACGACAAACATTAATGCGTTACGAAAATATTTCGCTATTTTAGTTAAAGTCAAAAAATGGAATCACTCAAAGAGCTAGGCAGGCGTTGTTTGGCGCGCCGCGCCTCTCAGTTCGGGGCGAGACCCGCCGTCGCGTGACGCGTCGGTCGACCGACAATCGCCGCGCCGCCGCGCCGGGATGTTTTGCAAATCCGTTTTTTAGCAGTTTGAACGACTTTTCGTCAGTTAACATGTACATTGTGAAGTTTTCTTCATTGCCCGGCGCGGCAAGGACAAGGACGCGACACCGACGCGACACAAACATTAATATCAGTACCGCACGCTGTCTGGCCGGGCGGGCGCGGGCGACCGCGCGCGCCCGCGACCGAGGCGCGGCTCGCTCGTGGCCACTGCGCGCGCAGTGAAGTGTCGCTTTGGTTCTTCGAGCAATTAGGACGCTGGGTGGGTACATAATTTTTGCAAATAAGTCAAGACCGCGGTATCCATTAGATTCACGTTTGGGTATAGTACTAAGTAGGTAGCGCACACCCAGTCCCATAGGTCACCAGCCGCCACTGGTTGTTAGACCGCGCCGAACGTATCTGCGACAAAGACCAAGTCGAGACCGAAAAAAGGCTAGTGAAGAAAACATTATCGGAAAATGGGTACAGTCAACATGCATTACACACAAGAAGAAGAAGACCTGGACCAGCCGTACACACTGCAAGAAGGCAGAGGGCTTTTCTTCCGTACATTCAAGGCGTAACTGACAGAATTAGTAGAAGACTAAAGAAACTAAGCATAGGCACTGTCTTTAAGCCACATCGAAAAGTCTGTCAATCAATACGTTCCGTGAAGGGCAAACTACCTCTGCAATCGGCAGGTGTGTACAAAATTCCGTGTAGTTGTGGGAAAGTCTACGTGGGGCAGACCAAGAGAAGCGTAGCGACGCGTATTTCGGAACACATCAGAGCAGCCAAAAATCAAGATTCCACGAAGTCAGCAGTCTGCGAACATATGAACTCTGGCATAAACCATTGGATCAGGTTCGATCAGGTTGAGGTAATCTCGACTGAAACCCGACACATCCCTCGTCTTGTTCGAGAGTCCATAGAAATCGCCAAGCATGCCAACTTCAACAGGGAAGATGCGTTTAAGTTGTCACCGTCGTCGTGGAATCCGGTGCTAGCACCGCTGAGGACAAAAACATTAAGCACCGACAATAAGGACACTACACTACTTGTGCCTTTTGTCTGTCAGCAGACCTCCGGAACGCAGCTCAAAGCCAACATCTTCAAACTACCCACAGCTACAATCTCCGTCAACGGCGGAACATGTCAAACTGACTAGTTCCTCGTTGACCGCCGCCGGACACAGGAGCTCGCTTGATAATGGCTCGAATGTTTGAGTCGAAACGTCGCGGCAACGCGATACAAAAACCGTGAGTAAAGCCGTAAACAAATATTTCCACTATGAATGTTAACCACGGTAATCTTAAATCACATTTAATTCAAGTTATATTCAACGGTTGGGTTTGAACGATTTTTTTCTTGTCGTAAGTATGTTAGATGTCTATAGTACGTATATAAATAATTCGTATAATTTTTTTTAATATACTACGATATGTATCACCTTAAAAATCCGCGAATTTAGGGTTCAGGCACGGCCGGCCGGACCTTTTCGAAAAGGGTCGGCCGAAAGGGATTTATCCCGGACCCCGCGCCCAGCACTTATACAAAATGTCCAATATGGACCCGCACAGACCCAACCCTGCGAAATAAGGGCTGCGTGGGTACCCCGGGCCTCGAGGGTAGCGTCCCAACATAAGAGCGAAAGGGTACGTACTAGGAGTACATAAATACGGGTAGTTTGGTGTTTAATGTTAGCCAACACGAGTCAATAACGGACGCTTATCCCTCTACGCCAATATTGCAATATCTCTAATGAAAGGAATTGAAGGATTCCGTTTCATATAAATCATTGCGACTTTCGAAGGACAAAGCTTGAACTTCACACACGCTACTTGATTTTTTTTTATTTTTTTTTTAATCCTACTGGATCAATCACCTCCGAGTAGGTAGGTGCCATACCGGAGACTTCCCTGGATTGCTTCCTGGGTAATACTGGACTAGAGGAGAACACAACCGAGGCTGCTATGCGGTCATCTTACATCCAGTACGGTGGTACCAATCCAGTCGGCTACAATTTGAGCCTACCACCTAGTAAGGGGCAAGGGAAGGGACCTACAGTTTTACACCGGTTCCTAACGTTGAAGCAGCAGGTGTAGGTATGCACGTAAATTTTTTCGTCAGAAAAAAACTCATCGGTACACGCCGACCGGATTTGAACCTCGGACCTCTGGCATGAGAAGCCGATGCCCAAACCACTCGGCCACCCGCCGCTTTTTGAAAGTTGAATATTGGATACTTTGAATAGATTTTGTATTGCCGTGTCTCAGAACTAGTATGAGGAAATAATCAAAGTAATGCCCTGCCCATGTATTTCCTCCCAAGTACAATCTCGGATTCTTCAAGAGGGGCGTGAATGGGCACCTGTCAGGCCGGCATGGCATTCGCAACCTCCGCATACGACCGAATGTCCATGGGCGTTGTTAGGCACCTTACGAGTGGCTCGGCGCCATATGTCGCGTTGCTGTCAATAAAAAAAAAATCAACAAGAAGTAAGTATTTTTAGATTAAGGTTTTCATATTATTTATCAGCATTTCAAGGCTTCTACATTAATATTAGTTTTTACTTAATTTCAGGACTGAAACGTTCTATGTGAGTTAACCTGTCTGTCGATTTTTCAATTGAGGTAAAGAAGCTGAGATTCAAAACTCGGGTACTGAATTTAAATTATCCTTACCTTTAATAAAATCCAACGTGTGCTTTCTGTCTGTCTGTCCGCTTATAACTCGAGAACCACTGAACCGATTTTAATTTAAAAAATCTACGGATAGCTTGATTCTTCTCATCAACTATAGGCTACTTATTATCACGCTAAATTGCTTATGAGGTTAGCAGAGAAGTCAAATATGAGAGCGGGCGGAGCCGCGGGCACAGCTAGTTCAGAAAAAAAGCCAGGCCGCTGAAATAACTAGATACGTTATATTTTTATATGTTAGTACTTAGCATGTACTCGCTTTTTATATTTCTTCTTATAGATAAATGCAAGGCCTAAAATGAAGAGAAAAAATAAAATCCCGGTCGGGACGTATTTTTCCCCTTTATTTTCGCCTTTGCATTTATCTAACTAAAAGAAGAAATAGATATTAAGTTATTTAGGCATATTGTAACTTTTCTTTAGAACCGTACCTTAAGACTGCGGTACTACAGCGTGAGGCACAATTTGCAAAATTTGCCACATTTTCGTTTCGGTTTTTTGTTCAACGAATTTCAAAAATAAATATATTAAAAAATCCTGTCTAAAAGTTGACCATATTTAAAACTTGGTGACAGATTTTAATTTTTATTTATGTCAATTAATATGTGAAAAAAAAAAAATCACAAACGTACTACTAAATGGTCCTAAATACTCCGATGCTCTCTTTGTTTCGAAATTGCAGCTTTCTAAAACATTATTTTGAGTTTATACTAATTACCGATGATGTAAGATAAAATTTTACTTCTTTTGACAGATTTGGATATTCGTGTAATGTAAATTGGTTTAACAAACTTTGAACAAATACTATTTTTGGATCCTTGGCTCATACCATTCACCAGGCCTCAACGTCATTCACTAAATTAAACATACATCACCAGTATACCTTTCACATCTCATAACTCATATTAATTTACGTTCATCCACTCACCATGTATCCATAAAACCATCATTTGCTTTCTATTTCTATATAAAAAATAATAAAAAAAGAAGAAAATATTAAAAAACATATCTATCAAATCATTATTTCTCACTTGACTGAAGACGCCACCGACATCGGGGCGAAATATTTCATTAATAAATCAAAGGTGCTTTTTTATTTTTATTAATAAAATATGTGTTTTACATAAAAACAAATACTATAAAACAAGCGAACGCTTCGCTATTCAAAATGCGTCATATCAGTGCGCATTTTGATGCTGTAGTACCGCGCTCTTAAGGCGGAAATAACAGTGAACGCGGCCTTGAATTTCGAAAACGTGCGTCGGTGGGGAAAGGGCGAGGATCCCCGCGAAACTAGTAGGCAGCTGTGAGTTGAGCTCAGCAACAGATACGAAAATATGCGCGCATTATTAAAGTCGCATGTAGTTTAGCGGGAAAGGGCTTGCCTACGACCCGATAGGTCGTCGTTTGAAATCTTAAAGATTAAATTTTTTTTAATATCATGGATAAATATGTATATATCATGGGAAAGTGGTCAAGTTCGAGTCGAGCTCGCGTAAAGAGGGTTCCGTGCCATCCCGTTTTCTGCGAGAACTAGAAGGTTTAGAATTTTTTGAAGAAATTTCGTATACCTAGTGGTAGCGTATATCCCGGAGTAACTTTTTTTTTTAAACTCGAGAACCTGGCCTACACTCATCTTGTTGGTATTCAAAATGGACAACTCGCTGAGATATACGCATCTATGACATGAAAATTTGTTTTGATCATAACTCGAGAACCACTGGTGCTAGACCCATCGTGTTGGTACTCAAACTTCAGGTCTCGGTGACGTCTATCCATAGGTATGACACATGAACTTTTGTTTTTGTCATAACTCGAGAACCACTGGTGCTAGACCCATCGTGTTGGTACTCAAAATTCAGGTCTCGGTCAGATCTATCCATCTGTCTGAAATACTTTGGGGGTGTAAAACCTTATTAGAAGTACCTAATAGACGCTAATAGGTACTATAGTCCAGTATATAGCCAGAAATCCAGGGAAGTCTCCGGCACCTACCTTCTCTGAGGTGATATTGGCTGGTCGGAGCATGTGCTTTGGCCCCTCATACATTGATTACATAAAAAAAACCTATTAGGTAGGTAGCACAGTAGTTTTGCATAGTCTGTATTATCTTTTTTGGATTTGTAACTAACTAATTAAGGCCCATCAAGAAATAATGTCAATAGCGGAAGGAGAGGGAGTGACCAGGCGCGCAAAAGAGAAGTTATAATAACATTAGTGTAGCTAGGGTAGGTCCCACTAATGTCTCGCTATATCGCATGTATGATGCCCTAGTGATGGTGTCGAGTCGACGTTTCCTTTTAAGCTTGGATCGGCTACATCACCTAGGCTCCATAATTTTTCCATTTTAACGCGGTCGCGTCCGTTGCACTTATCATACATACCATCACACTGTATCTCGATAATCGGGGTAAGCAGAGTAATCGTTGTTGTGCTGCGAGAACTCAGGTAAAATTGCACTGACCAAGTGACCACCACGTTTAGCAAAAATATTAGGACATGACGAAAGTATGCAAGATCAAAGCAAGTAAGGCACGAAGACAGGTTACAACCTACCTATACTGCTAACTGTTGTGGAAGGACCGTGTCAAGGTGATAGGTGGCTAATCACAGACGAGGTTAAGTCGTCTGTGTGGCTAATATACCTATATTACCCCTTCTTCTATTTTCCTAGGAATACAATAATTTATTTAAGTAAGTGTAAGTTGTAAGTGCAAATGTAAGTTTTATAAGTCCTAACACCTAACTATATTTGACATAAACTCAGGAAAGGGTTGACCATTCATTCTTACTGTCAATATACAGGACTTCGCTCGTGTTAAAGCTGAAGTGAATGGTTAATTGGTCTTAAACTTAATATTTATTGAATGTGCTAGGCTTCCAGAGAAATTCTCCCGGACCACTCTCACGTTTAACCTTTACGTTCAATATTTACGTAATGTATGGTTATGGTCTGGTATAACCAAACAGGAGTTATAACAGGTTGGGCGGCCTTGAATAGTCCACAAATATGCTGGCATTAACTGAGCGTGCTTACGGAGAGGTGTTGTTTTGGCTGTCTACTAGTTCATGGGTTCCTGAGGTTCCTGAAGGATGTACTGATTGGTTCCTTTTTGCACAGGCGAATAGTTCTGTTTTTTTTATATGAATGCGGTTTTTAGGGTTCCGTATCCGGTACGGGACCCTATTACTAAGCCTATGCCGTCTGTCTGTCTGTCTGTCTGTCCGAGGGCTGTATCTCTTGAACCGTAATGGTAGCCCGTTGAAATTTTCACATAATTTGTGTTATTATGGCCGATATAACAATAAATAATAAAAACAACAAAAAGTAAAAAATTCACGGGTGTTCCCATAGAAGAAACTAAAAGGTGTATGCGCGCCATCTACCGAAAAGAGTATGAAGCATTTTAACTAATCATGAATTTTAACTAATATGAAGCGTTTCATAAACACGCCATAGATGACTCAGACAATGACATGGCGATGCGGAACCCTCGGTGCGCGAGTTCGACTCGCACTTGGCCGGTTTTTTTCTTATTAATCCGTGCATCTTAATGAATTTTCTGCTGATAACCCTAAACATGACATGAAATACGCAAAAGTTAGTAAAACTATAGAGTGCAGAATGTAATAGAGTACAACTTTCCCTTTGAGCTTCCATCGTGCAATGAAAATAATTTTCATCGAACAGAATTGCATCTCTTCGCCATCCAGACGCCACCAACTCAGCCTCCGCGCGCCGCGTCCGCCTCCAGCCGCTCCGAGCGATGGGTCGAGGGACGTACTCTGGTGCTGATTTTTTTTCGCTCCCGCCTTCATGGGGCCGCCCGCCCCCTACAGACTTCCATCCCCATCCCCCAAGCCTCTTCCGGTCTCCGGCGCCCCCTCTCGGCAGACCCGCCCAGACCCTTCTTAACATTTCCCGGCCTCGAGGTACGCTCGGAAGACGCCTCGCCTCACCCTATGTACTCCCAGTACCTATATATCGTAAGTTATGTAATTTTTATCTTTTTTTTGGGGCTCTCTTTAATTAATCTTTTCTTTTTCGCTCGAGGCGTTGCCGTTGACGGTTTTAAAAATTACATTAAAACACTTTGTTCTCCGGATCTTGCCTATTATGAAGTAAGAAGGATGTACCGATAAGTAGAGTATACCGTGGAAGGTCATATTACGGAAAACTTAAGTGTGCTGTGTCATCGCTATGAAATTTTATTTTATTTCGGTATTCCTCTACGAGCGTAGCGTGATGGTACATAGGTATAATTCAGACAGGCAATATCGTTTTACAAATTGTGTCCTAATACCAAAACGCGCCTATCGCGTCGTTAGACCCGGCCGGGCGCCGCCGCCAGTGCCGCCACCCAGACTGGTCCGCGTTATTCAACTGTTTGAAAATATTTTAATATTATTTATAGGAATTTTTTACGATGAACTTTTGTATTTATTTATTTATTAGGACACTTAACAACTAACTTAAGAACTATTTTTAACATACAGATAAAGAAAAAATATAAGGACAGTTTCACGTCTTACATAATTATGTCCTACTAACTAGGTAAAAGGTCTGAAAATAAAATAAAAAAAGAATAAAAGAAGAAAGTCGTGATCATTAGCACACCCGGGCGCGGTCAGTAATTGGATGGGTGACCGCTCGACCGTGTTGGAGGCTGACCGTGGTTCGGATTCCACGTAAACCTGTAGGTCCCTTCCCTTCTCACCTTACTATGTGGTAGGATTTAACCCGCCCTGGCTGATACTACCGCACTGAATGGAAGATCGGTTGAAACGTCTATATAAAATCGTGTTTTTCGTCCCGTATAAAGGGAGACGTAGGTGGTGAAAAATAACAATGAATTAAATTTTAAGTAAAGAAGCACTAAGCAATGCGTAGATATCTTATAGATTAAGTATGTCCACCAGTCGCTTCATGTAGGTAAAATGCATACATACATACATACATATCACTCACGCTGAATCCCGAAAATCGGGGTAAGCAGAGTAATCGGTGCTGTGCTGCAAGAACTCTGGTTAATTACAGCACAACACCGACCACCACGTTTCGCAAAGTGTTCGAACAAGATTCAATCGATCAAGCAGCAAGTAAGGCACGAAGACCCATACCTGCTGCATGACTCGGTTGAAGTACCGTGCCAAGGTGAGAGGTGGCGAGCCTGTCGCCCTTTAGCACGGCATCTTGTCCTTATTCCTTAGTCGCCTTTTACGACATGCATGGGGAGAGATGCAGTGGAGCTATTCTTTTTAAGTACCGGCCCCACACGGTACATGGCAAGTAGGTAAAATGCATTTATTTATTTATATTAAACCAGCTTTCCACAGCACTACTGCCGCCGTAAGTGTAGTATAAATATTTTAGATAAACATGGTTATATTTAATGGGTAGAATAATATATATAAATTTATAGCTAAATATAAAAAATAAGTGGGAGATATTGGCGTATTATATGTGTATATGTCTATAAAGCACTAAACACGCACAACAAAAACAACACTAAACACTTTACTATCTGTAAAGTGTTTAGTGTGGTTTTAATTTGGTTCCTATATGCTGTTCTGCTTAGATGGAAGATGTCCACATCTCGAAATAAGTTGTTAAATGTGTGAATTTTTAGCATAGTTGGTGTGATGCGCGGGATCGCGGAACAGTAGAGTATGGCGGGTCTGCATGGCGGAACATTCAGTGCCACTTCCCCCAGCAGTTCCGCACTGTCTACGCGCCTACGTATCATGTCAAATAGCAATGTCATGTCTGCCAGGCGTCTTCTTTCTTCTAAAGAAAGTAGATTGAAATGTTTACAACTTGAGTTATAGTCACAACGACCTCTGTTGTCAGTGTAATGTTTATTAAAGTTTTTTGTATTCTTTCAGTACGATTTATGCGAGTGTCGTACCTAGGGAACCAAATGGAAAAGGCAAATTCCAAAGTGCCTCTAACTTATGTGCAGTAAACTGTCTTAATACACTGTGTGCTTCTTAGCGGTTTGCATATTCTGAGAATAAAACCGAGATTTCTGTAGGCTTTAGTAGAGAAAGATATGTACGTGTGAAGTAAAGGTCAGTTTGCTATCTAATTTTACTCCGAGGACGCGTACGAGGTCTGTTTTAGGAATTGCAATACCATGCATAGTTGAAGAGAACAGGTTTTCTTTTCCTGGTTAATGTAATACTTTCGCACTTACCAGTATTCACAGATATCCAATTTATCCTGTTATATTCGGACGACTTGAACAGACTGTTCAAGTCGTCCTGCATTTGTTTGCAATCAATGTCGTTTGTTACTTTTATTGTTGTTTTCTTATCATCTGCATACATCTAGTATTTGCAATTCCTAAAGCATGTATAAATGTGATATAAGTAGACCAAATAAAACAAGGGCCCGAAGTGCGATCCCTGATGAACTCCTGAGGGAAAAGTTACGGCGCTAGAGTGACAGTTACCTATTGCAACAACTTGTGAACGATTGGTAAGGTAAGATTCGATGCACCTAAGTAAGTTACCTCGTATGCCTAGTTTGTTGAGTTTGGCCAGCAGGATCACATGATCCACAGGGTCGAAGACTTTTTCGAAATCCTTATAAACCAGCTCGACCTGCCCGCCAGACTCAATATTATTTATTATAAAGTTTGTAAATGAGGCTAAATTCGTTACAGCTGACCGTGATCTCATGAATCCATGCTGAGAGTTCGAGATACAAGTAGCCAGATGTGGGTAAATGTGCTCATAGACAACTCTTTCAACGATTTTGCCGAATGTGTTCAGTATTGATAGATTGGAATTATTGAGGGTCAATAATTCCAATTCCAAATAGAAGGGAACACACCTTCATATAAGGAGCGGTAAAAGATTATAGATAATGGAAATATGGGGGGTGTTATATCTTTGCCTGCACCCTTAGCAGTATCTAGAGACGAGAGTAGTGTTAGTATTTTTTTCTGAAAAATAATAGGACTGGTTATTGGAATATAATCACATTTTTGAGGCGGAGGTAAGTTATAAATGTTGTATTCTAAAGACGGCTTGCTAAACACACTCTCAAACAAAGAAGGAACTAAAACCTTCACATGCCACATACCATTTGACAAAGTGATATTATCTGATTTCATTAATTTTGGATATTACCTGTATCATTTAATTTCGGAACTACAACGTTTAGACTTCACATAGGACCAGAATTTTTTCGGATTTATGCCAGTCGATTTTTTAACATTGATGTTGTGTTGTTTTTCGCATTCTTTTTGTATACGGTGTTGTCTGGCTCTTAGCATTGATAACTCATCATAGTCACGTGGATTCTTTGATTTTTCCGCCGTTTATGTGCTTTTGTTTTTTCGCGGATTATTCTAATCAATAGCTTGCTGAACCAGACTGGGTACTGACTAGCGCTAGCACTTTTTTTTGGACGTATTCATCGACCGACGAGTATATTATTTTATAAAATGCGTCAACAGCATCATCTATCGATCCATAATGAAGTTTTTTTTTTGTCGTATCGTATAATGTCAGAACACCCAATTTATGGAAAAAGGAGCGCAGTGAGCGTCCCATTTGGAGTGTGTCATAATCCTCAGAACTTTCTTTTGTAACCTGAACTCCCTGATAACTTCCCCCGAGGTACCCCAAAACTCAATGCCCTAAGACATTATTGAGTAGAGTACCCGAAGTAAGCAGTTTTTAGTGTATCCAGGTCACAGAATCTCGACAGAGTCTTGAGACAATAACATGCCTTTGTAAGTTCATCGCAGACCCCGTCAATGTGCTCTCCCCATATGAGATTCTGGTCTAGAGTGAAGCCCAAGAATACAGTGGAAGATGCAAACTTTATTAACTCCTCATTGTATTGGATGAACATTTTATTTGACGGTACATTTTTATTTTTTATTTTAAAATTTACAGAACTGGTAAACCCTGGAACGCTCTCCCTGCCCACAAATTTGTTTGCCCCCAAATACAGTCTCGGGTCCTTCAAGAGAGGCGTGAATAGGCACCTGTCAGGCCGGCATGGCATTCGCAACCCCCGCGTACGACCGAATACGTGGCTCGGCGCCAACATGTCGCGCTTTCTATAAAAAAAACAAAGTCGTTAATACTTAATATAAATAAAAAATCAGTAAAAAATGTTTCCTTTGGTACCACAAACTCTATGTCAAAAGGTTTTGAGATTATTATGTCTATGGAATTCTTCTTGCATTTGGGGACATTATTTGACCCTGAAGCTGATTAATAAAGAAACAAAATTTTTCGAGCAAATTTTTTAAGACCTTTCCATAATCCAACGATACCGATGTGCATTAAATGTTTATTTTCCATCCCTCAGTTACATGTTTGTGCCACCCCTATTTTTTTCCTAATTTCACCGCACCATTGTATAGTGGTTCATATATTATACAATACAGCTTCCTTCCAAATTTCATCTATGTATATAGTGCCGCCAATAGTCTTGGATTAAAATGGCTGTGACATACGGACGGACGGACAGACGGGCAGGGGGAAATTATAAGAGTTCCGTTTTGCCATTTGTCTACGGAACCCTAAAAACACCGAAAATCTAATTTAAAACAAAAAATAGCTCAGTAAACTAAACAGACGAATATGAACTAAATTAATCAGCGAACTAGTTTATACTTTAGACAAATAAATACATTGAATATTCTTGGTTCCGTCCTGCGTGGTCTAACAGCTCAGTACTTGGTAATTCAGTTCGCTTTGTTTTGTATAGCTGAAGCGTCGTGTTTTGATAATAATATGTGGCAGGGAATTTCTGTTCTTGAAATACGTGTATAATATAGAAACTTATCTAGTCAACTAATATTTATATAAAACAATGAATGACATTTTATCCAACTTACGATGTCACACCCGAAAAATATTTATACCCATATACTCGTAATACTAATATTTTTTTTCTTCACTTTATTATGTCGAAATGCAATAAAAATTGAAACCACCAAAATTATTGGCTAAAGTTATGATCTAAAAATAAAACAACTTCTTAAGGGACTTCATCCCCGGGATTATTCTCCGGACGAATTGAAATAAACTAGAGATTTTGCTTCGCGCCCTACTGAGAGCGTATTTTACGCTGCGTAACTTGCGTCGCATTACGCGCATATATTACGCTACATTCTCATTTTTTATTGTGCACCACACCGCGCGCCAAACACGTCGTTACGTCAAAATGCACATTTTTACGTGACGCAAGTTACGCGGTACAAAATACGCTCATTGTGGCTCTAGGCTTAGTATAGTAAGTTGAAGATTATAATCGAAAATTGAGTAATTTATTCAATGATATTTTAAGAAAGATACGTTGTCTCTATGACATTCGGTGCTCACACACGGCACGAACTTGAAACGTTGACAGAAAGAACTATAAAGTGATGCGCCGACTCGAATAGTCTTATTCCAATTATTAAGGGAGGGAATTCAAGTTATGTGGCGGTTGGTATAACTGATAACTACTTAGGAAGTACGACGCACGTCTGAACGCGTGCGTAGTTGGTGCGCGACTAACTTCAAACAGGACTGTGGTCTTGCATTTAATGTGCCGCTTTGGGAGCTCGTATAAACTATCTATGTACCTCCTTTTTAACATATAATATCATTGAATTTATTGTATAACCTTTGTTCTACAGTTTTGCTAACAAAATTTAATACATATATTCCATAAGAATCTGTGAAAAGTACGTCACACTTTTATTATAAAAATAACCGAAAAAAAAACATATACTTCTTTATATCTAAAAGAACAAAATTTTGCACACATTATGTACGTACACACACACATTTTCAAACATAGAATCGGCCTGTTAAGTCACCGAGTGAAACATGCTGTATTTAAATCAGTAATGTTTGAACACTCCATCTCATATAACATACCTCCTACTTAATTCCAACCAGTTACATTATTATTTTGACCCGAGAAATAGTTCATACATAATGTTCGGACCGCGGCGCAAAACTTTACAACACAAACATGTCTGGTAACCGCAAGCCCACAGAGCATAGGGCGAAACACAGCCCCGAAATATCAAACCTTTCCGACCAACTATATCGGGTCCAACTCTGAAAGTAGGTACAACAGACCCTGGATTTGGGGCCCGCTTCGTCGCCGCACCGCGTCCGCCAAACTCCTATAGAGGACTTTGTGCACCCTGTTGGAGGTCTAGGGACTAGGGGGACGCGCCGAAACCTTTTTGCACCCCTACCCCACCGAACCACCCATAAGGCTTTGAGGACGTCTTTGAAACGAACTTCGCAGTCCGAAATGTACCCCGGCACCCTCGATCGCTTCGAGATCTTTGCAAATTTCTGTTCTCCTGGTGAAAAGTTTTCGTGAAACGTTCCCCAACAGACCCCTTTTGAACTAAATTGTTTATAATGGTAGCGGCGTAGGGGCCATCGGCCAAGAACTAGTAAAGGCTAGGTAAAGGCTGGGAGTTAAGTTTAAAAGGCTGTTCTAGAAAAGAAACAATTCTTAATATAATCGGTCGATAGGCAAACTGAAAAGGAAGAAAAAGAGCATAAAAATTAGCAAAAATATAATATCAACCCTTTTATAGAATGTAGAGTTACAGACGACGGTGACGTACAGACACCAGCTTATCAATTTTATAAGCCGTGTCTGGCTACGGAAGTCTTAGGGCACGGGATGCTGATTTTTGTTTTATGTAATCCGATATGGGTGTCTGAGTCGGAGGGGCCAAAGCTCCGACCAGCCAATATCACCTCCGAGAAGGTAGGTTCCATACCGGAGACTTCCCTGGATTGCTGGCTATACTGGACTAGAGGAGAACACAACCGAGGCTGCTATGCGGCCATCTCACATCCAGTACGGTGGTACCAACCCAGTCGGCTACAATTTGAGCCAACCACCTAGTAAGGGGCAAGGGAAGGGACATACAGTTTTACACCGGTTCCGAACGGTAAAGCAGCAGGTGTAGGTATGCATGTAAATTTTTTCGTCAGAAAAAACTCATTGGTACATGCCGACCGGATTCGAACCTCGGACCTCTCGCATGAGAAGCCGATGCCGAAACCATTCGGCCACCCGCCGCCGCCTAATGAACCTTACACAACAAATCCACTCGATATTTTTGCAACAACCTGTATTTAAAATGCCCGTACCGTCCAGCTACTTTGGTGCGGTCGTCTCGTCCGTCGGCGACTCTGCCTCGATCGCGTAGCGATATTCCCAGCATGCTCGATGGGCAACTTTCAGCTTTTAAACGTCAGAGTCCACATTTCACACCCGTACGACATAACCGGGAGGAGGCAATGGTCGCATCTGCGCGGCTTTTTAAATTCTGATGCAGACTAGACCTCAGGGCGAATTTCAGTTTTCCGAATTTTCAACCATTCAAACATAGAATAGAATAGAATAGAAATTCTTTATTGCACATAAAAACAATAAAAAAGATACAGAAGACAAAATATAACACACAGAAGAGCAACAGAAATGAACAATACTTGACACAGAAACAAGAGAACAGTAGCGTGCAAAGGCGGACTTATCACTTTAGGTATTTCTTCCAGTCAACCTTTGGATGATGAGAGTAAGTGAGGAATGAATATGGCAAAGCTAGTGCAGACATTTGGACAGGAAAGTAATAATACATACTTTTTTTTATGGAAACTGTCACGGTTGGCTACATCACCTAGAACAGCCATGATGTCAGCCCATAACACAGGGTGAACTAGGTGCCATGTCAGTGGTTTTCTTCATTTCATGTCGGCTACACTGATCCAGACGGAAAACACGAACTATTTACATAGCCGTTTCGACCGACGTTTCGCTCAGTGCGTTGGTACCAACCCGGGAGGGATAAACCCTACCACCTAGTAAGGTAAGAAGGAAAGGGACCTACAGTTTAACGTGGAATCAGAACCACGGTCAGCCTTCAACGGTCAAGCGATTAGTTCATACTGTATATAGTTACTTCACTGCATGACGGACCCACCATACCCCTGGCCCGTACCCCTGGTGGTACGGTGGGTATTAGATTGATTTGTAACTTATTTTCTTTTGTTGTCTTATAATGTCATGCTGACTCACAGAGCATGAAATGCGCGCGCCCGCCCCTACTAGAGGCGCCGTGAGCGTGATTTCTCTACAACGGCGTTGAAGCCTGTGGGCGTGGCCTATGACTTACATATGTGTGTTGTGCGTGTGCATTTGTTTTGTGCGTGTGCCTAACTTGCTCCTTTTTGTGTGTAGTGTCGATACTAGCACACACACACACATACGAAGCGCTAGCAGCTCAGCGTACGGTTATTGGGTTTCAAATATCATCGCTTAGGGCGCCTCTAGTAGGGGGCGCGGGCGGTAGGTATTTGATGCTCTGTGTGCTGACTTTTTATTTAAATGTATTATTTTTGTTTTCTATTCTTACCACAGAGCACGAAATACCGTGCGCCGCGCCTCCTAGAGATGCCCTGAGCGCGATTTCCCTACAACGGCGTTGAAGCCTGTAGGCGTGGCCTATGACTTACATACGTGTGTTGTGCGTGTGCATTTGTTTTGTGCGTGTGCCTAACTTGCTCCTCTTTGTGTGTAGTGTCGATACTAACACACACACACACACACACATACGAGCGCTAGTAGCACTGACGTCCAGTTATTGGGTTTCAAATATTATCGCTTAGGGCGTCTCTAGGAGGGGGCGCGCGCGGGGGGTATTCCGTGCTCTGTGATTCTTACCTTACCAGGTGGTAGGGTTTATCCCGGGGCCGGGGTGCTAGCACCGCACTGAACGAAACGTCGTCGTCGGTCGAAACGGCTATGTAAATAGTTCGCGTTTTTACAGTTCCAGTTCAGTGTAGCCGACATGAAATGAAGGAAAGCGCTGACATGGCACCTAGTTCACCCGGTGTTATGGGCTGACATCACGGATGCTGTAGATGAAGTAGCCCACCATAAAAACAAAATCGAAGTGTGCTAAACTTTGTACTACAGTAAAGTCGACGCAAATTTTTTTAGGCACCAGAATTTACATCTGCAATCCATACAAAATATTTTAACTCTACTTTAAAAGTCACACATTCCGGAGTCAAAAAAATTTTTTTTATGAAAACTGACACGGTTGGCTACATCACGTACAACATCCGTGATGTCAGCCCATAACACCGGATGAACTTGGTGCCACGTCAGTCCTTCTCTTCGGTCGTGCCGGCTACACTGAACTGGACGGAAAACACGAACTATTTAAATAGCCTTTTCGACCGACCTTTCATTCAGTGCGGTGGTACAAACCCGGGCGGGTTAAACCCTACCACCTAGTAATATAAGAAGGGAGTCATATCCCTTAGTCGCCTTTTACGGCATACACGGGGAGAGATGCAGTGGGGCTATTCTTTTAAAGTATCGGCCCCACACGGTACAGTACCGGCCCCACACGGTACATATTTCTGAATAATGAATGTTCCATCTGTACTTCCGTCTGTATGCTCGCACACTTTCGCGACGGTATTTTGGTAACTGTAATTGCAGCTGTTATGGAATCACAAATTATATTTCCCGCTGCGGCGACGACGACGGGGGCGGTGGCGGTTTCTTACCTACCTATAAGAAGCTCTAGCTCGCCTCAAAGCCGCTGCGAAAGTTATCAAGCAGTGGGGGCAACCAGCGACATGGCAACGAAAAGCGCGTATTGGGGGCGATGTTATCAGGGTTGCCATAAGCGTCGGCTTTCCCGGGATTGTACCCACTGACCCATTGACTTGACCACTGACAGATTTTATAATAAACTCGTCTTCAATACATAAAAACATTAGATGAGAATAATTTTAAACGACGAATTAAACTAATGTTAATTGAAAAGAGTTATTGCACTGTGTTAAGGATGCGTTAACTGGCCGTAATTTTATCTAAGAGTCTGATTACTGTTTTTCCCATTAACGAACTTTGACAATTGGATACAATTTGTAGCATTAGATTTTTAATATGACTTATTATTACATTTCTTTGTATTTAATTGTATATTTTACATATGTGTACTTGTACTTTGTAATTTTTTTTTATAGAAACTGACACGGTTGGCTACATCTAATACAACATCCGTGATGTCAGCCCATAACACCGGATGACCTTGGTGCCACGTCAGCATTCCCTTCGGTCGTGCCGGCTACACTGAACTGGACGGAAAACACAAACTATTTATACATAGCAGTTTCGACCGACCTTTCATTCAGTGCGGTGGTACCAACCCGGGCGGGTTAAACCCTACCACCTAGTAGGTAATATAAGAAGGGAGTCATATCCCTTAGTCGCCTTTTACGACATACACGGGGAGAGATGCAGTGGGGCTATTCTTTTAAAGTTCCGGCCCCACACGGTACATGTCACTTTTACTAATTGTTGTTGATTTTACTTGATATATTTAAAGTATCAAAATTGACGATGGCACTATACACCAGATACAAGGTAATGTAAATAGTCATAGTTTTCAGATTCTTCAGTATTCATGTCTATTTTGTTAATATTAATGTTCTTGTGAGCGGTAGTATGGGTTAATTATTTGTAAGTTAGGTACTATAATATAATACTTATATATAAGGCAGCTACTAACAAAACATTGTGACTTGCAAAGTTTGTTTGTCAGTTCTTTTTGGCATTGAATTTAGAACTGGCGGAATTTTCGACATGTCCAAGCGTTTGGTACCTACCTATGGATAAAATAATACAATAAACACTGACATGGCACCTAGCTCACCCCGTGGTATGGGCTAACATCACGGATGTTGTAGGTGATGTAGCCAATCGTGACAGTTTCCATAAAAAAATTAAAAATAAAAACTTTTTTAAAAAACATAAAACCGATTTCCAAAAAAAAACTAGTACTAAACAGTATTAAATAATATTTTGAAATTTTCTCTGTCGTTGTATTAAAATATATGAATCGATATTGTGATTCATATTCGGACAGTTAAGTAGAAGGCGGTACAAAAGCACAAAAGGGTTCATCTATAAATTTTCAGATTAGGGAAATAATTTAATTTGTAATTTTTTTATTGCACCCGAACTGGGTGGCTGTGCTCTAGGTCGGATCCTGAAGCGCAGCCAATTTCCCTTCCGAGGAGATGCCAGTCCGGTTTGAAAGACGGGACCCTAATACTCGTTGAAATGAAGCAACTCCCTTGTTGTGATTGGGCTCTGAGTGAGTGGAGTGTTTTGAGTGGGTGTTTCGAATTTAATTTATAAATTGTTACGAGTTCAAGTGCAATAAGTATTGACCACGAATGATTTTCGAGCAAATAACAAAATGTCACAAAAGCTATGCGAATGATATAATATTAAAGAAAATATTAATGTCCATATGTCCCATAATACCATTACCGGAATCTGGCAGCCCTAGCTGGGGGCGTGGGTGCGTGCGGCGGTGGCGGTGGCAGGCGCCGCGGCGGAAGGGGCAGGGGGGGGGGGGGGCGTAGGGCACAAACTTTCACGACGCTCGTGCCTCATGTCAGGGCGACTTTTTTTTGAAGACGCAACTTTTTTTTCTTTTATTTTGCAACGGAGGCGGGAAGCTCGGGTCGTGCGGCGCGCGCCCGGGGGACGTCGTCGCCGCCGCCGAGACGATTCGCTGGAAAATTAATTCGGCGACCTCGCGACTTGCATTAGAAATTTGGCTAGCAGTTTTTATTGTCTCTCCTTGTGGTATTGTGTGAAATGTGTGTGCGCAAGGTGATGTTGATGTGAGACTGCGTCCGACTCGAATTTCAAGGAGTGTACCGCCAATATTACTCAGCTGACAGATTCAGTTTTAATATATGTAAAACTTCATCTATCAGCGCACATCGATAGTTTTTTGAAAACGCGATTTGATTAACTTCGCTCGATAGAAAAAAATCATGAACATGCCTCTGAATTTAGTTATAAAAACGTATTTAAGGCAACGTGACCAAATCAAGGCTTTGGGAAAAATATATTTTATTTGTCGAATGTATATTATCTAAATCCGTAGCTTTGTACTTTTATGTTTCGATCCGTAGTTTTGGAATAAAAAAATAAAAACCTAATCTTTTATTGATTGATTGCGTTGCATCGCATCCTACTCTAACCAGCGAAAGCGGCGCCTTTACAGAGGAGTACGGGTGAATACGGGTAGTCCAACAGTTATTTGTAGGTTAGAGAGACATTTCGTGGGACTTGCCCGTGCCTTTCGAAACGTTACCGATCACGTTACATACCGTAGAATAAGAAGACAACCGTAGAGACTATCCTACGCTGAAGACAATTTATTCTCGTGATCTGTGTTTGAACATCTCATCTTAGGCTTTACAGTGTAGAAATAGAACGGGAACACTTTATTGCAAAAAAAAATCACAGAAAAACAGTACACGAAAAAAACGAAAGAAAAGACAGGAGTGCGCAAAGGTGGACAAGTGATCTTATCCAGTCAACCTTTGGCGAATTTTTGTTTTTGTTTTATGTAAACCAACATGGGTGGCTGTGCCGAGAGACCAATGGTGCATTCGACAGAGCCAAAAACACCTCTCCTCGCGAAACCACGCTCAGTTAGGTGCCATGCCAGCAGATTAGCGGACGGTTGCTAGGCCGTCTAGCCTGTTAATACGACGTTTGAAGACACCCAGGTTAAAGGATTCGGGAAACACACTCGCCGGAAGACAGTTCCACACCCTAGCGGTGCGACAAAGAAACGATTTAGAGAACCGATGGGTTCTCAAAAGCCCAATGTCAACAACAAAAGGGTGCTGAGTCTCTCTGCGATGAGTCATGCGGAGAGAGGACGGGTGGCAGGGAATAAGGGATGCCAGTTCCACAGAGCAGCGCCCGTGATAGTATCTGTAAAACAGACTAATAAAACAGACTGTAAAACAGAAATTATAAAGTAAGTAGTATGGATAGAGCAAGTGAAGTGTAGGAGGAAATATAAGTTGTGTCCGAGGCCCGTCTCGCTTTAAGAATAACGTAATATTTAATTAAATTTGTTTTTACACGTCGGAGATATTATGTCAAAATGTATTGATGAAACTGCATTTAAATCGGTTGACCCGTTCCCGAGTTTTAAGCGATACATACAGGCAGACGACAGACGTAGAATGTTATAATACGTAGAGAACCTATATTCAATACTAGCTTTTGCCCGCGGCCACAGATTACTTAATAGTTACTTCGTAACAGATAAATCACTCCATAGAAAAAGTTCCATACCTTCGGCTTTAATAGCCTACTGTTTCACGTCGCCAATCCCTGCGTGCGAAAGTGTACCTAAAAGATCGAGTGTAAAGTGATTATTGCTTTGCAGCTGCGCGCAATAGCGTGGGCGAGCGTGTAGGTATGTTTCGCGCGGCTGTCGAATTTCCACTGACTTAGATCGCCGGCGGTCCAGCGGGCGGTAGGTAGTTAGCGCGCGCAAGTACATAGAGTGCATGAGGCCTGCCGCGGCTTTGCTCGCGTGAAATTCATATTTAAAAAGAAGAAAGTGAGTAAGCCCGAACGTATTTACGTACAATTGAGAGCCACATCTTAGCGTAACCGGAACTGAATTTTATTTAGCCCATCCTGTGTCCCGTATAGTAAAATGTGCTTGTACTAAGTCTCATCGAATTCGGATGATCGGTTTAAGAGTTACGGAGGAACATACATACAGAAAAGATTTCTAAAAATCGTCAATTTAGTTTTAGTATCATACATAGAGTCTGCAAACTCAGTATCTCATACATAAAACTTACTACAGTAACTTACTACATGGCCTGGCCATCCCTTACAGATTTATTATTAGTATTGATGCACAAGACGCATTAGGATTACCGCTAACGTTAATGTATAATTTCCCCCGACAGCCGACACCTCCAGCTTGAAAAAAAGCTCTTTTCTGTAGTTTATTTTAAATCGCGAGTAAAAAACCAGGACCGGGTGGAGAGTGCGATACAAAACGTACTGTGTGCAGGCCGTGTTGGTGATATAAGCAAAGTACGTATTACTGGGGAAGGAATTACGCCGCGCCGCCGCCCCGCCGCGCCAGTGGGGGGCGGGGCGGGTCCCTCGCGCCGTCTAGCTGGAACGGCAGCGAGCCCTCGCCGGGGGGGCTGGGGGAGCGCGCCGCACCCCGGCCCACAGCCGGGCGAGGCGGGTCCGGCCCCTCTGCGGGGCAAAGCAACCGGATATTTCTTTTAGCTGTCCAAAGAACCCCCCGGGAGGGCATTATGACCGAACTGGGGGGGGGGGGGGGGGTCTTACCTAAATCCACCCAACCGCCGGCACGGACCGACGGCGCGGGGGGTGGGCGAGAGGGGGGGAGGGGGGGGGGGGGGGGGAGCACGGATGCCGAGATATAAAGACGGTCCGCTTGATACAAGCGATACTACCTCTCTTATCCGCCTCTGCACGGGATATGGTCCTTTTCCTTTTATGGGGGTGTGTATAAAACGGAATCGCCGGTGCCTCCTCGTTACTGGAGGTTACGGCGCTACGCTCTGGCCGATTATGTGTGCCGTCTGTGTGCTAATACCTGCTAAATATGCAGAATAGGACCGCGCGCGTATCGGTTAGTGCCAGCGTTTGGATGGCTCACTTAATTGAGACATGGGTTAAGATTTTTCGTGGGTAAGACGCGTTTTATTGCTAACAATGACGTGGACGGTTCGTAATTACCGGTAACTTATTTGTGGCGTTGTGAAAACTTTCTGCTTCTGTCTTGTATTGTAAATATTATATAAATATATTATTATGATCCTAGAATAAAGCTTAAAGCAATGTTAGTTTAGTAGATAGAAAATGTTCAGGCTGGGGTTTACAAAGGGAACAACATTCTTTCAACTAACCGGTACGATCTAGCGATATAATGATTTTTTTTTCGGAAATTTCGGAAATTAGTATTTCATGAGAATTTTTTTTTAAATATTCATGGAGTAGGTACGTATATTTTTATAAATTGTCACACTGTGTGGCTTGCCAGCGAGACCAGTTTCACACATACACTCACATAGCTGCGTACGACACCTGAAAGACATTTCGGCTCCTTTCGTGAACACTCGGCTCGAAACGAAACGTAACAAAAACTACATGCGCCGCCTCAACATTCGGTTTTTTTTTTTATGTAAACTGACACGGTTGGCTACATCACCTACAACGTCCGTGATGTCAGCCCATAACAACGGGTGAACTAGGTGCCATGTCAGTGCTTCCCCCTTTGATCGTGCCGGCTACACTGAACTGGTCGGAAAACACAAACTATTTACATAGCCGCTTAGACCGACGTTTCATTCAGTGCGGTGGTACCAAGCGGGCGGGTTAAACCCTACCACCAAGTAAGATTAGGAGGGAAGGAACCTACAGTTTTACGAGGAATCCGAACCTCGGTCAGCCTCCAACGGTCAGCGGTCACCCATCCAAGTACTGACCGCACCCAGCGTTGCTTAACATTCAAAAGCGACAGTTGACTGTCTGCACCACTGAGCTATCGAGGTTGACAAAAGGTTAGGTTATTTTTTTTAAACCACCAAAACATCACTCATACCATCCATACCACACTTTCCTTCGAGCCGAAGTCTGCCGAAAGGAGCCAAAGGGGCCAGGAAAGTCTTTCAGGAGGCGCACCGCTCATAGCTTTCTTGGGTTGAATTAATTGAGTGTTGCCATAATCATGAAAATTTACTGTATTAATGGTAATTTCATTAAAGCAATAATAATGATTTGATAAAAGTAAGCAAAACGAGATGAGCTGATTCGAGGTATTCATCACTGGTTTAACAAAAAAAAAAAAAAATCGCGACGCCCCGACTGGTCTCATCCCATGAGCCACTCCCTAGAGTGTTTTTTTGGCCATGGCTACTCCCTAGAGTGTTTTTTTATAAGCCGTTGGGCGCGGAGGGAGTGCAGCCCCCGTCCGCCATAACGAAGCGTAGGTACCCGTGTGAGCCGGAGCGGCTGAGGCTGGTCGCGGAAGGCGGCCAAAAAGCCGAAGCTGCGGAGGCGAGGACTGCGGTTCTCGTAAGGCTCACTAGAAACGTTTCGCGGGAAGGGGGATAGGTCGAACTTGAAAAACTATCGACCTATCTCACTTCTTAGCCACGCGTGCAAGGTCTTTTCAAGAGTCATCACGAGTCGGCTGACACAGCGGCAGGACCATTACCAGCCTCGTGAGCAAGCTGAATTTAGGAAAGGATATGGCACCACAGATCACAATCTACTGCTTGGTAGACAATAGGGCTGCTTAAGGAGGACGAATTCAACTGGGTTGGGCTGTCTTCGGAAAGTTAAAATTTGCTATGAGGTCTGTTCCGCAAAATTTAAAGACCGGTATATGGCCAGTGCCTCCTCCCAGTTAGAACGTACGGGCGTGGACCCTGACGGTCGCTGTTGTCCAAAGAATAAAAGTTGGCCAGCGAACAATGGAACGAGCCATGCTGGGGATATCGCTACGTGATATGGTGCGTAACGATAATCCGCCGACGCACCAAAGTAGTCCATATTGGACACCCGGTGGCTAACCTCAAGTGGCAATGGGCTGGGCACGTCAGTCGAAGAGATGACGACCGTTGGAGTAACTGTGTCCTAAGCTGGCGGCCGTGGACAGGAAAACGGAGTGTGGGAAGAGTACACAACGTGGGACGACAACAACTGCATCGGTGGAAAGCAGTTGTTCCGTTCCGCTGAGGGCCGGGAGGATTAGAGAAAAAATTGAGAGGCGTATGTCCAGCAGTGGACGCTTACACGCTGACTGACTGACTGACTGACTGTGTAGTTCTCTCCAGTTACAAACGAGAAATTGCAATGCAAAGTTTGGATTAGGCGTTGCATTATCAGCCCTCGATCGTAACTACGAGATTCGTTTGTGATTAAGATCGCAAATGAGTCGCCCTTTGCCCCAATTAGGCGAGTACCAGGAGGGTAGGAAATTCATTTCCATAGTGAGTGGTAGAGTGACATCACACAGTGCCAGGGGCGCAGAGGGTGGGTGAAGCCTTGTAAAAACGACAATTTCCTCTAAATACACGCGGCACACCCCGCCCGCCCCGCCCGCTCGGCCGCGCCCTTCAGGGCCACGCACTAATTAACTGCCACAGCGCTTATGTCACCCTGGTACTGGACTGAGGAATGAGACGTTTCCCAGGGCTCAATTTTAAAAACATTTCCGGGAAAAGAGCAAGAGAAGCTCTAAAGCGAGCTTCGTGGAGACCAACTACGAGGCCGAAAAATTGCATAAACTCTGCTTCTCCAAACGCGGAGAAAAAAAAAAACTCTAAAAAAACCTGACGTTCCAGCGCAAATTATTATCATTAGCATAAACTTTGTAAATCTGACGAATCCGAAAAGGGGCCGCCCATTAGTCATACATTTGTGCCGATTTTCGACCCCCCCCTACAATAATACCTCCGACGAGCCAATATCACCTCCGAGAATGTTGGTGCCATACCGGAGATTTCCCTGGATTGCTGGCTATACTGGACTAGAGGAGAACACAACCGAGGCTTCTATGCGGCCATCTTCCATCCAGTACGATGGTACCAACCCAGTCGGCTACAATTTGAGCCTACCACCTAGTAAGGGGCAAGGGAAGGGACCTACAGTTTTACACCGGTTCCGAACGGTGAAGCAGCAGGTGTGGGTATGCACGTAAATTTTTTCGTCAGAAAAAACTCATTGGTACACGCCGACCGGATTCGAACCGCGGACCTCTCGCATGAGAAGCCGATGCCCAAACCACTCGGCCACCCGCCGCACCTACCCACCTTCGTCATATTCCACAATCTGGAGACCAGGCCCCCCTAATTTCCAGTGATGTAATAATATGGCATTCGCAACCTCAGCATACGACCGAATGTCCATGGGCGTCGTTAGACACCTTATGGGTGGCTCGGCGCCATATGTCGCACTTTCAATAAAAAAAATGGATGGCTTCAAACCACAGAGCATCAAATACCTACCGCGGGCGCGCGCATTTCATGCTCTGTGCTTCAAACTAAGATTTGAACTATTTTTAACGCGGTATTCAGGGTGAATAAAAGCTATTCACTGTACATAATAGTGTTATGCCCTGATAGTAATTCATTAAGGGGGGAATCCCGGGTAACATCCTGAAAATTAGGGTATTTTTGGGCATATTTTTGGGGATGAAAAAAATAACCAATCTGTCCAGTACTTTTGTGGTTTATTAAGGTACTCTTGAAGTATAAAACAAAAACAAATGTATTTCAGCCCGATACATCAATTAATCAAAGGGTCAATAATAAGGGTCAAGTGCGTAGCACCCGTAACCGACGAGCATGCATGAAGAACATTATGGGAGTGGAAGAGGCGGCAGAGGTGTGTCAGGATCGTGGCACGTGGAGATCCGCTGTCTCTGCCTACCCCACCGGGAAACAGGCGTGGCGCTATGTATGTATGTATGTACATCAATTATATTTTGATTTATAAGGGCGGGCGGACACTTCACACAGGCATCTGAAACAAACAAATAAAAAAGTGTTTAAAACACCGATGTACCGAAGGATTCGAATGGACAAGGAGGCCGACTTTAGCACTTTGGGCTGCTCTGTATGATAAACTTTTCTTGTTATTTATTTCTAAAGTTTTCAACCGACTTCAAAAGGAGGAGGTTGACAACCTCCTCCTTTTGAAGTCGGTTGAAAAGTTTAGAATAAGAAAAATAACTAGAATTAGAAAAAGAACACACCTGAAAATTGATAGATGTATAGGTCGTTCGTTCTAACCTGAGGCGAACCAATGCATTCACGCATGACGGTGAGCATAAAATTCTGCGAGTGTAGTAGTGCTCAGGCATGTTTATGCGCATGTCAAGCATTTGTATTGTATTAGAGAAATGCATGTGTGTGCGGCCTCAGGTTAGGCCGTCCATGCTATACCCCTTTTGTGCTTTTGTACCGCCTTCAATTCAAGGGTCCGAATATGAATCACAATATCGATTCATATATTTCAATACAATGACAGAGACAATTTCAAAATATTATTTAATACTTTTTGGTTCAAGTTTTTTTTTAAGTCGGTTTATGTTTTTTAAAACAGTTTTTGTGGAGGCGGACCTTGGAGGACCTTGGACCGTTGGAGGCTGACCGTGGTTCGGATTCCACGTTAAACTGTAGGTCCCTTCCCTTCTTACCTTACTAGGTGGTAGGGTTTATCCCGGCCGGGTTGGTACCACCGCACTGAACGAAACGTCGGTCGAAACGGCTATGTAAATAGTTAGTGTTTTCCGTCCAGTTTAGTGTAGCCGACATGAAATGAAGGGAAGCACTGACATGGCACCTAGTTCACCCTGTGTTATGGGTTGACATCACGGATGTTGTAGGTGATGTAGCCAACCGTGTCAGGTTCCATAAAAAAAAAAAAAAAGGCGGGTTTTATAATTTCAAAACCCTATTTCACACGACCCGGTGAAAATCTAGTATAAACTATACGTAGGTATGCACTATATGCACTGATAAAACATTAATTAATTATGTACGATTGCTTGCATAACATAGTACTCCTGTTCTGCCTGTCAATCTGGAGCTACAATCACCTCCAACCTCCAACTATAGAAATACACCTGTAGTACCTTTTTAATCAATGACAGAAGGAGTAGACCGCGCGGCCTGTCCGGGTCCGTGCTCCACCTAGGTTCTCCACTTGGGTGAAGAATGGGATACTTACAGGTCTTAGCGCGTCTTGCACCAACACGAGTTTAAAGTTAAGTAGCGAGTTATGGATTTAAACGCGGTTCACACATACAACGGGTGCTAGTTTAACGAGTTAAACTGGTTTATATATTAAATTTGTGTTGGTGCAAGTGGGCCTTAAGCGGGTAGGTGAATCTTCGCCATAGTCGGGTAAAAAATTGCTTATTATCTAATTCGGTATGTCAAATTGTTACCAACGCACCGCGCGCCGCCGGGTTTTTGAAGTCAATAGGCAGTACATATTCCAAACATCCCATTTGGGATTGGTAACAGCTGAATTCAGTAAGCGTTGTTCAGTGCATCGAATCGACTTTGTTGAGCTGCCTATTGAGCTGTGTGATATACGCATGCTGGTACAAGGTGTACACTGTAGATGCATTCTCGATGCACATAATATTCATGATATACGCACTTAACATGTGCGTACGTACCGCGCTATGCGAAGTACCACCGTGCGTGTGTCAAGCAACTACCATTGATGCATTTCGGTGTTGGAGGGGACCTCGGTGGAGGCAACCAGGCGACTAGGGGGAGGCAGGCGGTGTGAGGTGGGGTACTACTGACACATCGTAGTCCGCCGCTGCCGTGCCGACTCCACCCGACCTCGCCCGCCGCCTCCGCCGCATCACGCCGCCCCGCCTGCCGGTGCCCGACGACCGTACTTCACCCAGTTCAGTACGCGCTTGGCAGCCAGCCTCGACGGTAGAGTTTGTGTTTGTGACTTTCGAAGGCGACCGGCTTAAAACTCGCGAGTTTCTCAAAGAGTACTTACTGGTTCCCGACTCAAATCTAACGCTTTTCCGATCTCTTATCTCCAAATAGTCAGTTATTGTAACCTCGATTAAGTATCATTGTGTCTTCGTGAAAAATCTCACGAAAAATCGTTATTTCTATAAACCCACGCGCGTAAGTAAAGTTTTAAAATGTTTGTCTTGTAAGGCGAAGTGTGCAAAGTTGCAGTATTTATTTGTCTAGGCAGGCGTCAGAGTAAGTACTAGGGCAGGATAAGTGAGGAAAACCTTGGTAATAGCTGCCCATGAATAGTGCAAAAAATGTAATTAAATACTTGGAAACTGGTAGCGTGAGTCGATTGCATCTATTTGTGGTCAACGGTGTTTCTTTTGTCAGCGTCGATTCCTATTCCAATCAGAATCTACTTAGCTATGTTCTTCTAGTCCTATAGGTTATACGATAATTGAAATAGGTACCCAAGCAGGTATAGGGAAGTTGGTGCTCATACATAATTCTAAGTTTTCATGATCATACATGCTTGATCGGAAAATTATGCATATCTTCTTTGTTATTATCAGTTAATATCAAAAATCTACGAATTTTTACAAGCTTTTATTTAACTTCACATGTTTAAAGATTTATTTCAATAAACCTCTATATTAGGCGCCACATATCGTACAACGTATCATCTCCGTGTACCAACTTCGCTAGTTAATAGTTATCTGAATGCAACCGTGTAATGTATGAGGAGTACCTATGTACACGCACTTTGTCTTATGCGTGTACCTTACCTTACCATAGGAATGCCTAATAATAATTAAAGAGCCTAAATATAAAATACAGTCGTTGAGCGCTTATCTGTTTTCTGTATCTGTGTATACTCTATCAAGGCGCATTGTACCGAAGGATAAAGTTATAATAATGTCTATCTATTTACAGAAGTTTTTTTTTACATATTCAAGAAGTTGCAAGGTAAATAAAGTACATATAAAATGTAAATGCTCGACAGTTGCTGTCGACCAATTTACCCACGCATCTTTCTTTGAGCGATAAGATTCAAATGAACTTGAATGAGCAGTGACTGCTGTGCACTTATTCGCGCCTGGTAACATTGACCTAGATTTGCACATTCAGCCTATTTCATACAAGTGATTGATTACATACAACGAGAATATTCTAGCTAGTCGAAACTCAAGCTAGACTATTATTTACATTCATTATGTTTGATATTTTTGCCTGTATTTAGTAATTCTTTGTATGTTCCTTTCATAAATTGTTTAAACCTTTGACCACTTTGATTGGTTACTATCATAGATTTTGGAGTTAGCGTTACTCTCTTTTTTTTATAAAATTAATTTATTTCCTTACAAAATCATTAATGACATTAATTTATGATAATTGATAGAATAAAGATAATTGTGTGAATAGCTATTGTATGAATTTACCAACAATAATAAAGAAATGGCGACTGGTGTATATAGTTATTGGCTGTTTTTGTTTCACCCTTTGGTTTCACCACCTCTTGTCGATCAAAGTGACATTTGGCAGGAGTTAAACGGCAGCCACATTTTAGCAGATGGTGGTGAAATTGGCCGTTAGTGCAATATCAAGATAAGCGCACACAATATCTTTCTCCACAATAGTAGTTAGTTCTTACATACAGCTTTGAGTAATATAATCCGGCGTAGCTGGACATGATTGTGGGCTGTGTATTATCGCAATATTTCTCCAGGGGGCTGAGTGAGAGAGAACGAGAAGAATGCACGAGACGCGGAAAAAATATGACTGGTGCCACACACACACAACTCACAATGTACACAAATCAATATACGATGGCTTGTCTTTTTATCTTAAACGTAGCTCAGAAATCGCTTAAACACATCAAAGCCGCGAGGACTACGGACAAGAAGCTAGTGTGAATATTACACACGTATGTAATAGTCCCGTCCCGAGTTATCGCAATGCAAAAATAAACCTCACAAGGCGACTGAAGAGTGCATTGACCGCGTTCGGCGTTAATGCCGCCGCGCCGGCCGCGCCGACGACGACGACAGAGACGAAACGTGGAGCTAGGGAGCGTTCAACGCGGGAACTCTACATATTTATTTATTATGTTTGTTTATACTATATAAATATAATGTATAACTCGTACAAACTATTCGTGTCCATTTTTGCGTGGAACTACAATCTGAACGATGGAGGTTCCACTCCTCCATCCATATATAGGTGTGAGTACTCCATGCCGAAAGTGCTGTTTCGACAACCAACGCCAGATCCTACACCACCATTAAATATTCACAGACAGGATGTTGGGAGTGAGAAGAGGCGAAGACTTGTGTCTGAACTCGAACAAACGCTCTGGTCCATTTAGTATTTGGTCGAGTTCAAGGCTTCCAAGACATTTTTTTTAAATTTTATTTATTAATTTTTAAAAACATAGAGTATTGCATCGTGCACTAGAGTAAATCTGTCTTGCAGGAGTGCATTCTTTAACAAATTATACATTAGATCAAAAAATCATAATGCGCGTTGGTTTGCGCGTTCAGTGCGAAGCGAGCGTATAAGCATCTACGCGGTAACTAATAACTATATCAGGTATTTTCTTATATAGCACGCAACTAAATCTAAGTTATCTTATTCAGTCTATTTAGATTTAGATTTTTTTGTTATCAGTAATCGACTGAATACCTACCAAGCTATAAAATGAAAATAGTAAATTACTTACGCGGACAGACAGACAGACACAAGAGTGATCCTATAAGTGTTCCGTTTTTTTTTTCACTTTTGAGGTACGGAACCCTAAAAAAACTAAAATTTACGTTGCGTAGTAGACGTAAGTAATAACAAAATAACATAAACAAAACTGCATACAAACTCAAACGTAGCCGCCTAGATTTTTGTCTATCGGGTCTACGAAACCGTAGCGCGTAGCGTGTCATAGAACTTTCACCGTTTTATAGTGAATGTCTTTATTGTCTTTGTTTCTGAAAAACCTGAAACCTGAAAAATATTAATATATTTAAGTAGGTAATACAACAATATGATGAATGCAAATTATGACATATAATTACTTAAAAAAAATTTCAAAATTTTATTGCACACACAAAATTATAAACCATGTCACACTTTTACAAAGTTAGTTAAATTTGGAACAATTTGTTTTGTTTTTCAACGTACCCTGCCACCTAAACTGGCCGTTGTGACCGTATTATAGGTGAATTCTGAACATTGTCTTTTTTTCTGAACATTCATTTTGAAAATGAAGTTTGGTTTTAAAACCGAAAATCCTACTTTTTGGCTAGGCTTGGCGATATATGTATTTGTGACTTCAAGGTAAAGTGCTCTGATAAAATCATGAATTTTCTTACTTCATGGTCACACCAAAGCAGTTTTTCCTAAACTAATAAAGTTCTTATCGCTGCCATAGATTAGGAAATTAGCTGCATTCAACAGGCTCGAGACTTTTTATGTAATTTTAGCAATAAATCGCGAGATTAAAAATATTCTGTTCTGGTGTATGAATCAAAATATGAAATTCGTAAAATAAATAGTTATATAGCAAAACATACTAGGAAACCATACATGATAATGCCATTATTCAAAGGTTATTTTAAAGTTACACAAGAAAACTAATTTTACAGTGAAATATAATGTAGGAATACGTCTCCTGAGGGACTGACCTTCCGCAAGTTGATGGACGTTACGAGTGCAGTGGCTGGGGCACAGAAGCAGGGGCGCCCCTAGTCCTGCCGAAACGACGAGACCATTCTGTTGTGTGTGTGAGTGTGTAGGGTGAGGTGAGAAGGGATTGGCTATTTAAATTAAGGACGAGTGGAGTTATGTTTACCTGGTAGTCGGATGACTAATGAAATTTTTAATAAATTTTTGTACACTTCGTCTATACAATGCATCATTATTTCATTATTTCTTTGTTGTTTATAGGTAATTAATTTTAAACTAAATGTAAAATGTTTTATATTTGAAATTAATTATAATAACCTAAAAGATCCCACCAAAGACTCAAGTGTTTCACAAGGGCTGCTAGAGATTGAAGATGGCCGCGAAGAGAAAAGCGGGCGCTCTCCTACAACACGTATTACCAAAGGTAAGATAATTACCGTATGCCTATTTTTGAAGTCTACCAATTAACGAGTGTGTGTGAGTGTGTGTTTGAGGGTGTGTGCGTGACTTGTCAGAAATGGCGTTTCACGTGGGGAGCGAGACAGGGTACGTCTTCTTCTTCTTCTTCTTTTAAATATTGGCACCCAAACGAATTCGTTTATTACTGCCAGTATCCAGTGACGGCGCTGCACACGGTATAAATTTATGATCACTTATATTTAAAATAAAACAAAATAATTTTGAAAGGAACACGTCGTCAGATCACTATTGACGTTAGTTTGACAGTTGACTCATACGCGGAATTGTTGCTTCTATGCTTCTATGTTCTATGCATAGAATTCAATGCTTCTATGCCAAAGAGATTAAAAAAAGAGGGTGGGTTTAATGTCTTTGTTCTATGCCATATGATTTGTGTAGGTATACATAAAATTACCTACAAATCAATGATATTATAATTGCTACAAATGTACACAATTTGTATCAAACAACACGCTTCTTGATAAAGAAATCTCTTGTGAAAATACTCACAAGAGCTTTCACATGAAAACGTCTTTATATTATTTGCTCCAGGACCGGGAAATTTGCGGCTTTTAAAACCCTCCCCACTCTCAGACTAATGGTTCTTATACGAGCCGATAGTCGACACGGTCATTGCGTTGCACGCTTCATCTCAAGGTTTTCATGCATTTAACGTACCTACCTAATCTCCTTATATGGTCACGATATTTTACTGAGAAGCTGCTATTTATTTGGCTTGAACTTGCTTGTCAGTTCGAAGCAGCCCAGTTCGTTATGTGCTTGCAAATTGGCGCCAAACGTTAGTTTTCCCGCCGGCCGCCGCGCGCGACCGTCCCCCCCCCCCCCCCCCCCTCCGCCCTCCGCGCCCGCACTGCCGCGCGCGCCGCCGCCAGTTCGCCTTGCGCGCGTTCATCTCCGGTGACATGAGAGGCGGGGGAAAAGATAGTAAGGGTATGCCTGTCATGCATGTCACAACACAAGTCTACGTAAAATGTTGTCTGTGTAAACTAAAATCTGTCAGCCTCGGTAGCTCAGTGGTGCGGTCGGTCGACTGTTATTTATTAAGCAACCCTGAGCGCGGTCAGTACTTGGATGGGTGACCGCTCGACCGTTGAAGGCTGACGGTGGTTCGAATTCCACGTAAAACTGTAGGTCCCTTCCTTTCTTACCTTTCTAGGTGGTAGGGTTTATCCCGGCCGGGTTGATACCACCGCACTGAACGAAATGTCGGTCGAAACGGCTATGTAAATAGGTAGTTTGTGTTTTCCGACCAGTTCATTGTAGCCGGCACGATCAAAGGGGGAAGCACTGACATGGCACCTAGTTCACCCGGTGTTATGGGCTGACATCACGGACGTTGTAGGTGATGTAGCCAACCAAATAGTTCATGTGGTCCGTCCAGTGTAGCCGACATTAAATGAATGGAAGCACTGACATGGCACATCACGGATGTTGTAGGTGATGTAGCCAACCGTGTCAGATTCCATAAAAAAAACTAAAGCTTTGAGTTTACTTGCCCAGTTTTACGGTGTATGTTGCGGGGAGCATCTCGGAACATATTTTTAGGGTTCCGTATCCGTTACGGGACCCTATTACTAAGCCTACGCCCCGCCGCCGTCTGTCTGTATGTCTGTCTGTCCGAGGGCTGTATCTTTTGAACCGTAATAGGTAGCCCGTTGAAATTTTCACAGAATATGTGTTTTTATGGCCGATATAACAACAACAACAAAAAATAAGAAAAAGTAGAAAATTCACGGGGGGACCCCCGTGAATTTTCTACTTTACATATATATGAAACTAAAAAGTGTATGCGCGCCATCTACCGAAAAGAGTATGAAGCATATTTAACCGACTTAAAAAAAAGGAGGAGGTTCTCAATTCCGCTGTATTTTTTATTATAGGGTAGGGTGGGGCTATTTCGCCGAAAATTCATGTTTTTTGGATGCCATCTCTTACATTGTTAACTTTTACGTAGTTTAATTATTTTATCCTTCCAAATGGCTCTTTGGCTATTCAGTTGCAGCAAAAAAAAATTATTAGTGAACTCTTTATATTTTTAATAAATTAAAAACAAAAGGCTGTCAATGCCGGCGGAATAACCCCACGGTGGGGCAATTCCGCCGGTCTCGTTTTTGAGGTGTATTTACCTTTGGAACTTTACTGGTCATATGCATATGCATAATTATGTCTAGCGTCAGTAATACTGATTTTGATGATAAAATCCCGAGTTTTCGATATCTGCGAAATACCCCCACGGTGGGGCTAGGTAAGTGAGGTTAAAAAAAAAGAAAATAATGACATTCAACCTTCGATATATTGTATTCTAAAGTACTTATAATAGTTTCACACCATTTACACAAAAAAAATGTTTTGAAATGTCAGAAATAACCCGTTAAACACGCCTCTTTTTATTTTTATATTTGCGCGTTCAGATTAATTTATTTAAAAAAAAACAAACCTATGTCAAGTTATAATTACTTCTAATTTGGAATAAATAAGGCTTTGTATACATTGAAAAAAGTTTGATGTCATTATCTTAGAAAATAAAAAAGTTACAGCCATTTAAATGACAAAAAACGGGTTGCCGGCGGAATTGCCCCACCGGCGATATAGCCCCACCCTACCCAATTTTTTTTTATTTTTATCCCCTCAGAACTTTCGACTGGGTGAACCGATTTTAATGATTCTTTTTTTTTATTGGAAAGGTGGTGCTTCCCGTGTGGTCCCATATCAATTTGGTCAAGATCGGATTGGAAAGCGAGGCGGAATCGCCAGGCCGAAGGCCGAGCGATTCCGCCGAGTACATTAATAGCAAAAAATTACTAAAAATAACTGTGAAATAAAAAACGATTTAAAAAAATATAAAAACCGCATTCAAAAATGTATGAAATAAAAAAAATCGAACCTTATAGTTGAAGGCGGTACGAAAGCAAGCAAAAATTATGCATGAAAGAAAACATGAGTGATATCCTTTGTGACTTGTGTAGCCTTCTTTAGCACCACCTTCAACTCTAGGGTTCGATTTTTTTTATTTCATACATTTTTGAAGGCGGTTTTTTGTAGGAACGAGGGTATATCTAGCTTATGCCTGCCGCGGCGCGGCGCCAGTCGCCACGCCACTGACCAACGCGGCTCCGGGCGACCTTGCATGCTTCAACTACGAGTTGCGGACTGCTGCTGCGGCACAGGCTGCGGTCCGATTACGCCTGCGTTTCGTCGCGCTGCGCACGCGCAGTGGCGCGCACTCATCAAACTAAATGTGCCTGTGACTTCGCTCGCGTCAAAGTTAGTCATAAGGCCCTATTCCGCCGATGCAAAACTTGCGAACAATGAGCGGTTTGGCTTATTCTTATATTATGTGCCATTTGTTAGAATAATTTTCGCAACCAAATAAATACTGATATTTTTCAGTCGGATTTTTTTTTCTTTTCAATAAAAATATATGAATTATAACATGCTTAATGATTTATTTCTTATAACATGTAACTTTTGCCAAAAAAAAAAACACGACAGAGGACCATAAATTACGTTTTTTTAGAAGAAATTCTTAAGAAAATCGAGACACCTAATACAGAAAATATTCTGCAGAAATACAAGAAAAAGATGAGAACGATTATTTATCCTGCTTGTTTTTTTTAGTTTTTGTACAGATTGACCCTGGAAAAAGCTGCTAAAAACACCATGTTAGCATTTGTTTACGACAAGGTGGGGTTTGAAGGGGGTTTGTTAAGTAAATAAGCCACATTTCGAGTACAACTTTTTTTATATAAAATTCTCTTTATTCTTGGCTTTCGTGATCAATTTTTATATTTTTTCTGTGAGGCCTGGTTTCTTTGAAATAAATTTTTGAAAATTTCAAAAATCTCGTTTTCTCCTAAAATTTGCATATCGCAGCCTTAATAGCACATGTTATTACGATTTTCTCCTATACTACGATCACTTTAAGGTTTTACTGCTGTCATTATTTATATGATAACTTTATGATAAAGGCAAATTTCGAGAAAACAATTATTATAGTAGGTATATTCATTTTTTCCTCGAAGACAAACGAACATACATACGCCATCTGTATGTTCGTTTGTATAGTTGGGGGGGGGGGGGGGGGGGGGGGGGGGGGGGGGCTTCAGCCCCCTAGCACCCCCCCCCCCCTTCCTGTATCCGCCACTGTCAGACGGACAGGTGCAACACGTTGCATTTTATAAATATAGGGATTTTTGTACTCGACGACGCGACGGTCTATCAAAACGAATTATGAACAGTCGGCGCCTTTTTTTTATTTAATGTGTAAATAAACATTTCAACCGGAGCCGCTGGATTAACTAAGATTTCGCGTCACATTTTCAACCGACTTCAAAAGGAGGAGGTTCTCAATTCGCCTGTATGTTTTTTTTGTATGTTTGTTACGCGATTACTCCGTCGATTGTGGGCCGATTTTGAATTTTTTTCGTTTTGTAGGGCATACTGCAGAGGTGGTCCCATATAAATTTCATTGAAATTGATGCAGCGGTTTTTGAAAAATCAACATAAAACTATGTTTTGTGGTTACCTTCAGCAAAACTTTTGATGTGGAATTTTTCAACAATAAAAACCAGCATGTCGATACCTCAGCACTATACTGCAACACGTTCAACATTTTGCAGGTTGACACATGGCGAATAATTCTGTACCACTTCAACCGATTTCGATTATTCTTTTTAGTAATATTACTAAAAATAATGAAATAAAAACTGTTTTAAAAAACATATTTACCTTCAGCAAAACTTTTGATGTGGAATTTTTCAACAATAAAAACCAGCATGTCGATACCTCAGCACTATACTGCAACACGTTCAACATTTTGCAGGTTGACACATGGCGAATAATTCTGTACCACTTCAACCGATTTCGATTATTCTTTTTAGTAATATTACTAAAAATAATGAAATAAAAACTGTTTTAAAAAACATATAACCGACTTAAAAAAAACTAGAACTAAAAAGTATTAAATAATATTTTGAAATTGAGTCATTGTATTGAAAATATGAATCGACTAGCTTTTGCCCGCGGCTTCGCTCGCGTGAAATTCGTATTTCAAAGGAAGAAAGTAAGTAACTAAGGCCGATCTGCGTTAAGGTAAACGATAAACCTTCTCAACTAAAGTAAGTAACTAACGGCGAAGCTTCAGGCTGAGCTGCATTCTGGAAGACAATAAACCTTCTCGAAGAAAGTAAGTAACTAAGGGCGAGGCCGAAGGCCGGGCTTGGCGAGGCCGTGGCGCGATTAGGCGTAGGTAATAAATCAGTTAGTTAAACATTTCGTAATCATAAGCAAAATGGTCGTAATAACCAGGACTAACTCAGTCAGTGTTCGT
Organism: Nematopogon swammerdamellus; assembly: GCA_946902875.1. NCBI lineage: Eukaryota > Metazoa > Arthropoda > Insecta > Lepidoptera > Adelidae > Nematopogon > Nematopogon swammerdamellus. The sequence continues at coordinate 4,857,369 of OX336357.1, read as the reverse complement.
CTCGCGGCCATCTGGCGAACAGGCATATGCGCAGACGAAATGACTAAGCCCGGAGCTAAATCGCGTGCAAGAGGTCAAGCGAGTTTGAAAAGATTTAAAGCACGTCAACTTGATGTGCGACACACTGACGATGGTGCTGGTGTTTCGTGCTCGTCGCAAGCACTCGCCGCCTCCGCCGCCGTCAGCGCAGTCGCACCACCGTTGCCGCGCCGATCGCAGCAAAAGGGGAAGGAGGCCAGAAAAGAAACTGAATTAATCTATACAGGGTGTAAAAACGGCGAGTACATTAAATTTAGGAAATGATTATTGGGATCAAGAGTAACAAAAAAGTCAAATAACTATTTTTTGAATTCCCTTTAAATGAAAAGTTACAGTTTTCATACAAACTAATTGATTATTTTAGTGTAAAAATGATCTAAAAACAACAGGGCGTCGCGGAGGGGGGAATAGCGGGTGAGACGTGAGCGCCTCGGACGGAGGTGTTGGCGGAAGGGGCGGGGGTTAGCTTTGTGAGTGGAGGACTGGAGGTCGGCAGGCGGAGGGTGCGGAGCGGCAACAACGCGTTAAATTACACTAGACGAAAACATACATTTCAAAAATTCATATCTCGAAAACTAGACACTTTAGAGAAAAACTTTATTTGCTTTTTTGCCTAGGAAAAATAAGAGGATTGCGCTGGCGAAATTAATGTACTCGCCGTTTTAACACCCTGTATATTTATGTACTTATTTCCAAAATTATAACTAACAACACACAAGATCAACCGCCCGTTCGGGGACGCTTCCCTTAACTAAAATTCTGTCAGTATATCGCGTAATAGGGCTGCACCCGCCGCGTAGTGTTGTAGATGGATGCTCGATGACCGATGTATCGAAGCGATGATCTTCACTCAATTTTTTTTTATGGAAACTGACACGGTTGGCTACATCACCTACAACATCCGTGATGTCAGCCCATAACACCGGGTGAACTTGGTGCCACGTCAGCCTTCCCTTCGGTCGTGCCGGCTACACTGAACTGGACGGAAAACACAAACTATTTACATAGCCGTTTCGACCGACCTTTCATTCAGTGCGGTGGTAACGACCCGGACGGGTTAAACCCTACCACCTACCTTGTAATATAAGAAGGGAGTCATATCCCTTAGTCGCCTTTTACGACATATACGGGTAGAGATGCAGTGGGGCTATTCTTTTAAATTACGGCCCCACACTATACATACCGGCCCCATTTTGTTTGCGATTTTCGGGTCGTAATATTCGAGTCGAGTCGAGTCGTAATAGTCTAGCCCACAGAGCATCAAATACCTACCGCGCGCGCCCCCTACTAGAGACGCCCTAAGCGATAATATTTGAAACCCAAAAACTACACGCAGTGCTGCTAGCGCTTCGTATGTGTGTGCTAGTATCGACACTACACACAAAGAGGAACAAGTTAGGCACACGCACAAAACAAATGCACACGCACAACACACATATGTAAGTCATAGGCCACGCCCACAGGCTTCAACGGCGTTGTAGAGAAATCGCGCTCAGGGCGCCTCTAGGAGGGGCGCGCGCATTTGATGCTCTGTGGTCTAGCCGGAATACGGGCAGAGGCTTTGTCCGGCAGCTAACAGCCACGCTCAGTCATCAGATGTCAACATATACAGGGTGTCCCAGAAACCGACGATAATCCTTTAACAGGAGATAGGGCTGCTAACTACCTCTCAGAATATCTAATTTTAGGTTTAGTAAAAATGGCTTAGTTTTTGAGATATTGTCATTTTTGTAAAAATCCAAAATTTTCTCCCTCAGCTCATTTTTTTTAATGCCACAAGTACAAATGTAAGATTTTCTTAAATCTAGTTTTTGTCAAATATTCCTAAAAAGTAAGGCTTTCACACGGTATAATTTATTTTTTCATGTTTAATCCTGTTTAGCTGAAAAACGATTTAAGAGCCACATGTTAAAATTTTTTCAGCCTCATCCCTTGAGTTTGGCCCTTCGCGGTGAAAAAAAAATTACTACACTAAAGTGGCATTATGCAACAAAAGTACGCCCATCTAATGTAGTTTTTAAAATGGTACATCACTTACCGATTTGCCCAATAATTTATGAGATATTGTTATTTAACTGTAAAAAGACCTCGGAATTTGATAACTGTTCTACCAACTACGAATTGGTATAAAATAAACACTTGAAGTAATTGGTCTTTATTAACCTGTTAAAGTAGTGTTCAAATAGTTTACAACCTGCACAAATGCTAGCTCGACATCTTCTCACAAATGCCCTGTTTATGCGTCGAGCAATTACTCGATGCAAGTGCAGATACGTCCACCTATGCTATGTAAATAGTTTGTGTTTTCCGTCCACTTGACTATAGTCGGCACGACCGAAGGGAAGCACTGACGTGGCACCAAGTTCACCCGGTGTTATGGGCTGACATCACGGATGTTGTAGGTGATGTAGCCAACCATGTCAGTTTACATAAAACAAAACCTGAGCTACTGCCGTAATTCTTTCTTTGAGCTCTATGAAGTTTTCCACCGGTTTCCCGTAAACTTTTTCTTTTAAATAGCCTCAATAATAAAAGTCTAACGGATTTAAATCCGGTGACCTAGACGTCCGATCCATCTGTGGGGATATGCTTGGTCTAAAAAATTACGCACTTCTCTAGCGTAATGGGCCAGCCCATTACGCTAGAGAAGTGCGTAATTTTTGCGCAGCCATCATTTTGCAACCACCTCCGTATGGCCAATGGTACATCTTCTAAAAGGCTCTGAAGCTCCTGTTGCAGAAACTCAAGATAATTCGCCCGTTTAAAGTTTTTACAATCCAACGGACGTCTTGTGGCCTACTAGCCACTTGCATCCCCACAGATAGACCGGACGTCTAGATCACCGGATTTAAATCCGTTAGATTTTTTTATTATTTGGGCTATTTAAAAGAAAAAGTTTACTGGAAACCGGTGGAAAACTTGATAGAGCTCAAAGAAAAAATTACGGCAGTAGCTCAGGTTTTTTTTTAATGTAAACTGACATGGTTGGCTACATCACCTACAACCCGTGATGTCAGCCCATAACACCAGGTGAACTTGGTGCCACGTCAGTGCTTCTCTTCGGTCGTGCCGGCTACACTCAACTGGACGGAAAACACAAACTACGTAGAATAGGCAGTAATAGGTGGACGTATCTGCACTTGCATCGAGTACTTGCTCGACGCATCAACCGGGCATTTGTGAGAAGATGTCGAGCTATTTGTGCAGGTGGTAAACAATTTGAACATCTACTTTAACAGGTTAATAAATACCAATTTACTTCAAGTGTTTATTTTATTCCAATTCGTACTTGGTAGAACAGTTCTCAAATTCCGAGGTCCTTTTGCAGTTAAATAACAATATCTCATAAATTGTTGCGCAAATCGGTAAGTCATGTACCATTTTAAAAACTACATTAGATGAGCGTATTTTTGTTGCATAATGCCACTTTAGTGTAGTAATATTTTTTTTCACCGCGAAGGGCCAAACTCAAGGGATGAGGCTGAAAAAATTTTAACATGTGGCTCTTAAGTCGTTTTTCGGCTAAACAGGATTAAACATGAAAAAATTAATTATACCGTGTGAAAGCCTTACTTTTCAGGAATATTTTACAAAAACTAATTTAAGAAAATCTTACATTTGTACTTGTGACATTTAAAAAAATGAGCTGAGGGAGAAAATTTTGAATTTTTACAAAAATGACAATATCTCAAAAACTAAGCCATTTTTACTAAACCTAAAATTAGATATTCTGAGAGTTAATTAGCAGCCCCATCTCCTGTTAAAGGATTATCGTCGGTTTCTGGGACACCCTGTATGTATACTCGTATAATACCACAACCAATTCATAGCAATGCACACAGATGTTACATTCTGTAAGTACCATAATTAGCTTCTATGTAACCGACATGTTCTGTTTAATAAAACAACCGTTTGTTTGTACCATACTTAAGTGTCTCTATTCTTCTTCTTTCGTCTCCCGTGTTGCCAGTAACATACAACACATTTGTCAGCCTCGATAGCTCAGTGGTGCAGACAGTCAACTGTCGCTATTGAATGTTAAGCAACGCTGGGTGCGGTCAGTATTTGGATGGGTGACCGCTGGGAGGCTGACCGAGGTTCGGATTCCTCGTAAAACTGTAGGTCCCTTCCCTCCTAATCTTACTTGGTGGTTGGGTTTAACCCGCCCGGGTTGGTACCACCGCACTGAATGAAACGTCGGTCTAAACGGCTATATAAATAGTTTGTGTTTTCCGACCAGTTCAGTGTAGCCGGCACGATCAAAGGGGGAAGCACTGACAGACATGGCACCTAGTTCACCCGGTGTTATGGGCGGCTGACATCACGGACGTTGTAGGTGATGTAGCCAACCATGTCAGTTTCCATAAAAAAAAAACACATCCCCCCTTTCCAGTAAAAATGAAATTTTCATATTAGGTATAATCAATTTATAGTTAAGTAATTTTATAAAACTTAATGAATCTACAATACTTATCAGCTTACATAAACAATCTTTATGCCAGGATGAAGCCTAACTTTATTTACCTACCTACCTACTTGGATTATTCAACGTAGTCTGACAAATATTTAGGCTTACAATTTACTCTACCGGACGTGTTACGTTACGTGTTATTAGCACTGTTCTCCCAATGGCCAATTATATATGTATGTAAGTATGTATTTATTTACTAATTATTGTATTGTATAAATATATATTTAGGTATTTTAATATATGTATATATAATATACAGGAACAAGTACTATGTATACTTATATATTATATATTGTAATCATGTATGTATGTTTATTTATACCAATTTATTTAGTTACTATTCTCTCACATTATCTGTGCGCCTACTTATACACATTTACCACATCCCAAAGGTTTGCTCTAACATAATGCAGATCTGCATTCAGCCGACCTTTTTGTACCTTATTTTATCGAAAAATGGTGTACAATAAAAAATAAATACAAATACAAATGTTATCTGTCAGAAGTGGGATTATTATAGAGTTACAATTTAATCTACCGGAACTGGTTTTTAAGTCATTGCTAATTGTACTAGTGTTGTCTGTCAGAAGTGGGATTATTATATAAGATTAATGTATTTAACATAGCAAATAGATACATATCTCTATGGTGCTGAGGCCGCCGATTTATTGTAAAGCAATATTGAACCTGTCTCCAGTCTGTTGTTCACAAACAAAAAATTATATTATCTATCTACAGTACTTTATTTCAGCCAACTAGGGCCATACAGTGAACAAGAAACTATGAAAACATAATGAAAACTCAAACTAAACAATATTAAAATAGTTATCAAATGAATCTAAGGTAAAAGTACCTAGCACACTTGCGGCATTTCCCCGCTGGATGGCAAGGCTGTTCACAAACTGTAATTAAAATCAAATCAAATGAAATATATTTATTGCACTCAGAAATTGTACAACAGGCTTTACTTAACTTAACTCTAAATATAGGTTTCTCTTACATTACGCCTTATTATTTATAGAGTGGTTATGTTGTGTGTATTGTGTAAATAAATAAAATTCATTCATTCATTCATTCAATATTTTGCTAGATTTTGATGCGATTTTGCCTTGGTAATCACTAATTATTGGTTTTGATAAATAAGTCAAAAGTGCGTGCTATTCAAATAATTCAAAGTGAATCGTTGTTGTCATCGATGTGTTGTCATCGACATATGCAACGGCAAGAATTTTTTTACTCTCGTCAAACTTGCAAAAATTATTTAAACGTAAATTTTGAAGTATTGATTTGTGTACAAATTAATGCTTGCAATGTTATTTGAATAAATAAATGTCACTCTTGAATTGTGACATTTTCGAAGTCTGTTTTAACTACGTTTAAACCGAGGGGTCAGTCACTTAGGGAATCTGGTGTACAATTGTTTGGTAATCTCAGGTAACCTTAGGTGGGAGTCAGAGGAATCTTGAAATCTCAGGCGGTCCCAAGTAATCCCAGTGAATCTATGATTTCCAAGGGAATCATTGGGAATCCGCTCAAAGCCTTGGTAATCTCAGGTAATCTTAGGTGGGAGTCCGAGGAATCTGGAAATCTTAGGCAGTCTCGAGTAATGCCAGGGAATCTAGGAATCCCAGGAAATCTAGAAATCCCAAAGAAATCATTGGCACTCCGATCCAAATCTTGGTAATCTCAGGTAATCTTAGGTATTCCTCTAGGAATCTTTGGCAATTCCTAGGAATCTTTGGTAGTCCTTAGAAATCTTACGAAATCCTGGAATCTTGGGATCCTAGAAATCTTTGGTAATCCCTTAGAAATCTTTGGAAATCCCTAAGAAATCTTTGGTCGTTTTTAAAGTATCTTGGAAATCCCTAGGAATCTTTCGAATCCTTCGAAATCTGGCAATCACAAGGTAATCCAAAATCTTGCCTACCAGTAATCTGGTGTACACTTTTTGCTCTAGTCACATTACCGTTACCAAATCGCAATCCACCCCAACCCTAAAAAATCATCGATGTGTGTATAAAAAACTCTAAATTGAATTTTGAGTTAGCGAACAGACAGACCTCACAGTCTGAGACGCACGTAGCATCATATCATAATACGAGTATGTATGTCGACTTCTTGGAGAACAGAGTTAAGAGATGAAATTCAAATAAGAACCGTAAGTAATAAGTAGCATAATTTAATCTACATTACGCACGCACTTTCCTAAACGCTCCGAAAATTTACGCCGTTGATTCGTCACATTGTCACGAAACACTCCGCGCGCCGCCTACCCAATTCATTTTCGTCGTCAATTTATTACTGTCACTTCTGGTGTCCTGGTAGCTCTCTTTGTATAAAAATATTGTTTTTACTTATTTCTCGGCGCCCTCGGAGTGGTGAGGGGGGGGGGGGGGGGGCGGATTCCCTGGCGGCCCCCCTCGGTAATTACTTGCGAGGAGCGCTAGCGGGGGCCGAGGGCGGAGCACCCCAGGCGGCGGGCGGCGGAGCGCGGCGGAGGCCCCCGACAGACAAGCCAAGATAGGCAGCATTGAGACGGGTGTGGATTATGTGAGACTGAAACAGGCTGGACATTTTGTGTATTTAAATTTTCTATCTAAAACTTTTATAATGTTTGAACTTTTCTCAAGAGGTGCAATATTCGTGCTTTATTTGGGAGAATTTCCTGTTGGAGTACAATAGCAAGATTGTGAATTGGTTTAGTTTTTTTTTTCACATTCGTTTTGATCAGTTTTAGTCTCTCTCCTTACTACTTACTTATGTTCAAGCCAATGTATTGATTGATGGATGGTTTAAAATACTATGTGAAATATTTCCGGATTTTCTCCAGTTTGGTCGCAAATGTAGGTTAACAAAACAATCTAGCAGAAGATCTAGCCTACCATTTAAAGGGATGAAGACTTTGTAAAGGTATCCAAAAGTGCGTAAAGCAGAAATCAGACGGTTCAATTTCTGTTTTTTTTTATTGAAAGCGCTACATATGGCGCCGGGGCACCCATAAGGTGTCTAACGGCGTCCATGGACATTCGCTCGTATGCGGGGGTTGCGAATGCCATGCCGGCCTGACAGGTGCCCATTTACGTCCCTCTGGAAGGACCCGGGACTGTACTTGGGGGGAAATATATGACCAGTTTCATCCTGTCTTCCGTTATTTTGCCTCTTTCACTCGGGCGGGGTGAAACCTTTAAACACAAAATGAAACAAAACACTTAATTAATTCATCAGTGAAAAGATTGAACGATTTGTATTTCGGTATGAATCTCGGAATGAAAGAAAAGTAAACCTCTAAACACGGAGTGAACTTTCACCCGGGTTGGGTCATTCCGTCTTTCTTCTTAGCGAAAGGACGTCACGAAGACGCAACAAGATGCTCTTCAATTTGAAAGAAAAGCTGCTCATTTAACGATAAGCTTCAGGCGGTGTACCGGCAAGCCGTTACAATGTCACCCATGTGAGTATGAGAAATTATCGATTTCAACCAATCCGAAAGCATTAGGCTATGCACCCATCACGGCCATAGGTTGAATGAAATCGGCGAAATTTTATGTGAGTGACCGTGCGAGCTTTTCCCCGTAGAGCGGGGAAAAGAACGCGTGAACGTAATTTTCTATGGAAATTTGCTTCTGCAGTGTGAACGCGGAATGAAGGAAAAATTCACTCTCACTCGAGTGAACGTTCTCTTCAGTGAATCGTTTCATTCCAGCTTAAGGCGGAAATAAGACTCAAATGGTCAACTTTAAGCGAAATGATTGAGATATTGGTAAAGATAAAAAATCTGTAAAAAATATGTGTTATGTATTGATCTTTAGTTAAAAAACATAGCGAAAAAATATATATTTAACTACCTTGGAAAGGTGTTACATAAATCTCCAAAAAATAACGAAAAGTACGAAAATTGTACTTTCAACTTAAATTATCTTGAGAAACATCAATTGTTTATACAAGATCCTCATAGAAATATAGATAATATTTTTCCCTACAATCGTAGCGAAAAAAATATTGTTTTCCATCTTTTCAACACGTGAAATTTAATATATAGTGTTTTTTTCGCGCAAACGTTCTTCGTCGGCGCGACGTATCAGCCACCGCACGAGTAGAACGAATCTCGCACCTATTACATCTGCATACGGTTCGTGTTTGAATCATCAGTGCTCGGGTAGCACGGTTTGAGTCTTATTTCCGCCTTAACCAAAATATTGGAAAAAGTAAGCGTTCATCGTTTCTAAATTGTTCTGTCGCTACAGAGCGAAATTTTCCAAAGGCGCTATTGTGCCTTCTTCCTTAAGAATATCCCGCGTAACTTAGTTCCGTCGCGGATGGGAGTTCGTCTGAGAGTGTACTGGCACGAGCGGCTCGGCACTAGGGGGTTTGGGGGCGAATGGGGGCGCGGAGGGATGGTATAGGCAGGGGGTACGGCAGGGCCGCCACACGCCTCGTAGCTCTTTTTATTACAATCCTCAACCAATTTACTAAATTAAAGATAAGCCAGAGGGATGCGCGCAGGCGACTATTTCATTGTGTTTTTGGGTTATAAAAACCGTATGTCGAGTACTTAACGCATTTTTTAGCATCTGACCACTGATCTTATAGTACCTAGACTAGATGAGCCTTTGTCATACATCACTTCCGAAGTAGCACGTCACCAACGAAATCAACATAGAAGCTGAGTTCACGCTTGTTTTTTTTTTGTTTTGGTTTTTTTTTTATGAAAACTGACACGGTTGGCTACATCACCTGCAACATCCGTGACGTCAGCCCATAACACCGGATGAACTTGGTGCCACGTCAGTGCTTCCCTTCGGTCGTGCCGGCTACACTGAACTGGACGGAAAACATTGGTTTGTCTGATGTTTTTTGTTGTATGGCTCACCTTATGTCCGCAAGTACGCGAATGAGAAGTGTAAACGAATTCACAGTATGAGATGTCTCTAATGCTTCGTTTGTTGTTTCATTTGTGAATGTTTATTTATTAATAAAATACAAATTAAACATATTTTAAGATTCTACGAGTTCTCAGTTTTATCGGCAGCGTCATCCCTCAAGTTTGAACGATTTTGTCTAAGGTTATTGAGCGAGTTGTACACCGCCAGCTATCAGATTTTATTTGCAATCACAATTTTTCGCCCGCACCATTGCAACACCTCTGCCTTAGTTTAAATCACAGATGATATTCGCCACGCTATGGACGGGCGTGAACTCTCAATTCTAGTCTTGCTTGATTTTAGTAGTGCCTTCAATACTGTCGATTATGACATTCTCTTAGCGATTTTAGTTCCTTTATTATTTCACAGTCAGTGATCGATTTGTTTTCGATCTTATCTGCATGGGCATCGGCAGCGAGCCCGAGCAGACATGTCCGCTCTGCCTTGTGCGATATGACAGCCGGCGTTTCACAAGGCGGCGTTCTTTCACCCTTATTATTCTTCATCTTCATCAACACTGTTGTGATGTTGCTTATGTCTCAATACCATCTTTACAACCTCCAATTGTATCGGCACTTTTGTACTGAAAACATTGGGACAGCTTTAGGGTTTATAAATATTGACCTTGATGCAGTCCTAGACTGGGCTGTTTGTCATGGTTTACTCCATTTGGACTCCATCCAGCGTCGAGCCGTGCGACTAGTGGTGACCCCGATGTGTCTCGCGATCTAGAATCACTGCAACTTCGTAGGGATGTCAGCGGTCTGAGTGTGTTCTATCGCTTATTCCACCTTTCATGCCGGCATGACATTTACAACTCCCGCGTACGACCGAATGTCCATGGGCGTCTTTACACACCTTATGGGTGGCTAGGCGCCACATGTTGCGCTTTCTATGCAAATAAAAAGGTATTCTCACATGTTGGAGTCCTAACTAATAAAGCGAAAAATCTGTAGCGACCTATGTTTGCTTATAAGTCTAGAACTACTCAATGAACACGAGGTTTCGCTGAGGTTTTCTGGCACATTTAGGATGGTTATAGGACATTAAACAGGGTGTTTCAGGATAGGGTTTCGTAACTTCGGGGTCCAAAGGGGTCCATATTTGAAGACGAAAAGCTCTGAAATCATTTTATAGTACTTTTTGGTGAAAATTATTTCATCACGATTTGGTGGACGGTTAACATCCGCCTTAAATAATAAAAATAAAATGACTAACTTACACGCTTTAACTAGTAGAATTAGAGTGCATATAATAGGTAAATTCCAAACACTTAAATTTGAACGATGTCAAAAGAAAAAGGGGACTTGACTAGGCCATTGCACTCCCTAGACCTAGACGACACTAATTGCCAAATCTCCCCATACTCACTCACTGCCCATCCATTTAGTTTTTATTACAATTTAAAATTTTTGTATGAAAAGAAAAAATACGGAATTTCGATTTGAGTGATAAGGATTTTTTTTTCTAATGAGTACTTTCTATTCCTGAAGTTTCTCAAGCCTATCCTGAAACACCCTGTATACGATAGGTATTAGTATTAAATCATATAGTAGAAATTAAAATTATATCAATTCCCACCCGTAGCGGGCTCCTACGAAGGCGTACGCGCCGAATTGTGACCGCGACGTACGTCCCTCCCTCCTGCCCCCCTAGTAACCCCGCGGCCCCGATCCGTCGTCGCTTCGTCCTCGAGCCCCCTCGCTAACTTCCCTCCCCCTATCGTCGTCCCCGCGGTTCCGGAGTCGCGTCGCGGCTGGAAAGTAAAGATGATTTGATACTTTTTAAAGTTCGCGAAAGCATCGTCACGACAGTATTTTCGAACTTATTTCGTGACACTTTCGCGTTGACGGAATTTTGGTGTTATCTTTCTGTCTTTTTTGTACTTTCGCCCCCGCTCTAAGCTGCGTTTCAGCGACCTTATACAATACGCTTAGAGCGTGCGCTGTCGAAGATCTACTGGTGTGTTTTGAAGATATGCTTTTAATTTATGGAAAGTGCGACATGTGGCCTCGTTTCACCTACGAGTAGGTGTCTAACGATGCCCATGGACATCATGCATGGGGATTGCGAATGCTATGCCGGCCTGACCTTTTGACGCCCTTTCCAAACCCCTGATTGTACTTGGGAGAAAATAAATGGGCATTTTTTTTTCTGTGTGTGCATCCGTCCGTGGTAGGTCGGTTGTATAGGGGTGCCCAGTACGAGTAGTGCGGAGGTGGAATGGGAACGATGGAATCGCGTTAAACGGCTCCTCCGAACACTCTCCGTGAAATAGACGATAGAACACACTTAGGAAGTCTTTTTACGGACCTTACGAAATAATCTGAAAATAAGGAGTAAACTCAGAGAAAACGTCATGTGCCATCGTCACCGCAAGTCACCGTCAAGCGTCATGTCGTAGTATATATTGGAGTAGGTAGGTATCTATCTTTTGATTATTGTATTTAGGCACCTGTCAGGCCGGCATGGCATTCGCAACGCCCGCGTACGACCGCATGTCCATGGGCGTCGTTAGACATCTTATGGGTAGCTCGGGGCCACATGTCGCGCTCGCGCTTACTATAAAAAAAGGTGTCGGTGGATAGAGGGAGAGAGGGAGAGAAAGGAGGGTGAGGGGGGCTAAGGTGAAAAGTGGGTGAGGGGGAATAGACCGAGGGACCCGAGGCACTCAAACTTAAAATACTTAAAAATCTACAGATCTCACACTACGCGCAACTATCAAAGGCATTGAAAATGTAATTTAGAAATAAAGCACACGACAAAATTTTACTTTTCTTTCATTATCCTTTGTTATCGTGCTCTGCGGAACTAGCATCCCTTATTCCCTGCCACCCGTCCTATCTCCGCACGACTCGTCGCAGAGAGACTCAACACCCTTTTGTTGTTGACATTGGGCTTTTGAGAACCCATCAGTTCTCTAAATCGTTTCTTTGTTGCATCGCTAGGGTGTGGAACTGTCTTCCGGCGAGTGTATTTCCTGAATCCTTTAACCTTGGTGTCTTCAAGCGTCGTATTAACGGGCTAGACAGCCTAGCAACAGTCCGCAAATCTGCTGGCATGGCACCTAACTGAGCGTGGTTTCGCGAGGAGAGGGGATTTTGGCTCTGTCGACTGCACCATTGGTCCCTCGGCACAGCCACCCATGCTGGTTTACATAAAAAAAAAACCAAAAAAAATCGTACTGACGGTAAAGTGAACGGAGCGCAGACTGACCTCGCGCGTAAGGGACCCGCTACCACCTACAGTTTTTGTCCGCCCGCCTCCTAATATGGCTCAAACTGTAGCTTAATTCAATTAATTTTTTTCCATTTCTTGAATAGGGAACTCAAAAACATTATTGGGAAATTCTCGATCCAAGTCGGCGAAAAAATGTAGAATTTTTGAAAAATTTTGGAAAATCTCAAAAAGTTACCGGCCGCTTTTGGTCGGAGGGCTTCAAATTGCACTTTGAAGCCCTCCGGCAGACGCACAGTTTGACATATGGCCCATCCGCGTACCTCTCATATCTGCGAAACTACGAGCAAATGTCACAATTTCATAAATTGGGGCACTATACTCGATCACGAAAACATAAACATTTTCAATGTTAAAACAAAACTTAAATAACAAAAAACGATTACTTATAATAACGCAGACAGAAGTGTAGCTTCTAACGCGCGAACGGAGACGGGTCTTTTTCAGTCACCGCAGTGCATTCGTAGAGTTCAGAGTTATATGATGTCAAGAGAGCCGCAGAGACGGACCGTTTGTTGCGCGACGAAGAGTTTCAAATTTAAAATCACGTGCGTTCGAAATTATCGTCGTCATCGTAATTACGACGATTTTTTTTTAAGAACGAACATTCCTTCGCGACAATATCCAGTTTCGCGATGTTACCTCCGTAAATGTAAAATTACATTTATCGCCGTCTACGAAGGAAATACTCCGCAGGCGATATCGTCGTAAAAATTCGTCGCCTCTAGCGAGGCGAGGGTGAGTCGTGGAAGCGCATACCGCCACTTTGGAATGGATGATCATCAGTTGCGGAGAACTTGCAAATGTTCGAAGATTTACGTTCCTTCCTTTGATAGCATGGTCCTCCGCTCAGAGTAGAACTACTACGCTGAATTGTAGACCTACGGCTGCTTGAAGGTACTTAGGAACGAAAGTAGTTCCGTTCCACAACAGTGGGTATATGACCCATGCAAAAAATTCAGGTTTCGTAGTGGTTACATGACGTAGTTAAGAGTCACAAACAGACACATACATGCAACTCTGTAGGGATGTCGGCTCCCTAAGTCTGTTCTATCGCTTATTCCATGGGGAGTGCTCGGAGGAGCTGTGATCCTGCCGTCCCCTTTCCACCTGCGCAACACGCGCTCTGGGCAGGCATTGCATCATTTAACGCTAGAATTACCGCAGATGCTTACCAATCGGTTCTGCAGATCTTTCCTGTACAGAACCGGTAAACTGGTACTCTGGACCGCTCTTCCCTTCCGATCGTGCCTTGTGCGTGTGATTTTGAGTTAAGTATTAAGTGGTGATAGCTGTTATTATTTTATGTACCTGTGCGACCGAGCTTCGCTTGGCGTCTACATATATGTATATATATTCAAGTATAGCTCACTTAAAGAAATAGGATTTTGTGTTATGATTACGTATGTTGGTACTTGGGAGAGCAGCGGAAGATAAGCGCTGCAGCAGCGCTCTCATCGCGAGGGAGCCGTAGCACACAATGTGAGCTGGCTCCCTTTACCTCCTAGCTTAAGTAATAAGTTCTGTTCTGTATCTTACTGTTATGAATACGGAAATAAACGTTATTCTATTCTATTCTATTTCACGGACACATGGCTATAGAATCACTGGAGTTGTTGCGCGCGCGATGACTGATCTCTTCTTCTTTTTAACCCTGACAATCCTTCTTTTTAACCGACTTCAAAAAAAGGAGGAGGTTCTCAATTCGACTGTATTTTTTTTATGTTTGTTACCTCAGAACTTTCGACTGGGTGAACCGATTTTGATGATTCTTTTTTTATTTGAAAGCTGGTGCTTCCCGTGTGGTCCCATTTCAATTTGGTCAAGATCGGATTGGAAAGCGAGGCGAAATCGCGAGGCCGAAGGCCGAGCGATTCCGCCGAGTACATTAAGAGCAAAATATTACTAAAAAAATGTGAAATAAAAAACTATTTAAAAAAATATAAAAACCGCCTTCAAAAATGTATGAAATAAAAAAATCGAACCCTAGAGTTGAAGGCGGTGCTAAAGCAAGCAAAAATAATCCACCGCCTTCAACTCTAGGGTTAGATTTTTTTTTATTTCATACATTTTTGAAGGCGGTTGTTATATATTTTTTTTTAAATAGATTTTACACTTTCTATCTAATGGCACCGATGAGATATCTAATGTAATTGATTTTGGATAAACAATGCTAAAGTGTAACCAACTAACCGACAGACAGCTCAGCTGTTAATTCTGACGAATTAAGTGAAAAACGGCGCACAGTCTGTCGAGCGTGGGCGCGGATATTTTCACAAAGCAAGCCTATCATTTTGACCCACGCCGCGCTGCGCCCAGCGCCGCGCCCTACGGGCAGCTGTCATGTCCGATCCGGATATTTCCGAATTTGTTCGCTCGGTGTAGCTCGGTGCCGCGCCGCATGCATGATGTACTTTGTGACGAATATTACGATATTATGTAATTACTAATTACAATTTGGGCCATGACACGGGAGCGTTTGTTCCCAGCCGGGTGCCGCGAGCCACCGCCTACGCGAGTCATCGACCATGTAGGTACCCCAGATAGGCTTTATCTAACGCTCCATGTACCGAGCGACTGATACATAAGCGGGTGCTTATGTATACGGTGCGTATATGTAGATAATCTCATCATAGGTATCACGCACCCGTTATGGTATTACCGTGTACTGAGCGGGTGGGCTTACAGGGGGTCTCACGACACCCCCTCGCCCCCTCCCTCCCCCCTGAGGGCGTATGAGGGTGCCGTGGAAGAGGACCCCACCTGGCAGGCCGCGCTTTTAAAATACCAAGCTAACATGAACGGCGCGGAGGTGACAGGCACAGGAACAGAGCTCCAGTCCTCGCTCACAGTTCATGAAAAACGAAGCGAGTTGAATCGCCGCTAGCATGGATGCCGCTAGTGAAATCGCTGCGGGTGACAGCCTACGCGGCGACTAAAATCGACTTGCCACGACTATGAACATGTTCAGTTATACTCGCGGCGAGACCGCTACTCGCGGCGAATGAAACGCTCGTGCGAGCCGTGTGACAAGACAAGGCACTCGCTTGTCGTCATTCGCGAACTGCTCCGCGCCGCTCCCGTCGTCGTCATCGTGACGCGCCGTGCGAGGCCCACGCCTCGCCGCCCCGTCTCCGACGCCGCACGGCCTCCGCGCCGCTCCACCCCAACTCCACATTGTTCCCGAGTTCAAAATGGCAGAAGCAAAACCAAAGAAGCAAGACTCTTTGAAATGGGGTGCTTTAGAAGTTTTTCGTTTTCAAAACCTTAAGCAAAAACAAGTAGGAATTTGATTCAGGCTACTGCCGCTCCCCATATACTCGTAGTTGTGTGTTATCTATCTCCAATTTAGTTCTGCATGTAATGTCGTTTCTCATAAAGGCGTCTTGTTAGGTTTCCTTATCCCATACGGAAGCCTTTTACTAAGCCTACGCCGTCTGTCTGTCTGTCCTACTGCTGTATCTTTGGAACCGTAATAGGTAGCCGGTTCAAATTTTCACGGAATATGTGTTATTATGGCGGATATAACAACAAATAATAAAAAATTTAAAAAGTAAAAAATTAAGAGCGGTTCCCATACAAGAAACGTGTTTTTTTTCAATGTTTTTTTTTTGGTGCGGAAACCTCGGTGCGCGAGTCCGACTCGCACTTGGACGGTTTTTTTTTCTCTTTTGACACCTTCTGACACCCAACCAAGTACCCCTGAGTAAATGTTTAAATAAAACTAAAATAATTTTCATATGGTTGTTATTTTTACATAGCTAATGATTTTTATCGATCGATCAGTCATTTTAATCATTTATTAGGTTTTAATATTTACTTAGTAATCACAATATAATATAATATAAAAATAGGTCCCAATCAATAGTGGACATAATTTTCACTAACGAGATAAATGGGCTCCTTTCTCTTTACTAAATATTGTATTGTAGGGGTAAACCCTGCATACCCTTAGGGGTACGCGTATCATCACTATTTGAGAACCGCTGCAATAGACCAAGATCCACAGCCGGATTCGCTCTCGTTTGAACGAAGGACCTCACAAAACCTAACGACCTGTATGTAACTTGTGCCTCAGTTTATAACTTTCCGCGCTTACGGCCTAGCTGGTCGTAATAATTTTGATTAGAATAGCAACGCTTTCCTGTGCAACTATGGTTGCAATTCTTTCGTCTGCTCAGGCCATATAAATACATGTATAGTATACACCAGTGGAGCCCATACCTTTATCTCTGAAGATCTACCAAAAAAAATTAAAGGTTGTGAGATCGACACTTGCATCAAAGGTTTTCGTTCTTCAATAATTTGTAATAATTTTTGTTTGAATTGAAAACTATGATCATTACATCCTTTATATTTGTTACTATTGCGGTCCTTGTGGAAGACGCAACCACTCGGAAAATGTTAAGTCACATCAAATAAATTGTGAATTCTTCGTTGTTTCTACGAGTCACTTCTTACTCCACATATTTTCAGCGATCGACCTAAAACGTCTTGCGATCGACCGTTTGGGTACCACTGGTATACACATTTTTTTTTATGGAAACTGACACGGTTGGCTACATCACCTACAACATCCGCGATGTCAACCCATCACATCGTGCCTAGGTGCCACGTCAGTGCTTCCCTTCGGTCATGCCGGCTACACTGAACTGGACGAAAAACACAAACTATTTACATAGCCGTTTCGACCGACCTTTCCTTCAGTACGGTGGTAGCAACCCGGGCGGGTTAAACCCTACCACCTAGTAATTAAGAAGGGAGTCATATCCCTCTGTCGCCTTTTACGACATACACGGGTAGAGATGCAGTGGGGCTATTCTTTTAAAGTACCGGCCCCACAAGGTTCCTCTTGCTATGCCTCAGTGTGGCTTAGCCGCCGTTGTATCAGGATATGTGTGCAAAGAGCATTTTATTTAATACATTTGTTAAGACTTTTACCTCACTTCGACGTATTAAAGATTTTTTTCGGTTAGGCGGTATAACGAAATGACTTACTTTAGTCGATGTTTCGTTCTCGGGACACCCGCATGGCGACGCGACCAGCCTGGAGCAACAACCGACGCGACGTGGCTAAACGAAACGTCGACTAAATTAAGCCATTCCGTTATACCGCCTAACCGAAAAAAAATATTTTATAGCATTTTATTTATTATGCGTTACTGTAGAAATGATAGGGTTGTTGTATAAATATATCTTTAGATTAGAGATTATTTTAATTGCGATTTCAACTCAAACTTTTTACCGTAGGGTTTATCTATGTAAATACCAATTTGATCTTTTTCCATGAAATTTTAATAATACCTTCTTTTTAGGATGATCCCATATAATTTTGGTTCAACTTGCAATTTTTATCGCTAATCAGTCGAATCCGAGAATCT
Source organism: Nematopogon swammerdamellus (assembly GCA_946902875.1). Lineage (NCBI taxonomy): Eukaryota > Metazoa > Arthropoda > Insecta > Lepidoptera > Adelidae > Nematopogon > Nematopogon swammerdamellus. The sequence continues at coordinate 4,839,319 of OX336357.1, read as the reverse complement.
GTCCAATCCACGAATCTGCCGAATCACGAATCTGCCGTATCACGAATCTCTCCAATCCAGAATCTGTCCAACACCGAACAAAGGCTGCAAATTACATACCTTTGCACATTTAAAAATAATACAGCATTGAGCTATAGGCTATAGCCGTTTTAGAGCTAAGAAATAAAGGCAATAAGTTTTCGATATTAATGAGAATCAACAATTCACCAACACAGCACAGACAGGTCCAGCACGATTATAGAACGACGAAATTGAATTAAGAAGGGGGTGCTCCATTATTCATTCTAAGAGCGTTATCTTGTGCAGACCTGAGATAGGACAAACTGACATGACGATTTTCTTACCAGTGAATGAACACATTACCTACTTGAGACAAATAATTTGTTACGCTTAAAGCTGAATCACTATGACTTGTTATTCACCAAATTGGACTAAAATTTGTGAAATCGTCAGCAGATATTTGAAACCCTGACGACGCAGATATAACCAGGTCGGGTATGAACAAAATTTTTGTTTTCATAATTTGCCTGGGCGGTGCATGTACCGGGAGCGGTGACACGCGAGGAGGTGAACCCTCCTCCTGCCCCCACCGCGCACACCTCGCTCTCCCCCCCCCCCCCCCCCCAACCGATGCGCCTGTCGCCACCCCCAGGCCGCCCCCTCACGCCTACCGAAGCTCGCGGGTGGCGTCATCAGCGCCCCCTCGGCGCTTGGGTATTTAATGATTATATGCTGACGGCCATACCTGACTGCTGATGCTGTCCTGGTTCTTGATATATCGAAAGAAAGGTCATTTGTATTCTTGCCTCGCAAAATTCCTTGGTGTTTGCGTTACCATGAATGTCGTCCGTCCGTCAAGATAATATTTTGTAAATAATTTTGAATTAAAAAAAACTGGTAATGTTACAGTGGTGCCGTGACCTTATAAAGAAAATGTTTCGATGAACGTCTTACGCTTCGCAACAAGGGGGGCATTCCAGAAAGTTGGCGACATAAAGTATGTAATTTCGACGGCTTCGTGCTACCGAACTACACAACCTACAAACGTTAACGCCTTAAATACCGTTCCGGCGGCGACTGCACAAAACCCTCGACCTTCGCCCCACCACCGATGACGTCACCACCATCTCCCCAAGTGTGCTTTCGCCCTCAATACAACTTGCGATAGCTTCAAAACTACTCGTCCGATTTTCACCAAATAAACTCTCACGGACAGATTCAGACTTAACATACATTTTGGCAAGAATATGATAATTTTCAAAAGACGAAAGCATACAGGGAACGTCTATCGAATTCACGAAACCAAACCAACCAGGCGGTAGTAGCTCGCATACTGCACAGCGGGATTTTTTATAATTTGAGTTCAGTCATACATATTTCAGTAATTAAATAAATGTTGCTAATTTGGTGGGATGCCATAATCATATTTATTTATAACGAGCCCGCGGCTCCGCTCACGTGCTTTTTTCCCCTAATTTTCTTTTTTCCTAAACCACCCCTGTATTGTGGACAAAATTATTCTATTGTATAATATTTAATATTGTCGAATATTTGAATGCTCACCCATGTCGCACTACAAGAATTGACCCATCATTTGCTCCAGAATCCACATTCTTTATTCTTTATTCATCATCCATAGACAGTACACGGCACTCGAATTCGTCATATTTTAATATTTAACATTTATAATTGTCAAAAATTCGCATTTTTAGCATTTTAGTTTAGATAACATTCAGCATTTTTTTAAATTATTATTAGCAGAAAAATTTACAGATGATTTCCAAAAATGTGTGACTTGGAACTTGTACAGCTAGATGTTGCCGTGACGTCAAAGTCGCTCGGAATTGTCTTGAGTTGAACAATTATGTTTACTCGTTCGCGCGAGCATCTTTAGTGTGAGAAGGAACGTAATAGTAATGTAGCATAATGGGGAATATGTGAATACGATATCCGTTACATAAAGTTTCTCTATCTTCATGTGGGAGATGAAATACCAACCCTTAGACCGAGCATAAGATGTTGATTGCCCTCAAAGATTAGTTAGTAGCTCAAAGTTTTTTTTTTTGCTTTTTTTTTTAAAGGAGCGCAGCGACGTAATACAAACTCTTTGATTGCCCTATTCAAATGACTGGTTTATGGGCTCACGTCTTTCACGTTCAAGCATTAAGTTAATTTTAAACTCCGTTCTGGACACACTCCTTTAAACAAAAGCGTTCACATGATGAGGAAAATTGATTCACCAAATTGTAACTTTTGCGCTAAAGTCGAAGATCAATTCCATGTTTTATTGGAGTGTGAACGGAACACTAATTTAAGAAATGCTCTTATCAAGATTTAAAGACGGATAGATTAAATTTATTTTTTGCTATCCACAGGGCGTTAGGTGATCCCCTCACGGAAAAATGCAAAATACTCACTACATTTTTCCAAGCAGCTCTAGCCCTCAGAGGCTAGAGATTGTTTATCAGTTACGATGGGGCTGACATAGTCGACAGTCGGCTAAAGCCCTATTTCATAAAGTAGAAAAAAACATGACTGATATTTTAAATTTTCTTTATCGATATTGACAGACAGTTAAACGGAACACAGTCCCAGCTCGCGCTTTATCGATAGTCGATGCGGACGTACCATTGCCACAGCCCAATTATCGCTGTCAGGGGGCGCGTGGCGAATCGCGGGGGACAGGGTAGTGGGTACCACCACTATCCGCCCACGCACCTACCCCGCGCACCTATGTACCATGTACACGGGTACATAGTCATTTGTACCCGCTCCATGTATCAGTTCGTATGTACATAAGAGTTGTACATAAGCTATGCTTTAATTGTACGGATATGATAGGTAGCTGCAGAATCGATTGTGGGAGTCATGTGTCACCCGCTCTGCCTCTAGACTCCTCTGCACCAAAATATCTCGAATTACTTAACGAATCCTACTGAATATTCCATAAATGAGCACATTAAATTCTGTCGTATTTTTTAAAGAAATATTCTTTAAAACACAACACATTTCGAGACAGGACAAAGGCACGACCGAAGGGAAGCACTGACGTGGCACCTAGTTCACCCGGTGTTATGGGCTGACATCACGGATGTTGTAGGTGATGTAGCCAACCGTGTCAGTTTCCATAAAAAAAAAAAGGAGCGTCGTCTGTTCAAAAGGAACTATTTCCGTTTCGACGAGTTGCGCGTTTTTTGACGGATTCTCAGTCTTTGTATTCAAATATACCTCCCTGTAAAATTTGAATGGTCAAAACGAACTATTTCCTATAGAAAATTACGAAAAGCGCCCTAATCGAAAGGGCCTTTTTCCATTTTGTCTAGGCAAAAGGGCCTATTTCCAAATTTAGAACGTCTGTAACATCTATATATAAAATTATTTATTTTCCTTATCAATATCACTGTATAAATAAATTTACTAGATATCCTAAGTTTAATTAGCTATCAGTTTATTGGCTCTACTGAAAATTCTGTTACAACGGAAATAGTTTCTTTTGAACATACACCCCTCCATTGTCAACCACCGGCCAAAACAAAGCAAACGAAATAAAAGTAACAGGGCTACACACATACACACAGGTCTTTTGATTACGTCACACTGGCAGTGCCGTTGAGCCACTTCCTGGCTGCCGGATCTGACCTAGATATTTCGGACTCTTGAATAAAACAAGAACCTAAATTGCATATAACCCAGTGAATCATTCCTGGCATACCTTGGGGTATGTCGACCAAGGCTGTGTTTTGTGGGGAGTTTTCTTGACGTGAAATTGTGTGACTTGCCACTGAAAATGGTCACACGAAACTGATATGTGGTTTTGATACGAATTATTATTTTATCTTATGTAGGTTTATTCTGTTTCCGATCGATCTATTGTTTAGTATCAGCTAGACTAGAATGGGATAAAGAAGGTTCAATTTATATTAATCAATGTCTTCCCTCTGCTACATACACCCTTGCCACTTAGCACCCGCGCCGCGCCACGCCAAGACAGCGGTCGATATTGGTCATCCACCGACCACCGCCCTACATGACCGCAAGTTATCTGTACCTACTATAGTTATGTTTGCCTGGTAGCTCACGCGACCACCTACAGAATACTTAATGATGGCTTATTGGGCGGGCAAGTAAGTTGTTGGGTTTGAGAAAACTGAAATAAGCATAATGAAATGAATTAATGATTTATGTGACACTTGTGTAGGAGATCAGTATGCAAATATCGATGCAACTCTAGGCCTCACCTCACTCTTACACGTAGTGTGTTGTAGTTAGTCCCACCCATCGCACTGGATAAAAAAAAAATTGGTTGTCTGTAAAGTCGGTTTACGGACGATAGTTTTACGTGATGACGTGGAATAATCGTAGTACATAGATCAAAGATCAGTAATTTCTATTTCCAGTAGAAAGATTAATCATCTTGTGACTGGCCATCAAAACTTCTGTTGTCTGATCTTGACAGTTTTACTTCTTAAGACGTTTCCATGGTAACTTTGAATATCAACGCTGCACGCTTTCGTGCGTGCAGCCGGTGCTCATCAATTTATAAGACGTGACGTCATCACGTCAAAAGCTATATAAAAAGGTTTCTTGTCCGGTTCATCCTTATGATTTTACATTGCTGAACGGGACAAAAAAAAAACAAAATTTATTGCGAACCATAATTAAATATTGTTGACGTGTATTCCGGCGAAATAAATATCGAAATCGGAATCAATGCGCATTGTTTCGACAGAAAACGCAATACAACGAAATAATGAACGTACGCAGGCAGGTACCTATTACCTACAAAACGTACACACCCAATTCCTAGCCATACATGCTAGGCCCATACAATTATAATTACATAGTACCTACTGTCTCTTCTCCAAATCAATTTAACTTGTATGTTATCTGAATGTAACATGCTGACGCTGGTCCATTCGTCGTTTTTAAACCTATCCAAGTAACCAAGTAACTATTAAGTAATCTGTGTCACAGTACGCACGCACGCATTCGTGTGGTGGCGGTGAAGTGACCACATAGTTTACTCTTGACCAGGTACGAAACTTGATACTTCAAGTATCTTAATATTCATATATTTTTATTTTTTATTTTTGACAATTATACTACATTGTAGTATGTTACTAACATAATAAAATTATAATTATAAAAGAGCCTTTGTCAAACTTTGATACAAATTACGTATCATAGTTTGACAAAGGCTCTTTACACCCTTATACACTTAATTAATAAGTCTTTGATACAAATTACGTATCATAGTTTGACAAAGGCTCTTAACACCCTGATACACTTAATAAGTCTTTGTAGTCAGACAGAACTATCAGCAAAATTGTTAATCTTGCTCTCTAGTCACTAAAGTACTTGTAATTACTCGTATGTATAAAAAAATCTGTTATGTGCGAGTTTTACTCGCGCACGGAGGTTTCCGTATCTATCCGCTATTATCCGCCTATCTTTTGTCTTTCAACAATGCAATGTATAAAAGCCTGTGGCGCCATCTATTATTCAGTAGTGTGACTAATCGATTTTTCGGACGTTTGTTGTATGGGAGCCCCCCTTAATTTTTCACATTTTCTTTTTTTTATTATTTGTTGCTATATCCGCTATAGTAACACATATTCTGTGAAAATTTCAACGGGCTACCTATTACGGTTCAAGAAATACATTCCTCGGCGGACAGACGGACGGGCGAACGGCGCGGCGGCGGAGGCTTAGTAATAGGCTTCCGTACGGGATACGGAAACCTAAAAACTGGCGAAGTTTCTTGTCGGTTCTTTTTCATGAGTGTAATCTAACCGGATAGAACAAATTGTGACAAATTCGAGTGCAGCCAACTGCCATATGAATGATCAATAAAAAATACAATAAAATACTCGCTATTCTAATAAATGAATGGGCACCTGTCAGGCCGGCATGGCATTCGCGGCCCCCGCATGCGTCCGAATGTCCATGGGCGTCGGTAGACATCTTATAGGTGGCTCGGCGCCACATGTCGCGCTTATTATAAAAAAAATAAAAAAATGAAAATTCTAATGTATATTACTATGTACCTGAATGGGCGATAGTATATAGATAGATATATCGCGTGTTAGCGCGCATACAATCTGTTATTGATGGCTATTTGCGCATTCTCCTTTCCCGTATTCATAACAAGGCCAATAAATCTCATCTGTCCTTCAGTGACGATTCTCACTCGAGCGAACGAAACGTCCGATGTTTTGGTCTCTGTCTCTACGCAGGTTGTAAGTTCAGTTTTGCATTCAATAGTAACCACTTGTTGAATGAAAATCTCTTCGTCTATTTTCGTATGTCTCGGCAGTCTTACGCATACAAGCGCACCGCGCCCTGTTCGTACACAGGCACTCGTTCAAGTGAGGTCAGTGCGCGTGTATTGATGTGTATGTATTGATGTTTTCGGCCGGCGGTGTGGGTGTGTGCGTGTGTGGATTTGAAGGTTCGTTTCATTCATGAGTTCCGTGGCAATTTTAGCCGAACGATTCTTTTTTTTTCAGAGGTTTCACTTACTAACTCAAGTTATTTCGGGTTCTCGTCATCCAACAGTTATTTTGTCTGCCGGTTATTGTGGTATTTCTCATACATAATTTGACAGGAGTTAACAGGCGGTTATAAGAATGCATTTTGTTTCGAGTTTCGAGACTTCATTGTTTTTACATATAAAGATTGATTTAAGTTCTTCTGCTGCGATTCTCATTGAGATTACTAAAAGTCAAAGCTCCTTTCAGACAATGTTTAAGATAATAATGCATTGGCTTTTTAATTCAGGACCTTACTAAACGTTCTGTAAGAGGTTGGATACTCTGCGAATATTGTTCTATATTTAGCTCGCAGCCCGCAGCAAACTAGACGGCAACTACATAGGTGTGCACAGTACACGTTGAGTAGTGAGGTAGGTAGGTGCGCGCATTTCAAGCCGCATTATCGATTCGGAGTCCGAGGGCCGAGAGCATTGACCCGTGCCCGGCCGGACTACCACCAACGCACCGGTTGACTAATTTATTAATTATTAACAATTAGTATTAGTGCAGTCGTGCCTCCCCTAAACATTCACCGCTTGCACGGAGTGAGCGCTTCCTACTTCATGATAGCCTGGTAGGTCATACTTTGATTTGTGTTCGATTAACCTGGTAAATTAAAGTCAAGGTTTTTCTGAATTTTTAAATTTTTAATTTGCCTGGAATGGCAAATTTAGCCCATTCTAAGCATGAAGCAACTATCCCTATAAAGTGAACAAATTAAAGAAATTCAAGACCAAAATCAATAACAGTGAAGACGCTGCTCGTCTTGCTTGACTCGATATTACATTGAATAATAAAATAAAATAATACCTTGCTACCATTTCCAATTACACCACTAATCGTTACATTCTACAGTGAACACTCATTCAATGCATACCAGAATTTTGTGGAAATTCTACAGAAAATGAAATATCACGAGTGGGTAGAGCTACAGGTAGAGAGCTACAGGTAGAGCTAGGCAACTAGCTGGAACGAAATAGGCACGAGACGGGGCACGAATAGTCATTCTATTTCAGTTTTATTGCATCGATCCTATAAAATTGGACGACACCTTTTATGTTCTCCTAACTCTTCCAATCACACATCGCAACCCCTGCTCATCCTTGCATGTTTTGCATAATGAGAGGCCAGCAAATTAGCATAATATGAAAGTTAGCACATAACTACTGCCATCTAATAGACCTGATAGTGAGAGAAATGTTCAAGACGGAATCTTCAGGCCACTTGGGGGGCGTTTAACCGTGGATCCACTTATTTGACCCACTGGTGGATCCGCGGGTAATTTTAATTAACCGTGGTCCCACTGCACAAACCTGCTAAATCAGTCTATCATAAATTTTTTGTATAATTTTTTGTAAATTAAATTTGGGCTAAATGGCACATTCGCCCTTCAATTCCTATTATAAATAAAAGATGGTGATTAAAAGGATTTTACAAGCATTTATTTTTTTATCCACTGACCCTCTCTATCAAGAGTTTCTTTGCCAACGCATTGTGCGTACAAAATGTTCTATACAAATAGACATTGGTCAGTATATGAGTACATACATACACACATTCATGCATTATATGTATGTATGTTTATAAATCAGTATATGTAGATAGAATACGCATGCCATGTATACGTAGAGGTGTGTACGTACGTACAGTTACGGGTAGTGATGGTCTTCTATCGTCCAATTCGGTTGATAGCATGTTTATTTGAAATGCAGTTGTTGCGATTTTGTGTGCTAGTTTGATTGAAGCAGCTGTAGATGGTCGGTGTTAGATTTTTAAAACTACAAATAGAGATGTCCAAATTGATTTTGGGGTTGGAACTATAAATTAAGAAGGGACTTGCTAGCTAGGGCATTTACGTTCATACAGATGGCATCAACCTTTTGTTAAAACACCACGTAACTCGAATTTTATCACATGGCCAGCCAGGACTGGGCTGTCAGTCCTTCCCTCTGATTGTGCCGGCTACACTAAACTGGAGGTTAATATAATCCTCCCGAATTTCCCCTATCGACTGATATCGTCGCTCACCTCTACCCGTGTACTATTCCGGGAACAGCGGGCGAGCCTGTGCAGTAGATAGTTAATAGTTAGTAGGTAGACCTCCTCCCAACACATAGGATCCTGGTGCCACCGCGCGAGGTGGGCCTCTCCTACCGCCTCCTACGCGGTAAAACCTGTTCTCATCCTACTTTCAGACAGTTTCACTACAGACTCGTGGTTGTTTTCAGTTAAATCACGTTAAATGCCCTTTTTTACGAAATATTCAACAAACCTATGTATATAAAAATTGGTAGTCCTATCCTATTCGAGAGACGCCATTGTGTTAATTTTCGATTCCTTCACCACAACTTACAAACTCTATGTAAAAAAATTGGTTGTCTGTAAAGTTGGTTAAGGACGATAGTTTTACGTGATGATGTCATAAATTAAATCAGTTCCGGCGGATATTTACCATGTAAAATTAATTTAAGTACATGATAAAGATGTGATAATAACTAATAAAAAATATGAGAAAATAACGACTATTAATTTTTGTTTAATTTATATTTAAAAAACCTACATAACGCCATCTACATGTTCAACGTTGCAACAATTACCTAACTGCTAAATCAAGTATACCGCTGGCTGAAGTATTTCATTTAATATTGACGCTAGATGTGGACGCTAGATGTCGCTCCATGAAATTCACATATGAAATTCACATACTGTTGAGAAAATTTGCAGCGATAAGTACACGGTCGATAGCCTGTGTGGATAACACGTCTGGTCAGTGATGGTGGCAGGGACCGCGGGTTCGAGGCTCGCAAAAGACGGAGAAATATATTTTGTATTTTTTACTATTGTATATGCCTCTCTATCGCGCTCTCGCTTGCACACACAGGTCTCTATCGCGCTCTCGCTTGCACACACAGGTTTAGATGGAACGTTACATTTCTTCGTGCGTGCAGCCGGTGCTCATCAATTTATAAGACGTGACATCATCACGTCAAAACACCAAAAAAACACCAAGAAAACGGAAAATGCATAAATAAAACTGGGATGCGATCCAAATTTACAACACCACGAAACGAAATCGATACCATAGATTATGTATTCTTGGCCTCTGAATGTTACAGTGTTGCCAGACTTTTAATATTTAGTTCTAGTTTCTGCTCTAAGAATTTCTGCAGAGAATGCAGAGAGCAGGTTTATAGAATCGAAAAAATAAACTTGATAACCTTAATGTCAAATTTTAAATTGGCATGTGATGTGTCCAAGAGGGATCGTTTAAAAGCAATAAAGATACGATAGACCTTATTAGAATTGTATAGGAGAGGGCGCTCGGTGGAATACTATAGTGGAGAAAATTCACAGTCACGGAAAATTGTTCATAATACTGGACATCACAATCCATCTTCCTGTTCATTAGCCGGGATAAAAATAAACATACATTTCCCAACACTACCCCGGTCGCTCGTGCAAGGAACAACCCGACTGTGTGTGAGGGGTTGAACTACTAAACAGAGAACGAGGAAGGTAGAACTGAGGGGAGAGGAGTTTTATTAGCAACTGCACAGCAGTGCAGGTGTGCACAGTGGATAGAGAACGTGTTTTTTACGCTAGTTTTATTTCAAGTGGGGCTGCGAACGTCTTGAGTACATCCCCTTATCGATTCGAATAAGATTATAAATTGTTATATGGGGGATGTGGTGTTATTTGTTCAATAATGTCATACATATTGTATACAGGGTCAATTCAAGGCCATGCGACAATTTGCACAACGAATTCACCGCCTATTATCTTTTGGTTTAAACGACGATGTTCCAAATTAAAAATACAATTCGCAATTAATTGACACACATTTAAAAAAAAGGTTTAATTGCATTTGCATTCCGAGTAATTTTCAATAATTTATAAATGTTTTTCTCTTGTTACAGGACAACCTAACACCAGAACTAGATATCAACGACGATGAAAACTATGGCGGTAAGTGTGTCTCAAAAAATAACTAAAAGTATTCATTAACATTCTAATGAACTTGTTTCTCATTTAAAATTTAACTTGCATCAAATCTGTACATTCCATTAGTGGTAATTGATTTTTTTCTGCTAATACATTCTTTAAACAGCAACCCAATTACCACTACAACACCGTGTAAACAATTGGCTTACAAACTCTCTTTTCTATATTTTCGAGATCAAAAATACTTTTTTTCCAAATTGGCGAATGTTTTGTTTGACTGGCGATTACGATCTGGTGCAGGTCAGGCCCTCGCAAAAGACGCGGAGAAGTTGAAAATGATGCTACTGGCGTGGAATTATCAGAGCCAGGCGCAAGGTAATGAGGCCTATCCTGTTTTTCTAGAACTTCGTTGGCACTTTTCAACTCGACCGAGTCCTGTTGCGTTGGAAAGAGCCACTGTTCTGTTTCTGTTTTCTGTATTTGCACCTCAATCCTTAGTTTCCTGGTTGTTGCTTTTTTGTGCATCGTTAAGTTTAGAATTGCACGTTATTTGAATTTCGAAGAGCTTGAATCTAGTACTTTGTCATGTGTATGTTGGATTAAAAACTTTAAGTTTCTTGTTCGTTTTCTAACAGGAATTTGGTTGGGAAATAGTCGTGAGTTAAAATGTTTTTTGGGTTCTTTCACCAGTTCATCACGTTATTTTAAACTGCCATTCACTATACTCGTAGATCCATACTTATGCACGTTTAGACTAAAAAGTCTTAAGTTATTATTCTTAATTTCAGCCTCGTTCACTAAATCGATTGTCTTATATATCGCTTACGTATACGCAAGTTTCGCAACACATATATTAGTTAGTATTATAGACAACAGTGACCGAGCAGCGTATCAACGTCCAGTATTTAGTATGCACAACGCATCCACTCACTGCACCGCGCCAACACGCTCCTGGCATTTGCAAAAAAATAAAAATAAAACTATACATCAGCATATTATTATTGCAAGCGCTCCAACTATAATTGCACACTTTGAACAACCGGCGTGTTACTAATGGTGTAGTGTAGAAGACTTGTCAGATGGACGCGCCGCCGGCCGCGCCTCTCCACCGCCATGGAATAGACAAAATGATGAACTGCGAGATATATTATATATAATAAAAGAGTGATGACCAGCACATATCGCTGGTGATGGCAATTATTTTCATTATCGGGTTGAACCAAATAATTCCCTATTACCTAAACAACCTTCGATCAAACCTCGCTTGCAATATAATAAAATTAATTTAAATAAAAAAAAAGAACCAGTAACGATGGAGGATACCAGGGGTACAGCAGGTTACACTAATTATTTACGGTGTACCCGGGGCGCATACGTTGACATTTAACTGCACCGGCTCTTCGCGAATGCATTGGGACGATGGGACGCGCCTCTTCATTATATTTACTACCCTGTTACTTGGGTACGATAATTACTTTGGACGCGACTGGTTTTAAATTAAAATTTTATTCGAAAATTCTTTTGCGTTGGTGCTTTTAGCGTTCACTTATTTCATACTTAAAATATTTCACTTTTAAGTTCCACGAGTCTGTTTTGTTTGGGTATTATTTAATGAAAAGTATCTTTTTAAATTTTGATACCATCTTCCTTCCTGCGTGTGTTCCCGTGTGCGCTTTTTCAGTCGAGTCAAAAAATTCACAGATCTCGTGCATTACACGACCTTCCGAGAATCATTGAAAATTAATTTATAAAAGCAAAAATTCTTTTCTTAAACAAAAATAAGAATTCCATCTCCTGCCTCCATCATCAGGTCAGCTCGATGGTTTTTTGACGTGATAACGTCACGTCTTATAAATTGATGAACACGGGCTGCACGCACGAAAAAATGTCACGTTCCATCTGAGCCTGTGTGTGCAAGCGAGAGCGCGTAACAAGCGATAGAGAGGCACAATCGGCCCAAGCCGAAAGCGAACCAAGGGAATCCGATATTCGTTTGGTCGTTTATGTGAATTCGTGGCTCAGTGGTAAGAGTGTAGGATTTGTATTTTTTGACCATGGGTTCGAATCCCTCAATTTTTTTTTCTTTTTTAAGCAATGTTACGGTGTTTAATTTTTTTTAGGGTGTTTAGTTTTTTTTATAACCACGTAAGAATTATTTTCGGAAATACAAACGTAACAAAAACGACATGCGTAGTCTTACCACTTTATGACGTTATCACGTAAAACTATCGTCCGTAAACCGACTTTACAGACAACCAATTTTTTCATTGTATTGTCATCCGAATCACACACATTTGCAAATTTTCAAATCGATGCAATTAGACATCGGTTAAAATCTACTTCCTAGACTTATTTACATACTTAGTTAGTGTCTTTGTTAGTAGTTACTAGTAAAGCTAAATATAAGCGCTGACCTCGAGATAACCCCCAAAGATAGCCAGCAGTCAAGCCTTTTACTATGGTCAAGTGCTTGAGCTCCCGGAGAGCGCCTCGACACTGCCCACGCGGATCACCTTCTTTTTAGGGCTCCGGCGCGCCAAATGCGAAAAAGGGACTTATGCGATTATGGGATCGCTCTGGTGTCTGTCTGTCGGTCACACGCGGATATCTCCGGAGCCGGAACCGATTTCGATTAAACTGACGCCAAATTACGTATATTTTGTGTCGCTAGATAGATTATAGATAAGTTTGTCAAATAATCCTGTGGAAAGTACAGGGTACCCCAAAATGTGAACGAAAAATAAATTTAGTTTTTTAAAATAAATCAAATGTCATGTCATTCTATTGTTAAGGTATAATACTAATATACTAATAAAATATAATACTAATAAAAATATATATAACTTTGCTATAATCAATAAGTTTGTTTTTACAAATATTTCGTCTAACAGTTGACAAAAAACTGCAGTTTTTTCGCCGAACTTTTTCCTATTAAAGTTTTCTATCACTATTCATTTTGCTCAAAATGTCATACATCAATACTAATAATAAATCTGTAAGGGATGGTCATGGAGTAAGTTACTTTGTTTTAGGAAATATTGAGTTTGTAGCCTCTATGTATGATACTAAAGCTAAATTGACGATTTTTAGAAATCTTTTCTGTATGTATGTATGTATGTATGTATGTATGTTCCTCCATAACTCTTAAAGCCATCATCCGAATTTGATGAAACTTAGTACAAACCAATTTTACTATACGGGACACAGGATAGGCTTACTAAAATTCACTTCCGGCTACGCTAAGATGTGGCTCCCATACAAATCGAATTGTTCCAAGCGCCGAAATATAGGGCGGCGCGGCGCGGAGGGGGTTAGTGGCGCGGCTGCTGGCGGAGACTGGCGGCGCGGCGGCGGCGGAGCGCGGTGTGTGTATGCATTGTCTTGAGCAGAGTTTCTTATTTAATTCGATTCATACTATTATGTAGGTTAACTTCGTTAGGTACCTATCTTTGATTAATTTTAGGTGCAAACCTATCGGCTGCTCCAGAGCGAAACACTGTATTAACCAAAATGCTAAATTGTTCAGGAGAGCGAAAATAGTGGAAAATTGAAATATAACAATTTCTGTTCTATTTAAAGGAAAAGTAAATATGCAGTTAATTTAAAAAAAAATACATCTTTGTAGTGATATGTACCATATGTTTTTATTGTTATAACTAGCTTTTGCCCGCGGCTTCGCTCGCGTGAAATTCGTATTTCAAAGGAAGAAAGTAAGTAACTCAGGGCGAGCTGGGTTCAGGTAAACGATAAACCGTCTCGAAGAAAGTGAGTAACTTTTTGAGGCCGAAGGCGGAGTTGCCTTTTCGAAGACAGTAAGTAACTATGGGCGAGGCCGAAGGCCGAGCTGCGTTCAGGAAGAGGATAAACCATCTTTAAGAAAGTAAGTAACAAAGGGCGAGGCCGAAGGCCGAGCTGCGTTCAGGAAGAGGATAACCTTTTCGAAGAAAGTAAGTAACTATGGGCGAGGCCGAAGGCCGAGCTGCGTTCAGGATGAGGGTAAACTTTTCGAAGAAAGTAAGTAATAGAGGGCGAGGCCGAAGGCCGAGCTGCGTTCAGGAAAACGATAAACCTTCTCGAAGACAGTAAGTAACTATGGGCGAGGCCGAAGGCCGAGCTGCGTTCAGGAAGAGGATAACCTTTTCTAAGAAAGTAAGTAACAGAGGGCGAGGCCGAAGGCCGAGCTGCGTTCAGGAAGACGATAAACCTTTTCGAAGACAGTAAGTAACTATGGGCGAGGCCGAAGGCCGAGCTGCGTTTAGGAAGAGGATAAACCATCCCTAAGAAAGTAAGTAACAAAGGGCGAGGCCGAAGGCCGAGCTGCGTTCAGGAAGAGGATAACCTTTTCGAAGAATGTAAGTAACAGAGGGCGAGTCCGTAGGCCGTAGTCCGTAGGCTGCGTTCAGGAAGACCATAAATCTTCTCGAAGAAAGTAACTTCTTTGTTACTTACTTTCTTCGAAAAGGTTTATCCTCTTCCTGAACACATCTCGGCCTTCGGCCTCGCCCATAGTTACTTACTGTCTTCGAGAATTTATTGTCTTCCTGAACGCAGCTCGGCCTTCGGCCTCGCCCATAGTTACTTACTGTCTTCGAAAAGGTTTATCGTCTTCCTGAACGCAGTTCGGCCTTCGGCCTCGCCCTCTGTTACTTACTTTCTTCAAAAAGTTTACCCTCATCCTGAACGCAGCTCGGCCTTCGGCCTCGCCCATAGTTACTTACTGTCTTCGAAAAGGTTTATGTCTTCCTGAACGCAGCTCGGCCTTCGGCCTCGCCCTCTGTTACTTACTTTCTTCGAAAAGATTATCCTCTTCGTAAACGCAGCTCGGCCTTCGGCCTCGCCCATAGTTACTTACTGTCTTCGAGAAGGTTTATCGTTTTCCTGAACGCAGCTCGGCCTTAGGCCTCGCCCATAGTTACTTTCTTCAAAAAGGTTACCCTCTTCCTGAACGCAGCTCGGCCTTCGGCCTCGCTCTTTGTTACTTACTTTCTTAAAGATGGTTTATCCTCTTCCTGAATTCAGCTCGGCCTTCGGCCTCGCCGATAGTTAAGTACTTACTGTCTTCGAGAAGGTTTATCGTCTTCCTGAACGCAACTCCGCCTTCGGCCTCAAAAAGTTACTCACTTTCTTCGAGACGGTTTATCGTTTACCTGAACCCAGCTCGCCCTTAGTTACTTACTTTCTTTCTTTGAAATACGAATTTCACGCGAGCGAAGCCGCGGGCAAAAGCTAGTTTTAAAATATAGTTAAATGACTGAACAGCCAAAAATTCAATTTTTCGCGTGACTTTTTGCTCACAGCTCAGGCTACCGATCATGTATCGTTGTGATTCGTAGCTTAAAACTATCCTGAGAAGTGACAGAATGTAACAGTTAAAACCGTATGTAAATCGAGAAAGTGGTTCTTGAGTTATAAGGATATTCATATATTGACGTACGTTATACGGTGAGTCGCCCGTAGAAAGCTCGCTTTATTTAATAAGATTATCTACCATTTGGTCGTGCCTCTTACACTGAACTGGACGGAAACAAGAACGATTTACATATCAAAATGTAACAGTAAAAACGATAAGTAAATCTGTGAAATGTATGAAAATTGCATAAGCGCGGCTCTCTCTACGGTCACTTAGAGAATCGGTGATCAACAATAGCTCCTGAAAGGTGGCGTCTTCTGGCGGCCGTGGAGGGAAGCCAAGACGGCTCGTGATAGATGTAGCTGGTGACCCGATGCACGCTTCAGATCAGACAGCTTGCGCGCGGTTGGCCAGACGACTATCTTTGTGCTTTAGATGCAGATTCCAGATATGTAATTTCTATAGAAATGTAATTTCTTATGTCATGTATCATCGCTTATGTGTTGTTGGTCTAAACTAAATTCCCTAACTTTAAATTGTATTATTGTTTTTTTTTTGCTGCGCGTTTTATAGCACTTACAGTTTTAAAATTTGTGATAAATTTTCATTATAATATTTTATTTTTAAACCTAGCAAATGTGAAAGCTTGGTTTTAAAATTGATATTGTAAAGCTAAAAAGCGCCGGATTGCATCCGAGAAAATTATAACCTCAAATAAATCACATGCGACCGGACAAGA
Source organism: Nematopogon swammerdamellus (assembly GCA_946902875.1). NCBI lineage: Eukaryota > Metazoa > Arthropoda > Insecta > Lepidoptera > Adelidae > Nematopogon > Nematopogon swammerdamellus. The sequence continues at coordinate 4,822,755 of OX336357.1, read as the reverse complement.
ATAAATTGCGAAGACTGACAGCGAGTTACTGTCAAAATTCCTAGCAAGTAAGTATTGCAAGCAAAACATTCAAGAATACCAATATGTTTTTTGTATGTTGTCAAGACTGTGTTCAGGCAGAATTTTTTTTCCCCTTAAATGACCGCATATGGCCATGTATCCTCACTTACATGACACTGGCCAAAATGTCTTAAAATGACAAATTGACAAAAAAAATACCTAGCATTAAAATACATCAACAATAACAATTTGTAAACCTAGCAACTGACACAGACTTTCTGGGTAATGAAATGGTGAATGTTCCTTGCTGTGTTCTTATTTTGGTATTTTGAAATGTTATTGAACTTGCTTGATTTGTGGTAGGTACCTTAAAAATCTATGAATCAGTGTAAAATTTTAAGATATTTAAATGTAAATGTATGGGGAGTGACCTAGTAAGTGCATAAGACGAGAAAAACCATTTTTACAAAAATTTTTGGTTGCAAGGTTTTGAATTTGGGTAGCCGATTGGATGAAATGACTTTTAGTCTTTACCACTTTAAAAAAATATATATGTTTCCATGGGATATACACTTAATTTACAGGAAAACCTAAACGAAAATTCTAAGCCTTCTAGTTCTCACAGAAAACGGGATGGTACGGAACCCTCTTTACGCGAGCTCGACTCGAACTTGACCACTTTTTTTTTCAAAATTATGTTACTCCGCCAGAAGTAAAAACACTCTGCAAACATTTATGGAAAAAAATATCATTTTGACAGTCGACAGTCGACTCTCGATCCGTACAGAGTGGTATGTGGTACAAAACCTTGCAATCAGAACCTCCACAGGTTCCCTGGTTCCAGGTGTGCAATTAACAAAGGCCTAAAATAGTGCTAGTTGCAAGACTTCGTTCTGGCCACATTCCATTGAATAAATATAAATTCCTGATGAAAAAGAGACATTTTCCAAATTGTGATCGGTGTAACAAGGAGAACGACATTTACCACCTTGCTGATGAAAGAGTGTGGTCAGAACGAGGAATTGCGAAGGGAATTGCAGACGTACAACGCGTCCCAAAACTCAACGTCAAGCGGGAACCTGGGAGTAGGCCAGTTTATGACTACCCAGGGAAAAATAAGAAAAAAAATCGGAGTCATTTGTTTTTTATTATATGAGCATTTAAAAAAAAAACGTTTCGTACAACATTTTTAGGTACCTACTGAGACTACAAATTTGCAAATATAATTGTAATTTTTTTTATTGGTAGCCTAAATAACTCTGCTATTGATCAGTATCCCAAATAAAACAAAAATGCCCTTAGTTTTATCACAAAAAAAAATTATATTAAGTAAAATTTCTAAAAATGCTCATATCATAAAAAACAAATTACTCAGATTTTTTTTTCTTATTTTTCCCTGGGTAGTCATAAACTGGCCTACTCCCTGGTTCCCGCTTCACGTTGAGTTTTGGGACACGTTGTATGGTATACATAAACTGTTGGTCAGCCCAATTGAGAGGGATTTATAATTCTGTTGAATTTCTTTGAGCGTTCTCTATTCCTAAGGGATAGAGAAGATGAGTAGGTACTCTTTTCTATTCTGTGCTATGGGGCTGATATTAACAAATTGTTAAAAGCTCTAAAATATATATTAAAAAAACCATCATCAGAAGGCATGTATGGCATGGAATACCTACGGAATCACACTGTGTATGGAATACACATTAACTTCATAGCAGTGCATGCAGTAGGTACTTAACGTAAAATTTACTGTACACGTTTTTCAAATGTCTGATTTCCTGATAGGTCGAAACGGTGACGTAACAGACGGCATGGTTGGTAGCGGCGGAGCGGACAGCATGGCTGAACTGTGGGCCTCATACCACAACGCGTTGGGTCTGTCGGGCAAGCCAGCGAAAATACCCACGCCCCATCGCGACCAGACGGTGAGTTTTAAGGTTGCGCAGCGTTTCCATTCTATTTTTTCACTTTATTATCTTTCTCTAGTACCTAATAGTCTTGAAGTTCCTTGCCGCGGTTCTTCTTCGTGTGTTTAATCGAACCGGAAAGAACAAAGTTGTGATAATTTCGGGTGCAGTATTAATGCCATAAGAATCCTCAATACACAATAAATAATAAACAATAAACAGTGACGCGAGAGAGTACGGGAGAGTAAAGAACTTCACGTGAAATTAACTAGCGTGAATGACTCCAGGGTTATCCATCTGTTCCTTCCAAAGTATGCAGGTCCTATAAAAGGAACATGAAACAAACGAACATCCATGCCATTCCATGGCTTTATCCACAAAACTGCTGGAACCTAAAAACAGAGCCTAAACACTCACTGATTCTTAGATTCCCAGAAGAAACTTAGAAGCAGACCTAACTTTGGTGAGATCTGAGCGGCAAAAACCCACAGCCGAACATCGCAATCTAATAAATGTTGTGTGTTTAGAGTCCAATCCACGTGGGGTCAGTGACGTCAGCTGTAGACCCGACCGCGCACGACGAGACCTCATCTTCAGCCGGTGGGACCGGCAAAGACGACGATGACCCCATGATGGGGGGCTCAGACGACGACAGCGACGACCGAGTAGACCCTCAACATCACGACCCGGAGCGGCTCAAGGCTTTTAATGTGAGTGCTATTTACTTCTAATTTCCTGGTAAATTTTTCGGCTTGGCTGGCGTGCTCTTTTTTTCTAGTTACATGATAATTCCTTTTCAACCGACTTCCAAAAAGGAGGAGGTTCTCAATTTTATTTCTTTTTTTTTTGTTTTGTTATGTTACTCGATTTCTCCGCCAATTCTCAACCGATTTTCATTATTATTTTTTTCATGAGTAGGGTATATCTCAGGGGTTGTCCTTTCATAAATTGTATGAAATAATACCACCCCTAAGGGTGGGAAATTAAGGGATGAACACTTTCACACTAAGGAATTTTTTCAATCACCCACTTCCCGTCAACCGATTTTGATATTATGTGATATTACTAAAAAGAGTGAAATAAAAAAACTTAAAAAAAAACATTGAACCGACTTCAAACCCTAAAAAGTATTAAATAATATTTTGATCTTGATCAATCAGCGGTACAAAAGCACACCTGAAAATTTATAGATGGACCCTTTTGTGCTTTTTGTACCGCCTTCTACTCAAGATCAAAATATTATTTAATACTTTTTAGGGTTTGAAGTCGGTTCAATGTTTTTTTAAACAGTTTTTTTTTAATGTTTCGATATTTTCAGAAAAGGAACTTTGTCGTTACTTTGTCAGTTGGCTGCTTGGATACTAGACGATAATGGTGCGACAAGGGTAATGTCATGATCACGACACAGCAGCGGGGGACAAAAATGTATAAAAACATTTTTTATTAACAGCCGGCACAGGCTATGGCACGGGTGTCTGTGCCCATAACTTCAACGGAAGATCAGACACAGCCAATATAACCCCGTTTTTTGTAACTGTGCACTTCGAGCTGTCAAAGGTTGGCAGGACTGAATTAACCCCCCGCTTACTTCCTAACCTCTCCGCCGACGCTTATCAGTAGTTCAGTACACGCCCTTGCTGTGTGTGTGTGTGTGTACTGATAGGCGTCGGCGGAGAGGTGAGTAAGTAAGTGGGGGGTGAATTCAGTCTTGCCAACCTAACGACTTTGACAGCTCGAAGTGCACAGTTACAAAAACGGGGTTATAATACCACTACTCGCGAAACCACGCCTAGAGAGACGCCATGCCAGCTATAAGGACAAAAAGGTCGTCGTCTAATTTATTGAAACGCCTTTTGAATATCCACAGGTTTTATACATTACTGAAGAATAAGCAATTAAGGCAGATCCACTTGTCACCAACAAATAAAAGATAAACATTAACCAAATAATCTTATAGTAACTAAAAACAAATCAACATTTAAACCTACTTTAATACAATTATTACCCGCGATACACCATCATGAGCAGTACCCTTATCACGAAATTTAACCTACACCGCGTACTACGCTACGCCGAGTTCTCCGCATCATTTTGTATGGAGAAACGAAGTTCGCAAATCTACCACTAGAGGCGCTGCTCCGTTTCTCCATACAAAATGATGCGGAGAACACAGCGTAGCGTAGGTAGCGTAGCGTAGTAGGTTAAATCTCGTGAAGGGTACTGGTCGGCGACGCGACGCGACGTAACGAATTTTATAAATGTTTCTCTCGACTGCTTCCGAGCCGGGCTCCGCCCGTGGTCGTTGCCGTACCGTTATCGTCTAGTGCGCAAGCAGCCCTCGCGTATATAAATTAGTAATTAATCTGATAAAACTCACCGAAAAAGGAAACCCGCTACGAAACCCACTCTAAATTATTTATTGGTACAATTTGCAGATGTTCGTTCGACTCTTCGTAGACGAGAACCTGGATAGGATAGTACCGATCTCAAAGCAGCCCAAGGAGAAGATACAGGCGATCATAGACTCGTGCACGCGGCAGTTTCCTGAGTTCGCCGAGAGAGCGAGAAAGAGGATCAGGACATATCTGAAGAGCTGCAGGAGAAACAAGAAAGTCCGAGGCGACGTCTCATCGACCGGTAGCAGTAGCGTGACCGCTGCGGGAGTCGGCAACGCATGGGACGCTGCGGTGAGGGTTCGATCTCTACTTTCATTCTGCTAACTTGGTACTTCTTCCTTCTTGTCTATCTCGTTCGGCTATCCTTAAAGCTGGGACTCCACAGCGGCGCACGGATGTGCACGCACACGCATGGCCTAGCCAAGCACACGGATGCGCGTGTACGTGGGCGACTCCACAGCCAGCTATGCCGAGCCACGTGCTTCATTTGTTGGAACATTTCAAACGAAGCGGACGTGCCTACTGGCGTACTACCTATGGCGGAGGCGGCGCAAGCGTTGATTTTACTCGATCTCGACAGTTCTTCCGACGATAGTGACAGTGACACCGAATACAACGAAAATGTACCCAAAAGAAAACATCGATTTTGGCTTGAAAGTCATATCGTGCGCAGAGAAAACGAAGGAGAATTTCACACATTGTTTCTTTCACTTTCTGATGAGAAGTTCAAAAATTATTACCGATTGACTAGACTGTTGGCACAACACAAAGCTGCGAACTATACTGGATAGGAGCGAGCGAGATGAGCGCTGCGGCAGCGGGAGGGGAGTGCGTGCGCGGGTGGAGGGGAGCGACCTGCGTGGGTCTGGCTTCGCTCGCCTAGCAAAGCCAAACACACGCGTAGCCGTGGGTGTGACGTCACACCTCCACGCAGCTGCACGCAGCTCGCAGTAGAGACGCCTCCATATAAATCCATAGGAGCGAATCTAGACACACGTGCGCAGCGTGGCCGTGCGCCGCAGTGGAGTCCCCGCTTTACCGCGGTGCTTGATGTCGTCCCCCTTGTCAGGTGGTCTTCCATGATCCGTTTTCCTGTCCGCGGTCGCCAGTGCAATGCACACGATTATAGCCAACGGTCGTCGTTCCTAGCCATTCCATTTTAACATTTAAAGGGATTTGTAATTTTAACAAATATTCTGTGAACATTTCAACGGGCTACCTATTACGGTTCAAGAGATACAGCCCTCGGGCAGACGGACGGACGGACAGATAGACAGACAGACAGACAGACAGACGGCGTAGGCTTAGTAATAGGGTCCAGTACCGGATACGGAACCCTAAAAATGACTCAAATTATTGAACAACGAAAATATTCGGTACAAGTGTCGATCTCACAGCCTTTAATTTTGTGTAGGTCATAGAAAAAAGTATGGGCACACTGATCTATAGGCACTTTTCAGGCCGGCGTGACATTCGCAACCTTCGCAAACCGAATGGGTACCGTTAGCACTAATGTGTGGAACGGTGACACGTGGCCGAAAAAAAAATTTCTTTTTTTTTTCTTTTTATGTGATCCGGTATGGGTGGCTGAGTCCGAGGGGCCAAAGCACATACTCTGACTAGCCAATATCACCTCCGAGAAGGTAGGTGCCATACCGGATACTTCCCTGGATTGCTGGCTATACTGGACTAGAGGAGAACACAACCGAGGCTGCTATGCGGCCATCTTACATCCAGTACGGTGGTACCAACTCAGTCGGCTACAATTTGAGCCTACCACCCAGTAAGGGACAAGGGAAGGGACCTACAGTTTTACACCGGTTCCGAACGGTGAAGCAGCAGGTGTATAGGTATGCACGTAAATTGTTTCGTCAGAAAAAACTCATTGGTACACGGCGACCGGATTCGAACCTCGGACCTCCCGCATGAGAACCCGATGCCCAAACCACTCGGCCACCCGCCGCTTATGCCCAAACCACTCGGCCACCCGCCGCTTATGCCCAAACCACTCGGCCACCCGCCGCTTATGCCCAAACCACTCGGCCACCCGCCGCTCATGCCCAAACCACTCGGCCACCCGCCGCTTATGGCCAAACCACTCGGCCACCCGCCGCTTATGGCCAAACCACTCGGCCACCCACCGCTTATGGCCAAACCACTCGGCCACCCGCCGCTTATGGCCAAACCACTCGGCCACCCGCCGCTTATGGCCAAACCACTCGGCCACCCGCCGCTTTTTGCTGCTGCCAAATGCGATGCCCGAAGAGCTGTGTTGATGTACAGGTGCGACCGACGCCCGCTCACCTCACCTCGGTACAGGCGGAACACATCCTGGCGCAGGCGTGCGAGAACGAGAGCCTAAACGCGAAGCGGATGCGTCTGGGCCTCGATCCAGTCAGCCAACCCATGCCCACGGTACCGGCCTCTGTTGTGAGTACACTTCACAATTATTACACAATAAATACACAAAGGCGACTAAGGGATATGACTCCCTTCTTATATTACTAGGTGGTAGGGTTTAACCCGCCCGGGTTGGTACCACCGAACTGAATGAAAGATCGGTCGGAACGGCTATGTAAATAGTTTGTGTTTTCCGTCCAGTTCAGTGTAGCCGGCACGACCGAAGGGAAGCACTGACGTGGCACCAAGTTCACGCGGTGTTATGGGCTGACATCACGGATGTTGTAGGTGATGTAGCCAATCGTGTCAGGTTCCATAAAAAAAAAAAAACAAAAATTGTTAGAAATGAAATGGCTTTTCCTGTTGTCGTAGAACTGTTGCTCGACGTTTCCAGTCCAATTGTATTGTCATCATCATGATCACACTGCCAGCACGACCGTTGACAGAGAACACAACAACGGTTGATACTCATAATGTTTCTGCAAAACGCAGGTTGCATACATACTCTTACGAGCAAGACAAACACATTCAAAACTGCAATACATACATACATAGGTATATACCACATACGCTGTATCCCGACAGTCAGGGTAAGCAGAGTAATCGGTGCTGTGCAGCAAAAACTCTGGAAAATTGCAATACAACATCGACCACCACGTTTAGCAAAGTATTCGGACAAGATAACTATCAAGCCGCAAGTAAGGCACAAAGACCCACCTGCTGCACGACTCGGTGGAAAGACCGCGGCAACTCCTGTAAAAGGCAACTTAGTTGCCTTTTACGACATGCACGGGGAGAGACGCAGTGGGGCTATTCTTTTTAAGTACCGGCCTCACACAGTACCAACCGTGCAATTTTGATAGCAATTTACCAACAAAACAAATTTAAAAACGCCCTCTCACTCAGCAGGGAATCGACACGACCGCCTCCACCGCCGCCGTGGCGTCGTCCTTCCTCAGTCTGTACACTGGCAGCGCCAGCAGTCCAGCCCCCGCCTCCACCAGCACCTCGACCACGCAGGCCATGGTAGCCACGCACAGCAAGGCGCTGGCGGACAGTACCGCGCCGACAGCAAGCCCAACTCTAGACCCTATCAATAACAATAGCCTCAAGCATGATAACGCCAATGGACATTCTGGCAGTAAGACTGCTAGGTAAGTTATTTTAGGCGTAATTTTTGACGTGAATACATCTTTATATTTGCTTCCATAGTGGGAGCCAATCCAGAAAACTGATGATAACAAAATCGGGGGATACAGTTTGGTGTTGCAGCTTCATATCTATCATCTACATCCAAAATTTAATTACACCACTCGATAGCTAAAGGATCAAAGAATTCGTTACGTAATACGCTCTAGGAAAATATTACCCGTTACGTACACGTATTCACGTAAAACACACGGCCCTGTCCACGACACAGCCACACCCCGATTTTTTTTAATGTAATTGGGTTAAATCTCCTATTTAGCTGAGTCAGAAGGACAAGAGCACTTTCTCCTACCAGCCAATATCACCTATATTGTTGCATACACCTATATAAGGTCTTTCAAAATTTGTTCATAGTACGCTAAGGGGGGGTTCTGTATCATATAGGGAGTAAAACCTATATAATTTTTTTTTACCTTGGGCTTTTATTTATGTAAAATATTTTTATATGTATTTAAATAAAAAAGTAGGTGGTTGATTTTTATAGCCTAATCGATTCAGTTTCATAACAGTAACAAAAAAGTCTTCTCTACCATTATGATGTAACACGTGTAAGTTGGTAAAAAAAATCAAATTCTTTCTATTCCATACTAATAAAACTAAAATTGTGGTTTTTCACAATTTCTGAAATCTATGTGTTGGAAGACTTTTTTGTTCCTGGCATGAAACTGAAATGATTAAGAAAACATTTTTTTTTTACATTTTACACGAAAAAAAATTTTGTTGTAAAAAAAAATTCTTTGTTCTTCAAAAGTGATCTATTTCCGATACAGAACCCCCCCTTAGCGTACTATGAACTAATTTTGAAAGACCTTATATAGTAATATAATATGACATTAATTATTGTTAGTCCATTTTGAAAGAAGAACAAAGAAAGAAAAAATATAAAAACCGCCTTCAAAATTTTATGAAAAAAAAAACGAACCCTACAGTTGAAGGCGGTGCTAAACAAGGCTACACAAATCACAAAGGATATCATCCACTCATATTTTCTTTCATGCATCATTTTTGCTTGCTTTAGCACCGCCTTCAACTCTAGGGTCCGATTTTTTTTTATTTCATACATTTTTGAATATGTATAATGTCTTACTTAAGTATTGCATTTCTATATTTCAGCCCTGCTTCGTCGCCCGCCCCCGTGTTCAGACCCAATTTCCCCGCAACATTTGGACAACCGCAGACTTTTGGCAGACAAAGGTAAATATAATTGAATTTAACATTACTGAGATCTCGTGAATGTCCTTTTTTTTATGGTAACTAACACGGTTGGCTACATCACCTACAACATCCGTGATGTCAGCCCATAACACCGGGTGAACTTGGTGCCACGTCAGTGCTTCCCTTCGGTCGTGCCGGCTACACTGAACTGGACGGAAAACACAAACAATTTACATAGCCGTTTCGGCCGACTTTTCATTCAGTGCGGTGGTACCAACCCGTGTTCCTACCTTCGGGCTTTAATAGCCTACTGCTTCACGTCGCCAATCGCGCGTGCGAAAATGTACCTTAACGATCGAGTGTAAAGTGGTTATTGCTTTGCAGCTGCGCGCATTTGCGTGGGCGAGCGTCTATGTATAGTTCGCGCGGCTGACGAATTTCCACTGAAATAGACCGCCGGCGGCCCGTCTGGCGGTAGGTAGTTAGCGCGCGCAAGTACATAGAGTGCGTGAGGTCTGGTATAAGAGTGTGTGCACTACGACAAAAAATCGCCAAACGCGATTGGCGCGGAAGGAATTGAAAATGAGCTTTACTACATAGTAACTGGGTTGATTTTTGTACGGTGAGAAATGCGCCCAGGCTGAACAACGTATTGACCGCTGGGTACATTTTTGCAGTGACCAGTTCAGTGTAGCCGGCACGATCAAAGGGGGAAGCACTGACATGGCACCTAGTTCACCCGGTGTTATGGGCTGACATCACGGACGTTGTAGGTGATGTAGCCAACCGTGTCAAGTTCCATAAAAAAAAACATTTTCTATGGAGTGATTTATCTGTTACGAAGTAACTACTAAGTAATCTGTGCTCATACCCTCTACAAGTCCATGGGACGCATTTCTGGCGACAAAAAAATCGCGTCGCAGTGCGCGCGGGGCCTTATTGTTCCTTATGGTCTAGTTAGAGAACAACTGTAGTGAACAGAATATAGTCTACAAACTAAGTGACTGCAGTTTCTTCGACAGCAGCTCGGGCAGCGGCACCGTGGTGGCCCCGGCGCTCACGAGCGGAGCGCTTCTCTCCACACTATCCACCATACCGCCAGCTGGTGAGCATGCTCCTATTACTTGTTTATCTTCCATCTTCCATGTTCTATCCTAGACCTAACATATACACTTTATTCCCCGTCCCAATCGCGAGTAGGAAGATTGTGTACATTCTATCTTCTATGTTCTAACCTAGACCTGACTAACATATACAGTATACACTTTATTCCCCGTCCCAATCGCGAGTAGGAAGATTGTGTACCTTCTATCTTCTATGTTCTAACCTAGACCTGACTAACATATACAGTATACACTTTATTCCTCGTCGCAATCGCGAGTAGGAAGATTGTGTACCTTCTATCTTCTATGTTCTAACCTAGACCTAACTAACATATACAGTATACACTTTATTCCTCGTCGCAATCGCGAGTAGGAAGATTGTGTACCTTCTATCTTCTATGTTCTAACCTAGACCTAACTAACATATACAGTATACACTTTATTCCTCGTCCCAATCGCGAGTAGGAAGATTGTGTACCTTCTATCTTCTATGTTCTAACCTAGACCTAACTAACATATACAGTATACACTTTATTCCCCGTCCCAATCGCGAGTAGGAAGATTGTGTACCTTCTATCTTCTATGTTCTAACCTAGACCTAACATATACACTTTATTCCCCGTCCCAATCGCGAGTAGGAAGATTGTGCACCTTCTATCTTCTATGTTCTAACCTAGACCTAACATATACACTTTATTCCCCGTCCCAATCGCGAGTAGGAAGATTGTGCACCTTCTATCTTCTATGTTCTAACCTAGACCTAACATATACACTTTATTCCCCGTCCCAATCGCGAGTAGGAAGATTGTGCACCTTCTATCTTCTATGTTCTAACCTAGACCTAACATATACACTTTATTCCCCGTCCCAATCGCGAGTAGGAAGATTGTGCACCTTCTATCTTCTATGTTCTAACCTAGACCTAACATATACACTTTATTCCCCGTCCCAATCGCGAGTAGGAAGATTGTGCACCTTCTATCTTCTATGTTCTAACCTAGACCTAACATATACACTTTATTCCCCGTCCCAATCGCGAGTAGGAAGATTGTGCACCTTCTATCTTCTATGTTCTAACCTAGACCTAACATATACACTTTATTCCCCGTCCCAATCGCGAGTAGGAAGATTGTGCACCTTCTATCTTCTATGTTCTAACCTAGACCTAACATATACACTTTATTCCCCGTCCCAATCGCGAGTAGGAAGATTGTGCACCTTCTATCTTCTATGTTCTAACCTAGACCTAACATATACACTTTATTCCCCGTCCCAATCGCGAGTAGGAAGATTGTGCACCTTCTATCTTCTATGTTCTAACCTAGACCTAACATATACACTTTATTCCCCGTCCCAATCGCGAGTAGGAAGATTGTGCACCTTCTATCTTCTATGTTCTAACCTAGACCTAACATATACACTTTATTCCCCGTCCCAATCGCGAGTAGGAAGATTGTGCACCTTCTATCTTCTATGTTCTAACCTAGACCTAACATATACACTTTATTCCCCGTCCCAATCGCGAGTAGGAAGATTGTGCACCTTCTATCTTCTATGTTCTAACCTAGACCTAACATATACACTTTATTCCCCGTCCCAATCGCGAGTAGGAAGATTGTGCACCTTCTATCTTCTATGTTCTAACCTAGACCTAACATATACACTTTATTCCCCGTCCCAATCGCGAGTAGGAAGATTGTGCACCTTCTATCTTCTATGTTCTAACCTAGACCTAACATATACACTTTATTCCCCGTCCCAATCGCGAGTAGGAAGATTGTGCACCTTCTATCTTCTATGTTCTAACCTAGACCTAACATATACACTTTATTCCCCGTCCCAATCGCGAGTAGGAAGATTGTGCACCTTCTATCTTCTATGTTCTAACCTAGACCTAACATATACACTTTATTCCCCGTCCCAATCGCGAGTAGGAAGATTGTGCACCTTCTATCTTCTATGTTCTAACCTAGACCTAACATATACACTTTATTCCCCGTCCCAATCGCGAGTAGGAAGATTGTGCACCTTCTATCTTCTATGTTCTAACCTAGACCTAACATATACACTTTATTCCCCGTCCCAATCGCGCGTAGGAAGATTGTGCACCTTCTATCTTCTATGTTCTAACCTAGACCTAACATATACACTTTATTCCCCGTCCCAATCGCGAGTAGGAAGATTGTGCACCTTCTATCTTCTATGTTCTAACCTAGACCTAACATATACACTTTGTTCCCCGTCCCAATCGCGAGTAGGAAGATTGTGCACCTTCTATCTTCTATGTTCTAACCTAGACCTAACATATACACTTTATTCCCCGTCCCAATCGCGAGTAGGAAGATTGTGCACCTTCTATCTTCTATGTTCTAACCTAGACCTAACATATACACTTTATTCCCCGTCCCAATCGCGCGTAGGAAGATTGTGCACCTTTTATCTTCTATGTTCTAACCTAGACCTAACATATACACTTTATTCCCCGTCCCAATCGCGCGTAGGAAGATTGTGCACCTTTTATCTTCTATGTTCTAACCTAGACCTAACATATACACTTTATTCCCCGTCCCAATCGCGCGTAGGAAGATTGTGCACCTTCTATCTTCTATGTTCTAACCTAGACCTAACATATACACTTTATTTCTCGCCCCAATCGCGAGTAGGAAGATTGTGTACCTTCTATCTTCTATGTTCTAACCTAGACCTAACATATACACTTTATTCCCCGTCCCAATCGCGAGTAGGAAGATTGTGTACCTTCTATCTTCTATGTTCTAACCTAGACCTAACATATACACTTTATTTCTCGCCCCAATCGCGTGTAGGAAGATTGTGTACCTTCTGTCTTCTATTTTCTAACCTAACCTAACCTAACCTAGACTTACCTAGACTAGACTTACCGCGGATGCGTACCAATCGGTTCTGCATATCTTTCCTCTATAGAACCGATAAATTCTGGAACGCTCATATATTTCCCCCCAAGTACTGTCTCGAGTCCTTCAAGAGGGGCGTGAATGGGCACCTTTCAGGCACCGGCATGGCATTCGTAACACCCGCATACGACCGAATGTCCATGGGCGTCCTTAGACACCTTATGGGTGGTACGACACCACATGTCGCGCTGTCAATAAAAAAAAAACAAAGAAAAACATATTTGAGCTCTACTTTCTAAGATTGGAATATACGCACTCAATAAATGCACTCAGTTAAAAAAATAATAATACTTGCAAATTATTCATTGAAACTACTCTCAAATTAACTAATTTGCCAAATCAAAATCATCAAAATATAAACATAACATCAAATTGTCTAAGTACAGCCCGCTGCGCGACCACTTTGAATTTCAACTTTTCGCCGTAGAAACTTTGGGGCCGTGGTCGCCAGACACCAAAACATTCTCGGATAAATTGGGAAAACTTTTAGTAGATAAGTCTGGTGACCGCCGTGCCAAAGCTTTCTTTGTTCGGCGAATCGCCATTGAGATTCAGAGGTGTAACGCGGCGTGCGTACTTGGCACTTGCACCGGTGCAGCGACTCTGTCAAATTTAAATGAAATATTTTATTTATAGGTAGTTTTAATTTTTATTTATTTATTTATTTTTTAGGTTTAGTTTATAAGTTATTTTAGTTTAGTTTTATCATATTTCTTAATTTTAGTTTAATTTTATTGTATTAGGTTATTTTGATTAATTTAAATAAACATAATGTTTATGCCATATTATTTTCCAGAATGTATTTTGGTTGGTCCACCACTGTAGTGAGGACATTAATTTATTGAGTTCGTATGGAATGGACCCGTCCGTACCTTAGTAAAATATAAGTCAATGGGGTACCTACAATGGATACTGTGCAGGTGGTGTCAGCATGAATGCAGCTGCTGTTGCGGCCTATCAGAGTGCACTACTTTCAGCAATGGCCGCTCACTCGCAGACTTTCCCTGGGCTTGCGGGTTAGTGTCTTGCATACTCGTAGCTAGTTAGCTAATCATATGTAAAATATTGGTTCTAAATTAGTATTTTAGTATATTATTTAGTTTAGTAAAGTAACTATTTAGTAAATAGGCGGATGGCCGAGTGGTTTGGGCATTCGCTTCTCATGCGAGAGGTCCGAGGTTCAAATCCGGTCGGCGTGGTACCAATGAGTTTTTTCTGACGAAAAAATTTAAGTGCATACACACTTCGGCCTGCTTCACCGTTCGGAACCGGTGTAAAACTGTAGGTCCCTTCCCTTGCCCCTTACTAGGTGGTAGGCTCAAATTGTAGCCGACTAGGTTGATACCACCGTACCGGACGTTAGATGGCCGTATAGCAGCCTCAGTTGTGTTCTCCTCTAGTTCAGTATAGCCAGCAATCCAGGTAAGTCTCCGGTATGCCACCTACCTTCTCGTAGGTGATATTGACTGGTCGGAGCATGTGCTTTGGCCCCTCCGACTCAGCCATCCAAACCGCATTACATAAAAAAAAAATTTTGTATGATCCTCTATAATGCTATGTTTATTCTTTTACAGCGCCAACAGATCTCTCGATGAAGAACGTGTCAACGTCGACTCCCCTGCATTCGATCACCTCATCTTCAAACCCCTCGTTGCCTGGTAGCACCTCGACCGGAGTTGGAACAACTGTTACCAAACCGCCCTTGCTCTCTCACAAACTGTCAGGGGCTGAGGTTGGGGCTGTCAGGCAACTCATAACTGGGTATCGTGAGTCAGCCGCCTTCCTTCTGAGGTCTGCAGACGAACTGGAAGCCCTTCTGCTGCAGCAACCTTAGGAAATATAATAATAGGATATACCTATACCTATACTGGTTTATGTCATCCTGGTAGAAGTTTACTTCAAACTTACTATTTTGAAATTTTAACACATAAACTGTGTGTGTTTAATTTTGTGGAGTAAGATTTGCCACTTATTCAATAAGGCACACTTTTTTTTGGTTTTATCTCACTTTAATTAATGGATTAATTAGAGCAAGATGACACTAAAATGTTACTTATTTCATCAAGAAGTGGTAGCAGCCTAATGACTAAGGAACTTTTGTTAAAAACAAGAAACTGCAGTGCTGCTGGGTTATATTTAGCAGCGTTTCAGTGACTTACCTAACTTAACGTTTAGGGCGTGTTCTATCGAAGACTTAACCTTGTTTTTTCGTATTGATAGAGAGATGGGTCTTCGCCAGTGCATTCATCGCTTAAAGGCGTGTGAGAAAGGCAGGCATGGCCTTAGGAATCAAAAGGACCCATCAAAAACATATAATGTAAAAAAATCTGTCAAGTCTACAAATCGTCTGTGACTCAGAGACTCCAGCCAGACCATCTGTAAGTTTGGACCAATAAGGCGGATGGCTCGGCGCTGTATCGAGTCCAAGGACGCAAACAGATATTGGGGGCTACCCTCCCAGATGTGACTGCAGTACTCCATCGCCGGCCTAATCTGTGTTTATGTACAACAGGAATAGTTCTGTGGTGCCGGTGAGATAAACCGCCGATTGCGGAAAAGTATTCCCAATTTTCCGGATGCAGTTTTAGCTTTAGACTCGATTGATTGCAGATGAATTGGGTGTTTTATGCAATTATAATGTTCATCTTTCATTAGCTTTGTTTCCAAGGTTCCTACCCCCACCCCCCCTTTTTTTGCTAAAATCATTTGTCCTACATGAGAAATCGGGAAGGTAATCTAATTAGAAAGGGACAGGTCTGCACGCATGCTCTCTCGCCAGCGCTCCTTTTTCAGCAGGGAACGCTATCCTTTTCATTCTTAAGTCCATGCAAGGTAGTTACTGGAAACGCACCTGAAGTAGCGTGTAAAACGTTTTTTACAGTAACTAACGGTTTGTAGGAGGTACATACAAGAAAAAGAGCCATGAAATATGTGTCAAGGATGTATGGTCATATTGAACCCGATCGGTGTAAGAGTACAAAATTATTTTTGTGTATATTATTCTCTAGTTATAAGGAAAATCAGGGAGATTTAGTGATTACCGTCTAGTATGGTTCTTGCCCGGTGCGATCGAGTATAATAGTCTTTAAATTGTTGGCGATTTAGGTTATGTCATCGAAAGTGTAAAATAGCTCAGCAAAGTTTTTAAGGTTAGGCTACATTGTAAATTTAGATTAAGCCGAACTTACATTTATGAAAAATGAAAAATATCGTCACGACATTATATTCGCGCTATTATAGTCTAATTTTACTTTCACGATGGCCACATTTAGTTAACGTGTCGTCGTATTATCAACTGCAGACTATACATTTTCGAAAGGGTATTTTTGTAAATGTAATCTCGGCTTATTAATGCGCTTGCACGAATGTATTTGTTAAGTTAGTGTTTAATTTAGGTATTGTCCGTGTCATGTATTTATACATGAAGAAAACGCCATGCATTGTTTTATTCTTTACAAATTTATTTATAAATGAATTATTTTTATTTTAATCCTGCCAACCTTACGGCCAGTGATCGGAATAGGTAGACTTTTTATACATCGTGTAAACAAGTTTTTAATATGGTTGTACAATTTTATGAACACCTAGTGGCTACCATCAAACATCCTTATAACCATTCTTAGATGTGCTTGAATACTTCAGTGAAGACCCCGTGCGAATCTATCCAGGAGTTCTCGACTTATAAGCGAACATAGAATGATGACGGTGCATAGATAGATAGAAAAACAGATTTTGAGATTTATATTAGGATAACTTGATTCCCGACAAAATTTGAAACAAAAATATAAATATAAAAACTCTACTTAAATATTCTGATCAATGTTTATAATTTTCTCGCATTTCTATTTTTAATTTTCACAATTAAGATAATATAATTTTCTGTTTCTTTTTTATTTGTATTTATTACGAAATTATAATGTGCTGTTACCGTAGTGTTAAGCATTGAAACTATTAATAGTTTAGTCGTATTGTAAAATTAGTTGTACAAAATCGAATTTCGAAAAAAGAACCTGTTATTTTTGTATAATTTTTTTATCATTTACGATCTAACATTAATCAGGATGAAGGCAAGTTATAATAATATGCCAGTAAATCTTTGAATAAACACTATTACATTTTAGAATACGATGGAGAACTAGGCCCTATGCGAAGGTTCATCTCTTTGGCCAGTTTTTGTGATATTTTAAGTGAGTTTACATAAACTGGATAAACTTGAATAACTCGGCCAAATATTAAAATTATAATTTTTCTAACCTATATCTTCGCTTTGATATGTAATTTGTTTGCGATATACTTTACGCATTCCCGGTATAAATTTTTTATACTTAATGTACATATTTGCATTTTGTCTAAGCGTATATGTGTATGCATTGAAGTAGGTATAAATAAAATAGAAACTTAAAATTGTCCATAGTTATTAATATGCCTAAGATGTGCTAAAGGATTTTAGCGTGCGACAAAAATCGAACCGAAATTGTTAAGCTAAAAAAAAGACATTTAAAATATTTAACTACGAAAAAATTGTATAAAAAAGAATTATTTTTTCATTAAGAAAACGGTGTTGTTACGATTGTAAACGAAGCCATAATGCTCAAAATTGCTTAAAAACGTTCATAGGCCTACGGGCTTGAGGTACGCGGAAATTATATTTTAGCAACCTCAGGAAACTCAAATCTAAGGCAGCTTGGGTAAGATTTTATCTGATAGATGTACGACAACCATAGACGTATAATTATTACTCTATGACGGCAACTCATATGTATGTGTACTTAACCGGTTTCAATTTCTGCTTTATAGTGATCACAGCCTCTTAATGCAATAGATTAATATGTAACCGAACTAATAAAAATAAAAATAAAAAATATACCAGAAAAAAAACCTATTTATACAGAACGACAAATTTTTAGCTTAGCCTCAAAGTCCATTTTGTTAATTTTGTCAAGTGTTGGCAAAGCGCGATGAAAGCTGTTTAGCGTGTCTTCACTCACATGCAATAATTGTCACCACGAATACAATCAAAGGATCGCATGCAAAGTCATTCTCATACTATGAAACACTAATGAATGAAATAATAACGCTACACACTCGCGTATTTGCAAACATAACTCAATCGATAGATCGGGCATAGTCTAACATGGCGAACTACAGACAATGTCACCAATAAAAGGGCCGCATGCGGCCCCTTCGCATCAGACGCAGCGCCACGCGCGTGCTGAGAGATCGTTTCACGAAAAATACAAGTTGTAACTAAAAAAAGTGTACCTACCTAACTTCTGCTATGACTTCATGCGTATTTCACAAGTGAAAAAACGTAACACTACTAAAGATAAATGTGGGAAATTTCATAGGTATCTAAGTATCAGTTTATCCCCTAAAATAATTAGGATTTCGTTCGTTCACTTTCCCACGCAGGGACAATGACGAAGATATGAAAGTTTGTAAGTGCGCCAGAGATTTGAATTTGGCCTGCGTGGTTCGTTCATTGTACAGCTCCCGGCACGAGTTAATAGCGTTCGGCGGAAATGGTGGGGGAATGGGCAGAACTCCCTTTTGGGGTCTGATTGGTGAAGTGAGAGAGACGCGGCGGGAGAAGCACCTGGCGCCGACCGTCATTGGTTATCAAAGTCTTCGCCCACACCTCGATTAATCCTATGACTTTCACAACATTACATGTCCGCCGATGCGCGAGAACAGAGCGTTAGCGTTTTGTGAACATGAGGCAGCTTTTGATGCAATTATTTGAAAGTGTGCGTGATGACTACCTACTATACATGAAGTCACAAACACCACATGTCTAATCGGTGACGAACTCTTAAGCACCCGATCTATCGATTTAAATCTTTTACATAAAACGATAAGATGAGCCCTCTGAGGCAAGCATCAGTCATTATGAACTCAGCTTATAAGCTGATTTGGTCGATAACATGTTTTATCGGGAGTGATGGATGAGAAAGGATCACCTAGTGTACCTCACATCATATAATTTTGGTGGCAATGTGTTGATTGATAGGTGAATCTAAATTGACCAAAGATGTTTTGCGTTTTATTTATTTGTAAAGAGTTTTATGTCGAAAGTTTATTTTATTTCGACTGTACAAAGGCAGTGGGGTCTAAGTGCCGAAAACGTTATTTTTGGTGTTTAGGCCCTTTTCTCTTTAGAATGTCGATTAATTGTTTTGTTTAGTGAAAATGTTAAGGAGACGTTCTTCATAAACATCCTAACATTATAATTTTACTTAATTATGCTTTAATTTATTCCCTGCAATTTTGGCCTTTACATAATAATAAAAACATGAAATAATTTGTCTCTAGCGTGTACCAGGCGAGTATGGGCAGCAGGAGATGTCTAGAATCGTACCTACGAACAGTACATAGAATACAAAAGCATTGAACAGTGTAAAGATACTTTAGGATATATTGAACATGTTGAGTAGATTTCAAAAGTTAATGTTGGATGGATTGTAAAAAAGTAAGAGCGACGTAAAAACGTTGAAAATGTATTTGTTAGACTTATATTATTAGCCATGTAAAAATGTTTTACGATTATTATTATTGATTTGAGAGAATTACAAAGAAAAACTACAAATGGCGATTGTTAAGATATGAGAAAAATTAGTCATAATTTTTGCAATTTCCAAAAATGTCAGTTTTACAATTTTGAAAAGAAAAAATATTAAAATATGCTCATATTCTGGTATTTTGTTTTATTTTGAAATGTAATGCCGTGCCGACGCGGCATCCCCACAATCAGAGTAAGCAGAGTAATCGGGTGTTTTGCTGCAAGAACACCGGGTTAATTAGTTATTTATTACTTACACATGAATTACAGCACAACACCGACCGCCACGGCCATGTTTGGAAAAAATATTTACTATGTAGGACAAGATAACTAATAGGTGCTGACACGAGTTTTGAGCGCTCGGTGAAAATGGCGGGGGAATGCGCGCGCAGGAGCCGCAGGAGTTTTTTTTTTGTCTATTTGGCGGAGGATTGGATGTAGACGCGACGGGAAAGACGGCGGGCGAGCGCCGCCGCACACGCGTCACAGAGGTTGTGCCGTGAGTCGATCAGTCCAGAAATTAAAATTTGTCTCCCTGTTAATTCCGTCCATCTCTTATCTATTCTTTTTAGGGTTCCGTATCCGTCGTACGGGACCCTATTACAAAGCCTACGTACGACGTCGTACGCTTAGTAATAGACGTCGCGACGTCTGTCTGTCCGTCTGCCCGAGGACTGTATCTCTTGAACCGTAATAGGTAGCCCGTTGTTATTAAGGCCGATATAACAACAAATAATAAAAATAAGAAAAAAAATTAAATTCGGGGGTTCCCATACAAGAAACTAAAAATTGTATGCGCGCCATCTACCGAAAAAAGTATGAAGCATTTTAACTAATCCATAGTTGGCGTGGGTGGCCCTGACCATGACATGGCGATACGGAACCCTCGGTGCGCGATTTCGACTCGCACTTGGCCGTTTTTTTTTATAATCTGCGTATTATATTGGTTCGCCAGAACTGTATTGTTCAAAATAAATTAAAAATATAGGTAGGTACACAGTTATTTAATTTCATCTTTTTTAATCTACTATCAATTATTTATGTGTTGACTAGGTAGGTAGTGGTCATATTTTTAGACATTGTCCATTGATTTTATATGACATTGTCCCAATATTTGGAATTCGCTTAGATCTTACAACTTGACACTGGCACATTGAGCCTCAACTGAAAAGTCAAGCAAGAGGCCACTCACCATTGCAGAAAAAAAAGTACCAAAAGTCAGAAAGATGGCGGACGTCGGGAGTTTGTCGCGTCGTCGTTGTAATTAGAAAAATATATTTTTGTGGTTCTCGCGGTGCGAGAACTTATACAACAGACGTTAAAAGCTACGACAGAATTGGCTGTATACTCTAATGAGTTTTGCCTGTTTCGGGAGGAGACGAATTAATATAAAAAAAAAATAATAATAAAAAAAAAAAAGTACCTTCCTCATGCTTGCTCAGCACGGTCACACACATGCAGAGTAGAATTTTTTAATGTAGCTGGCGGATAGCGTTATATTTTTATACCTAGTTAATTTAAATAAAGGACATTGGGCATTTTGTATGGGACCATTTATTACCCACGGCCACAGAATACTTAATAGGTACTACGGCGAACAAAAATAAAATTAGGCCAGAAGGACAGGTAATTAGTAATTAGGTAATTAGTAAATTAGTAAACCTATCCTTTACTTTTTACTTTACTTTCTTAGGCCCACTTGCACCAACACGAATTTACGATATAAACCAGTTTAACTCGTTAAGCTAGCACCCGTTGACTGTGGGAACCGCGTTTAAATCCATAACTCGCTACTTAACTCTAAACTCGTGTTGGTGCAAGTGGGCCTTACTAATTACATCTAGATTTCAATGGTATAGGTCGCATTTCTGTGGGTCGTGGGAATAACGAGAAAATGAAGTGATACATTGTTTTTTTTATGCAAGTACCTTCAACTAGTAACTCCAAGCAAATACGAGTAGATTGCCACCAACATTTGAGACGCGAAGCGCGGAGGGAAAGTGCACCGCGCTCGCTCATTACGTGCCTACTCGTGCGTGACAACTGTTGCGTGCTAAAATATGCAATGCGTTGCGGAGGGATGGTATGGTAGGGGAGGGAGTAAGAAAAAGGGGAGGCGGATGGAGGGAGGGAGAGGAAGGATGGGCTCGGGGGAGGCGGAAATAGGAGGCGAAAGGGGAGATAGCGTGAAGGAGAGAGGAGGGAGGGAGGGCGAGGGAATGGAAAGAATGGCGAGGGGAAATGCGGGGTGGGGGCGGAACAGGCGGGGGAAAGTGAGGGAGAGGGTAGGGGGAAAGAGTGGGAGGGAGGGAGCGAGAGGGGGGTATGGAGGGAGAACAGAGTGGAGGTAGGTGGAGGGAGGGAGCGGGAGAGAGGGAGAAAAGAGGCAGGTAAGGAGGGAGGGGGAGGGGATAGGTGGGTAGGGATAAGGGAGAGGGGAAGAAGGGTGAGGGGTGAGAGGAGGAGAAATGGATGAAAAGGGGAGATAGGGACGGAGGGAAGGAGTGGTAGGGAGGGGACGAAAGGGGGAGCTAGGGAGGGAGGGAGGGAGAGATAGAGAAAAAGAGAGAGAGTATAAGGAAGCGATCATATATTATCATATTACCTACGATTAAATCGGACTTGCTGTTAAACCGACCGCAGTGCACCACTGAGCTACCAAGGCTGACAAGAGACTCATTTGATGGTTTCATGACATTCTAATAAATACAAATAAGTAGGTACAAAACAAATACTTTGTCAGCCTCGATAGCTCAGTGGTGTAGACAGTCGCTATTGGGCCGGTCAGTACTTGGATGGGTGACCGCTCGACCGTTGGAGGCTGACCGTGGTGCGGATTCCACGTAAAACGGTCCCTTCCCTTCTTACCTTACTAGGTGCCAGGGTCCAACACGCCCGGGTTGTTACCACCGCACTGAAAGAAACGTCGTCGGTCGAAACGGCTACCTATGTAAATAGTTTGTCTTTTCCGTCCAGTTCAGTGTAGCCGGCACGGCCGAAGGGAAGCACGGACATGGCACTTAGTTCACCCGGTGTTATGGGCTGACATCGCGGATGTTGTAGCCTGTAGTAGGTGATGTAGACAACCATGTCAGTTTCCATAAAACATTTTTTTTAATAAAACAATAATATTCAATCATGTTGGAATAAAGATTATATTCACGCACACAAAGCAGACTTACTTCTAAGTACTAAGTAGTGTATCGACACAATTAAAAACACTGACATTCTTATTGGACAAATTACGAGAATGGACATAACGCGTGTAGCCTGGTGTAGGTCAACCGTTGTGAAATTGCTAATTGGTGTAAATTGGTCAATTGTAAATTATTTGGCTCACAGAGTTACTAACTTCTTCCTATAAACGAGTATTCTTATATTTGGCAACCGAAAAAACGGTTGCGAAATGTCCAGTAAAGAATAAACATATCTGGCTAGTCTGGGAACTATTAAGTAATCTGTGGTCTGGGGTGTCTCGGTCTCGACATGGTTTCGTTCGTCCATGACATGAGGAATAACGATAAAAACAAATTAAAATGCGAATTTTTCCATTTAAAAATATATATTTTTAACTGGGACAACGTCATTGTCTAACTCAGTGGTTCTTAAACTTTTTTAGCTGACGGCGCCCTTAACCCGTTCAAGAAATTGTGCGGCACACCGCTTCAATATTCGGTTGGTGTCTTTCATAGGCATCATATCTGAACTGTGATAAACTAAGCATGCAAATATGTAAATCAAGTAATATTTTCGAAAGGAATAAAAAACACAATTTTGCGATGCGTAAAAGTTACGCATCGAAATGTAAATGTTTCATTATTATTTCGATTAAGTATGTAGATAGGTACATTACTTTTATACTTATTTTGAATTTAATTATTTACTACTAGTGAGTGGCTCTGTGAGCTGTAGACCTCGCGAGTCTGTTTTTGCATAGCTTAAAACTGAATAAATGTTCACCGGCGCACCTCAACCCCCATGGCTCAGCGATTTTGAAAAATTACCAAAAACTTGTTGAGAAACAGCCGGACATCCGGACATACGTACGCATTTTTGCCCAAGCTGAAACGGAGACGCTTCGCTCGCGCTTCGCGCTCGCTCGGTCAAATAATGTCCACTTTTTCGCGGCACCCCTGGCGTAGGTTCGCGGCACCCCGGGGTGCCGCGGCACCCAGTTTGCGAATCACTGGTCTAACTCATTGAAAATATATAGATACAAATATATTTTTCTCTGTTCGGTACTACTAAATATAATTAATTTGTTGTTTAAATATTATTTATTTTGAGGTACAGAAGAAGGAAGTACCTACGTAATATGTATAGTATTAACTTGAAGGAATAACTAACTTTATGTTTTTCAAGCTCAGTTTTTATTACAGTTATGTTCCTAATTCAAAATAAAAAAAATATTCAAAACCAGCACGAGTAAGGCAATTCCACTTCGATCTGTCTGTTTCATATACTATATTTGTCTATGGATTATAAATCTTCATCCTAATAACTTCACTCCGGTTTACCAACATCAGTACTAGGATACCAGCAGTGCATTCGCGGTGGATGTCTAGCGAAGACAATTTACTTCCAGCGGTTGTTCTCGTAGTCCCACTTGGACGAGAGACCATCGATGGGGTTGACCTTGAGGTCCAGCATACGTTTGAGCTGGGCCTTCCGGCTCTCCTCGCTGAAGGATGCGGGCAGCGGACTCAGCACTGGAAGAAGTCATGTTTTGTTTAATGCAACTGTATAGCGATTCCTCGCTGAAGGATTCGGGCAGCGGACTCAGTCAGCACTGGAAAAAGGCATGTTTTGTTTTAATGTATAATGTATAGCGATTCGTCGCTGAAGGATTCTTTTTCAGCAAATAAAAACATAAGCATGTCGATACCTCAGCACTATACTGCAACAGCTCAAAATTTTGCAGTTTTGAGTTAAATATGCCACCATAATAGCTTGTAGGCTTATCCACCAGTTCAATAAAGCACTTGGTTCCAAAGGACGCTCACACATACCTTGACAAACATTGTGTCCCTCGGTTTCCAAAGCAATTTCCGGACATATGTCCATTTCGGACTTGTTGCAGTGTAGTATTGAGGTGTCGATTTACCTGACACATGCATGGCGAATAATTTCTGTACGACTTCAACCGATTTCGATTATTCTTTTTTATGTAATATTATTAAAAAGAATGAAATAAAAACTGTTTTAAAAAACATTGCACCGACTTCAAAAAACAACTTGAAAAGTGTTATATAATATTTTGATTCATATTCGGACTCGCTGAGTTGAAGGCGGTACAAAAGCACACCTGAAAATTAATAGATGGACTCCTTTTGTGTTTTAGTACCGCCTTCAACTCAAGGGTCCGAATATGAATCAAAATATTATTTAACACTTTTCCGTTCTAGTTGTTTTTTTTTCTATCTATCTTTCTATCTATCTGTTTAGGAGCTTACAGGCCGCCGCCGTGACGGATCGAAGGACAGGCACCTGACCAATTTGGTCGTTGTCGCTGCCTATGAAAAACTAAAAAATCTGTCAAGTGCGAGTTTTACTCGCGCACGGAGGTTTCCGTATCTATCCGCTATCAATAATATCCGCCTATCCGCTCAAGTGGCATGGTCTTCGAATTTTAATTTCGAAGATATGTAGGACGATCGGAAAGAAGCCTCAATGAGGTCGATGTCAATTGACGGTGCGAAAATGACAGCACCTCAATGAGGTCGTTGGCAATTGAGCGGCTATCTTTTGTCTTTCAACAATGCAATGTATAAAAGCCTGTGGCGCCATCTATTATTCAGTAGCGTGACTAATATATTTTTCGTACGTTTGTTGTATGGGAGCCCCCCTTAATTTTTAACACTTTCTTTTTTTATCAAAAATAATGATAAAAAAAGAAAGTGTTAAAAATTAAATTAGTTGTTATATCCGCCATAGTAACACATATTCTGTGAAAATTTCAACGGGCCACCTATTACGGTTCAAGAGATACAGCCCTCGGACAGACAGACAGACGGACGGACAGACAGACGGCGGAGGCTTAGTAATAGGCTTCCGTACGGGATACGGAAACCTAAAAATTAAAGATCTACTAACCATATTTCTTCACTCCCATGAATATCCAAGCTGTTAGTGAAGTAAAGAACAGCGCCCAGCCGATCACACCCTTCCACTCTCCAGTCGGCGCCTTCACCTCGGCCAGCGTTTGACAGAAGGACGCACGGTATAGAGCTTTCTTCTCTTCGATTGTCATCTTGTTCCAGTCACTCTTCTCTTTTTCGCGCAGTATCTGTGCACAAGTGCGCGAGTGAGATTAATTTAGCTGTAGATTTTTTTTTATGGAAATTGACACGGTTGCCTAAATCACCTACAACATCCGTGATGTCAACCCCATAACATCGAGCGAACTAGGTGCCATGTCAGTGCTTCCCTTCATTTCATATCGTCTACACTGAACTGGACGGAAAACAAGAACTCTTTACCGACATAGCCGCTTCGACCGACGACGTTTCATTCTTGGGTTTCTAACGCTGACCTGTATTTTGTCTGTTTGTCTATGTTTTGTTTTGTTTTGGCCGGTCGATTCAGAGCGGCAAGAGAGTAATGCTGCCAATGTCAACCTTACAGCCAATATCCACTCATAAAACTGATTTTTCCAAAAATTCATTTTCTGTGCACGCAGCTCGGTTGGGGAATCTAGGCACTGCAAGTTGTACTATCTCCGTCAGTGTGAAGTCAATAGCTAAAAAATACCGGCCATATTACATCCAGTACAGTGGTATATCAACCCAGTCGGCTACAATTTAATTCTGACAATAAAACTTTCATTCTGTTCGCACCGGTTCAGAGAATTCGCCTATTTATAAACGCTCATTAGTTGCGTGCGACTAGCTTTTGCCAGCGGCTTCGCTCGCGTGAAATTCGTATTTAAGAAGAAGAAAGTAAGTAACTCCGCTATCGTACCTTTATTTCGGCGCGCGAAACAATTCCGTTTGTATGATTGTCACATCTTTGCGTAACCGGAACTGTATATTATTGAACTTGAAATGTTTTTACTTTAAATTAAAAATGTTAATAGAACTAATCACGAAATTTCTCCTCCGTATCCGTCCACCCACGCCGCCGGCCGAATAACTTTGAAACTGTGATTGAAGGTAGTTGGCAAACTTAGAGTTGGTCTTGGTGTGTAGGTAGTTTTCAAATCGAGTAACGAATAAACAACAAATTGTGCTGCCAGTACTAAAAAATTATACTAGAATGCAAACATACTTGTTTGTGCAGGAGAACGCAACGCAGAGTCTACAAACGCCGAGACAAACGCAGTATCTCATAAAACAAAGTAACTTACTCCGTGAACATTCCTTACAGATTTATTATTTGACGAGTCACTGTCATCACTCGCCAAACAGAGTATAGTAGGTAAGCAAACTCCATTGTTTATTGTTTACTATAATTTCATCCATAGGTAGGTAACCTACGCTTGGGTATGTCGAAAATTCCGCCAGTTCTAAATTCAATGCGAATAAAAACTGACAAACAAACTTCACAAGTCACAATGTATTGTTAGTACCTTTATATAAGTATTATATTATAGCAACTTATAAATAATTAACCCATACTATACCGCTCACAATATTTACAGCATAAACATGAATACTGAAGAATCTGGCCACTCTGCCTATTTACATTAGCTTTAACTGGGTGTAGGCATAGTGTCATCGTCAATTTGATACATTAAAAGTTTATTACAAAGAAATGTAATAAGTCATATTAAAAATCTAAAGATTCAAAGTGTATCCAATTGTATTTAGTGGGAAAAACAGTAGTCAGATTCTCAGATAAAATTATGGTCAGGTAAAGCATCCTTAACAGTGTAATATATTTTTTTTAATGGAATCTGACACGGTTGGCTACATCACGGACAACATCCGTGATTTCAGCCCATAACACCGGATGACCTTGGTGCCACGTCAGTGCTTCCCTTCGGTCGTGCCGGCCACACTGAACTGGACGGAAAACACAAACTATTTACATAGCCGTTTCGACCGACCTTTCATTCAGTGTGGTGGTATCAACCCGGGCGGGTTAAACCCTACCACCTAGTAATATAAGAAGTCGTATAAGAGTCTTATCCCTTAGTCGCCTTTTACGACATGCACGGGGAGAGATGCAGTGGGGCTATTCTTTTAAAGTACCGGCCCCACACGGTATCAGGGTGTAAAGAGCCTTTGTCAAACTATGATACGTAATTTTTATCAAAGACTTATTAATTAAGTGTATCAATCAGGGTGTAAAGAGCCTTTCTCAAACTATGATACGTAATTTTTATCGAAGACTTATTAATTAAGTGTATCAATCAGGGTGTAGAGAGCCTTTGTCAAACTATGATACGTAATTTTTATCAAAGGCTTATTAATTAAGTGTATCAGGATGTAAAGAGCCTTTGTCAAACTATGATACGTAATTTTTATCGAAGACTTATTAATAAGTGTATCAATCAGGGTGTAAAGAGCCTTTGTCAAACTATGATACGTAATTTTTATCAAAGGCTTATTAATTAAGTATATCAGGATGTAAAGAGCCTTTGTAAAACTATGATACGTAATTTTTATCGAAGACTTATTAATTAAGTGTATCAATCAGGGTGTAGAGAGCCTTTGTCAAACTATGATACGTAAATTTTATCGAAGACTTATTAATTAAGTGTATCAATCAGGGTGTAGAGAGCCTTTGTCAAACTATGATACGTAATTTTTATCAAAGGCTTATTAATTAAGTGTATCAGGATGTAAAGAGCCTTTGTCAAACTATGATACGTAATTTTTATCGAAGACTTATTAATAAGTGTATCAATCAGGGTGTAAAGAGCCTTTGTCAAACTATGATACGTAATTTTTATCAAAGGCTTATTAATTAAGTGTATCAGGATGTAAAGAGCCTTTGTCAAACTATGATACGTAATTTTTATCGAAGACTTATTAATTAAGTGTATCAATCAGGGTGTAGAGAGCCTTTGTCAAACTATGATACGTAAATTTTATCGAAGACTTATTAATTAAGTGTATCAATCAGGGTGTAGAGAGCCTTTGTCAAACTATGATACGTAATTTTTATCAAAGGCTTATTAATTAAGTGTATCAGGATGTAAAGAGCCTTTGTCAAACTATGATACGTAATTTTTATCGAAGACTTATTAATTAAGTGTATCAATCAGGGTGTAGAGAGCCTTTGTCAAACTATGATACGTAATTTTTATCAAAGGCTTATTAATTAAGTGTATCAGGATGTAAAGAGCCTTTGTCAAACTATGATACGTAAATTTTATCGAAGACTTATTAATTAAGTGTATCAATCAGGGTGTAGAGAGCCTTTGTCAAACTATGATACGTAATTTTTATCAAAGGCTTATTAATTAAGTGTATCAGGATGTAAAGAGCCTTTGTCAAACTATGATACGTAAATTTTATCGAAGACTTATTAATTAAGTGTATCAATCAGGGTGTAGAGAGCCTTTGTCAAACTATGATACGTAATTTTTATCAAAGGCTTATTAATTAAGTGTATCAGGATGTAAAGAGCCTTTGTCAAACTATGATACGTAATTTTTATCGAAGACTTATTAATAAGTGTATCAATCAGGGTGTAAAGAGCCTTTGTCAAACTATGATACGAAATTTTTATCAAAGGCTTATTAATTAAGTGTATCAGGATGTAAAGAGCCTTTGTCAAACTATGATACGTAATTTTTATCGAAGACTTATTAATAAGTGTATCAATCAGGGTGTAAAGAGCCTTTGTCAAACTATGATACGTAATTTGTATTAAAGACTTATTAATTAAGTGTATCAGGGTGTAAAGAGCCTTTGTCAAACTATGATACGTAATTTTTATCAAAGACTTATTAATTAAGTGTATCATGGTGTAAAGGGCCTTTGTCAAACTATGATACGAAATTTTTATCCAAGACTTATTAATTAAGTGTATCAGGGTGTAAAAACCCTGATACACTTAACTAATAACCCCTACCACCTAGTAATATAAGGGAGTCATATCCCTTAGTCGCCTTTTATGTTTTATTACCTTGATTTCAGGCGTGTCCTCCTTGAACCGAATGGCCGGCATGGGGAAGTCGGTGCGGTCTACGTAGTTCGCTTCGCCGTTGAAGCCGAATCCGACCACCTCGCGGTTGCCGATCTTGGCCATTCCGGAGAGGTGGCGCGCGTGAGCGGCGCCGGGACGTACTAGCGCTCTCGCTAGGGCAGAGCGGAGGAGATAGTTCGCCATGGTGTAGCTACTGAAATTAACAATGAAACATATAAGATACATAACTATATGATTCAACGCTTTACTGGCAGACTGAAACGCTTTCTGATGGAGAAGGCTTACAATTCGGTCGAGGAATTCCTTAACGAATGACTTTTTATTCAAGATTCAATGCATTTTTATTTGTATGACAAACAAATTTATTATTATTGTAAATAATTTTTTTTTGTTATGAAAATCTGTAAATTAAGTGAAACATTTCTTGAACGATTCTTATTCTAACATAACAGGGAAAATTTTTTTTTTGCATGGAAATTTAATACAATTTGTAACAAAGCAGAATATAACTACATACTATGGGATTAAATTAAAATAGAAACTATGTTGATTGTTTTAAGTTTAGGTAATTTTAATTTAGGTAGTTTTAGTTTGTATTGATTGATTGATATAATATAATAATAAAACTAAAACTAAAATTGTGTGATATAATTTGAAATTGTTTAAATGACCTATATAGAAGCTATATAAATAAAAATTCCATTCTATTCTATTCTAACGTCGCGCCGATTTCCCGAACGGGGTAGGCAGAGACAGCGGTTCTTCAAGTGCCGCACGATCGTGACATCCAAGAACGTTAGAAGAGGTTGGACGTCAGACTGTCCAATGCAAGAGAACCAGCGTCGCTGAGCTCCGCGGGCAGCGGAGGGGACGGTGCGCGCTCTGATTGGTTGGTAACGAATGTTATTGGTACGTTTTTACTAATATCGTGTTACGCTGGCGCGGGGAAGGTCCGACGTCCCTACCTCTAACGTTCTTGCTGACACCCCTCTACGGTCTCTTCACTTCATACACGCTCGTGTCGTGGTTTCGGGTAGATTTTATTTATTTTGCATTCATGTCAGCACTCGGCTCCTTAGGTGTGTTCTATCGCTTATTTCGTAGGGAGTGCTCAAAGAAGCTGTTTGACGCGATCCCGGCCTCTCTTTACAAATTCCACACCATTCCATACTGCGCCACCACAATCGAAATAAATCAATTAAAATTAATAATTAATAATGGATCTACATACATGCATACCACACGCTGTATCCCGAAAATCAGGGTAAGCAGATTAGTCGGTGTTGTGCTGCAAGTACAGCACAACACCGACCATCATATTTAGCAAGGCACGCTGTCTGCTGAGAAGAGAACTAAATAAATAATAAATAATGGATCTAGTGGATGGTGAAAAAAAATGTTAATAGTTCGTATTTTCCGTCCAGTTCAGTGTAGCCGGCACGACCGAATGGAAGCACTGACTAAGGCATCGAGTTCACGAAGGTGTTATGGGCTGACATCACGGATGTTATAGGTGATGTAGGTAAAAAGATTCCATAAAAAAAAGTTTGACATCCAAGCAATATATATTAGTCACATGGACTCGTTATATACTACATCGTCGTTATATTACGTCGTTATATTACATAGGTTATTATGTATTGAGACAACCAATCGATGTAGGTTACGTAACAAATAAAAAATTTATAGATATTCATTTTATGAAAAGGGAATCTTTCAAGCTGGTTGCTAAATGATAAATAAATAGCATAATTATATTTTGGCAATATTCAGTCCACATATTTCCAAAATAGGCATTAAAAAAAATTCTAAACACACCTTTAGTATGTACAAATAATACACCATATGGCAATTAAATTCGAATTTAATATTTTTGAAGCAAAATAACCCAATAGAAGTATTTTTAAAAGTTAAAAGAATATCAAAACGTACCTGAATAACACGTAGCAATCCACAAATCACAAAGTATTAAAGCACAGAGAGACACCAGTTGGAAAACCTAAAACTCAACTTTCAGCTGCGTTCAATCCACAGCGATTCACATATTACTGATATTGTATTGAGCAAATGTACGGCTTATCTGTACCGGTATTGATAAGAGCACCGTGTGTTTAGGAGGCAAAAACGAACGTACCTTATTATATTGATCCTTCGAGTACTCGTTTGCGATCACCGAACACGTCTGTCTTTTTCGTAAATAAACCCAATTTTTACAACAAAATACTACTATAATTGAACCCAGCCGGCTACGCGTTGCGCACTGGAGTGACCTTCAGATGTCCCGCGATCTTAGAACCCACACATTTTAGAAGGGATGTCAAACTCCCTGTTTGTTCTAGCTGTTTTAACCAATATGGCGCGCACAATGCTTGGCTTAGTTATACAAGATGTTTCGTTATTCATGTCGTTTCTTTCAGGGGGTTGTTCTGTATCCTAAACTGAGTAACTTTTGTTATATAGCTTTTGGAAATTGGAAAAAAAAACTTCACTTTCTCCATACATTTAAAGGCAGACCTAACCTCCAAATGTATGGGGAAAGTGATTTTTTTTTTCCAATTTCCAAAAGCTATAGAACAAAAGTTACTCAGTTTAGGATACAGAACAACCCCCTGAAAGAAACGACATGAATAACAAAACACCTTGTATAACAGCACCTAAATTTACTATAACGAGGTTTATAGTTAGGTATTTATAATTTTTAGGTTTCCGTATACCCCTTACGTCTATCGAAAACTCCACTAAGCCTACAACGTCTGTGTGTCTGTCCGTTCGTCCGGTGGCTGTATCTTTGAAACCGTAATAGCTAGCCAGTTGAAATTTTCACTGAATATCTGTTATTCTTGGCGGATGTTGTTGTTTAATGTTTATTGTTTATTTAGCATCTATTGGCAGTACACTGCGCTCAGATTTGTCATATTTACATTTGTAACATTCCGCCAGTTCGATTATCATAGCGAAGAAGAACTGACAAGAAACTTCACTGGATTTTTTTTCAATGTACACTTAGTCTACTTTACAAAAATGTTTGCCACTGCCTAGTGTGCTGATTTGTGACAGATGCAGCAATTTACGACAAACAACAACAAATAATAAAACATTTAAAAAGTGTAAAATTAAGGGGGGTCCCCATACAAGACAAGTCTTCTTTCATTTTTTTGTGGTGCGTTAACGTCGGTTCGCAAGTCCGACTCGCACTTGGCCGGTGTTTTTTTTTTTAATTTTAATTTAAAATTTATCAATAATATACCTTAAAGAGTCGCCACGACCCCGCTCGCTAAGTTGAAGGTTATTCGAATGGGACTACTAGTCTAATATAATTAAGTACCACCTCTATAATTCTGGGCCAAATAATCGTGTTTCCACTGTCCTTACACCGAAGCACTACACAACACACTGAGCAGGAAAAATATTGCAGCAATATGTAATAAATATCTGAATAACTTTTTCCTACTTTACATACCTACCAGTTTCTTTGTATTGTCATGAATGCATCTGTTCAAATTCATTATCGATCATCCATATGGCAGCGCGTGGTGTTACTATACAGGTTGTTTCAGGATAGGGTTTCGTAACTTCAGTGTTCGAAACATTGACTTAAATATTCACTGGTTCGAAAGGGTTTCATATTTGAAGAGAAAAATCTCTGATACTTTTTTCCAGATTCGGTCATTTTGTAGTACTTTTTACTGAAAATAGTTTCATCGAGATTTGGTGGACGTTTAACGTTCGCCATTATGAATAAAAAATTAAATTACTAACTTACATGCCTAACTAGTAGAATTTAACTGCATGTAGGTAAATTCCAAACACTTAAATTTGAATGACATCAAAAGAAAAAGGAAACTGGACTAGGTAATTGCACTCCCTTGACCTAGACAAATCTCTCCGTACTCACTGTCCATCGAGTTTTTATTACAATTTTAAATTTTTGTATGATAAAAAAAAGTACGGAATTTCGATTTGAGTGATAAGGATTTTTTCTTCTAATAATGAGTACTTTCTATTCCTGAAGTTTCTCAAGCCTATCCTGAAACACCCTGTATAGAAGTGTTAGTATAATTCAGTGGTCCCCAAACTGTCGATCGCGAACGACCGGTCGATCCTAAAAGGCTTTAAGTGGACCACTAGTATCTCTATGGTCGATCGCTGAAAATATGCAGAGCAAAAAGAGACTTATAGAAACACTAGCTGTTGCCCGCGGCTTCGCTCGCGTGAAATTCGTATTCCAAAGAAGAATGTAAGTAACTAATTTGTACCGTGTGGGGTCGGTACTTAAAAAGAATAGCCCCACTGCATCTCTCCCCGTCGCATGTCGTAAAAGTCGACTAAGGGATAAGAAAATTCGTCAGCCTCGGTAGCTCAGTGGCGCGGTTGGTTAGTCAACTGTTATTAAGCAACGCTGAGCGCGGTCAGTGATTGGATGGGTGACCGCTCGACCGTTGGAGGCTGACCGTGGTTCGGATTCCACGTTAAACTGTAGGTCCCTTCCTTTCTTACCTTACTAGGTGGTAGGGTTTATCCCGGCCGGGTTGGTACCACCGCACTGAGCGAAACGTCGGTCGAAACGGCTATGTAAATAGTTCGTGTTTTCCGTCCAGTTTAGTGTAGCCGACATGAAATGAAGGGAAGCACTGACATGGCACCTAGTTCACCCGGTGTTATGGGCTGACATCACGGATGTTGTAGGTGATGTAGCCAACCGTGTCAGGTTCCATAAAAAAAAAAAAAAAAAAAAAAAACTAAGGGCGAGGCCGAAGGCCGAGCTGCGTTCAGGTAATCGATAAACCTTCTCAAAGAAAGTAACTAACTAAGGGCGAAAACTTCCTTTCTTCGATAGAATATAATATCGTTCACTCAATCTATTTATTTCATAAAAATAAAAAAGTAATATTAATAACTAAAGAATTAAAACCTAACTAGCCCCACATTAAAATAACTATCAAAACGGGCATTTTCAAATGTTCTTAGAGCACTTGCGGCATTACCCCGCTGGATGGCAAGGCTTACCCTTTGAATGAAGTACATAAGCCCTTGATGGCGGGACACCAGTTGCGTCAACCAGCAGAGGCCCAAGCCTCTTTTGGCTTCACTGCTCCACGGACCGAGGGTTTCCACCGCAAACGCAACAAATTCGAAATCTTGAATTATATTTCTATATTTGTTGCGTTTGAGGCTCTCCGCCCCAGCCTCGGCCGCGCCAGCCGCTCTTGAAGATGTCCTAACGTGACTTGGAGCCAATGTGAGAACACAAGTGGCGTCCCACACCATAGAACTACCCTTAGTCCATGGCACTAAGGTGATAGCATCGGGCCTCTTGCCATCCAGCCGGGAATAACCGCGAGGTTCTAGGATGCACGGTATATTTTCCGTCAGAAGCGTGGACTTATTTTAATTAACTGTATCCGAGGTGGTTTAGCTTCTTCCTGAACGAAGCTCGGCCTTCGGCCTCGCCCTTAGTTACTTGCTTTCTTTGAGATGGTTTATCATTTGTCAGAACGTAGCTCGGCCTTCGGCCTCGCCTTAGTTACTTACTTTCTTCAAAAATGTTTACCTTCTTCCTGAACACAGCTCGGCCTACGGCCTCGCCCTTAGTTACTTACTTTCTTCAAGATGGTTTAGCTTCTTTCTGAACGCAGCTCGGCCTTCGGTCTCGCCCTTAGTTACTTGCTTTCTTCGAGATGGTTTTTCAATTATCCGAACGTAGCTCGGCCTTCGGGCTCGCCTTAGTTACTTACTTTCTTCAAGATGGTTTAGCAGCTAAATACCATAATAACATTAGCCTTATGTACTTCTTTCAAAGGGTAAGCCTTGCCATCCAGCGGGGTAATGCCGCAAGTGCTCTAAGAACATTTGAAAATGCCAGTTTTGATAGTTATTTTAATGTTTGTTAGGCAGGTTTAATTCTTTAGTTATTAATATTACTTTTTATTTTTATGAAATAAATAGATTGAGTAAACGATATTATATTCTATCGAAGAGAGGAAGTCTTTAAGAGCGAGGCCCTAAGGCGGAAGAGGGTTTTTGGTTTACCTGAACGCAGCTCGGCCTTCGGCCTCGCACTTAGTTCCTTCCTTTCTTCCAGAAGGTTTATCGTCTTCCTGAACGCAGCTCGGCCTTCGGCCTCGCCCTTACTTACTTCCTTTATTTGAGAAAGGTTTATCGTTTACCTGAAAGCAGCTCGGCCTTCGGCCTCGCCCTTAGTTAGTTACTTTCTTTGAGAAGGTTTATCGATTACCTGAACGCAGCCCGGCATTCGGCCTCGCCCTTAGTTACTTACATTCTTCTTTGGAATACGAATTTCACGCGAGCGAAGCCGCGGGCAACAGCTAGTAATATATAAGTGCATACAACAAGTATGTACATGCTTAGGTAATAGGCGTTATGTTGACATATCACGAAGGCATTAAGCTCCGTCCGGCCACACCTGCGCGACCAAAGCGTCTGTGAAGCGGGAGCGTCTGTGGAGCGGCTACAACGAGAACTAGGCGTGCACACCTGCGCGACTACGGCGCGAATCTCCATACACTTGACGCGCGCGTCCCGCTCTGCCGACGACGCGCGCGTCCCGCGTTGTGGCTATAGGGAGTAATAGTATTATGAAGTTAGTAATAAATTTTAACTGAAAACAAATTTAAACATAATAAGATTTATTTACTTAATATCTTATCTTTTTTTCTCATGTTTTTGTACCCAGGATCTTTCAAATCATATAAAATACGATGTTCTCTCACTTTTTCAATGAACATCTCTGTAGTATCTTCCGTTTTAAACATCGTGAAAATTAAATTAAATAATTATAATTAATTATTATTATACACAAAGCAAGTATACTCTCGTAACACACTGACACTACACACGTCTGACCCCTTGACGCGCGCGTCCCGCTTTGCGGACGCTGTCGTCCCGCTTTCTGGTCGCGTAGGTGTGCACGGCGCCATATAGAAACATGGGCAGCGTCCGCCGCGCGAGTCGCGCGACTGACGCTCCCGCTTCGCAGACGCTTTGGTCGCGCAGGTGTGGCCGGAGCTTTAGCGTTATGGCGGGGGCGGAGGTGAGGGCGGAAGTGGGGCGGGGACGTAAACGTTATGGCGGGGGCGGAGGTGGGGGCTTAAACGTACTCCCGGATCCGGGAGTGACCTTTCGTCTTAATTAAATCAAGTATCTACGTACGATAAGAGTAAGTGCAGAAGATCCCTTGGCATGATGGATCTAGTGAAAACAATCCGAAAATTTTAAATTTGTGGTTATGTCATATAAAAAAAATATTGTATATTTCAAAAACACGAATTCCTGACAGTCGTTGTAGTTTTTATTTAGGCGTTTGGTGATTTTCCAAACACAATAATTTTTTAACATATACCTATAAGTAATACAAAAAAATATGTCAATTGCGAGTTTTACTCACGCACGGAGGTTTCCGTATCTATCCGCTATCAATAATATCCACCTATCTTTTGTCTTTCAACAATGCAATGTATAAAATCCTGTGGCGCCATCTATTATTCAGTAGCGTGACTAATCGATTTTTCGCACGTTTGCTCTATGGGAGCCCCCCTTAATTTTCTTTCTTTTTTTATTATTTGTTGTTATATCCGCCATAGTAACACATATTCGGTGAAAACTTCAACGGGCTACCTATTACGGTTCAAGAGATACAGCCCTCGGACAGACAGACGGACGGACGGACAGACAGACAGCGGAGGCTTAGTAATAGGCTTCCGTACGGGATACGGAAACCTAAAAAACGAAGCGGCCGGCCGTTGGCGTCGGGAGTATTCCTTTCATGGAGGTAGCTTAATTTTAATATGGATCTGCGGCGGCGTCATAGCCAACGAATTAAAAAGTATCGGGAAGTGGCATACCACGCACCGAATTGAGGCGCGCTATTTGTGAGCATTCGGCGCACTCTCCAATCGTTCTCTCTTATACGTATCAAATTGCCATTTAACCGTCTTACTCTATCGACGTTCACAGAGCGGAAACGTAACGTGATGTATGAGGCTGTTTTAAATATTGGCAATATATACAAGAACTCCAATCGCACCTTTCTACCAGTAAAATTAGAATGTAGTTGGTCATAGCTCGAAGATTGCATTGAAATAATATACACAAAAGTCGAATATAATCAATTTAATAACAGAATAATAACTAATTAACTAATAGAATAAACTATATTTGAATTCCAATTGAAATAATTCGAAACAAGATGGCGGCGGCGGCGCCTTCCCTCGGCAGTGTCACGTGGTGTCACTCGCCGCTACTTCCACCGGTCGTTCTTGTAATCCCACTTGGATGCCAGTCCGTCAACCGGATTCACGCGAAGATCGAGCATGCGCCGCAGCTGCGCCTTCTGCGATGCCTCGCAAAACGACTGGGGCAGGGGACAGCTCACTAAGACAAAGTAATATTCAAAATTATTACTAAACAATACCAACATCTCTAATAAATTACAAATTTAAAAATCCCTCGGCCCTTGAAAAGTCAAAAATAATTTCCGTTTACTTACTTAAAGGAGTCGGTGGTGGACCGCTAAGTAAATTCCCGCGCAGCTCTGAGTTTTTATATTTTATTTACTTAGCGGTCCCCCGACTCCTTTAGGTAAGTAAACGGAAATTATTTTTGACTTTTTAAGGGTCGTGGTTTTTTAAATTTGTAATTTAACTTTTATTTCAAGCTTTTTAGGGTCCCGTCGCAAAATGCGAAAAAAGGGACCCTTATGGGATCGCTCTGGTGTCTGTCTGTCTGTCTGTCTGTCTGTCTGTCTGTCTGTCTGTCTGTCTGTCTGTCGGTCCCACGCAGATATCTCCGGACCTACTGAACCGATTTCTATGAAACTGTTGCCGCTAGATATATTATAGATAAGTTTGTCTAATAGTTCTGCGAAATGTAAACCAAAAATATTTTTTTATTTTTTTAATAAATTAAATGTCACGTCATTCTATAGGTATTGTTAAGGCAATTTCAAAAATATATAACTTTGCTATAATCAATAAGTTTACTTTAACAAATATTTCGTTTAAAAGTTGACAAAAAACTGCACTTTTGTCGCCGAACTTTGACCTATTAAGGATTGTTCGAAAATTCTGAAAAAAATAAACTATATAGGTACTCTTATGTAGTTGCGCACAAAACTATTCATTTTCCTCAAAATGTCATACATTTGGAGATAAAGTTAAATGTCTGAACAGACAAAATTTCAATTTTTCGCGTGACGTCACAGCTCAAGCCACCGATAACGTAGCGTTGTGATTGATCCTGAGAAGTAACGAAACAGTGAAAACCGTTTGTAAATCTATCAAGTGGTTCTCGAGTTATTAGAACATTTCATATATTATACATATACATATTCGTACGTTACACGGTCGGTCGCCCGTAGAAATTTGGCTTTATTTATTAGGATTATCTACCAAACGAAGTCATTTACATGTGACCTAGGTACGACAGAAAAAATATGCTTTGGTTGTGCCGGCTACACTGAACTGGGCGGAAAAAAGAACGATTTATATACCAGAATGGAAACCATAAATATGTAAATCGATAAAGTGGTTCTCGAGTTATAAGGACATTCATTTATATGCCCATGGACATTCGGTCGTATACGAGGGTTGTGAATGCCATGCCGGCCTTACAGGCGCCTATTTACGCCCTTGGAGAATCTGAGACTGTACAAGTAAAGTTTAAAGGGGAAATATATGGGCAGGGAGAGCGTTCTAGAGACTACCGGTTCTGTAGAGGAAAGATAAGGAGAACCGATTGCCACGCATCCGCTAGCAATCCCTGCCCAGTGCGCGTGGTGCGGAGGTGAAAAGTGGAATTCGCGATAGAACACACTTAGAGAGCCGACATCCCCACGGAGTTGCAGTGGTTCTAGATCGCGGGACACTTCGAGGTCACCCACTAGTCGCACGGCGCGACACAAGTCCAGCCAGAGGCAGGCGCAAGCTGGTATTTGGCAGAGCCATCCCATGTTAAATCACAGGCGTCGTTAGACACTTCATGGGTAGCACGGCGCCACATGTTGCGCTTTCAATAAAATCAAATAATGAAAATGAATTGGCATACGTTACACGGGCGCCACGCCACCCCGGTCGCCCGTAGAAACTTCGCTTTATTTATTTATATATTTATTATTTATATATATTATATTATTAAGATGAAAGTAGGAGATATGGATGAAATGAAATGGAAATAAATGAAATGAAAATATTTATTAACACATAAAATCATACAGTGCAATAAACGAGTCTCCTGCACTCAACAGTTCCTGTCTCGCAGAAGCGAAGGACTTTTTTATTAAACAAAGTGGCATATTCCACATTTATGTGAAACTGCATTCAAATTATATGTGCAAATTATATGTGGCATATTCCACATAAATGTGGAATATGCCACTTTGTTTAATAAAAAAGTCCTTCTGCGAGACAGGAACTGTTGAGTGCAGGAGACTCGTTTATTGCACTGTATGATTTTATGTGTTAATAAATACGTGATGACATACGTATTTACGTGATGACTGCACAAACATGCAAATAAACTTCGACTTGATGCTATTTATTTATCATGTAAAGTGTATGCCCGAGTAAATTGTTAGTTAGTCAGTCAGTGTCAGAAAGATGCCATGTCAGTCTTTCCTTTGGTCGTGCCGGCTACATTGAACTGGATGGAAAACATGTATAATTTTTATAGCAGTTTTCTTCGACCGACATTCGTTCAGTGCTGGTGTACCAATCCAAACCAGCAAAAACAATTTTTTTAAGGGTATTGGACTATTCGTTATTATTATTTTTTTACTGTGATCAATAGCAGGGATATACAGGCTTGCGAAACAATAAATAGAATCTTAGAATATGGAATTTTGTACCCGTGGCACTCGAAAAACTGATCTAGGGTGTTGATTTTCACGAAATTGATAAAACTGCGAATATCTCGAAAACTAACGATTTTTTGGTAAGGTCATATTGTGATATTCTGGTCAGTAATGAGCTGGCCTATCAGCCCTCCAAGGGATAACGTTGACTTTTGGGACACCCTCTCTATATAAGTACGTACTAGTTAATACATAAATACAATGTGAAGGTTTTCTCATTAATTCATCAATCAAATTATATCAATGGGTTACTGTACTGCACAATGCAACTAACAAAGATTTAAATCGCTAGATGGAGCACAGTCTAACATGGTGCACTACAGACAATGTCACCAAGAAAAGGGCCGCATGCGGCTACTTCGCATCAGACGCAGCGCCACAGGCGCAAAGGAACACTCCGGAAGGAAGTTTGTTGTATATACCCTTATCACGAGATTTAACCTGCACCGCGTTAAATACGCCGCCGTGCTCTCCGCACTCCGCATCATTTTGTATGGAGAAACGAAGTTCGCAAATCTATCACTAGAGGCGCTGCTCCGTTTCTCCATACAAAATGATGCGGAGAGCACGGCGTAGCGTAGTACGCGGTGTAGTTTAAATCTCGTGATAAGGGTACAGGTCTATTAGAAAAATTGCAATTTCCGAAAAATTCTACCTCCTTATCAGCCCACCAGATATTTGGACCACCATATTTTTAGGTTTCCGTATCCCGTACGGAAGCCTATTACTAAGTAAGCCTCCGCCATCCGTCCGTCCGTCTGTCCGAGGGCTGTATCTCTTGAATCGTAATAGGTAGCCCGTTGAAATTTTCCCAGAATATGTGTAACTATGGCGGATATAACAACAAATAAGAAAAATAAGAAAATGTTAAAAATTAAGGGGGGCTCCAATACAACAAACGTCCGAAAAATCGATTAGTCACACTATTGAACGATAGATGGCGCCACAGGCTTTCATACCTTGCGTTGTTGAAAGACAAAAGATAGCCGTTCAATTGCCACGACCTCATTGAGGTGCTGTCATTTTCTCATCGTCAATTGTCATCGACCTCATTGAGGCTTCTCTCCGATCGTCCTACTTATCTTCGAAATTAAAATTCGAAGACCATGCCACCTGAGCGGATAGGCGGATATTATTGATAGCGGATAGATACGGAAACCTCCGTGCGCGAGTAAAACTCGCACTTGACAGATTTTTTTATTTAACTACTTATCCCTTGTGAAAATTTCATAAACAACAGCTGACTAACCATAATAGAACGTAAAGATCCTCAACCAAAATGCGCAGCCGGTTGCTAAGAGAGCCCAACCAACGACGCCCTTCCACTGGCCGGTCGGATGCTGGAACTCCGAGAAGGTCTGACAGAAGGAGGCGCGGTAGAGACATTTTTTCTCTTCAAGTGTCAGCCCATGCCAGTCACCTTTTTCCTTTTCACGGAGCGCCTGCGATGAGATGGTCCTTCGTGGTCAGTAAAAGCGGCGCCGGCGGCGCGGCGGCGGCGCACCAAAGATATAAAACATATCTATTAGTCAGTCAGCAAGTCAGTCATGCGTCCGCTGCTGGACATACGCCTCTCCAATTTTTCTTATACGTAATCCCGGCCAAAAATTCAGAAAAGCTTCAATTTTGATTGAATGGCCGTCTGTCCAAGCAATTCTGCCGGGCCGATTCGCTCGCAGTAGAAAATCGACAGACCGACCACCTCGCAGAGCAGAGCAGTAGAGCACCGTCATGTGTCATGTTGGTTGTCGTTATTATTCACGTGAATAAACGGGATAACCGGGAAAAACGGCCCAAACTGACTGAGAGCTTTGTTATGCCGGCACTTCACTTGGCTTAGCGTATTCGTGTATTTGGCAAAAATTTCCGTTTCGTCTCCCTTTAATGGCTTGTTTAGAGCGAGATAAAACTAAAATGTTTGCAACAAACACGAATACGATAAGCCAAGTGAAGTACCGGCATTAGAAAAAGAAGGAAATGAAAGTTTTCCGGTCCGGCCACCTGAAAGACCTGCTGGCTCCTACTACGGATCCTTTAGCTCCTTTCGGCAAACTTCGTTTTGGTGGTTTAAAAAAAATCACCAGGGTTAAAAATCACTATTATTATTATATTTAAAATTGGTTGTCTGTAAAGTCGGTTTACGGACGATAGTTTTACGTGATAACGTCATAAAGTGGTAAGACTACTTTCAATTTCTGCTGCCCTGGTACTTTAGACATGAATATTCTAAATTTGAAAGACCGGCCAGATGCGCTTAATATATTATGGTACGAGTAACATCCTTTTAATTTCTGCTGCCCTGGTACTTTAGAACCAGAGAGATAAATGTGTACAAGCCGACGCTTGGGCCGATTGTGCCTCTCTATCGCTTGTTACGCGCTCTCGCTTGCACACACAGGCTCAGATGGAACGTGACACTTTTTCGTGCGTGCAGCCGGTGTTCGTTTAACCATTTTATAAGATCTTATCACGTCAATAACCCTAACCTAATGTTGAGGCGGTGCATGTCGTTTTTTGTTACGTTTCGTTTCGAGCCGAGTCAACCCGAGCAAAGGATCCGCAGGATCCGCAGGAGCCGCCAGAGCTTTCAGGTATCAAACCCAAAGTTTTCAAGACTTGGTGCTTGCAGTCGCACTATACTTGGCAATTGCGGAAAAAAAAATGTAACTAAGTACAAGTACCTATACCTACCACACACGCTGTATCCCGACAATCGGGTTAAGCACAGAAGTCGGTGTTGTGCTGCAAGTACTCTTGTATCACGTGCTCGAAGAAAAAACACGAGCCACGCACGACAACAACAAAACGGCTACCTAGTGAAAACGTTGTAGTGGCTATTTTCAGAGGCAAAAAATGTAGACGGCCGCATTTTTCAGAAATAAATACATTTTTTTTAAACGGTTTTAATTAGCTTGACTTCGTATATTTGTGGCTTTGTTTCTATGTTTGTTTTTTTACTTTACTTTTACTTTAAATTACAGCACAACACCAACCACCACGTTTAGCAA
Source organism: Nematopogon swammerdamellus (assembly GCA_946902875.1). NCBI lineage: Eukaryota > Metazoa > Arthropoda > Insecta > Lepidoptera > Adelidae > Nematopogon > Nematopogon swammerdamellus. The sequence goes on along the minus strand of OX336357.1, from coordinate 4,779,120 downwards.
AGTATTCAGACAAAACAACTATCTTTCTACTAACTATCTTACAAGCAAGGCACGAAGAAAGACCCAACTCCTGCATGACTAGTGTTGCTATATTCACGAGAATAAAATACTTATACCTATACGATGACTTAAAATATTTTTGGAATAAGACTACAAATCGGTTGATAGACCGTGCCAAGGTGAGAAGTGGCTACCTGACCTGTCGCCCTTTGTACAGCATCTTGTCCTTATCCCTTATTCGCCTTTTACGACCTGCACGGGGAGAGATGCAGTGAGGATATTCTTTTTAAGTACCTACATACAATTTGATAAGAAGGAAAGCGACAGGGCTCTAGAATAATTATTTACTTTTGAGGTTTGGGTGCGCTGTAGTATAAGGCCTTCTAATTAGAAAATTGCTGGTAACTGGGGCTGGTAAGTGAGGGTCTAAGGAACTATTACCAAAAATATTTTTTTGCCGGAAATGCGTAGTTTTGGAGAAAAAAAATTTTGAAAAAAATATTTTTCATACAAAATTAATTTTAGATTTTTAATATTTTTTTTTTAATGCGCCAAAACATTTATTTTGAATAGGAATTTATGCAAAAACGACATGCCCCGCCTCAACATTAGGTTAGGGTTAATTTATAGAAGATAGCGACGCATCTTCTATAAATTAACCCTGGTTATTTTTTTTTTAAACCACCAAAACATTCACCCCTACCACTTCCCTTGTTTTTGCATACATTCATATTCAAAACCAATGATTTGGTGCCTTAAAAAAACAAAAAAAAATATTTTATTTTGTATGAAAAATCTCAGAGGAAAAAAGTAAAATTAATTTACTTTTTTCCTCTGAGATTTTTCATGGTATGGGAATTTTTTTTTCTCCGAAACTACGCATTTCCGGCAAACAATTCTTTTTGGTAATAGTTCCATAGACCCTCACCTACCAGTCCCAGCTACCAGCAATTTTCTAATTAGCAGGCCTTATACTACAGCACACCCTGAGGTTTTTGAGACTGAACTGCAATAATATACTTACAAGAACCTCTGGACTGTTCTCCTTCCAGCGTACAGCGGGGAACGGAAAGTGGGCATCGTCCTTATAGGTCGCCTCTCCGTTGATGAAGAAGCAAACAACATCTCTGTTGCCAATAGGGTTTGGGGAGGCGCGTTCTGGGGTACACGCTGCGTAAGCGCGGGCCAGGGCAGGCAATGGAGGCAAACGCACTTTCAACATGAGCGCCATTGTTGAAAAATTAAAGTTGCGGTTTGACACGGCGGCGGTGTCTTGTTTGACGTTATTCTATCAGACTTGAAAATGGAATGAATTAATTTTTCCATCGAGGGATAAATTTTTTCTTTGCGTGCCAGGCCAGCGTTGATCATATTACTCTATGGCGTTGATGTGACTTCAAATTCAGAGATCTATAAAATAAGATATACTGATAGTCCGGTCGACAGGTTGAAAAAACTCTTTTTTCTTACCTTTTACGGCAAAAGTATGTAGATAGCTTTTATCCCTTCGATTGCCCGGCTCAAAATCATGCCAAAATCGTGATTGCCCCGCCATTTTGGCAGAGTCGAGCGCGCTCCACCCTACTGCGTTCTAGACCTTATTTCTAGACTTTTTTCTATGAAGCATATATGAAAAGCCTATATTTTCTAAATCTTCATTAAATTTACTAGGCATTGGCTTGGTATCACGTCTAATTGTGTTTATTATTATCAATCACCATTAAACTGGGCCAAAGTCCACAAACGAATTAATGTACATATTCGGGTAAAAAAATATTCATATTTTCTAATAAAAACTGCAGATACTGAATTTATTGTGTTTTATTTATAGTTTATTACATAATCTACCATTTACTATCAAGATATCTTTCGTTACAGTAGAAATGTAGATCTCAACAGAGTTCCAAAGTGTAACAAAAATATGACGCTCTTCACTCGAGGTCGTAAATGTCAAGTATGTTTACAAATTAATTTCGGCTGAATGATCCACTCCAGCGAATTATGTTCATTTGCGTTCACTGATGCAAATGTAACACTGTTTTATAGTTCAATAACTTTTTAAATAATGTCTTGATAATTAAATGAAGATTAAATACTAATTTACACACCTATTTGATGGCTGTGATTTATTTGTCGGCGATGCTTGCTCGACACATTTGAGCCTTCGCGAAGTTGGCAATAGACTGAAGCTCCTGGCTGCAGCTTCGGGGCAGGTACTGATGGAAGACCCTTTCAAGTGGTCCGTCTCTGGAATGCGGCGACGAGCCAGCCACTTGACGTAGATACGTAACACCTCCCCCATCAGAACGAAGTCCCTTTTTTACCTCTTCTTTGGTGAAAAGGGACTGACAGTCTATGTTGTTCAAAGCCAGATAAGGCATATGAGGACTATGGAGTCTTCCGGCGTAGGAGAAGTGATAAAATGATAATAGGGACAGGCAGGAATGTCTGTAAAATATTGTTGCCATCATAATTGCAAATAAACTGAACTACCTTTGCTAAATTTCTCTGTTAACCTAATTGTTATTATCTATTCCTTAATTAATTTTACGTAGTACATATTATTTAATTCCATTTATCATTAATCAAAATCTAAACATAACCTAAATAATTTTTAATACTTGTATCCTATGTACTTACGTAATACAAACACTATTTCATTATTCTAAGCATATATCTATAATTTAGAGAGAAATTTTAACTTAATTTTGTTCATGTAAAGGTGAATCGTATTCCTGTGATAACAGTTGCTGATATTTCAAAGGTTTTTTAACGTTTCTTTTGTGTAGGAGCTGCCCCTTATTATCTAATATTTTAATACCTAAATTGTTTTTGTTATGCCTAGTAATAAATCTAGGTTGCACCTTATGTCTAACAGCTAAGGGATTTTTATAATAAGCTGCAGCGTTCTCTGCGTAGGCCGCAGGGGGTTCGCGGTCTGCATTGTGTCTGGTCATAGTCGTCAATTGTTCCTTTAATAGCCTCTCATTAATATCTGAATAGAGAGCAGTGGTAAGGGTTTTGTGCTTGTCTATGTAATTTTGAAAGTATTTATGCGTTACATTCAAATCAAAAGGGTCTCGTGTGTCCATGTGACCATTTATAATTTCTATCGGCTTTTTCTTCGTAAGCGAGTGTATGGAATTATTATAGCCTAGAATAGCATAAGCCATGAGTTGGACTATTGGAGTTTGCGACTGTTGCATTGTGAGAATGCGAATATGTTCTAGGATCGTGGAATGGAATCTTTCGATAGCTCCGTTCGACGCTGGATTATTTACACTAATAAAATGCAATTCCACCTTGTGAAGTTCCGTAAATTCCTTGAATAGATGATTTTTAAACTCGGATCCTTGATCAGCTGTTAAGGAGAGGGGAAGGCCGTGATGAGTCATAAAGCCGAGGAGTGCGTTGATAACACAAACACCTGTGGCGCTGTCTATGGGATATGCTTGAGCGTATTTAGAAAAGGTGTCTATTATTGTTAGAAATTTTTGACCTTTGACCGTAAATGTATCAAGGTGACAAACCTCGAATGGTTTGTTTGGTATTGGCACTATTTGGAATTCTTGTTTGTTCGGCGTTCTTTCATATTTACTGGTTTGGCAGATTTCACAATTATTTATGTATTCGGTTATGCTCTTTATTATGTTTGGCCAATAAAAACGTCTTTTTATCTGGTGTTCGGTTTCTTGGATACCTCGATGATTTGTTTTTCCTATATGGTAAGAATTGATGATCTTCATCTGTTGTTCGGGTTCGAAGACATCCTCTAGTTTTAATTTACATAATGTAATGTTATAAGCAGAGTTTTTGAACGTCAGCTGCAGTATGCTAGTAATTTCGGGTATGTAATGTTGGTTAGACAGCCATATACCTATTTGTGAATTTGGTTTCAAATATTCTTTAAATAATTGTATGATCTCGTTTTTCATATTTGAAGTACTTATCTGACACATGATTCTTGTTTTATTTTTAAATATCTCTTTTGATTTAATGTTTGCAGGCGAATGGTGAACGAACTCTATGAAAACTTGAGTGTTAAATGTGTTTACCGATTTCTCTGATATTGGAATGTTCAGAATAGGATGTTCGAGGCTTGTGTGTACAGTACCTAATGAGTTCTGTTCCAGTTCGTCCAAATCTGTTAGAAGTGGAAAATCTGTTGCGTTTCCAATCAACGACAGATTGTCTTCGCCCACTTCCTCGTCGGAGGAATCAAGAAGCGGCTGAACGCTATTGTTGTGCAATTCTATGGGGATTCTGGACAGAGCGTCGGCATTGGTATTGTTTTTGCCCTTTTTGTGAAATATTTTATATTCGAACTCTTCTAGTTTCAGTCTCCATCTGGTGAGGCGTGAGTTTGGTTCTTTTAATGAAAATATCCATTGCAAGGGTTTGTGATCGGTTATAATGTTAAATTGTCTGCCAAAAAGATACGGTCTGAAATATTTCGTTGCCCAAACGATGGCCAGTAGTTCTTTTTCTATTGTGCTATAGTTTATTTCGCTTTCGTTTAGTGTACGGGAGGCGTACGCAACCGGTTTATCAGACCCTATAAGACCCTGTGATAAAATTCCAGAGATAGCAAAATTTGAGGCGTCACATGTGAGATTAAATTCTTTATCAAATTGAGGATACTGCAAAATGGGGTCGTTCATTAAAATATCTTTACATAAATTGAAGCTTTCTAAATATTGAGGTGTTATTTCGACTTTAGCTTTCTTTTTCAAACATGAAGTTAAAGGTTTACTGATTCTGGCAAAGTCTGCGATAAACTTTCTATAGTAACCTACGAGTCCTAGGAACGATTTAATTTCTTTTTGAGTTTTCGGGACAGGGAAGTTTTTTATGCATTCAATTTTATCCGGATTAGGTTTTATGCCGTCGGGTGTTACAATATGACCTAGGTATGATGTTTCTTTTTTTAGGAATTCTGATTTATCAAGCTGTATCTTAAAGTTGGCTTCTCTTAGGCGCTGAAATACCTTTTCTAAGTTAGTAATATGTTCTTGAAGAGATGTCGAGAAAACAATAATGTCATCCATATATACTACGCAAACTGAGTCTATTAAGCCTCTTAAAACGTTATCTACAACTCTTTGGAACGTTGATGGGGCGTTGCGTAAGCCCATTGGCATACGGAGGTACTCGAAATGACCATTTTCAACTGTAAATGCTGTTTTCTGTACAGAGTCAGGATCCATTTCAATTTGATGGAAACCTGTCGCCAAGTCTAGAACAGTGAAATATTGACATCTGCCTAACTTATCTAGCACGTCGTTGATATTAGGGATCGGATACTTATCGCTTATAGTTTTTTCGTTTACTTTGCGATAGTCGACAACGAGTCGCCACTTTGGTTTCCCGGACGCATCTGTTTTTTTTGGTACGATCCAAATTGGTGACGACCATGGTGAATCGGAGGGTTGTATAATTTTTTGCTTCAGCATGTTGGATATTTGTTTTTGTACCTCTTCTTTGTGAACAAACGGGTAGCGATATGACTTGGTATGCACGGGTATTTCATCTAGAGTTTTAATATGATGTTTAATTCGGTTTGTGAAAGATAACGGTGTTTCTTCGCGGTAAAATATGTCGCTGTATTTGTTACACAGGTTAATAAGATTAACTTTCTCCTCTGAATTTAAATGGTCGGTTCTAATAAGAGGCTCGAGAGTGTCATATTTTTGTGAGCTGAAAGGATTTTCGAAATCTATGCAATTGTAGCATTCGAGTTGAGTAGCTTCTACGGAAGCAGGGAAGCTGACAATAAGGTCATGTTCAGTGGGGTTGTACATTTCTACATATGCATATCTACTTGCTGCATTTGTGATTGTATCCGGAATGTAAGATTGTCCTATATATGTTTTTGGTATATAAATTTCGCCTTTTTGAATGGATACTGGAATTTTTATTTGTTTGCATGAATTACTTTTCAGAACTGTTTCAAAAAGATTTCGTCGGCCTGTTTCGTATTTCATTAGAGGAATTGTGATTTTAGGTGTATGCAGAATGTCATTTTCTAAATCAACGTGGGCTTTAAGGTTTTTCAACATGTCATAACCAATTAATCCGTCAAAGTATTTGTGAAAATTGAAGATGGAAAAGGTTGAAAATCCATCTTCATGGAACTCATCAAAAGTAGGAATTTCAAGGGAATACAAATGCTGAGTTGTCTTATGTACGCTGGTTATGGTGAACGGGTCATAATTTACCCTATACTGTAAGAAGTAATTTTGAACGACATCTGGCGATAGAAAGGACATGTTAGCGCCAGTATCAATGAGTAATTTCAAAGGGGGGTTCTTAATTTGAATATATGGCAGGGCTCTTTGTGTGTAGGTATTTATTTCTATCAAGCGGTCTGGTTTATATGGGTATCTGTGTGAAAAATCTGTTCGAGGGTGTCTTCTCCCATGTTTGCGGTTTCGTAGTCTACGCCATGAGTCTCGTACGAGTTTTGCGTCTCAGCTTCGCTGCAGTACAGCTGATTTCGAGGTAAGGCGGAAGAGTAGGAGATGCCACTCATGGGCGTCGGCTTCGGGTAGTTTTTATTGTGCGGTCTAAACACATTGTGTTGCTGCGAACTCGGGGGTTGAGGTCGGTAATTATTGTTTTGTTGTTGCTGTGGAACGATCGTGCTCTGCGGGCGGTAATTGTTATGACTGTAAGAATGCGGTAGCGGGTGGTTTTGTTGGGAGACAGATGGCTTTTGAAAAGGGTTGTTGTTCTTGTTGTTTTGGGATTGCGGAAAGTGATTCCTTGCCGGTTGACCTACAGTCCGTGTTTGTAGGTATCGAATGTTTTGCTCTTCCTTGATGTATTGGAGAGCCGTCGGCAGAGTGGTTGGACGCATTGCCCTGATCGTTGAGCCTAGGGGCTCTTTTAGTCCTGCTAAGAAAGTTCTTAGTGCCTGCGCGGTGTAGAATTGTCTTTTCTGTGACCTTATTCCTACGTCGGTATTGTGTAGATTTGTGTAGTTAATTATTATATTTAGTATGTGCATGCACCGGTCGTAAAATGACTGAGGGTCCTCATTTTCCTGCTGCAGGTTTACAAGATCTCTGTTTAATGAATTCTCGTCTCTCTGGTCACCAAAATGCAAGACCAGAGTTTCTTTTACTTGCTGCCACGAGTCACACCCGTGAATGTTAATTGTCTCCTGCGCCTTTCCTTCCAGCTTACTTACTATGCCATTTATTAATATTTTATTAGTGAATGCTGTGGGATTTGTGTGGTCATAAAATTCTGTTAAAATGTCTTCGCTGGTTGAGATGAAACGGTACAGGAGGTCGCTATTTCCATTATATGTTGGTACAGTTTTTAGAGCTAAACTATACATTTGGTGGTTCTGCATGGTTACTATTATTATGTTTTATTTTACTGAATTTTATTAAGAGCTATATCCTTCTCTAAATTAACTAAATCTATGCCTAAAAACTATGTATGTTCCTACCTTATTACAACTTTCTATGAATTATTAACAATATCTAGTATCGAATTTAACAGATTATTTATTATCTATTATAGAAAATGCAACAATATGTGTACAGACACAAAGATAATTAGGTGAGGATATGTAAGGAAGGAATCTGGACTTTGACTTACTGGTACGCCGAAGAATCTCTTGGAGAGGTTGTCCAGGTGATTCTCGTAGTAGGTATTTGTAGAATAGTTCGCGATGCACCGATCAATTGTTAAAACAAACAACAATCACTGATTTTTAAGTCACTGTTGTCGGTACATCCTACCGACTGCGCCAATTATGTTCATTTGCGTTCACTGATGCAAATGTAACACTGTTTTATAGTTCAATAACTTTTTAAATAATGTCTTGATAATTAAATGAAGATTAAATACTAATTTACACACCTATTTGATGGCTGTGATTTATTTGTCGGCGATGCTTGCTCGACACATTTGAGCCTTCGCGAAGTTGGCAATAGACTGAAGCTCCTGGCTGCAGCTTCGGGGCAGGTACTGATGGAAGACCCTTTCAAGTGGTCCGTCTCTGGAATGCGGCGACGAGCCAGCCACTTGACGTAGATACGTAACAAGCGGTATGATGTAAGTGTTTACACAAGCCTGGGCTCTCAAGTACTCAGAATAAAATAATTACATGTGTCGGATGTTTTGTTTCTAAACAATACGAGGCCACATGGAACAATGGTCAAAATGACCTACATAGCAAAAACTGCTCTAGAAGCAAATACTACTGACTGAATTAAAATAAAAGAACACTAAAAAATAGTTTATTAAATTTGCTCTTAGATTCAGTGAAAGAAAATTACACTACCGTACAAAAATATTGAAAAAAAATTCAGTGAAATTTACAGAAATAAAAATAAAAAAACCAAAATTTAGTAAGTAGTAAGGATAACTTAATATGGAGGAGGCTTTCGGGAAATGATAGCAAATTTTTTGCAACATATCTTAAGGTACCGTATTTGAAATGGTTACAGATAAATGCTCCAGAAGGCGGACTTAATGCTGAAATCTTTTTGAAGTTATACTTCTTTAAAAACGTTATGCAAATACATATGAAATAAATGAAACGCAAAAATCCATGCACAAAATTAAAAGTACGCCATTAAATTTACGGCCAAAATAAATTTCATTAAATTTAATGAAAATATCACTCAAAACAAGCACACTAAAAAAATATAATTTTATTAAAATGTATTGAAGCCGCTATCCATATAGGTGGAGCGGTCGCTCAGCGACACGGTCACGTGACCTCACGCCGATAGTGCCCCGAACCGTTGAACGGTTTCCGAAGCGACCGTGCCTTTATTTTTCGAAAAATTTAATTACTAGGCCACTTTAGGGCAGATATAATGTTCTTAAAACATTTACAATGAAATAAATAAACTATTTCAATAAACTTTCACTTGTTTTGGCGAAAATCTATAGAATTTCGATCGATCAAAGTAACCTACCATTCAAAATTTTCGTAACGGTTTTTCGTAGTGGGTCGGAAACATCAAAATTATTGACGAATAAATCATTCCTCAAGTCCGAAAAACTATTGTAACATGTAGATTACATACCCTTCCATTGTTTTTCAACAAAAAACAGCAAAAATACGGCAAAAAATCACTCCAAAACACAATTTCAATGGCACGCTATTCTGCGTCCGCGAACACAACAGAACTGAATTTCCGATCGCTTCCCATTATTATTTTGAAGTGGCAAGCATATGGAAGTGTGTATTTTTAGCTAGCCTATTCTTTCATGAATAACTGGACGTAAGTTAGAAGAGATTAGTAGGATGTTTGACATTTAAATAAATTATTTAAAGTGACGAGTCTAGAGAGACCGCTCAACGGTTCGTGGCAACGCTGGCAGTCCAAGGGGTGAACCGCTGAACGGTCTCGGGCAATCTAAGGGTTATAGAACGTTAAATTTCAAAATAAAATTAAAAAATTCAAACATCTTTGTATGTAAATTCGTTACCGAGATATGACGCTTCGAAAAAAGGTCATTTTTCAAAATTCGCTAAAAAAATTCAATTTTCACAATTTCACTTCATTGGTAGGTAGGTAGGGTAGCACCTATACTCTCATCATACTTTTCCTCCACGCAGTGAGTGGTTGTGATACCACGTCAGCACCGTATGGATTGGGGAAGAAGAAAATTTGCAGCACTTACATGAAGAATACCTCCCTCTCTGCAGCAGGTCTCCGGTACTCAGCAATGCGTAAGCACTTTTTTCCAGCGTCGCTGATCTGCTGAGGAGTAGCGCTTGGTGTGAGAAACGGAGCCACTGCTGCAGAGAGGGAGGTATTCTTCATGTAAGTGCTGCAAATTTTCTTCTTCCCCAATCCATACGGTGCTGACGTGGTATGACAACCACTCACTGCGTGGAGGAAAAGTATGATGAGAGTATAGGTCCTACCCTACCTACCTACCAATGAAGTGAAATTATGAAAATTGTATTTTTTTAGCGAATTTAGAAAAATTACCTTTTTTCGAAGCAACATATCTCAGTAACGAATTGACATATAAAGATGTTTGAATAGTCAAAATTGTAGGACAATTAACGTTCTATAAAAGCTATCTACATACTTTTGCCGTATAACGTAAGAAAAAAAAGTTATTGAAGAAAAACCGGAGGAAGGTCGAAAATTTTTCAGTTTTCCCCCCTCCCCTCCTTTAGCATAGGGTCCTCGAGGTCCAAAACTTGAGAAAATGTTGATTAACCATCCCTGAATAACATCTCAAAGTTTCATTAACTTCCGACCTTTTTCTATCTGAAACTACCTGTCGACCGGAGTATGAGTGATTGATAGCCACCGATTGATAGCATTGCTGATTTAATTTAGAGGATTTTGTTTTTCGGGGGGGGGGGGGGGGGGGGGGGGGGGGAATATATACATATTATTCCCTATTTTGACATTCCGAATGTATTCGAATAATCACGGCCATTCATTCAATGGTTGAGTGGTGCGGTCGATCGACTGTTGTTCAATCCTGAGCGAGGTCAGTACTTCGATGGGTGACCGCGCGACCGTTGAAGGCTGACCGTGGTTCGGATTCCACGTAAAACTCTAGGTGCCTTCCCTTCTTTCTTACCTTACCTAACCTAACCACCTAGGTTGGGTTTATCCCGCCCGGGTTGATACCACCGCACTGAATGAAACGTCGGTCGAAACAGCTGTGTAAATAGTTCGTGTTTTCCGTCCAGTTCAGTGTAGTCGACTCGACCAAATGGAAGCACAGACATGGCACGTAATTCACCAAGGTGTTATGAGCTGACATCGCGAATATTGTGGGTGATGTAGTCAACCGTATCAGTAACCATAAAAAAATGAGCTGGTTAAAAAATGAGTTGGTTAAAAAATGAGCTGGTTAAAAAATGAGCTGGTTAAAAAATTAGTTGGTTAAAATACACCAAAGAGTTTGAATACTTTGACTGATGAATAAAACACAGCTTCGAATGTTGAAATCACTATTTTATTCATCTCTTGGTATGACAGCTGCACATCAATACAGTTACTCTTAAATCTAAACTAATTCAGCAGCAACAGATCCCGAGATTCAGAGATCGACCGACCTCGAGATTCAAAGCAATTTGAGTGCTTCAATCTTATTATTTTAGGTATAGCACAGATCTTATTGGACTAATTGTGACACTACTATGATCCCGAACTGATGTTAGAAATTGTTTATGGTCAACAGCTTTTCTTTGATTTTGAAAAAAAAAATGCGCCATTGCAATACAGATACCAGGGCAGTATAAAGTATTTGAGACATTGTACAATATACTAGCACTTACTGATTTCAGATGTGCTTTTTGAATAGTCGAGTAAGGGTGATCGCGCGCTATTAGTTAAAGTCCAAGATGGACGACCAATGCAAATCTCTACACAAGTATTTGTTATGTGCAACACCTAGACCAGTGGTGTCCAACTGGTTTCGCCTTAAGAGGTACTTCCATATTTCTGTCAAGCCCAGCGGGCACCATCAAGCAGAGACAGTACCTATGTATGATGTTTACCTATACATGGGATACCTGGCTATTTTGATTTTCAGACAAATTTACAAAATCTGCTATATAATCCACATGACAGCATGACAGCATTCGGCAATTTTTAACTTGTTCTGGAGTCAACCGTATTTTTAAATTTATTTTTTATAATTTTTTCCCCTGTATTATTTCAATGTTTATGTTTATTGGAACATCTGTGCGCCTAAAAATAAGACCGCGTGCTACCGGGGGCCCGCGTACTACCGGTTGGACACCACTGATCTAGACAATGTGGTCTTGGCCTACATAGTGCGCGACCACCCTATAAGTCTTGTCTTATAGACATTCTGAGATTATTTCTGAGATTCTTTGTCCACACGACCCCATAGACAACTTTATTTCAAATTACCAACATCAGTACTAGGATCTCAGCAGTGCATTCGCGGTGGATGTCTAGCGAAGACAATTTACTTCCAGCGGTTGTTCTCGTAGTCCCACTTGGACGCGAGACCATCGATAGGGTTGACCTTGAGGTCCAGCATACGTTTGAGCTGGGCCTTCTGATGCGCCTCATCGAAGGATTCAGGCAGCGGACTCAGAACTGGAAGGAATACAATACATTATTTCCAAGTCAGTCAGTCAGCGTGTAAGCGTCCACTGCTGGAGATAGCCTCTTCAATTTTCCTCCAGTCCTCCCGGCCTTCAGCCGTACGGAACTACTGCTTTCCGCCGACGTACTTGACGTCGCCGTCCCACCTGGCGGGTGGTCTTCCCACCAAGGTATTGTCATATTGGAAAAATGGATGATAGGGGACTAATAAAAGGTATTTATTGAGCGAATGTGATTGGAAGAGTCGAGAAGGGTCGCCCCAGGCATAGAGTTTAATGCTCTGACTTCGTACTTCACGAAATATATTACTTTACATGTGTGCGGGTGCGCCAAAATTCGGGAATTTCCGCACGGCGAGGGGTATAAGCATATTAAATATTTGGTGGAAAGGAGACGGCGGGATCAAGTCATACAGCTCCTCCGAGCACTCCCCACGGAATAAGCGATAGAACACACTTAGGGCGCCGACATCCCTACGAAGTTGCAGTTTTTTTTTTTTATGTAATCCGGCATTTGTTCTAGATTGCCAACGACACCTCAGGGTCACCCACTAGTCGCACGGCTCAACGCTTGATCGAGTCAGAGGCGCGAGCTGGTATTTAGCTATAATTGTACGTCCAAAAATCTGTCAAGTGCGAGTTTTACTCGCGCACGGAGTTTTCCGTATCTATCTGCTATCAATAATATCTGCCTTTCAACAATGCAACGTATAAAAGCCTGTGGCGCCATCAATTATTCAGTACCGTGACTAATCGATTTTTCGCACGTTTGTTGTATGGGAGCCCTCCTTAATTTTTAACATTTTCTTTTTTTTATCATTTTTTGTTATATCCGCCATAGTAACACATATTCTGCGAAAATTTCAACGCCTTCCTATTACGGTTCAAGAGATACAGCCCTCGGACAGATAGACATATGGACGGACGGACGGACGGACAGACAGACAGCGGAGGCTTAGTAATTATAGGCTTCCGTACGGGATACGGAAACCTCAAAATCATCACACTCACCATACATCTTCTGGAGCATGTAGATCCAGAGCGGCAGGGAGATGAGGAAGATGACGGTTCCGAATATGCCCTTCCACTCCCCCGTCGGCGCCTTGAACTCGGCGAAGGTCTGGCAGAAGGAAGCGCGGTAGAGCGCTTTCTTCTCCTCAATGCTCAGCTTTTGCCAGCTTCCCTTTTCTTTCTCGCGCAGCACCTGTGGTGGTTTGTGCACAACAGTTTAGAAACCAATAGCACCAGTCTAACTCCGGGGCTCCCAAGCTGTGCATCGCGACGCACCGGGGCATCGAGCCACAGTTTCTGAAGCGAGCGCAAAGGCGGGCAATATTCGCCATGAGAATTTAGCTTTTTACAGGTAAAAAACAAGGCTATGCCGGACTATCGAGCCGTCCGGATTATAGTATGTAAATATTTTCATTAACCCGTTGACTGTGGAGCAGTCGATATCGACCGCTAGAACACTATGTACCGTCAACTATGGAGCGGTCGATATCGACCGCCGCGTTGTCAGCGAGCTCCAAACCTCTGCATGGGCCGAACAGAAGAATGTTTTTCGTTCTATCTCGCTTAGGAGTGTTTATTTGATAGAGACAAAGTATAAAGTAGAATTATTTAGCTACACATTGGTACCACTAACTTGATATGTCACGAGACGACAGATAAGGAAAAAAAATTCTTAGTCTCTCGCCTTTTGTCAGTGCGTGTTGTATGTGCGAATCGTCTTTTGTTTTTGCAATTTCAAAGCTAATTTGATTATATATGGATAAAAATGGGCTCAATAAAGAAAGTTTAGTTCCTTACCGAAGAGAAGTATTGTGTTTTCTTTGCACTAAACGTATAAATGATCAAGATATTGGCATTTTACATAACCTCGAATATTTTCCACTCAGTATCGTAATTTATTTCTAGTTTACTAAAATTCGTCTTTTTGAGTGTAGAAAGTGTCTCAAGATAAGTAGATAAAATTATCTATCCAACTTTCCATATACCTAACTCACATATTTACGTAATAAAATTCGCCAAAATGTTGGAATGGCTTGTGAGTGCGAAAATGTTGTTTTTGACCAAAATTTTGTGCGAATTCAAGATTTTATTGTGTGCGAAACCGGACTTGCTGATACACCAGAAAGGTTTGTTAGATTTTAGATGTAGGTATTACTTTTTATAATAAAAATACTATTTGACCGATTTGCAGTTGTGATAAATTTATAAAAATAAAAAATCGGAGTGGGGTCGTGATTTTTACATAGAACAACTGAAAAATTCTGATAATACCAAAGATATATTACGTACTAGATAAATCACTCGGCCAACTAAAATGTTCCACCGAGTTGCGGTTCACGATCCTCAAGTCTCTTAGTCGAGCGCGAGAGGCCGCAGCGCGCAGTCGTCGCCTGCCTGCTGCGATCGCGCCTCGCCTACTTTAAACTAATACATTTACACATCTTCGTCGATGCGAAGGTGCGATGGCGAATCTGGAGATGAAGTGTTAGAATGAAAAGGAAACATGCACACGTGACACGACACCGATGCATGAGTGCGATCGTTCTCCTTACCCCTTGCCTCTCTCCCGCACGCTTCCCGCCCCGCGCGAGCCCCCCCACACCGGCCGACAGACCGTCTCCCACACGCTTCCCGCCCCGCGCGCGCTCCCCTCTACCGCTCGACTCTGCGCTCCGCCTCCCCGCTACCTTACCCCAAACCTCAGCCGCTCGAACACCGCTTCTCGGTATATTTCTTCGGAGCGAGAACTCTATATAATATTTCCTCAAAGGATAATACGCTAACCTTATTTTCGAAGTGCCAAAAAATGATACACGGAGAAAACCCTAGTCTCAGCATATGCCTGCCCTTATTGCCTTTCTTAGTCAATTCTTACTAGACCGAAATCCGCCATTATCCGACCATTAATTTTGACATGAATGCAAAGTGAGTTTTCTTGGTTAGTAGACCACAGTTTACAGTCAGCGTGCATACACCCTGCTGGGCATATGTCTCTCCAATTTTCCTCCAGTCCTCCATAGGCTTCAGTGGTACGGAACCACTGATGTCGTCGTCCCACCTGGCGCGTGATCTTCACACACTTAATATCCCTGTCCACGGTCGCGAGTGTAGGTCACCGTTACTCCAACGGTAGGTCGTCTCTTCAGCTGGCGTGCCCAGCCCACTGCCGCTTGAGCTTACCCACCCGGTGTCTAATGTCAATTACTTTGGTGCGTCGGTGGATACGTCTCGTTACGCACATTTTAAAAATTTTTTTTTTATGGAAACTGACACGGTTGGTTACATCACCTACAACATCCGTGATGTCAGCCCATAACACCGGGTTAACTTGGTGCCACGTCAGTGCTTTCCTTCGGTCGTGCCAGCTACACTAAGCTGGACGGAAAACACAAACTATTTACATAGCCATTTCGACCGACCTTTCATTCAGTGCGGTGGTACCAACACGGGCGGGTTAAACCCTACCACCTAGTAATATAAGAAGGGAGTCATATCCCTTAGCCGCCTTTTACGACATACACGGCGAGAGATGCAGTGGGGCTATTATTTTAAAGTACCGGCCCCACACGGTCGTAGCGATATTCCCAACATTACAGGCAACACCGACAAGCCTACCTTGATGTCAGGCGTGTCCTCCTTAAACCTGACGGCCGGCATGGGGAAGTCCGCTCGGTCGGCGTAGTTCGGTTCGCCGTTGTAGCCGAAGCCGACCCACTCGCGGCTCCCGATCTTGCTCGTCTCGGACATGTAGCGCGCGTGAGGCCGCAGCGCCGCCGCCATCGCCTGCCGGAGCAGGTAGTTCGCCATTCTGTGCTGAAAAAATATGCGCTTATGTAACAAGTGTTCAGTCCTGGATTTCCCATTAGGCCGTATAGGCCGCGGCCTAGGGGCGGCAAACTTCAGGGGGCGGCAGATTTCTGAAGGCACTAAAGAATGTTACAAGTAACACTTGCTTTTTGGTATGTTTGTGTAAGCCGTCAAGTTGTGCGTGATTATGGACGCAATACTCAAGCAAGTCACTTGTGAATAGAGTTTTCGATCTATTAAGTGCTAAATATCATTTGGGTAAAGGTTTTAATTCCACATTGCGACTTAGTAATACTCCTATTCTAGTGTTATTTGTGTTTTGCGCGGGCGGCGAAAGTTCAGTGGGCCTATACTTAAGAACAGTACAAGTCCGGCACTGCACGTGTTAGGAAAAAGAAAATCTTGATTGTCAATAAGCTCCTACATGGAAAAAGCTTCGCTGGTCGCACTGTAAACCTCAATTTATAGGTATAATAGGGTTAATTTATAAATAGGTTAATTTATAAATTTACCCCGGTTAATTTTTTTCAACCACCAAATCTTTCACCCAGCCGACCCCCTCCCCCTCTGCACCCCTCTGCTAAGCTCATTTAAAAAAATAAAAAAAATATTTTTCCTACTAAATTAATGTTTCATACAAAAAAACACCCTTCCTCCCTTCCCCTCTTCCCAGAGGGGGTGGGAGTTAAACAATATCCGCAATCCAACTCCCCCCTCACCCCTCCCTCAGCTCACCATTATAAAGCCACCCCCCCATAGGCTGCTACTCAAATCAATTTGGAAATATGTCAAAAGGATCCTGATCAACTGCGTGATATGCTATGAAATGGAAGATTGAGGAGACTTGCAGGTTATAAAGGTAAATCGATATTACGTAACTGAAGAGAATATTCTAATTTTCTCAAATACGACACACAATACAGTGTTCAAACTCAACACACATACAGAGCTCTTCGATGCAGTTCTCCTCGAATGCCCAGTAATGCACACGAATAGGAAATTTCCATGAATTCGAAAAAAAAAACCTAGCATAAATTCGAATTTGTGAAAATTTGTACTGCGGTTGTTTAGAAAAGTGACGCTAGTAATAGTAAAGTAATGGAAGAAAATAAATAGCAGAAAATCTCTGTTACCTGATCTAAATGCAATTCTCCAAAATTATTCCAAAAGTTATGCACCACAGATTACTGATTAAGGTCATGCATGCAGTCCATGCAGTACAAACCAGAGACGAGCGAGACGTTTGTACCAAAGAATATAATCCTACTAGACTGTACCAAAGATAATATTACCACTGCACAGATTACATCACTGCAGGTGGGTCCGGCACATGAAAGAACAAAGGAATAGGATTTTGGCATACTCTTGCGCTCTATATCAGCTGATTTTAAACGTCACTCATGTAATGTATGAGTGATGTTTTGGTGGTTAAAAAAAAAAATAACCAGGGATAATATAAAGAAGATGCGTTGCTACGCGACGCGAGAGGTACATTTATTATTTTTATTTCAATTATATTTGTGATGATATTTAGACAAACATAAAGTGGTACCTAACTAAAATACTATTTTTTCCGTCTACGAAAATTACTAATATTTTCATGTAATTTGTACGTACGATTTTACATAATACGTAATTATACGTACGTTCAATCAAACAAAATTTGTTTGATTGAACGTACGTATAATTACGTATTATGTAAAATCGTACGTACAAATTGATGCTATCTGCCATCACTACATCCGTCGAATGGGCGGTCGGTGTCGGTCTGTCTGTCTGTGTTTCAAATATAAGTAATCTGTGGGTCTGTCTGTTCTTGTGTGTTTTGCAGATGAAAGTTTGTCGGCGTCTTTTTTGAGATTTATATTTATTTAGTACAACTCGTGGAAATAAAAATAATTCCCGAGATTTCTCGAAATCTTCACAGGTGCGTCTTTTTTAAAATTTAAATTGTCTCGTTTTACTTCTAAGTTTTTGTGTTGTGTTTTGCATTTCTTCGCACAATTTGTTCTTGATTGCTTTTGTGTGGCCTCTTTCTAACACAACGCGTAGACAGAGATAGTGCTATAATAATGTGTAGAATCGGTGGATAAAAACATACCTATGACGTATGATGCATTCATTCGGCCATTAGTGTAATAATAATTTTGTGTCTAGTTTAGTTTCTAACTACCGAATTAGGTTACTGCAAGAATATATACTATTTTCACAACATTCCTGCTATTATCCTGATGAAGTTGTGTCTAAAATACTAAAGCATTGATCCTGAATCCTCACGTGGTCACCACTTATCAACTATTGACGAAGTGACTGCAAATTTTGGCATTCGCTGCACTTTTTCAGGTGAATGAAAATGTCTGTTACTTCGTGTTCGTTCCTGGTATCCATCCTAGTTAGGCTTGCCAGACGCCCAGGATTTGTCCGGACATATCGGACTTTTTAGCCTCCCGTCCGGGTTGCGTCTGAACTTTCAAAATCGATGAACTAATCATTCGTGTAATACGAACTCGTACTGCAGACTCTTAAATTATTTACTGTACTCTTCTTATACAGGGCGTCGGCACATCGACGGACAAAATTGTTTCATAGTTAAGTGGGGTCATTTGCAAGGTTTTGACCCATGACACCTTTTGTCAGAGGGCCTAGTCCGAGTTTACGTGACAGCTACGTAAACGTCAAATACCGATCGAATTAAGTTTTTATGTATGGAGCTCTCTAGTGGCGCCGCGGTGAGCATATTGTGCTCCCATACATAAAAACTCAATTCGATCGGTATTTGGCGTTTACGTAGCTGTCAAATTAACTCAGACTAGGCCCTCAGGTGTCACGTGGTATCGAAATACGATTTTTTTTTCCTTATTTTTGAAAATTACCAAAATCCCAGCTTTAAACCCTTGTAACTTTTTTGTATATGATTGTATCAGCACGAAATAAAATTTATTGGATTTTACAATGTATCCTTGTTATAGAAAAAATATTATTTGATGAAGTTAATAATCTCACTCACTCCAATGGGCTTCTCAGTGCGTCTAGTGAGACAGAGCTGCGGCTACTGCAATTTTTGAAATAATCGCTAACAAAGAATAGGCGGACTGGATTTGTAAAAATGTTTATGGTAATACATAATTATGTTCTATTGTACCTACATACATAACACGCTTTATCCCGACAATCAGGGTAAGCAGAGTAATCAGTGTTGTGCTATAAGGACTCTGGTAAGTTACAGCACAACACCGACCACCACGTTTAGCACAGTATACGGACAAGACAACTATCAAGCAGCAAGTAAGGCACGAAGAAGCCACCTGCTGCATGACTAGGTGGAAGGACTGCGCCAAGGTGAGAAATGGCGAGCCCGTCGCCCTTTAGCGCAGTATCTTGTCCTTATCCCTTAGTCGCATCTTACGACATGCACGGGTAGAGATGCAGTGGGGCTATTCTTTTTAAGTAGGTACCGGCCCAACACGGTGTGTTAGTTATATGTTACTGTTTGCTTTTCCATAAAAATAAAATACAATCATGTATTAACTTGCAGAGCGTGACGCGGACCGCACAACATGGGTGACCAGCAGTTCTTCCTGAAATGGAACGACTTTCAGACCAACATGGTGACGTCCTTCAGGCACCTGCGTGATGAGAAAAGCTTTACCGATGTGCGTTCCCTGCTTGTCTATCTATTATTCACTTATTCTATTTGTTTTTCTGTTTGTCAATTATTTTTTTTTGCAAAAATAACTTTTTTCACACAAAAAAAAAAAATTAAGATGAAAACAGTATTTCAATTAGTTCATAATGTATAACATATATTCATAGACATAGTTAATCTAGTTCAGTAATTTATTTATAAATTTTTTTACCTCCGAGAAGGTCATACCGGACTACTAGACCGGTCATACTAGACTAAAGGAGAACACAGCCTCGGCGAACCTCACAGAACCGGCGACGAATCTGATGACGATAAAGTTGACGAGTTTTTGACAGAGTACTTTCAACATTGGACGCTGATAACTTACGAGTATATCCAGTACATCAGAGAGTTCAACTTGATATAAACTCAATTAAACAGTAAATTCTGACGAGTAATGATCTGGGTTTGATTGCTTTGGCATCATTAGAACGTGAGATATTACCGGTTGTAAAATAAATCAAAGATGGCGTCGGATGGGGCAATTTGAGCAATTGAGCAATGCGCAAATTCAGGGTTAAGGTCTCCGTCAATATCTCTTTGAGCGGTTGAAAAATTAATCCAAGATTGCGTCGGAAGGGGCAATTTGAGCAATGCGCAAATTCAGGGTTAAGGTCTCCGTCAATGTCTCTTTGAGCGGTTGAAAAATAAATCCAAGATTGCGTCGGAAGGGGCAATTTGAGCAATGTGCAAATTCAGGGTTAAGGTCTCCGTCAATGTCTCTTTGAGCGGTTGAAAAATAAATCCAAGATTGCGTCGGAAGGGGCAATTTGAGCAATGTGCAAATTCAGGGTTAAGGTCTCCGTCAATGTCTCTTTGAGCGGTTGAAAAATAAATCCAAGATTGCGTCGGAAGGGGCAATTTGAGCAATGTGCAAATTCAGGGTTAAGGTCTCCGTCAATGTCTCTTTGAGCGGTTGAAAAATAAATCCAAGATTGCGTCGGAAGGGGCAATTTGAGCAATGCGCAAATTCAGGGTTAAGGTCTCCGTCAATGTCTCTGAGCGGATGAAAAATAAATCCAAGATTGCGTCGGAAGGGGCAATTTGAGCAATGTGCAAATTCAGGGTTAAGGTCTCCGTCAATGTCTCTTTGAGCGGTTGAAAAATTAATCCAAGATTGCGTCGGAAGGGGCAATTTGAGCAATGCGCAAATTCAGGGTTAAGGTCTCCGTCAATGTCTCTTTGAGCGGTTGAAAAATAAATCCAAGATTGCGTCGGAAGGGGCAATTTGAGCAATGCGCAAATTCAGGGTTAAGGTCTCCGTCAATATCTCTTTGAGCGGTTGAAAAATTAATCCAAGATTGCGTCGGAAGGGGCAATTTGAGCAATGCGCAAATTCAGGGTTAAGGTCTCCGTCAATGTCTCTTTGAGCGGTTGAAAAATAAATCCAAGATTGCGTCGGAAGGGGCAATTTGAGCAATGCGCAAATTCAGGGTTAAGGTCTCCGTCAATGTCTCTTTGAGCGGTTGAAAAATAAATCCAAGATTGCGTCGGAAGGGGCAATTTGAGCAATGCGCAAATTCAGGGTTAAGGTCTCCGTCAATATCTCTTTGAGCGGTTGAAAAATTAATCCAAGATTGCGTCGGAAGGGGCAATTTGAGCAATGCGCAAATTCAGGGTTAAGGTCTCCGTCAATGTCTCTTTGAGCGGTTGAAAAATAAATCCAAGATTGCGTCGGAAGGGGCAATTTGAGCAATGCGCAAATTCAGGGTTAACGTCTCCGTCAATGTCTTTCGAATAAGCAACAAAATAAAAAATTTACTTCGAGAAATTTAACAAAACATGTTTGCTACCTAAACATTAACCTGTGTGTAACAGTAGGTAACTTGCATTGTACGGGGTCAATGACCATACTATGTTCAAACGCAGAACAGCTGTTTGTTGTAAGTAAGTCACAAGGTCACTATGATTGGTTTTTACAGCTACTTATATGATTTTATTTTTTTGTTAGGAGAAAAAATGCTCCTGTAAACATATGTTTTTTTCTTACTTAAAGTGTTTATTTGAGTGTGTATGTAACCCTCCCGAATTTTTTGACATAAATAATGAAGCACCTATAGCCGTTTCAACCGACCTTTCATTCGGTGCGGTGGTACCACACCGGACGGGTCTTTTATGAAGCATTGTTACATCTAGTGAGCTTCTGGTAAATGACAGTTATGTGTTCGCAGGTGACGTTGGCGTGCGAAGGCCAGACGTGCAAAGCTCACAAGATGGTGCTCTCAGCGTGTAGTCCATACTTCAAAAGTCTTTTAGAGGTATTTTTTTTAAATAGTTTTATTACTGTATTGTGTAACTAAAACGGAGTGTGGGAAGACAACATCAAGTACGTCGACGGAAAGCAGTGGTTCCGTACCGCTTCCGGTTCCGTAACGATCGAGTGTATAGTGCATTATTGCTGTGCAGCTGCGCGCAGTTGCGTGGGCGAGCGTGTAGGTATGTTTTGCGCGGCTGACGAATTTCTACTGAATTAGACCGCCGGCGGCCCACCGGGCGGTAAGTAGTTAGCGCACGCAAGTAAATAGAGTGCATGAGGCCCGGCAGTGTGGCGGTAAAGTGCGCAAAGGCGACGCACGCACGACGATCAACGTCGATAAAAGGGCGGCGTGACATTCGCCGCGCAGATCGGCGGATACGTAGCTCTCCGAGATTGGGGTGGTGTTGGCTTATGAGTCTAGTGCCACCACCTATTGCTTGTAGCTTGCCTCGCGTCGTCTCGGAGAGCTCCGTAGCCACGTCCTGTACCCGCCGGCTTGCTTGAAGGCCTACCTCCCGCCACCAGCGGAAATTTATCGTTTTTATTGGTTTATTATATTTTTATTACTTTTAGTATAATATAATATATATAAAATAAAATTAAAATTAAATAAATAATATACATACATACATATCACACACGCTGAATCCCGTACTGTGTGGGGTCGGTACTTAATAAGAATAGTCCCACTGCATCTCTCCCCGTGCATGTCGTAAAAGGCGACTAAGGGATAAGCGGCCTGCAGACACCCCGGTCGACTTGTGGCTTTCATGGAAGACATAGGGTGGCTGGGGTAGCTGGAGTCTGCGGGGTTTTGCACGAAGGTCCCCAACCAAGCGGGATTAGTTTGCAGGCCTAGAGCCAACCCCAAAGCAAAACAACAACAATAAACACGCTGAATCCCGACAATCGGGGTAAGCAGAGTAATCGGTGTAGTGCTGCAAGAACTCTGGTAAATTACAGAACAACACCGGCCACCACGTTTCGCAAAGTATTCCAACAAGATTCAATCGATCAAGCAGCAAGTAAGGCGCGAAGACCCACCTGCTGCATAAACAAAAAATAAATAATATTTACAGCATAGACATGAATACCTACTGAAGAATCTGACCGCTCTGCCTATTTACATTACCTGTGTTAAGATTAATGGTGTGTATAACATATCGTCGTCGTACTTTCTCAACCTCATATCTACAAAAAAAAAAAATATTTTTTTTTGCATTCTGGCAACTCCAGTCGATGCTTCACAAATGACACAAACTCGCATCTTAAAAGGAATCCGAAATCAGCTACGAACTACAATGCAATATCCTCGTATCTCACTCCCTTGATCCCTCCTATGCCAAAACGGCGAATGTGCAATTTTGGCGAAAATTACCTTTTGATGTAGTTTATTTAATTTTTATCAAATCTTCGCAATGCCAAAGTCACGAATCTCTAAATTATCGGTACTCAGAGATATTTTGTTTTGAAATAATAACGAACGTGCCTTTTTTCGATGTTACGCGAACTAATGTTTATTATTCGTGAAATAATTTCTATGACAATTTAGAAGTCCTTGAATTTTAGCCATGCCATAGTCACGAATTTGTAACATTCGTTAATTTAGCACTAACGATAAAAGGCAAATATCTCAGAATTTTTGCACATTCGTCGTTTTGGCATGGGAGGGACGTATATTGTGTATGTTAAATATTTGGAAATCCAAGAGGCTAATGAAGTCGTCCCACCTGGCGGGTGGTCTTGCCTCGCCCTTGTTGCAGGAGAACCCATCGAAGCACCCGATCATAATCCTGAAGGACGTGTCGTATCTGCACCTGCAGGCGATACTCGAGTTCATGTACGCGGGCGAGGTGAACGTGTCCCAGGAGCAGCTGCCCGCCTTCCTCAAGACGGCCGCACGGCTCAAGGTACTGCGCACACTATTACATTATCCTGAAGGGTGTGTCGTATCTGCACCTGCAGGCGATACTCGAGTTCGTGTACGCGGGCGAGGTGAACGTGTCCCAGGAGCAGCTGGCCCGCCTTCCTCAAGACGGCCGCACGGGTCAAGGTACTGCGCACACTATTACATTATCCTGAAGGGCGTGTCGTATCTGCACCTGCAGGCGATACTCGAGTTCATGTACGCGGGCGAGGTGAACGTGTCCCAGGAGCAGCTGCCCGCCTTCCTCAAGACGGCCGCACGGCTCAAGGTACTGCGCACACTATTACATTATCCTGAAGGATGTGACGTATCTGCACCTGCAGGCGATTGTGCCAAAGCACATGCTCCGACCAGCCATTATCAACTTCGATACGGTGCCATACCGGGGACTTCCCTTTGCATTGCCGGCTATACTGTGGACTAGAGGAGAACACAGCCGAGGCTGCTATGCGGCCATATTACACCCGATACGGTGGTATCAGCCCAGTCGGCTACTGAAGTTATATTCGTGCTGGCCACGCCGAATCTGACAGAAAACATGAAACGAATTTTGGAACATGGCCATTTGCGCCAACCTTCATTCATTGCAGTTGTTACCGATCCGGTACAACCGTGGTAAGGTCCGAGGTTCGAATCCGGTCGGCGTGTACCAATGAGTTTTTTCTGGCTAAAAAATTTACGTGCATACCTACACCTGCTGCTTCACCGTTCGGAACCGGTGTAAAACTGTAGGTCCCTTCCCTTGCCCCTTACTAGGTGGTAGGCTCCAATTGTAGCCACCTGGGTCGGTACCACCATACTGGATGTAAGATGGCCGCATAGCAGCCTCGGTTGTGTTCTCCTCTAGTCCAGTATAGCCAGCAATCCAGGGAAGTCTCCGGTATGGCATCTACCTTCTCGGAGGTGATATTGGCTGGTCGGAGCATGCACTATGGCCCCTCCGACTCAGCCACCCATGTTGTTGTTGTTTTGGTTTGGGGTTGGCTCTAGGCCTGCAAACTAATCCCGCTTGGTTGGGGACCTTCGTGCAAAACCCCGCATTCTCCAGCTACCCCAGCCAGCCTATGTCTTCCATGAAAGCCACAAGTTGACCAGGGTGTCTGCAGGCCGATTATCCCTTAGTCGCCTTTTACGACATGCACGGGGAGAGATGCAGTGGGACTATTCTTATTAAGTACCGACCCCGCACAGTACTTCTCAGCCACCCATACCGGATTACAAAAAAAAAATGCATGGCCGGTGCTAGTAAGGAAATTGTGTGTGTTGCAGGTGAAAGGGCTAGCAGAGCCGCCCCCACTGCCGACTATCAAGCGGGAAGGCTAACTGCGGCGCCTGCGCCGGCGCTGCCCCCCAAGTGCCCAAACCTGAAAGACTTTAGCCTAAACATTTCATTTCCCCTCGAACCTTGGACCCTTTAGCGTATAGACTCGCTTCCATCCAATCACTCATCTTGTTTCGTCTCGTTCTTAGATCACGCTGGGCGGTTACATCTAGAACTTTTTGTTTTGTTTTGAGAGTTTAGAATTTCGAGTCTTCGCCCTCTCAACCCAGCGAAAAGCTGGTATAGTCTGTTTTTTTGGAAGACGGAGGAAAGTGACGTATGGAGTGTTGCCAGTTTCTGGCAAATTTTAAATAGGCATGTAGTTGCTATCGATACTTTTATCGATTGATTAACTAATGAAATGCTGTAAACTCTAATATTTACCTAATTGTGGATTTAATTGACAACATATTCAGCTAAATCTAGCTAGAATAATGTTATACTTCACGAATAATATGTGTGAAGGTGTGTCGTGTCGTGTAAAAGTCGATACTATTTTCATCGACTGCAATCACTGGTGCTGCAAAGCGTGCAACACTCTAATGTCAGTCAAACGTCAATTTACTCCGTCTTCCAAAAAAAAACAGACTATAAAACCATTAACTCCTTGTTACCGGTAAGATTAGACAAACATTTCAAAAGATACAGCCGTTTGAAGCTAGGACAGACAGACAGACGGACGGACGGACAGATGGCGTAGGCTTAGTAAAAGTTTGACAATTTAAAAGACACTTCATTGCGCTATCCATATTGAACTCATCGAGGTTATCATAAGAGGAAAGTGCCACTGTTTGACGCATTTAAAATTCACAGAAAGTTCGAGATATAACCGCACCGCGTTCATTCAGTCTTGAAGCCTAGGTGCTGACACCTACTCACACGTTTATCCAAGGTTTGTTCGCGCTGACGCTCTGAATACATTCAAATATAGACAATTCTGCTGTCACGAATACACTTGAATCCATGGAATAGAAGAAAAATGAACAAATTTGTCAAATTTTAAAAATCATAAAAAGAACAGCAGCTTTTCAGTGACTGTAGTGCTCTGTCGAAGACGTATCCTTCCCTTTTTTTTTCCTTTTTTTATGAATCAGTAGAATAGATTGATGCCCAATCATACAATAAACATATCTAATCTAATGTCAGGAAGCGTAAATCTTTATTAGACAAAGAAAAAATAAAATTAAACAGAAATGTAACACCTTAGATTAAATAAAAATATTCCTGCATCCTCGGTACATCATTCATTGTCCTGAGGACAGCCGCCGCGTTCCCGCGCTGGATGGCGAGGCTGATGTCTAATCTAATGTTATATTGCTGATTTTGAATTTGCTTGGAACGTCGATGCGAACGAATCTATACTTAGTTGATTTTGTGTGTGTGTGTGTTTTTTTTAATACAGATGTGATTTTATATGACATATTAGTGATGACTAAGGCCCTGCACACTTGTGAAAATCTTTTCGAATGGAATGTTCGGTTGTTTTGCTTCATTCAAACAAAAAGGTTCTACTAGTACACACATAGTCATGGAATGTAGACATATGGAGATATTTCGCTCTGGCGTTTAAAGTTCTATAAAGGCCGACCCACAAGCGTGGAAGGATCCCGATGGGCCGCTACGTTTTGTGGATAAACCCATGTGGATGAGCCCATAGACCGGATTGCAGAGCACCGCGGGCTCGTGTCAAGTTCGATCAAAGCGTCGGCAGCTGTCGACAATTACAATAACATACATAGGTCCTACAAGTTTAGAGTTTTCGTAATTTTTTTTTTATGGAAGCTTACATGGTTATAGTTGATGATGTGCACATACTACACCGTGGTGGTACAAACCCGGGCGGGATAAACCCTACCACCTATTAAGGTAAGAAGGGAAGGGACCTTCTTAGTTTTACGTGGAATCCGAACCACGGTCAGCCTCCAACGTTTGAGCGGTCACCCATCCAAGTACTGACCGCGCTCAGGGTTGCTTAACAACAGTCGACCAGCCGCACCACTGAGCTACCGAGACTGACAAAATATAAATCTATATCTTTATATATTACTTTACTTTGTGCAAAAAATAAACACTCACCTCAACACTGAAGTACAAAGTGTGAATTCTTGAGGTGATCAATAGAGGGATACACTGCGACTTCGAAAATGTTTGGGATAAGGCAGTATTAAACATTTCATACTAAAATCCGGACGCCTTGGTATTATTATTAATTATTTATCAAATTCGTCCTTTTGTCACACAAAGACATTGGCACCGAAGACCAATAAGTTCTTCAGTGTTGGCGATATTTCCATGGTAAGTTTTGTGCAAACAACACAACATTTGTATGAATTAATCGTATGCGACAATACAACTATTGGTTGAGCTAGTTGTATGTGACGACACAATATTTGTTCGAACTAGTTGTATGCAAACGACACAAGATTTGTATGAACTAGTTATACATGCAAACGACACAACATTTGGACGAACTAGTTGTATGTGACGACACAATATTTGTTCGAACTAGTTGTATGCAAACGACACAAGATTTGTATGAACTAGTTGTACATGCAAACGACACAACATTTGGACGAACTAGTTGTATGTGACGACACAATATTTCTTCGAACTAGCTGTATGCAAACGACACAAGATTTGTATGAACTAGTTGTACATGCAAACGACACAACATTTGGACGAACTAGTTGTATGTGACGACACAATATTTGTTCGAACTAGTTGTATGCAAACGACACAACATTTGTATGAACTAGTTGTACATTCAAACGACACAACATTTGGACGAACTAGTTGTATGTGACGACACAATATTTGTTCGAACTAGTTGTATGCAAACGACACAAGATTTGTATGAACTAGTTGTACATGCAAACGACACAACATTTGGACGAACTAGTTGTATGTGACGACACAATATTTGTTCGAACTAGTTGTATGCAAACGACACAAGATTTGTATGAACTAGTTGTACATGCAAACGACACAACATTTGGACGAACTAGTTGTATGTGACGACACAATATTTGTTCGAACTAGTTGTATGCAAACGACACAAGATTTGTATGAACTAGTTGTACATGCAAACGACACAACATTTGGACGAACTAGTTGTATGTGACGACACAATATTTCTTCGAACTAGCTGTATGCAAACGACACAAGATTTGTATGAACTGGTTGTACATGCAAACGACACAACATTTGTACGAACTAGTAAAGACATCTTTTCGTTCAACTTGGTATGAATTGTGGGAATGTACGTATATGTGCTGGAATCTATACTAACTCTTAACATGTTTTGACTGGATTCCGACTTCTCCGCACCCCCACCCACTTCATACCGAAAGTGCCAAGTTGAACGAAAAGACATCTACATCCAAACGACACAACATTCGTACGATCTAGTTTTGTGCAAACTACACAACATTTGTACGATCTAGGTTTTTTTTATGCAAACAACACGACATTCATTCTTAAGTTTTTCTCATCTGTGCACTGGGCTTAATAGTAGGAGTACCAATATTAACCGTCAGTTGCCTTAAAAAGTTACATGTTCATATACAAACTACACAAACATTCATTTTAATTTTAGCTACTGTCTTATTGTTAGTTGCGTTATTATGCCGTCGACTTGGCTTGGAGTTTTTGACATATTTTGGCACTCTTCAACATTTTATACTTATGCTCTTTGACGAATAAGCAGTTGTAGTCAGTTGCTGAACATGCTTTTCCTCCAATCACAGCCTTCAGCAGTGCGGAACCATTGCTTTCCGTCGACGTACTTGATTTCAGCGTCTCACATGGCGGGTGGTCTTCCCACACTGCTTTTTCCTGTCCACGGCCGCCGGCTTGGGCCACGGTTGCTCCGACAGTTGTCGTCTCGTGGGCCAAGCATTAAACAAACTAGTAGATTGTATCTATGGTATTTTTGTTACAAGCTTAGCCACCCGTGGTCCAATATCGGCTACTTTGGTGCGTTGGCGAATTGCCTCGTTACGCAATCTGTCAATAAAATTAATTAAAAACTTGTGTACAGACCGACAAGGATCTTTTGGCATTTGGATGACATTTGACAGGTGGGCGTTAGTTCCGCTCCGTTAAGTACATAAAGTGACGTTTCACAAGAGGGCGGCGTTAGTTCCGATTTATGCCACGTGCCAAGAAGATCCTTGTCGGTCATTACATCTGCTCTTTAAATCTAATGAAAAATCTAAAGATATTTTTTTATAAGTAGTTAAAAATTCAATGGAAGACCAGACACACCCATACTGGTATTTATTACAAAAATTACAAATTACTCCAAGCAACGTCGTAGTCGGCAGGTAGGTTATAGTTGCGTCGGGAAGTACCGAATGTGTGCGAGAATGCTCTTAGTTTATATAAAAAGATGGGAGTATGAACGAAATGTATTTTGCTAGTCTTGGGCCGTGTCATCGGCGCTTAGTAATCTCTGCAAATACTATGAAATTAAATTAGACTTTATTTCACACTCAAAAAGTCTTTGAAAAGGGAGGACCTTGCGCGTACACACCATGACAAAAAAGCGTTAGAGTAAAGAATTTGAGGACTGGTGATGAATGATTTTTTTATGAAAAAAAAAAAAATTTTTGTTATTTCCTTTTATGCACCGATTTCAGGTTGCTGTACAATCTGATTAAATAAGGCTATTGTTCACTTTGAATAAGTATAAAGGTCAGTAATAGACGGTGGGGAAAAATGAAATAGCGCCGTTGTGTAACAATGGCTTACCAATGTACATGTCATCTAAATTTAACATTTCTGTCAGCTGTCAAAAATAAAATATAATGTGAGAAATTTACAGATTTATACGCGCCACACACAATAGCCTGGTTACGATAATCATTTATTTCATTAGTGCGTGCATTTAACATCAATAGACCTACTTAGAAGAATATACTGAAACCTAGAACGATAAAAAAGGTATGGACCCCAAACCCTATCCTCGCCAGTGTAACACGATATAAGTAAAAGTATACTTGTTTCATTGGACATTCAGGCGCTGGCCCGTCAGTCTGTCAACGGCTGCCTTCGCAAAAAGCTGTTTAAAATGCCCGCATGCTCTGTGTTTACGTGTAAAAAAAGTACAGCCAAGTTTAGTGTGCACAATAGTGGAATATCTTATCATCGGTAAGTACACTCCGCTCCCCGCAACTCGGCGACGCTAGTTCTCATACAAGCATTTGACAGTCCGGCGTCCATACCTTTTTTATCGTTCTAGACTCAAACCAATCACGTTACGCGGCTGGCTCCACATGTTGACTTTGGCTAAGTGAGTGAGGCCCACTTGCACCAACACGAGTTTAAAGTTAAGTAGCGAGTTATGGATTTAAACGCGGTTCCCACAGTCAACGGGTGCTAGCTTAACGAGTTAAACTGGTTTATTAAATTTGTGTTGGTGCAAGTGGGCCTAAGTGAGTAAGAGTATGTTCGTTTAGGCTTTTACCGCTGTTAAACATTTTAATAAAGTTTTCGGTTGCGCGGTACACTAAATACAACTTACTTTTGTCGACGTTTCGTCTCCCGCTGTGGATCAGTACCCTAACCACGAGATTTAACCCACTACGCTACGCCGTGTTCTCCGCATGATTTTGTATGGAGAAACGGAGCAGCGCCTCTAGTGATAGATTTGCGAACTTCGTTTCTCCATACAACATGATGCGGAGAACACGCCGTAGCGTAGCATAGTAGGTTAAATCTCGTGATTAGGGTACTGGTCGTCGCAGTTCCGCGAGTCCTGATGATGTCGCGAGAGACAAAATATCGACAAAGGTAAATTGTATTTAGTTGCATGCAACCGAAAACTGTATCATAATTGAGGAGCTGTCAATCAAAACTAACCAATTCCACTTCCGACCAAAGTTGATTTTTTTTCTCGGGCTCTAAACCCAGAGATCCATCGATCCCCATCATCATTTTCAATCAAAACTGCCAGAAGTATTTTAAAAGTTGCACGGAAAATACCGTTTTCGGTCATAACTAACCTATTCCATAGAAAACTGGCCAAGTGCGAGTCGAACTCGCGCACCGAGGGTTCCGTATCGCCATATCATGGTTAGCGCCACTCACGCCATCTATGGTGTGTTATGGAAATCTTCATATTAGTTAAAATTCATGATTAGTTAAAATGCTTCATACTCTATTCGGTAGATGGCGCGCGCGCATACACTTTTTGGTTTCTTATAAGAGAACCCCCATAAATTTTTTACTTTTTCTAATTTTTATTATTTGTTGTTATATTGGCCACAATAACACATATTCTGTGAAAATTTCAAAGGGCTAGCTATTACGGTTCAAGAGATACAGCCCTCGGACAAACCTTCTTACTATCATTTTATTGATTTACGTTTTGTTTATAGACGTCCAGAGATGCCCTCGGACAGACGAACGGACGGGCGGACAGACAGACAGACGGCGTAGGCTTAGTGATAGGGTCCCGTACCGGATACGGAACCCTAAAAAGGTGGCCTCTCGGAACTCAATAAAATATTTTTCATTCAAAACTTGACAGATTTGTATATAAATTTCCAATAAGTGAAATGTTTGCAAACAAAGGTGACCAATGACACGACAGGCAGACGGTAAACACTGAAAGGCTACCTTTAATCAGAGTGGCTCTCAGTACCACACTGCATTTAAACAATAACAAATGTTTGCTTCCTCATAGGTGTTTCAGTTTTTTGGCTCTACTGTAAAATTTAATTTTATGGAATTGGTTAGTTTTGATTGACAGCTCCTCAATTAATCAATTTAGTTTCAACTCCCTTTATTTGCTCAGTTGAAGCGAGATGAAACTGCATTCTAAGCTGTGTTCTAGCGACCCCCTGCATTTTTTAAAAGGATTTGACGCAGTAAACCCGAGTCCTAGCGACCTCATCCCACTGTTGTGTTGCGATCGCATCGTTCCTATGTCGTTAGAACGCAGCTGTGTTTGCCTTACTTCACCAATGTGTGTTGGAGTTGGCTTGGCACCTAGCGTTATTGCCAAACGAGGCCGACCCACCGGCCTGGTCTATTAAAGAAGTAATAAACTACTGTTTCATCGACATAGCATTAAAAAAAAAGAATAGTTACAAGAATTTTTTCTTTTTACTTTATCGATGACAGTTTGAATGAGTTAAATGTCAAATAACAATGATGTTGTTTATGCGGCACCGCACCTAACCTAAGGAGCGTTCCATATATATATAGCGTTCCATATATAGCGTTCAGTGTAGCCGGCACGACAGAGGGGAGGCACTGACGTGGCACCAAGTTCACCCGGTGTTATGGGCTGACATCATGGATGTTGTAGGTGATGTAAGCCAACCGTGTCAGTTTCCATAAAAAAAAAAAAAAAAAAAAAAAAAAATATAAATCTTCCCTTCGGCGTTATGTTGGCTCCACTGTCTATCTGTCAAAACAGTGTTGAGGTTTGCTATGTGTACAGATTTACCCGTAATTATCAGTATTTACCGTATTTATTATACGTTAAATACCTATTACATTATTAGGTAATATCTTCACAATCTGGCAACAGGAATTTAAGCTCTGACAGTGACACTGGCAGTGGAGCCAACATAACGGCGAAGGGAAGATTTAGTTGGAACACTCTATACTACGCTACGCCGTGTTCTCCGCATCATTTTGTATAGAGAAACGAAGCAGCGCCTCTAGTGATAGATTTGTGAACTTCGTTTCTCCATACAAAATGATGCGGAGAACACGGCGTAGCGTAATAGGTTAAATCTCGTGATTAGGGTACTGTACTGCTCCGCTGCCACGTAGTGCGGTCTCCTTACGCACCTTTAAAGTGAGATTCACTTGAGAACCTCATCATATTTCACCAAACAAGATGCCCTGTTCATCTGGATAATGAAGACGGCTTGCTCTTGTAGATTTGAAAAACAAGGTTCTATTTATGTGTATCTGGACTGTGTTACTGTGCAAGAAATATTTCACCTTTGTTTTTTGTACACCCATGAAATAACATGAGATAGCAAAAGTATACATACCAGTAGATTTCCTTGCCTAATCAGCTGCAGGCCCAAATGACTTAGTTTTAGAAAATTTACTTGTATAGAATGATTTTTGTAAAATACTCTAAAATGTAGCTACCAATAAAAAAGACTTTTCAAAGAATATTCCTTTTTTGTTGAAGCTTGCCTTTTTTTTGTCCTTGTAATAATTCTAATTTTAAATATGTATTTTATTGACCAAACTCGGCTTGGTTTGAGTCGTTGTTTGATCGATCAGTTACGACTTGTGTTGCGTTCTAGATTTAGCCCAGTCATGGCCTCCTCTTTGAGTTCTAGGTTGACCAATCACGGCTTGCGTTGAGTTCTAGTTTTACCTGTTACGGCCTGTGTTGGTTTCTCGATTGACCAACCATGGCCTGCCTTTTGTTTTTTATTTACCCACCAATGAGAACGGCCTGAATTTAGTTCTAGATTGACCAATCATGGCCTGAATTGCTTTCACGGGATTTAAACTCTTTTGATGCTGAAAAAATAATTGCAAAAAAAAAAATTAAATTTAGAATCACTATAGGAATAGCACAAGAGGTGGTTTTGTACACACGCATTTTTTTCTATATTTTTTTTATAATAAATTGATAGGAGTATTGTGACCGCCCCTCCGCATTTCTGAAAATTCTCAAAATCTTCCTTTTTCTAGCAAATCTTTTCTCTGTTAGTAAATTTTTGGAACGGACCTTCAAAATGATTGGTCGATTATTTCTGTGCAATAATGAATTACTTGGATTTTTTTATGAATAGAGAAATGCAGCGGAGCGGCGTCCACATTAACTAGTAGGAAACTATGAAAAATTTGTAATTTTAGATAATACATAAATTGATTATAATACTTGTTTTATTTCGTGATCTTACCGTAAATCTTAGGATGCTCATAAACGAACTTTCAATTTGATTCCAGGCAATTTAGAGCAATTTTGATGTCACACGACAACACCTAGAAATTCGGAGCAACAAATTTCTGGAAATACATAACACACGCTGTATCCCGACAATCAGGGTAAGCAGAGTAATCGGTGTTGTGCTATAAGGACTCTGGTAAATTACAGCACAACACCGACCACCACGTTTAGCACAGTATACGGACAAAACAACTATCAAGCAGCAAGTAAGACACGAAGAACCCACCTGCTGCATGACTAGGTGGAAGGACTGCGCCAAGGTGAGAAGTGGCTAGCCTGTCGCCCTTTAGCGCAGTATCTTGTCCTTATCCCTTAGTCGCCTCTTACGACATGCACGGGGAGAGATGCAGTGGGGCTATTCTTTTTAAAGTACCGGCCCCACACGGTACTGCAGTGGGGCTATTCTTTTTAAGTACCGGCCCCACACGGTGGAAATAATATGTAAATTAATGACGGTGACTTATAGTCTGAGAGAGAGAGACGCACTTACGCGTGCGAATGAAAGGTTGTCCCGTGTTTTAGAAGCGCATAGAACACACGTCAACGCCGCCCGGCGACACAAATAAGTGGACAATGTTGGGCAACATCGTTCCATATTGCCGTAATAATCCCCACAGATTGCTTGGTGTTGCTCCACTAGGTTCGGAGATAGTCGCCGGCTATTGTGAAAAATTGTCCGTTTACGAGCACCTTTACTCTTGCCAAAGGTTGGTTCAGTTGTAGAGTTGCGGTGATTAGCGAGTCAGTGTTTAGACAAGTTATAATTTACCTATTTATAAAATAGTTGAAATGGTGTAGTGCGAGAGCGCTGCGGTCTAAAAGTAGATATAGTGACAAGGATTGAGAAAGGAATGCTTCAATGGTTCGCTCTTGTTGGAAGAATGGATGATAGGAGACTAACGAAAGAAATTTATGAAGCAAATCTGAGTGGAAGAGTCGGGAAGGGTCGTCCTAGACGCATATACCTGGACCAGATCGGGCATGTGCTCAAAAAGGGTCAAGTGCATAGTATCCGTAACAGACGAGCATGCCTGAAGAACATTATGAGAGTGGAAGACTGGGACAATTTAAAACCATTATGGAACTACGTATTCTTTATCTTAGGCCAACAAAATGCCATAAATAAAATAACGACAAAAAAAATGTGTAACAATCAATGTGACATACAGAGTGACATATTTATTTATTGTCGTTGGGGAGCAATATAAAGTTTATTGAAATTTTATCAAGAGAGCGTTGCAATAATATAATTTTCAATTACTTACAAAATATGAATATAAATAAGTTATGGGAATATAGAGATTACATGTGTGAGACTGGCATGGCTCTATCAAACGAACAAACCGCTTTATTGCAGAACTCACTTTTTATGTTACAAAACGAGAATCACTTCTCATCAGTCTTCTACTGGGGGCAGATCTATGGAGACAAGAAAGATTACTATATCGCTTATGGATTCCAAAAGAATGCATTGACTGATCGGAAGGTGTTTCACAGCGTCGACTTGAAGACATGGGCACTATTGGCGAACCCCAAGAAGAAGCACAAACATCTCGCCCTCATATGCAGTACACCATTTATTGGGGATGCAGGCTTAAAGGTAAAGGTTATAGACGAATCGTTGGACGAACTGAATTCTGAAAGATGCAAGCTCATAAAGGAGGAAGCCCGTTTAGCGGCGATTGTCAATATTATATCTGAGGAAGCGGAGATATGCGCCCGCGGCCAGTTCCTAAAGAAACCGGACGGATCGGTCGTATTGAACGAGCATTTTTACGGTTTATCCAACCCGGAAGGAAAGCAACTCAAGTCTTACTTGCACTTGCGAATGCCGCAGCAGCGCTGGAACAGTAATCTGTTGACTCGCTTGGATTACAACTACAGTTTAGACTTTCTCGACTCCATCGACATGGACGTGCCCATTGGATGTTGGAACTTGGCACTGGAGCGCGGTGGAACCATTGTATGTCTGCGCAGCTTATACTGGCCGGGAATGATATACTTTCACAAAATGGGAACTCGCGATGTAGGTTTCACTTACATGGGAAATGGAAAAAAAAATCTCGATGTGTGTAATATTGTATGCAGTCAGTAAAACTACTAAGGAATACCTACTACGTGTATGCAAATGGTCTAAGTAGGTAGAATGTTCCTAGATAATACCTAAATAAAAACTGTATTCAAACTTATAGACGTATAAGTGTTTCATTAAAAAATAAAACGAAATGTACAAAGTAACAATTGATTTTCGAGAATTCCATTTAATATTCGAAGAAACAATTAAAAATATCAAATATTCCATCAATATAATGTTAATTCAATACATGGAAAATAATATAATATATCCATATTTTGTATAACCAAGTTATATTAGCAAAGCACCAGGAATGTGAAAAAGAGAAAAATGCAAAGGCATTAAAAAAATATAGCTTGGAAAATAATTAAATGACAGCGTTCACATAGCTTCTAATAGTTTCGTAATAAAAATAAGCCTACAAGCATGGGCGTAATTTTTTTATCCAGCTGTCCAATAAATCTGGCCAATGGGAAAAAGATTCCCGTTGGCCAGACTAGTCGAAGTCTGACCATCAATCTAACCACTGGGAAAAACCCGTTAGTTTGACATTTTTAACTACCCCATTTAAGTAGACAAAACATATTCCTCCCCTCTCTAGACTGGTAATGTGCGAAAGAGAATGTATATAATACCTAGGAGTCCTAGACTATTACAATCTTTAAATATTTCCGTAATCAGTATAATGTGTGGCCAAACGTAACAATATTGCTGCTAAGTATATTTCCCTTAAGGCCACATACAAGGTTAAACGGGCACACGCTTGGGTGTAAGCTGCGAGTAGGTTGCATCGCACGGAAATTTTAAGCATAAAGCCGCGTTCTCACGTGATGATATTAATTGGTCAACGTTTTTTTTAATTGAAAGATGATCCATATTGCAAAATGATCATCTTTCAATTAAAATTTGCGACGACGGGGGCGGTGGGACGACGACATCAAGTACGTCGGCGGAAAGCAGTGCTTCCGTACCGCTGAAGGCCGGGAGGACTGGAGGTAAATTGGAGGCGTATTTCCAGCAGTGGACGCTTACACGCTGACTGACTTGACTTAACTTGACATATTGCGAGAACAAGCTTTTAATAAAAGTTGCTCAACTTTTGTTGAACGGCATAAAGTTGATTCCCTGTCAACTTTTGATATTACATGTCGATTCTATTCTATGACGATCGCACGACTTTGTTTGGCGCCATCTTGGAACGACTGTCCACTCGGTTTATTTGTCGGTTCAAACGTGAGAATGCAGTTTCAACTGAAAATTGACTACCTAGTAAGGTAAGAAGGGAAGGGACCCTACAGTTTTACGTGGAATTCGAACCACGGTCAGCCTCCAACGGTCGAGCGGTCACCCATCCATCCACTGACCGCGCCCAGCTGCGTGCTTATGATCCGACCGACAGTTGACCGGAAACTGAATATGTCTGTAGTAATAATATTGATGGTACATCTCTCAGAACGAGGGGCATTTTACCTTGTATGAAGACGCAGCCTTAAATCAATGAAAACTTTGAAAGATAACAACAAGTAGGTACCTATCAACGCTTGGCGTTTCTAAGAAATAACAGTCTGTACGTAGCTAGAACGCTAAAAAAGGTATGGACGCCGGACTGTCAAATGCTTGTATGAGAACTAGCGTCGCCGAGTTGCGGGGAGCGGAGTGTACTTACCGATGATAAGATATTCCACTATTGTGCACACTAAACTTGGCTGTAGTGTTTTTACACGTAAACACAGAGCATGCGGGCATTTTAAACAGGTTTCTGCGAACGCTGCCGATGACAGACTGACGGGCCAGCGCGCGACCGTCCAATGAAACAAGTATGCTTTTACTTATATCGTGTTACGCTGGCGAGGATAGGGTTCGGGGTCCATACCTTTTTTATCGTTTTAGGTACGTAGGTACATAAATTAATAAGCAGTATGCATTATGTAATAATAAATAAAAATCTAATATAGATAACATAACACTGGTTAAAAATTATTTTCGGATATACAATGTAAAATTAACACTAGGTATGTACAAAGGTGTATCGTACCGTGGATCATTCACCAGGCCCTTGGTCATTTGGAGTAAACAATCTAGATGGCACGTTTCTCTCAGGCGAATGTTTTTCTTATAAAAGACAAAAATTCTTTTTTTTATTGCTTCCTAACTGGGTGGGGTCGAATCCTCAGGCGCAGCCAATTTCACCCCCGAGCAGGTTGCCAGTCCGGCTTGAAAGCGGACTAATGTCGCTGAGGAAAAGCCATTTTCATGCAACATTTGTAATTTTTGATACAAAATAAAAAATTTTAACAACATTTCTTGACATTAGGTTTGTACAAAAATTTCATCAACATTTTCATCTACAAAGGGCTAAAGTATAAGGCTTTGTAGGCTAGGGAACATTCTGGCCCAAGATTCACTGTACGCAAAGACATTCAAACTACCTCCTAGCTAGATCAAACAATAACAAAATCGTGATCCCATAAATAGTTACCTACTGTTAGCGCGCACGTTCGTGGCCTCTGCGGGCGGAGGCCGATAGATCTTTAAACTATTATCCCTGTTTTGTCTTCGTACTTAAACAAGGCAATAAAACCTTATTAGATAAATAATTTAATGTCATAAATAAAAAAGAGGTTTCGTAAATGTCGTTACTTTCAGATATTGATTCACAACACTATAAGGAAGGTGTGGAACTCAGCTTGCGATGGCTTCACCGAACATATCCGGGCCCATCGGCAGTAGAGGAGGGTGTTAATCGAGGTCGGGACTAGCGAGTGGCCACTCTAAATTTCCCGCGCATGCTTCACGTTTCGGCTCGCATCAAGCCCTCGTCAGCTAGTCTGCGTAGACCATCCTCGCTTTCCTGCCGGAGGCCACGAACGTACGCGCTGACTGTAGGTATCAAGACGCATTGACGTTTGAGATGAAAGTGTTTGTATGAAAATATTCCCAAAGCCCGCTCTATGGCCTATTTAAATAATTTAAATCTCTTTTGACAGTACAATTTCACACACCTGTATTCTTTTCTCAATTTCATGTTTGGATTTTTAATTCAAAAATGTTCACCTGACACACTGTACGTGTGAAGCATGTTGGCACAACATCAAAATATAACAATAAACATAAAATCCTTAAAAATTTTAATGAATTGTTCTACTGAAACAATACATGTGACACCTGAAAGAGTTTCTGTACACAGAACATAACAACCAGTCGAAGTAGTGCAACGAATAAAGAAGTAAAAAAGAAAAAAAAATTATGTATAGGTAATATAGAGTTTTGATACTTCCAAGTTATCATTTTGCCCTTTAGACAAATTGTGCTGTTACTGTTGTAGCCGCACTGTTATATAAGGTGCTTCGTTATTTATGTCAAAAATTTCGGGAGGGTTACATACACACTCAAATAAACACGTTACGCAAAAAAATTATATGTTTTTAGCATTACTTTTCGAGAAATTTAACAAAACATGTTTGCTACCTATACATTAACCTGTGTGTAACAGTAGGTAACTTGCATTTTAAAGGGTCAATGACCGTACTATGTTCAAACGCAGAACAGCAGGTCTATTCTTGTAAATTCTGACAGCGGAATCAGCGCTGATGTGGCGCTGAGAGCCACTTTGATAAGTGGCTCTCAGCCCCACAACAGCGCTGATTCCGCTGTCAGAATTTACAAGAATAGACCTGCAGCTGTTTGTTTTAAGTAAGTCACAAGGTCACTATGATGGGTTTTTACAGCTACTTATTTGATTTTATTTTTTTCTTAGGAGAAAAAATGCTATAAACATATGTTTTTTTCTTACGTAAAGTGTTTATTTGAGTGTGTATGTAACCCTCCCGAAATTTTTGACATAAATAACGAAGCACCTTATATAGCACAATAAGAAATTGAAGTCACTCTCCGTGGCAGTCATTACTGCGTTTGCCGACGTTAAAACACTCGCAACTCACACAAATACTCGCATATTTCAACCAATTTCCGTGCCGGGTTCATTACCTAACTCTTCCTGATTGGTTGATATTGATAATTTCTAATAATCACATCCGCAAATTTGTAACGAATGTGAGCGGTGCTACGCTTACTTGTAGCACGCGCAAAGAAGTCATCGCGCTACTTCTCCTTGTAATTAAAGTTCTGTGGTACCGTATGTATATCTGAACCAAGAAATTTTCTTGGTTTCAGATATAAACTTTAAAATATTCTAAAGAATAAATAAATGACTTTAGCATCATGTTAGGAACATTCGAAATAAATCTTTGGTAATACATTCGTTTGTGTGACCATACAAATTTGTTTAACCTCTTGGCTTCCGGAAACGCCGGGCGGGCCCCAAACCGCTTACATGCGTTGACTTACGGAAGGGCCGGCCGACACAAAAAAAATTCGCAAACTGCGATTTATATGAATTTTTCTTGCGAGAACGAATGAGAAGGACTGGCTGTACGAATAAAA
This sequence comes from Nematopogon swammerdamellus, assembly GCA_946902875.1. Lineage (NCBI taxonomy): Eukaryota > Metazoa > Arthropoda > Insecta > Lepidoptera > Adelidae > Nematopogon > Nematopogon swammerdamellus. The sequence continues at coordinate 4,738,577 of OX336357.1, read as the reverse complement.
ACCTTTGCCTTTCCTATAGAACACACATTACTTGCGCGCCAAATTTCGCATGTATCCGCGCGGCATCGTTGCCTAGGGGTGTAAGTACATTCAATAATTGGGAGGCCAAGAAGTCAATATGGTTTCATTTAAAAATAAAAGCAAATATCAGCACCTACAGCGTGGCACGATTATATCTATAAAGAACTCATCTTCAACCACAGTTAACATTGTTTTTATGGAAACTGAGATGGCTGGCTATATCACGGATGTAAAAGATGGAGTCAACCATGTCACGTTTCATAAAAAAATCTACCCCCTTAAGACGAGACGGAAGTTAACTTTCTCCATACAAAATCGTCTTTCGGGGTTTATGGTGTTTACCCCCCTAAACCTTATCCGATTTTTACAATTATTTTTCTGTTGTCATAAGGACTGTCGAATCTACGTTTTTTTGGATATCTAAAGTGACGTGATGACTCAATAAAGCTTTATAAACTTCATGACATCAAAAAATAAAATATTCTGATTTTTTCGGTCAAAATACAAATGTTTATCTCCGGTGTTGTATATATCATCTAAACAAAAACCACAAAGACAGGAACGTAGATTGGACTGTCCTTAAGATAAGCAAAAAAAAATTTTAATAATCGGATAATATTTAGAGGGCTTGAAAACATAAATGCCGAAAGACGATTTTGTACGGAGAAAGTTAACTTCCGTCTCGCCTTAAGGACTCTACACACCGAACCCGCCGACACAGCCAGGCGGCCTGGTCTCGGCGATGAGAATCATGTCGGCGACTTGCGCACGCGCTCAGTTGCCCGGCATCCGGCATCGACACTCGAGGCAATAGTTACGTGCTACGGGTTTTTTTTACATCTCTCTACCTACACGCGGCAATCACTAAAGTACGGCCCCTGAGAGAATGCGTTCCTGACGTCTGTCAATTGGTAACAGTAATGTCAGTCTGGATTACCTAAAAAGTGCGAAAAGCTTGTAAAAATAGTACGAAACCGTATAAACAATAGAAAAATGGCCATAATTAGCTTAGTTTGAACGTGCAGTTGCAGGAGTGAGTAATTAAAACTTGTATGTAAAATGAGTGATGAAATGACCAACTGACAGACGTCAGGAACGCATTCTCTCAGCGGCCGGACATAACTGCAAAAATAAGTTGCCGATTTCGTGCCGTCCGACAATGTTTTCCAACTTGTACGAGATGTGAAGCCGCCGACAACAAAGCCGGCGGACCGCGTCGGCGACTTTGGTGTGTGTAGAGTCCTGTAAGAACCTCAACTATTAAGTCGCAAACCCCTTAGGATTACGACTCTGCCACAGCCAAGTGTCTCTGCACATATCCTCGAGAGTTCTCGTCGCCTTCCACCCGAGCAGCTTGAACGCGAGCGAGGGCTCAGCGTAGCTCGCCGCTATGTCGCCCGCCCGCCGACCCACTATCTCGTACGGCACCTTCCGTCCGCTCGCAGATTCGAACGCGGCGATCATCTGCAGCACCGAGTACCCCTTGCCGGTGCCTGGGGAATTATTCAGAGTTTTCTTTCTGAAATCCGGTATATACGTTAAGTAAAAATTTAAGTACGAATAGAGCCCTTTACAATGGCATATAAATTTTATCTCTGTTGAATATTGAGCCTAATATTCTCAGCGACCGAGCCCAATGTGTCGCAAGGTCCTTTCGGGGTGAAATTTACTTTTCTGGAGGTAGCCCAACCCAGTTGAATGTGTCTCTCAACACCCTTACGCAGGCCTTGTCTATCAAGCGGCAGAATTCGACCAGGTATTTAGCCTGCTCGATAACTTTATTACAAATACCCCCCCCCCCCCCCCCCTCTTGTCTTGTCACATAAACTCTCGTCTCCTTGCGCCTTGTCTACCAAGCGACAGAATTCGACCAAGGTATTCAACCTGCTTTGATAACTTTATCCCAAGTCCTGCCCCCCCCCCCCCCCCTCCCTTTCCCTCTTGTCTTGTCATAAACTCTCGTCTCCTTGCGCCTTGTCTACCAAGCGACAGAATTCGACCAAGGTATTCAACCTGCTTTGATAATTTTATCCCAAGTCCTGCCCCCCACCCCCTCCCTTTCCCTCTTGTCTTGTCATAAACTCTCGTCTCCTTGCGCCTTGTCTACCAAGCGACAGAATTCGACCAAGGTATTCAACCTGCTTTGATAACTTTATCCCAAGTCCTGCCCCCCCCCCCCCCCCCCCTCCCTTTCCCTCTTGTCTTGTCATAAACTCTCGTCTCCTTGCGCCTTGTCTACCAAGCGACAGAATTCGACCAAGGTATTCAACCTGCTTTGATAACTTTATCCCAAGTCCTGCCCCCCCCCCCCCTCCCTTTCACTCTTGTCTTGTCATAAACTCTCGTCTCCTTGCGCCTTGTCTACCAAGCGGCAGAATTCGACCAAGGTATTCAACCTGCTTGATAACTTTATCCCAAGTCCTGTCCCTGAAAATTACAGATGGTTTGGAGTCTCTGAGTCACAGACGATTTGTAGGATAGCCAAATCGTCTGTGACTTATTCCCTGCCACCCGTCCTATCTCCACATGACTCGGCGCAGAGAGACTCAGCACCCTTTTGTTGTTGACATTGGGCTGTTGAGAACCCATCGGTTCTCTAAATCATTTCTTTGTCGCACCGCTAGGGTGTGGAACTGTCTTCCGGCGAGTGTGTTTCCCGTATCCTTTAACCTGGGTGTCTTCAAACGTCGTATTAACAGGCTAGACAGCCTAGCAACAGTCCGCAAATCTGCTGGCATGGCACCTAAGTGAGCGTGGTTTCGTGGAGCGTGTTTTTGCCTCTGCCGAATGCACCATTGGTCTCTCGGCACAGCCGATTGTTGGTTTACATTTAAAAAAAAAGTCTCTGGCAGTCTGCCGGTCGGTCAGCCCGTTAGCCAGCCTCACCGAGGTTGATGGCGCGGAAGCCGGCGGCGGCGGCGGTGCCTCGCTCGCGGAACAGCCGCATCGCCCTCACGTGCCCGTCGGCGAGGTCCTGCACGTGGATGTAGTCCCGCACGCCGGTGCCGTCCGCCGTGCTGTAGTCGGAGCCGAACACGAGCAGCCGATCCAGCTTGCCCACAGCCACCTACAGTCATATCATTGAAATGTATTTATTGTGACATGTTTTTTTTTATGTGAAAACTTCTTTAGCGGCGCTTGGCACTTTTTTTAGATGGGTAAAAAATTTTAAACTCGCGTCAGATCCGTAGCCTGATCGAAAAAGCGTAAGATTCGTTGAAATTATGGATGAAAGTTGATTTTTCTGAGAAATAAACTTTTTGATGTAAAATAATTATAATAGTTCTGTAGTGTTATAGTTTTTATGTAATATAAATTGTCATGATTGTCTATGATAGCGCAATAAATGAATATTGTATTTTATCACATAAATGATAGTACTTTTATACTGATAAATAAAACAATTCGTGCGAAATTATTCCCTAACCATTCCAAAATATTAAAAATTGCACAACGTTGATGTTTAAGTTTTCACTTCTGCCGGCACTCCCGGAGTGCAACCCGTCCGTTTTTTATGTAATCCGGTATGGGTGGCTGAATCGCAGGGGCCAAAGCGCATGCTTCGACTAGCCAATATCACCTCCAAGAAGGTAGGTGCCATACCGGAGACTTCCCTGGATTGCTGGCTATACTGGACTAGAGGAGAACACAACCGAGGCTGCTATGCGGCCATCTTACATCCAGTACAGTGGCACGGCTCACGCACTCTATGTACTTGCGCGCGATAACTACCTACCGCCGACCGGACCGCCGGCGATCCATAATTCATTGGGCTGCCGACAGCCGCGTGGAGCTAACCTACTACGTGAGCGCGCGCTCACGCTACTGCTTCGTACGGTCGTACCTACCTATATCCAAAGAGTTTCTTTGCCTATGTCTTAATTCAAGTTGACATGGCTTCTGTTAATAGTGGCAGTGGCAATTTATGTGCAGTAGATGGATGTAAATCCAGCAAGAGGAGAGATAAAAATCTCTCTTTTTTCCATTTACCTGCTGATGAAGAAATGTGAGTATATTGTTTTTGTTGAGCAATAATTACCTATTCTAAAAAACCGGACAAGTGCGAGTCGGACTCGCACACGAAGGGTTCCGTACCACCGTACAAGATTTAACACTATGTAGGTACTTTATTTTTTATATTTTTACTATTTCTTGTTATAGCGGTAATAGAAATACAGCCCGCTGACAGACGGACGGACGGCGGGGCTTAGTAATATGGTCCCGTGGCACCCTTTGGTACGGAAGACTAAAAATGGTAGGTAGATAGGTATTTTGGTTTATGTTGTGTTTCGCTTGAGTTTCGGTATGTTCGATATACATATCTGTCTGTTTGTCTATCACAGTCACTTTACGATTTGTGTGCATACAGCTGACATTTTCTGGTTGTTAAGGCAATTGTAAGACTACGTACACACACTTACGTACACACACACAAAAACACTTGTAACTTTCATTTTTATTTACTTCGGTGCACGAGTCTGACTCGCACTTGGCCGATTTTAATTAAAAAATTTAAAAACATTTCAGATACTAATTTTACGTTACCCTGGTTGTTTTTTTTTCGAATATATTAAATGTACAGATTTTTATCCTTTACAATTGTATTATATATATAGATTTTTAAGACAATAAAACATGCAAAAATACTAAAAAGTGTTTTTTATTTACACACAAGCTTTTGCCGGCGGCTTCGCCCGCGTTAAAAGTACATTTGCAAGCGATACTATTTGTGTTATGGGCTGACATCACGGATGTTGTAGGTGATGTAGCCAACCGTGTCAGGTTCCATAAAAAAAAAAAAAAAAAAGCACTTGACATGGACATAATATCCACGTGCTAGCAATACATATAGTGGCTGCTCAGACAGCTGACATATAGAGGGGGGAGGGGGGGGGGGGGGGGGGGGGGTTCACTGAAATCGATTGCCTACGGCAATAAGTCCGCCTTCTGCCAAGCAGAAAGGTGTATGTAAAGGTCGACTGGAAGTAATTGCCGCCGGCAATAAGTCCGGCTTCGCTTGGCAGATGTATTTTTAATCTATACCGAATAAAATCGGTTAGATAAGCATGCGTACAGGTAACAATAATAACATTACAGGGGTAGTAGGTAGGTAGGATTACCTGAAGTATTTTCGGGCTGAACTAATTTCTTCCTTTAATATATTTTAACGAGGGCGAAGCCGCGGGCTAAAACTAGTAGTAGCCTATATGTTAAACAAAAAAAAAATTGGTACCTATCTAACAGTAAAAAAACATTTTTAAATCTGTGCTGCAGCTCGCGAACAAACATTCACACATATTTCCTCTTTACAATATAATAATATTAAAGATTGTGTAATGCATTGATATTTTTATCGAAAGTAGCAGCCCTAACGTCACCGAATTTGCTTCAAGGCCCCGCGTCCGCGCGCAGCTGCAAAGCAATAATCACTTTACGCTCTTTCGTTTAGGTACATTTTCGCACGCAGCGACTGGCGTCGTAAAAGTTTAGGCTATTAAAGCCGAAGGTACGTAACTTTTTCTATGGAGAGATTCATCTGTTACGAAGTAACTATTTAGTAATCTGTGACGGTGGTATCAACCCAGTCGGCTACAATTTGAGCCTACCACCTAGTAAGGGGCAAGGGAAGGGACCTACAGTTTTACACCGGTTCCGAACGGTGAAGCAGCAGGTGTAGGTATGCACGTACATTTTTTCGTCAGAAAAAACTCATTGGTACACGCCGACGGGATTCGAACCGCGGACCTCTTGCATGAGAAGCCAATGCCCAAACCACTCGGCCACCCGCCGAGTGATTTGATTAATTTTTATGTGATATTTATACAGAACAGAAAGAGCAAATGGTTCAAGGTAGCGGGTTGGCTCCCCTTTGGGTTTTTAGAATCCGTGTCTCGTGTCGTATAAAAAAATAAATAAATAAATAAAAAAGTATACCTCAATTTAGATAATATTATTCAACTTCATTTTTTTTTTTTTTTATGGAAACTGACACGGTTTTGGCTACATCACCTAAAACATTCGTGATGTCAGAGCCCATAACACCGGGTGAACTTGGTGCCACGCCAGTGCTTCCCTTCGGTCGTGCCGGCTACACTGAACTGGACGGAAAACACAAACTATTCACATACCCGTTTCGACCGACGTTTCATTCAGTGCGGTGATACCAACCCGGGTGGGATAACCCCTACCACCCAGTAAGGTAAGAAGGGAAGAAGGGACCTACAGTTTAACGTGGAATCCGAACCACGGTCAGCCTCCCAACGGTCGAGCGGTCACCCATCCAAGTACTGACCGCGACCACTGAGCTACCGAGGCTGACAAACCATGATCTAACTAACTTGCTTCAAACCGGTTTACATTATTTTAGTGTTTAGGAGAGTGCTTTAGTTCAACTAGAGAGGCAACTTGTGCACTCTCCTAAAGTTCTCACTAAATTCTCAGTTTACACACAGATAAGTAAGGAGGATAGTGACGCGCCGGGGTGTCACTGGAAACAAAAATAAAAACCAATCCTATTTTGATTCTAATTGAAAGGCAAGTGGAACCGTACTAAAGCAAGTAGCGTTTACACGTTTCTACTGAAGTACTCTCCTAAAGCACTCTAGTAAACACTAAGATAATGTAAACTGGCCTTTAAGCGGCGAGTGGCCGAGTGGTTTGAGCATCGGCTTCTCATGCGAGAGGTCCGAGGTTCGAATCCGGTCGCCGTGTACCAATGAGTTTTTTCTGACGAGAAAATGTACGTGCATACGTGCTGCTTCACTGTTCGGGACCGATATAAAACTGTAGGTCCCTTCCCTTGCCCCTTACTTTTGTTTTAATTTTTTTAAGAGAGTATTCCAGAATTTTATTTATGAGATTATTATTTTCTTAATTTTTTTTTTGGGGCATTTTTTTATGAAGTAAGTTTAATTTTAATCATAATATCTAGTATTTTAATAGTTATAGATTTTGATTTATTTTTATTAGGTGGTAGGCTCAAATTGTAGCCGACTGGGTTGGTACCACCGCACTGGATGTAAGATGGCCGCATAGCAGCCTCGGTTGGGTTCTCCTCTAGTCCATTATAGCCAGCAATCCAGGGAAGTCTCCGGTATCGCACCTACCTTCTCGGAGGTGATATTGGCTGGTGGAGCATGCGCTTTGGCCCCTCCGACTCAGCCATCCATACCGGATTACATAAAAAAAAAAGATCTAACTAACTTGCTTCAAGCGCACACCTGTGATATGTAGGGCATCAGATTGTTGGGAACGCCGTTGGGGTCCTCACCGATGAGACCGCTGCTGTGGGCGCCGACCGGGTTGAAGTACCGCAGAGATATCACCGACCACTTCTGTAAGTATTTAATCACATGCCTTATTGTCATGTCATGTCATGTGCATTAGAGGTTGCTCCCCTTCATAGGAGAGCTCTATAGCACAGATTGCTTAATAGTTACTTCGTAACAGATAAATCTCTCCATAGAAAAACTTCCATACCGTTTCGTTTAATAGCCTACTGTTTTGCGTCGCCAATCGCTGCGTGCGAAAATGTACCTAAACGATCGAGCGTAAAGTGATTATTGCTTTGCAGCTGCGTGGCCTTGAAGCAAACTCGGTCACGCTAGGGCTGCTGCTTTCGATAAAAATATCAATTCATTACACAATCTTTAATATCATAAAGAGGAAATATGTGTGAATGTTTGTTCGCGAGCTACAGTACAGCATAGATTTAAAAATGTTTTTTACTGTTAGATAGGTACCTATATTTTTTTTTTGTTTAACATATAGGCTACTTACTAGCTTTTGCCCCCGGCTTCGCCCTCGTTAAAATATATTAGAGGAAGAAATTAGTTTGGCCCTACTACCCCTGAAATGTTGTTAACTGTTACCTGTAACCGTGCTTATCTAACTGATTTTATTCGGCATAGATTAAAAATACATCTGCCAAGCAAATACATCTACAATTTAACAGAAGCCATGTCAAGATAAATTACGAAATAGGTACGTCGTCATTCCGAAGCAGTATCATGAGCCCGCGTGTGTGCTCCGCGCGGCTGTCGGCAGCCCACTGAATTATGGGTCGCCGGCGGCCCTCCGGGCGGTAGGTAGTTAGCGCACGCAAGTACATAGAGTGCAAGTGGCCTGTCTATAGCACTAACATACAGCACTTTTTTTTATCGGCAGTAATAAAAAAAAATACAAAAAACATGCAAATAAAAGAATACTAAAACGAAAACTTTTGGTACCGATGTGTCGAACTCACAACCTTTAATTTTGTGTAGGTAGATCTTCATAGAAAAAGGTATGGGCACCACTGACCAAGATGCCGTGCATAAGGGCGACAGGCTAGCCACCTCTTACCTTGGCACGGTCCTTCCACCGAATCGTGTAGCAGGTGGGTCTTCGTTTCTTACTTGCTGCTTGATAGTTGTCTCGTCCTAATATGCACTTTGCTATACATGGTGGTCGGTGTTGTGCTGTAATTTTTTACAAGAGTAATTGCAGCACAACACCGATTAATCTGCTTACCCCGATTGTCGGGATACAGCGTGTGGTATGTACGTACATATGAACTAGACCAGCAGTTCTCAATCTATGGTACGTATACCACCAGTGGTACGCGGAATGCTTGGAGGTGGTACGCGAAAACATTTATAAATATTATGCTCTACAAAATTTAACAAGCGGCAATAAAAAGTGCCACAATCCTAATTTAGAAAGTTTTGTTGATGAACATAAAATATAATTTGAATTCTGATGTTCTTAGCGATATAAAAACCCACTGCCAAATGCTCATAGTAGGTAAAATAAATTTAACTATAATTTAACTTTAAATCAAACTTTTTTTAAAAAAAAAACCGCATGCAAGTCTGTCCACTTTTTAAGATAATAATTTTTTTTATTACTTAATTACTTGATTACTTGATAACAAATAAGAACCATCCCGATTAAACAAGCTTCATAATAAAAAAAACCCCTATCCAAATCGGTCCATCCGTTTGGGAGCTACAATGCCACAGACAGACACACACATACACACATACGTCAAACTTATAACAACCCTCCGTTTTTTGCGTCGCGGGTTAAAAATCGATATGAAATAAATTTTTAGGTTTTGGAAAGAGAATCATTAATTTAACTTTGGTGTGATGCTAACCTCCAAAGACTTAAGAATGTACATATAGATATTGTTTTTTATTTGATATATATCATATGAAGTATCAAAATTGACGATGGCACTATACACCAGATATAGGTAATGCAAACAGGCAGAGTGGTCAGATTCTTCAGTAATCATGTTTATGCTGTAAATATTAATGTTCTTGTGAGCGGTAGTATGGGTTAATTATTGTAAGTTACTTTAATATAATACTTATAAGGTACATATTAACAAAACATTGTGACTTGCGAAGTTTGTTTGTCAGTTCTTCTTCGCATTGAATTTAGAACTGGCGGAATTTTCGACATGTCCAAGCGTAGGTTACCTACCTATGGATGAAATTATACAATAAACAATACACAATAATAATATATTATTATTAGCTTCTTGTAGGTAAAGGTGGTACGCCGGGAAAGGGCATTGCCTAAAATTGGTGCCTTTTTTTTATCATAGTTCTTTTTTCGCGCGGCCATCAACCAAACTTTTTTATTTTAGTTCAGAATAATGTTACAAACAAAACTTGTTATGACATGTACATGCCTAAACTCAGTCCGAACGAAGTTATAAGGGTCAGAAGTTAGAATAATATTATGTTTCTATGCATTTTCATCAGGTTTAGTTTTTATAACTTCGTTCGGACTGAGTTTAGGCATACACATGTCATAACAAGTTTTGTTTGTAACATTATTCTGAACTAAAGTAACCAAGTTTGGTTGATGGCCGCGCGAAAAAAGAGGCACCACCTTCCATACAAAATGTGGTATTACCCTTTGGCTTTAGTGGTACCTGAAAAAATAAAGTTTGAGAATCCCTGAATTAGACGATACGTACCGGGTCGCTGGCGCATAGGTCCTTGCAAATCTCCTCGCAGAAGTACTTGGACTTGCCGTAGGGGCTCGTGAGGGCGCCACCAGTGCTGTGCGACTCGTCTATCGGCAACTTGGTCGGCTCACCGTACACCGTGCAAGACGAACTGTATATCAGCTTGTACACACCGTATTTCTTCATAACCTGCAAAGTCGAAGCGAAGTCGCTCTACAGTCTCTTCAAGAATCTAGGGCTGCCAAGATCGACGCTAAGCTCATATATGGAGAGAGCTTCGAAAACGTCACTGAAAGCATCCTACAGAATATGGATAGGTAGAGAGAGGGAGGTCGAGAGCGGGACTGGTGGTTTCCCCGCGTCCTAGTCAACGCAGACTAGCTGACGAGGGCTTGATGCGAGCCGAAACGTGAAGCATGCGCGGGAAATTTAGAGTGGCCACTCGCTAGTCCCGACCTCGATTAACACCCTCCTCTACTGCCGATGGGCCCGGATATGTTCGGTGAAGCCATCGCAAGCTTAGTTCCACACCTTCCTCCTTCTTAAAACACTTGCAATTACCTGTACTCTGTAGTGTATCCGCGCGGATACCAGAAATGATCGCACCCCAGGTTGGGTACCACAGCAATCGGTCGAAACGGCTATTTAAATAGTAAATGGTTTTCCGTCCAGTTCAGTGTAGCCGGCACGACCGAAGGGGAGCATTGTCACGGCACCCAGTTCACCCGGTCTTATGGGCTGACATCGCGGATGTAAATGTATGTAAATAGTTCGTGTTTTCCGTCCAGTTCAGTGTAACCGTTTGTACCGTGTGGGGCCGGTACTTAGCCCCACTGCATCTCTCCCCGTGTATGTCATAAAAGGCGACTAAGGGATATGACTCCCTTCTTATATTACTAGGTGGTAGGGTTTAACCCGCCCTGAATGAAAGGTCGGTCGAAACGGCTATGTAAATAGTTTGTGTTTTCCGTCCAGTTCAGTGTAGCCGGCACGACCGAAGGGAAGCATTGTCACAGCACCCAGTTCACCCGGTCTTATGGGCTGACATCGCGAATGTTGTAGGTGATGTAGCCAACCGTGTCATATTCAAAACACAGCAATATTTATTCGCAGATATTGAACATTTGTTCACAGACACAAAATCTAAGGTGGACTAGGTAACTTACGTTAAGGAATATCCATGTTAAGATAACGGTCACCAAATCCCGGGAATAGCTAGCACTCCATATGCCGATTACTGGTCATGAGTCTTCTATGTTTTAATGCCGTGTGTATTCTGTTGGTTTTTGATATAAATAAATAAAAAGCCCGCCAAGTGCGAGTCGAACGCGCGCACCGAGGGTTCCGTATCGCCATATCATGGTTAGCGCCACTCACGCCATCTATGGCATGTTATGAAATGCTTCATATTAGTTAAATGTCATGATTAGTTAAAATGCTTCACACTCTATTCGGTAGATGGCGCGCTTTTTACACTTTTTGGTTTCTTCTATGGGAACGGCCGTGAATTTTTTACTTTTTCTTATTTTTATTATTTGTTGTTATATCGGGCATAATAACACACATTCTGTGACAATTTCAACGGGCTACCTATTACGGTTCAAGAGATACAGCCCTCAGATAGACGGACGGACGGACAGACAGACAGACGGCGTAGGCTTAGTAATAGGGTCCCGTACCGGATACGGAAACCTAAAAAAAAAGACTAATTGAACTATGTCAAACAGCGGAGCGCAAGCGCCGACCGCCTGACCGCTAGAGATGGGAGAGAGAAACATACCTCGAAGAGAACGCAGGTCCCGGCGATGTTTGTCTGGTAGTACTCTAGCGGTTTCTGCACGCTCTCACCCACCGCCTTCAGCGCCGCGAAGTGGATCACGCACGACACGTTATACTGAAACGATACGTACGTTGCCATCATTAGTTCAGCGTAACCGGCACCGCACCACCTAACGAGAAGTACTGTGTGGGGTCGGTACTTAATAAGAATAGTCCCACTGCATCTCTCCCCGTGCATGTCGTAAAAGGCGACTAAGGGATAAGCGGCCTGCAGACACCCCGGTCGACTTGTGGCTTTCATGGAAGACATAGGCTGGCTGGGGTAGCTGGAGACTGCGGGGTTTTGCACGAAGGTCCCCAACCAAGCGGGATTAGTTTGCAGGCCTAGAGCCAACCCCAAACCAAAACAACAACAAAACAACAACAACAACAACAACCACCTAACGAGAATACTGGCATGCGACAGAAACAAGTGAAATAGGTTTTTTTTAATGGAAACTGACACGTTTGGCTGCATCACCTACTACATCCGCGATGTCAGCCCATAACCACCTTGGTGAACTAGGTGAAATGTCAGTGCTTCCCTTCGGGCGTGCCGGCTACACTGAACTGGACGGAAAACACGAACTATTTACATAGCCGTTTTCATCCGACCAGTGTGGTGGTACCAACGCGAGCGGGTTTTAAACTATATTTTGAAATACCATGTGACAGGATGAAAAATCCCTCCCACCTGGGACCCGGCGCGGTAATTTGACAAACCCCTCCCTCCCCCCAAATCGGTTTTACGTGGTATGTGTACATTCCCTAACTACAAATTATATTTATGTAGTGTTCGTCCTCGACATTCAGCCAAAGGCCAAAGCAGTTCGTAGCTTACTTTTTCAAAAATATCAGCCAAAGCCACCGCATCCCTTATGTCCACGTTGTAGTACTGAACGCTCTTGCCCGTGAAGCTCTCAATCCGCAGGAGGGACTCCGGCTTAGCCGCCTTATCTTCCTGAAAAAAATTCACAGATCTCATGCGTTACATGACCTTCAGGTACCACGGGGAGCCAAGTCCAGTCCGGCTGTCGTGGCCTAAGTTTTATATTATATTCTTTGGTTTTCAAGGTTGTGGGAAAATTTCGAGAGGAACAGCCCTACAGAAAATTCATGCAAAATGAAAGAGACAACACTGCACTTCCCCGGTATTACTGTATTGCCAGGTCCAGGGTTTTATGGGGAAATTTGTTCAAACTAATTACACGAAGCACGATTTTAACAGTTTTACATCTGTAAAAAAAAATACGAAACAGTAAAACATATTATTTTCTCCACATAATTGTAATTTCAGACAGTGGTAAGAAGGTTTTTTTATTCAATTTCCAAATTGAATTGAGCATTTCTTCATTTTTTACCTGGCAACATTACGGATTCCAGCACTTGGGAAATTTTACCCAAAAAAAAGAATCATCCACCTAAAAACACGAGTTAAGCCTTTTATTAGCATTTTTCGTGCGAAAACGAATGCACCAAGCTTGCAGCAAACAGTTAAGAGTATTTGGGTCAAGTGCAGTGCCTCACGGAGGTAAGAAAAGTGCTTTTGATACTTGTCGATATTTCATATTTTTCCACGATATCTCCTATATTTTTTCAAATAACATAATGTTAGAGCATATTTTTTATTGGATGCTTGCCTTTGCCTGTTAGTACAGAGTAAGTTATTACTTGGGTTGTAGTGAAAATTGTCAAACATAACCTCAAAGTGTGCAGTATCATCCATTAATCATTATGGATGCCGCACGCCTTTGTGTACAGGAAATTGAAATACGTCTCTAGTTCTCTACTACGAGAGATCCACAATGAACAAAAAAACAATGCTGCTGGCTAATTATGTAAGGCTTTTATTGAGTGGCGCTGTTCTCCACTCAGTCCTATCCGATAAATGTAAAATAGGGTCTGCAGCCTTAGACTATATTTATGACTCCCCTCTGACTCAACTCCCGCAGTAGCAAACAAATTTAGGTTCCTGTCTACAATGGCCGACCACAAATCAAAGTATGTAGGTACTAATAATGTTATAAATAAAATCTTGGTGTGTTGTTTCCCAGATAACACCATGGAAGTCCGTAAAATGTGGGGCGTCTTCTGCAAAACACGCGGTCGAAGCAGCACGATCATATCACAGATTTCCTTCACCTAACTTGAACAATTTTGAAAGGTAAGACCAATGGTATGTACAATACTTATGGAAGTCAATCAGAACGGTAAAGAAAAGATGTGAGTGAAATTGACAGCATAAGCGATGAGTCACTCAGTATCTGGGGCTTTACTGGCCCGTCAAGCGCGAGGTTGTGGGTTCGAATCCCAGTCCTTGTAAACATCTTTACAATTTGCCCGTCGTCGCTCTGGCGAGTGAAGGAAAACACTGCAAGGAAATCCTTTCCATCCTTACAAGGTGGTAGGACTTACCACTGAAATTCAATCAATCAATCCGAATCCAATCAATCAATTTACTTCTACGTCACGGCATGCTGTCAGCGGGCTGAACAGTTAATACAAATGCGCACGCAGTCACGGGTAAATGCTAGTATTATATACATACATGCTCATTACTCCTAATATGTTACAGGTGAGCTGCCCCTGCAAGCAGTGACAACGGCGAACCTCATAGAAGATGTGGACCAGCTCTTTGGGCAACAACACAAGCAAGCCATTAAACATTGAAAGTGGTTAGGAGCGTTTGTTTAAAATCTTACAACGTCTAGACTTTTATTTAGTCTCAACGAACTGTCTAAATTAAGACAATTTGGAAAACATGTTTGGGGCGTAAGATCAAGCTGTGGAAATAACAACCCCACAGTCCAGCAATTTTTTCTGGATTAAAAACTGTGATGATTAGTGACATAGTAACGCACAGTCGTAGTTCAAAGTATATCTTACAAGGTCAGTTACATTTAATAAATAATTTAGAAAACTTCATTTGTAAAGCGCCCCAGCTCACAACAGATAAAGACGAATTGTTTTATGAAATGTTCGAGGAAATCGTGCATTTGTGATTATATGTAAGGGTAATTTTGTAAGTATGTAATAATATGAGGATGTTCATTATATATAAGCATTGAGTTATGTATGAGTTATTATGTACATACTTGTTATAAGCCAAGTCACTATAGGCGAACTTCACCATATAAAAATTTTTTAAGAGAAAAACAAACAAAAAAAGATCATAAAACAAACTTATTATTATGTACAGTTTCCTATGTTGTACGGTTTGTGCCAATTATTTGGATGAAATTGCTTATTTACTTTAATATTTACTTGTGTAATAGTTTACTTGTACAAATACTTCATTTCGTAATAAAAGAGCATTTGCTGTGTACTCATGATGTTATTTATTTGGCACATTTAGCTAAACTGTGACCATCTCACATTGATAGTTCTAAAATTGTCAGTCCTGCCTGCTTAGTCAAAGTGGGCTGACAATTTTAGGAATATCAGTGTGAAATGGTCACAGTTTGGCTAAATGTGCAGTACCTACTAAAAATAAATTAAATTCGAAATTCCCGCCAAGTGCTAGTTCTGAAATTCGCCGAGTGGGAAAATTTGGCGCCACCAAGGTTAAAACATAGGCAAACAAATTTTGTATGGGCTTGTGCTTCTTCTACGCCCTAGTAGTATTATATTCTTTGTTCAGGTACATTTAAAATGACTTTTAGAAATATGTCAATTTTGAAAAATTTACAAAAATTGTCAAAAATAAAATTCATTATTTTCAAGTATATGCATGCACACACGAAAACCATTTTAATTTCTCACACTGCAATATAAAGACGGCTCGTAACTCGCGTAACGGAAAATAAAAAAAAATCATAATTCCAAATTTTTCACTTTTAAAAAAAATAAAAAACACATCCCCAGATATTGAGCCAATCTACAATATAAAAATATAAAAGTTTAAAATATATATTTAGAAATAGTAGGTTTAAAAGTGCCCTTTTTAAACCCCCTAAAAACTGTTATTTTAAGCGGTTTTTTTGCGATTTTCTCAAAAACTCAAAATTTTCAAATTTTTTTTTTCAACATCTTTTAGCCCTTATCAATACGCGTCACTTGACATCCTAAATATTCACGTAGCCTTAAAACTCGTGACACCAGGGCGAATTCGCACTCTTCCTGGAAATCGGGGACTATACTGAAGTAATCGAAAAGACATTTTCAATGTAAAAAAAAATGCTCTTTTGCCAGTAATGGACCGCCGAGTAACATGTACGGTCCGTCTCACGAAAGATGTCCCGCGGCAATCAGTGGAAGTGAGACGGACTCTACACTTCCACTTATTGTCGCGGGACCTCTTTCGTGAGACGCAATCTAACAAGGTCGAGCCGAGACGCTCCTGTCAGCTGTCAAAACAAATGGATAATGTTATTCCACTTCATGGCCTTCCGCCTCATCTATTTTAATTTATTTATTTATTTTAGACAGGCAGCATTGGCTGATACGTCTAAATCATGTAAGATTATGTTAAGATATTTTTCTTTCTGATTTTTCAATCTTTCATCGGAACTCTACCATAATGTTTATTGTATAATTTCATCCATAGGTAGGTAATCTACGCTTGGACATGTCGAAAGTTCCGCCAGTTCTAAATTCAATGCGAAGAAGAACTGACAAACAAACTTCGCAATTCACAATGTTTTGTTAGTACCTTATAAGTATTATATTAAAGTAACTAACCACCAAAGCCCATAACACCAGGTGAACTTGGTGCCACGTCAGTGCTTCCCTTCGGTCGTGCCGGCTACACTGAACTGGACAGAAAACACAAACTATTTTCATAGCCGTTTCGACCGACCTTTCATTCAGTGCGGTGGTACCAACCCGGGCGGGTTAAACCCTACCACCTAGTGATATAAGAACGGAGTCATATCCCTTAGTCGCCTTTTACGACATACACGGGGAGTGATGCAGTGGGGCTATTCTTTTAAAGTACCGACCCCACACGGTTGAGGTAGGCCATCCATTGGAGACGGCTTCAATTTCGTCGACGGTAACCAGTAGTTCCGTACTGCTGAAGGCCGGGAGGACTGAAGGAAAAGGAGGGAGGAAGGAAGGTGTGGAACTAAGCTTGCGATGGCTCCACCGAACATATCGGGCCCATCGGCAGTAGAGGAGGGTATTAATCGAGATCGGGACTAGCGAGTGGCCACTCTAAATTTCCCGCGCATGCTTCACGTTTCGGCTCGCATCGAGCCCTCGTCAGCTAGTCTGCGTTGACTAGGACGCGGGGAAACCACCAGTCCCGCTCTCGACCTCCCTCTCTCTACCTATCCATATTCTGTAGGATGCTTCCAGTGACGTTTTCGAAGCTCTCTCCATGTATGAGCTTAGCGTCGATCTTGGCAGCATTAGACTCTTGAAGAGACTGTAGAGCGACTTCGCTGGTAGTCCTCTTGCTCCGACTTCCACAGCAAAGAGATCAGTCTCGATAGCTGTTCTGTCAGCCTCGATAGCTCAGTGGTGGCGAATTGGATATGACACCACCACCTAGTTAGGTAAGAAGGGAAGGAACCTACAGAGGTAAGTCAACTATCGCTATTGATTGTTAAGCAACGCTGGGTGCGGTCAGTACTTGGATGGGTGACCGCTGACCGTTGGAGGCTGACCGAGGTTCGGATTCCTCGTAAAACTGTAGGTCCCTTCCCTCCTAATCTGACTTGGTGGTAGGGTCTAACCCGCCCGGGTTGATACCACCGCACTGAATGAAACGTCGGTCAAAACGGCTATGTAAATAGTTTGTGTTTTCCGACCAGTTCAGTGTAGCCGGTACGATCAAAGGGGGAAGCACTGGCATGGCACCTAGTTCACCCGGTGTTATGGGCTGACATCACGGACGTTGTAGGTGATGTAGGCAACCGTGTCAGTTTCCATAAAAAAAAAAAAGTTGTCACAACGTACAAATGTGGGTCCAAAGACCGCGCAACGCGGAGGGACGGGTTGGGAGGGGTATCGCCTCAGGCAACGCGGGGCGGCGCGGGACGCGGTCGGCAGTGCGCTTGGACTTTGTACCCACATTTGTATATTGTGAGAACTGTATGTGGAATCCGTAATTTACCTTGAAAGCGTTGCACAAGTTGTCCACGACCACTATCTCCAAGCGAGACGTTTCTTCTTGCTCCAAAAGTGCGGCCACTGTGTGCGAGCCGACGTAACCAGCCCCTCCCGTCACGAGAATCGCCTGCGCCATCGTGTCTTCCTGTTGGAACAAACACTTTTATTAGTGTGACTAGCTTTTGCCCGCGGCTGCGCTCGCGTGAAATTCGTATTTCAAAAGCGGAAAGTAAGCAAACCCGCTACAGTACTTTTATTTCGCGCGCGAAACTATTCGGTTTGTATGAGAGCCACATCTTAGCGTAACTGTAACTGAAATTTATTTAGCCTATCCTGTGTCTCGTATATGTTAATGTGCTTGTACTAAGTTTTATCAAATTCGGATGATCATTTTAAGAGTTCTGGAGGAACATACATACATACATACAGAAAAGATTTCTAAAAATCATCAATTCAGTTTTATTATCATCCATAAAGTCTACTAACGCAGTAGGTGTCTCATAAAATAAAGTAATTTACTCCATGGCCATCCCTGACAGATTTATTAGTAGAATTGATGTGATAGTACTGATAAGTACTGACGAGCATGCATGAAGAACATTATGAGAGTGTGCTAGGCCGCAGAGGTGTGTCAGGATCGCGGCACGTGGAGATGTGTTGTCTCTGCCTACCCCGCCTAAGTCCGCCTTTGCTTCTCATGTAAATTAGTTATCGTTTGTTACTGTAAAATGTTTTGAAGGAATAAAGTATTTCTATCTATCTATCTATCTATCTGCCCCATTGAGAAGCCAGAGTGATGTTTTGTCAGTCTCGGTAGGTCAGTGGTGCGATTGGTAGACAGCCGTTCGCGATCATAAGCACACCTGGGTGCGGTCAGAACTTGGATAGGTGACAGTTCAACCGTTGGAGGCTGACCGTGGTTCAGATTCCACGTACAACCGTAGGTTCCTTCCCTTCTTACCTAACTAGGTGGTGGTATTTAACCCGCCCGGATTAATTATTCGCTTGTTTCGTAGTAGGTGTGAACTCCAACAATTTGACTGGTTTTGATGACCGTAAATTTATAATATGTTCTATAGAAAATATAAATGATGGTCATCAAAGGCAACTTCTATAGAACTGTAAAGACGGGGCTCTGGCAAAAATACGCTAACTAAGCATGATTGCCAAACAAAATCGGTCAAGTACGAGTTTTACTCATACACACAGGGTTCCGTATATCCGTTATACCAGCCATACCCAAAAATTTTTTTTTTATAGAAACTGACTCGGTTGGCTACGTCGCCTACAACATCCGTGATGTCAGCCCATAACACTGGGTGAACTTGGTGCCACGTCAGTGTTTCCCTTCGGTCGTGCCGGCTACACTGAACTGGACGGAAAACACAAACTATTTACATAGCCGTTTCGACCGACCTTTCGTTCAGTGCGGTGGTACCAACCCGGGTGGGTTAAACCCTACCCACCTAGTAATATAAGAAGGGAGTCATATCCCTTAGTCGCCTTTTAGGACATACACGGGGAGAGATGCAGTGGGGTTATTCTCTTAAAGTACCGGCCCCACACAGTACGGTAAGTGTGCTCCGCGGAGCCTCTGTGGGGGCTTCGCGAAAATACGAGAAAACAAAATCAAAAATACCCTCTCCTCTCTGGCTCGGTTCAGCTCGGCTGCGCAGATGTCACGGCGTCACAGTTTCATAGCTCCCATTAGATATTTAATTATTGAAATCTTTTATTATAATATTATGTACTAGCTGTGCCCGCGGCTCCGCCCGCTCTCATATTTGACTTCTCTGCTAACCTCATAAGCCATTTAGCGTGATAGTAAGTAGCCTATAGTTGATGGGAAGAATGAAGCTATCTGTAGAATTTTTTTTTAGTAAAATCGCTTCAATCGTTCTCGACTTATAAGCGGACAGACAGACAGACAGACAGAAAGCAAACGTTGGATTTTATTAAAGGTATTATTAATAAAGAATGCACAAAAACCTTTTTTTTTTATTTTAGGGCTCCGTCGAATATTTCGCTTTCCAAAAGGGTTCCGTCACCAAAAAAGTTTGAGAATCGCTGCGCTATACCATACCTGTCAAGAAACCATATTCGTCTATCTTTTGTATTTGTCATACCATAGTAAAAGTAGACTATATTGGTCATACCACACTGCCTGTTACGCCATCTATCATTGAGTAGCGTAAATATGATTGTTAGCACGTTTCTTGTATGGTGACCCCCCTTATTTTTTTTATTTTTGCTTTTTTTGTTATTTGTTCGCATATCATCTACGATAGATAACACATATTCTGTAAAAATTTAAACGGTTCAAAAGATACAGCCGGACACACAGACAGACGGACAGACATTGTAGGCTTAATAATAGGCTTCCGTATACGGAACCCTAAAAAGGTAGGTACTTACGAAAGAACTGCTTCTTTGAAATATTATTCAAAGAATGAGCGAAATTCCAGCAACACTTGCACGAACTAAACACCAATGCATTTTATGCTTGCATTTATCAGTAAGACAATCTGCTTTGTACCTACCACGAGTCAGTAAGCCTGGATACGAAATACGGCATCGTTTGTATGAGAACCGAGGTAGCCGCCAAAGGGGTGTGAAGTCTGAGGCGGGAGCGGCGCATGGAACGCCGTGATTGGCCGAGCGAGTAGGTAGCCACGTGACGCCAGTCTTCCATACGTTTGAACGGGATTCATACAATAAGTCGCTCATTGTGTCGATTCGCGATGAAAAGATGAAACGGATTTAACAATATTTTTTTTTTTTTTTTTTTTATGGAACCTGACACGGTTGGCTACATCACCTACAACATCCGTGATGTCAGCCCATAACACAGGGTGAACTAGGTGCCATGTCAGTGCTTCCCTTCATTTCATGTCGGCTACACTAAACTGGACGGAAAACACGAACTATTTACATAGCCGTTTCGACCGACGTTTCGTTCAGTGCGGTGGTACCAACCCGGCCGGGATAAACCCTACCACCTAGTAAGGTAAGAAGGGAAGGGACCTACAGTTTAACGTGGAATCCGAACCACGGTCAGCCTCTAACGGTCGAGCAGTCACCCATCCAATCACTGACCGCGCTCAGTGTTGCTTAATAACAGTTGACTAACCAACCGCGCCACTGAGCTACCGAGGCTGACGAATTTTCTTATCCCTTAGTCGACTTTTACGACATGCGACGGGGAGAGATGCAGTGGGGCTATTCTTTTTAAGTACCGACCCCACACGGTACATTTAACCCTTCTTTACATCAAGGGAATAATATAACTTTCTCTTAAATGAACAAAGGCAACGCCCCTTTCACAATTTTGCGAATTTGCAGATTTTCGCATAAACACGATAATAGTTCTAAGTTCTGAGATACCTCGGATACTTTATTATAAATCTACATCAAATTTCCAAAACAATGATATGTAAGACCTCGTACATTGGTATTATCTTATTGGAGTATTTGTTATTGGAATTTTCCAAAATTAAAAAAATAATGTTAGAAAGTCGAAAAGTTTTGTAACCAAAAAAAAAAATTATTATATTATTAACAACTATTTGCTAATTACTTAGGCAACGATATGACAAATTATATTGCAATATGACTTCGCGAAAAATTCGCGAAAATCTACCCTACCCACCTCGATATTTAATTTTTTTACGGTAAAATGAGGTTTTCCAGGCTTTGCCTTTTTTAACAAACTAACCAGCCATACCCACCTGGATATTTAATTTTTTTAGGGTAAAATGAGGTTTTCCAGGCTTTGCCTTTTTTAACAAACTAACCAGCCATGCAGCTAGAGCCTTATAAAATGTACCATGCGTCTCTCTGTCAGTTTGACGGTGTGAATTTGTTATATAAGGGTTAATAAAATAACAAATGAAAGGCTGTGTAGTCTGTAATAGAAACATATATTTGAAACAGAACAATAATTTACTTAATTGTTTATTTATAGATCGGTATCTATATTAAAATTTTCATTTGGTAACTTTTGAACAATTGAATTAAATTTAAAAGCACAATTTACGACATTTACATTGTTACTGTTTACATTGTTGACATTTACATTGTTATTGTTGAACTAAAGAACTAAAGAACTAACATGTGTCTCGAGAGATGGTCGCGCAACAGATGGATAGATCTCACCGAGACCTAAAGTTTGAGTACCAACACGATGGGTCTAGCACCAGTGGTTCTCGAGTTATGACCAAAACAAAAGTTCATGTGACAGATGGATAGATCTCACCGAGACCTGAAGTTTGAGTACCAACACGATGGGTCTAGCACCAGTGGTTCTCGAGTTATGACCAAAACAAAAGTTCATGTGACAGATGGATAGATCTCACCGAGACCTAAAGTTTGAGTACCAACACGATGGATCTAGCACCAGTGGTTCTCGAGTTATGACCAAAACAAAAGTTCATGTGACAGATGGTTAGATCTCACCGAGACCTGAAGTTTGAGTACCAACACGATGGGTCTAGCACCAGTGGTTCTCGAGTTATGACCAAAACAATAGTTAATGTGACAGATGGATAGATCTCATCGAGACGTTCAGATTGAGTACCAACACGATGGGTCTAAGTCCAGTGGTTCTGTAGATATGACCAAAACTAATGATCACGTGACAGATGA
This sequence comes from Nematopogon swammerdamellus, assembly GCA_946902875.1. Classification (NCBI taxonomy): domain Eukaryota; kingdom Metazoa; phylum Arthropoda; class Insecta; order Lepidoptera; family Adelidae; genus Nematopogon; species Nematopogon swammerdamellus. The sequence continues at coordinate 4,716,076 of OX336357.1, read as the reverse complement.
TAATTCCGACCCCTCACTCGCATGATCGCATCGCATTTCGCATTTAGATGCTAGCTAGCTAGCTAGCAGCGGAGCGCAGGCGCTATATAGCATTTAGCATTTAGCAGTACCACAGATAAATAGCACATACTTCATTGCTTTGTGCGTTCCAAAACAAACGAACCAACAAAGTTTTACGAACGAAACAGCAATGCTAATTAAAATTAAATGTGATTATTGCTTAGCATTTAGCATTAATTATTATTCATCAGGGCGCTTAGCAGTGCTAAATGCTAACGGGGTATTCATTATGAATTAATTTTGTTAATGCTAAGCATAACAAGACTAATTCCCGGTAGACGCATGACCTAAAGAAATTAATTCCTTTAGAGTCGCTCAAAAGTAAAAACCGGTAGGTACTGGTTGAATGAAAAAAGCGCGATAAACGAATATTGAACGAGGAAACCTGCTGAGGTTGACTAGAAGAAATGTCCTTTGGCAATAAGGCAGAATGCATGAAATATCTGTATACATTTAACATACATATTTATCAATAAACAAAAAAAATTACAAGAGCTAACTGCATCCAACACGATAGTCGACCTATGGTGGGTAAGCAGAAAAGAGCTCTCCATACATATTTACGCCGATGTTTGTTACTGAAATTCAAGCGAAAAATGCTATCAAATTGAATGAAAGTACTTACTCGTGAAAGGTGACTCCATCTGTGTTCAAGTTTGAATTTTTCGACGACTTTTTGCACCAAAGCACTGCACAATGAGGCATTTTGTGACAGACGCGCACGTTCGCTCCGCCTGAGCGGCGGACGGAGACTAAGATCGGTCGCCGGCGCTAGACTGACGCGCTGGCGCGTGTGCGCCGACGCGCGGCTACCCCTGTCCTCCTATGTATAGCGCCTCCAGGCTTACTGACTCGTGGTACCTACTATGTAACAAGTTGTGTGCATGAAATATACCTAAAATATACCTACTACATATGTACCTATACAATGAACACAGTACACACAAACACACACAGTAGGTAGGACAGACGCACACAGCAACATCGTGACGAAACTACAATGAAATCATTTCAATCAATGCAATTTGTGATGATGTTGTCGTCGCCCGTGCTCGTGACATTGCCGTACAGAATGCGAAAAGACTAGAGTAGGGTCGCCATTCGTCCCGGTACACCGGGACTTGTCACCGGTTTAGAATCTTAGTCTCGGTCGTCCCGCCTGACCACCAAATGTCCCGGTCGGCAACTAAAAGTCAGTTAGTTTTATCCATACTAATGTTATAAATTCGAAAGTAACTCTGTTGTCTGTCTGTTAGTTACCTTTTCACGCCTAAACCGCTGAACAGATTTCGATAAAATTTTGCACGGAGATGGATTGCATCATGAGAAAATTTTTATTTAATATTAAAAATTAAATGTAAAAGATACCTATAAGTAATAAATTTTTTTATTTAATATTCATTGAACAGGGGCTGCATTTCCCCGCTCAAAGACAACCCACTTTTCTTAGGTTTTGATATAGTGTTCCGGTCAGTACCTGAACCTTTATGGTAACCATAGACTAGAGGGCCATGAAACGCGCTCCGTACGAGATAACGGAACGGTCAGGATCGCATTTCACATGGTGCGATCGATCGACCGCCGCTCGTGATCTTAAGCACACCAGCCGGCCTATCATCCATTAGCGATAATCGCAAAACTAGCAATTTTCATTAAAAACAAAATCGACATTTCCAGCCAATTAGAGTACAAACAAATTGTTGTAAATTTAATTGGTAGACATTTCGCCAACACCATGTTCCCAAATATCCCTCTTGATCTATCTCTACGCCTCCGCCCCTGCAACTACCTACCGCAAGTCTGGGCTAATCCTTGTCTATTTATTAACCAACTTTAAAAAAAGAAGGAGGTTCTCAATTCGACTGTATATTTTTTTCGTTTTTTTTTTTAAGTTTGTTACCTTAGAACTTTCGACTGGGTGAACCGATTTTGATGATTCTTTTTTTATTTGAAAGTTGGTGCTTCTCGTGTGGTCCTATTTCAATTTGGTCAAGATTTTTTGGATGTTTGTTACGCGATGACTCCGTCAATTGTGGGTCGATTTTGAAAATTCTTTTTTTTTGTTTGAAAGGGGATTGCCCTGAGGTGGTACCATTTTAATTTGGTTAAGATTGGATGGAAAGCGAGGCGGAATCACGAGGCCGAATGCCGAGCGATTCCGCCGAGTACATTAAAAATTACAAAAAAAAACTGTGAAATAAAAAACTATTTAAAAAAATATAAAAACCGCCTTCAAAATGTATGAAATAAAAAAAATCGAACCCTAGAGTTGAAGGCGGTGCTTAAGCAAGCAAAAATGATGCATGAAAGAAAACACCCACCTTCAACTCTAGGGTTCTATTTTTATTTATTTCATAAATTTTTTAAGGCGGTTTTTACAATAGCAAGTGCGAGTAGACCTCGCGCACCGAGGGTTCCGTATCGCCATGTCATGGTCAGCGCCACTCACGCGATCTATGGCGTGTTTATGAAATGCTTCATATTAGTTCAAATTCATGATTAGTTAAAATGCTTCATACTGTTTTCGTTAGATGGTTTTTTTTTTCTTGTCACTTTTTATGGACACTGACACGGTTGGCTACGTCACCAACTACATCCGTGATGTCAGCCCATAACACCTTAGTGAACTAGGTCCCAAGTCATTGCTTCCCTTCGGTCGTGCCGGCTACACTGAACTGGACTGAAAACACGAACTATTTACATAGCCGTTTCAACCGACCTTTCATTCAGTGCGGTGGTACCCGGGCGGGTTAAATCCTACCACCGACAGTCGACCGCACGCACCACTGAACTACCGAGGTTGATAACATGTGTGGGTATGTGTGTGACTTTGAGTGAAGAATGACATTGGAGGAAAAACTACCCGCATAGAACATCAATTCATTTATAGATGCACTCCTGGAAGGTGGAGACGAAACGTGGAGGCCCATATCCAGCATAGTAAGTGGACAGAACAGTAATAACAAAATTGTTTATGCATTGAGCTGATGTAGGTTACCATTTTGCAAACACTTATTTTGTGCGTGACAGATAAAGAGGTTTATAAATACTGTGAATGTGGATTAACGTTAGAACTACTTACACATTAATCTTATCGACTGTTTGTGTCACCGTCGTGTATTTTTAAATAGATTCCCAATAGATTTAGGACTTCATAAATATATATTTTTTAGATAGTTCATGAAAGCAATGTTCAGCAAAGTGCATTATTTCGATTAAGTATATTCTTCTTCTCAATATATTAAATATTTTCATTTATAGTCAACTAAACCAGATTTTAAGGTTCATTTAAAATTCATTTAATTATTAAAAACAATTTTGAGTACTTGAAATTTTACAAATTGCTTTATAACTTATGGCCCTGTCAACCCGTATTCACCCGTACTCCTCTTTCAAGGCGCCGCTTTCGCTAGTTGGAGTAGGATGCAACACGACCAATCAATCAAAAATTAGATTTTTATTTCTTTATTCCAAAACTACGGATCGAAACAAAACAGTAAAAAGCTACTTACTGATTTAGATATTACATTCAACAAATAAAATCAATTTTTTCCAAAGCCTTGATTTGGTCACGTTGCCATAAATAAGTTTTTATAACTAAATTTAGAGGCATGTTCATGATTTTTTTTATCGAGCTAAGTTAATCAAATCGTGTTTTCAAAAAGCTATCGATCTGGGCTGATAGATGAAGTTTTACATATATTAAAACTGAATCTGTCAGGTGAATAGTATTGGCGGTACACTTCTTGAAACTCGAGTCAGACGCAGTCTCACATCAGCTTAATTTTGGAATTGGATTTTTAAATGCAATAGAGAAATTTTTACAATATTTCAAATGCCATTAATTCCATTGAAGACACATTTTTCTATTACCCAAATACAAAAATAAAAAATAAAAATAATAAAAATTTCATAACATAAATACTTTAAACAGGAATTTAATGCATTCCTGTTTAACAAACGGATAAAAATTATATCAAACACGATAACATTATCTGAGACAGTAGTAGGGCCAACATTTTATATTTTATGCTAATATTGATAATGAGAAATGTAAAAAAATATGATAAAAAGTTTTTTTTTCTATTTTCTCCCTAAGCTGAATACTATAGGTGGGACCAATTCGGGAACTTACTCTATCAATAATAAGATAATAATAATTTCAATTAGATCTGCTGTCCCAGAGTCTTCCCTCTACGTACATAAAAAAGTACATATGTACACATCGAATTGAGTCCGTTAAAAATAATGATAAAAAATTAGTCCACCAACTTGTTATCGAACAGTCGCCGTCGTCCCAGATCCGTCCCGTCGGCCCACAGATTGTGAGGTCACTGGCGGGGGCCGGGTAATATGTTATCAGTTGTTTCACTGTTCTGCATGGCTGCTAACTCCACCGGGCATACATAGCTGTGAAAACATAAAAGCAGCATTTAAAAGGACTAGAAGTAGCAAAGCGCAGCGATTGTTCACAAACGAATGAAGCCGAAAGTCGGTCGCACCCTAACACCGCGCGCCCACCCAAACCCCGTAGCGGCCGATTAGGGAACCAACGAGGGAAAATTCCCTTAATTTGGGAATCCTAAGGGTGATTTTGCAGGAACCGCTGTACTACATGTGGCGGATGTCAAGCGGAGGGTGGCCGAGTGGTTTGGGCATCGGCTTCTCATGCTAGACGTCTGAGGTTCGAATCCGGTCGGCGTGTACCAATGAATTTTTTCTGACGAAAAAATCTACGTGTACACCTACACCTGGTGCTTCACCGTTCGGAACCGGTGTAAAACTGTAGGTCCTTTCCCTTGCCCCTTACTAGGTGGTATAATATAAATAATGCACATATAAAAATGCCTTGTTTTATTTTTCAACCGCCTAGAATAGGTCTACTATAATCCGAACACCTCTTAATTCGAACTCCCCAGTGTTTTTAGGAGTTCGGATTAGCACAGCTCTAAAGTATTTTGCATGTGGGTATACACCGAGGTCCTAGCTTTATCGCTTTATTGCTCTGTTACACAGGGATTAGTGTTATCACGACATATATATGGCTTGTTATGTTATATCATGTAGATCAATGAAGTATTGTGGCATTTATAATGTCATTACAAGAGTATTAAGCTGGGAAAAGCTTTTCAGAATTTATTTATTTATTTATTCTGACAGCTGGCGCGTGTATTCTGTTTTTTTTTTTAATTTATAAGTATATATATGGGAAGTATGAGTATGGTTCAATAAGAAAAAATATCTAATAAATAAAAAATCTTTTTAAAAACAAGCTTCCGTTTAAGCCACTTACTAAAGTGTTGAACTAAGCTTGCAATGGCTTCACCGAACATATCCGGACCCATCGGCAGTAGAGGAGGGTGTCAATCGAGGTCGGGACTAGCGATTGGCCACTCTAAATTTTCCGCGCATGCTTCACGTTTCGGCTCGCATCGAGCCCTCGTCAGCTAGTCTGCGTTGACTAGGATGCGGGGAACCACCAGTCCCGCTCTCGACCTCCCTCTCTCTACCTATCCATATTCTGTAGGATGCTTCCAGTGACGTTTTAGAAGCTCTCTCCATATATGAGCTGAGCGTCCTGAGTATTGAGTATTCATACGTAGTTTGGCAATTAAGTCCTGGCAATTTGGATATAGCTCGGGTACTGGCAACACTGTGTCTTATAAAGCGGTATAAATAGCCCTCGTCAATATTTTGATGTGAAATTTATATCAATGATAAAATCAATGATATCAACTCAATAAGTTTATAGTAAAAGTATTAACTATATTATATTTATCAATCCTATAAACATATATTTTTTTTAAGGCAATATTAAACTAGGGGCAACAAAAATATACATGAGGAAAATAAAACCAAATTGCTGTGACAATAATCACCAATTAAATTAAAATTATTATGAAAACATATTTTCCTGTTTATAGCTCTTTGTTTACACAAAGCATATCAAATCGCTTTATCAGCCTTTCACAAGCGCCATAACAGTACTGTGTGGGGTCGGTACTTAATAAGAATAGTCCCACTGCATCTCTACCCGTGCATGTCGTAAAAGGCGACTAAGGGATAAGCGGCCTGCAGACACCCCGGTCGACTTGTGGCTTTCATGGAAGACATAGGCTGGCTGGGGTAGCTGGAGACTGCGGGCTTTTGCACGAAGGTCCGCAACCAAGCGGGATTAGTTTGCAGGCCTAGAGCCAACCCCAAACCAAAACAACAACATCAACAACAAGCGCCATACCAACTCCACGCATCTGTTAATATATTAATGTGAGATATTTGCAACTTTGCTGATTATTATAAACTAGCAAATTCAAATTGTAGGTAAAAATCATTTTTGCTTCAAGCAAACTTCAGAAGTGCTCACACCGCACCGAGTTCCGACGTAACATGGTGTCACGGGCTGACATTACGGATGTATTAGTTTATAAGTACCCAATCAGATTTTTTTTATGGAAACTGACATGGTTTGCCACATCATCTACTGCACCGATGTCACGCCATAACAATTAGGTGAATTAGGTGTCATGTCAGTGCTTCCGTTCGGTCGTGCCGGACGGAAAACGCGTACCATTTACATAGCCGTTACACCCGACCTTTCATTCAGAGCGGTGGTACCAACCCGGGCGTGTTAAACCCTACCATCTAGTTAGGTAAGCGGTAAGAAGGGCCCTTGGGTGTGGCTTTATACTGGGGACCCGTGATCGCAAATTGGTGGTAAGCTTAATGTGAAGGCTGATTTGGAATTTTAGTTAAATAATTTTTTTCCCGAAACACTTATTTTCAGAGAAAAAAAAATAAAGAAACACATTTTCCATACAAAATTAAAGTTTTTTTTTTAAAGCACCAAAACATTCTACGCACAGAAATGTATGTAGAAACGTCAAGGGTCGCCTGGACATTAGGTCAGGGCTAATTTATTGAAGATGCAGAACGAACGAAATTTTTTAAATAAATATATCGAATTTTTTTTACCCACCAAACCATTCACCCGCCTGACCCCCCTCCCCCACCCCCTCTGCTCCCCTCTTCTAAGCCACCCCCATTATAATACCTATAAAAAAAATACAAAAGAAACAATTTTCATTAAAAAAACACCCCTCCCCTTCGGCAGAGAGGGTGGGGGTAAATCAATACCCGCCCCTCCCCCTTCCTCGGCTCCCCAGTAAAAGGCACCCCCGGGCCCTTCCCTACAGTTTTACGTGGAATCCGAACCACGGTCAGCCTCCAACAACGGTCGAGCGGTCACCCATCCACGCTCTGCTCTTGCCATCTCTGAAGAAAAGCTATCCAATTTGCCATCCAATCGGCCAGTGTGTAGCTATATTCCATAAAATTATCAGTTCCTAGACTTCCTAGACACAAACACAAAAATAGTACATGCTGATAAATGCACACAAATAGCCAAATTTCAAATGTTCTGAAACTTACTTGCGTCTTGTTTTAGTAATACCAGCGGCACTATTACTGCTCACGCGTTCCACTCTCCGCTAACACCCCACCACACAATGCCACATTGCCACACAAATAACTCGGCTCGGCCGTAATCGTGCTAAGTTTATGATTTTGCGGAATTTGCGGTTTGTTTACAAAAAATTTTTACATTTTACCTGCTGCTGTTAGTTTGACGTTTGTTCAGTTCGTTCATACGATAAATTCTTTGACTGACGAGCGGTCCGCCACCTGAAAAAGCTGCTGGCTCCTACCACGGCTCCTTTAGATCCTTTCAGCAAACTTCGGCTGGAATGTATGGTAAATGTATGAGTGATGTTGTGTGGTATGATGACTGATGTTTTGGTGGTTTAAAAAAAATAACATACATACATACATACATAGCGTCACGCCTGTTTCCCGGTGGGGTAGGCAGAGACAACGGATCTCCATGTGCCACGCGACGCATCTTCTCTATATTGACCCTAACCTAATGTTGAGGCGGTGCATGTCATGTTTTGTTACGTTTCGTTTCAAGCCGAATGTTTCGTTTCGAGCCGAGTCAACCCGAGCCGTAGGAACCACAGGATCCGCAGGAGCCGCCAAAGCTTTCAGGTGTCAAACCCTTCTGACGAAGGGTTCTACGAACTGTCAAACTGACAGAACAAACTGTTGTTTGTACGGTCTGGAGGTCTACTCGGAGTTGTAAAAACGATGCATCGTGCCATTTGTCGTGTCGTAACCTACTCTAATTGACATCGTTTCGATATATCGTTTTTAGAACTACATAATAAAAAAATGGCATTGTCATTGTCGTGTCGTAACCCTACTCTTAGGTTCAAATGTCAAAGAACGAACATTTGAATTTGACCAATGAGCAAACGACAATTTTCGATAATTCCAACGACACCTCATGAGCTCTCGTTGAGATTGTCGTTTTGTTGCTACTATTAAATAAAAAAGAAGAGATTGTCGTTTTGATGTATGTATTGCGTTCATTGACTTACACACGATTTACGAGTACCTACCTATGTGTGCATTGGTGATTTGTTTTCGTTTTTTGTTTATTGTATAATTTCATCCATAAGTTGCTACCTACGCTTGGAAAATATCAAAAAAATTAGAGGACTCAGCGCGATCGTCGCGGCGGTCATGAAGTCCGGTGTACCGTGTGGGGCCGGTACTTTAAAAGAATAGCCCCACTGCATCTCTCCCCGTGTATGTCGTAAAAGGCGACTAAGGGATATGACTCCCTTCTTATATCACTAGGTGGTAGGGTTTAACCCGCCCGGGTTGGTACCACCGCACTGAATGAAAGGTCGGTCGAAACGGCTATGTAAATAGTTTGTGTTTTCCGTCCAGTTCAGTGTAGCCGGCACGACCGAAGGGAAGCACTGACGTGGCACCAAGTTCATCCGGTGTTATGGGCTGACATCACGGATGTTGTAGGTGATGTAGCCAACCGTGTCAGTTTCCATAAAAAAAAAAAAAGTCATGACATGACTGACTGGGCTGAGTGATGGGCGGCGGCGGCTACGGCGGCGAATGACTGGCGGTCGAGCCGGCCCGCGAGCGCGCGGCGGGCGCGCGGCTCCGGCTCCGGTCGCTCGCCCCGCCTCGCCCCGTCGCGGACGGAGCGGCCGGCTACAGCCGGCCACTCCGTCCGCCCCGCCTTCATCCATCCATCCACAGATTACCAATACAAAGAATATAATACTACTATACCAATATATATTTTACGTGAAAAAATTTACGTGCATACCTATACACCCGCTGCTTCACCGTTCGGAACCGGTGTAAAACTGTAGGTCCCTTCCCTTGCTCCTTACTAGGTGGTAGGCTCAAATTGTAGCCGACTGGGTTGGTACCACCGTACTGGATGTAAGATGGCCGCAAGCAACCTCGGTTGTGTTCTCCTCTAGTCCAGTATAGCCAGCAATCCAGGGAAGTCTCCGATATGGCACCTACCTTCTCGGAGGTGATATTGGCTGGTTAGAGCGTGTGCTTTGGCCCCTTCGAATCATCCACCCATACCGGATTACATAAAAAAAAAAAAAAATATATGCTTTTGTATAAGGTGCGACACGGCGAGAACCACAAAAATATATATTTTTAATTACAACGACGACGACGCGACAAACTTGCGCCGTCCGCCATCTTTTTCCAATGCATCCATCCAATACTATCTATATACAAATTTGACCACAACAACTTTTATTTTGGTCTTGGACACAAATCGCTTGTCTATGATTGCGAGAAAAACAAAACTTTTTGTCTATGCTTTCGATATGTCACTTCTTCCGACCGACCGAACATTTGGTTAGAGTGGGATATTTGTATGAGTTAGACACATCCCGAGATACATCCGATATATTCGGATCTATCCGAATATATCGCAATCGAAACTCCGAGTAGACCTCCTGCTCTGCACGCCCGCACGGGTTTACAAGTTTGTGTTTCTTTGTTTCAATTATTAATTTTGTTTGTTATTTGTTTTTGTATTTTTGTTAAGTTTGTTATTGACATTCTTGCTCTGGGACCTTTTCGTGGTAGATGACAATGAGTAAAAGAGGTTCTGTTTTACATCGAAAATCTCGAGAAATTATCAGCAATGTTGATAAGCATTGAGCTATACGTTGTACTAGAGGATATACTAAGGGCAAGTACTTTCGCCCCATCGAAGAGAGTTGACTAACAAACTTCCTGTCAGTCGACTCCCGGCGGCCGTCGATGTTAGTCATGTGTGCTTCAACGCTTACACAATAAACTTCGCGCGAAGCGAGACACTAAATACGGACTGTGCTACAGTGCGAGCGAGAGTTGTAGATTCATGATTATTTCAGGGTTGTCGGTTTCACTAATACATATTTGTGAAACCGACTAAACATTTCTAAAAAATAAGTAATATTTTATGTGTAAGTATCTTAGTTCAATTTATTAATGTATTCGTTTATTTACACATTTTTATTAATTTATTAATGCACATAATTAATTTATTTATTTTTATTTATTAATTATTATTACAGGGTTGTCACCAGTGATAGCTTATTTACCTAAACTTCGAGGAACAGAGTAAAAAATTTGAGACTTCCTTACGACAATATTTTTTTCCGGTTTAATAATTCATGATGTTTTAATTTCGCAATTTAAAAAAGTGGCCACTTTTTAAAAATCGCGAAATAAAAAAATATTATCAAAACAATTATTTATAGCTGTTTTTGAGAAAATCGATCTTATCAATAAAATGGCGCCTCTCTGAGCGTGGCTTTGTGAGTAGAGGTCTTTTTGGCTCAGTCGAATGTACCAATGGTCCCTCGGCACAGCCGTTGACTTACATAAAAAAAATTGTAAGACCCTTTGTTTTAATAATGTTCTCAAATTTCAATTAATTCAATTTTATTAATTTTTTCATTACGTGAACATGGCTAATATTATATTAATCTTAAGTTTTCCTAAAATAGAAACTTCATCATATGAATGTTTTGTTGGAGGGAATTTGTTGTATCTTTCATTATGAGGACGTTGCTATATTGAACAAAAGAAATTACAACCGTTGATTTAAAATAATAAATAAGTAAAAAAAAAACCAACATTTTGCTTCAATCAAACGAAAAATCACTGTCATTGCACTGACAACCCTATGCGTTCCGCAAACGCCGTGCGCGACGTAATTCAGCGCTGCACATCGTTAGAAGATCGCTATTTATTTTAATACTGGTGCTGCGTGCAGCGTTTATATTTAGCTTCACAGCTGCTTAATACCCCGATTCATTCCACAAACTCCGCCTACTTACCAACACCACCGAATATAATATTGCCAAATTGCCAACACTGATGGCCACGTCCGTGAACCTGGAGTAGATCATCATGATAATTAGTTGAAAATGGTCTTAAAATTTTGTATTAATTTAGTATAGTTTTGTATAGTTGAAAAAAAATTCTGTATAGGTCTAGTTTAGCCGTAATATCAAAATGAAATTAGCGACTCCAGGTTCACTCTGGAGTAGTACTTACACTCTCAGAGCTGGGAGTGGTGTCAAATTTTGTATAAAATTGTGTATAGTTCTGTGTACCAAATAACTTTTTTTGCATAAGCACAGTTTTCCCGTAAAACCTGAAAAACACTTAGAACCATGTAATTCTAGTTGTGAGATTATAATACACACGTTCCGGTGAAGTTTCATAGATTTGTAACTGCGACAGGGTTCTACAAGCCGAGCAATATCAAGCTTGGTCGTCGGGTTAATTAATTTTCAACCTTATGCCTAATATATTAGAGATGAAGTCGTGGATGACTACCAAATGCACATGAGGTCCTTTACTTACACGTCCTGAGAGAGTAAGATGACGCAATCAAACGTGAGTTGGAAAGAATGAGCAATACTCTTCAGAGAAATAAGGGATAGGCATGTTGGGCTATTATTTTAAAATAAAAGAAAGGGCATTTTTTTTACAGCGGCGGCGGCGGCGGGCCGCGCGCGGCGCGGCGGCCGCGGCGGTGCAGTTATTTATTAGAAACATGCAATTAGTTACGCGTCATGTCGGTGAAAGATCAGCTGAATGGAGGCATGTTTTATTTACGATTTGTGTGTTTTGGAAGAAAGAAAAAAAAAGAAGATTTATTCTTCACACATATATGTATTTTAGAAAACAAACAAATAATCCTACAAACATGCAATTATTATTAGTGACGAAAATGTTGGGTTTAATTAATTTAGTGGATTACTGTTTAGGTTCGTATCTCTGTAAGGTATCGTTTATAATGCAAAATTTGTTACTTTTAGCAATATTTACTTTATGTTTACCTTTACCAAAATATCTCAAAATTTGATGATACCAACAACACAGATACAATATATTTAGTTATAAGGAGTGCGGTTCAATAGCTTACATTTCAAATAGTTCACGCATTTTTATGTGTAATTATTAAATCAAGTTAAGTATGTATAAGTATAAAACTAAACTAACCTAACCCTAATCGACTAAAAACATGCTAACTGATGATGATACAAAAACGAGATTATTTTTTATGGAAATTGACACGGTTGGCTACATCACCTACAATATCCGTGATGTCAGCCCATAACTCCGGGTGAACTAGGTGCCATGTCAGTGCTTCCCTTCATTCCATGTCGGCTACACTGAACTGGACGGAAAACACGAACTATTTACATAGCCGTTTCGACCGACGTTTCATTCATTGCGGTGGTACCAACCCGGGCGGCATAAACCCTAACAGTTAACACCTAGTAAGGTAAGAAGCGAAGGGACCTACAGTTTAACGTTGAATCCGAATCACGGTCAGCCTCCAACGGTCGGGCGGTCACCCATCTAAACTATATAAAGGACCTAATGTGCATTTGGTAGTCTTCCACGACTTCATCTCTAATATATTAGGCATAAGGTTGAAAATTAATTAACCCGATGACCAAGCTTGATACTGCTCGGCTTGTAGAACCCTGTCGCAGTTACAAATCTATGAAACTTCACCGGAACGTGTGTATTATAATCTCACAACTAGAATTACATGGTTCTAAGTGTTTTTCAGGTGTTACGGGAAAACTGTGCTTATGCAAAAAAAGTTATTTGGTACACAGAACTATACACAATTTTATACAAAATTTGACACCACTCCCAGCTCTGAGAGTGTAAGTACTACTCCAGAGTGAACCTGGAGTCGCTAATTTCATTTTGATATTACGGCTAAACTAGACCTATACAGAATTTTTTTTCAACTATACAAAACTATACTAAATTAATACAAAATTTTAAGACCATTTTCAACTAATTATCATGATGATCTACTCCAGGTTCACGGACGTCTGATGGCCCGCCTGTGTTAGCTCGTGCACAACGTAATTGCAGCGCTGCACATCGTTAGACGCTCGCAATTTATTTTACTACTGTTGCTGCGTGCAGCGTTTAGTTAGCTTCACAGCTGCTTCACGGCGTATGCGTCACAGAATAGATACTGCTTGCATTCCCCCCGCCCGCTCGACCTTTCCTCATACCGCAGTTTTTGTTGTCAAAGATTCGTTCAATCTTTCTTAGTAGTGTTTCCTCTAGTATAACATTATTTCTCTATGTTGATAAGGGCTCGTACCCATACTACGCGGCCGATTTAGGGGGGGGGGGGGGTCAAAAAATACCACGGTCAGTCCCAAGGGGGGGGGGGGGGGGGGTAGTCACGTAGTTAAGTTCTAAAGTTATAAAGTAGTAAAAAAAAGTACTTTTAAAGTATATGGGAATATCTTGTCCAAAGTTGTTGGAAAGTGTATTGTTTTTTTTTATTGTTTCCGAACTAGCTGGCTGTGTCCGAGGTCGAAGCCTCAGGCGCAGCCAATATCACCCCCGAGGAGATGCCAGTCCGGCTTGGAGGTGGACTAATGTCGCTAGGGAAAGGCTATTTATCCGCGATTTGAAGATCCGTGGATTGTAGGAGTGGGGAAAGATATTCCCCGGAGGCCGGTTCCACGCCTTTGCAGTGCGGCACAAGAACGATTTAGAGAATCGTGCGGTTCGAAGTACTCGTCTGTCCACTACAAAGGGGTGTTCCGCGAGAGTATGGCGGGTTTGGCGAAGGCGAACAGGAGGAGGAGGGATAAGGGAAGCAATTTCGTCAGAGCAGCGGCCATAGTAGTACCGATAAAACAGGCTCAATGACCCAACGATACGTCTGTGCTTTAGAGGTTGAAGGTCCTTTGTGAGTACAGAGTCGCCAATGAGGCGAACGGCTCGTCGTTGAATAGAATCCAAGGCTGAAAGAAGGTACTCAGGGGAACCCTCCCAAAGATGACTGCAATATTCCACCACCGGTCTTACTTGTGCTTTATAGAATGTAAGCAGTTGGACCGGCGTGAAAAATCGTCGACATCGGTAGAGTACTTATCCCTAGTTTTCGAGATTCTAGTTTCGCCTTGGACTCTATGAACGATCGAAATCCAACGTCCCTGGACACCTCCATACCCAGGACGCCCAGACTACCATCATTAGGGACTCGGCTGCCCTGGAAAGTTGCTTGGAGTGGAAACGGATCAGCTTTAGTAGAGAAGGTACAAGCTTGCGTCTTAGCTACGTTAAAGTTAACCAAGTTCTCCTTCCCCCAAGAGGATACTTTATCGAGAACCAAGGTCAACCCGAGCAACAGTTTCGCGTCTCGCGTTTGCTGCTGAGGCCTCTCTACCCTTCCAGTCTTTGATGAACCCTTCGTGCACCGTGCTGTCGTCCGCGTAGCAATGTATTTCGCCGAGCGGGAGCATGTCGTTAATAAATAATAGAAACACCGTAGGCGATAGCACGGATCCTTGTGGAACACCAGCATTGATTGAGTAATCGGCCGAGCATACACCATCAAGGGTGACAAAGATCGACCGATCGCTCAAAAAGCTGGAGATCCAAGTTCACAGTTTTGTAGGGACACCGTAGGCCGGAAGCTTGCTTAGAAGTCCCCGGTGCCAGACGCGATCGAATGCTTTGGATACATCCAAAGCGACCGCCAGCGATTCTCCAAAACCATCGAGTCTTTCAGCCCACAAATGTGTGACGTACGCTAGAAGATCTCCAGTCGACCTTTGCTTGCGGAAGCCGCATTTCTCATAGTCGAGGAGTTTAGAATCTTTTAGGTACGTCAGGAGAGCGCTGAGTTGACAATACGCTCCATAACCTTGCTCGAGAGTGAGGTTATCGCAATAGGGCGATAGTTCGATGGGTTCGCTGGGTCCCCCTTCTTGGGGACCGGCTGGACCGAAGCTCTCTTCCAGCAAGAAGCAGTGGCGGCTTTGACCTATAAATCTTAGTGAGGCGACTAAAAATTCAACTACATTGCTGTTACTTTATGATAAATTGAAAAACCTAAACCTAATTTTTTTTTGGCCCTAACAATACTTAACCAAAAACTACTATCGAATCGCGCACCGAGGGTACCGTATCGCCATGTCACGGCTAGCGCCACTAGATGAATTTCATAACACGCCACGCCATCTAGATGGCGTGTTATGAAATACTTCATATTAGTTAGTCACGATTAGAAAATGCTTCATCATCTATTTGGTAGATGGCGCGCGCGCATACACTTTTTGAAACCAAAAAGTGTATGCGCGCGCGCCCTCTATGGGAACCCCCGTGAGTTTTTTACTTTTTCTTATTTTTATTATTTTTTGTTATATCGGCCATAATAACACATTTTCTGTGAACATTTCAACGGGCTACCAATTACGGTTCAAGAGATACAGGCCTCGGACAGACGGACGGACGGACAGACAAGCGGCGGGTGGCCGAGTGGTTTGGGCATCGGCTTCAAATGCGAGAGGTGCGAGGTTCGAATCCGGTCGGCGTGTAACAATGAGTTTTTTTCTAACGAAAAAATTTACGTGCATACCTACACCTGCTGCTTCACCGTTCGGAACCGGTGTAAAACTGTAGGTCCCTTCCCTTGCCCCTTACTAGGTGGTAGACAACGTGGTAGGCTCAAATTGTAGCCGACTGGGTTGTTTGTTACCACCGTACTGGATGTAAGATGGCCGCATAGCAGCCTCGGCTGTGTTCTCCTCTAGTCCAGTATAGCCAGCAATCCAGGGAAGTCTCCGGTATGGCACCTACCTTCTCGGAGGTGATATTGGCTGGTCGGAGCATGCGCTTTGGCCCCTCCGACTCAGCCACCCATACCGGATTACTTAAAAAAAAGACAGACGGACGGACGGACAGACAGACAAAAAAGTGGGTAGAAATTCTTCACGTCGTATGGATGGGTACGACCCCTAAGTTCTTCGTGGGCGAAAAAGAACACGCCTCTGCGATCCTGCAACAATTGAAGAACCCGGAAATTGTATCAGAATCAGATGGAAATATCTACATGCCTCAAGAAGTCTACTCGAGCCGACCGACGTTTCATTCAGTGCGGTGGTACCAACTCGGACGGGATAAACCCTATCACCTAGTAAGGTAAGAAGGGAAGGGACCTACAGTTTTACGTGGAAACCGAAACACGGTCACCCATTTAAGTACTGACCGCGCCCAGGTGTCCTAACAACCAGTTGACCGACCGCACCACTGAGCTACCGAGGCTGACCTTATTATAATATTAGTATAAGTGCATTAGTTGAACATATTCTAATAAGGTGGCGGCAGAGGTGCCTCAGGATCGTGGCACGTGGAGATCCGTAGTCTCTGCCTACCCCACCGGGAAACAGGCGTGACGCTATGTATGTATGTATGTATATTCTAATAATTTTCATTTGATGGCAGTAACAGCAGCAGCACTAGGGACTAGGAACAATCAGACAACGATGCTGAAATGAGTGGTATTGAAGAGCTGGAATAGATTAACAATTGTGTATGTATCTCTGTGCGAATCTCTGATGTTCCAATAAATATTTAAGTTTTCTTATTTTTTTCGAATGGTATATTTCTTTTTTTTGCACGCCAACGGAAGTCTTACTGAAGTGAAGACAGTTTGACGTTTGTCCCGTCAGTTTGACAGTTCGAAGAATCTTAGTCATCCATCTCATACATTTAAACATACATAATTGAATCGTGTTGTATTGTATCTCGCTCGGGCAACTATTAAATAATCTGTGGCTCGGTGGCAAAATCTCACGAGTCGTTATTCGTACAGCGAAGACCGGCCTCATCATCCCTCAAATAGTATGGGTGAATGTTTTGTTGGTTTAGAAAAAAATTACCAGGGTTAATTTATAGAAGATACACTCAGCACATGCCAACTGCTCCTGCCGCTGCCGCGATTATTGCCCATGTCCATTAGCCATGGGCCATGGCGAATGGACATTCGCCGCAAAAACTTCGTACGCCATGGCCCATGGCGGACGAAGTTTTTGCGAAGAACATCGAACTGAATTTGGTCTAGGTATTTCCATAATGTATTGTAATGTAATTTATACTTTTATATAGCATTATGGCTCGGAACGTAGCCAATAGAAGTATTATATTCTTTGGTAGCCAACGTACAAAACGAGAAAAAAAGGCTCATGTCAAAATTAAAAACTGTACACGTCAAATCAGATTGTCTATGCTCTGTTTCTCTTTTCGCCCCGAGAGTCGTCAAGGTGCGGGCGGATTTCATAATATTTTTCCTAAAATTAAGTAAAATTCCCACATAATTAGTGAAATAAGTGGCGCAATTGGACCAGAAAGTCGTCCCAAATTTTTCGAGGTCCACTTTGTATGGTTTGTGAGGGTGATTCGCGTGATGTTCACCGATGACATGAGAGCGGTTTCTCGGCATCAACGTTGATAATTTGAGCGTCGCTAGTGAAAGCCTGTTGTTCTGTGAGAGTGCGGCTGTGTTGTGCGACGAGCTTGCGCTTCGCGTTGTACAGGTGGTTCTTGACCCGTACGAAGTCAGCGCTTGTCACCGAACAGTTTTTCAACATAACCTTTAATGTGCTGTCAGATTGGAAGTTCTGTTCCCTGCATTGTTGTCCTCGGATTTTGATATCAAACCTGGTTTGACAATCACATACAATAAAATACACAATAAAAACAATACATTTAGAAGTCTTCTTGAATCTCAATATTTTTTGACTTGTTTATTTATAGGGGAATTTGTTGCACCTATTGGTAGTACCTTATGGGACGACCTCTATAGAAGTAATTTATGGTCTTTGTTTATTGCTGTCATACCTGGAAGTCCCCTAGCATACACTTAGACATCAACTACTGCTCCTTCTATCTATAGTCCTTTGCGAATCGGTTGATAATGTAAGAATGTGTATCACTTTTCAATTACAAATTTTATCAAACATTCTCGGTTTAACCTGCTGGCTCCCATCTGTATCTGCGCAGTTTTTCGTCTAGTACTATTTCAGTATATTTCTCTTAGATGATTATTTGAATCCTTTCCATTGATACGAAACACACTTACAAAGAATTCCGCACTCAGAATAAAATATATTCTGATGCTAATTTTTTTGTGGCTATGATTCAATGGCACCTTCCTACGTTGTTCGACGTTTTAGTGGCAGCATTCTTCCCTAAAATTTGGTATATGATACGTAAAGGTGAATTGTCAATTTTAGGTTCAGGCTCAAAAATTCACAAAAAATTTTGGGCATATTTTTTTTTTTTTTCATTTCGGATCCCGCACTAGCTGATGCAAGCCAAAAAACCAGCTGACTGTTCTACTAACGGAAGTATTGTTGAAATAAGAAAACACAAAAAAAATTGGTTGTCTGTAAAGTCGGTTTACGGACGATAGTTTTACGTGATAACGTCATACAATTTCTGCTGCCCTGGTACTTTAGAACCAGAGAGATAAATGTGTACAAGCCGACGCTTGGGCCGATTGTGCCTCTCTATCGCGTGTTAAGCGCTCTCGCTTGCACACACAGGCTCAGATGGAACGTGACACTTTTTCGTGCGTGCAGCTGGTGTTCATCAATTTATAAGACGTAACGTTATCATGTCAATAAACATGCTCCAGTAGAGATGTAATGCACGGACACAATGTAACATTGCAGATGAGTACGAAGATAATGAAAGCGGGCGCGGCGGAGCCGGACCCCTTCGAGACGTCCATCTCGCAGGCGCTCGTGGAACTGGAGACCAACTCGGACCTGAAGGCGCAACTCCGGGAGCTCTACGTCACCAAGGCTAAGGAGATTGAGCTACACAACAAGAAGGTACGTCGTCGTACGCTGCACACGTCGGCCTGCATAAATATTATGCTAGTGTTAATATACACGGTGTTGCAACCCCAACTGTAAAACCCGAAAGGGGGTGATTCTGTACGTGAAATAGAACAAATTTTGTTTTACGACTTTTTAATTTGAAGAAAAAACAATTTTTTTTTCTCCATACATTTTGAGAATAGGTATTTGTAATTTGTACGGAAAAATTTTTAGTTGAGAAGTTGTTTAGTTTCAAATATGGAATAACCCCCTAATGTAAGTTAAAAATATTACAGGGGCAACTGCAACACTGTGTATAAGGTCTTTCATTAGTAGGTAACTTTACGCTTAGGGGTGTATGTGTATCAAATACTGATCACGTTCCCATACCATTTTTTTTACGATATAAAAAACCTCCTCACTCCTCAAACTGAATACGTGCAGTGCGCGTATTTCACATTATAAGCAGGGGCGTGCATCCCATAAAGGCAGAAAAGCACTGCCTACCCTGAGTTAAAGTCCCAATTCCACCTATCCAAACAATCAATTAAAACATATAGAACTACTCAAGTTCACGACAAAACATATGATTTAAAATTGGCGCGCGCTCCTCCCTCTTGGCGCGGCTGCTCGCGCGGACGCAACGCCACCGCGCGGCAAAGGCAAACAACACGACTACCTGGTGGTCACTCACACTATTACTCAAATCCTGCGTCATTATATGCTGGAATTTTGCGTGTGTATGCGTGTTTCGATGCGCGATTTAGTACGCCAGGGCAGGACTGCCTTTCACTAACACCACAACAATGCCTCGTAACGTAGGTGTAGCTGGTCTAGCATCGATCCCGCGCGCGCGCGCCGGCGCGGCGGTGCAATTGTCTGGTACAGTTTATAAAGAAGTGTTATAATCTTTTGTTTATGTTTTTACTAATAAGAAAAGTACCGCCCCTCTTCTCTACTTATTTCTATTTCATCTTTTTGTAGTCAATATACGGCACTGCACTGCATACTCTTTATTGAGATTGGTTCTGTTTAAATCACTCAAAAGGCGTTTTTAAAAGTCACCCTTAGTATCTGTATTTAAGACATTGTGTAGTTAATTAAAATGTATTCATTTTATGGATATCTGAGGTGCAATGAAAAAAAAAATCTGCTGGACAGAACATCTTCATGTGGACATGAAGAAGATGTAAGAGATGAAAACCAGGCTGAGGTAAAAATTAGAATGAATTCAACTTGTTTCTAAATTAAGTACTTGTTGCCTGCCTACCCGGTCTTAAATGTCTGTGCACGCCACTGATTATAAGTAGGTTTTTTATATCGTAAAAAAAAAATTGGCATGGGTACATGATCAGTATCTGATACACATACACCCCTTAGCGTAGCGTTACCTACTTTTGAAAGACCTTATATAAACATTTATTGTAGTGTTGCAACAGATAGTGGATTGACGGGATACTGGATACCGGATATCGGGCCTGTGGGCTGGCCGGATATCCGAATATCCGGCCGCTGGATATCTGGCTAGACGTAGGTATAGAATACTGCTTTCCAACGCCGAAAAACTTGTATTCATTCATCATAATTTGCCACTAGTTAATTAGTGTATTAATTAACTTTAAGTTTGTACCTACTTTTGTACAATTTGATGGGGGTGGTGGTGGCCTAGGTGTCTAGTACCACCACCCATCGCTCGAAGCTTGTCTCGCGTCGTCTCGGAGAGCTCCGTAGCCACAGCCTGCACCCGCCGGCGTGCTTGGAGGCTTGTCTCCAGCCACCGGCGCGGCGGTAGTACCGTATTTAATTTTTATATTAATTTTGTGTATTTTTATAACTTTTTTGTATTTTTTTTTTTTCTATGTATAATATATATAAAATTAATGTAAAATTTTTAATATGTGAATGAATGAATAAACAGTTTTCTTTTTGTAAATCAGTTTTTTAACCCTTCGAGTCCCAAGTGGAGCGCGCGCTCCCGTTTTCGTCGCCTACCCTTGGCTCCCAAGTGGAGCGCGCGCTCCACTTATTGCGCGCCGCTAGTTTTAATTCAGTATCTAATTCTACCAATTTTCTAACAAAACACTCAATACTGGTATCATTTCTTGGTTAAAACTTACTAATAACTATTCTCAGACACGACTGGGCACACAATAACCTTCACACAGAAAAAAAATAATGAAGTTGACAGAAAATAAAATGTCACTTTTGGCAGCTGACATTTCCACTGACCCTGGAATAGACAAAGATTGTACCCGTAAACGTATTTCGGTATTTGATAGTTCGTTTCAATGCGCTTATTTCGGTATACCATATGTAAGACGAAATTGTACAGTTTTGGTCAGAAAAATTAAAAAAAAAAATTCGAGTGTGTTTTTTTTTGCCTGGAGTTCAAAAAATCGGTCTGTGCTTCTAAATAAGTGAATCCTGAAGAGTTTGGTATCACTGAACGCGTAATTTCAGTACAAACAAGACAGAATAACGAGTATTGATGGATCGATCGATTGAGGCGGGATATTCGAATTTGTGTGGGAGCACGCGCGCCAAAATTTTGCGTTTTTGAGCGCCGCCAAAAGGGCCTGGGAGCCAAGGGGAGTAGGACTATTTCGAACGTGTGGGGCTCAAAGGGTTAATCAATTATTTCATTATCCGGCCTTGGCCAGATACTGTCTACTATCCGGCCATGAAGCAGATAGTAAAAAATGGCCGGATAGTAACCAGATATCCATTGCAACACTAGTTTATTGGATGAACAAAATTACAAAACACACTCGACAGTAACAGTAATAAAAATAGAACTAAATAGTAACTAACAAACAATAACAAATAAATAACAATTTTGGCTAAAAACATTTATTTTATAATTTTTAGGTACCTGTGTATTTATTTGGTGTAATACACATTTTTAAATTTGAATATCCAAAGAGCGTGTATTGTAATGGTGAAAGCCGGCCGGGCCGCCGTTACGCATTGGTCCCGCTGCTGCCTGAGCATATAAATAATAGTAAATATGTGTCATTGCAGTCTATCATCATCTACGTGCCGATGCCGAAGCTGAAGGCGTTCCAGAAGATCCAGATCCGTCTGGTGCGCGAGCTGGAGAAGAAGTTCAGCGGCAAGCACGTGGTGTTCATCGGCGACCGCAAGATCCTCCCCAAGCCCAGCCACAAGACCCGCACCGCCACCAAGCAGAAGCGACCCCGCTCCAGGTAACATCAGCTCTGTGTGCAGCTAGTGTGTGACCTGACAGTTGCCCACGCATTGAGCTGGAGAAGGAGTTTAGGCCACCTTCGTCCGCCTTCAGGCATTCATCTTTTTAGCCTACGAAGGAATCCCTTAAAGTTTGCACATTTATGCAAAACTTCGCTTAAGGTATAGGTTGCGCAGCGGATGTAAAAGTCTGCCAACATCCCCGTGCGCATGCCTGCGCTGGGAAACGCACGCGACGCTCCCGCCCGCACCTATCCTTACCACCAATTTTTTATTTTATTTTATTTTTTTATTTAGGAAAAACAAACAATTACATACATATGTAGGTTATGGAGACAGTAGAAACAATAAACAATTAGGTATGTAACCAGCGACGTTTTTCACAAATACTTTGTTTACTAATTAAATTAATAAATTTAAAGCGTGCACAGAATATATGTAATTCACATAGCGCTTATGAATGAATACATAATATAAAATGTAACAGCACTACGAGAGCAGACACCTCACCTTATGCATACTGTGCCACACCACGCACGCGTAACATTATAGTTATCATCTCTTACATAGACCTAAATCTGACCTAAAATGGTCGTGCAGTTCGAAGAAATCTTTTATCGACTATCTATGTGGCACCAAGTTCATCCGGTGTTATGGGCTGACATCACGGATGTTGTAGGTGATGTAGCCAACCGTGTCAGTTTCCATAAAAAAAAAAATTATAATAATCTAAGCCAGCAATCTAAAGGGATGTCTCGGAGGTGATATCGGCTGGTCGGATCGTGCGCTTTGGGCCCTCTGACTCAGCAGCTACCTATTCCGAATTGCATAAAGAAAAAGCCTTCTTGAACATTGAAGTTTGTCCGTATCCCCGATCATTCAACGGACGCTCGTGCATCACGTTTGTTTAGTAATGTCTGAATGTGTGGTTGCGACGTCGGCAGGACGCTGACGTCGGTGTACGACGCGGTGCTGGAGGACCTGGTGTTCCCCGCGGAGATCGTGGGCAAGCGAGTGCGGGTCAAGCTCGACGGCTCGCAGATCATCAAGGTACACCTGGACAAGAACCAGCAGACCACCATCGAGCACAAGGTAATGCAAATTTGAATTTTTCATTAACCCTTGACCGCTCGCGAGTCATTGCCCAGGCCAAGGCTTTATGAAACTTCCACAATGTGGCACTATCTAGTAAAGGTTAGAGGAACTAATATCCAATGTAAAATGAAGAAGTTTTCGTATTGGAATGAAATAATCATTCCAAATTCCGAAAAATAACTCAAATTACTACTAGGATAAGGCCATAGAGGACTAAAGAAAGTACTAGGGTAGGGCCATAGAGGACTAGAGAAAGTACTAGGATAGGGCCATAGAGGAAGGTGTGGATCTAAGCTTACGATGGCTTCACCGAACATATCCGGGCCCATCGGCAGTAGAGGAGGGTATTAATCGAGGCCGGGACTAGCTAGTGGCCACTCTAAATTTCCCGCGCATGCTTCACGTTTCGGCTCGCTTCAAGCCCTCGTCAGCTAGTCTGCGTTGACTAGGACGTGGGGAAACCACCAGTCCCGCTCTCGGCCTCCCTCTCTCTACCTATCCATATTCTGTAGGATGCTTCCAGTGACGTTTTCGAACTAAAGTTTTCGAACTAGAGAAAGTAATACAACCGTACCGACGCCATAGCATTGGTTTAAGGACTTTTTTATTTTGCACTTTTCTAAATCACAAATATGTGCGCCTGCCGCCGAAAGGGTTATTTAAATAAAAATACACGGGCTATGCATTGTCATTGTCGATTTATTGCACAATCCAATTGTTTCTACTCAACCTTGTATGCAACACTAAATATATTTTTTTTATTGACACTGACACTGGACGGAAAACACGAACTATTTACATAGCCGTTTCGACCGACCTTTCATTCAGTGCCGTGGTACCAACCCGGGCGGGTTAAATCCCACCACCTAGTAAGGTAAGAAGAGAAGGGACCTACAGTTTTACGTGGAATCCGAACCACGGTAAGCCTCCCAACGGTTGAGCTACCGAGGCTGCAGAACGCATTACCAGTTTAACTGCACTTGGTTGTTATTTTGTATTTATCGTGCAAATCAACAGAGATGATAGCACGTGTTATGGTAGGGGCCAATAGTGGTCTCGATACAATGGTGGTGTGACTGAGCAGTGTGAAGGTTAGTCCGTCGTCGCCTTTCATTCCTACGTTCGTGCGGAACATTAGATTAGCGTACCGTGTGGGGCCGGTACTTTAAAAGAATAGCCCCACTCCATCTCTCCCCGTGTATGTCGTAAAAAGCGACTAAGGGATATGACTCCCTTCTTATATTACTAGGTGGTAGGGTTTAACCCGCTCAGGTTGGTAACACCGCACTGAATGAAAGGTCGGTCGAAACGGCTATGTAAATAGTTTGCGTTTTCCGTTCAGTTCAGTGTAGCCGGCACGACCGAAGGCAAGCACTGACGTGGCACCAAGTTCACCCGGTGTTATGGGCTGACATCACGGATGTTGTATGTAGGTGATGTAGCGAACCGTGTCAGTTTCAATAAAAAAAAATCCTTTTTACACTAAATTAATCATTTAGTTTGTATGAAAACTGTAACTTTTTATTTAAAGGGAATTCAGAAAAAAGTTATTTGACATTTTTGTTACTCTTGATACCAATAATCATTTCCTAAATTTTATGTAGTGGCCGTTACAACATTCTGTATACGGTCTGCAAATCAAGTGTGTTGTCTCGCTGAGTGCGGATTCGCGAGGTGAGGTGGATATGGCTGTTTCGTGCACCTCTGGTCCCCTGGTACAGCCACCCATACTGGTTTTCATAAAAAAATATGTTTGTCCAGTATTGCTATAGCGAGTTAGTCTGTTTGTTGCAGGTAGACACCTTCCAGTCCGTGTACAAGAAGCTGACGGGACGCGAAGTAACGTTTGAGTTCCCGGAGGCGTACCTCTAAACTAGAATATGTATTAAATTTATACAAAAAATATGACAACTCTTTCATTCATTTACCACCATTTATTTTACTACCATAACCAAAGGTACTTACAGGTTCAGTGCCGGTTTAAACCTTATGGAGGGCCCTAGGCTGTCGAAATTCTGGCGCCCCTCGCAAATTAGCTCCTTAGTTATTAAAGTTATCCTGCTAAATTTATTCTATTTTTTTCTTTCAACTGAGTAGATAATTAATTCAAGGACACTTGATTGATGGAAATCTATTTTATTTTAATCTCAGACTGCTATCGAAGAAGATGGCCAATAACAACACTTGTGTGCATTTCAGTTTTTCCTCTAACTCGCCTCTAGCCTCAAAATGTGACAAACAATTTGTTAAGAAATGTAAAGATGCGTTTATAAATCGTTCACAGTTATTTTACCTCTGACATGTGTCACTTTATTTTCCCACTAGGTTGGCATTATGTGCTAAATCGTGAAAAATTTTACCTGCTATTTATATATTCCCCTAGTAGTGGAAAATTAAATTATATATTAATGTGCCTCTTTATTTGGACAAAGACTGGAAAAGCAATGCAAAAAATGTGCGCCACATTGAAGAAAGGTTTTGTGAAACGGATCGATGTATGGACGCGGCACTTGACAAGTTTATTATAGAATTGAATGACGAGTCTGATACAGAATCTGACAGCAAATTTTGATGATTCATGTTCATCAGATAGTGATTTTTCATAATAAGATATCCGCCTGGATCACTCGTATTCAAAATAAATAAAATTATATGTAAAATATTCTGTAGTTTTTTTTTATAATTTTAAACATAGAGTAGACTTTTTTAGCATGGAGTAAACTTTAACAATAAAGTTCATAGAACTTAGGCATTACAAATGCATAGAATATTTACAGGGAAATCGTATCAATCGAATATGGCGACACAGAGCTCAGGTTAGCCAACATTATAGCCAGAGGTAAAATAACTGTGAAAGGTCCGTACATGGCTTACTTTACGGAGAGTAATATATTCTTCCTACTTACTTATTTTATACCTAGTGTTAGTGCCAATGCAAAAAATTATATGAATCTATCAAAAAATATAATTATATTTGAGTTCCTCGCCTTTGCCGTGGAGACGCTTGGCCCATGGAGCAACGCGTGTAAGTTCGCCCGCAAAATTGGCAAACAGTTAATAGAATGTTCAGGTGACCGGCGAGCTGCAGCATTTTTCCGTCACCGTGTTTCTATCGCCATTCAGAGGGGGAATGCTGCATCCGTCCTTGGGACAATGTGTTTGGCCCCTATAGAGGAAATATTTTATTTATAAGTTGTCTTTGAATACATTATTAATAATTTAGTTTTAATAAATTACGTATGTTTATTGAGAACTATATGTAGTCCATATGTTACGATTATATTTGCAAGAGAGTTCAAAATATGAAACAGATATCTTCTTCTTCTTCTTTTTTTCCGACTTGCAACCGCAAGATGTTCAGAGCGGTCCTTGAGCCGTAATGGCAACTGATCTCTTTTTTTATTTGAGATCTAAATACTGCCAGTGTCACGTTTAAGATATCCACGTTATTAATTTTATAAACGTCATTGTCAAACGTCAAATGTCATTGTGCAAAATTTTGATTAACGGGCAAAGAAAATGCTGAAATCTTTACATTACACATAAAAAGAAAAGAAATAATCAAACTCTAAATCATGTCATAAATAATTCCAATCATTACATTAGCCATTATAACTTACCTATACCTCAAAAATAGAAAAAGAAACAATACAACAGAAAATATACAAGTAGGAATTCTATATACACATAGAAACAAGGAAAGCAAGCCGACTTAACTAAAGTTTGATATTGTTGCTATTTATGCATCTAGCAAGCAATTTCAATATTTTGGGTGAGGGGCAATACAGAAGAGAGTGAATATTAATGGGAAGTGAAACTTTTAATTTTGGAAGCATTTCATAAATTGATGGCATTTTGTTATTGAGAGGGCAAGAAAATATAATGTGGTCTACATTACCCTCCTCAAGGCCACATTCGCATAGAGAGTTGTCCCTAATGCGAAGTTTGGCAAGGTGGACTGGACTACAGCAATGGCCCATTCTGAGCCTGTTTATAATAGAAGTTTCTTTTTTAGGGAGAGTAATTTTAAAGAACCAAGGTTTCACTGGAATTTCTGGTTGGATCTTGGCATAGTATGAACCTCTAGTTTTGCTGGTATTTATCCAGTTTGAGGACCATGATTTTTTAAGGTAAACCTTAGGGAGAGATACTAGGTCGTGGCAGTAATTTTTGTAATTTAATTTGTCACCACTAACAACCGCCTCCTTAGCTAATTGATCAGCGATTTCGTTCCCTGCTATGTTAGCATGACCAGGGATCCAAACAAGAACAACCTCAGAACTATTGGATTGCAGTTCTAACAGAATTAATCTAATTTTAAGAACAATCATTATGCATTTTAGATTTGAATGGATTTTGCTGTATGGACTGAAGAGAGCTTTGAGAGTCAGTTAAAATAACCGCCTTGTCAATATTATTAAATCTAATATATTTAACAGCTTGCAGAATAGCCAACGCCTCTCCTGTAAACACAGACGCCTCCGGAGGACTTTTCATCTTCAAAGACCTGTTAGCATTCTTGTGAAAAACTGCATAACCAACACTACCTTCGGGAGATAACTTGGAGGCATCCGTATAAATATATTGCCATCCCTTACAGTTTTTATCTAACCATTGCAGAAGCTTTTTGTTGGGATCCAAAGTATCTTTGTCAATATCTATAGAAGTATGAATGTTGGGGATGAAATTAAGCGCTTCATATGGAATTTGAAAAATTGGCACTGTTTTATCTCTGTGAGTCGGAGCTCTTAAATTAATAAATTTCCTGAAGCTGTGTACTAAATTTGGATGAGACTTAAGCCTCCAGAAGTTCATTGTACGAGTATATTCGGTAAGAAGCCTAAGCTTCGGAATAATAGGATGGTTAGAAAACTGAACAGCTTTAAATAAATATCTATTTGCTAAATATTGCCGTCTCATATGAAGGGGAGGGTCAACACATTCCACTTGGAGAGCATTGGTGGGCGAGGATTTCATATTCCCTGAAATTATACGGAGACATTGGTATTGGATTAAGTCTAGACTTCTAAGTGCTTTGCAATTTGCAGGCTCAAAGATAAAAGTACCATAATCCAGGTGAGGACGGATAATAGCATTATAAATTAATTTCATATAAAATGGATGGGAACCCCACCACACACCAGAAAGACAACGAATGATATTAATATTCTTTAGACATTTTGTTTTTATATAATCTATATGTAGCACTCCTGTCATCTTTGAGTCAAGAATAACTCCAAGAAACTTAACCGAATCAGACTGCTTAATTGGTGTATCTTGATGAATGACAATGAAAGGGGGGATATTTCTTTTTCGGGAAAAGGTTACTACTGAGCTTTTGGATGCCGAAAGTTCTAAACCATTATTGAGAAGCCAAGTGTCTAGAGAAATTAGGGCCAAATTAATTGACTCAGATGCTTTGATGATAGATTTGTTTGAAGCATACAATAAAAGGTCATCAGCGTACTGTAAAACGCGACAATGATGTTTAATTTCAATATCCATATCAAAAGTGTAAATACTATATAATAGAGGGCTCAGCACAGATCCCTGTGGAAGACCTTTCCACACAGTCCTAACAAGATGACTATCTCCATCAGTATAGAGATGAATATGTCTCTCCAACAAAATGTTGGAGATAAACATCGTCAGTTTCTCAGGCACCTTCAACTTTTGTAATTTTTTCCTTAACATAGGGAGCTGAACATTATCGTAAGCAGCAGATATATCAAGAAATGCAGCTACAATGGATTCATCTCGACTGAAAGAGAGACGAACATCCGTAGAAAACAATGCAAGACTGTCCATGGTACTTTTCCCCTTCCGAAAACCGAATTGACTATTGGATAAAATCTCTTGGTTTTCAATGAACCACTCTAAACGATTTTTCACTAGGTGTTCAGCAACTTTAAGGAGGACAGAAGACAGAGCAATGGGACGGTACGATGTGCCGTCGTTAGGATCTTTCCCAGGTTTCAGTATTGGAATAATAACTTGAGATTTCCATGACACCGGGAAGATGCCAGTGTCTATGATCATATTAATAATGCTAAGAAAATATTCCCTAGTTAGAGAATCAAGATTTTTTAAAAAGGAATATGGGATCCCATCTATACCAGGAGCAGAATCTTTTACATACCTTAAGACATTATTAAGTTCTTGGAGAGAGAAGGGGTCGTTAAGAGAAGAAGAAGAATCTATTGAATAATTTGTCGGTACTTCATCGAATTGAGGGACCGAAGGTGGAGCCAGTTTATCTAAGAAAAGACACAAGACATTTTATGGATTGAGTACATTCCAAATCCCACCAAGGAGGAGATGACCTTCTATCAATGCATGAGTTTTTAAGAGGAACAAATCTATCTGCGGCAAGAATCAAAGCTTTTACAAATTTTGAATAATTGTCAAGAACATTTTCTGAATTAACATGAACAGGAGATAATGAATTAACTTTCTCGTCAACCATAGCACTAAAGTTATTCCAGTCAGCTCCATCTAATCGATATTTTAGCAACGGTTTTCTTTTTTGTGCAGTAGGAATTTTACAAGGGAAAGATATCCGAATGGGGAAGTGATCACTTCCATGGCTGGAATCAAGTGTACACCATGAAAGAAGAGATGCTAGTTCAGGAGAACATAGAGAAAGATCAACATAGCTCCGATTTTGAAATGGCGAAACTCTACGAGTTGGAGAACCATTATTAAGAAGACATATATCCAGCTCATCCATGAGGTCAACAATTTTGTTGCCAAATAGATCTGGAGCAGCTGCTCCCCACAAAGGATGTTTACAGTTAAAATCACCCAGAACTAAAAATGGTTTCGGAAGGTTTTCAATCATAATTTTAAGTATTCTATATGTCAGAAGAGTCGGTTTGGGGATGTATAATGATAAATATGAGACACCCCGCACCCTAGCCGCAACTGCATTGAATGAGTCACCGTGAGGGGTCAGGGGAATTAAAGAAAAAGGTAAAGACTTATGTATAAGGAGGGCGCACCCGCCCCATCCATCGAGTCTGTCATCTCTAAGGATGGCATAACCGGAGACCCTAAAATGAGATTCCGGTTTCAGCCAAGTCTCAGAGATAGCACACACGATGGGATTGTGTTTGTTACACAAATAAACAAGTTCATGTTTTTTACGAACTATGCTCCTGCTGTTCCATTGAAGAATCGTGGAGGAGGGCATTGTGAATAATGTTAAAGAGATTGGACGTTTTATTGGCTACGTTGGTCGGTATAGAGTAATTAGCAGAAATCAAATTAATGAGAGTCATTATGAGATTGGTTAATTGGTCAATAGGACCAATATTTGGAGAATCTGAAGGAAAAGCACAACCATTTGGCATTGAAGATGAAGAAAACTGGTTAATAATAGCACTATGATCAGTTCTATTATAGCCAGGGGAAAGAGGGGCATGAGACCGAGGCTTGGAAAAAACAGTTTTTCTGTAAGAAGAAGTATTTGATTGGCCACTTATTGTTGGCGAAGAAGGAATAGGAGAGCGATGTAATGGAAGCGAATACCCAGGTTTAGCAGCTACGTTGGCATAAGATCGGCCCACTGATGGACACAACCTTGACGCTTCAATATACGAAATAGATTGCTCTGCCATCTTGGATTTAATGAGAATTTGCCTTAAATACTCTGGGCAATCTTTGCTAGTAGCAACGTGATTGCCAGAGCAAGTGATACACATTGCGGAAGACGCATCCACAGAACAAGAAGCACCAATGTGTGCCTGACCACACTTGTTGCATCGAGGTTTCGAGCGACATTGAGTTTGAGTGTGGCCAAATCTGCAACATTGATAACATTGAATCGTGGGAAATTTATATATTTCCTCAACTAGAGAAGTGTTCACCATATAAACTCTTGAAGGTAATTTTTGACCATCAAAGGTCAAAACAACAGTCTCAGATGGCTTCCATACTGTACCGCTATCACTTTTCTGCTTAAAATTCAATCGACGCGCCTTAATTGCCGGCCCGCAACCAATTGGAGTACGTATTTCCTCTAAAATCTCCTCTGGGGACATGTCGCAGGGGATACCCTTGACTATCCCCATCTTGGAGATGTTAAAAGATGGGATAAAAACCTTGTATTTATTTGTAATTAATTTGCACTGGACAAAGTCATTCGCATCAGCCCAGTTCAAAAAACAAACGCTGACTTTGTTCCGGCCGATATGCTTTATACCATCTTCCACGATTCTTCCATGGAAGTGTTGTCGTACGAAAATGCCAAATTTAATTGGATTTAAAGAGGAGCCAGAAGTTGGATTAAGTTCAATTCGTTGCACATGGACCATAAACGGACCCTTATCCGAATTGTTGTATGGCCTGGCTTGGGTAACAGGGGAGGACTTCGATTCAGAAATTTTATTTGAGTTCGATTCTTGAGCGGGACTGGTTTGGGAATTTTGGGAGACAGGAGGTGATACAGAGGCAGAAATTAGATTAAAGTTTGATTCTTGGGCATTAGGGAGAAAAGATGAGGATATGGCAGAGGGGTTAATGGAATTTGAAATTTCTTTGGGGGTTTTTTCAGAATCTGATGACCTAAGCGAAGTCATCGATGACTTCAAGTCATCCTTGCGAACCTTATCTCTATGTATCTTTTTGCTATCAGTTCTTCGCTTTCTCTTTGTTTGTTTTGTATCATTAACATTATTATCATTTACATTTGAGTGTTGATCAACACATTGATCAACATCAAGAATAGCGAAGCTATTCCCTTCTACAGACATAAATTGACTAACATTGGTTTCCGTCCGATTCCCGTTATAACTCCATACCTGACTGTTGTCATATATCATATCTCTGTGGTTGTCATGGATATCTATGTTTGAAAAACTTTTAGATCGCCCCGAGCGGGCAAGGACGAACCCCGGCGGGAGATGAACGTCTCCGCCGGGGTCCAGCAACTCTTCCGACATCAACTACATCAATAAAATGAACCTATTTACAATATCTACTAAAATACTCACTAAAATAAACTTCAGCAATTATTTTAGAATAAAAAAACTAACGCGGACCGAAAAAACGTGGATTTCCCGTAATGGCCGATTTGACAGTCGAAACAGATATCAATATGAGAGACATGACAAGTCTTATGGAAACAGGAACAATGAACATAAACAATAGACGCGTCCGCACTGCGCCAGTGACAGATGTGTAGACAGACTGGCATTTTGTAAACACTAGCTCGTCATCGCCAACCAAAAAGGGGAGGCTCGTGAATGGGTGCTGTTTGTGGAGACCGGCCTGATTCATATGACAGTGTGGTGTGGTCATTGGTGGTGGGTATATAATTTCATAAGGAAAAAAATTCACTTTATCATAAATTGCTGCATCTGTCATTAATTTTGCAATATTCAGTCTTTGGATGTGTAATAAAGCCTGGGTTCCACTACACATGCTAGTTAAGGCCGGGATACACATGCCTGTCTGTGTTTGTGAGGCTACTCGCACATCACTGGCACGCTAGAAACAGGCATGCCAGACAGAAAGCATGTGTATCAAGGCATACCACCAATGCTAGTACCTGGCATGTCAGCATGCCAGCGCCTAGCATGCCACTTACAGGCATGTATATCCCAGCCTACGAGCTACTGGCATGTGTATCGCGATTCTGCCAGTAGCTCACGTTCCAGTACGAGGCATGCCAGCAGATCGGCCGAAGTTTGATTTTTTCCCCTCGCGGGGAAGTGGGGGGAGGGACTCGCATGCTAGCTACAGGCACGCGAAACACGTCTCGACGTGCTTGCCATCTTCACCTTTAGCACAAGTTCGCACTTCGTCATCAGCTGCTGAGATCTGTTGTGTTTTTGTCTGGTTTTTTTTTTATAATTATGGCCCGTTGGGGCGACATAAAAACGATTCAATCGATTCGTCTCACACTATCGTGAACAACCTACTGAACTGAACAATCTACTTGCACGTCACTGGCACGCTAGAAACAAGCATGCCAGACAACAAGCATGTGTATCAACTATCAAGGCATATCACCAATGCTAGTACCTGGCATGTCAGCGTGCCAGCGCCTAGCATGCCACTTACAGGCATGTGTATCCCGGCCTTTAATTAGAGATGGTAGGTGATGGGATGGTTGATAGCACATGCATGTTTAGGTAGTGGCAAACATTTTTTTAAAGTAGTGAATGTTCTTGCCAGTGTTGTTCTCTGTGATATGATAATCGAACTGGCGGAATGTTACAATGTAAATAAGACAAATCTGAGCGCACTACTTCCAAGAGATGATAAATAAACGTGAATAAACAATAAAGTTAGTTTTCTTGTAGCCTAGGTCTAGGTATTAACTCTGTTCGGCGGATAGGCTCTAGCATATTATCATTCATAGGACATGGTTCGCCGAAGCAGCTGCAGGTGGAGCTGAATGTGTCCCATGCACATAGGCGCCGACTTTTCCAAATTGTCGTGGGTGCTCGCTCGGTGCTATGATAAATTACCGCCTGTGTACTGCACAAAACTCTACCGAAAAACGGGTTTTGTTGGGGTGCAGAGCACCCCCAGAAAAATTATTGTGGGTGCTCGGGCGCTGAATCACCCGTGGAGTCGGCGCCCCTGCCCAAGCACGAGACTGCATACACTTTCATCCTATACTTTAAGTCAGAGTTTTATTCCAGAATTAGGTAGGTATATGTTTGGGAAAATTTATTGAAAGAAGAAACATATTTTACACACATTTTTATTTTAGAATTATTACAAATGTTAAAAAATACAAAATTTTATATTGGTAACTTCATAATATTCAGTACAATGTCAATTGATTGAAGTGGCAAAAATCTATTTCAAAGAGTCAACTTAAAAATATGACAAAATAAGTCTTTGCTCAATCATGTAAAAAGTCAACATTTCTATTTTAAAACATTCATTCTATCTTTGGAAACCATAAACCGAGTTATTTACAATTGTTTACTATTCCTACAAGCAACATGGCCCCAATAACAAAACATTTCATATTCTAATCTACACAAAACTATATTTAAATGCCCCACCATATAAGTCAACTTATACGTGAGTCAACTCCATCATATTACATGCATTAAATTGCTTTTATTATATTTGGATGACTACTTAACATTTCTATCTAACTTTGTATAACCAATTTGAATGAAATATATCTAAAATGAGTATTGTGCACCAAAAGATTAAGTATGCCAATATTTAAAATAGCAAAATGTATAGTGCAGAAATTGGGTGAGAGCATTGTTCACACACATAGGTTTCAGTAGCAATATTTTCCTTCTTATGTAGTTATGAATCATAAAAACAGAATGAGCTAGCAAAATGACACTAGGCATATTGTTAGTGGAGGGTGTGTTAGAGAGCGTTTCAACTAAATCTTCCCTTCGCCGTTATGTTGGATCCACTGTTAGTGTCACTGTCAGTGCTTAAATTCGTGTTGCCAGATTGTGAAGATTATATTACCTAATAATGTATTCGTTATTCACGGTATAATAAATACGGTACATACCGATAATTATGGGTAAATCTGTACACATAGCAACCCTCAATGCTGTTTTGACAGATAGACAGTGGAGCCAACATAACGGCGAAGGGAAGATTTAGTTGAAACGCTCTATAGTGACAAAATCCCAGAGTGACTAAGCTGCCAAGTTCGGTTACTATTGTTTTACTAGCTGAAATTACATTTATCTATTTATTACAATACAGAATAGTACAGTACTGTGTGGGGTCGGTACTTAATAAGAATAGTCCCACTGCATCTCTCCCCGTGCATGTCGTAAAAGGCGACTAAGGGATAAGCGGCCTGCAGACACCCCGGTCGACTTGTGGCTTCCATGGAAGACATAGGCTGGCTGGGGTAGCTGGAGACTGCGGGGTTTTGCACGAAGGTCCCCAACCAAGTGGGATTAGTTTGCAGGCCTAGAGCCAACCCCAAACCAAAACAACAACAACAACAACAACAATACAGAATGTTGCTCGCACCAATTATTTTCAGCATTCAGCCGGAATAAATACAGTTTTCATTCAAATTCATTCACAAATTTAATGTACAAACAATCTAAAAGTGTTGACGTTTGATCGCAGATGGCTATATAATAAACAATATTTTAATTTTGCTGTGCAGCATAATTAAAAAGCAATCCTTACAAATTCAACTGCAGTAATATTTAAAAAAGCTAAGTTTTTTAATATAAATTAACATATTTTCATTCGTTTGGTGTAGTCTTCAGTTATAGATGGTATTCCAACATATTCCAATAATGAACCAGAAAAATAACAATTATTAAATTACTCTGGAACATTTAGAAATGTTCTATTCCTGACAGATAAGTGATAACATAGGGTTGTAGTGGTATATTTAGAAATATTCCATTATTGATTCAGATTTAAACAGAGATACAGTTACTTTCACGAGTCGTGAGCACACTTTTCATTGGGCGGTTTGACGGGTTGTGAAACCGACCAAACTACCTTGTACCGTGTGGGGCGGTACTTTAAAAGAATAGTCCCACTGTATCTCCCCCCGTATATGTCGTAAAAGGCGACTAAGGGATACGACTCCCTTCTTATATTACTAGGTGGTATGGTTTAATCCGCACGAGTTGGTTCCAACGCACTGAATGAAAGGTCAGTCGAAACGGCTATGTAAATAGTTTGCGTTTTCCGTCCAGTTCAGTGTAGCCGGCACGACCGAAGGGAAGCACTGACGTGGCACCAAGTTCACCCGGTGTTGTGGGCTGACATGACGGATGTTGTAGGTGATGTAGCCAACCGTGTCGGTTTCAATAAAAAAAAAACAATGTGACGTCGACGGCGCCAACGCTTCACGCGATTGGTTCGTCAGTCAGCGTCAGTCGATTGCGCCTATTGGGCTCACACGCGTCGTTTGACTATCCATCTGTGCTCATGACTCGTGAAAGCAACTGTACTAGAAAACCTGAAGACATGTCGGAGTACATTCCAAGATATTCCATTAAGTTTTAATGGTACATGTAAATGAATTAACTTGAAATTAAATTAAATGAACTTGTTTGCATTTTTTTTTCTCATAGTCTTTCCATCTGCAATCAGCGTGTGCTGTAAGTGCAACCCGTTCCATTCAAGTTTGCCGGTCCGTGCATGCACTTGTGCACTTGAGGGGAGGGAAGTCGCAGCGTCAGCGGCAAACTTGCACTGGACCGGGTGTACCAGTGGGAGAATCGATGAGATGATTTACCCATATGTCACATGAACATATGTTTTGGTCATATCTCGAGAACGGCTTGACCTAGACCCATCATGTTGGTCCCCAAACTGGGTCATCCGCAAATGCCAGGATAGCTGCCTTATGTGTGTTTTCATGTTTGAACCTGTATCCCCTTGAACCGGTATTTACTTTCATTTACAAGCGTATCAATTAGAATGTTGCTACCTAATGTTAATGTTGTTAATCCTGTGGCACCTATTAAATATGCTTCCCTCCTTGAGTTCCATGCCATTTTTCGTCGCGCATAATTTAGTAACTAATAGCCAACAAACACACAAAATGATTAAAACAAGTGACGATTAATTTATGTATAATCCCCCATACAAATCGCATATAAATGTGTAGGCAAAGAATTGATATGTTCAAATAATATCTTTGAAATTACATTTGACTAGAAACCGGCTTGCCAACATGTCAGAAAAATTACGTCGGTATAAACTGACAACTGTCAAAATTATTTTATTCTATGTTCCTGGAAATATTTCTATTGGGAACGCAAAGGCTATTTTACTTACCTATACAACCACTATTCTCAAACATTCATTGATATCGATATCTACACTAATATTATATAAAGAGATAAAGTTTGTAAGTTTGGATGTGCGGGGTAATCTCCAAAAATACTCATCCAATTTTAAAAATTCTTTGACCAATATTTAGAATTCAGCGTGTACCAATGAGTTTTTTCGGACGAAAAAATTTACGTGCATACCTACACCTGCTGCTTCACCGTTCGGAACCGGTGTAAAACTGTAGGTCCCTTCCCTTGCCCCTTACTAGGTGGTAGGCTCAAATTGTAAGCCGACTGGGTTGGTAACACCGTACTGGATTAAGATGGCCGCATAGCAGCCTCGGTTGTGTTCTCCTCTAGTCCAGTATAGCCAGCAATCCAGGGAAGTCTCCGGTATGGCACCTACCTTCTCGGAGGTGATATTGGCTGGTCGGAGCATGCGCTTTGGCCCCTCCAACTCAGCCACCCATACTG
Source organism: Nematopogon swammerdamellus (assembly GCA_946902875.1). NCBI lineage: Eukaryota > Metazoa > Arthropoda > Insecta > Lepidoptera > Adelidae > Nematopogon > Nematopogon swammerdamellus. The sequence goes on along the minus strand of OX336357.1, from coordinate 4,678,434 downwards.
GATTACATAAAAAAAAAAAAAAAAAGAATGGACCTTCAGGATAAACATAGGCCAGAGGCAGCGCAAAGCTTACTGTGGCTGTATTATTGCGATTTGACGATGTTGTTGAATGTATTGAGTATTGGCAAAATTGATAGGGCCTCGCAAAATTTATCTTGCCCACATCAAATTAAGTTCATGCCCCGCCACTGACATAGGCTATGCGAGCGAAGTCTCATGAGTACTGCTTGCACCTGTGGGATGGCTCTGCCAAATACCAGCTTGCGCCTCTGGACTCAATCCAGCGTCGAGTCGTGCGACTAGTGGGTGACCCCGAAGTGTCCCGCGATCTAGAACCACTGCAACACCGGAGGGATGTCGGCTCCCTAAGTGTGTTCTATCGCTTATACCATGGGGAGTGCTCGGAGGAGCTGTTTAACGCAATCCCTTTCCACCTTCGCACCACACGCACTGGGCAGGGGTTGCATCCCTATACGCTGAACTTACCGCGGATGCGTACTAATCGATTCTGCAGATCTTTTCTCTACAGAACCGGTAAACTCTGGAACGCTCTCCCTGCTCATATATTTCCCCCCAAGTACAGTCTCGGGTCCTTCAAGAGGGGCGTGAATGGGCACCTGTCAGGCCGGCATGGCATTCGCAACCCCCGCATACGACCGAATGTCCATGGGCATCGTTAGACACCTTATGGGTGGCTCGGCGCCATATGTCGCGCTTTCAATAAAAAAAAAAAAAAAAAACCGCGGGCAAAAGCTAGCTAGCTATATTTCCGACACCCGCTCATCGACGGCAGGCCAGACGCACTCAGCACTTTAGGTATGAAGCTACAAGTACATCGGCGGGCCGGTCAGAAGAGATAGAGTTACGCGATAGCGTAGTTAGCGTAATTAGCGTAGTTAGTTAGAGAAGCGTGTTGTTGGTGAATATAATTTTAGGCAAGCAGCGCTGTGCGAGCTGAATTGCACTTTATTGCGTCGCAGCAAGAGTAGCTATTTATTTGTGTGTCTTTGTAGAGTGATACTTCTGTACATTTGTACTAATAATGTATTCTGTGTCGACAGTCAATCAGCCGTTAAGGAAGTCAACGGCAATGCACATTTTACGGCTCATTGGCCGTTGTAGCACGCAGAGGGTTAAATGCGAGGCAGCGATCCTAGTAAAGTCCTACGCATAGTGACAAGGAGTACCGAACAAGGAGTACGAACGAACCCACTACATCCAACCTACAACTCATCGATCGTCTCCAGGTGCTCCCACCTCGGTTCCTCTCGCTCCTTAGTCCTCGCGTCTTGTCCGGGTTGCGGCTGCGCCTCGGCCGTCGGTTGCGTCGGCCGTATTACTTTGATGTAGTTGACGGGCACGAGGCCGGCCGTCTGTCTGTCTGTCGATGCCATCAGCCAGCCGGAGTTCCAGAGGTTGCCTGTCGCGTGAGAGTTCATGTTTAATTTCCAGGTTACTTCAAATGATCCCACTGCACTATTTCATAGCATGGGTAGGTATTTGATATCCGAAAAAAATAATAAGTATGGGGAACGTGATCAGTATCTGATACACACACTCCCCTTAGCGTACTATATTACCTACTAATGAAAGAACTTATACAGGGTGTATTTTAATTGACTGCGTTCCTTTCAGGGGGTTGTTCTGTATCCTAAACTGAGTAACTTTTGTTCTACAGCTTTTGGAAATTGGAAAAAAAATCACTTTCTCCATACATTTAAGGGCAGACCTAACCTCCGAATGTATGGGGAAAGTGCATTTTTTTTTCAATTTCCAAAAGCTGTAGAACAAAAGTTACTCAGTTTAGGATACAGAACAATCCCCTGAAAAGAACGCAGTCAATTAAAATACACCCTGTACATGAATATTTGAATTATCAAGTATCAAGAATGGGTTAATAAAATTGACATACTAATGGTACCTAGTCAAGAGTTAACCAATTATGCAGTCAGGTAAGTAGTTAGTAGGTGGTCGCCCACGTACCTAGCTGGCGAAACGTCGACTTATGTAAGTCTAAACCTACTACTGTTAATCCGGAAACTTAAAAATGAATATAATTAATAACAGAGTAAAGTTAAAAATATTAGTTAGTATATTACCCTGTAGGTGCTGAGGCGCCAAGTAGAGCATCTGCTCGGCACGGAAGCTGATCTCGTGCGGTCCGCTGGCGGTGAACTCGTGCTGTGCCACCGCCCGCAGCGGCTGCTCCCACGTGCCGGGCTCCGTCACTACCGGGAGACCATACCGTCAGGGAGGCGAGCCATTTTTTTTTATATTTAAACCAGCATTGGTGGCTGTGCCGAGAGACCAATGGTGCAGTCGACAGAGCCAAAATCAGCTCTCCTTGCGAAACCACGCTCAGTTAGGTGCCATGCCAGCAGATTTGCGGACTGTTGCTAGGCTGTCTAGCCCGTTAATACGACGCTTGAAGACACCCAGGTTAAATGATTCAGGAAATACACTCGCCGGAAGACAGTACAGACATAACCTCAACAACCAACTCTCACCGCGTCAGCCTCGGTGGCACAACAGTGGTGCGGTCGGTCGACTGTCGGTCGGATCGTAAGCACGCCTCGGCGCGGTCAGTGGACGGATGGGTGACCGCTCGACCGTTGGGAGGCTGACCGTGGTTCGGATTCCACGTAAAACTGTAGGTCCCTTCCCTTCTTACCTTACTAGGTGGTAGGGTTTAAACCGTCTACTGACTGGTAATACCACTGAATGAAAGGTCGGCTGAAACGGCAATGTGAATAGTTTGTTTATTCCGTCCAGTTCAGTGTAGCCGGCACGATCGTAGGGAAGCACTGACACGGCACCTGGTTCACCCGGTGTTATGGGCTAACATTGCGGATGTAGTAGGCGATGCAGCCAACCGTGTCAGTTTCCATAAAAAGAAAAACAAAACAAAACAAAAAAAAAGACCCGAGTCTGGATCCCGGTGTATAGAGGTTTACACGTAAAGAAAAGTGAACTGACGTCTCTCGCGTATGGAGCTAGCGACGCCGCGCATCAGTCGCAGTATGATGTAGGGCGCGGCGGCGACCACACCGAAGAACATGAGTATCGGCCAGCTGGAGCCTCGCTGCTGTTGCTCAGGCGTCGCCGTACCGTTCTGCGTCTCAGCCACGGCCGCCGCCCATGCCTGCCGCAAGTAATTCAAACAACAAAATTACAACCCTTAAAATTGTTACAAGCCCCGCGCGGGGATTTTTCAAAGTCAAATCTTTAAATGTTATAAGCCCCGCGCGGGGCTTATAACATTTAACGATTAAATATCTGGTACTTCTAAACAAGTACTCTTTTGCTGTTTTTTTGACATTGATCCATAGACAATTTCATTGACTTTATGGATCAAAAGAGTTTATTGATCTAGCTTCAGTATTTCACGAAATATTTGAGTTTTTGTCAAGGTCGGCGGTCGCGGCCTTGGCGCGCCGGTAACGCGTGAAAATTAAGGAGTGAAGAGCATTTGATTGAGGTGCTAATTGAAGGGTTAACACATTGAATGCCAATGTCTCACCATAGAGCAAACACGATGGCCACCATACAAACGGAAAAATACTAATTATTTCGTCCTGGCACCACCTGTTGAAAATTATGTAGTCGGTGTCAGGAATGAATTTGTTCGTGGATGAATAAATTTCGTTTTCTGTCACACATGATTTATTTATTTATTTATTTTAGACAGGCAGCCTAGGCTGATACGTCTAAATCCAGTTAAAATTTGTTGTTTTTGTCATTATCTATATTATAAATAATATTATACCTGGCGCCATAAACGAATTACTTCTTTTGTACCTAACCCTCCTTCCTGACTTTCCACTGCCGCCCCCATCACCCCGCACCATGCGCCGCATTCGGCCTCAGGCAGCCAATGCGCGCTCGAGTTCCGCGCGCAGTAGACAAACGCAGTTTCGTGCGAAAATGTCGAAACGCAAAATTGAGAAAATACATATCTAGCACCGCGTCTATCTAGTTTGGTACGGTTTTTGGCATTATTATATTATATCTTATTCATTTATTTCCACATTTCTTTTTATATAAATTTTACATTTTTTAAAAATTAAACCCTAAAATTAATATAAAAACAAACTGAGTTTCCACCACCGGCGGCGGGGCGAACCCAGGCTACCGATGTTCGGGTCCCAAAGAGAGAAACCTCCGGACGATGCATGCAGTGTTAACAGCTATTAACTGATGCGCCTATATCACAACACTTTTAATAGGTATTATACAGTGGTGGCCATATAATTAAGAACGATTATTTTAAGGACATATTTTTTTCGAACAAAGTTGCATAACATATTGGATAAATTTTCTTTTATTTTTTGTGGTATGGCAAAATACTTCCATACTATTTGTACATTCATTATACACCACCATTAAAAAAAGAAACTATGAAATTGTAATACAATACGTAAACCTAACATCTGAACCCATAGTACTATACTTACAGGCTGGTCACATAATTAAGAACGCAGACTAAGTTAATTTTTTATCATAATTTGAATTTAGAACACTTTGTGCTATGTCACTTTTTGTATAATTTTGGCGCCATTTGTTGCTGTAAAAATACTAAGGCATGTTTATTTCATTTAAAACAATGTGGAAAAAATAAAAGTTGCGATCAGACCTTTGAGAGAAGTTATAATAAGACCTCGCGAGAACAACTGGTCGTATAAAAAGATAGCAGACCATGTGAAATGTTCAAAAACCATGGTTTTCCACGCTGTGAAGCATTTCAATACATATCAAACTACTTCAAATATACCGCGCGCGCCTAAACAGAGGAAGACATCTCGTCGAGACGATAGAAACATTGTTCGTTTGGCTAAAAAAATTCTATTTAAAGGGTCCAATGAAATTACATATTACATATTACATATTACATATTATGTATTTCTTGTTATAATTAATACCTATTTCTTTAAAAAAAAAAAAAAAAAATTTTATATAGTTATAAATTTTGAAAATGTGAAACTTTTTTACTGGCTGAACAGTTTGTTATTTTTAGTTCTAGTTGTAAATATACATGTATAGCTGTTTAGTTTCCAAATAAATAAATAAATAAATAAAAAATGATGTTTTTGGAGAAAACAATCCCTCAGCAATCTCGGCACGCACCATCCGAAGGCGTTTAGTAGAAGAGAAGTTATTCGGAAGGATAGCACAGAAGGTACCCATCCATGTTGACACTGCGCCATAGGCAAGTCCGTATCGAATTTGCAAGAAGATATGAAAACTGGACAGTTAGACAGTGGAAAAATGTTCTTTTTTCTGATGAAACTAAAATAAACAGGATGTCCTCTGATGGAAGACAATACGTACGACGCCCTGCGAATAAAGCATTCGACCCCAAGTTCACAAAAGTGACATTAAAGCATGGCGGTGGAAACTTGAAAGTTTGGGGGTGCTTTTCTGGTCATGGAGTCGGGCCTGCTAGGCTCATAGAAGGCAACATGGATTAGTATCAATACAAAGATATACTGGAGAAAACAATGTTACCCTATGCTGAAGATGTACTTCAGGTCACTTGGACATTCCAGCACGACAACGATCCAAAGCATACTGCACGGTCGGTGAAGGAATTCCTCGACTCACAGGCTGTTTCTGTCTTAGATTGGTCAGCTTACAGCCCGGATTTAAATCCTATAGAACATCTTTGGTGCGAAGTCAAGAAAAAGGTATCAAATAGACAATGTGACAATTTAAGAGAACTGTACGACGTTTTTTTGGAAGAATGGAACGCTCTTTCTCTTGAAACATGTCAAAAATTGATAGAATCAATGCTTCGCCGGTGTAAGGCTGTAATCAAGAGCCGTGGACATGCCACTAAGTATTAAGTTGTATCAAAGAAGTAGTATCTTCTCTTCTAAAATGTAAATTATCTTACTTTAATATAAATTTATTGACTTCAAGTTCAACCTGATAAATTTTTTTAACAGTTTACTTATCGTTCTTAATTATTTGTCCAGCTCATTTGTACGTAAATTTTTTAGTGTTTAAAATAAATGTACTTTAGAAAAAAATCCAACGTTTTATTTTATATCTGTATTCATAATTCAGTTTGCTTTATCCACATAACCATTTCATAGAACAACAAATTACTTCTGAGAAGAAACACAAAAAATTACGACATGCTTTATTAAAAATTTCCTCTAACTAAATATCGTTCTTAATTATATGGCCACCACTGTATATATATATATTTTGTTTTTTAATATTATTTTTTTTAATTTGTTTTTTTTTTAATATTTTTGTCCAGTTTGTTTTTAAAAGTATACACGGAGACAGCATTTCTACTACTCCATTGGTGAGAAAGTGTCGTCGAGGGTTCTGCTTAAACCGACTGTGATAGAGCTTTTTCGAGTGCCCTCTCACGTTTGTAGTGTTAGCAAGGGTGAACATATCTTGTAGCCTGGGAATATTGTAATAGGCAGGAATTTAGAATTTTAAATGTTTCAATGAGTGTGTGTTTTTCATTTTCATATCCAGTATCTGTAACAGACACAATTTGTAAAACAAGAATTTAATAATAATCTAACTTCAGAAGTAAACAACCTCTACGGCAGCCTTTCCCAAAGTATGGGGTGCCGATATTGGGGCCTGAAACTCATATGACGACAGTCGCAACGCAACACGCCGTCGTCCGGGATGTGTCGTTCGCCCGGCAGCTCATATATGGAGAGAGCTTCGAAAACGTCACTGGAAGCATCCTACAGAATATGGATAGGTAGAGAGAGGGAGGTCGAGAGCGGGACTGGTGGTTTCCCCGCGTCCTAGTCAACGCAGACTAGCTGACGAGGGCTTGACGCGAGCCGAAATGTGAAGCATGCACGGGAAATTTAGAGTGGCCACTCGCTAGTCCCGACCTCGATTAACACCCTTCTCTACTGCCGATGGGCCCGGATATGTTCGGTGAAGCCATCGCAAGCTGAGTTCCACACCTTCTTCAGCAATTATGAATTAAATACTTTTTTAGACCAATATTTGGTTTTAGTTATTTTTATTATATTTTGTACATTCGAAATTAAAAAACAGATATTTAACTTGATATTTGGACTTGTTGCTCGTCGTCAGATAACAAAATTGTTTTTATATTTGCAAGTTTAATGTGTCAAATGATGATGAATGATATTACAACTTTTGTTTCATACTTACCTGGATGGACAAGTATGTATGTATGTATATTTATTTGTATATAATATTCTATATATTTATTAATATATATGTATTAAACATATATGGCTTATATTTTACTATTCTCAAATCAAAACAAACGTGCAGTTCGCATAATAAAGTTTTATGGCCTAGTAAGGGAATGTCCGTTCACTAAGCCATAAAATTTTGTTGTGCGAGCTGCACGTTTGTTTTGATAATAGTATAGCATGTGTACTTATATGTATTGTTAATAAGTATTGTTATTATTATTTTATCTTCAATTCTCACGCTCAACTCTTTTGCTACTACCTACTTACATTCCACTATATTATCGAATCTCAAACATCCAAAGGTTGACTGTAAGAAATCTCTGTAAGGGATAAGTCCGCCTTTGCACCTTATGTAAATTTTCCAATGTATTTGTTACTGTTTAATGTTTACTGGAGCAATAAAGCATTTTCTATCTATTTCTATCTATCTACAACTGATGTTTAAAAAATTTTTTTTTAATTAAACAGTCCTTCACGTGGTAACAATATGCTGCTATTTAGGTTTCCGTATCCCGTACGGAAGCCTATTACTAAGCCTCCGCCGTCCGTCTGTCTGACAGTTCGTCTGTCTGTCCGAGGGCTGTATCTCTTGAACCGTAATAGGTAGCCCATTGAAATTTTCACAGAATATTATGTGTTATTATGGCGAATATAACAAATAATAAAAAATTTAAAAAGTAAAAAATTAAGGGGGGTTCCCATACAAGAAACGTGTTTTTTTTTCAATGTTTTTTTTTTGTGGTGCGGAAACCTCTGTGCCCGAGTCCGACTCGCACTTGGCCGGTTTTTTTTTCATGTTAGATAGTGGTGTGACCCGAACTTAAAATTGTTTTTAGATTTGGGTCGCGATCCAGACAACTTTGGGAGCCACTGCCACTGTATTATTATCAGCATATTGTTATCTTTGAGCAATTAGTGTCATTCGCAAATGACCACAGCGGAGATAGCAAAACATCGTTTCTTCCATCCGCATTATACACTGACGGAATAAAAAAACAACGTACAACGGACCGTCTTGAGGTCTCAGTGCGGAGAATGGCCCACCCGCCTTCCCAAGAGGCTGGACAGCAAACAACAACAACAACAAGACTGACGGAATCAGAATGAAAGAAGATATAGACAAGGATTGAGAAAGGGATGCTTCGGTGGTTCGGTCATGCTGGAAGAATGGATGATAATAGGAGACTAACGAAAGAAATTTATAAAGCAAATGTGAGTGGAAGAGTCAGGAAGGGTCGCCCTAGACGCACGTACCTGGACCAGGTCGGGCATGTGCTCAAAAAGGGGCAAGTGCGTAGTACCCGTAACCGACGAGCATGCATGAAGAACATTATGGGAGTGGAAGAGGCGGCAGACGGGCATAGTCTGTTTTTTTTATGGAAACTGACACGGTTGGCTACATCACCAACAACATCTGCGATGTCAGTCCATAACACCGGGTGAACTAGGTGCCATGTCAGTGCTTCCCTTCGGTCGTGCTGGCTACACTGAACTGGACGGAAAACACTATTTACATAGCCGTTTCGACCGACGATTCATTCAGTGCGGTGTTCTTTTTTAAGGATAAAAAATTATGCTAAATTCTATCAAAGCCAACACAAATTAAATGTTACCTTGAACTCACTCTCAGTCCTGATGCCCAACATCACGAGGAGTTTCCTGATGAGCCAGTTGAGCGAGCGGATGATCGTGAACGTTGAGAACAACTGCGCGAACAGCGAACGCAAACGCCCAAAGTTTTCTGCCACACCTGCAGTGTGCGAAGAGTATTACTTTACATATAAATACCACTGCATCTCTCCCCTTGTATTTTTTTTTATTTTTTTTTTTTATGGAAACTGACACGGTTGGCTACATAACCTACAACATCCGTGATGTCAGCCCATAACACCGCGTGAACTTGGTGCCACGTCAGTGCTTCCCTTCGGTCGTGCCGGCTACACTGAACTGGACTGAAAACACAAACTATTTACATAGCCGTTTCGACCGACCTTTCATTCAGTGCGGTGGTATCAACCCGGGCGGGTTAAACCCTACCACCTAGTAATATAAGAAGGGAGTCATATCCCTTAGTCGCTTTACTTTTTACGACATACACGGGGAGAGATGCAGTGGGGCTATTCTTTTAAAGTACAGCCCCACACGGTACGTCGTATGTATGTCGTAAACGGCGACTACGGACAAGACGCCGTGCTAAAGGGCGACAGGTTTGCCACCACTCACTTTGGCACGGTCCTTCCACCGAGCGATGCAGCAGGTGGGTCTTCGTGCCTTACTTGCTGCTCGATAGTTATCTTGTCCGAATAATTTGCGAGACGTGACGGTCGGTGTTGTGCTGTAATTGACCCGAGTCCGTGCAGCACAAAACTGATTACTCTGCTTAGCCTGATTGTCAGGAGTAATCTTGTGGTATGTATGTATGTATGTACATTCAAATTAAAAAATAAACAGAAAAATTCGTGAGAATAAAAAACCTAACATTCAGTCCTCGAGAGGTGTAGACAAATTCAGGAAGAAAATATATAAAGAAACAAAATCGGAACTAGTAAAAATAAATATAAAAAATTGGTCAAGTTCATGTCGGACCGTCACACAGTTAAGGTTTCCGTAGTCGGGAAGAATGTTCACGGCGGTGTAACTGAAAATATCCCATATCTCAAAAACTACACGACATAATTATCTTATTCAAAACAATTTTGTGTTTTAAGTTCTAACACCTTAAATTTTTTACAACTTTAGAAGCTCATATCCCACCACAGGCGCCGACTACGTGGGTGCTCAGGGGCTCCAGCACCCACGAGGTGTGAGCAGTGGGTGCGGAGCACCCACGACGATAGATATAAAAACTGATCAGTTAGGATTTGAGCTACGATAAAAGTGCCTTATTTACTTACAAGCCTTTGAGCGGCCGCATTTACACATTCGCACTAGTAGCGCGACGAATAGCGAACGTTACTATAGTACTCCTATATTATTCCATACCATTCAATAGAATATAGGGACACTACATGCGTAGGTACATCGTGGAAATGTGTAAATGCGGCAAATTCAAAACATTGTGCGAACGTTTTGCGAATCCATGCTGCCGGGTGCCGGGAGAATTAGTGAAAAATTGGAGAAGCATATGTCCAGCAGTGGACGGCAACACGTTGATGATGATGATGATTGTTCAATAAAAAAAAATTGCATGAGCACCCACGAGGATTTCTAAAAGTCGGCGCCCCTGTATCCCACCAACTATTGACTTCATTGAAACAAGTAATTTTGAAACTTCTTTATAATTTTAAGACCTATCTAAGGAGATAGATGCTCATGTGTACTGAAATGTTTTTTTCCCCTCAGTTATGTATGGTATGCCACCGTTAACTTTTTTTTTTATTTCTCCTTACATTTTATAGCGGTTCATAGAACACAACTTCCTTCCAAATTTCATCTATACAGTGCCATTCGTGCCTCCGAGTAACATATAGTTGTGACATACGGACGGACAGATGGACAAGACGAAATTATAAGGGTTCCATTTTTGACATTCGTCTACAGAACCCTAAAAATGTACATAAGATAGTGTACAGACCGAGTATAGCCCGGAAGGAGCTGGTCAGCGCCAGGAAGGTGTTGTCCAGCATCATGGCTACGCTGCCAACCGCCTGCACCACACCACCGATCGACTCGAACGTCGGCCGCGAACTCTCTTCAGCTATCTGGATAAACCTGCAGTCATCACATCACACAGTTTTGCTTCAACATTTTATGTGCTCCAAGTATCTGCAATTTCTCAAATTCATTCTTTTTTTTTTATGTAATCCGGTATGGGTGGCTGAGTCGGAGGGGCCAAAGCACATGCACCGACCAGCCAATATCACCTCCATTAGGAAAGGAATCTGGTGAATGGGGTGATATCAGGGGTGTATAATGCGCGGGACAGATCTCGGCGTGTCGTCGCCGCAGCGGGCGACCCGCCACGCGAATACACTATACAAGTACGGTGCGGGTGCGAGGGAGAACACTGACGAACCGCTGCGGCGGCGACACGCCGAGATCCGCCCCGCGCATTATAGCAGGTGATGTAAATGAGACTATACTGTTCTTACTCTTCATGTTGTCCTGGTATCTGCGATTATCAAATTAATTCCGATGGGAATATGATGTAATGGGCTGACGTTAAGAGTATGGCTAATGAGATACCTAACCATGTCCACACCTGGCCGCGGTCCGTGGATGGATGGGTGACCGCTCGACCGTTAGAGGCTGACCGTGGTTCGGATTCCACGTAAAATTGTAGGTCCCTTCCCTTCTTATCTTACTAGGTGGTGGGGTTTAATCAGCCTGGGTTGGTACCACCGCACTGAATGAAAGGTCGGTTGAAACGGCTATTTAAATAGTTTGTGTTTTCCGTCAAGTTCAGTGTAGCCGGCACGACCGACACTGGTCGGACGACCGGCACCAAGGTGTTATGGTCTGACATCACGGATGTAGTAAGGTGATGTAGCCAATCATGTCAGTTTCCATTGATAAAAAAAAAACATTAGCTCACCCACAAACTCACCGATTTCAACCAACAGTGCATTCTCTAACACTGTCTGATTGGTTGAAATCGAGCGAGTGAGCATTTTAGCAGTCCCCGGTACATATTATGCTTGTTACGCAAATAAAAATTGTTGTTTAAAAAGTGAATTTTTTACACCATTTAACTAATTGGAAGAAATCCTAACATGTCAGTCAGTTAGTGCGTATGCGTCCACTGCTGGACATACGCCTCTCCAATTTTCCTAAAGTCCTCGGCCTTCAGCAGTACTGAACCACTGCTTTCCGCCGACGTCTTCTCACACTCCGTTTTCCTGCCCACAGCCGCCAGTGTAGGACCAAGTTACAAACAGAAACTTTGGACAATATTTAGTAAATCCCATAGAAAAATTACAGAATATGATTATTACCAACCTGCTTTCCAAGTTCATAGGTCCGCCGAAGCTGTTGAATCCGCCATACGGCGCTCCCATACCTCCCATACCCCCCATGCCTCCCATACCTCCCATGTAACCACCATACCCTCCATACCCATAGCCCCCAGCTCCGTAACTTCCCATGCCCATTCCATACGTTCCCATTCCTCCCATACCCCCATACGAGTTGTAACCGCCGGCGTTCAACCCGTACGATGGTGACATAATATGGGAGCCCATTAGTGGCCTTGGAGGCAACGCTGGAACGCCGACAGGCTCAGCAGTAGATGTTCCAGGTGCTGTGTGCAAGTAGGAGGTCGAAGGGACTGCGCTAGGCATTGCTGCGGCGTTGGAAAGAATCAGATCACTGCCGCCACCCTCCCATGGCTTTTGCGGTGCACTCATATTGAATTATTGACACAATTGATTGAGGATTTCGTACGTAGAGAAATTGCGATTAGTTATACGTTGAGGCCTTGCCTGTCACTGTTCGTTTATCGACAAAACAATATTTTTCAATAGACTAATTTTTGAACATTGTTGGGCTTTCAAACACTATTTTCTGTATTTTCAGATTTCTTTCGCGAGTGAAAATAAAACATTTGCGCAGAGAAGGAAAGATACATACATGCGATGTGATTGAATTGAACTTTGGCTTGATTGATCGATCGGTTTTTGCTTGCTGATAAACTTGGCAGTAATTGACAGCGCAGTGACAGTGACATTATACTTTTTTTACTTTTTAGGGTCTGTATCCATCCGTCCTAGGTCTGTATCATTTGAATCATCGACAATTTAAATTCTTTTATTTATGAGCTGTCTTTGAACACATTAATTGAAAATTGTTATTAGGATATTTTATAATTATAATAAGAATACATATTAACAATAAATATTTTCAATCAACAATACACAAAAAAAAAAAATCAACAATACATAGTTTTATTTAAATTCAGTAGGTAAGCATATAATTATCTTTAGTTGAAGGATTTTTATTGAACACACAACATTAACAAAAATAATTCAATCTACACCTAAAAATAACTAAATTAACTATAAAAATACTGGTTGAAATACGCCCGAGCACGGCGGTAACCAGACGCGTCAATGAGTAGTTTTCCCAATTTCTTGGAAAAACTGATCGCGTCCGGGCTCCATGCCCCAAGAGTCTCTACAGCAAAGACCATAAACTCGTAGTTGTTCTTGAGTTGGTTGTATTTGGCATGTTTAACCGATTGGGCCTTTGCTTGCTGCGGCAAAACCAGCCACCCGAGACGAGCCCACCATGTGACTGGGGGCGAAGGTGTCCGCACACGTTGTCTTTAGTTTATTTGTTTATCTTTATAAATATTAAAATTAGTTTTTTATTATTTTAGGTGTTATGTTGTTGTTGTTGTTTTGGTTTGGGGTTGGCTCTAGGCCTGCAAACTAATCCCGCTTGGTTGGGGACCTTCGCAGTCTCCAGCTACCCCAGCCAGCCTATATCTTCCATGAAAGCCGCAAGTCGACCGGGGTGTCTGCAGGCTGCTTATTCCCTTAGTCGCCTTTTCCGACATGCACGGGGAGAGATGCAGTGGGACTATTCTTATTAAGTACACACAGTACTTAGGTGTTATATACTTTATTTTGTCAATTATTATGCGGTTGAATAATTTCCCTATGTCAATTATTCACACGATCTGGTTTCTCTCTCTCAATCATATTTATCTCAATCTTGGACTAATGTCTGGAAATCATCCAGTAAACACCAAGGCTCTCATTATGCACAGTTTCAGACAAATATTCCAGCCCGACCACCATGGTCTTTCAGCTAAACGTCTCGAAAGTTGCCACTTCTGTAATCTGCAGACTTAGGCTCGGTCATTGTTGTACTCCAGTTCACCTGGCCAGGCTCCGTATTCTCGACTCTTCCATTTGCGAATGTGGTCTGGAACAGGGAGATCTTAATCATATTTTTTTTCCTGTCCCTTAAATAATAATTCTCCGCCACTGTACTCTTCTTTACCAATTCTTAAGGTTCCCCACTTCCTTCTTAGTTCTTCTTAGTTCCCTTCCCCACTAACATTAATTGCTTACTGTTGAATAATAATGTTAAAATTTTGAAATTATTAGCTAAATTTATTGTTGATAACAATATAAAATTGTAAATGGGAATGATGATGAATATTGTATATAAATTTTTTCTTAGTTGTTGTAGTACTATTGTGTTTAGTTATAAGTTCTTTTACTTTCATGCACGCAAGCTACTCATTGTTAGCTTGGTTCGTAAGTATGCGCGCGCGTTAAGTTATCTTCATAAATTTTTCTGCTTTTAGGTTATACTGCTGTATATTTTTTTTTTATATCTTGTTGATGCAACAGAACTACTATTGACTTAAAGACGTGACTATGGCTTAAATATGCTAAACTAAAAGCGTGATCGCCAAAAAAAAAAAATTAGGTACTGAAATTTTTGAGTTGGAAGACTTTCCATGTTGTTGTCTCAGGCAGGTCATTTTAAAGCAATATAGCTAGATGACATATCAAAAGATTACTGTGTTACTTTTGTAAATAACTTTATAAAACTATGAAAGAAGATATGGAATTGAGATTTATATTGCTCAATACAAGAGGCACGATCCATGGAACGCTCTCTAGGGAGCAAAGTGTATTGTCATCTAGTAAGATTACCTGACAGAAATTTATTAATTTGAATGTATGCTTAAAATTTAGGGCTTCCATAATCACTCCAAGTAACGATGGTCAGACTCTAATAAGATTAAAATCTTTTGTATTCACGTGCCAGCCGCGCAAGAAAAGGAAATAATATCAATTTTTACTTGTTTATGGTTGTGGGTGTCAATAATTTCGCGAATGTTTTGTTGGTAATCGCGAGGTGTATTTTTTTGAATTTGTGATGATCTGGGATCTCGAACTCAAGATAACACGGGTAAGTACAATAATTTTTGCGTACACAGACGAGATTTCGATTCTTCAAATTATGCTGGTCGACATAATAAAACCAGCTGTAATTTTCTGTAATTTCAAGCTAATTTTTCACGTTTTCCCTTGTCATTCGCTTCGTATCGCCATAGAATGGATTTATTTCGCCTTATATCCCGTCAGTAAAGGTACAGATAATATATTTGATGGTCGGAACACAGAAATAGCTCCCAACAGGTTCTTAGCTAAAAAGTGTGTATTCATGAGGCATTTTTTCTAAGAACTTTAGGTACCAAGTATTTATCACCTTGCTTTGTCTGTGTGAAATTGCTACGTGACCAACTGCATAACGCCTTCCCCTTTCTCAGAACCTAGAATTTCACAATATTACAAAACAAATGTCCAATTGCACTGAATGAAAGGTTGGTCGAAGCGGCTATGTTCGTGTTTTTCGCCCAGTTCAATGTAGTCAGCCGGCACGTCCAAAGGGAAGCACTGACATGGCACCTGGTACACCAATGTGTTATGGGCTGACATCACGGGTCTAGGAGGTCATGCACCTAGCTAATCAGGTTATGTTACATATAATAATAAAAAAAAAAAAAAAATGGTCTAGTGCGCGTCAAATTCGCTTGAAGAGGGTTCCGTACCCGTACCATTCTGTTTTCCGTGAAAACTTTAAGAATTAGGGTTTACTGGGGTATGGATTAGTTAACTCCAGCATTGATCGCAAATTGCTGGTGTACTTATCGTGTAGACCGAATTGAGAGATGAATTTATAGTGAAAGAATTGTTTGCCAGAAATGTGTAGTTTCGGAAAAAACAATTTTTGAAAAACATATTTTTCATACAAAATAAATTTTCGATTTTTGTTTTATTAATGCACCTAAACATTTATTTTGAATAGGAATTTGTGCAAAAACGACATGCGCCGCCTCAACATTAGGGTTAATTTATTTCTATAAATTAACCCTGGTTATTTTTTTTTTTAACCACCAAAACATTCACCCATACCACTTCCCTTGTTTTTACATACATTTATATACAAAATCAATGCTGTGGCGCGTTAAATTTTTTTTTTTTATTTTGTATGAAAAATTAATTTTGTATGGGAATAATTCTTTTTTCCGAAAATACCTGTCTCCGGCAAATAATTCTTTCACTCAAATTCATGTATCATCTCGGCCTACACAATAAGCATACCAGCAATTTGCGATCAATGCTGGAGTTAACTAATCCATCCACGTTTCTTGTAAAAATCTATAAGAGAGGCTCTATATTTCCTATTTTTTTTGGAATATTAGATTCTGTAGTTTCGGAGATAAGGGTGGGTAAAGGGTGGGTAACACTCGATTTTTATTTTATTTTCTTATTTTATGTTATATGCATTTTAAAATTATAAAAACAATAAATATTTGTATTCCTTATAATGAACCCTTTTCATTGAATGTCATATGATACATAAAAACAATTGTTTTTAACTTTAAAATTTTTCCCTCAAAAATTGACCTTCAAAATCGAAATTCGTTCATTTACGCTACCTATACGTCCGTGATTGGATCATCGAACTCTATAATATATTATGTATCAAATTTTAACTTTTATCATCCAGTAGATTCGGAGAAAATAAGCTGTGACAGACAGACAGACAGAAACGAGAGTGATCCTATAAGGGTTAAATTTTTTTCCTCTTCTGAGGTGCGGAACCTTAAAAATAAATATATATTATATTATTATATTACATCTCAGAAGGCTCTCGCTGGACTGTTGGATCAAGGGCCATATGCAGAAGGCGGTCTTGCTTGACACCGCTCGAATCGTTCAGAGATTTCTTTCTCTCGGGTCCGACCACACCAGTAGCTTGGGCTCGCTCCGCCGCCGCTGGCAAACCCGCTTCTTTTTCTATATTAATTTTCTATATAGGTATTTAATGCAAATAATTGTGTATATAAGTAATGTAGAAAAAAAGTGTGTGAATAAATGAATAATATATATTATCGAATTTCATTTCATGAATGCTTGTTTGCAAGGTGTCCACATAAAGACATGCATATATACATACTTACTTGTAATAAGAGAAATAATGATGACTTGTACTGTGTAGGCAGCGACTAAGCGGACGTAATAAAAAACGTATCCAGAGAAGTTTCTTGCCAGTTCTACTACGCTGTGATAATCGAACTAGCAAAATACTAAATCTGAATCTGAATCTGCGATCTGAATCTGATGGTCATGGAGTAAGTTAATTATTAACTCTTAAACCGTTCATCCGAATTCGATGAACCTTCCTTAGTACAAGCACATTTTACTATACGGGACACAGGATAGGCTAAATAAAATTTTGATCTGGTTACGCTGAGATGTGGCTCTCATACAAACTGAATTGTTCCACGCGCCGAAATAATGGTACGTAGGCCATTAGGGTTTTCTACGCGGGTACCCGGGACCGGGTATACCCGGGTTTGCGGGCGATTTCGTACCCGGGTAGAATTTCCCAGAGTACCCGGGACCCCGGGTATCGTTTTTTGGCACTTCGAAAATAAAGTTAGCGTATTATCAGCAATTTTTTTAACACCACAGTACCATATTTTGTAGTAGCCGAGTTGGCAACACTGGTTGCCTGTGCCAGCCATAGATAAACTTAGTGATTATTTACTCTGTGGCCATAGACAGCCTGTGAATTGAGTGAGGTACAAAAATAACAGATAGACTTCGATTTCTGCTAACAACACCACAAACTAAGAAGAGATACCAAAGTACGCATGAACGGTTGAAACGCGAGATAGTTATCAGCCAACACTGTGACGGCGTTAGTTCCGCTGTCAGCCACATTCATTTCAAGCCTTGTCGCACTGTAATGTTGTTCGTATTAGTTTCTGCGTTCTGCAGATAAATTACTACATGCCCCTCATAATTCATATTAAACAAAAACAATTAAATGTATAGATATACAATTAATAATGCCTGCAGCAGCAGTTTCATTCACATTCACATGTATTTGGTGATGTAGCTGATTTATCTCCGTTTCCGTGTTTTGTATTTTGCTTAAAAATTGTTGTCTAACAGTTGGTTAATGAACAGGTTGGTTAACAGTCGAAGAAGTAACGGAATAGATCATCTATTCCTTTTGATTTTATAAACCATAAATTGGTTGATTCTCCTGCATTCTTGCTTGCTAATTTAATTTTGTTGATATCTACATACTTTTTTGCAATTTTCATAGCCTTTTCCAGCGTTAGATACTCTTTTTGCAATCGTTTTTCTCGCATATAGCTATATATAATGTAATACCCGGGTATATATTTACAAAATACCCGATACCCGGGTATGAAAAAAAAGTGCGTACGCGAAACTCTATAAGCCACCCATACCGGATTACATAAAAAAACGTACATATTTGCTGTTTTCTCTAAAAGCTGTGTTTCATTTTCATTAACCCCTGGTTACTGGAAGTTGAATTTTGAAATGTATCTATGATCATTTAGAAGTTGTATAAAATACCCCTTTTAATATCATGTAAATATTAATAGATGTTTTACTTCAACACTGTCTCCCCAACAATAAGAAATGAAAATAAGGTCGCCCATTCCCATTTTGTCTCGGCTAGGGTTGCCAGTCTTTTTAAAAAAAAATTTTTTTTGAAAACTGACACGGTCGGCTTCGTCACCTACAACATCCGTGATGTCAGCCCATAACACCGGAGGAACTTGGTGCCACGTCAGTGCTTCCCTTCGGTCGTGCCGGCTACACTGAACTGGACGGAAAACACAAACTATTTACATAGCTGTTTCGACAGACCTTTCATTCAGCGCGGTGGTACCAACCTGGGCGGGCTAAACCCTACCACCTAATAATATAAGAAGGGAGTCATATTCATATCCCTTAGTCGTCTTTTACGACATACACGGGGAGAGATGCAGTGGGGCTATTCTTTTAAAGTACCGGCCCCACACGGTACAGTCATATCCCTTAGTCGCCTTTTACGGCATACACAGGGAGAGATGCAGTGTGGCTATTCTTTTAAAGTACCGGCCCCACACGGTACAAAACGGTACAAATGGTGTAATTTACAAGAGTACCTGCAGCACAGCTCCGATTACTCTGCTTACCCCGATTGTCACGATACAGCGTGTGGTATACGTATGTATTTATCAAAACATTTTTTTTTTTCATGAAAAGTGACACGGTTAGCTACATCACCTACAACATCCGTGATGTCAGCCTATAACATCTTGGTGAACTAGGTGTCATGTCAGTGCTTCCTTTCATTTCATGTCGGATCGTTCCAAAGTGAGAGGTGGCTATCCTGTCGCCCTTTAGAACGACATCTTATCCTTATCCGTTAGTCGCCTTTTACGACATATACGGAGAGAGATGCAGTGGGGCTATTTCTTTTAAAGTTTCGGCCCCACAAATTGTCTGTATGTATTATAATGCCAAAGTTTGTCTTCTTTATTTTTGGGCCTGGCAACCCTGGCCGTCGCGCGGCTTGCGTCGTGAGTCGCTCCAGTTGTCACAAATGCACAATAGGCGCTTATCGTGTTTCCACTCTCAGTAAGGCACGAAGACCCACCCGCTGCATGACTCGGTGGAAGGATCGTTCCAAAGTGAGAGGTGGCTGTCCTGTCGCCCTTTAGCACATCTTATCCTTTTCCGTTAGTCGCCTTTTACGACAGGCACGGAGAGAGATGCAGTGGGGCAATTTTTAAAGTTTCGTCCCCACAAATTGTCTCTATGTATTATAATGCCAAAGTTTGTCTTCTTTATTTTTGGGCCTGGCAACCCTGGCCGTCGCGCGGCTAGCTTCGTGAGTCGCTCCAGTTGTCACAAATGCACAATAGGCGCTTATCTTGTTTCCACTCTGACGGCGGGCGGGCGAGTGAATGGTGCGGCAGGGGCGGATCTAAATCTTACACTTAGGGGGAGGGTTTTTGACATTGGAAATGTCTTTTCGTTCGCTCCAGCAATGTAGGCTCCGATTTCACGAAAAAGTGCGATCCCCTTATATCTCGGAGAGTTGTGAAGAAATGATATCCAAAAAAGCTCAAAAGACGCGTATTCATGAGAGCTGTAAGGTGCAAAAAGAATTATTCGAGAAAGTAAAAAACGAAAAACGTTATGGCCGAAATAGTGAAAAATAAAAATCTATTTTTTCCGAATTTTTTATTTTGGCGCTCGATATTTAGGAAATGAAGAATGATATAAAAAATTTGAGAAAAGCTCCTCTGGACAATTTAGTCCGCTAGAATTTGAGCCTAAAACAAAGACGATCGGGTTAAGGGTTTGCCCTGTAGCCTAACCTTTTTGAAAAAAGTCAAAAAGTCAGAACGACCTTTTTTTGAATTCCGTAGATTCATTTCCAATGTGCTCGATAGTCGTGTGAGGCACGAAATCTGTAAATTTTTTCTTCTTCTTTTTATGTTTTCCTACCTTAAAAGGAATAACGGAACCATTATAAGATCACTCCAGTGTCCGTCTGTCTGTCGCTCTCGAAAACTAAGTAACGTAGAAACTCGAAATTTGACATAATATAATGATAAAAGCGGCGTGTGGCCGAGTGGTTTGGGCATAGGCTTCTCATGCGAGAGGTCCGCGGTTCGAATCCCGTTGGCGTGTACCAATGAGTTTTTTCTGATGAAAAAAATTACGTGCATACACCTACACCTGCTGCTTCACCGTTCGGAACCGGTGTAAAACTGTAGGTCCCTTCCCTTGCCCCTTACTAGGTGGTAGGCTCAAATTTCAGCCGACTGGGTTGGTACCACCGTACTGGATGTAAGATGGCCGCATAGCAGCCTCGGCTGTGTTCTCCTCTAGTCCAGTATAGCCAGCAATCGAGGGAAGTCTCCGGTATGGCACCTACCTTCTCGGAGGTGATATTGGCTGGTCGGAGCAAGCGCTTTAGCCCCTACAACTCAGCCACCCATACCGGATTACAAAAAAAAAAAAAAAAGATAGATCTTGATGACGCTCACATATATAGCTCGTCAAAAATTAGATACAAATGTATTTTACATTCATATGGGAGGCCAATTTGATACGAATAAAAAAAAAGTTTAAATTAACATATCGTGTGGGGTATAATGTGAGAGATTTTTTTTTTACAATTTTCAGGTCTTAATGATATAGCTAAAAATGTGCAAAAAATTACAGTGGGAGGGTGCAAGTGGGTGTACACTCCACAGGTGAGCAGACCCTGTAAATAAAGGATTTACAGGATCAATTTGTCCGAAGTATCTTATCTTAAAAATCAACCTTAGTTGCCCCCAAAATATTGTAGGGGGCGATTGTTCCGTCAGCCCCCATAGATCCGCGTCTAGTTCGACGGTCGGCCGCGCGCTTCGCCACTGCGGCGGAAATGTCATTGGGTTCCTGTCGCGTCGCCGGATGGAGGAAATGGAGGCAGGCTTACATTTGGGCCAGTCGACTCGCGATGGATCGATTTAATGGACATTTTTTTACATTTAAAATTACTTGTCAATTACATTTAATATAAATTCCAAATATCTGCACTACCCTTGCCATATTTCTTTCTCACTTACTCTCATCACTCAAAGGTTGACTGGAAGAAATCGCTTAAAGTGATAAGTCCGCCTTTGCACGCTAACTGTTCTCTTGTTTCTGTGTGAATTATTGTTAACTTCTATTGCTCTTCTGTCTTTTTGATCTCTGTGTTTTTCTGTGTAATAGAATAAAGCATTTCTATTACATTTCTATTCTATTCTACTTTTTATTTTCTTTGTATACAGGGTGTTTGATGACTATAGGTCATAAAGCAAACCAGGTACTCTGGTAGGCTACTACCTACTTATATCTCGCAACATACGACTCTCAAACATCCAAAGGTTGACTGGGAGAAATCCCTATAAGGGATAAGTCCGCCTTTGCCCCTCATGTAAATTTCTTATTGTTTGTTTATGTTAAATGTTTTTTTGGAGCAATAAAGTATTTCTATCTATCTATCTATCTACTCCTGAGCCTATTTGGAGCAAAAAAGTTAGATGACATTTTGTTCTACGGTTTTTTGTCATACAAAACGAAATAATTTTATTTAGTTTTGTATACATTATTTTTTTATCAGCGGCTATATAAAACTGCTAAGTGGGACAATCTCGGGTAAATATTCAGTGAATAACGTGACATTAAGCGTTTTCGCCCGTATTAAAGGCAGACCGCCAGAAACAGCACCGTGTGGGGCCGGTACTTAAAAAAAATAGCTCCACTGCATCTCTCCCCGTGCATGTCGTAAAAACCGGCTAAGGAATAAGGACAAGATGACGTGCTAAAGTGCTAAAGGGCGACAGCGAAATTCTCACCTTGGACGGTCCTTTCACCGGCGGCATGCAGCAGGTGGGTCTTCGTGCCTTGCTTGCTGCTTGATAGGTTATCTTTTCGGAATACTTTGCTAATCGTGATGGTGGGCGTTGTGCTGTTATTTACAAGAGTACACGCAGCACAGCACCGATTACTCTGCTTACCCCGATTGTCGGGTGACAGCGTGTGGTATATATGTATGTATGTACCGACAGAATCTACAAGAAATAAGCATACGTTACAACATATTGTTTTTATTTTCAGGTTTGATAACGCTGGAAAAAATCAAGGCTTGGATCGAGTTGGTACGTACATAGTATATTTAATTCTATATACTGACAATACATTTCTACATTTCACTGCATCATGTTCAGAAAATCAACGTTGGTTTTAAGGTAAGTAGGTAGTACCTATTCATTTTGATATTATCATTCGAAATTCAAATCACAGTTCATCATTTTGATCCTTCGAGCCAAATTGGAAGAAATCATTCATAGCTCTTAGCTCTTCTTGGGTATCTATCCTCGTGTATGGTTTTTTACTTTTTTGTAGAATATATATTTTTGATTGCACACCATCCAGATAGAACAATCGAAATATGCTCTCGAGTACAGACAGAAACAATTAAAGCAAAAGGTACGTTGTGTATTCAGTCAGTGTGTAAGCGTCCACTGCTGGACATAGCCTCTCCAATTTTCCTTCAGTTCTCCCCGCCTTCAGGACGGAACCACTGTTTTCCGCCGACGACGTCATGATGTCGTCGTCGCACTTGTCGGGTGGTCTTCCCACACTCCGTTTTCCTTTCCACGGCCGCCAGTGTAGGACACGGCTACTCCAACGGTCGTCGTCTCTTCGGCTGAAGTGCCCAGCCCACTGCCACTTGAGCTTAGCCACCCGGTGTCCAATATCGACTACTTTGGTGCGTCGGCGAATTGCTTCGTTACTCACCGATATTCCCAGCATGGCTCGCTCCATTGCTCGCTGGGAAACTTTCAACATTTGGAAAACAACGACCGTTGGAGTCTACGTTTCACACCCATACGTCATAACGAAATTTCATAGCGAATTTTAACTTTCCGAAGGCAGCCCAACCCAACCCAGTTGAATTTCGACTGCCAAGCCTCGGAATTTGACCGAGATATACAGGTCGATTAACCAAAGCTGGCGCGTGCACAGTACTCACACCAATGCAATTTTGCAAGTGCGAGTGAGACAGATCGGGTTTTCGTGATGCGTATGCCCCGATCTGTCTCACTCGCACTTGCACAATTGCATTGGTGTGAGTACTGTGCACGCGCCAGCTTTGGTTAACCGACCTGTACGTACTCTTCACCCCGTTCGGTCCCTTCTCCGTCAATAACGATTTTTCCTCCCGTCATAACCTCGGTCGCTATGACCTTGCTTTTGTCCCGGTTCATCTTCAGACCCACCTTCATCGACGCTGTATAAAGATTTCCAGCACGATTTGAAGCTGATCTCGGGAATTTTACAGAAGAACAATGTCATCGGCGAAACGCAGATGACTGAGAAGATCTCCATTCACGTTGATACCTATGTTGTCCCACTCAAGCGTCTTAACTTAACACGTCTTGAAATGCGTTTGTGAAGAGCTTAGGTGACATCACATCCCCCTGAAGACCAGTTTTGTTATAATAATTTAAAAATATACTAGGTACCTTAAAAAAGAATACCATTAAAATAGAGAACACCATCTTGGACGTGCTTGTTTTTAGGTGGTCGGTGTTGTGCTGTAATTTGCCAGTTCTTGCAGCAGAACACCGATTACTTGCTTACCCTGATTGTCGGGATTCAGCATGTGTGATATGTAATAATAATAAGAATAAGTATCCGAAAAAAAAATTGGTAAGTGACACCCAGTATTGACGTTTTGTTCGCTTTACTACTTACACAAGCGTTATTTTGATTTAGGAAAACAACCATAATAATTATGCCTTATGTGACTTATATGGTAAGAAGTTGTATTTTTCAAAATTTTAATTTTGCTCGAACAATACGCCCCAATATTGCCTAAAATTCTACCAAATTCGCGGCTGTGAATTTGGATTTTTATAACCATATTTTGATATAACAGTTCGTATAGAGACACAGACGCTGAGGAGACAAGTCTGTACAAAGTGAAATGTTTACCCTATGCGAAATGGTTTTATTTAACGACCGGCCCCACATAGTACCTAACCACCTTTCTGCTTCGTCTACTTCAGAGTACTTGTGAAGACAAATTCAACGAGCCCAAACTAGATGGGGTTACGTCGTTTCGTTACAGATTTCCTGTACCCTGTGGCGATGCACTCAGGTAACTTGTAAGATTTGATTACCCAAAGTAACCGGAACAGGTGAAACTAAAAAATAAAAGCTTGTAACAATGTCCCAGTATTACCCAATGACCCAATAACTCCATCATTTCTCGCTTCTTCCACTTCGTTAAAAATTAGCCTACCGCCGAAAGGGGTGGCCAGAAACGTCACAAGTACTCCACAAGCAACTTGAAGCGGCCGAGAAGGCTAGTTGGCCCATATTCCTGCAACGTGCTCAAGTGGCATGTTCGCCGTCGCGTCGCTAGCTTGGTAGAAGCCCAGCTAGCAAGACCGTAGATTGAATACGGCTAGACTATACATAGACACATCATTTTTAGGGTTAACATAACTGAGGAACTGCTCTACACTTTTTTCTTTTTTTTATGGATAGCGCGACATGTGGCATCGTTTCACCTACAAGTAGGAGTCTAACGATGCCCATGGACATTTCGTTATGCACGGGGATTGCGAATGCCATGCCGGCCTGACAGGGAGCCTTTTCACGCCCCTTTTGAAAAACCCCAGGTTGTACTTGGGAGGAAATAGATGGGCAGGAAGTGCGTTCGGCATGTTCCCGGTTTCCATGCAATATAATGAGGTCATAGCTGGTCCGATGATGGAGCCGGAAGGTGGGCACAGGAACTCTGTCACTAAACGACGCAACGTATCCCCATCGAGTTTGGGCTCTTTGGATTTGTCTTCACAAGTACTCTGAAGTAGATGAAGCAGAAAGATGGTTAGGTACTGTGTGGGGCCGGTCCTTAAAAAGAATAGCCCCACTGCATCTATAGCCGTGCATGTCGTAAAATGCGACTGACGGATAAGGGCAAGATGCCGTGCTAAATGGCGACAGGATAGCCACCTCTCACCTTGGCACGGTGTTTCCACCGAGTCATGCAGCAGTGGGTCTTCGCGCCTCACTTGCTGCTTGATGCGAACACTGCGAAGCGTGGTGGTCGGCGTAGTGATGTAATTTAACAGAGACATTGCAGCACAACGCCGATTACTCTGCTTTACCCGATTGCTCTGCTTTACCCGATTACTATTATTTTTTTATGGAAACTGACACGGTTGGCTACATCACCTACAACATCCGTGATGCCATGCCAATTTAGTGTTGAATGGTAGTTAGAGAGATGGTAGAGAGGGAGGTTAAGGGAGGGGGAGCGAGGGAGGGAGAGAGAAAGAGAGATATATAATCACCTCACGTATATTCACCCATACTAAGAAGTTTTTTTATATATTACTAGAATATGCCCGACCAAAAACGAAGTTGTTTTTTTTTTATTGCTACCGAACTGGGTGGCTCTGCCCGAGTTCGCAACCTCAGGCGCAGCCAATTTCACCCCCGAGGAGGTGCCAGTCCGGCTTGGAGGTGGACTAATGTTGCTGGGGAAAGGCTATTAATCCGCGATTTGAAGATCCGTGGATTGTAGGAGTGGGGAAAGATATTCCCTGGGAGCCCGTTCCACACCTTTGAAGTGCGGCACAAGAACGATTTAGAGAATCGTGCAGTTCGAAGAACTCTTCTGTCGACTACAAAGGGGTGTTCCGCGAGAGTATGGCGGGTTTGGCGAAGGCGAACAGGAGGAGGATGGATAAAGGAAGCAAGTTCGTCAGAGCAGCATTTGGTTTAAAACACTTTTTTTTATTTATTTTTAGTTTTTTTTATAAGAGAAGCGATTAGTTTTATTATAATGTTTGCGTTTAAATCGGATTTGCTATTAAACCGAGTCTACCGCGAGCGAAGCCGCGGGCAAAAGCTAGTATGTATGTACATACAACTCGCACATGGGTGTCTTTAGAACTTTGGCATACTCACTGTTTTTCCCGCATAGCTATTAAAAACTCCACGAGTCGAGCGTACATACGTGTGATACGGTCGTACAAGTGTGTATTATCCATTTTTAGAAATGTCTGTATAATCTATGGGCATGACGATGTAACGAGAGTCAGTGCTCCCGACACAGAACAGCGAACCGCATGAGAAGCGCGAGACGTGAAGCAGTAGGCTATTAAAGCCCGAAGGTAGGAACTTTTTCTATGGAGTGATTTATCTGTTACGAAGTAACTATTTATTAATATATGGCCAAGTGAGCAGACGCTTTTCTTTCCCGCCTTGGTAATCTAATAAATAGCCAAACCGATAAAGCCTAAATCTATGTTAAAATGTATGTCCCTTCCCTTCTTACCTTACTAGGTGGTAGGGTTTATCCCGGCCGGGTTGGTACCACCGCTCTGAACGAAACGTCGTGTCGTCGGTCGAAACGTCTACCTATGTAAATAGTTCGTGTTTTCCGTCCAGTTCAGTGTAGCCGACATGAAATGAAGGGAAGCGCTGACATGGCACGGCACGGATATCACCTACTACATCAGTGATTGCAGCCCATAACATCTCGGTGAACTAGGTGCCATGTCAGTGCTTCCCTTCATTCGTACCGGCTACGCTGAACTGGATTGAAAACACGAACTATTTAAATATCCGTTTCAGCCGACCTTTCATTCAGTGCGGTGGTATCAACCCGGGCGGGTTAAACCCTATCACCTAGTAAGTAAGAAGGGAAGGGACCTAAAGTTTTACGTGGAATCACATCAGAACCACAGTCAACCTCCAACGGCCGAGCGGTCACCCATACATCCACTGACCGCGCCCAGGGTTGCTTACGATCCGACCGACAGTCGACCGACCGCACCACTGAGCTACCGAGGCTGACAAAGTCACCTTTAAAATGCACCACAATCACCTTTAAAATGTTTTAATTCTATCTCTGTCTACGTTACGCCAGCAATCGTTTCTTAGCTATATTTTTTTTATTTCATGCGTATGGTAGTACACTCAGTGTACACTACGCTTGAATTTGTCCTGTTTAGTTTTTACAATCCTAATATTATAAGGTCTTTCATTAGTAGGTAACGGTACGCTAAGGGGAGTATGTGTATCAGACACTGATCACGTTCCCCATACCTATTTTTTTTTTCGGATATAAAATACCTACCCATCCTACTAAAATAAATAGTTTATTTAATATTACTCGTAGTTTATAGAATGGGTAGGTATTTGATGTCCGAAAAAAATTTATAGGTATGGGGAACGTGATCAGTATCTGATACATGTACTCCGCTTAGCGTACTATTACCTACTAATGAAAGACCTTATATAGCTATAGTTGAAATATGATAGGGGCTAGAATTTCCCAATAAGGTACCCTAAGGCCTACTCCACCTTGAATATTTGTTCTGCGGCGCCCGCCCACTCATTTGCATCTCAATGTTATTGTTGACTGCGCGCGTCGATGCCTCCGCCCGCTCGCCCGGGTGCACACCGCACAGCACGTCTCATTGCCTTACTAATGATGAGTAACTTCTATTATAGAGAGCGATTTTATTTGTATGGCTCAACCAGAGGGATGAATTTGTCTTGGCACCTGTATCCGACAGGAAGTCATCCGTCAAGTTTTTATGTAAGAATAAGCGAACTGTCTAAGGAAAGTTCTTACCTGAGAATAAGCTATCTAAGGAAAGTTCTTCGCTGAGAATAAGCGAACTATCTAAGAAAAGTTCTAGCTGAGAATAAGCGAACTATCTAAGGAAAGTTCTTCGCTGAGAATAAGCGAACTATGTAAGGAAAGTTTATTACCTGAGAATAAACTAACTATCTAAGGAAAGTTCTTACCTGAGAATAAGCGAACTATCTAAGGAAAGTTCTTAGCTGAGAATAAACTAACTATCTAAGGAAAGTTCTTCGTTGAGAATAAGCGAACTATCTAAGGAAAGTTCTTACCTGAGAATAAACTAACTATCTAAGGAAAGTTCTTACCTGAGAATAAGCGAACTATCTAAGGAAAGTTCTTACCTGAGAATAAGCGAACTATCTAAGGAAAGATCTTACCTGAGAATAAGCGAACTATCTAAGGAAAGTTCTTACCTGAGAATAAGCGAACTATCTAAGGAAAGTTCTTACCTGAGAATAAGCGAACTATCTAAGGACAGTTCTTACCTGAGAATAAGCGAACTATCTAAGGAAAGTTCTTACCTAAGAATAAGCGAACTATCTAAGGAAAGTTCTTACCTGAGAATAAGCGAATTATCTAAGGAAAGTTTTTACCTGAGAATAAGCTATCTACGGAAAGTTATTACCTGAGAATGAATAAACCAACTAAGTATTATAGGATTTTTTTAAAATTAAGAATAAACTACACAAGCTAAGGAAACGTACCCATACCACGTGTCCGATTATAGGCCACTTTTTTTTGTACTGGAATTTTTACGCGGTTACGGCGGCAAAACGTAATGTGGGAACACCACCCGCCAGGTGGAACGACGACATCAAGTACGTCGGCGGAAAGCAGTGGTTCCGTATCGCTGAATGTCGGGTGGACTGGAAGAAAGTTGAAGAGGCTATGTCCAGCAGTGGGCGCATACACGCTGACTGACTGACTGACTGACTATAAGGCTTCATGCCCGATTCTTCCATCGCTGAACGGGACAAAACAAAAATTGTATTGCACAAGTGATGCGCTTACCAAAGAACAGCTTTTAATTTTTATTTGAATTAGCCAAATCGGTCCAGCCGTTTTAAAGTGATGCGTTAACCAAAGAAAACCATTTAATTTTTATTTAAATTATCCAAATCGGTCCAGCCGTTCTCAAGTGTTGCGCTTACGAACGAACATCATTAAATTTTTATTTGAATTAGCCAAATCGGTCCAGCGGTTCTAAAGTGATGCGCTAACCAAAGAAAACCATTTAATTTTTATTTAAATTAGCCAAATCGGTCCATCTGTTCTAAAGTGTTGCGCTTACCAAAGAACAGCATTTAATTTTTATTTAAATTAGCCAAATCGGTCCAGCCGTTCTCAAGTGTTGCGCTTACGAACGAACAGCATTAAATTTTTATTTGAATTAGCCAAATCGGTCCAGCGGTTCTAAAGTGATGCGCTAACCAAAGAAAACCATTTAATTTTTATTTAAATTAGCCAAATCGGTCCAGCCGTTCTAAAGTGTTGCGCTTACCAAAGAACAGCATTTAATTTTTATTTAATTTAGCCAAATCGGTCCCGCCGTTCTAAAGTGTTGCGCTTACGAACGAACAGCATTTAATTTTTATTTAAATTTGCCAAATATGTCCAGCCGCTCACAAGTGTTACGCTTATCAAGAAATAGCATTTAATGTTTATTGAAATTAGCCAAATCGGTCCATCCGTCCTTAAGTATTGCGTTGCGATTACCAACGAACAACACTTAATTTGTATTTATATAGATAGATAGATTTACCATGCTATGATGAGCGCAAAAATTATAAACGCACAATATCTATAAAACGGCTCTTTCGAGAAAGATTAGCATCTAGTGTCTCAGCCAATGTTTGACATGTGCATGTAAGTTTAACTGAATAAAATGTAAGTGATGTATAAAAAGAGTCTATTTTAGGTATGCCGCAGCTTAATATATTCATTCGCACTCCCGTCCCGTTGCATTCGCGGGGGAGGATAGGCGCGGGGAGACGTCACCGGGGCGAGGGACAGGGAAGACCGCAGTGCCGCGCCGGACGCCGGCTCGAATGGACGTGTTATCGCACGCGCGATCGTGCAGCGGTAATATACGCGAAATGCGTTCGATAAAATGCGTTGTCGTAGGTTGCGAGTGAAGTGAAGTTTTGTACGGTTTTCTATGCATTTAGTTAGTAGAAATATGTGATTTAATATGAATTTTTCAGTTTCAAACAATAAAATGTGAAAGGTGACGCAGTGAAAATTTAACTGTTACAACTGTGTTTGAAAACGCGAAAATTGAACCCTTTATAGTGAAAAATAAGATTCTAATAAGAATCTAACGTGATAATATTTGAAGTGTTTGAAAGAAAAATGTCTGAAAACACGTTTGTTGGAAAACTGCAAGCGTTTGTAAATAACATTGCTTCGTGGTATCTGTGTGCCGGTATGAATTCGACCGATATTATTTGGAATTGGTTGTGCATTTGAATATCGAATATGTAAAAAAAAATGGCGTCATTGAAAACAGTTGAAATAAAGTGCATATGTAGTCAATGTTCGTTTTTTTAGAAGATAAGGAGATAGATACATAGGAATTAGGAGATAGGACATATTATATGGACTGTTTCGAATCGACCGGTCTCAGAAAACTAACCTCCAACGAGGAATGATTTGCAACTGCGTAGAAACTGGGGAGACTAGACTAGCGTCGTCTTGTCTAGACAGGGAAAATGGCCTTGTGGGAACAACTAAGTAGGTTTTGCGCAGCTTTTACCGTATCTACTTTTACTGTACACCATTTTGTAAAAGCATTTTGTGTTTTTAGAAATCGTGCATTTTTAATGACTTAATTATGTTTCCTGCAGATGGTAAATTTATACAATAATTTCTATAAATTAACCCTAAACTAATGTTAAGGCATGGTTGAGGCGGCCATATCCGTTTTTGCATAGGTAAATTTCTATTAAACATCGATGTAGGTATTGGTGTTTTAAAAAAAATACAAATTTTAATATTTCCCCTTCTCGACAAGCCGACATGGCATTCGAAACCCCCCGCATACGACCGAATGTCCATGGGCGTCGTTGACACCTTATGGTGGACTCGGCGCAAAATGTGGTGCTTTCAATAAAAACATTAATTTTGTAGGTATGTAAATTAATTTTGTATGGAAAATCAGTTTATTAAATTTTTTTTCCGAAACTACATACGCGTCTCCAGAAAAAAAAATCCCTAAAATTCGTCTTTTTTGCGACCTCGGCTCCCCAGTATTACCCCCACACCCTATTAATTAATTTGGATCTATTTAGTTGGGAAAAGAACATCTTTCTCTATCTAAAATTATTTACAATTTTGTGAGTTAGATTAGACCCCTTCGAAGGTCAGCCTTATTCAATGCAATGCTAATACAGTATCCGGAATACTTGGTATATATATGAGAACATCAAAAATCTAATAATAAACAAATTAATACTCTCGGGGTCAAACCGGTTGTGCGCTGTGGGTTACGCCTGCGCGCCTCTCGCTTCAGCTTCAGTAACCCAATCCGGATACAATATAGAGAAGCGCGGTCAGTACTCGGATGGGTGACCGCTCGACCGTTGGAGGCTGACCGTGGTTCGGATTCCACATAAAACTGTAGATCCCCCTTCCCTTCTTACCTTACTGTGTATGTAGTGGGGTTTAACCCGCTCGAGTTGGTACCAGCGCACTGAATGAAAGTTCGGTTGAAAATGTTGTTCGTGTTCCCTTCAGTTCAGTGTAGCCGGCACGACCGAAGGGAAGCACCGACATGGCACCAAGTTCACCCGGTGTTATGGGCTGACATCACGGATGCAGTAAGTGATGAAGCCAACCGTGTCAGTTTTCATAAAAAAATGCTTCAATGTATATTAAAAAATAATAATATTATACACGGTGTTGCAGACGTTGCAGTTGCCCCCGTAATATTTTTAGCTGACAAAAGGGGGTTATTCTATATGCGAAACTAAACAACTTCTGTGGCGATTTTTTTTTTTACAAAAAAAAAATGAATCGGCGGAGATGGATGAAATTTTTTTAATTTAATAAATGTTAATTTTAGTTTATTTTTTCATTGTTATTATAATTGATTACGTGTTATATTGAAATAAAATAAAATTACTACAATAAAAAATAAAAAATAAATATTTTTTCCATAAGTACAAATTTTAAATACTTAGGTAACTATTCTCAAAATGTATGGAGAAAAAAAATTTTTTTCTTCAAATTAAAAAGTCGTAGAACAAAAGTTGTTCTATTTCACGTACAGATTCACCCCCTTTCGGGTTTTACGGTTGGGGTTGCAACACCGTGTATAAATAAACTAGCTGTGCCCGCGGCTCCGCCCGCTCTCATATTTCACTTCACTGCTAACCTCAGAAGCTATTTAGCGTGATAGTAAGTAGCCTATAGTTGATGGGAAGAATCAAGCTATCCGTAGAATTTTGTTTTATTAAAGTCGGTTCAGTGGTTCTCGAGTTATAAGCGGACAGACAGACACTCAGACAGACAGAAAGCAGACGTTGGATTTTATTATAGGTAAGGAAGGATAATGAACGCTCATCGCTTGAGGCGCTTCAAAGCTTCACCAAAACACTAGAATACCTCCACGTATCACTCGCCCGCCACCACTAATTCGGACCGTCGCGCCGTCGTCGCGTCGTCGTCGTCGTCGCGCGTCGTCCACTGAATCACATAGGATGCATAGGATATACGAACAGGCGTGACTAGGGTCACAATACACTGGCGCCTTTATTGGAACAAGTGGCATTGGCCGAGAAACGCCATTGCTGTGGGATAAAAATAAGTGGAGGATTACTTACATTGGGCTAACAAACTGAAAATCTAGCTGAAAATATTAGCTCGAGCTATTTGTTGTATGTTGTACGAGCTATTTGTTGCGAGTTGGTGTATCGATTTATGACCCCCCCCCCCCCCCCCGAGGAGTGTGACCGTTTAGGGGGGGGGGGGGGTGCATAGAAAGTACCTCCAAAACAAACAAAACAAAGTAAATCGCCTTCGGCTTATAAAAACAAGTAGGGCATAACCATACTATAACAGGTTATGTCGGTGCGGTGAATTTAAATTTTCAAAAAAAAAATCTCCAAAAGTTTTGATCTCCTCGGGCTAATTCTTTCACTAATATTCTTCTAACATCCTAAACTACAAGATATAAAACACTCTAGGGAATAGCCATACAACAGGTTATGTCGGAGCAGTGAATTTAAATTTTCAAATGTTTTTTTCTCCAAAAGTATTTATCTCCTCGGGCTAATTCTTTCACTAATATTCTTCTAACATCCTAAACTACAGGATATAACTACCAGCAAATTGCTATCAAACCTGCCATTACCTATACCTCAACCCAGGGTCTTCCAACTTGTTTTTTTACGTAGCACACTTTTTCATGTACGAAAATTTCACAGCACACCACATTTTATGTTCATACAGAAAGCAATATGTTTGGAAAACTAAAAACTATTGGCGACTTCGTACGTAATGTACGCTGTATGTGTAATTTATCAGTAAAAACTCTCATTTTATTAGTCAGTCGGCGTGTGAGTGTGAGCGTCCACTGCTGGACATATAGGAGGAAAATTGGAGAGGCCAATTTTTCTCCAGTCCTCCCAGGCCTTCAGCGATACGGAACCGCTTTTCTTTATGTGGCTGTGTTGGATTGGCCAAAGCACATGCTCCGACCAGCCAATATCACCTTCGAGAAGGTAGATGCCATACCGGAGACTTCCCTGGATTGCTCGCTATACTGGATTAGATGAGAACACGACGAGGTTGCTATGCAGCCATCTTACATCCAGTACGGTAATACCAATCCAGTCGGCTGTAATTAGAGCCTACCACCTAGTAAGTGGCAGGGGAACTGCTTTCCGACGACGTACTTAATGTCGCCGTCCCACATGGCGGGTGGTCTTCCCACACTCCGTTTTCCTTCCGACGACGGCGCCGCCAGTGTAGGACACGGTTATTACTCCGCTAGCTATTTGACTACTAAGAAACAAAGAACATGTATTTGTTTCCATTAAAAGAATAAAGTCAGACATAAAATGCAGGAAAAACATTTTGGAGAAATAAATGGAGCTCGCTCAGTTTAGTGCTGCACATCCCTGACGAGAACTTTGTGTTTAATGTCTTAACTACCTACTACTATCCAGTTTACTGGCCTAATGTAAACTAAGCTTTAATATCCATCTACTTATGGCCCAAGTGAGCTATGGCCGAGGACGGTTTGGGCAATTCGAATGAGTAATTGAATTTGTCGAAGCGAACAGCGGGAGGAATTCGGTGTAAGAAAATATTATAAGAAGACTACATGCAAACAAATCAAGGATTTTTTTATTAAAGATTATATTAATAGAACATTAGTAAACATGACTGTATTGAAAAGAAAAATAACGAAAAAAGTTAACGAAGACCTAATTATTATTACAGAATTAATAAAAATTAAAACAATATCGTTCGATAACATTAAGCGCCATTTTGGGGCGATATAGACCCAATGGGTTAGCTTCTTGGCTTCTGTTGCTTTCAGTAGCGATAATATGGTCAAATCTACATGATTTTACGTTCAGAAACAGGGAAACAGTAAACTAGCAGATAACAGCAGCGTGTCTTTTTTTTATGTAATCCGGTATGGGTATCACTAGGCGGTATCACCTAACGCCTAGTGAGGGGCAACGA
Organism: Nematopogon swammerdamellus; assembly: GCA_946902875.1. Taxonomy (NCBI): domain Eukaryota; kingdom Metazoa; phylum Arthropoda; class Insecta; order Lepidoptera; family Adelidae; genus Nematopogon; species Nematopogon swammerdamellus. Next base: position 4,643,524 of record OX336357.1, on the reverse strand, counting down.
AAGGACCTAACAGTTTTGCACCGGTTCCGAACGGTGAAGTAGCATTTGTAGGTATGCACGCAAATGTTTCCGTCAGAAAAAAAACTCATTGGTACACGCTGACCGGATTCGAACCTCGGACCTCTCGCAAGTTCGCAAGAGAGGCCGACGACGACGCCTAGCTAGACTACTCGGCCACCCTGATCCTATATCTGATTTCGTCAATACGCGTGTATTAACCCATCGCATATCTAAAAAATATATACGCCTGCTGCAGAAAAGTGTTGATATGTTGATAACGTGACTCTAAAAAGAAATAGGTATAACTCTTTATTTATCCTGTATGTGTCTACTTTTTTAAACACAGCTGTCATCTACTTTTCCGGTTTATGTTTTCCCGACCCCTAAACCTTATCCGATTTTTACAATTATTTTTTAATAATTGTAAAAATGTAATTAATAGAGTATACCGGACGGCAATATAACTTGGACCAGTGCAGTAGCCGATTTTAGTGTAGGTATCTATGGTGGAGGGCGCTGGATGCGATGGCGGGGAGAGCGCCTGCAGACCGCGTGATTGGTTGGCCAGCCAGTCAGTCAGTCAGTCGCCCGTCGCCCTCCGCAAATACACGTCCGTACCTGCGCAAAGCAAACTGCTCCAAGTTATATGCTGTCTGGTATAGCTATGCAGGCGGGTCCGTTTGCATTAAAGTTGACGGCAAAATTGACGCCGATTTTCTCCAACTTCCCATCACTCCCCCGACCCAGTGTGAGTGATGGTAAATTGCCTCTAACTTTGGCGAGCTACTCGTATGTCGGATTGCGTCGGTTAAAACTGCACGTAAATCGGTACCGTGTGGGGCCGGTACTGAAAAAGAATAGCCCCACTGCATCTCTCCCCATACATGTCGTAAAAGGCGACTAAGGTATTAGGACAAGATGCCGTGCTAAAGGGCGACAGGATCGCCACCTCTCACCTTGGCACGGTACTTCCACCGAGCCATGCAGCAGGCGGGTCTTCGTGCCTTACTTGCTGCTTGATCGATTGAATCTTGTTCCAATACTTTGCGAAACGTGGTGGTCGGTGTTGTGCTGTAATTTACCAGAGTTCTTGCAGCACAATACCGATTACTCTGCTTACCCCGATTGTCGGGATTCAGCGTGTGTGATATGTATGTATGTATGTAAATCTTTAGAGCCGTTCTCGAGTAATAAGCATAGGTACATACATACAGAGAGACGGCAGACATTGCATTCAGTAATGTAGAGAAGACATACGTACACGTGTATGTCGAACGAATGTCTGGTCAACGAAACGGTTAAACTGCGGTCGCTCGGACCGGTGCGTGTCAGCAGTGTGTGCAGGTGCGATGACTCACGCGACGAATGTGGGTCATTTTTTTGCCGGTGGCTCAGCATTCATTGCGTTTACTTTGAACCTCATTTGGCTGCTGGGCAGGTGTACAGAGACGAGAGGTACCGCAACCCACATTGTGGTCACAATTGAGTTTTTAACCGACTTCAAAAAAATGAGGAGGTTCTCAATTCGTATTGCGTACCTGGGCCTGACTTAAAATCAGCGTCCCTCTCATCAGCTCCAGGGCTCGGTGGGGAGGGACCAAGGCTGTGTCAGGTCCAATTTTTCTTGTCTATTATTGTTATAATATGTGTTATATCGTCGTGTGTGTTAAACATGAAAAATAAAACTTATTCATTTCATTTCATTTCAATTCGACTGTATTTTTTTTTTATGTTTGTTACCTCAGAACTATCGACTGGGTGGGCCGATTTTGAAAATTATTTTTTTATTCGAAAGCTGGTGCTTCCCGTGTAGTCCCATTTTAATTTGGTCAAGATCGGATTGGAAAGCGAGGCGGAATCGCGAGGCCGAAGGCCGAGCGATTCCGCCGATTACATTAATAGCAAAAAATTACAAAAAAAAACTGTGGAATAAAAAAAACGATTTAAAAAATATAAAAACCGCCTTCAAAAATGTATGAAATAAAAAAAATCTAACCCTAGAGTTGAAGGCGGTGCTAAAGCAAGCAAAAATGATGCACATCCGCCTTCAACTCTAGGGTTAGATTTTTTTTATTTCATAAATTTTTGAAGGCGGTTTTTATATTTTTTTGAATAGTTTTTTTAACCCAAAACGTAACAACAATAAATATTTTATTTTTATTTGTTTTTAACCCCCGACGCATAAGGAGGAACGTGATAAGTTTGACGCCACCGTCTGTCTGTGTGTCTGTATGTGGCATCGTAGCTCCCAAACGGATGGGCCGATTTGGATCCATTTTTTTTATTAGAAAGCTGGTTTAACTGGAATGGTTCTTATAGCTATGTTTGATGAATGTCAGGTCAGCCGATTCAAAGATCATCGACCCTTTTCCTTTTTTTTAACACCGGGTGAACTAGGTACCATGTCAGTGCTTCCTTTCATTTCATGTCCTAATTGCTGATGGGATCTCTGCTGTAAAATAGAAATTCATTACACTTCCTCTCGTCACCTTTAAGTAATAAAAGGAAATTATTATAAAACTAATTTATGAATGCAAACTGTATGCAATTGAAAATTACGGAAGAAAGGATCTGGGATGTGCAAGCGGGATTTAGGAAGGGTATGGGATGCACGGATCAGGTCTTTTCCCTACGGTGCATAGCCGAAAAATATCTGGCGAAAAACCAGGAGGTCTTTTGCGCGTTCTTAGATCTGGAGAAGGCCTATGACAAAGTGATGAGGAATGAGTTGTGGGCAGTGTTGTCCGAGTATGGAGTGGACAGTCGCTTGGTGCAAGCACTGAAATCTCTCTATGAGGGTTCTAGGGCTTGCGTCAGGATAAACGGGGCATACACCGACTGGTTTGACATCTCTAGAGGGGTCAGACAGGGGTGTGTGGCGTCACCTTGGCTGTTCAATCTATTCATGGACAGCTGCTTGGCTGATCTGAAAGAATATGATTGTGGATTAAGAATGGATGAGTTAGTTGTGAAATGCCTCTTGTACGCCGACGATCAAGTGATACTTGCGTCGTCGGTGGGCGAGTTGCAGGACATGGTAACTGTTATGGTCGAAGCATTTAAAAGGAAGGGAATGAAAGTGAATGTAAACAAGACGAAAGTAATGGTACTGGAAAGGAATGAAATAGTGTCCGAATGAGATGTAAGGATTGGGAATGAGAGACTGGAGCAAGTGAACGAATTCGTATATTTGGGGAATATGTTCACGCGGGATGGAAAATGTGAAGGAGATGTAGAAAAGAGAGTGAAAGCCGGCAACCAAGTGAATGGAGCGTTCCACGCTATTATGAGCAGCCAAAGCATGTCAACTAGGGCACGTTTGGCTGTCCATGGTGGAGTGCTAGCCCCTACACTTATGTACGGGAGTGAAAGTTGGGCATGGCAGAAGAATGTGGAAATGCGCGCGTTGAGGAGTATGTTACAATGTTAGTTAGATACAATGAAAGTATAAAAAAAGTAAAGTATAGTTACAATGAAAGATAGATTGAGAAATAGTGTAGTGCGAGAGCGGTGTGGGCTGAAAGAATATGTAGTGACAAGGATTGAGAAAGGGATGCTTCGGTGGTTCGGTCATGTTGGAAGAATGGATGATAGGAGACTAACGAAAAAAATTTATGAAGCAAATGTGAGTGGAAGAGTCGGGAAGGGTCGCCCTAGACGCACTTACCTGGACCAGATCGGGCATGTGCTCAAAAAGGGGCAAGTGCGTAGTACCCGTAACCGACGAGCATGCATGAAGAACATTATGGGAGTGGAAGAGGCGGCAGAGGTGTGTCAGGATCGTGGCACGTGGAGATCCGTTGTCTCTGCCTACCCCACCTGGAAACAGGCGTGACGCTATGTATGTATGTATGTAATTTATGATAGAATAAAATAGAATAGAAATGCTTTATTGCACACAAAAACACAGAGATAGACAAGACAGAAGATAACATACAGAAGAAGAATAGAATCTAACAATAATTCACACAGAAAAAAGAGAACAGTGGCGTGCAAAGGCGGATTTATGTACTTGTAAGTTGTAACTTAACCTAACAAAATTATTACATGATTAAAAAAGCTTGAAATAAAAGTTCAGTTACAGATTTTAAAAAGCCCCGACACATCAAACACCCTGAAAAAGTAAAATATAATTTCGCCTTAGTTCGTTAAAAAGTTAGTAAAAAAAATTTTTTTTTTTTATGGAACCTGACACGGTTGGCTACATCACCTACAACATCCGTGATGTCAGCCCATAACACAGGGTGAACTAGGTGCCATGTCAGTGCTTCCCTTCATTTCATGTCGGCTACACTAAACTGGACGGAAAACACGAACTATTTACATAGCCGTTTCGACCGACGTTTCGTTCAGTACGGTGGTACCAACCCGACCGGTGGTACCGATCCAACGGTCGAGCGGTCACCCATCCAATCACCGACCGCGCTCAGCGTTGCTTAATAACAGTTGACTAAGCAACCGCGCCACTGAGCTACCGAGGCTGACGAATTTTCTTATCCCTTAGTCGACTTTTACGACATGCGACGGGGAGAGATGCAGTGGGGCTATTCTTTTTAAGTACCGACCCCACACGGTACGAATTCAACTCGGTCCCTCGACCAATTAGGAAACGTGTCGATGATCTTCGATTCGGCTGACCTGATCTTCATCAAACATAGCTAAGAGCCGTCACGGTTAAAAACCATAGCGTTCTAACAAAGAAAACCGCATCCAAATCAGCCCATCCGTTTGGGAGCAACGATGCCACAGACACACATACAGACGGAGGCCTCAAACTTATTATAACACAACACCTCCTTTTGCGTCGGGGGTTAAAAAAAATCGGCCAAGTGCGAGTCGAACTCGCGCACCGAGGGTTCCGTATCGGCATGTCATGATCAGCGCCACTCACGATATTAGTTAAAATGCTTCATAGACTTTTCGGTAGATGGCGCGCGTACACTTTTTAGTATCTTCTATGGGAACCGCCGTGATTTTTTTACTTTTTCTTATTTTTATTATTTGTGGTTATATCGGCAATAATGACACATATTCTGTGAAAATCTCAACGGGCTACCTATTACGGTTCAAGAGATACAGCCCTCGGACAGACAGACATGGCGTAGGCTTAGTAATAGGGTCCCGTACCGGATACGAACCCTAAAAAACAGGTTTCATTGGACCTACATACATACATATAACACACGCTGAATCCCGACAATCGGGGTAAGCAGAGTAATCGGTGTTGTGCTGCAAAAACTCTGGCAAATTACAGCACAACACCGACCACCACGTTTCGCAAAGTATTCGAACAAGATTTAATCGATCAAGCAATAAGTAAGGCACGAAGACCCACCTGCTGCGCACGACTCGGTGGAAGTACCGTGCCAAGGTGAGAGGTGGCGAGCCTGTCGCCCTTTAGCACGGCATCTTGTCCTTATCCCGTAGTCGCCTTTTACGACATGCATGGGGAGAGATGCAGTGGGGCTATTATTTTTAAGTACCGACCCGACCCGGCCGTTTCATTGGACCTATGTATACACATTAATCGTCTCTAGAGATAGAAAAGCACGCAATGGAAAGCTTGTTTACACATGTCCAAAGGCATATATCGGTGCCATATCGACGAGCTAATGGAAAATTAATTAGGTACGAGACACGTACGAATGTCTCTGTGTGATGGTTTCTATTCGAGCGAAAACTTTCGCGAGATTGGCGTTCACTTCTGCGCGCAGTTGCTTTCCGTTGTAACGGCAAGTACATTAATTTCGCCAGCGCAATCCTCATGTTTTACCGAGACAAAAAAGTAAATAAAGTTTTTCTCTAAAGTGTCTAGTTTTGGAGATAATAATTTTCGAAATTTATGTTTTCGTCTAGTGTTATTTGACGCGCGCGGGGGGAGGGTGCTGGCGCGGGAACGGTCGGGGTCGAAAAACTCAAACGCGCGTCTCCGCCGCGCATCTACTCTCTCCGAGCAGCCCAGCACTCGTCCCTGCTCGCTCACTCACCGCGCTCCTTTTATTCCCACGTTCGTGCGGAACATTAGATCCTTTTACACTAAATAAATCAATTAGTTTGTATGAAAACTGTAACTTTTTATTTAAAGGGAATTGAGAAAAAAGTTATTTGACTTTTTTGGTACTATTGATCCCAATAATCATTTCCTTTTAATGTAGTGGCCGTTGCAACATCCTGTATATACAATGTGTCCCAAAACTCAACGTCAAGCGGGAACCAGGGAGTTGGCCAGTTTATGACTACCTAGGGAAAAATAAGAAAAAAAATCGGAGTCATTTGTTTTTTATGATATGACCATTCTTTGAAAAACGTTGAAAATTGAAATTTTTAGGTACTACGACTACAAATTTGCAAATATAATGGTTAAAATTTTTTTTATTGGTAGCCTAAATAACTCTGCTATTGATCAGTATCCCAAATAAAACCAGAATGCCTGTAGTTTTACCAAAAAAAAATATTCAGTTCTATTTTATTCTAAACGAGATTCTAAAAAATAAATGACTCATAAACTGGCCTACTATCCCGCTTGACGTTGAGTTTTGGGACACTCAACGTCAAGCGGGAGTTTTGGGTTATATATTTTTATGGAAACTGACACGGTTGGCTGCATCACCTACAACATCCGTGATGTCAGCCCATAACACCGGGTGAACTTGGTGCCACGTCAGTGCTTCCCTTCGGTCGTGCCGGCTACACTGAACTGGACGGAAAACTTTTCCGGCCGTTTCGACCGACCTTTCATTCAGTGCGGTGGTACCAACCCGGGCGGGTTAAACCCTACCACCCAGTAATATAAGAAGGGAGTCATATCCCTTAGTCGCCTTTTACGACATACACGGGGAGAGATTCATTGGGGGCTATTCTTTAAAGTACTGGCCCCACACAGTACATTTTTTACCCGACTGCGGTGAAGCCAAAAGGAGGGTAAAAATTTTGCCAGCGTATGTGTGTTCGTTTTTTTGTCAGTCAGCGTTTATGATGCACTGCTGGACATAGGCCTCTCCAATTTTCGAATCCTCCGCAGTCCTCCCAGCCTTCAGCGGTACGGAACCACTGCTTTCCGCCGCCGGGGCGGGTATTTACTTAGCGGTCCCCCGACTCCTTTAACTAAGTAAACGGAAATTATTTTTGACTTTTTAAGGGTCGGGGGTTTTAAAATTTGTAATTTAACTTTAAAAAAAAACCGCAAGCGGTCCACTTTTTAAGGTAATATTTTTTTTATTACTTAATTACTTGATAACTTAATTACAAACATAGCTAAGAACCATCCCGATTAAACCAGCTTTCTAATAAAAAAAACCCGTATCAAATCGGTCCATCGGTTTGGGTCGAGTCAAGCGGGAGTTTTGGGTTATATATTTTTATGGAAACTGACACGGTTGACTACATCACCTACAACATCCGTGATGTCAGCCCATAACACCGCCGGGTGAACTTGGTGCCACGTCAGTGCTTCCCTTCGGTCGTGCCGGCTACACTGAACTGGACGGAAAACACAAACTATTTACATAGCCGTTTCAACCGACCTTTCATTCAGTGCGTTGGTACCAACCCGGGCGGGTTAAACCCTACAACCTAGTAATATAAGAAGGGAGTCATGTCCCTTAGTCGCCTTTTACGACATTTTTTTTTTGTAATCCGGTATGGGTGGCCGAGTCGGAGGGGCAAAAGCGCATGCTCCGACCAGCCAATATCACCTCCGAGAAGGTAGGTGCCATACCGGAGTCTTCCCTAGATTACTGGCTATACTGGACTAGAGGAGAACACAACCGAGGCTGCTATGCGGCCATCTTACATCCAGTGCAGTGGTATGAACCCAGTCGGCTACAATTTGAGCTTACCACCTAGTAAGGGGCAAGGGAAGGGACCTACACCCTACAGTTTTACACCGGTTCCGAACGGTGAAGCAGCAGGTGTACCTAGATATGCACGTAAATTACATAGACGGGGAGAGATGCAGTGGGGCTATTCTTTTAAAGTATCGGCCCCGCACTGTGCGTACGGAACTTCTCTGAACTGTGGTTTCCACTCTGCTCGGCCAGGCCTGACGCGGCTCCCAGGCTCGCCCCGCTGCGCCGCCGACGACGGTTAGTTGGCTGTGAATTTGCATAATAATAGTGTCAACTCGTCCGAGGCAACGACGAAATGCGGGGCCATTCTCTCAATTCATCGCTGCTAGAAAGGAGGATGGGCAAAAATGTATGGGCGTTGGTCTACCCCTCCTCTAACAATGAATGATATATCAATCGAAAGGTCTTTCCAAAATAACCATGTTGTCCAAACATACCTAACATCTATTGTTAGTGCTTTACGAGTTATATCACTTTAAGTTCTATAAACATAGAACCTTATCATAGTAATATGCTTCCCTCTGTACGGTGATCATCGTTCTAGGAAGGGTAAGTACTTAGAGCGAAACAGTTCCAAAATGACCGAGCTGTATTGAAACCTCGATTGAAACCAAAAAAATTGTATTTTAATCATTACGGTTTCAATACCGCTCGTTCATTTTGGAACTGTTTCGCTCTAAGTACTTACCCTTCCTAGCACGATGATCATCGTACAGAGGTAAGCATATTACTTTGATAAGGTTCTATGTTTATAGAACTTAAAAGTGATATAACTCCTAAAGTACTCATAATTGACGTTGGCTGCCATACTAAAAAAATGTTCTTTAGAAATCAACCTTTCCATTGATATAACACTCACAGCTAGAGGAGGGGTAGACCAAAACGCCCATTCTCCTTCGTCACGATCGGTCTCACTCGCTCCAACTGGCTTCGCAATGCGCCGGGTGAGATAGAGCTGCGGCTGCCGCTATTCTTGTGATGAAAGTTAAATTACAAATAAAAAAATCCCGACCCTTAACAAGTCAAAAATAATTTCCCTTTACTTACTTAAAGGAGTCGGTGGACCGCTAAGTAAATTCCCGCACAGCTCAAAGTTTTTATATTTTATTTACTCAGCGGTCCCCCGACTCCTTGAAGTTAGTAAAGGGAAATTATTTTTGACTTTTTAAGGGTCGAGGGTTTTTAAAATTTGTAATTGAACTTTTATTTCAAGTTTTTTTTAAATAAACCGCATGCAAATCAGTCCATTTTTTAAGATAATTATTTTTTTAGTTACTTAATTACTTGATTACAAACATAGCTAACAAGCATCTCGATTAAACCAGCTTTCTAATAAAAAAAAACCGCATCCAAATCGGTCCATCCGTTTGGGAGCTGCGATGCCACAGACACACACTTTTTTTTTTTTATTGTTAGCGCGACATATGGCGCCGAGCCACCCATAAGGTGTCTAGCGACGCCCATGGACATTCGGTCGTATGCGGGGGTTGCGAATGCCATGCCGGCCTGACAGGTGCCAATTCACGCCCCTCTTGAAGGACCCGAGACTGTACTTGGGGGGAAATATATGGGCAGGGAGAGCGTTCCAGAGTTTACCGGTTCTGTAGAGGAAAGATCTGCAGAATCGATTTGTACGCATCCGCGGTAAATCCAGCGTGTAAGGATGCAATCCCTGCCCAGTGCGCGTGGTGCGGAGGTGGAAAGGGGACGGCGGGATCGCATTAAACAGCTCCTCCGAGCACTCCCCATGGAATAAGCGGTAGAACACACTTAGGGAGCCGACATCCCTACTTACACACGCATGTTAAACTTATAAAACCCATCTTTTTTCGTCGGGGGTTAAATATAATAGGCTGACCGGCGCTGGGCTGCGACACAATTGAGCCAAAAATGTCAGCTAACTGCAGCTCCGGAGTTTGATTGAATCAAACTGCGCATAGGCAATGGCATTGTGGATATTGATTAATTGGGGAATGCAGTGCAGGCAAGTGTTTGAGCTTTTTTTTGTTTGCACCCGACCCGGGTGGCTGTGCTCGTGATCGGAGCCTCAGACGCAGCCAATTTCGCCCCCGAGGAGGTGCCAGTCCTGGTCGAAGAACTCTGGGGAAAGGCTATTAACGCGCAATTTGGAGATCCACGGATTGTAGAAATAGGGAAAGTTCCTCGGAAGCCCGTTTCACACCTTTGAAGTGCGAAAAAAGAACGTAAAAATCATAAAAAAAATTAAATTATGAATAATAAAAAAAGGGCCTGAGCAGGCGCAATTTTGCTTCGCACAGAGGTGGCTAGGTTAATTTCTGAAATGTTGTGCAAATACATCATCATCATCATCATCATCAGCCTGTATCGGTCCACTGCTGGACATAGGCCTCTCAAATACATACGAAGGTGTAATTCTTTATACAACGTGTCCCAAAACTCAACCTCAAGCGGGAACCGGGAGTAGGCCAGTTTATGACTGCCCAGGGGAAAATAAGAAAGAAAGGAAAATAAGAATCCAGGAAGTCTCCGGTATGGCACCTACCTTCTCGAGGTGATATTGGTTGGTCGGAGCATGCGCTTTAGCCCCTCCCAACTCAGCCACCCATACCGGATTACATAAAAAAAAACAAGAAAAAAAATCGGAGTCATTTGTTTTTTATGATATGAGCATTTTTGGAAAAACGTTGAAAATTTACATTTTAGGTACTACGACTACAAATTTGCAAATATAATTGTTCAAATTTTTATATTGGAAGCCTAAACAACTCTGCTATTGATAACTATCCCAAATAAAACCAGAATGCCTGTTAAAAAAAAAATTCAGTTCAGTTTAAAAAAAAAATTAATAACTCGATTTGTTTCTTATTTTTCCCTGGGTAGTCATAAACCGGCTTACTCGCTGGTTCCCGCATGACATTGAGTTTTGGGACATGTTGTATACATACATAACGTCACCCCTCTTTTCCAATGGGCTGGGCAGAGACAACAGATCTCTACGAGCCACGATCCTGACACACCTCTGCCGCCTCTTCCACTATCACAATCATATTTCGTGTACCAATGAGTTTTTTCTGACGAAAAAAATTACGTGCACACCTACACCTGCTGCTTCAATGTTCGGAACCGGTGTAAAACTGCAGGTCCCTTCCCTTGCCCCTTACTAGGTGGTAGGCTCAAATTGTAGCCGAGTTGGTTGATACCACCGTACTGAATGTCAGTTTATTTTTATTTCTATGGAAACTGACTCGGTTGACTACATCACCTACAACATCCGTGCTGTCAGCCCATAACACCGGGTGAACTTGGTGCCACGTCAGTGCTTCCCTTCAGTCGTGCCGGCTACACTGAACTGGACTGAGAAGGCCGCATAGCAACCTCGGTTGTGTTCTCTAGTTCAGTATAGCCAGAAATCCAAAGGGAAGTCTCCGCTATGGCACCTACCTTCTCGGAGGTGATATTGGCTGGTCGGAGCACGTGCGTTAGCCCCTCCATCCGATACAGCCACCCATACCGGATTACATAAAAAAAAATCCCTCAAAAAACCGTCAAAATCGAACTCACAGCCAAACGAGACCATTACGTCTCCGCCGCGAGACGCTACTCGAATTGTACGAAGAGTGGATGTTGTTTTCCCTCGAGAATACCTTATTCAACTCCCAGGCTTCGTGTAACACGAACTAGCCTACCGTGAGCTGAGCTCCCGAGTTACGGACCAGGGTTGTTGCTGATGCACACTTTTTCACATCAGCTGATGCTGATGCTGATTTTAATTATTTTCTTTTAAAAAGGGGAAAATACTGAACTATATGAATATTATGAATTTATATCCAAAGTTTTGGTTGGTATTGAAATAAAAGATTGTGTTTTAATAACTTTGTGACATTTAATAAAAAAAAAAGAATCAATCTGATACCAGTACCAGTTTAGTAATTATCTTAGCAATTAAATTATTAGTATTGGATGGAACTATTTGGAACTGTAATTGCTGCTTTTCCGGCTTCGACTCTGTTCCGAGAATCGATCAATGCGGATGCTGATGCGATGCTGATGTTGAAGATTATGCTGAAGTTCCGCGGACGCTGATGCTGATGCTGATGTTCGCAACAACCCTGTTACGGACCCGCGGGCGAGGCCTCCGTGAGCCCTCGAGAGCACTCCCGGAGCAGAGTGCAGCAACTCTGGCTAATCCAGCTGTTTGGAGAGACCGCGTCGTCGTCGTGTAGTTTAATGCAAATTTTAGTTTTCGCTACAACACTGACTGCTCCTCAAATACTGCGAGTTGAGAAAATCTTATCTACAAACAAGTTGCCCGAAGCTCCGTTTGTGCTATTTGCCCTACGGGTTCGGGCAGAGGTTTTTCAACTATGCTCAAGTTAAGTTAAATAGTTATATGCTAAGTCAGACGCTTCGAAATATCACTGAGTGAATCATTCATTATATTAGTTAAGATTTAAGCGGCGGCGGCGGGTCGGGTGGCCGAATGGTCTGGGCGTCGTCGGCTTCTCTTGCGAGAGGTCCGGGCGTCCGCGGTTCGAATCCGGTCGGCGTGTACCAATAAGTTTTTCTGATGGAATAATTTACATTTTACGTGCATACCGTGCTTACCGTGCTTACATGCATACACCTGCTGCTTCACCGTTCGGAACCGGTGTAAAATTTAGGTCCCTTCCCTTGCCCCTTACTAGGTGGGAGGCTTAAATTGTAGCCAACTGGGTTGATACCATCGTACTGGATGTAAGATACCCGCATAGCAGCCTCGCTGTATTTTCCTCTAGTCCAGTATAGCCAGCAATCCACAGGGAAGCCTCCGTTATGTATGACACTTACCTTCTCGGAGGTGATATTGGCTGGTTGGAACATGTGCTTTGGCCCCTCTGACTCAGCCACCCATACCGGATAAAAAAAAGATAGTTATATATTTTAACAAATATGGAAATAATCGGTATTCGGGGACTGCCTCTGCAGTGGTTTGACTCATATTTGAAAAACCGAAAGCAATCACTGAAAATCGGTAGATAGTCAAATAAGTGAAACAGAGCAAACAAAATATGGAGTACCACAGGGGAGTGTTTTAGGGCCTATACTTTTTATCGTTTACATAAATAATTGGTGCAGCCTTGAACTAATATAAAATTGTTACTTACGCAGACGAAACAGTGTTAATATTCTCCGCAGACACCCTTCATTTCGCGGTCTAGAACTCTAGCTAGTGGACTGTGGCTATGTGATATGCGAAGTTGTGATAAATCGTGCCCACTTTGCGCTGCCCGGAGCGACGACGGCGGCGGTGGCGGCGGCGGAACGAGTTTTAAACACTTAGCAAATTGTTCAGAAAGGCTTTCGCTTTGGCTCCGCACGCGAGACCGTTCCGATACTGATACTGAACACCTAGGGCGCTGCGAGTGTTTCCAGAATTCCGAGAAAATGTTCGCGCAACATAGGTTTTTTTTTATGGAAACTGACACGGTTGACTACATCACCTACTGCATCCGTGATGTCAGCCCATAACACCGGGTGAACTATCTGCCATGTAAGTGCTTCCCCGGCCGTGCCGGCTACACTGAACTGGACGGAAAACACAAACTATTTAAACACCCGCTTCAACCGAGCTTTCAGTGCGGTGGTACCGTAGCGGTACCGGTGGTAGCGTAGTTTCTTACTACTCACTGCCCAGCCATGGAGGAGCGTTGAAAATTCCGTTCGTACTTTCGTGACGTTTCACTTTCTCTGAATTAGATCCCCATATGGCTGCCCTGTACTCATAACCTAAACCTACTTTTGGCTTCGCCGTAGTCGGGTAATGACGTCGCAATGCACACAACATTCCTAATTTATCTTGCCTAACATGCACATACTGGGCTTTTACGTTCACACGCGTAACACGAGTTTTAAAAGGCGTTAATTAAAGCTCCTTTCAGCGGCATTTAACTTCAGTTAGTACAGAATAGTACAGGAATATGCGTGTCCATTTAGTTTTATGCCGTCTACCTATAGCACAGTTTTAGTTTTAAGCCATAGCTAGTGCTTTAAGAGCTTTCCGGAATTGTTTACAAGGGTTTTCAACGTTGCATTCTGAAAACTATTTGTTGCATTTTTCAAGAAGTTAAAATAAAACTGGCCTCTACTTGACAGTATTACCCGTTTTACTAGATAAACCCGGACTTGCACCATCGGATTGGATGCCGGCCGAAACGTCTTGTTACTCGGCCCGGCACTGGCATAGCACCTAACTCCGAAATGAAATAAGTGTAATAGGTTGACATTTACGCTCTCAAACAAAACAACGACAAAAGTATGAGGAAGGAGATTATTACGCCCCCTGTGCATATGAACGTCGTCGCACAAATTGACCAGGCGCCATATTTAGTAGAAATTGCTTCCTCTTTAGCGCCAGAGTTGAACGACACTAGCGCCACGAGCGGCGACGCGGGTGTCGTTCATAATTTGAGGATATGACAGTGCTGCCAGATGCTACGCGTTTCCGCTTTTTCGTCCGCATTTTCAAAATCAATCCTTTCGCTTTCGGCTAACTCGGATCCGCTTTTTTTATCGCTTTTAAAAGCGATTAAAATGCGGAAATTTACCTAAAGTCGTATTTTTAATCAGACGAAGTAAACTGACAGTAGCTAATGTCACTTTGCAAAATAATGTTGCCTTATATAATGTAATAGTGATGTGCTACGATAAAATCTAAACTTGTTTTATGGTTTGGCCATCTGCGATCATAAACAATACTTTTAGTATATTTTTTTGTTTTCTGGGTTTGGCATTAAGAGGCTGAAGTCCAGTGAGTCCGGTTCTACATTTTAATGCATTGGACTGTTCATTTCGAGAGGTTGCGCCTCATTCCATTCTTACCTTACTAGGTGGTAGGGTTTTTCCCGGCCGGATTTCTACCACCGCACTGAATGATACGTTGGTCGAAACGGCTATGTAAATAGCTCGTGTTTCCCGTCCAGTTCAGTGTAGCCGACATGAAATGAGGAAAAGCACTGACATGGCACCTAGTTCACCCGGTGTTATGGGTTGACATCAGATTCAGGGATCGGAATTAGGTAGTGTGATTTGGTACCAAAGTAGGTAAAGTTCGCGAGAGGATATAATATGGAGTTGTTAAAACCACCACTTTGTTTGGGAATTCTGAACATTTCCTGGGAAATTTCAGGGACTTGATTTTTCTTCGGGATCGTATTTATTGACTTAATACAAGCTTCTTTTGTTCTTATGTGATTTTCTCTAGAGTGGCCGGTTATGGAGATATAATTTTTTTCAGAAATTTTTATTTCTACTCAATTTACAGGAAAACCGGGGAAGATGTGATAAAATAATCTAAGAGTGTATCGAACTGCTTGAAAAACAAGACCTAATTTGTTGTCGTACCATCATTGGTTCCCGATTTATACCTCGCCGCGATTCTCAATTATGCAGGACGGCATTTGTATGGAAGGCTCCGCCCCCTTTCCTGATTTAATTTCTCCAATGTTGATATTTTTTCGCCTGAATCTTATTTCTAGAGGAAATATAAGACACTTTTATTCTTACACGTTTTTCAATAAAATCGATATTTCGGGAGAAAAAAAAATCTAAATTTTTTTTTTCCAAAATGTTCTCGATTGGTTATGTTTTTTGGCGGATTCTTATTTCTAAACAAAATATAAGACGCTTTTATTCTTACACGTTTTTCACTTAAGTCGATATTTCCGGAAAAAAAAACAACCTATTTTTTCATATTTTCTCGAATGTTGACGTTTTTTCGCCTGAATCTTATTTCTAGACCAAATACGAATCTGTAGTGAACATTTAAAAAAAGTGGCCGACATTTTGAACTTTTTAGTTACTGGACCGATTGCTTTCAAAATCGATATCTGGGTGTCTGTGTGGGCTCTGAATACGAATCTGTAGTCAAAATTTAAAACAAGTGGCCGCCATTTTGAACTTTTTAGTTACTTGACAGATTACTTTCAAAATCGATATATGGGTGTATGTGTGGGCCCTGAATACGAATCTGTTGTCAAAATTAAAAAATGTGGCCGCCTTTTTGAACTTTATAGTTACTGGACCGATTGCTTTCAAAATCAATTCAAAATGTCACTTTGCAAAATAATGTTGCAAAATAATGTTGCTCCTGTCATTGACAGGAGTTGCCAGATGCTATTTTTCCAATTTCCCCAGGTTGAAAAATTATTTCCCCAAAATTATACTAGAAAAACAGTGTTTCTGATAAAAAAATATAACACAATTAATAGTTATCTATTCATAAATATTATATAAACGACTTATCTGTCATTGGCGAGAGTTGCCAGATGCGATTTTTTCAAATTTCCACAGGTTAACAAATAATTTCCCCAAAATTATAGTAGAAAAACAGTGTTTCTGATAAAAAAAAAATAACACAATTAATAGTTATCTACTCATAAATATTATATAAACAACTTATCTGTCATTGAGAAGAGTTGCCAGATGCTATTTTTAAAATTTCCCCAGGTTGATAAAATAATTTTCCAAAAATTATACTAGAAAAACAGTGATTCTGGTAAAAATTTTGTTGTTTCTAATTGTCGTGAGTTCAAGTTCCGATTTAGCAGTTTAATTCAACATTCTTAGGGTGTAACATTTTTCTGTTAATAAAATGCTTTTCTAAATCCTTAGCATGACTTTAATTTCTATTTTATATGTTTGGATTACACATCTATTAGATCCTGAAAACCCCTATCGCTTTTTTATGATTTATTTTATATTTTATAGCTATTTTATATTAATTATTGAGTGAGTGATTATTATCGATAGTTTGTGTCACAACACTATTTATTTTTTCTCAAAACCTGGCATCCCAGCAAACGTCAGTTTACTTCGTCTGATTAAAAATACGACTTTAGCAAAGGTCAACTCTTCTCTTCACACATAGTGTTGGCCGATGTCTAGAAAAGCCGTCGCGGGGAGAGAGACGGAATACTACGCCGCAGCTCTCTCTCTAGCTAGACAATCTATGTTAGGTTTATTATAAATTACAGAATCCGCTTTTGCAAGTTAACGAATCCTCTTTTTTTAATGTTTAATGTGGCAATACTGGGTTTGTGAGTGACAGGCGCAGCGGCACGCGCCGACCAATCACAGACAAGCGACGTGCGCGTCTATGCAAAAAGGCATAGCAAAGCCGCAGTGTCTTTATATGAAGTGGGCGGGCGAGGATTTCAATGAATTACACGAAAATTCCGTCGATAACAACCTGAATCTAGGCTGGACTTGCTTGCCTCAGAGTTTTGAAGTTTAGCTGTCACCCCCAAAACACTAGACATGCTTTGTTATCCGTTTCTCGTACAAACAGTTGTAACCGCTTATACTCTGTTCGAACAGTGTTGACAGTGACTTATCACTAGTCATCACAAAATGAGCGTTTAAATAGAGGCAAATTCTCTGATCCGGTCCGAACAGAATGCTCTAATAAATTAGGTAATAAAGTTTGAATAAAGAAATAATGTAGAAATAATTTAATTCCTCAAACAAGATGAAAAACAAAAATTACAGAGATTCTATTCTGGAAAATTTTCTATATATATATTATAAGTAGGAACTACTGGCAACAATGTTTATAAATTGCGGAAAGAATTGCGTTGCGCGTGCGACGGCAAGAATAAACGCATGCGTCCGTGTCGAGTGACTTCCAAATGAAACCTGAGGTATGTAAACGCTCATTCACCCCTTTGGGTTGGGAGGCGCGTTAACCTGTGATGATGATGACTGATGATAAGTCACTGTCAATACTGGCCGAACAGAGTAGAGTAGGGTATGTCCCGCCCGGGTTGATACCACCTAACTGAGCGAAACGGCTATGTAAATAGTTCGTGTTTTCCGTCCAGTTCAGTGTAGCCGACATTAAATGAAGTGAAGCACTGACATGTCACCTAGTTCACCCGGTGTTATGGGCTGACATCACGGATTTTGTAGGTGATGTAGCCAATCGTACGTCAGTTTCCTTAAAAAAAAAACCGTCCCTTCGTAAACGAAAACATCTCTACCTACCAACATAGGAAGCTGTCTGCTATCTTTTCCCGCTGAAGCGGCGCCGCCCCGCCCCCGCCGCCGCCGCTGGCGTGATGTAACAAATGCTGCGGATACTTGGTACCATCTGTCGCCCGCCGAAGTAATATTCTCATATTTTTCAGTTACTCGCGGGCGGTACTAGCACAACAAAGTCAGCAAAAAAAAAAGAACTCGCAAGCCCCGTTTGTATAAGAAGGGTTCCGCTGAAACATATTTAAGCCAATGAATCGTCATAATATTATGTTAGGTCATCAATATCATTTCTAATTGGTCGTGTTTCGTACCATAGATATACATATGTGGTTGTTGGTTGTACTGGCATTCGAAGACTGGCATGTACTGGTCTGAATGAAAGTATAGATCGAAACGGTAAAAAAAAAACGGCCAAATGCGAACCGGACTTGCGTACTCAGGATTCCGTACTACCAAGTAATTGGCCTGATTTTATTATTTGTTTTATTTTTTTTTATTTAGAGTTTGCAATATAATCAATCTCACTAAGTTGTGACACTTGCATGTAAAGACGTTAAAATCACGTTTCTTCTATGCGTGTTGATAAAGACTTTTATTTTTTTTATTTGTTACTATTTGTTAGCATATCCACCATAATAACACATATTCTGAAAATTTCAATCGGCTACATCTTTGCGTAGGCTTAGTAATAGGCTTCCGTGCCCGTACGGTACTGAATAAAAAAAAAATAACTTTTCCGTCCCGTTCAGTGTAGCCAACTCGGAACCCTAAAAAGGCAGCATCGGGCGCCATTGTCGCCGTCAAAGCGTCCGCCGTGAATCACAATCGGTAGGTGCACGACTATTCTTCATGCTGTGCTCTCGAATTTATTTTTCACGGCACGTTTTCGGAAGGGCCACTGTTAGCCGCCTGAGTTGTAGTCGCGAACCCGCGATACATGTTGGATACATGCTGGCATATTCGACACATTTGGATGACTTTATTGTTGGGCATTAAGTTCGCCTTTTGTAAACTTTGTGTTGTACATTATAGTCTAATTTAATATTTTTTATTTTTATGGAAACTGACACGGTTGGCTACCCAGATACGGCACCCTAAAAATGACGCGGAATTTATGAAAGCGGTCCGTATAATAAAAATATGCATGAAAAAATAATAAGCAAAATTAAATAAACATAAAAACAAAAAGTGTGTTTATTTTTATTTTCAGTCAGATGGTCCGAATCGGTCCGACCGAACTCCAATTACACAGGCCTACAGATTTTTTTTTATTAAATATTGTTTGTGATTTTATGGGTGGCCTTTACTAATTTTGTGGTGCTGATCACGAATCTGGGCTTAGTTTCTGCCTATCACATCAGGTTTTCATGAAAATTTTTAAAATAAGGTTGTATGACATGAAAATGAACAAATAGAGACCATTCTGAGTTTATTTAAATAAAAATTACGAAATATTTCCAAATATTAATTTTTATTTAATCTTAATATAAACATTATGTATGAGACCGTGTTTTGGAGTGAAATCTGTCTCTTTTATCCTGAAAACTGCGTTTTGTAGTCTTCTTCGAGTGTATGATTTCAGGTCTGTCTCTCTTCAATGCTCAACAGTAGTCCGCCATCATATTAACTTTCCATCTGCCTTGGTACCGCCTTTCCATCTCTTTAATATCTTGATGAAACCGTTCTCCCTGTTCCTCGCTCACATCCCCAAGGTTTTCAGGGAAGTACTCTACATGAGAATGCAGAAAATGGACTTTAATGCTCATATTGCAACGCAGTAGGTATTTTAATTTTTTTTAGCATGTTTTCAATGAGGTCTTTGTAGTCTGGGTCCATATGATTTCCCAGAAAACCATCCATAAGCCGACCACGCTTCCGACTCTTCATTTTTCATGGTATTATGAAACAGTATGTCTGATTTGAGCGTTCTTATTTAAGGACCAACAAAAATTGGCTAGTTTCACTTTAACTTCACAATATTTCTGTTCGCTATAATTAAGCTATAGAATTAAGTAAATTTTAGTATGGAGTTTGAGGATATTCACCATCTTTAGCCACTTTGAACCAACTATTAAATTGCTCTCCTTACAACATATTTTGACACAATAAATTCGATTTTGTGAAAAAATCTGATGTGATAGGCAAAAACTAAGTCCATATTCGTGATTAGGGCACCCAAATTAGTAAAGGACACCTATCAAACTTCAAACAATGCAACTTGTGTAGGCCTGTGTTATTGTCTCCGATTGCCGACCGATTGTCCCTATTTTTTTTATTCCAAAAGGAGGCAACCCTGGTTCTGTCACCCGCCGCGCCACGCACTCTTGAGAATGGGACCCACGGGTGGCGAGACGGGTGGTTCCGAAGCGCCTCGTGCACATAACTCTGCTTTATTTCAAACACGGGTTAGCAGTTTAATGAATAAAATTTAAAAAGTTTATATAGATAGACGATAGCTTAGACTTAGGGAGCCGACATAAAATGAAGGGAAGCACTGACACGGCACCTAGTTCACCCGGTGTCATGGGCTGACATCACGGATGTTGTAGGTGATGTAGCCAACCGTGTCAGTTTCCATAAAAAAATTAATGAAATGTGGACCGCCCGCCAGAATCAGGACGGGCGACACTCTGGCCAGCACCAGCACGCCACAGCCGGCTCACCACCTCTCTCTACTCCTCAGCAGCCATGCCGTCACATCCGGTAGTGTTTTCATTTTACGAAGGCACGAGGGGTATATGAGGTAGGAAGTGGTGTGAGACCGCGCGGAGCTCAGTAGGGAACGACTCGGTTCGACGGAGCGACGCGGAGACGTGTAGAACGTGTGTACCGAGCTCCGCGCGGTCGCCGCTCGCACCACTGCCTACCTTGTATCCCGCATGCCTTCGTAAAATGAAAACACTACTGGGTTAGCTGCGTTCTAAGAAGCATCTTGCGAAGCGCACTGCGCACTGATGAAATCTTCCCCCGCGTGTATCTGTTCTTCTCTTCCGCGCACGCTTATAGCGACAGCCCTACGCGTTTTATACGCTAGTTAGCGGCCGCGTATGCGAGGTCAGGGATTCAATCTGCGTGAGTCAGCTTTATGTTGCACGCTGTCAAACGTCGCTTGACACATGCTACTATTAACGGGACAGTGGCAACGTACCTGGGTCTTATAACTACAATATTCACCCGCCACTGTCCCGAACGCAACAGCCTTGCGGCCATAGCACCCGCACTGTGTCACGACTTCATCATCAATATCATCAATCACCAGTACTAATAATAAATCTGTAAGGGATGGTCATGGAGTAAGATACTTTGTTTTATGAGATACTGCGTTTGTAGACAGTATGATACTAAAACTAAATTGACGATGTTAAGAAATCTTATCTGTATGTTCCTCCACACATACATACTTACATAGCGTCACGCCTGTTTCCCGGTGGGGTAGGCAGAGACAACGGATCTCCATAGCTCAAACCTATATCCGAATTCGACGAAACTTAGGGCCAATTGCGCCAACACGAATTTAACGATATAAATCAGTTTAACTCGTTAAGCCCGTACCCGTTGACTGTGGGAACCGCGTTTAAATCCATAACTCGCTACTTAACTCTAAATTCGTGTTGGCGCAATTGGGCCTTAGTAGGTACAAGCATAATTTTAATGTTCTTGTTTTAACTATATGACACAGGATAGGCTAAATGAAATTCAGTTTCGGTTACGCTAAGATGTGGCTCTCATAAAAACCGAATTGTTCCGCGCGCTGTGAAAGTCGTTGCACGCAGGAGGCCCGCTGTCTGACGCGCATTGACTGGCGGTCCTGCCCCCCTTTGGAAGGACTCATAAAGGCGTTCTGGGGAAAACACATGACATTAAAATCTAGACACCATTATCTTTACGGCGCATTTAGCGACTCTTTCACAACGTTAAACTGTAGGTCCCTTCCCTTCTTACCTTACTAGGTGGTAGGGTTTATCCCGGCCGGGTTGGTACCACCGCACTGAACGAAACGTCGGTCGAAACGGCTATGTAAATAGTTCGTGTTTTACGTCCAGTTTAGTGTAGCCGACATGAAATGAAGGGAAGCACTGACATGGCACCTAGTTCACCCTGTGTTATGGGCTGACATCACGGATGTTGTAGGTGATGTAGCCAACCGTGTCAGGTTACATAAAAAAAAAAAAAAAAAAAAACATGAGCAAAATGTAGCAGCAGCGTATCGCGGAAACACACTCACAATAATAACATTGTAATCCATTGACAGCGCATCACAGACAGACGAGCAGACAGATCTGTCGAGTATTTTATTTTATTTTTTATTTACTTTATTCGGGAAATAGATAGCCTAGCCGAAACAACATTACAAAAAACATCTAAGTCAAGTATTACGCCTAACATATTTCCACTAAAAATCTAAAATTATAATAACGTTGAATAATTTAGAGAATATTAGGTATTTAGGTCGTATAAAAGTGGTGAGGGTGGGGTGGGGGAAATGGGGAAGGGGGAGGGGGATTATGTGGTTTTTTATGTATATGTGAGGGTGTGTGTGAGATTGTGTGTGTGCTGTCGACTATTTCATTTGGCGTCGTGTGCTCCTTTTACTGTTTTTATTGCTTTTATTGCTGCAGCAATTTCTTTTTTAAACAACGATCTGGACACGTTATGCTAAGAAATGCTTCATATTAGTTAAATGTCATGATTAGTTAAAATGCTTCACACTCTATTCGGTAGATGGCGCGCGAGCATACACTTTTTGGTTTCTTCTATGGGAACCCCCGTGAATTTTTTACTTTTTCTTATTTTTTTATAATTTGTTGTTATATTGGCCATAATAACACATATTCTTTGAAAATTTCAACGGGCTACCTATTACGGTTCAAGAGATACAGCCCTCGGACAGACGGACGGACGGACGGATATACAGACAGACGGCGTAGGCTTAGTAATAGGGTCCCGTACGACGGATACGGAACCCTAAAAACATGAGAAGACAAGAAGCAAGGGTAGTGCAGACATTGTGTCTATGTGCTCCGCTGTTGTGACATCGCGTGCCGAGGCGCGGCGGCGCGACTTATTTATAGCTTGCTGCCGCCGACGGACGACGCGTGCAACCCCCCACGCGAGCGAGCGCACGCGCCGCCGCGTATTTGGAAAATATACCTTTACCCAACGCTCGTGACGTCACTGGCCGCGCTAGCGTCGGGTATATTTTCAAACACAGAAATTGAAAATCACCTAACATTTGTGACGTCACTGACCGAAGTCGCCGTCGCGTCGGGTATGCTTTCAAATGCAAGACTTCGCGCGCAGGCACTTTAAAATATACCCGACGTCAACGCGACCGCACGGCAACGTAGCGATCTTCGGTCTCTCTTCAAAATTCAAACGTGTAAAAAAAACTCATTAGCAAATTACAATTGCCTTTTCTCTGGCGCTGCGGGAAGTGCAGCCTCTCCGTCCTTGCGTAACAAAGCGCAGGCACCTTTGCTTTGCTACTTCTTGATTGTATACCCGAGGTCAACATGGATGGAGCGTTGGGTAAAGGTATATTTTCCAAATAAGCCGCGTCGCCGCCGCCCGCGCCCCCACCGGCTGAGCCTTCTCAATGTGTTGACGTTTGGGATTCAATAGGCAAAAGGGTTCGCTTGAAGGATTTATAATAGTGCGATGTTTTTTATTTTTTATGGAAGCTGACACGGTTGTCTACATCACCTGCTGACATCATCCCTTCGGTCGTGCCGGCTACACTGAACTGGACGGAAATCACGAACTATTTACATAGCCGTTTTGACCGACCTTTCATTCAGTGCGGTGGTATGAACCCAGGCGGGTTAAACCCATTGACTTATATATTAGGACTGGTTAAACCTTACCACCTAGTATGAATGTGGAAAAGGCGTTGGAAGTTGTCAGTAGATCCGTTGTCTCTACCTAAGCCATTTCAGTCAGTCTCGGAAGATCAGTGGTGCGGTCGGTCGACTGTTGTTAAGCACACCTGGGCGCGATCAGTACTTGAACCGGTGACCGCTCGACCGTTGAAGGCTGACTGTGGTTCGGATTCCACGTTAAACTGTCTGTAGGTCCCATCCCTTCTTACCTTACTAGGTGGTAGGGTTTTTCCCGGCAGGGTTGGCGCCACCACACTCAACGGAACGTCCGGTCGAAACGGCTATGTAAATAGTTCGTGTTTTCCGTCCAGTTCAGTGTAGCCGACATGAAATTAAGGGAAGCACTGACATGGCACCTAGTTCACCCGGTGTTATGGGCTGACATCACGGACGTTATAGGTGATGTAGCCAACCGTGTCAGTTTCCATAAAAAAAAATACTTATTAGGGATTGTGTTATGTGCTAATGATTTGCCATGTTTTGCTTAAAGATTGAAAGTAGTGACAATCGTTTCAACCGATACTCCTTGCAGAGTTCGTTAAACATCGATCACGTATTCATAAGGAAAGATGGTCGTTCGTAGCCATTTGAAGAAAGAACCCTTCGAACGGTCACCGGCCGTATTTGAAATTCGAACGTGCAGGCGCGCGCCGGAAGCGAGCGTCGTGCGCTCCACCTGTCGCGCGCTGCGAATAACAACGCGATTTGAACTTCGAAGCTCGAATTTCACCGAATACACAATTTTCCTGTCCAAACTCCTATCGTTGCGCCGCACAGTGGTCTGGAAATCGAGCTCCATAGACATAGAACCTTAATGTCAGGAATAAAAATGAAAACAAATTTAATGTCTCTGGTATACCTCCCTTTATTTCATATTATAGTATGAAGGGTATAATTAGCTCCACGAGTGAGAAAAAAAAAGTTTTGTTTTTTTTTGTATGGAAGAAAACACTTAAAGTAATTTTTTTTTTAACTGAATGAAACTGAAGGGCTGGTGCTCACATCTTCTATTGCACCTTACGCAGCGATCAAGATGACATACAATTCCTTCACCTTTGGGTGCCTATTTGCGCGTAGCAAACGTTTGAAATTTGGAATTTTCGATAAATTATTTTTTAAAACTTAGTCGTAATTTAATGAAGTTGCCTATCGCTTTGAATATGAAAATACTTTTCTCATGTTGTTATTGTAATGAGTAGTACTGAAAGTGCAGTAATTAACCATATTTTATAGTAAACACAGCGTAGCACTGTTAAAATTATAAGAATAACATACAACACACACAAGCGAGCGACAACTAATTAACGAGTTAGTGAAAACCGGTTTTTTCCACTCGCAGCGCGTACTAATCCCCAACACATAACCAGTCCCATGCCTTCTTAGTTTCAGCGAAATTCTTTCAGTAGCTTTTAGCACTTGTGCGCGCTAACAACTATACTTATTACGTTCTATTTGTCTTCGTGCTATGATGGAAGGTTTTGGTACCAATTTGGACATTTTCGTGTTTGTGGCAAATAATAGTTGTTTCTCACAGCCCAGGGCGTTGTTTGAAGTTTTTAGGAGTGCCCTTGATCTGTCAGAAAGTGAAAAGAAAGAACTGAAACAATTCTGTCAGACTTATGTGTGTTCGTTGAGGAACAAATGGATCTCGTGTAATCGCACGAGACATGCATTCACGAAGAAGTACGAGACGTGGCTGCAAGAAAAAATAAAATGGCCTGAGTTCATGAGGGAAAAGATGACACCTTCTTTAGTGTCAGTAGAGCGGCAACCATGTTCCAGTGACTTCGATGTAAATGAGGGTGCATCAACGTCCTCAAAACCAGAGACGTGCACTGTTGGAATATCACCAAGAGTTGTGAGTGAAAGGAAACCGTTCTCGGAACTAAGCCCTAAACAAAAGAGAAGGAGAGTGGAAGAGCTCCTAACGCATAGCACTGAAAGCCTCGCTCATGCAACTGTTTGAAGTGTGAACAACAAGGATGTGGCAGAAATAATAAAATTAGTCACAGAGCATCCCGAAGAGGCTACAAAGATAAAACAATTGTTGAAGCCCAAGAAAGCTGTGCCCGTATATTCCGTTGATAAAGCTTTAGGTATTTTGACGTCGTTGAAGCTTTCGAAGTGGCAGTATACAACATTAAGAGCTTGTGCAAAACAAGAAGGAGTACAACTCTATCCTTCGTATACTGCCATCTTAGAGGCAAAGAAGGAGTGTTACCCACCAAAAGATACAATAAAAATCACGGAAAGATCGGTAAGAGTAAAGCTTCAAGCAATTTTGGACAAAACTGTTGCTAGGCTAGGAAAATTCCTACGTTTGGGATGTTCGCTGGATGGCAAAGAACTAAAACTAATATCCAAGTGGGGCTTTGATGGTGCTTCAGGGCAAAGTTTGTACAAGCAAAGTATGGCGGACAAAGATGATTCCAGTATTTGTATGTGCTCCTTTGTGCCTCTGCGTCTCTGCGTCAAAATACCTAAAGCTCTATCAACGGAACATACGGGCACAGCTTTCTTGGGCTTCAACAATTGTTTTATCTTTGTAGCCTCTTCGGGATGCTCTGTGACCAATTTTATTATTTCTTCCACATCCTTGTTGTTCACACTTAAAACAGTTGCATGAACGAGACTTTCAGTGCTATGCGTTAGGAGCTCTTCCACTCTCCTTCTCTTCTGTTTAGGGTTTAGTTCCGAGAATGGTTTCCTTTCACTCACAACTCTTGGTGATATTCCAACAGTGCACGTCTCTGGTTTTGAGGACGTTGATGCACCCTCATTTACATCGAAGTCACTGGAACATGGTTGCCGCTCTACTGACACTAAAGAAGGTGTCATCTTTTCCCTCATGAACTCAGGCCATTTTATGTTTTCTTGCAGTCACGTCTCGTACTTCTTCGTGAATGCATGTCTCGTGCGATTACACGAGATGCACTTGTTCCTCAACGAACACACATAAGTCTGGCAGAATTTTTTCAGTTCTTTCTTTTCACTTTCTGACAGATCAAGGGCACTCCTAAAAACTTCAAACAACGCACTGGGCTGTGGGAAACAACTGTTGTTTGCTTCAAACACGAAAATGTCCAAATTGGTACCAAAACCTTCCATCATAGCACGAAAACAAATAGAACGTAATAAGTATAGTTGTTAGCGCGCACAAGTGCTAAAAGCTACTGAAAGAATTTCGCTGAAACTAAGAAGGCATGGGACTGGTTATGTGTTGAGGATTAGTACGCGCTGCGAGTGGGAAAAACCGGTTTTCGCTAACTCGTTAATTAGTTGTCGCTCGCTTGTGTGTGTTGTATGTTATTCTTATTATTTTAACAGTGCTACGCTGTGTTTACTATAAAATATGGTTAATTACTGTACTGTCAGTACTAGTCAGTACAATAACAACATGAGAAAAGTATTTTCATATTCAAAGCGATAGGCAACTTCATTAAATTACGACTAAGGTTTGAAAAATAATTTACCGAAAATTCAAAATTTCAAACGTTTGCTACGCGCAAATAGGCACCCAAAGGTGAAGCAATTGTATGTCATCTTGATCGCCGTGTAAGGTGCAATAGAAGATGTGAGCACCAGCCCTTCAGTTTCATTCAGTTAATAAAAAAATTACTTTAAGTGTTTTCATCCATACAAAAAAAAACAAAACTTTTTTTTTTCTCACTCGTGGAGCTACTTATACCCTTCATACTATAATATGAAATAAAGGGAGGTATACCAGAGACATTAAATTTGTTTTCATTTTTATTCCTGACATTAAGGTTCTATGTCTATGGAGCTCGATTTCCAGACCACTGTGCGCCGCGCCGTACCATCGGCACATAATAATTAATAATATATTGACGGCCCCTAGACAAAATGGCGGATGCGTGGTGACGTCGACGATAGAACCAGTAATATTTAACAGTTTCATGTCCCTCCGATGAAATTATAATGCAATAAATACCTAAGTTAATAGGCCGTTATGATCTGTCGTATTGTAGGAACGCCCGTAAGACGCCATAAAGGAGAAGTTATCCAGCAGTATTCCATTATAATCGCATTATCCTTGTCTAATAAATGTTTATGGGGACCCTCCCATCTCTCTGGGAGGCGTATTAAATGTTATAGGTACCTCGTTTTTATCATTGTGTATGTATGAACCGAGTGGTCTTAGCGCCGGCTTCTCTTTCGTGAGGTCTGAGGTTCGAATCCGGTCGACGTGTACCAATAAGTTTTTTCTGATCACCATCATCATCATCATCAGCCTGTATCGGTCCACTGCTAATGTCATTTTATGTAATTCTTTCAAATTGTATATATTGCTGCATTTAGTTATGTTATTCTGTTGTGCTGTATATTTTTTTCTGTTCTTTTTGTAATTATTCTGTTTTTGTTATATGTTATTATAAGGTATTGTTTTATGTAGTTATTTATAGTGTTAGTTTTTGTTTGTAGATAAAAAAAAGTATCGTGTTTATGTTTCTTAGTGTTCTATATTTACTACTCTGGGCCCATCTGAAAAACAGCGCTATAGGCCGCCTTGTGCACCTATAGCCCATGCTGAGATGGTTCCATATTGTCATTACTTAACACAAGTTAATTTAGGTTTTACGTGTATAAGTTATTTTTGTAATGTTTTCTTTGCTTTGTGTATACCTATGTATAATGACAATAAATAATATTTTTCTTTCTTCTTTCTTTCTTCTTTTTTCTGATGGAAAAATTTACGTGCATACCTAAACCTGCTGCTTCACCGTTCGGAACCGGTGTAACTTTTAGGTTCCTTCCCTTGCCCCTTACAAGGTTGACTCTAATTGTGCCGACTGGGTTGGTAGTTACCGTACCGGATGTAAGATGGCCGCATATCAGCCTCGGCTCCGACTCAGCCACCCATACCGGAATACCTAAAAAAAAAAAATAGATACTTGTCCATTGAGGCTTAAAGGATTTTGTAGCTATTGGCTTTACACTGACAACGCAGAACGAAAAAACTTGAAGTTTTTTTTTAATAACGGAAGCGACTTGAACTGCCATGCATGACACTGATGTATACAACCTCGTCGTTATGACGTCATCAATTGTGTTATGTATGTATGTATTTATTTATTTTTTTATGACACGGTTGTCTACATCACCTACAACATTCGTGATGTCAGCTCATAACACCGGGTGAACTAGGTGCCAGGTCAGTGCTTCCTGTC
Source organism: Nematopogon swammerdamellus (assembly GCA_946902875.1). Classification (NCBI taxonomy): domain Eukaryota; kingdom Metazoa; phylum Arthropoda; class Insecta; order Lepidoptera; family Adelidae; genus Nematopogon; species Nematopogon swammerdamellus. Next base: position 4,614,613 of record OX336357.1, on the reverse strand, counting down.
ATTTCATGTCGGCTACACTGAACTGGACGGAAAACACGAACTATTTACGTAGCCGTTTCGACCGACATTTCGCTCAGTGCGGTGTTACCGATCCGGCCGGCATATGACAAGTAGTTCTATCCTCGATTACATTCTATTCAAGATACTTACATTACACTATATTATCGAATCTCAAACATCCAAAGGTTGACTGTAAGAAATCTCTGTAAGGGATATGTCCGCCTTTGCACGTAAATGTTGTATGTAAATTTTCTAATGTATTTGTTACTGTTTAATGTTTACTGGAGCAATAAAGAATTTTCTATCTATCTATCTATCTATTTCTATCCTCTACAATTCTTTCGACAACAGCCACGTACGGAGGTAAAATCGTTTCGCATTACCCGCGCAAACGAGCCTGACAGTTCGCATCGCGCCTCTAGGCGACACAGATAGCGTATCTCGCACCGGAAGTGGGCCGCCATCGCGCTCGCGCGCCGGAAGCCAACTGGCCGCGTAACGTTGGCGGCCAAGTTGCGGGCGAGACACGCAGCGAATTGACAAGACACCGTTTTAAATAACATTTTAAATCATATACATTTCGTTAATCATGTACGTACATATCGTTATAATGTACTTTATCCTGAATCCTATAACCTGGGTGTCTTCAAGCGTCGTATCAACGGGCTAGACAGCCTAGCAACAGTCCGCAAATCTGCTGGCATGCTACGTAACTGAGCGTGGTTTCGCGAGGAGAGGTGATTTTGGCTCTGTCGACTGCACCATTGGTCTCTCGGCACAGCCACCCATGCTGGTTTACATAAAAAAAAACTTTAAAAACAGGCCAAGTGCGAGTCGGATTCGCGCACCGAGGTTTCCGCACCACAAAAAAAACGCATTGAAAAAAAAACACGTTTCTTGTATGGGAGCCCCCCTTACTTATTTACTTGTTGTATTTTTTATTATTTGTTATTTCCGCCATATTAACACATTCTGTGAAAATTTCAACCGGCTTCCTGTTACGTTTCCAAAGATACATCAGTAGGACAATCTTAACCCGCCACTAACCCGAGTGCACCAGCCTTGCGGCCATAGCACCCGCACAGCGCCGCGACCTCATCATGGAACAATCAGTAGGACAGAAAGACTGACAGACAGACAGACGGCGTAGGCTTAGTAATAGGCTTCCGTACGCGATACGGAAACCTTAAAAAGAGACAATCCGGCTGTAGAGCGTTGTCTCTGTCGCGCTAACTCGCACCTCTCTCTGTGCTCGAGCTAATACCGGATTATCTCTTTCTAAAGTTCGATGTACACTATTTACTGTCGGTTACTGTGCTTTGTTATTTTTAACCGACTTCAAAAAAAGGGGGAGGTTCTCAATTCGACTGTATTTTTTTTTTATGTTTGTTACCTCAGAACTTTCGACTGGGTGAACCGATTTTGATAATAATTTTTTTATTTGAAAGCTGGTGCTTCCCGTGTCGTCCCATTTCAATTTGGTCAAGATCGGATTGGAAAGCGAGGCGGAATAGCGAGGCCGAAGGCCGAGCGATTCCGCCGAGTACATTAAAAGCAAAAAATTACAAATAAAAAAAACCGAAATAAAAAACTGTTTAAATATATAAAAACCGCCTTCAAAAATGTATGAAATAAAAAAAAATCTAACCCTAGAGTTGAAGGCGGTGCTAAAGCAAGCAATAATAACCGACCGCCTTCAACTCTAGGGTTCGATTTTTTTTTATTTCATACATTTTTGTAACGTTGATTGATTGCCTATGCACTTTACAAAACTCTGACATAAAATGCATATTTTGCAGATCCAGCATATTATTATAATATGTAAATAAAATAATCAAGCTAAGCTATATACATAATATACATACATAAGCGACGATGTGTCTTATATAAACGACATTTTTTTCTATTATTATCACATAGAAAAATTAAATACTTTGAATTACTGTGATTGCCTTATTGTTGTATACAGACATTTTAATAGGCATTCATTTAAAATTAATATTATGCTATATTCAAACCAAAAATAATCAAAAAGAGCATGGCTCAAAATATAAAACTTAAAATTAAACCAAAGTGTTAAACAGATTAATAAAAAAATTAGTTTAGGATACAACATTGAAGTGTCAAAAAGTTTGAACCGAAGTGGGCCAAAGATTTTATATACCAGTTTTCTACGTTTTTAATAATTACGAAATTGTTTATAAATGATTAATAAAAATAAATTAAACTGGTGCCTGTTCGTATTTTAATCGAGTTTATAAATAATCACAATAATATTTAACCCTAAAGCACGATTGTTAAAGCATGCAAATAAGTTAATAATGTACCTGTAAAATTGTAATCATTTTCTAACTAAAGATTCATTGGCGTTTTTTTTTTAATAAAACTACTGTGGTTATTAAATAATCCAGAACCGTATCTAAAATAAAAACCTCAGTGACGTAATCAGCGATGTTGTCAACGATGACCCGCCAGTGGCGCAGCGAGGGGGTCAGGTGAAAAGGGGGTGAAATCGGTGGGGGCGAATCATTGTACAAGGATGGAGCGGTGCGACGGTTTCCTGGTGTACAGGAAGCCTGTCTACAGGGTGTTCCAGTATCTAGACACGTGAGTATTTTCATATATATCCTTATTATGTATAATTCTTCTGTACGTGTGTTTGTCACCTAACTCGGCCTAAACGGCTGGACCCTCAGATCAGTAAAGGATCCTTTACTGAGCCAAACATATTGGTTTTAGTGGTACCTGAAAAAATAAGTTTGAGAACCTCTGATCTAGACGAATAATAAAGATTCATATAGAAATATCTACTCTGGGTGGAAGTTACGTTCATTTTCAGCCAGCCCCCATCCATTGTCGCCTGCTAACACCACATAAGCCTCACCAGACACCGGCGAACAACACAGTACGCAGATTCAACAGTAAGTCAACCCTCGCTTGGACAGATATCTCAAAGAGCTAATACAGCGCGGTAATGCGGCGAGTGTCCTCCGAACACTCCGCTCAATCCCCAGCCCAAGTTTTAGTGGATTTTTTGTTTGTAGTTAAGTTTTTATTTTCTGCAATAACAACTATTGTTTACATTTCAAATAAATTTTTACCACCCCAATCAATATATGAATTTAAATTTACAGTTTGTGCGGTATTTAACGGATTGTAAAAACAAAAAAAAAATAGGACAAATTCAGTCTGGGGTCCTTCAAACATGGTCATTTCAACAAACACAATAATGTTAAGGTGCACCTAGCCGGCCGACATGGTATTCGCAGCATCCGTAAATATTCGAATGCCCGTGGGCGCCGTCGGACTACACCTCTGCGTTAGTCTGGCGCGCGCCATTTGTCGTGCTATCCTTAAAAAAAGCGTAGTTTATTGCCATACGAATTATTAATAAAGAATAAGACTAAGGCCCAATTGCGCCAACACGAATTTAGAGTTAAGTAGCGAGTTATGGATTTAAACGCGGTTCCCACAGTCAACGGGTACTAGCTTAACGAGTTAAACTGATTTATATCGTTAAATTCGTGTTGGCGCAATTGGCCCTAAGACTAATAATAAGAATATCACCGACCACTGAGCCTCAAGATCCAACATAGCGTGTTTGCAATATTGAAACCCGCAAAAATCGTTGCTACGCAGAACGAAGCGAGGTGAGTCGGGGAGGGAGTGACCCGAGCTGAGCAACGGCCAATCGAACGCTGCGTTCAGCGAGGGACTCGTTTGCCGTGGTTAAATTGCTTCGTATGCGCTTCGAGTGCAACCAGTACTTAGACAGGACAGGAGACATATTTTTTATTTTTATGGAAACTGACACGGTTGGCTACATCACCTATAACATCCGTGACGTCAGCCCATAACACCGGCTGAACTAGGTGCCATGTCAGTGCTTCCCTTCGATCGTGCCGGCTACACTGAACTGGACGGAAAACACAAACTATTTACATAGCCGTTTCGACCGACGTTTCGTTCAGTGCGGTGGTACCAACCCGGGTGGGTTGAGCCCTACCACCGAGTAAGGTAGGAAGGGAAGGGACCTACATGCCGATGATCTGTCAGTATGTCTGTTATAGTATGTAGGCTCAGTGCTGGATGGTGTTTATAGACGTAGAGTTGGCCTACATTATAGTAGACATTTGTTTCGTTGCGTTTGACGGCCGCCCCTGTTGTCTGTTTTATCTCACTCCAGGTCAGAGTACTCATCGAAACACCATAAAAACCATATAATTTAAACAAGTAAAATCATAATTTAATTGTATAATTTAAACAAGTAAAAAATTGGTTGTCTGTAAAGTCGGTTTACGGACGATAGTTTTACGTGATAACGTCATTCCGAAAATAATTCTTAGGTGGTTATAAAACAAACTAAACACCCTAAAAAAATTTAAACACCGTAACATTGCTTAAAAAAAAAAAAAACAAAAAAAATTTAAGGGATTCGAACCCATGGTAAAAAATACAAATCCTACACTCTTACCACTGAGCCACGAAATCACATAAACGACCAAACGAATATCGGATTCTCTTGGTTCGCTTTCGGCTTGGGCCGATTGTGCCTCTCTATCGCTTGTTACGCGCTCTCGCTTGCACACAGGCTTAGATGGAACGTGACACTTTTTCGTGCGTGCAGCCGGTGTTCATCAATTTATAAGACGTGACGTTATCACGTCAAAAGCTGTACAGAGCCTTCACGACCACCTTGAGAGGCTCTCACTGAGTGTTTAGGTTAGGTTAGGTTAGGTAAATATTTCGAATGAAAACTAACCTAAATATTACTTATAAACTTTCACGACTTAAAGTCAAAGTCAAAAGTATTTTATTTCAGCAAGCATTTTATGTGGAAAATCCATCGTGCTATAGAAATCGGCAACAATTTTCACTAGATTCCATACAAATAATAAACAATTCGGTAGACTTTGCGTCTTCGATTTTAAGCCCGAGAAACTAGTTTCATGGCTATAGTATCACCGTGATCGACAATCTCTTAACACTTTTCTTGCGGAAATCTTGCGTACCAACGTTCCCGGGAATGCCGACAAACTTCAAAAGTGACAGCGCCAACAGAGTGCAGACACGTAAGCAGAGGTCCTAAGGCGTCGTCGTTTGCAGAGCGTGACGTCAGAGGTCACATGTAAAATAAAACCATACACTTCTCCCTGCCCATTGAGACGAAAAAGGGAACTTAAATAATAGGATACGGCTCAGAAATATAAATTTATCGTTTATTTCGTAAAACACAAATATACGATGTAAAAAGACAGGGTGTGAGTTATCATAATCACTTGAGCATCGTAGGGGTGACGACCGAGCTAATCTATTAGAGCTATAATTCTGTCCGAGAACTTAGCTTCGGAAGGGGAGACGAAGGTCTTCGCAGGAAGGCCGACACGAAGTCTCCGACGCGTCGCTCGATCTCCACCCTCTTCACAAAGTTCTGCTTCGGAACAGCCGGACGAGGAGTGGGGCCCAGGTGGCTCGTACCGGCTATGCCGTCGCAGATGATGCAGGCGTCCTCGGACGGAGAACGTAGAACGGGGAAGTCTACTTGTAATCGTAGAAGGATCTACGTGCAGACGTAGAAGGATCTACGTGCAGACGTAGAAGCCGTAACCCTGGCTGTGGGGACTCCTCTCTCAACGCTGAGATGAACGGCTGGAAGCGTCCGACGGCGGCGGCGGTACAGCGCCGCGGCTCGTTGACAGTGGCACGGTCGCGAGGGAAACTAGTGTAACTCACGGCGGCAGATCGAGCGCGTTATAATTTATCTTGTAGCGGAGAATTATTTAACAGAAGAAGTGAAGTCTGGTTTCACTGAGACCCGCTTTTATAGACGGCAGCGCGCGTTTGTGGTGTGGCTGCGGAATGAAGTCGGCTAGCACGCAATGACGCGCACTGTACGTGGTTACCTGAATCTAAGTGGCTGAAGGCCTGTAACTCCATTAGTTGATAATATTGGACCTCTACTAGGGGTCCTCCGATGATGTCTGAATTAAAATGTAAGATAAATACAACCGAGGTGAATGTGAATTCCCGTCTATTTGGGATATATTTTAACCGCCTGGCAACCCATTAATCAACACCGCGATGTGCGATGTTGCCAAATACAGCGAACAGAAATTCCATACCGACGCTCGCTATCTTTTTCGTTACGTCAAACAATATATAATTTTAGTATGGGCTGACAGCGGAAAGAGATCGTGGAAATTCACGCTCGGTAAATGATGCAGAATGTGTGCTCGGTTACGTAGTGAGAGTGTAGTACGCCGAGATATGTGTGATTGAGTTTTCAAAAATGTAGGTTGGCAGTAATAATCTTCAAAATAACGGACGTCTCACGTGTAGCGTAGCCTTAGTACGGAGTATTTTCCTCCGTACTGGCAATGTGTCTCTGACACTTCGGTAAACGGCATTTCGACGGTCCGCTATTCAAATTCACTACGTGACAGTACCCCCTCGGCCCGTTGAAAATTTTCTGGCATCAGAAAATTTTATCCGGTGAAGGCGTACTGCACACGTGCGAATATAAAAAAAAAATGTAAATATGTGTTGAGTGTGTGCATGAAAAAAAAATTACAAATGATTACTACGGCAATATAGGAGAAAAGTAAAAAAATTGAAAATGAAATGAATTTAACTAAAATGTTGTTTACCTACTTTTGTACCTGTGTTCCCTATGTCCTGCATTCTCATCTTTCATACATCATCTCTCTTTCCTCATCATTCCTGAACCCATCTACTCATTCATACTTCGCATACAAAGGTCGCATTCATACCATGGCATACCCCGCAATCGGTGCCTAGCACTCGCAGCTGAGTAGCCTCCTCACAAACCAGAGTGCGCTCCGAACATAAGTACAAGGCGCGCACTCACCACAGACAACCCAAATACTAAGAAGGAAACCGGTAGTTGGCTCGGCTTACGGTCTGGCATCGAGAGAACATAACTCCTTGGCTTATAGTTTTCAGTCTGTCGAGCTCCCGCAGACTAGGTGAAGGCATATTTAGAGTGTCACTAACCGCACTTGGTGTCTTAGGGCTTAATTTTACGAGTAACCAACCGCTCGCATGTGAGTCTGTCTTTGCCAAACCCCAACCGGCCAACACCTTGAGAAAATGAAATAAATAAAAAAAAACTTTGTGACAAAAAAATTAAAAAAAAAATATTAGAGGAACAAGCTGAGTTGACAACCCTAATTGCCGAGTAAGAAAAATAAAAAAAAACAAATGAAAGAATGTTGCAGTTACATGTTTGTACGACATGTAGGTACCATGTCGGTACCATGTCGAACCATGACTGCGAACAAACAAAAAAAACAAAACTATATACACACTATGTATGTATGTATGTATGTGCACTATGTGTGATTCAACAAAATATAAAAAAATCGATCAATGGTCACTTCATCTCATAACACATTAATCTGTATCTCCCAAAAACATACACCGGTGGTCATAAAAAATATGAAAAAGCCCGCAGGGAGATTCCAAACTATTTAAAGTTTCGAACAAACGTGACTACAGCAGCATTTATCTGAACTGTAGCCGCGAGTTCACTCCTCGGGTAACCCAACCGGTAAGTATAAATGTACCAAGCATGAAGACTGACGTGTCCATCGTACTTGGTAACTTAGTGCCATGTACACCCCTACTGGAGGACCTGTACATGCAACACACACAAAATATGGAGATACACCAAAAAAAACAACAAACATAAAAAAAAATCATTGAACCACACAAGTGTATGTATAACTAAATGATGTTGTTTGTACAAGTTATATATTATATGAAAGTAATAATATATACTGTCAATGTAAAATGTTACAAATAAAACTTTAATTTGTGTTGTTGCACGTCACACAAAAAAAATATAGGTGTTCATGATAAAAAAACTGTATGTATGGGCATGACACCTAGATGTGACAATCAGTTTTAAAACAAAAATAAGCACTTTAAAAGTTGCTTCCGGAATGCCGGTAACTAGTATAAATAAAAAAAATGTTTAATGGACATGGCACCTAGTTGTGACTAGCCATTTTAAAAATAAAATAAAGGGAAAATAGCCTTTAAGAGTAGCGTTCTGAATTGCCGATACCTAATACCATTAAAAAAATTATGTTTGGGCATGGCACTTAGTTGTGACCAACCATTTTAAAAGAAAAGAGATGATATAAACGGTTTAAATGCTGCGTTCTGAATTGCCGTTAATTAAAAACATTAAAAAAATTATGTTTGGGCATGGCACTTAGTTGTGACCCGCCATTTTAAAAGAAAAGAAATGCAGTTAGGCCATTGAAATGTTGCCTCCGATTAGTCGGTGCCTAATAAAATTAAAAATATTAGCCAGTATCTACTAAAATTGAAAAAATTTCGAGAGCTGCGGTAACCGTGAAGCAGTTATCGCGTTGTACCTACACGGAATGGTGTGAACTATAAATTTAAAGATATCCACGGGGAATAACAAAACCTGAACATGGGACCTGGCTCGAGTGCTCTCCTCTCCAGCCCGTGCAGTGCCTCTCGCTTGCTGGAGGACAAACAGTTAGTGTGCCGTTCCATTCTAAACATAAAAGTTGACGTTAGAATATTTTCATTTACAAAATTCAATTATGTTGACAAGAAGATAATGTTGACCGTTGATTTCGAAAAGGTTAAAATTACTATAACAAACTGACTAGGTATTGTTTATTTCAACGGTCCGTTAAGTTGGGATTCTACGTCTAAAAGAAAGTAACGAGTTGACATGTATGTGCGTTGTGCTGGCATGAAACATCAATTATTTATCGATAGGTTGCCTAACTGAACTATATTCACCTAATGTTTGCAATTAAAAAAACGTTGGCTAAAAACTTGTTGTTACACAAACACAATATAAAATATAAAAAACTAGCCAACGACCCTGCGGATCAAGTCCACATGAGTACAACAAAAACTTTCACAAACACTGGTGTGGGTAGTTTCATTACCTATAAGTGAAAAAATACATTATTTTTCTGCAACCTATTATCTAATATGAAAAAATATGATGGACGTGGAGACTACCTCTCAGGTTTGGAGGTATCTACTAAATTAAAAAAAAAAAAATTACACAACACAAGAACGCACAATACAAAACAATTGAAATTTTAGCTCGCTCGTCACAATATAAGCTTATAAGGTAGCATATAGCTCCTTATAGCTTGTTAAAACCCAAAAAACCTAACAATTTACCCAAAAACAACCCGCCGAAGAACTAGGGATACTGCACAAATTGCACAAAAACTACAAGTTATAAAAAAAATTTGCACAAATAAAATAAAAAAACAAACTACGTCCCTAGCCACAGTACCGATTACAAAGATAGATGAAGTCTATACTTTGAATATGTTCGGGCGTTGCTAGCCAACTACTGTGTGAGAATGTAAGTACACAATAACTAAGCCTACCTACTGCTCAAGTGATTCTTTACCGGTAGGCGCCACTGAGACGAAAAAGGGAACTTAAATAATAGGATACGGCTCAGAAATATAAATTTATCGTTTATTTCGTAAAACACAAATATACGATGTAAAAAGACAGGGTGTGAGTTATCAGAATCACTTGAGCATCGTAGGGGTGACGACCGAGCTAATCTATTAGAGCCATAATTCTGTCCGAGAACTTAGCTTCGGAAGGGGAGACGAAGGTCTTCGCAGGAAGGCCGACACGAAGTCTCCGACGCGTCGCTCGATCTCCACCCTCTTCACAAAGTTCTGCTTCAGAACAGCCGGACGAGGAGTGGGGCCCAGGTGGTTCGTACCGGCTATGCCGTCGCAGATGATGCAGGCGTCCTCGGACGGAGAACGTAGAACGGGGAAGTCTACTTGTAATCGTAGAAGGATCTACGTGCAGACGTAGAAGGATCTACGTGCAGACGTAGAAGCCGTAACCCTGGCTGTGGGGACTCCTCTCTCAACGCTGAGATGAACGGCTGGAAGCGTCCGACGGCGGCGGCGGTACAGCGCCGCGGCTCGTTGACAGTGGCACGGTCGCGAGGGAAACTAGTGTAACTCACGGCGGCAGATCGAGCGCGTTATAATTTATCTTGTAGCGGAGAATTATTTAACAGAAGAAGTGAAGTCTGGTTTCACTGAGACCCGCTTTTATAGACGGCAGCGCGCGTTTGTGGTGTGGCTGCGGAATGAAGTCGGCTAGCACGCAATGACGCGCACTGTACGTGGTTACCTGAATCTAAGTGGCTGAAGGCCTGTAACTCCATTAGTTGATAATATTGGACCTCTACTAGGGGTCCTCCGATGATGTCTGAATTAAAATGTAAGATAAATACAACCGAGGTGAATGTGAATTCCCGTCTATTTGGGATATATTTTAACCGCCTGGCAACCCATTAATCAACACCGCGATGTGCGATGTTGCCAAATACAGCGAACAGAAATTCCATACCGACGCTCGCTATCTTTTTCGTTACGTCAAACAATATATAATTTTAGTATGGGCTGACAGCGGAAAGAGATCGTGGAAATTCACGCTCGGTAAATGATGCAAGAATGTGTGCTCGGTTACGTAGTGAGAGTGTAGTACGCCGAGATATGTGTGATTGAGTTTTCAAAAATGTAGGTTGGCAGTAATAATCTTCAAAATAACGGACGTCTCACGTGTAGCGTAGCCTTAGTACGGAGTATTTTCCTCCGTACTGGCAATGTGTCTCTGACACTTCGGTAAACGGCATTTCGACGGTCCGCTATTCAAATTCACTACGTGACACCATATATATGTTTCCTCCCAAGTACAGTCTCTAGTCTTTCAAGAGGGGAGTGAATGTGCACTTGTCAGGCCGGCATGCCATTCGCAACCCGCGTATGCGGCCGAATGTCCATGGGCGTCGTTAGAAAGAAAAAAAGAAAGAAAGAAAATATATTTATTCACGATAAGATGCAGTACAACACAATAATTTTATACAATTATACACGGGGATGGTGAAACGGAAACCGCTCAGCTGAGGCGCAATAGGACTGCGCGCTGGTTTTCAGCGGCGCCCGTTTTAAAATAATAAATACCTAATATCGAAGTTAGAATATAAAATAAAAAATAAAAACTATACAAAACAAAACAGAAGACATTAACAATATAAATTGAAAGAACTCAACATATTCAACATGTTAAAAATACTCAACAACTCGTTAGACACCTTATGGGTGGCTCGGCGCCATATGTCGCGCTTTCAATAAAAAATAAAAAAGGCCCCGCCAATAGTCATTGCGGAACGGCTGTCAGAACTTTTTTCACCGCTGCTGACAGAGATTTTCTTCGAAAACGAAATGCATCGCTTTTACTGTTCTGTTGTGTACTGTGCGGCCGCCCTAAGCCGCCCGCCCAGATGTGCGCGGCGGATCAAAGGCGGGCGGCGCGGCGGGGCGCGCCAGACAAAGCGCAGGTGGCATCCTTTGACGGCGCGCCGCTGCCACCGCACTGCAGCCGGCCGGCCTCTGTTAATCCACCATTGGTAAGGTTGTACCATTTGTAGCGGCGGGTGGCCGATTGGTTTGAGCATCATCGGCTTCTCATGCGAGAGGTCCGCGATTCGAATCCGGTCGGCGTGCACAAATTAGTTTTTTCTGACGAAAAAATGTACGTGCATACTTACACCCTACACCAGCTGCTTCACCGTTCGGAACCGGTGTAAAACTGTAGGTCCCTTCCCTTGCTTCTTACTAGGTGATCCATCCAGTACGGTGGGTTGATACCACCGTACTGAATATAAGATGACCGCATAGCAGCCTCGGTTGTGTTCTCCTCTAGTCCAGTATAGCCAGCAATCCTTAAATTTATGTTAACAATTGGTATTCGGAAATAATAATTATGGTGAATGAAATTATTTTTAAGTAACCAAAGAACAGATGTTTGAGTCTAAAAATACTGCTGAAAAATGGCAAATGCTTTTCAAAAGCACAGGCAAAGTACAAATTTTACAAATACTATATTTAAAATAATTTCCTTTCTTCTCTCCATTCCTGTAACTTCCGCTTTTACTGAAATATTGTTTTCCATCATGAATATAAAATGGTGAGAAGAAAGAAATAGAGCATCTATTAATTTAATTAAAAATGAATTGTTAATTTATTTTAATATGAATCGAACTTGCTCAGATTCCTATAATTATTTTAAAAATATTAAAACCTTGGTGGCCAAAGCGAAGAGTAATAAATAACAAATACACTTGGAAAAATAAATAATGATTAAAAATTTATGTGTACTTACTTTTATTTTCTGAATTTACCAAAAGTTATTTATATTTATATTTATTACCAAATTGTATTTATTGGAATTTAAAAAAATATATAATAACACTATTTTTCCTCCAAAAAAAGGTGGGAACTCTAATATTAACTGATGGTGGTAATTCTGGTGGAAAGGTGGTATTCTTTTCTATTCTATTCTATTGTTCTATTCTATTCTATTCTCTTCCTCCAAATTGGAACGGCACCAAAGTGGCACTTTCGTATCAACCCCTAAAACACCGCTCCCTCAAATAGCACTCCCCGAAGACCCCCAGCAAGCCGATATCAAGAGGGTGACCCCTTATTGATTCCAATATAATGGGCTGTTTGATCGAGTCGTTTCGATAACCCTATAGGTGCGTACATTTGTGATAAGGGTGCGGTTACGTTGGACCAATGTATAGGCGAACTTTTATATTATGTTTTTTTATTGAAAGCGCGACATATGGCGCCGAGCCACTCATAAGGTGTCAACGACGCCTATGGGCCTTCGGTCGTATGCGGGGGTTGCGAATGCCGTACCGGGCCGACAGGTGCACATTCACGGCCCTCTTGAAGAGCCTGAGACTGTACTTGGGCGAAAATATATGGGCAGAGAGAGTGTTCCAGAGTTTACCGGTTCTGTAGAGCAGTGTTTTTCAATCTGTGGGTCGCCACCCTTGGGGGGGTCGCGAAGCCTTATTAGGGGGATCGCCGGCAAAAGGAAAAAGGCAAGGTTTTACACTACAATAAAACACAATTTACACAATTCCAGTGAGAAGGATGGGCCTGTTTATTATGTCTGGGATGTATTTGTTTATTTATTATGCTGTGTGGGATGAATATAGGTACCAAAATACAGAAAATCATAAACGCAGTGTTTTAAATTACTAACTTTTTTCTGTCTATGGCCCAAGGGGGTCGCGAGGATTTTTCAACCTGTAAAGGGGTCGCGTATTCAAAAAGATTGAAAAACACTGCTGTAGAGGAAAGACCTGCATAATCGAGTTCCAATGTTTACCGGTGTTGTAGAGGAAAGACCTACATAAGCGATTGGATCAATCAGAAATAAGATCAATATAGAAAAAAGATTAAAAGTCCTCCTTTTTAACCTTACTTGGTATCATTGCACCGAATATTCGGTCGGCCGAAGCGGCTATGTAAATAGTTCTTGTTTTCAGTTCAGTTCAGTGTAGCCGGCACGACCAAATAGAAGTAATGACTTGGCGCCTAGTCCTCCAATGTGTTATGCGCTGAGATGTTGGAACCAAAAAGTTGAAGCTATTTAAATTTTGATCTGCCCGATGCGATTATTTTAGTTTCTGAGTTAATTTATAAATGTATGGTCTGAGTTTTATCTTGTATATTTACTATTTATTATGGATACTATATGGTATTATTATATGTATGTATCATATGTTTTTCTATTTTCTATCATTAATCATTTGAGACTTTTTTTTGTTGCACCTACCCTGGTTTTATGTGTAAAAAAGGGTAGGCTGGGGGAAAATGCCATAGGCATTAAGTGCTACCTTTCTGTACGACTTTATTTGCAATAAACGTTTTTTTATTTTGATTTGATTTGATTATTCCATAACTTAAGAGCTCAATACCATAAAAAATATTAATAAAATTGCCGATTTTACTTGCCCGATTTTATGTACGTCCCTGCCAACGTGACTACGGAATCCTAAAACACAGGGTTAATGCACCGAACTAAATATAACAGAAGAGGAAAAGCTTCATGAAACATGTTGCCTGTCGGTATGCAAAAATCAAATTATGTTTATTCTACTTTAAAAATTTTGCAAACGGTACAGCTTAACGCCGCAGGCGTTCTTCTCCAGCCAACCTTTGGGTTATTATCTATCATGAATGAGTGTGGAGGGGCAGGGAATAAATAAGAATGATGTATATTTACATTTTCAATAAATTATACACCATACATATAAATAAATAGATAAAAATATATAAATATATACACAAATGAAATATACAGAGAAACCTAACATTAGACTCTTAACTAATCCATTTATAGCGAGTCATTTTAAGGTTCCAGAAACTGAGACGGAATACGATTTTTAAACATAAATACTGACTGCGACAGACGGATTTCGAGGGGTATGCGAGTTCTACATACGTTCCGCATTCACGGTGACGGAGTCAGAGTAGGAAGTGGAGGAGTTGATCTCAAAGAAAGACCGTGTGCACAGAGAAATTTGGAATCGATCCCGCAACTACTCCGGAGCCCAAATGTCATTCAGCGTGCGGAAGAGAAGAGAGAGAACGTGAAATTTCGTGCGTTTGTCATCAGGAATACATTCAAAAGGATCGCATTAAGCGCGTAGTATAACGCCAACAGCGTAGCGCATCGAATGTATGCTCATATTGCAGCATCTTTTTCTTAAGGGGTTTTTTCATAAATTACGATCTTCGCATTAGAACTTTGAAAAGCGTGTGATCGATACATATAACAAATGGCGTAATTTTTCTATAAAAATTCCATTCAAATTCTATTTAGTTTCTGAGATCAAGTCTTCAAAGTTCACGCGGAAAAGAAATCGACATTAGTTTGTATAGAAAATGATACAATTTTACAACCAAAAAATTGGTTGTCTGTAAAGTCGGTTTACGGACGATAGTTTTACGTGATCAGCTATAAGAATTGTACAATCGTACATTTGTCGACTTCTAGCCTCGATTACCGTACGATACGGCAATTACCGCACGTTTGGCAACACTGCCGCTTGGGCCGAGGACGTTTCCATGGTAACTTTGAATATCAACGTGAATATCAACGTGACTATCAACGTGACACGCTTTCGTACGTGCTGCCCGTGTTCATCAATTTATAAGACGTTATCACGTCAAAACGTGTGATCGATAGACAAAGAATTGTTCTATATTTTGCAGTAGTTTTTAGCCTTTTTAGCCTTGGTCTAGTTATCACGGGCTACTTCTTCAAAAATCCACTTAAGTGGCGTTACTACGCGCCTTAAACCCAACTCATGCTATGATTGCGCTACTCACTCCCTCATTTACGGACATAAAACGAATATAAGGTGAGCCGCACAGAGCATCGAATACCGCGCGCGCCTCTCTACTAGAGGCGAAAGTAATAATAATATTGGAAACCCAATAACCGCACGCAGTGCTGCTAGCGCTTCGTATGTGTGTGTGTGTGTGTGTGTGTGTTAGTATCGACACTACACACAAAGAGGAGGAAGTAAGGCACACGCACAAAACAAATGCACACGCACAACACACATATGTAAGTCATAGGCCACGCCCACAGGCTTCAACGGCGTTGTAGGGAAATCGCGCTCAGGGCGTCTCTAGGACGCGCCCCCGCGCGCGGTATTCGATGCTCTGTGGTGAGCCGTAAACACGAGCATCAGTGAATGTGAACTCAGCTTGTAAGCTGATTTGGTCGGTGACATTTTATTTCGGGATTGATGCATGAGAATGGCCCATCTAGTACGATCAGTGGGTTAATGACCCAACTTGTCCTCAATGTAACCTTGCCTAAAACTACCACCGACGACCGCGCGCCCAACCCAAATCGTTGTGGGCGTTGAAAATGTTATTTGTCACCGCGCCTTACGCAGTTATGTTGGTTATGTTTAGTTACTTGTACGAGCATGGTACAGTTCCCTCCAGCAAATACTTGCCCCTCTAATGTATAATAGTATAGCAGAGACTTACAAATGTGACAGGATATTCCGGCTACAGGTAAAAAATATATTTCTAAATAATGATTAATGACTATTTCTGAATGAAACGTCGGTCAAAACGGCTATGTAAATAGTTTGTGTTTTCCGACCAGTTCAGTGTAGCCGGCACGATCAAAGGGGGAAGCACTGACATGGCACTTAGTTCACCCGGTGTTATGGGCTGACATCACGGACGTTGTAGGTGATGTAGCCAACCGTGTCAGTTTCCATAAAAAAAAAACTGTTTACAAATTATCCGAATTTAACCCTATACATACGTGCCCCGTCCCAGTGGGGTAGGCAGAGACGACGGATCTCCGCGTGCCACGACCCTGACACACCTTCCTCTGTCTGCCGCCTCTTTCACTCTCGAATGTTCGTTGGTTACGGGTACTTTCGCACTTGACCGTTTCAGAACTTGAGAAATTTAATTTTTCCTACTTTACACCTGTTCATTTTTGTTACATTTTGTTAATTAATGAAAATAAGACAAAATGTAATACCACTAATGTGTCTAGGTAAGGTTTGGATACGACGCCACAATACCATTTTTCGTCGCTTTCCCACTCTACATTAAAAATATTAATTTGTAGTAACGCGATATAGTTCTATGAATCTTACTGGAACTATTTGACCGTAATAAATAAATAACGTTTACTTCGCACCCCACACTATTTACAAATGTAGACTGTAAGAAACCTCTGTAAGGGATAAGTCCGCTTTTACGCCTTATGTAAATTTTCTAATGTACTTATTACTGTTGAATGTTTCTTGCAGCAATAAAGCATTTTCTATCTATCTACAAATGCACACAATTTGCATCAAACTGCCCATAACACGCGTGTTAATACGTGTTTTCAAGTGTAATAATATCAAATCATATCAAATTAACCAATACTAATAATAAATCTGTAAAGGTCATGGAGTAAGTTACTTTGTTTTATGAGGTACTGCGTTTGTAGACTCTATGTAATGTACGATACTAAAACTAAATTGATGATTTTTAGAAATATTTTCTGTATGTGTGTATGTTCCTACATAACTCTTAAACCGATCATCCGAATTCGATGAAACTTAGTACAAGCACATTTGATTATACGGGACACACGATAGGCTGAATAAAATTAAGTATGTTTTATATACAGAAGTACAACTACATACATACGAGTATAATAGAGATAGATGAACGTATATTATTTGCTTATAACTCGAGAACGGTTCAACGGATGTAGTGGGCGGCTTACACCAATGCAATCTGACATATCTATTGCACGTTATAGGCTATACCATCACACCTTAATCCATAAGGACTGAACAGTAAACCCGACAGTAGGGTCGAAATTATTCGGAGCACAACAGTCTAGTAAAACATTGACACGAGACGGTTACGTGAGCTCACTTAGTTCATTTGGGTCATTCGGCCGGTAGTGAGTGAGGGTTAATTAGAGTGTTCCAAATTTAAACTTTCATTTCACGCGATGTTTCAATAGTTTTATTTTAAAAGTCCGTTGGAGTCATCGCCTTGTTTCGTGTGGAATACAAAAGGTATTAGCTATTATGGTGTTAAACTGTCTGATATTACATCTTTTTCTGTGTTTTGTTTGTCTAACAACTAAATCGTCAACTAGGTACCTAATTTTCGATGTAGAGAGTCTGTATCCTCTATAACTTTTAAAAATATAAGTTTTAAATTTCACTTCAATCTTGATATCTCCCATTATACCTTGGTTCTTGTCGAAACTAGGTGCCATTGTCGGCCCGGCCGGCACAGGTGACACATAGTTTATTGTCGGCCGGCACAGGCGACACATAGTTTATTGTCGGCCGGCACAGGTGACACATAGTTTATTGTCGGCCGGCACAGGCGACACATGGTTTATTGTCGGCCGGCACAGGTGACACATAGTTTATTGTCGGCCGGCACAGGCGACACATAGTTTATTGTCGGCCGGCACAGGTGACACATAGTTTATTGTCGGCCGGCACAGGTGACACATAGTTTATTGTCGGCCGGCACAGGTGACATATAGTTTATTGTCGGCCGGCACACGTGACACATAGTTTATTGTCAGCCGGCACAGGTGACACATAGTTTATTGTCAGCCGGCACAGGTGACACATAGTTTATTGTCAGCCGGCACAGGTGACAAATAGTTTATTGTCGGCCGACACCAGGGGACACAATTTAAGGGCAAAATGGTGTGTTTGATGTTTAGCGATCGCGATGTCCTTGTTCTTCATATTCCGTGAATGGGGTTGGAACCCCGAACTCCCCCCTCCCCCCCCCCCCCCCCCCCCCCTGGGTACGCCCATGGTAGTTACCTCCAATGTTGAGTAAAGCGCAGCGGGCGAACACTCGACCTTAGCTGAGGGGTACATATCTGGCGAGTATGACACCGAAACGTCACTTTTCGTTACGCCGACTTCATACAATACCTGCGTACGTCACACGCACCTGTTTAGGCGTAGACGGCGGATCTCCGTTCGCCGAAACATCTTTTGCACTCGTAATGTGTTTGGTACTTGGGGTTAAATGTGGGAAGGTAAATCATTGGAGAGTTTAACGTCTCTGTAGATGACATACCTATACTAGAACCGATTAATTGTCATCCGCAGTAAGTCGATGGGAAGCACTGACACGGCACCTAGTTCACCCGGTGTTATGTGCTGACATCACGGATGTTGTAGGTGATGTCTGATGTAGCCAACCGTGTCAGTTTCCATATCCAATTGAATTAACAAATAAAGAAATTGTATTAAGTAACATGCTTTTTTCAATAACACTATATCTACAGGTGCGCATAAAGTTTTATTAGTTTTATTTTATTTTGACATTTTGTCACTTCGCTAGTCGCTATCCTCGCCGCTGCCAACTGTCGCCCAGCTCATAAGAATATTATGTGCAATATTGACACAGAAACGTGACCCAACTGCGTAACTCTCGCACTTATGATTATTATATTTTGAACCACACGTTAATGCATTATTATTTTCACCTCCCCACGTTGTTGTTGTCGTCTTGGGGGTGATTATACGGTATAATTCAAAACGATAGAACGGACATATGAATGGTGTACAGTCCGCGCGCGAGCTCCCAGGAATCGGTATTTGTGGAAATTAATTTATTATAGAATTTGTATAGAATTTTTATGAAGATTCACATTTTGTGATGATTATACTATACTAGGCGAGTAATATTATACAAATGTATAAATTTAAAATTCTATAATAAATTAATTTCCACAAATACCGATTCCTGGGAGCTCGCGCGCGGACTGTACACCATTCATATGTCCGTTCTATCGTTTTGAATTATACCGTATAATCACCCCCAAGACGACAACAACAACGTGGGGAGGTGAAAATAATAATGCATTAACGTGTGGTTCAAAATATAATAATCATAAGTGCGAGAGTTACGCAGTTGGGTCACGTTTCTGTGTCAATATTGCACATAATATTCTTATGAGCTGGGCGACAGTTGGCAGCGGCGAGGATAGCGACTAGCGAAGTGACAAAATGTCAAAATAAAATAAAACTAATAAAACTTTATGCGCACCTGTAGATATAGTGTTATTGAAAAAAGCATGTTACTTAATACAATTTCTTTATTTGTTAATTCAATTGGATATGGAAACTGACACGGTTGGCTACATCAGACATCACCTACAACATCCGTGATGTCAGCACATAACACCGGGTGAACTAGGTGCCGTGTCAGTGCTTCCCATCGACTTACTGCGGATGACAATTAATCGGTTCTAGTATAGGTATGTCATCTACAGAGACGTTAAACTCTCCAATGATTTACCTTCCCACATTTAACCCCAAGTACCAAACACATTACGAGTGCAAAAGATGTTTCGGCGAACGGAGATCCGCCGTCTACGCCTAGACGTTGCATATACAAATCTAGAATTTGTATAGAATTTTTATGAAGATTCACATTTTGTGATGATTATACTATACTAGGCGAGTAATATTATACAAATGTATAAATTTAAAATTCTATAATAAATTAATTTCCACAAATACCGATTCCTCGGAGCTCGCGCGCGGATTGTACACCAATAAAAAATCACTAATAAAATATAAAAATACTATGGGCGAAGAGAATTGTAGAAGAAATATGCTGGTGTCTACATTTATCTTTTCACGCTGTCTCTTTTATTTTATTAACCCTCGACGCATCATAACCTCGACCCTCGTCTCTGTCTCTGTGTGTCTGTTTGTGGCATGGTAGATCCCAAACGGATGAACCGATGTGGAGGCGGTTTTTTTTTAAATGTTCAAATAAAAGTTAAATTCCAATTTTGAAAAACGCCGACCCATAACTTTTACTTTACTTTAACAAATTCTTTTTGACTTTTAAGGGTCTGGTTTTTTTTTTATTTATAGGTTACGTTGGGGTAGGCACATTGTGTGCAATGTATGAAAATAAAAAGGTAAAGGTAAAAAAGGTAAAAAATATTTATTCTTATAAACACAAAAATATACAACAGTCAAACAAAAATAATAACGTAATCTATTGTAGTGTTTTTTACATTTTTACGTGTTCTGTCCCTTAAACTAGCCCATAGGCTGTACTATAAGGGGCAGTGCTTCCATTCTTACATCTAAACTGAAGCGGGTCGCAACATGATTATAATAATTATATAGTAACTTAACATAATGAGCCTGAAATGTCGTACGAAGGCTACGTACGACATTTCAGATTTTCCATTGTACAATAAGCATTAACAGAAACAAAACAATTTTATTTCAATTGTGTGTATATATGGAGGATGGGCGCGTGGATGTGTGCGTGTGTGTGTGTGTGTCTGTGTATGATCGTGTGTGTGAGGGTGTGTGAGGGTGTGTATGTGTGAGTGTGTGAGGGTATTCCTGATTTACCCCAAGATATCAAAAAGTCTTTCAGTGTCTTTGTAGTTTTTTTCCAGCAGCCACTTCTGGACCTTCTTTCCCCTTTCTCTGCAAGTCAGATTATAAATAATTGTCTGTTTATTAATTTTATTAAAAAGATAGGGTCCTAGAAACCGTTGCGTCCTCTGTCCGAACCGAGTTCTTGTTCTAGGCACTGGCACAGTCTCTGTGACTCGTGTACATCTCCGTGTTGTGTCTTGTTTGTCAGGTACTGTTTGCCTTATTAGCGTATATATATAAAGTTGACGCACCGAGAGCAGACCTGTTTCACTGTGAAGATCGTGTGTGGGGTATCGGTACGGCTTTTTGTGTGCGACTCTAAGGAGAGCTCTTTGAGCTCTTTCAACCTGCAGCAAATGCTCCTTAGCCGCTCCACCCCACGAGAGTACACAGTATGTAAGTAAGGACTGTGCCAGTGCTGTGTAGACAGTTTTAATGAGTGTTTTACTTGCTACGTTTCGTATACGCTTAAAAATATATATGAGCTTTCTGACTCGCCCGGCAAGAGTTGAGAGGTGTGCATCCCAGCAGAGCCTGTCGTCCAGGGTCACTCCTAAATATTTTATTTCATTTGTACGTGAAAGGGCTTGGCAGGTACACCCGGCCCTCCTCCCACAAGAGTGAACTTTTAGTTCAGTATTCCTAGGGGGGTGACTGGCCTTCGTGATACCAAAGCAAATGTATTTGGTTTTTTTTACATTTAATGTCAGTAAATTATTGTCAAGCCATGTTTTTATATTGGAAACTCCCGTTTCGGCTACCTCTAAAACCTCATTCCACGTGTCTCCAACGAAAAGGAGCGCCGTGTCATCAGCATACGTGAAAATGGTGCAACCATGGATTTTCGCATTGCAGATCTCATTGATATAAATAATAAATAGAAGTGGCCCCAGCACACTGCCCTGTGGTACACCATATGTAATGTTAGTCTGCTCACTGACAATATCACCAATTCTTACACATTGGGTTCTTCCCGTCAGATAACTCTCAAACCATTGTAATGCTTGGCCTCTGACACCTAGTTTCTCAATTTTTCTCAGTAGCATGGGCAATGAAACGGTGTCAAAGGCCTTCGCTAGGTCTAGGAAAACCCCGATGCACCGCTTTCCTTCATCGATACTACTTGATATTAAATTAGTACAATCCCCAACTGCATCATTCGTAGACTTCTTTCTTCGGAAACCATACTGCTTATCAGCCAGCAAGCCGTTAACCTCAAGAAAGCTGCTTAGTCTGTTTTTGACAAGTTTCTCAAGGATTTTGGAGAATCCTGTCAGTAGAGAAATAGGACGGTAATTGGTGACTTCCATTCTGTCTCCAGATTTGTGTATAGGGACTACTATTGATTTCTTACAGGAGGCTGGAAAGGTGCCAGTCGACATGCTCCGGTTGGCTATATATGTTAGAGGTATAAGTAACTGTTGTTTAACCATCTTTATTAATTTGCAGGTGATAGTATCCCAGCCCGGAGCGCTATTGCTTTTCAGGTCATCAATCATCCTTCCAACCTCCTGCATATCAGTTGGTAAAAAGAAAAACGATTTTTCTGACCGATTATTCTGTCTATTAGGTAAATTTGTGGCCAGTTCCTTCTCGCTTCTCCCTAGTGATGTCATTGTGGTGTTAGCAAGCTTTTCGCCAACACTTGCAAAGAAGTTGTTAACTTTGTTGACGGCTATAGCCGCATTATCTTCAGTGGATAAAAATTTGCTAGCATCACCATTAGCCTTTGGAGGCAGAGAAGCTGCCTCTGTGATAATTTGCCAGGTTTTTTTAGGGTTGTTTTTGTTGTGGTCTAAGCTATTTCTCATATATAAGTCCCGTGCACAGTTAATGGCCCTTTTGCATGTATTTCGGTACTGAGTATATTGCCTTTTTAGCGTCTGGTCTGCTAAGTTATTTCTCATTTTTTTGTGTAATGCATCACGTTTCTTTTGACACTTGATTAGACCAGGCGTAATCCAGCATTTTCTGCACTGCTGCCAGCGAGGTACCACACGAACAGTGGTGTGTAGTTCAACAGCGGACTGTAGTTTTTTGGTTAGGATGTCAGTGGCTACACTAGGATCTTCTTCGCCTAGTACATCTGCCCAATCATAGCAGTCTAATTCTTTAGCTACCTGTTTGTAATCAGTGACCTGTCTATTCTTAGTCTTGGAGTACGTATTTACATTTGTCTGGCCAATTTGAGCAAGAATCGGGTAATGGTCAGTGACAGTGCAGTCGCAGATGACTGTTTCCACTTTTAGTCGGGTTCGGGTTATGAAATGATCAATACAAGACCTATCTCTTGTTGGCTGAGTGAAGGCTGGGAACAAACCATGCTCTGCCAGAAAACACAGGTAATTTGTAGTTCTGTGGTGATCCATTTTTTCTCCATTCGTGTTTATATTTATATTGAGATCGCCCGTCAGCACCAGATCACTTCCACCACTTTGTAATATTGCTGTGTTTAGTCCATTCAGAAAACAGTCTATGTTTGAAAAAGACGGTGAGCGATAAATTGCAATAATAGTTATGTTATTGTCAGTTTTCACTATTAAGCCACTTGCATCTGCTAATTTGGGCTCCTGCACTACCACATTAAGCCCATTTCGCACATACACAACTACACCATCATTTTGATTAATATGTGCAGTTGTGTTGTACGATACATATGAGTCAAGGTGAAAAGGTATAAAAGTTTTAGTATCGATCCAGCATTCAGTGAGTATTATTAAGTCAAACTTAATGTCGAGTCTGCGTAGCAGAACACAGAAGCTGTTGAAATTGTGATTTATGCTTCTAATATTCAAGGACAGGGTTCTTAAAATCGAGTTATGGCGGAATATGTGTTTACACTTTTCTGGTTCGAGAAAATGAGTTTCTGCTGCATTCAATTCGTTATCGATAGTTTTCTGCATATCTCTGTTATTAAATATTGACATCTTTTACATTAACCTCATAATATATCATGTCACATTTGTAATATTGATATATGTCTTTGTTCGTCATATATGTAGTAAATGTATAAAACTTTACAGTTGATGTTTTCTTTTCAGGCAAGTATGAGCCATGATTTATATTTACTATTAACAAGTCAGTTTTACATGATTTAAGGTAAATAAGTGTTTTATTTATATTATTGTAGATGCAGTTACAGTGAAAGCATTGTGTAGTGAGTGACATGGTTATTATAATATAATTAAATATTTTTATTATTAAATTGGTTTGCAGAATTGATTTAAATTTACTATAGCAGGTATTGCGTGTATGCGTGTTTGTGCCCATTGTATGAGTGTTATTTATGTTATTATGTTTTGTGTATAGGGTTGTGTTAGGTGTGGGGTGTTTTGTGTATAGGATTAGTGCAACAAACATGATGAAAGGAAATATAAAATTTAATATGTAAGATAATAAAATAGACTGCGGTTTACAATTTACGCTGAAAAAACAAATCCAGGTCATTTTCATGCTTGATGATGAACGGTTTCGCATCGTCCGCTTTTCTCATTAGGACTTGCCCTTTCTTTGTCCAGGTATAGCGAATGTTGTGTTTGCGCGCGTAGGCCTTCGCGTTGAAGAGTAGCTGCTTTTTGCGGTGAGTGAGGAGCTCATTCACGTATATGGGAGCCTGTGCGTTCTCTTCGAGCTCGGTGCGGAGACCGGCGCTGTGCGCTGTGAGAGGGCGCTTCGTCCTCGCGCACGTCAGGAACTGGTCCCGCACTTCTCGCTTGGCGAACTTAATGCGAACCTCCTTCTGCGGCTTCTTGCTGACGCCACGCGCCCTGTCAACTTCTACCAGTTCACCCTCTTGCAGCGGACACTCGACGGCTTTTGCGATGCTCATGACTGCTTCTTTCAGGTTCACCTGTGAATCCGGGATGCCCTTGACTTCGACGTAGTCATCAAAGGCGGCCTGCTCGGTGTCATCCCTCTCTGCCCGCAGCCGAGACACCTCCATCCGCAGCTGTTGTACTTCTGGTTTCAGCTTCTCCAGATCTGTAATACGCGCCGCATACTGGGCGACGGTCGCCTTTAGCTCCTGAATGGTGTCGCCGGCGAACTCAAGCGCCTTCCGCATGTCCTCCTGCGTGCTCTTGATCTCGACGTGGTGCGAGGCGGCCGTCGCTTGATTGGCGAGCACCTTGGCCACGTCTTGCTGCAGCTTGCTGATGGCGTTGCCCATATCCATGCTCATGCTGAACGGCTGAGTCGGAGAGTCGGTCGGGGTCCCGTAGACCGGCGAGCGCGATCCCATCGGCGAGCCACCGTCCTGCGGCTGCAAGTGCGGTTGCTGTAGCAGCAGCGGTGCGAGCGCCGGCGGTTGCAGGACCGCGGCGGGTCGGGAGCGGCACGCCGGGCACCGCCACACTGTCCTTCGCTTCTCCTTGGTAAGCTGGTCCGCGAGGAGGCACTTGGTGTGGTACCAGAGCCCGCAGCCCTGCACCTCGCACGCCACACCCGATTTAGACGACTTTACGACGCCTTCACAAACTTCGCAACAGTTGGCCATTTTGAGTAACTAAGTAATATTTACGATTAATGGTTACATATGCACTGTACTTCACTATTCGCTGTTATGTAATAGGTATGCGATAATATTTATATACTTTTTACTTGTTTATAAGCTGTATTTAATAGTTATTTATTGCAATAACATTGAGCGTTACAGTAAAGATGTTTTTATCGTGCTACCCGCAAAAATACGTATAATAATAACAGTTCTAACTTTCGTAATTCACCCCCAAGATGTGATGTTAGGTTGTTAGGGTGCGATTCGACCCCCAGCCGCGTGTAGGCGGTGGGCAATATGACCATCTGTTAGGCTCTGCTCAGTCGATAATGTAATGTGCATTTTTAGGGTTCCGTATCCGGTGCGGGACCCTATTGCTAAGCCTACGCCGTCTGTCTGTCTATCTGTCCGTCTGTCCGAGGGCTGTATTTCTTGAACCGTAGCCCGTTAAAATTTTCACAGAATATGTGTTATTATGGCCGATATAACAACAAATAATAAAAATAAGAAAAAGTAAAAATTTCACGGGGGTTCCCATAGAAGAAACTAAAAAGTTTATGCGCGCGCGCCACCTACCGAAAGGAGTAGGTATGAAGCATTTTAACTAATCATGAATTTTAACTAATATGAAGCATTTCATAAACACGCCATATAGATGGCGTGAGTGGCGCTGACCATGACATGGCGATACGGAACCCTCGGTGCGCGAGTTTGACTCGCACTTGGCCGATTTTTTCTTATTGTCCATTTTATTTTGGGATCGAGACACCGAATTAGGGTGGGTTGTAGTTTCACATGAGGTAAAATTTCAGGCGTTTCAAAGTATCAAACTGGATGGACAGACAAACAATATCTAAATTTTAAATTATTGTTAGAGGAAACGAGATATCCAAAAGTAGTAAGTATATAAAAAAGAAAGGGTTGTGTCAGTAGCTAAGCACGACACGACCGCAAGCCGAGAATATCCTGTCAGCTGTCAAAACAAAAACAAATGTCATCCCGCTTTCGCGGCCTTATGCGCCACGCCATCTTATGCCATGCAAGTGGTGATTAACTTCGTTCGATTGAAAAAAAATCTTAATAAAAAAAAATTAATTTCTTCACACTTCCCTGTCGCACAGAGACGCGCGAGTTCGTGCGACAGGGACGACGCTATACAACCGGATTGTCTCTTTCTAATGCTCGACACGCATTATTTTCTGCCGGGAACTGTACCGGGATAACCGGGAAAGGTTGACTGGAAGAAATCACTTGCAGTGAAAAGTCCGCCTTTGTGCACTCCTGTATTTTTTTTTCTTCTACTCGTGTACTGTTCTTCTTTCTAGTGTGTGCAATAAAGAGTTTCTATTCTATTCTAATATATTCTGTGCATGCATATTATAGACTGAACTCAACCCTTCTTTTTGGCTTCGCCGTAGTCGGGTAGAAAGTGTTAACGAATTCTCGTTCATAAATCCATTGAAAGTAAGTAAAGACAGAAAGAAAGAAATCGTTTATTGTATAAATAAAGAGTTTTTTTTATATACAATGCATAGGATAGGTACAACTTAAACTAGAGTTAATTACTATTGCTTATAATTGTACGTAGTTTCTAGTGGTGCCCTGTTTCCCATCTTAGGATTCCCTGTGCTATGGGAAACAGGGTCCATCGTTCGGTTTAGATAAAGAGAAACAAATCTTAGAGAAAGACAATAATAGCACAGAATACTTAATAGGTACTATCGTATAATATAATAGCACCTACCTAACTGCACGCAGGGCGAGTAGATAATTTAATTTATCACAAGCATCTCATTCTTGGCCCTGTCATCTGCGACACAAATTACTCTAGCCTTGTTCTCCTTAGAGCTCTCTCTGATTCTCTTCAAAATGCTCCGGCCTTATTAAAATTCATGCCTTCAAAGCAAAGCCGGCTTTTTGACATCGCCGAGGCTGTTTATATTCATAGCAATGGATAAGCAATTTCACAGACGGGTTGTCTCGTACGGTGGTACCAATACAGGCTGCCGGCATATTGACTCGGCGGCGGAGGCGCAAAGAGTTGGAAGGCGAAGAACGAAGTAAATTGAAAACAGAGTGAAAATAAATTTAGCTCGGCCTTCGATCTCATTGAATTCTCGTCGTGTTTTGCTTGAAAATGTGGTTGGAATACTGTATATCATGTGTGTTCCACAGAGGCACAAAACTAGATAAAGACAAATATTATTCTGTACAGTACGAAATGCACGTCTGACTACGGTATATTTTTTATTAAATTAATTTAATGTTAATTGTGTTTTCTTTGGCAAAATTAAAACTTCAAAGTCAATGTTCTCATTTAATTTTCCGCACTACCCATCTACCCTACTCACAATCAATCGATCAATCTCAGGCATGACTGGCAGATAATGCCTTTAGGCCTTAAGTCCGCCTTTTGTCACTTTTTGTGCAATAAAGTATAATTTTCATTTCAATGTTTTTTGTTCGCACACTTGTTTGACTACGTGCTGATGTAATTTCTATCTTTTGGATTTCTGTATTCTGTGATGTCATTGTCAATACCCGGCTAGCATGTTGAATGAGCGGCTCGAGTAGGGAGAGGCATATGTTAGGGGAGATTTGATCCCGGGTCTACATCCCAGATCACCCGGGTATATTGGTGCATAATGTGTGCGGATCTAAAGCTTTATCGAACCATCTAGGTATTTTATGTCGGAATTTAGATCTTAAACTCTTCGAGAGCCAACGTCGGACAACGTCGACTGTACCGTTTCCAACTTCTCGAAATTAATGACACTATTATTTGATGTGCACGCCCCTGTTTCTACGCGTATATGCAAATCTTAAAAATATGCTTATGTATTTACGGGGGGGGGGGGGGGGGGGAGGGGGGGTCGAAAGTGGCCTGAGTTGGTTCGTGTAATATCGCCGGTGTGTCGACCTTTTGCTTTGCGAACTTGGCTGAGTCATACATATTAACTCAATGATCAGCGCCTACGAGCCTTCATACGTCAAATAGGTGATCGTTCTTCACTTAAAATACGAGACGAAAGTTCCAGGCGGTCAAAAGGTACAGGTTTTCTTTAACCATTGGTGTATCTTAATTATAATAACTTCGGTCACTATGGCCGAAACGTCGGCCACAGTGACCGCGAATTCCAACCATGATAAGCAAAACACCAACCATATGAATATCCATGGTAGACTAAAAGTAATAACTATATTGAGTTGATAATAGGTAAAAATGTTTTTATAAATACTTTGACAAAGGCTCTTTACACCTGATTCATTTATTTACGAAGTCTTTTGTAGGCAACTTCCCTCAAACTGTATTTTTATCGATATCTGTGAGCGGTACAATGATATTGTATGTTTAAAATAAGTAGACGTGTTGTCCGAACTCCCAAAAGTGGCACTTTAAAACCAGGGCACTTGCCCCGCCTTAACATATGTATACTTGTCCCTTTTTAGGGATCCGTATCCGGTACGGGACCCTATTACTAAGCCTCTGTTTGTCTTCTGTTTTTTTTTTTTTTTTTTTTTTTTTTTTTATGGATCCTGACACGGTTGGCTACATCACCTACAACATCCGTGATGTCAGCCCATAACACAGGGTGAACTAGGTGCCATGTCAGTGCTTCCCTTCATTTCATGTCGGCTACACTAAACTGGACGGAAAACACGAACTATTTACATAGCCGTTTCGACCGACGTTTCGTTCAGTGCGGTGGTACCAACCCGGCCGGGATAAACCCTACCACCTAGTAAGGTAAGAAGGGAAGGAACCTACAGTTTAACGTGGAATCCGAACCACGGTCAGCCTCCAACGGTCGAGCGGTCACCCATCCAATCACTGACCGCGCTCAGCGTTGCTTAATAACAGTTGACTAACCAACCGCGCCACTGAGCTACCGAAGCTGAATTTTCTTATCCCTTAGTCGACTTTTACGACATGCGACGGGGAGAGATGCAGTGGGGCTATTCTTTTTAAGTACCGACCCCACACGGTACAAAACGGTTCTGTTGTCCGTCCGTCCGTCCGTCCGTCCGTCTGTCTGTCCGAGGGTCGTATCTCTTGAACCGTAATAGCCCGTTGAAATTTTCACAGAATATGTGTTATTATGGCCGATATAACAACAAATAATAAAAATAAGAAAAAGTAAAAAAATTACGGGGGTTCCCATAGAAGAAACCAAAAAGTGTATGCGCGCGCGCCATCTACCGAATAGATTATGAAGCATTTTAACTAATCATGGCATTTAACTAATACGTACATTTCATAACACGCCATAGATGGCGTGAGTGGCGCTGACCATGACATGGCGATGCGCAACCCTCGGTGCGCGAGTTCGACTCGCACTTGGCCGGTTTTTTTGCTCTCAACAACAGACATGCCGTCCTACTTCGTGTTGTAATATTGTGACACGTCAAGCAGGGGTTTGACTATCATCAGACCAAGTTTGACGCTTGTATATATTACCGTTTTTATGATAGAGCAAAATAAAAATAAAAAAACGTTGAGAAAACATGTTTGACCCCCATTTATTTTTTATCTTTTATTTTTTAGGTTTCCGTATCCCAGACGGAAGCCTATTACTAAGACACCGTCGTCCGTCTGAGGGTTGTATCTCTTGAACCGTAATAGGTAGCCCGTTGAAAATTTCACAGAATATGCGTTACTATGGCGGATGAAACAACAAATAAGAAAAATAAGAAAAAGTTAAAAATTAAGGGGGGCCCCCATAAAAGAAACATTTTATTAAAATAGATTAGTCACACTATTTAATAACAGATGGCGCAAACGACTTTTATACATTGCATGCATTGTTAGGTGCTGTCATTTTCCCACCGTACGGTGCTATAGACCGAATTGAGGCGTCTCTAAAAGATAGCCGCTTCTTAATCTTTGGTCGTTCCAAAAAAAGAATTTTCAGAAGTTTGATGTTTGACAGATCACTTTTAAAAAATAAAGTGACGTTACTATGGTAAAAGCTGTCAGTGGGCAAACATGGAGACCTGTCATAATATAAACATAATATGTATATCTGATAAATTCAAATTCGAAGACCATGCCACCTGAGCGGATAGGCGGATATTATTGATAGCGGATAGATACGGAAACCTTCGCGCGCGAGTAAAACTCGCACTTGACAGATTTTTTATTATTAGTTAGGATATCCGCTATATTAACGCATATTCTGTGAAAATTTTAACCGGCTACATACTACGGTTCAAACGATACCGACTCTTAAAGGCTGGACAGACAGACAGACGGACGGACAGACGGCGTAGATTTACTCGTAGTTAATAGGCTTCCGTATATGTACGGAAATATAAAAAGAGGGAAGAATTGCAAAAGGACTCCAGCCTCGAAATCCTCGACTACCGTCTGTCAAGTTTGATTGGTCGAACTGCCAGTCATACCTTTTTAACCGACTTCAAAAAAGGAGGAGGTTCTCAATTTGTCTATTTTTTTTGTGTCTGTTACTCGATTTCTCCTCAAATTTTTAACCTATTTTAATGATAATTTTTTTCAAGGTGTTCTCTCAAGGATGGTCCTCTAATAAATTTTATGAAAGAATACCACCCCTAAGGGTGAAAGAATATATTATTAAATTAGGTCAGAGGTGTCTGTCGTGTCGGTTTGCGGCACGAAATCGCGCACGACAGTTTCGGGTACAGCCCGAACACGGTGCGTGCAAGCCGAAATGTTCCGAGCACGATCGTGTTTCCGTGCTAGCTAGGCCAGCCCGACGCCCGGTCGACACGATAAGCACGAACCGTGTTGACGGCATGCTGATGTGATTATGCGCGCGCGTACCTACAAGAATTTAGGATTTCTTTATTTATTTCTTACTTATACAATGTCAGCCCAACGCAAAATTTTTCCTATAATTAGGAATAAGATGTCAAAGAAACAAAAGAAACTCTTTTGTTTTGGGATTAGTCTGGCTACACTAGACTGCAGCCCTGCCTGTCTTGTCAGCTTAATTTACGAAGTTGTAGACGGCAATTTCGGACACAGCCTGAACACGGTTCGTTCTGTCTAGCCGAAATATTCCGACTAGCTGCTGAAGTTTCCAGGCTAGCTAGGCCAGCCTGAAGCTTGGGCAACACGATCGGCACGAAACGTGTCGACGGATCGCTGATGTGGTTATAGGTACCTACATACATTTCTCACACAAACATAATTTTTTCGTGTCTGTATGGGGCCGGTAGGTACTTTAAAAGAATAGCTCCACTGCATCTCCCCGTGCATGTCGTAAAAGGCGACTAAGGGATAAGGACAAGATGCCGTGCTAAAGGGCGACAGGCTAGCCCCCTCTCACCTTGGCACGGTCCTTCCACCGAGTCATGCAGCGGGTGGGTTTTCGTGCCTCACTTGCTGCTTGATAGTTATCTTGTCGGAATACTTTGCTAATCCGACAGTGTGAAGTGAAAACATAAAAAAAATACTTTTGTTTCGTACCTGGATGGACAAGTATATATATTTATATATTTATTTATTGGTGTATTATATTTTAGATATTTATTTAGCGATTTATATGTAGGTATATATTTATATTGCTTTTATTTAACTAGGATGTATTTATATGTATTATTATTTATTAATAAGTATTCTTATTATTATTTTATATTCAATTCTCACGCTCAATTCTTTTGCTACTACCTACTTACATTCCACTATATTAATCGACTCACAAACATCCAAAGGTTGACTGTAAGAAATCTCTTTTAGGGATAAGTCCGCCTTTGCACCTCATGTAATTGTTGTTTTTACTTATTATTGATGTATGTTTCTAGGAGCAATAAAGAATTTTCTATCTATCTATCTATCTAATCGTGGTGGTCGGTGTTGTGCTGTAATTTACCCGAGTTGCAGCACAACACCGAATACTCTGCTTACCCCGATTGTCGGGATACAGCGTTATGTATGTATGTATTTTTTCGTTTAACTTTACTTATACAGGGTGTTTCAGGATAGGTTTTCGTAAATTCAGGGTTCGAAAGGGGTTCATATTTGAAGACGAAAAGCTCTGTAACGTTTTCCCCGATTCGATTATTTTACAGTACTTTTTGGTGAAAATCGAGTCATCAAGATTTGGTGGAGTCATCAAGACTGGATGAGTATTTCCTATTCCTTAAGTTTCTCAAACCTATCCTGCCTGATACAGCCTGTATATATTGTAAGTAATAATTTTGATAGAACTGACATGGATTTAACACAACCTCCCGGTTGAGAGGCGGTGTCCGTCCGTACTCTCTCCCTCAGTACCACGTGGCCACCATGTTGAAAAATCGCAGATTATTTCGTTTGCCTTTTAATTATTATTATCATAGCATACGTACTTTAAACTAGAAAGAGAGTAGTGAGAAAGGTGGAGGGGGTAACTAGACAGGAATAAAATAACTAAATCGTTCACTTTTTTGCCAGTCTTCCCGCTGTCTTCTTTCTATCTAGTGGTCATTTAATGCGCTTGCGTTTCGTGCGTCACCCTCACCTCTAACCCCGCGTCACCGGCAGCCATAGAATATTTAGAGAACAGAAGTTACACTTCGATCGTACCGATTCTCGAATCGAGGACTCGGCCCACTGGAGTCTACCCGGGGGAACGTTGGGCTCTTTCGGCTTATTTTCGAGTGTGTTCGGCAAACTCGCACCTTTACATCTGTCAGACTTTATTGCTTCGTTCTTGCATTCTGGCGGCTTCGTGTGTGGTTCAGTGTTTTATGTTATTTGTGTTCATTATAGTATAGTGTATAGATTTTTTATTATTGTAAACGAGCGTGAGTGAGATGCGATGAGTGGATTAGAAGACGCAACTATATTCAGCAGTAAACTTCAATCCGGAGAATGGGGAACCGGGAAATCAGTTCAATTTAACTTGAAACACTACCCCGCACTCACTAATACACACATACGCCTTATTAAAAAGAAAGTTTTTAAGTTTCTAGATATTATGTACCTACTTATAAAATAGTTATAATATATCATGTCCCTCTGACTGAACGCACACCTATACTATACTATAACACGAGAACGGGTTAGTGTAATTTCTGTAGATTTTACTCTATTCTGTGTCACTTCACTCGCTCTTTGTCGCTCGCTAGCCTAGCCGCGCGGCGCGAGGCGGCATGTGACGCGTCAATACGTTTGATCTGCCGCCGCGTGCCGCCGACCAATGGCTATCGGCGGGACGCGCTCCGTCACAACGTTTGATTTAAATAGCGACACCGCCAAATAGGAGAAAGAGAGACAGAGGTATGGGCATTACGCATTAGACATGGAATCAAAGATAATTGATCGAATTTCGTATTTTTAATATTATTGCAAGCTTTTATTGAACTTGCAATTTAAGTTTAAGTAGGTATGTATGCAGGTACATAAATGTTAGTTTGTGTGTTCAGTTAATTGCGAATGAAAACGACGAAACCTATACTTAACTGTGTAAAGAGTTTAACGTTACATACAGTTAACTACCTACCTGAAGGCAATAAGTTCACCTTCTACCTGCCTGTACAGTCCATATGTAATATTTAATAATAAATAATTATTAACACACGATTCTTAAAACAATACATAC
The DNA here is from genome assembly GCA_946902875.1 of Nematopogon swammerdamellus. Classification (NCBI taxonomy): domain Eukaryota; kingdom Metazoa; phylum Arthropoda; class Insecta; order Lepidoptera; family Adelidae; genus Nematopogon; species Nematopogon swammerdamellus. Next base: position 4,580,688 of record OX336357.1, on the reverse strand, counting down.
ATACATATACATATCACGCACGCTGAATCCCGTAAATCGGGGTAGCAGAGTAATCAGTGTTGTGCTGCAAGATCTCTGGTAAATTAAACACAACACCGACCACCACGTTTCGCAAAGTATTCGGACAAGATTTATCTATCAAGCAGCAATTAAGGCACGAAGACCCACCTGCTGTATGACTCGGTGAAAGTACCGTGCCAAGGTGAGAGGTGGCGAGCCTGTCGCCCTTTAGCACGGCATCTTGTCCTTATCCCTTAGTCGCCTTTTACGACATGCACGGGTAGAGATGCAGTGGGGTTATTCTTTTTAAGTACCGGCCCCACACGGTAATACAATATCATTGCTAAATCATGGCCCAGGCCCACTTGTGGCATAATAACTTCCGTCTCGTGTACAACGGGCTGGCTCGTGTCGTGCGTAACACGAACACGAAACGGGCCAGCTAGGCTGAGCCGAGTTTAACCGAGCACGCGCGGCGTCGTACACGGGGCGCGCACGCTCGCTTGATTCCTGTGCACCGGGCTACGTTCGTGTCCAACTCGACACGATACGACAGGTCTGAATTAGGTTAAGTAAGTCATAGGAGCAGGTAAATATGTTATGTTATATTTAACTTACCTTGTGTATACTATACGTAACGTACCGTGTGGGGCCGGTACTTTAAATGAATAGCCCCACTGTATCTCTCCCCGCAAATCGTAAAAGGCCACTGAGGGATAAGGACGACATGCCTTGCTATAGGGCGACAGGATGGCCACCTCTCACCTTGGCGCGGTCCTTCCACCGAGTCATGTAGCAGGCGGGTCTTCGTGCCTTACGTTGATAGTTATCTTGTCCGAATGCTTTGCCAGACGTGGCGGTCGGTGTTGCGCTGTATCTACCAGAATCTTGCAGTGCTTCAGCGGTTACTCTGCTTACCCCGATTTTCGGGATATTGCCAGGCCTCACGCACTCTATGTACTTGCCCGCGCTAACTACCTACCGCCCGGTGGACCGCCGCCGCGCCGCCGGCGATCTAATTCAGTGGATAGTCGTCAGCCGCGCGAAGCATACCTACACGCTCGCCCATGCAACTGCGCGGAGCTGCAAAGCAATAATCACTTTACACTCGATCGTTTAGGTACATTTTCGCATGCAGCGATTGGCGACGTGAAACAGTAGGCTATTAAAGCCGAAGGTATGGAGCTTTTTCTATGGAGTGATATTTTATCTGTTACGAAGTAACTATTAAGTAATCTGTGATATTGCATATCAAAATGTCGATTCTTAATTCAAAATCCAATTTATAAACAAATTGTTTGATGACACTCATTATAGAAGTTTGAAAACACCCTCGCACATTCCAAACCTTCGCCATGCGACGAACGAGAACATTTTCGATAAACGATGAGTTCTCTGAGACTATACTCGTGTACTTATCAGAGCTCTGTCTGGATTCTACTCAGTATGACTTCGACTTCAAAAAACAACTATAACTGAAAAGTGTTAAATAATATTTTGATTCATATTATTCAGACCCTTGAGTTGAAGGCGCTACAAAAGCACACCTGAAAATTGATAGATGGACCCATTTTGTGCTTTTGTACCGCTTACAATTCAAGGGTCCGAATTTGAATCGAAATATTATTTAACACTTTTCAGTTCTAGTGGTTTTTTGAAGTCGGTGCAATGTTATTTAAAACAGTTTTTTTCCATTTCTCTGATGCCAATTCCTTTCCCTAATCCATTTAGTTACTTGCCCCGGACATCAGAAGTGGGACAAATGGAACCTGTCAAAATAGGTTTGAGGGTGGAGCGGAGTGGAGTGCGCGACAAATTGTCTTGTGACATGCAATTGTTTCCGTGATAGAGGACACTTAGCATTAACAGACCGAAGCCGATCTGCTCGCGAAGCATTCGAATCTTTTGTTGTTGGAAAAAATACGTGTTAATGTCGAGGGTAAGCTCGCGCGAGGAATGGAAATTGCATGAATAGGTCGCGACGACGACGGGGAAAAGAACAAAATGCAAGGGGAAAAATTGCGCTGTAGGCGATATAGGAGGAAGGAGGGTCGGCGTAAAATATGAGATCTTATGGCGTTAGATGCGTCGTTGTCGTGTTTTGTAATCCCTGCTTTTCTTCTGTGAACTCTGGTTTTTTTTATAGCGAGTTATGCCCCGGAGTCCGTCGGACAATCGGATGTATCATCAATACTAATAATAAATCTGTAAGGGATGGTGTAAGTTTCTTTGTTTTATGAGATATTGTGTTTGTAGACTGGATAATTTGCGCACTGGCCATTAGAAACTTAAATGGTATTTTTTTGTTGTCTATGCTTTCTCGATCTCTTCTGTTGTTTTTTCCATGGCGATGTCAAGTTTCATTAAAATATTCTAAAGAGATAAAGCAAGCATTTTACTTCATTTCCCACCGCATTGTCCTGTATTATATAATTTGGTCCTTCGAGCCGGATATGAACAAATAGTATTATCCAAGACTCTATGTATGATACGGACGGACAGACAGACAGACGGCGTAGGCTTAGTAATAGGGTCCCGTACGGCGGATACGAAATCCTAAAAAGAACTATTTTACTGAACAATTGCAGACCTCGAGATAACCCCCAAAGATATCCAGCCGTTACGAAGCGCTTGCGCTCCCGGAGAGCGCCACAACACTGCCCACGCGGATGACTGTACCTCCAAAGGTTATTAACCCATTCAAAAACGGTGAAAAACGCCTCTGCAGGGAATTAATATCTCTACACACTGACAAAAATATGTTATTTTCAGGCCCTTAAGACACCTTCAAAAACAGTAATTTTTACCCATTTTTTTAGATTTTTTTCAAAATAATTGTTTCAATTGTTTTTTCTTTCATATTGTAGCCCTTGTCAATAGAAACACCTCAATCACGAGTCACGATAGACCTAAAACTTACAATGCATCGGCAAGTCACACTATTGCTAAATACCCCTACAGAATCGAAAAGTCATTTTCCAAGAACATTGCCATTTTCAATGGCAAAACAGCCGCTAGTATTTCTGGAAGGAATCAGTCACTATAGCGGATTACGTCCACATATTCTGCAATAAAGTTTTGCCAGACGGCGCAACTTGCCCTGATAAATAATATTGCTAGATTCACACAGCACCTCCGCGAAACAAAAACTCAATTCGCATTAAGGACATTTGGAACGCAGCCAGCGATAAAGTGTAACCAATACCTTCTCTCTCGCTCGCGAGGACGCAAAAAGCTGGATCTGGCTAAAGCATTCAAAAAGATAGAAACGACATCAGCTCGGCGTACAGGGGAAAAGTAATATGGTGTGCGAGATGGTGTGCACGAAGAGTGTCTATGTCTGACGCACTTGCGGAGCTATCTATATTTTTTTACTAGATTTTTTTTATGTAATACGGTACGGGTGGCTGAGTCGGAGGGGCCAAAGCACATGCTTCGATCAGCCAATATCACCTTCGAGAAGGTAGGTGCCATACCGGAGAATTCCCTGGATTGCTGGCTTTACTGGACTAGAGGAGAACACAACCGAGGCTGCTATGCGGCCATCTTACATCCAGTACGGTGGTAGCAACCCAGTCGGCTACAATTTGAGCCTACCATCTAGTAAGGGGCAAGGGAAGGGACGTACAGTTTTACACCGGTTCCGAACGGTGAAGCAGCAGGTGTAGGTATTGTCATCTTTTTTAAAGGCCACTATCAGGTCTGATAGATAAGTTGCGGTTATATTTTTTTATATTTTTACTTAACAAAGTATGCCACCCTTCAACGTAATTGTTGGTTCGGTGGCGCTGTCCAAAAAGAGAGCATTCTTTGGTTCAGACTTTTTCAGTTCAGCCGTTCTATTCGTTTGTTTTCTTCCGCATACGGAACGCCACAGGCAGTCCAGTTTTTCATTAATTCAACGGTAAACAAAACGAGAGAAAAAATGGAATTACCCACAGCGACAGCAGCGTCTGCCTGCGTCTGTCTGCACACCCCTCCCGCCCTCCCTATCTTCTCACTCCCTCTCTTCTCACTCCCTCTCTACCCCCTCAATTACCTCCCATCCGGGACGTTAGGGGGTGAAGGGAGGCGAATATCGATCGCGGCGGGTGGTGGTGGCCGGGCGAATTAACAATAACAATGTTGCCATGACAACGCTGCTTGTTTGTATTCTATCTGAGTGTTGAATATACACACGAGCAAGAACGTTAGATGTATGGACGTGTCGGACCTTCTCCGCGCCAGCGTAACACGATATTTGTAAAAACGTACAAATAACATTCGTTACCACCCAATCAGAGCGCGATACCACCCGATACCACCCAATCAGAGCGCGCGCCGTCCCCTCCGCTAGCCGCGGAGCTCGGCGACGCTGTTTCTCATATAAGCATAGGACAGTCCGACGTCCAAACTCTTCTAAATGTTCTTGCACAGGAGCATTAAATGGTGGCCATTGGTTTCTTGGATGCCGGTGATTCGTTGGATACACTAGTAAAACTTACCAGCAGGCCCCTCCATTAGGGACCGTTCACATACCGCGTGGACACTTTTGTGCACTTTTTGTCTACAAACGCAGTACCTATGTCATAAAACAAAGAACTTATTCCATGACCATCCCTTATAGATTTATCCCTTACTATTATTAGTATTGATGATGACGACGCGGAGGAGTGCACAGGCTGCATTATAATAAATCGTCTGACAAGACTCCTGTACCCTAACCATTAGGGACCGTTCACATACCGCGTGGACACTTTTGTGCACTTTTTGTCTACAAACGCAGTACCTATGTCATAAAACAAAGAACTTATTCCATGACCATCCCTTATAGATTTATCCCTTACTATTATTAGTATTGATGATGACGACGCGGAGGAGTGCACAGGCTGCATTATAAATAAATCGTCTGACAAGACTCCTGTACCCTAATCACGAGATTTAACCTACTACGCTACGCTGCGCCGTGTTCTCCGCATCATTTTGTATGGAGAAACGGAGCAGCGCCTCTAGTGATAGATTTGCGAACAAAACTTTCTCCATACAAAATGATGCGGAGAACACGGCGGCGGCGTAGCGTAGCGTAGTAAGTTAAATCTCGTGATTAGGGTACTGAATGTATATAAGCTTGGTTTGCTCTCGCTCGCCGTGTCCCTCATTTTGCTCATTAGTGTACTAATAAATTCTCGGGGAAGCTGGAATCTGCATCTGTCAAACGTTCCATAATACATAGCTGCGCAGTAAAAGACTGAAGCAGCGGCGGTGGGCGCCACTGAGCACTGGCGGTAATTTTAATCATCAATAAATACTAATAATAAATCTGTAAGGGATAATCATGGAGTAAGTTACTTTGTTTTATGAGATACTGCGTTCGTAGTCTCTATGTATGATACTAAAACTAAATTGACGACTTTTCGAAATATTTTCTGTATGTATAGTTCTCCATAACTCTTAAAACGATGATCCGAATTCGATGAAACTTAGTACAAGCACATTTAACTATACGTGACACAGGGTAGACTAAATTCAGTTTCGGATACGCTAAGATGTGGCACTCGTACAAAGCGAATTGTTCCGCGCACCGAAATAAAGGTAACGCAGGAACGCAGCTCGGCCTTCTGTCTTACTTACTTACTTCCTACTTTCTAAATAAGATTTTCACGCGAGCGAAGCCGCAGGCAAAAGCTAGTAGATAATAAGAAGAAAGCCAGCAAGCGAAACAAGTCATTATAGCGACATTATAGTCATCATCAGCCTTATTTTAGATGTGCTTCGGAGTTCTACCAAGTTAATTGTCCATTTTACGAGATTGTTATTTTAATTTTCGTATTATACATGTATCCAAGAATTATTTTCAAAAACCCTAATAACGCATTAGTAAGGTAATAATAATCTAATAGGGTAATTCAAAATCATGCCTGCACGTGTTTTCCATGCGAGACCTTCAAACGCACTACCTATCCCAACGCATTAATTCCATACCCCCCACTGCTCCCGACCGTGTCAGCCGGCAGACTGGCGACTGCGGGCGGGGCGCGGGGGTTATCGATCGAACGGGCGGGCGAGGAGGGAGGACCAACAACGGTCGGAACATGCCCCACCTCCTGGAGTGTATGGAAATGGAATCGGAAATATCTCCGGCTAGCGTTAAATGTTTACTTGCGATCTGCCTGGAGTGTAACTGGCAGGTTGTTTGCTGAATGAAAACTGGCGGAATAGAAGAGCCTCATTGGTTTGAGGCTTTCGGTTGTGTCTGACGTACAATATTTTTTTGTTTATAATCAATTAATCGCAGATTAAGAAATAGTATACTGTTTCAACCTCGGTTTCTTTTTTGTTTGATATGTGTATTCCCTGAAATAGTAAGTACTTTTTTGTTGTTTTAATAATATTTAGCTGCGATACAAATTACGGCTCTATCAACCCCACTGCATCGCTTAACCCATCAGGCGTTGGGGGACGCATTCGGGGAGGTATTCGGTCGGGGCCGCGATTCGTTACGCAAGGAGAGATGACAATTTTTTTTTTCCAAAAAAAAAATAACACCTATCGCATATTTAGCATGGTCGTAATCGTCACAAAATTCCCTACGTATTTATTTGTAACATATAGTGCCCTGAACTTTGTTTTGATTCCAAATTGTGAGTTAAACATTGCACTTCACAAATATAATGAGGTTAATTTTTTTTTCGATTTAACACCTCCAATAGTTAACACATTCACTTAGAAATGTTGTATTCCTTCTAATTTATATACAAACACAACAAACTTAAGCGCGGTCGAAAGACGAAATTCGCGTGACCTAACTATAGTCTGTATTTTTTCAAGACGGCAGAAAGTGACGTTTGGAGTGTTGCCAGTTTCCGACAAATTTTAAATAGTCATGTAGTTACTATAGTGCCACCAGGAAGTTATGATGCGTGGGAAATATGCGCAACTGTCTGCATTCCTAAGAAGGGACGTGAACTTTCGGTCGAAACCACAGAGCATCAAATACTTACCGCCCGCGCCCCCTACTAGAGGCGCCCTAAGCGATGATATTTGAAACCCAATAACCGTACGCTGAGCTGCTAGCGCTTCGTATGTGTGTGTGTGTGCTAGTATCGACACTGCACACAAAGAGGAGCAAGTTAGGCACACGCACAAAACAAATGCACGCACACGCACAACACACATATGTAAGTCATAGGCCACGCCCACATGCTTCAACGGCGTTGTAGAGAAATCGCGCTCACGGCGCCTCTAGTAGGGGCGGGCGCGCGCATTTCATGCTCTGTGGTCGAAACTTTGTCGATGAATTGTATAACCTAATAATCTAATTATCGACAAACTTTCGATCGAAAGTTCACGTCCCTTAGGAATGTAGACAGTTGCGCATATTTCCCACGCATCATAACTTCTTGGTGGCACTATATCGATAATTTTATCGTTTGATTAACGAATGAAATGAAATGAACTCTAAACACTCCTCCCTACAAACCTCCAGGGCTGAATGTGGCTGAAGTCCCTTCATTATTAAACTCGGATCTGGGTAACGAGGCGTGTTGCCCTGAGTGAGTCGCTCGGGTATTGAGTACACGCTGTCGTCGGTGAGTGCAATTTTCCATTCTAGGCGACGCGGGGCGGGCTGCTGGAAATTATATACTATAGAGGCATTTTTCTTTTTCATTCGTGGCTATTCTTTCTTAAGATAGAATAGAATATAAATACTTTTTTTGCACACAAAGGCACAGAATAAGACAGAGGACAGCATACAGAAGAGCAATAGAAATTTACAATACTTCATACAGAATAAGAGAAAATTGGCGTGCAATGGCGTGCATAGATAGATAGATAGATAGAAATAGTTTATTGCTACAAAACCTTTTACACTAATAAACGATAAGTAATTTACTTGAGGGGCAAAGGCGAACTTATCCCTATACCTAGGATCGTTTTTTATAGGAATCGCGGCATGTTTCGCCGAATCACCCGTAAGGTGTCTTAACGATTCCCACGGACAATTGGTCGCATGCGGGGGTTGCGAATGCCATGCCGGCCTGACAGTTGCCCATTCACGCTCCTCTTGAAGGACCCGAGACTGTATTTGGGCGAAAATGTGTGATGGATGAGGGAGAGCATTCCAGAGTTTAACAGTTCTGTTGAGGAAAGATCTGCAGAAACAATTGGTCCTACCGCATTAAGTCCAGCGTATAGGGATGCAATCCCTGGCCAGCGCGCGTTGTGCGGGGGTGGAAAGGTGATGGCGGGATAGCGTCAAACATCTCCTCCGGGCACTCCCCATGGAATAAGCGATAGAACACACTTGGGGCACAGATTACTTAATCTTGGGGGCCTCATTGTGGGTAAGGTTTTTTTTATGGAAACTGACACGGTTGGCTACATCACATCACCTACAACATCCGTGATGTCAGCCTATAACACCGGCTAAACTTGGTGCCACGTCAGTGCTTCCCTTCGGTCGTGCCAGCTACACTAACTGGACGGAAAACACGAACTATTTACATAGCCGTTTCGACCGACCTTTCATTCAGTGCGGTGGTACCAACCCGGGCGGGTTAAACCCTGGTAGGGTTTAACCCGCCCCCCCGGTTTAACCCGCTAGTAATATAAGAAGGGAGTCATATCCCTTAGTCGCCTTTTGCGACATACAGGGGGAGAGATACAGTGGGGCTATTCTTTCAAAGTACCGTCCCCACACGTTACAAAGTTGGTGGGTAGTGCGAAATTAACAAAACAAAAAAAAGTTATATAGATAGATAGAAAATTCTTTATTGCTCCTTTAAACATTAAACAGTATAACAAATACATTAGAAAATTTACATAAGGTGCAAAGGCGGACTTATCCCTTCACTTACAGAGATTTCTTACAGTCAACCTTTTATTCAAAGTTTAGTTAAAGTTATTAAATATATTTTATATAGTTAGCACAATAATACATAGATTTCAATACATATATACTCGTACTTACAAGTCCAGAGCTACTGGTATAATATGGGTAGACAGCGAGTCCTGAAGCCCAGCTGAAGACTTAATTCTCGGCGGTTTCCCCATCAGGGCTTTCATATCAAACTTCCGCGATAAATCAACATCCGCCTCCCAAGTTGGGTGGGTGGGTCTACCGCGGTGAATTCAACAGGGTAGGAGCGGCATTAACAACTGGCCAATCCATAAAGTCATTAAGAGGATTCATATGGCAAAACAACGAAAATTGTTAAACTTCGCACAAAAATTTTGTTCTATGAAGTAAATAATATGAAAAAAACATATTTTTTGTTTTAAACTAATATGTACTAAACACTGAAGCAGGCTTTTTAAATTTACAGTATTTTTTCATGGTGAAAAAATAATTCTGCATAATAAAATTTACGTCATTGTATAGGGAATTTAATTTTCTAAACACTAAAGCAGCATTATTTGAAAAAAAAAAACAAATGCTAATAATTTTTAAACAAACAAAAACTAAAAAATTCACCATATAAACGCGCGCACTGCGCTCGATTGCTCAGTGCCGCCGACTCGTAATTTTGTTTTGCCATATGAATCCTCATAACGGCGCAGCGGTATGCATAGGCATAGACTTAATCATAAATACATCTACCTTTTTATCAGTCAGGATAGTTCGGTGGTGCAATCAATCGACAAGCGATCTTGAACGTTATGCACCCCCCGTGCGCGATCTGAACTTGGATGGGTGACTATTTTTTATTTAACTAACGTTATTTGTTATTAATAGGTTACCTTTCCTTGCTAGGTGGTACGGTTTGACCCGAACGGATTGATACCGCAGCAGCACTGAACGAAAGGTCGGTCGAAGCCGCTTTCTTGTATGCGATATTATGGCAATAGAAGTTTTATTCTTTCGAATTTGTTGGACCCCCTCAACCCTTGATTAAGATCGACGCTTCCTCCTCTCACTCCTCCCCCCCCCCCCCCCCTCTCCATCCCCTCCTACCCCGCTGCTAACGGCGGCGGCCGAGTGCAGCCACTAATGGGATTGGATTGTCAAGACGAGTTGGAACAATTATTAGCCACATTGGGGGGGAACCGCTCCGGCACTGTAGTCAAAGGCGTCCGTCGGGGTACATTCAACCGAATGTACACGGGCGTCGTTAGATGTCTTATGTATGGGTGGTTAGGCGCCGCCGCATTCGATAAAAAACTTACGACTTAAGGCCCTGTCAACCCGTATTCACCCGTACTCCTCTTTCAAGGCGCCGCTTTCGCTGGTTCGAGTAGGATGCAACTAAATCAATCAATTTTAGCGCAAGCGAAAATTAGGTTTTTATTTTTTTATTCCAAAACTACGGATCGAAACAAAAAAGTAAAAAGCTGCGGCTTTAGATATACACTCGTAAAACCCGAAAGGGGGGGATTCTGTACGTGAAATAGAACAACTTTTGTTCTACGACTTTTTTATTTGAAGAAAAGATTTTTTTTTCTCCTTACATTTTGAGAATAGGTAATTAAAATTTGTATGGAAAAAAAATTATTTTTTTGTTTCAAAAAAAATTTTTCTTCACAGAAGTTGTTTAGTTTCACATATAGAATAACCCCCTAATGTCAGTTAAAAATATTCCGGGGGCAACTGCAACACCGTGTATATTCAACAAATATAATAGATTTTTTCCAAAGACTTGATATGGTCACGTTGGCTTAAATAGGTACGTTTTTATAACTAAATTCAGAGGCATGTTCATGTGTTTTTTCTATCGAGTCAAGTTAATCAAATCATGTTTTCAAAAAGCTATCGATCTGCGCTGATAGGTGAAGTTTTACATATTAAAACTGAATCTGTCGGGTAAGTAATATTGGCGGTACACTTCTTGAAATTCGAGTCAAACGCAGTCTCACATCACCAACCATCATCCGCATGAAAGTCCGCCGCACGCCGTCATTGGTTCGAGTATCTCTACGCGCCGGCGCTGTAACACAAAACCGTCGTTCACAACGTCCTTTGATGTTCTCGCAGCTCGCAGGTATTCGCGCGCTCGGAAAATCACAAGATTTTTCTCACCCTCTACTGAAACACCGCCGTCGTGTAACGAGACATGGCTACACGGCGAACAGTGAAATGGGGTCGGTTGCAGTTTGCGGCTCGATTGAAGGTCCTTTTCTGAAGTCTTCAACGGACTTTAGAGAAGGTTTGGAACGAACTGAACTCGAGAACTGGTTTGTCTTAATTAGTGTACTTACATACGAGTACGTTCGTTCACATTAATTAAAATAATTTATAGGGATGGAGCCCCATTGGGCATATTTGGGATCCGTTCCGGGGGTTCCCGCCCCCCAGTACCTTCTTTTAGCCTTGGATTTTAGTCAACGACGAGTGATTCGTCTCATTGGCGACAGTTAAATCACAGTGTGGCATGTGATGTCACACTGTGATTTAACTGAACCGGACATTCGTCTCATCAGCAGTCATGAATTTCGGTAAGCCTATCATCGGTAGGATGTATGACGATTGGATCCGATGGTCCTGGGTTCGAACCCAGGACCATCGGATCCAATTGTGCATCTCACTTGTGCAAATGTTTCTTCTTCTTTTTTTTAAAGTATTGTTAGGGTATTAAAAATATGTAGGTTATTTTTTTTCTAACCACTAAAATACTTTATTTTCAGAAATAAAGTGTTTTATGTTATTGTAGAAAATACATTACCATAACTCATTTTAAATATACTAAAAAATTGTGGAGACGTCACGTCGTCAATCGCAGCCGCCCTAGAAAGTTCCCCATTTGCAAGCACAGACGCATCGTTTGATCATTCATTGATATAACGTGACGAGGCATCCCACTTTTAGGGTAGACGTCCCAGTGTCCTCCAAATCACATAAATTTGTATTCGCTCTCGACAAATACGGTAACGATGATATGATTTCAAATAAGATACATTAGTTTCAGTATAAGTTGCCACGGATTTTATAAAATGCTACAGGCTGCCCGAAAAGTTATTAAAAATATGCTTTTTAAAAATGTGGGTAAGTCGGAACATTTTACGATTTAGTACGTAAAAGCAAGAACATAGTGCCCTTTCTGTATTGCCATTATTCCATGAGTTACGACCATCATACATGGAGAGGGCGAATCTGTACCCTAATCACGAGATTTAACCTACACCGCGTACGACACTACGCGCCGTGTTCTCCGCATCATTTTGTATTGAGAAACGAAGTTCGCAAATCTGTCACTAGAGGCGCTGTTCCGTTTCTCCATACAAAATGATGCGGAGAACACGGCGTAGCATAGTAGTACGCGGTGTAGGTTAAATCTCGTGATTAGGGTACTGATCAGACAAAACTGAATTAATCCCTCCAATTGTTCCTGCCGCCCGACGACGACGCACGTCTCGAGAAAAAAAAATCCATACATGATTCGATGTTGCATCGGCTCAGACGGAACTGTTAGGCGAAATTGATACCGTCTATGTTAGGCTTTAGCCTAGAACGATAAAAAAGGTATGGACCCCGAACCCTATCCTCGCCAGCGTAACACGATATAAGTAATAGCATACTTGTTTCATTGGACGGTCGCGCGCTGGCCCGTCAGTCTGTCATCGGCTGAGTTCCTGAAAACCTGTTTAAATGCCCGCATGCTCTGTGTTTACGTATAAAAACACTACAGCCAAGTTTAGTGTGCACAATAGTGGAATATCTTATCATCGGTAAGTACACTCCGCTCCCCGCAACTCGGCGACGCTAGTTCTCATACAAGCATTTGACAGTCCGGCGTCCATACCTTTTTTATCGTTCTAGGCTTTAGCCTCCGCCCAACCGAATGCACGGCCCAACGAGCTCGACCCCGGTTCAGGAAGGCGTCACGAAGGCTCTGAAGGTGCGCCGAGGCGTGAAGCCTTCGCGGGTGCTCTCGACCGCGACCGTTTTTAAGCTTGTCTCTTGTTTTTTTCAACCCTTCCTGTTGGGGCGGCTGTGGCCTGTGGCGCAGCTCAGCGGCGCGGCTGAATTCAGTTTGGTACTGTCAGTTGGCTGTCAGACGCGATGATGACGCGCCTTTATGAAACCTGACGCTGTTGTTTAAATTAAGTTTTTGACGTGATAACGTCTTATAAATTGATGAACACCGGCTGCACGCACGAAAAAGTGTCACGTTACATCTGAGCCTGTGTGTGCAAGCGAGAGCGCGTAACAAGCGATAGAGAGGCACAATCGGCCCAAGCGGCAGTGTTGCCAAACGTACGGTAATTGCCGTATCGTACGGTAATCAAGGCTAGAAATCGACAAATGTACGGCGTACGGCAGCGATAGGGGTGTCGTACGAAAAAATACGGTAATTCTTATAGCTGTGTTTCTTTATGACGTTATCACGTAAAACTATCGTCCGTAAAAGTCATGTTTTATGTTTACGGTTGAATTGATTTTTTATCAGAATAACATGACAGGAACCGCCTACATTTAATATTATTTTTTATTATTCGGGAAATAGACAGATTAGCCAAAACAATATTGCAAAAAAAAAAACCACAAGTTAAATATTAAGCTGCGTATGCATTAGAGCAGCGTCAGGCCGAGCAGCCTCGACTTGAAGCAAACTGAGGCTGCTCACTCTGCTGAGTGAGGCATAGTCTCGAGGCACGTCACGTTGAGGCAGCGTCTCCACTTGCGCGGCCTCGTGTCGATTTGTATGAAAACCATAGAAAAATAATGTTTTTGTTTAATGTTTTTTGTCTATTTTTTCGAAAAAACATTCGCATGAGACCCGGCTTTAGGTAGGGTAGGCTTAAAATTTGCGTCTACATACATTCATTCGTTCAAGTTACTGATCATGGTTAATTGTTTTGTATAACATTATCTATCATACAATGGATGTCTGAAATAAATGGTTTATTTATTATTGAAGTGAAAACTTCTTTAGCGGAGCTTGGCACTTTTTTAGGTGGGTAAAAAAATTGGTTGTCTGTAAAGTCGGTTTACGGACGATAGTTTTACGTGATAACGTCATACAACCCTTGTTTCATGAATATTCTAAATTTGAAATATTTTCCGACCGGCCAGATATTATGGTACGAGTAACCTCGTTTTAATTTCTGCGGCCCTGGTACTTTTACAAGCCGACTATTACAAGCCGACGCTTGGGCCGATTGTGCCTCTATCGCTTGTTACGCGCTCTCGCTTGCACACACAGGCTCGGATGGAACGTGACGTGATATTCGTGCGTGCAGCCGGTGTTCATCAATTTATAAGACGTTATCACGTCAAAATGTTAAACTCGCGTCATCGCGTCAGCGTCAGATTTATTTTTATTATTTAAAATGTAACCTTAAGTCATTGCATTAAGGGTTAAGTTACGAGTGGCTCGGGTCAATTCTGTTCGTCTCTCTGTGGCAGTGGAAATCCGATATTCGTTTTGTCGTTTATGTGATTTCGTGCCTTAATGGTAAGAGTGTAGGATTTGTATTTTTTGACCATGGGTTCGAATGCCTCATAATGTTTTCTTTTGTTTTCTTTTTTAGGGTTCCGTAGTCAACAAGGAACCCTTATAGTTTCGCCATGTCCGTCCGTCTGTCCGTCTGTCCGTCCGTCTGTCTGTCCGCGGCTTAGCTCAGAGACCCTTAGTATTAGAAAGTTGTAAGTTGGTATGGGTATTAATATTAATAACGCCGACAAAGTGGTAAAATAAAAAAATTGAAATAATTTTTTTTTAGGGTACCTCCCCTACACGAAAAGTGGGGATGAATTTTTTTTTCACGTCTACCCCATCGTGTGGGATATCGTTGGATAGGTCTTTGGAAAATATTGCGAGTTTGTGAAAAGCATTTTTCGATTTAGGGATCCGTTTGCGAATTATTAAGCTTTTAAGTGCAAATTTTTGTTAGAGTCAAGTGTCCCCCCCCCCCTGCCAGCTAAACGGTTGTTATTAGAAATGTGAAAAAATTCACCGCAGTAGTATATATATCGAAATTAAAAGGAAAACTATCACAGGTAAGTAGGCTGTACAGGTTGACGAGTAATAGTCGACCAACTTAAAAAATGTACGGACGACAGCCATCATTTCACTGTTGAAGAACTTTTTCAAATTAACATTCATTTATTTCCCCTACAAAATTATACAAATAATCAAATAATGTATTTTGATAGGGTTCCGCAACTACGGAACCCCACACTGCGCGTGGCCCGACACGCACTTGGCCGCTTTTTAAGCAATGTTACGGTGTTTAAATTTTTTAGGGTGTTTAGTTTTTTTTATAACCACCTAAGAATTATTTTCGGAAATACAAAAAGTTTTCACTTCTGCCGGCACTCCCGGTGTGCAACTGTGGCTTTTTTTATTTATCGTGCATTATAGTAAGAAACAGAGTACCGCTTCTTTAACCCTCTTTACGGCACGTGTTTTTTTTCGTTCAATTATTTCTAACGAGGCTCAAAGTACTGAAGAACTGTTCCGTTGCTCGTTTCAACAGTGGGTGAGGGGGAAGCGGTTCGCTTTGATTTCAACCTGCCTCAAAAAAGGAACAAATATTACTGTGGAAATAAGTAAAATTATGAAGGGTGTTTTAATTCCGGGGACAGTTTTTGTTAGGGTTCCGCGTTCATACCTATTACTAAGCCTACGCCGTCTGTCCGTCCGTCCTAGGGCTGTATCTTTTGAACCGTAATAGGTAGTCGATTGAAATTTTCATAGAATGTGTATGGTGTGATGATATTATGGCGGATATGCCAACAAGTAATAATAAAAAGTATTATAATTATTTATATTTTGCATTATAGAAAGACTAATATGCTTTTTTGACAGGTATGGTATGGTATAGATAGCGGATCTACGGAACTCTCCGTGCGCGAGTAAAACTCGCACTTGATTGATTTTTAATGGGCGCCAATGTCCGTTGGTGAGCGCCAGCACCGCTGAAATATCGGCTCGTCTTTTTTAGGTTTCCGTATCCCGTACGGAAGCCTATTACTAAGCCTACGCCGTCTGTCTGTCTGTCCGTCCGTCTGTCTGTCTGTCTGTCTGTCTGTCTGTCTATCCGAGGGCTGTATCTCTTGAACCGTAATAGGTAGCCCGTTGAAATTTTCACAGAATATGTGTCATGTCAAGTCATGTGATATATGATGGCGGATATAACAACAAATAATAAAAAATAGAAGAAAAAGAAAAAAATTAAGGGGGTTCCCATACAAGAAACGTGTTTTTTTTTCAATGTTTTTTTTGTGGTGCGGAAACCTCGTTGCGCGAATCCGACTCGCACTTGGCCGGTTTTTTGATGACGAACCATACTGAATATGCATATGTCTCAATGAAATATTGTTATTGTTGTGTGTTCTTTATGGCGAAATAAATATCTGAATCTGAATCTGATCTGTAGTAACATTTGTCTGTATATTGTTTCAGGTAAGGAAACGGACCAGCCAGTGCATGCTTATATGATAAGCCCGAAGCGAGTCACCTTTGCGCCGCCGCCTTCAGGGTAAGACGTCAGCTCTCCTGCCGATCTGTTGCTGTTTCGTCCTGGTGCGGTGGCGGGAAGCGTTACATGCTTAGCTTATAAATTATAAATGACTATTACTTATGCCCGCGGCTCCGCCCGCGTTAAAGTCGGTCCATCCGACAAAACAAAAAATTACAGGTACTTAGATAGATAGATAGAAATACTTTATTGCTCCAAAACATTTTACAGTAACAAGCGATATGTCATTTACATGAGGGGTAAAGGCGGACTTATCCCTTACAGGGATTTCTCCCAGTCAACCTTTGGATGTTTCAGAGTCGTATGTTGTGAGATAAAAGTAGGTAGTAGCAAAAGACTTGAGTGTGGGAATGTAAAATATAATATATGGAAAATAACTATGATAAACTATAATATACACTTCATATAAGTACGTGTTAGTTAATTAAACGTATAAATTGAAAATTTTAAATTAAATTTAACACATAAAACTATACATTAAATACATATGAATTACAGTTTATATAATATATAATACCTAAATATATACATACATACTTGTCCATTTAGAATTAAAGGATTTTTTAGCTATTGACTTCACACTGACGTAGATAGACTGACTGATTAGATTAGACTGTCCTTATTACAAGAAAACATAATTATAAAAATCTGTCAAGGTTTAGGGGCTGGGAAAACATAATCCCTGAAAGACGATATTGTATGGAGAAAAATAGTCACATGACTAATCTTTGTCTACTCTTGCAACATTCTACAACGTTGCAGTGCAGTATAAGAATCGTGATTCCTGACGAGACCACGAGATATCTAAATTATCGGCATTATGTTGTCGGTGCACGTCAAGAGCTTGGCGTGGCGGTTGCCAGTGGCGCTACCAACACGGATGCACGCACGCTCAAATAAGAGGGACCTGTTGTATGCCCTTATCACGAAATGTAACCTACACCGCGTACTACGCTACGCCGCCGCGCCGTGTTCTCCGCATCATTTTGTATTGAGAAACGAAGTTCGCAAATCTATCACTAGAGGCGCTGATGCTGCTGCTGGCGTAGCGTAGTACGCGGTGTAGGTTAAATCTCGCGATAAGGGTACTGAGCCCTTTGAACTCAGGCACCATATGGCGGTACCCGTTTCGTCCCAGAATGACCACTTCCTAAAATGACCACTTCCCAAACGGACCACATCCCAGAATGACCACTACCAGATCATCCACTTCCCGTAATGACTACTTTCCCACAATGACCACTTTCCATAATGACCACTTCCTTGATTTACCACTTTCCATAATGCCTTTGTTTTCATTTGGTTTGATTTTCAAATCGTCAGACTTTCAAATGGTCAGATTTGCAATTCGTCAGTATTTCAAATGGTCAGAATACAGTCACCGTGATTAAAGTGGAAACCCGAAAGACTACTGGGAACGGTTCTAAACACGAGTCAGTAAGCCTGGAGGCGCTATACATAGGAGGACAGGGGTAGCCGCGCGTCGGCGCACACGCGCCAGCGCGTCAGTCTAGCGCCGGCGACCGATCTTAGTCTCCGTCCGCCGCTCAGGCGGAGCGAACGTGCGCGTCTGTCACAAAATGCCTCATTGTGCAGTGCTTTGGTGCAAAAAGTCGTCGAAAAATTCAAACTTGAACACAGATGGAGTCACCTTTCACGAGTAAGTACTTTCATTCAATTTGATAGCATTTTTCGCTTGAATTTCAGTAACAAACATCGGCGTAAATATGTATGGAGAGCTCTTTTCTGCTTACCCACCATAGGTCGACTATCGTGTTGGATGCAGTTAGCTCTTGTAATTTTTTTTTGTTTATTGATAAATATGTATGTTAAATGTATACAGATATTTCATGCATTCTGCCTTATTGCCAAAGGACATTTCTTCTAGTCAACCTCAGCAGGTTTCCTCGTTCAATATTCGTTTATCGCGCTTTTTTCATTCAACCAGTACCTACCGGTTTTTACTTTTGAGGGACTCTAAAGGAATTAATTTCTTTAGGTCATGCGTCTACCGGGAATTAGTCTTGTTATGCTTAGCATTAACAAAATTAATTCATAATGAATACCCCGTTAGCATTTAGCACTGCTAAGCGCCCTGATGAATAAAAATTAATGCTAAATGCTAAGCAATAATCACATTTAATTTTAATTAGCATTGCTGTTTCGTTCGTAAAACTTTGTTGGTTCGTTGGTTTTGGAACGCACAAAGCAATGAAGTATGTGCTATTTATCTGTGGTACTGCTAAATGCTAAATGCTATATAACGCCTGCGCTCCGCTGCTAGCTAGCTAGCTAGCATCTAAATGCGAAATGCGATGCGATCATGCGAGTGAGGGGTCGGAATTATCATCTGTCACGTGATCATTAGTTTTGGTCATATCTACAGAACCACTGGACTTAGACCCATCGTGTTGGTACTCAATCTGAACGTCTCGATGAGATCTATCCATCTGTCACATTAACTATTGTTTTGGTCATAACTCGAGAACCACTGGTGCTAGACCCATCGTGTTGGTACTCAAACTTCAGGTCTCGGTGAGATCTATCCATCTGTCACATGAACTTTTGTTTTGGTCATAACTCGAGAACCACTGGTGCTAGATCCATCGTGTTGGTACTCAAACTTTAGGTCTCGGTGAGATCTATCCATCTGTCACATGAACTTTTGTTTTGGTCATAACTCGAGAACCACTGGTGCTAGACCCATCTTGTTGGTACTCAAACTTCAGGTCTCGGTGAGATCTATCCATCTGTCACATGAACTTTTGTTTTGGTCATAACTCGAGAACCACTGGTGGTAGACCCATCGTGTTGGTACTCAAACTTTAGGTCTCGGTGAGATCTATCCATCTGTTGCGCGACCATCTCTCGAGACACATGTTAGTTCTTTAGTTCAACAATAACAATGTAAATGTCAACAATGTAAACAGTAACAATGTAAATGTCGTAAATTGTGCTTTTAAATTTAATTCAATTGTTCAAAAGTTACCAAATGAAAATTTTAATATAGATACCGATCTATAAATAAATAATTAAGTAAATTATTGTTCTGTTTCAAATATATGTTTCTATTACAGACTACACAGCCTTTCATTTGTTATTTTATTAACCCTTATATAACGAATTCACACCGTCAAACTGACAGAGAGACGCATGGTACATTTTATAAGGCTCTAGCTGCATGGCTGGTTAGTTTGTTAAAAAAGGCAAAGCCTGGAAAACCTCATTTTACCCTAAAAAAATTAAATATCCAGGTGGGTATGGCTGGTTAGTTTGTTAAAAAAGGCAAAGCCTGGAAAACCTCATTTTACCGTAAAAAAATTAAATATCGAGGTGGGTACTCATAAATTTTTTATGGTAGGGTAGATTTTCGCGAATTTTTCGCGAAGTCATATTGCAATATAATTTGTCATATCGTTGGCTAAGTAATTAGCAAATAGTTGTTAATAATATAATAATTTTTTTTTTTGGTTACAAAACTTTTCGACTTTCTAACATTATTTTTTTAATTTTGGAAAATTCCAATAACAAATACTCCAATAAGATAATACCAATGTACGAGGTCTTACATATCATTGTTTTGGAAATTTGATGTAGATTTATAATAAAGTATCCGAGGTATCTCAGAACTTAGAACTATTATCGTGTTTATGCGAAAATCTGCAAATTCGCAAAATTGTGAAAGGGGCGTTGCCTTTGTTCATTTAAGAGAAAGTTATATTATTCCCTTGATGTAAAGAAGGGTTAAATATTGTTAAATCCGTTTCATCTTTTCATCGCGAATCGACACAATGAGCGACTTATTGTATGAATCCCGTTCAAACGTATGGAAGACTGGCGTCACGTGGCTACCTACTCGCTCGGCCAATCACGGCGTTCCATGCGCCGCTCCCGCCTCAGACTTCACACCCCTTTGGCGGCTACCTCGGTTCTCATACAAACGATGCCGTATTTCGTATCCAGGCTTACTGACTCGTGGTTCTAAAGTACCAGGGCAGCAGAAATTGAAAGGAGGTTTCCATAATTGTATATAAGTTAATCGCTATTATAATAATAATAGCGATTAACTTATACGGAAACCTATTCAAAAACGCGTATTCGTGGTTTCAATAATAGGTGCCAGAATTTATTTATTCATGGTATACAGGCGCATCGAGTGGTTCGCTTAAAAGGCGCCGGTCGGCAGATTCACAGATTCGCAGATTCGGTCAGTCGAGCGAGCGCTCGGGTCACACACAATTTATTTATTCAAATTCGCAACAAAACTGCCAAAAATACTGTGTGGCGAGTAAGTGCAACAGTAATTCGTCGCGTCGCGTCGGAACGTACAATCGTTGTCTCGCTTATACGTATCAAAATTTGCTATCTAACCATCTTACTGTATCTCCGTTCTCAGAACGGAAACTTAAATCATGAATGAAGTGCTCGCTTACTTACGCTGTTTTGATATTAGCAATATGTAGAAGATCTCCTAGCGCACTATCTCTTTTGTGTTCAATGTGTTTGCGTCTGCACGTCTTATTTTAGCATATTTTACGTGTGTGTCTGTCTGTGTGTAAAATTGTAGCTTCGTGTGTATCTGTGAGAGAAAGAATATTTCTACAGAGGGAAATGTATGACGAGGGCCCGTCCAGTTGCGTCAAGTCCGTGGCCCCTGCGAGACGTACGCCCCTTCAAAACTCTCATTATGTGGTTTTTTTGGCCCCTCCAAACCTTATCTAATTCCGCCCCTACAAGATGGACTGTTTACCCCGGCGGAGCGTGATCATTTTAACATAATCGTGCCCGCGAATGGTTTTCGCGAACTAATTGAAACGTCGAGTAATGTCAGTGCACATTGCTTATTCGTGCATGCGTGTGCGTAGTTCGACGCCTTCCGCGTTCGAATCCAAGATGGCCGCCGAATTGCTATGTCCGAAATGTATTTGTTTTTTTTTTATTAAAAGCGCGGCATATGGCCGCATCCATAAAGTGTCTAACGACGCCCTTGGACATGCCGGTCTGTCAGGTGCCCATTCACGCCGCTTCTGAAGGACCCGAGACTGTACTTGGGGGAAATATATGAGCAGGGAGAGCGTTACAAATTAAAAAAAAACCCTGACTCCTTAAAAAGTCAAAAATAATTTCCATTTAGTCACTTAAAGGAGTCGGGGGACCGCTGCTAAGTAAATAAATAATAAAAACTCAGAGCTGCGGGGGATTTACTTAGCGGTCCCCCGACTACTTTAAGTTAGTAAACCGAAATAATTTTAGCTGGCACGGCGGCGCCTCACTGAGCGAGGAGTGGTGTTATTGGCTGTGTCTGATATTCCATTGAACTTTTCGGCGGGTACAGCCACCCCGTGCCGACGGTTTATAAAAAAAAACCTTACGTACTGTGTGGGGCCAGTACTTAAAAAGAAGAATAGCCCCACTGCATCTCTCCCCATGCATGTCGTAAAAGGCGACTAGGGGATAAGGACAAGATGCCGTGCTAAAGGGCGACAGGTTCGCCACCTCTCACCTTGGCGCGGTGTTTCCACCGAGTCTTGCAGCAGGCCTTACTTGCTGCCTGATCTGAGTTATCTTTTTTGAATACTTTGCTAAGCGTGGTGTTCGATTTTGTGCTGTAATTTAACAGAGTTCTTGTAGCACAACACCGATTACTCTGCTTACCCCGATTGTCGGGATACGGCGTGTGGTGTGTATGTGTATGTGAAGGCGCGCATATTCGTTTACCGACAAGTAACAAGTTTCATGACGCAATACCGGCTTCTTTAATTCTGAATGGACAAGTATGTATGTATATATTTAGGTATTATCCTTATCCTTCCTTACCTATAATAAAATCCAACGTCTGCTTTCTGTCTGAGTGTCTGAGTGTATGTCTGTCTGTCCGCTTATAACTCGAGAATCACTGAACCGATTTTATTAAAAAAATAATCTACGGATAGCTTGATTCTTCCCATCAACTATAGGCTACTTACTATCACGCTAAATGGCTTATGAGGTTAGCAGTGAAGTCAAATATGAGTATTATATTAATTGTAATACATATGAAGGGTACAGTGCAAGAAGGTCCTTGTACGGAGTTCTACAAGATGGCATTATCCAAACTAACGAAAAGGGGCCGAAAGATTGAGATAACGACCAGAAAAGAAATCACGGTCAGAGCAAAAACGGGCTCATTGCCTGTAAAAACAGACAAAAAAGGGTTCATTTCATAGTAAACTAGACAAAAACGGGCTCATTTGATGCGTTCTTGAATAAATCGTATACTTTGAATGTGCCAAAAACAGAAAAAAGATTTGACACAGTACTGTATTATACGTTCCCTGGTACTATCGCATTGGTTTTGTAATGGCAGTAACGATGGCTTATTGTCTTTGCCTTCTCAATGGCTGGCACATCTAAGTAGTCTATGGGCTGGCAAACTAAGGTTTTATTTGAGGTTATTTTTACTGTATTTCACGAGAAAAATTCTATGATATACAAAACCTTAAGGTATTCTGTGGGCCCGATGCAGTGGAGTACTTTTCAAATTTGCCTCACCTTTAAGATGTGCACTACGTACAATTATTAAAAACTAAAGAATGTCAGAGGATTGATGATTTTTTTGCAAAACTTTTTAAAATTTGTAATTTGATAAAATAAAATTTCTAAATAAGATTCATTGTTCCCACTCATCCATCTATCAAATATTTCGTACTATACAAGAAGGGGCTCATTATGAAATGAGCCCCTTCTTGCACTGACAAAATCGGCCATGTTTTGTATTTTTTGTCATTTTTCTATAATATAGTATTAAGAGTACTCATTTCTATTTTTTTCCACATTTCTAGATAAATTCTATATGAACTTGCATTATTAGTTTAGAATAAATTATATATCCCGTCAGGTGCAGTTGAATTATTTAATTGATAATTGTGAAAATTTTGTTTTTTGCGATGAGCTCCTTCTTGCACTGTACCCTTCATATGTATTTAATGTAATTTATAAATAGTAATTTATATGTTTAATTAATTAGTACGTACTTATATGTAGTATATATTATAGTTTATCATAGTTATTTTCCTTCCTTTCCTTTCCTTATTCCTTATTCCTTACATATAATAAAATCCAACGTCTGCTTTCTGTCTGAGTGTATGTCTGTCTGTCCGCTTATAACTCGAGAACCACTGAACCGATTTTAATAAAAAAAAATTCTACGGATAGCTTGATTCTTCCCATCAACTATAGGCTACTTACTATCACGCTAAATGGCTTATTATGAGGTTAGCAGTGAAGTGAAATATGAGAGCGGGCGGAGCCGCGGGCACAGCTAGTATATTATATTTTCCTACTTATATATATCTCACAACATACGACTCTCAAACATCCAAAGGTTGACTGGGAGAAATCCCTGTTAAGGGATAAGTCCGCCTTTGCCCCTCATGTACATTACTTATTGTATGTTTGTGTAAAATGGTTTTTGGAGCAATAAAGTAGTTGTATCTATCTATCTACTATTCTCGTATTCAGTTCGCCGATCGACGGATGTTTATTCGCGTCCATCCGCATTGTCGATGATTATAATAACAATCACTCGGCGCGAATCGACGAAGTGTCTGCTGATGGAACAGCGGGCCGGGTTCTCACCGGCTAGTGATCGGCCCGCGCGTCGAGGCCGACGAGACGACCGACGCAGCCATAACAGACATTTCATTAAACCTACAAACAAAACTTCCTGACGTCTGTTTCAGTATGGATATTTGACCGGGATACGTAAAGAATCCAGATATCGCAAGTATCGCGACTTGTGGATGCCCCGTGGTGTCCCGCGACTTAGAAACCGCTGCAACTCCGTAGGGACGTCGGCTCCCTAAGTGTGTTCTATCGTCTATTTCACGGGGAGTGTTCGGAGGAGCTGTTTAACGCGATTCCGTCGTGCCCATTCCACCTCCGCACTACGCGTACTGCGCAGGGGATGCACCCCTATACAATCGACCTACCGATGATGCGCACCAACCGGTTCTGTAGGTCTTTCATTCACAGAACCGGGAAAATGTGGAACGCACTCCCTGCTCATCTATTTCCTACCAATTACAGCCTGGGGTTTTTCAAAAGGGGCGTGAAAAGGCTACTGTCAGGCCGGCATGGCATTCGCAATCCCCGCGCATCACAGAATGTCCATGGGCATCGTAAGTCACCTACTCGTAAGTGAAACTAGGCTAAATGTCGCGCTTTCTATAAAAAAAAAACTCTAATGCAGCGGTTTTAATTGCTCCCCTTTTTAGTGAGTTTTTTAAAGACCCAAGTACCCCCGTGAGTTAAATGTTTAAATAAAACAATATTCATGTGGTCGTTATTTTTACATAGGTAATAAAGTTTTTACATAAATAAATAAATAAAAAAAACTTCTTTATTTCTTTCTTTATTTCATACGTCTCTACCTTAGTGAACATACGTCTCTCTCTACCTTAGTGAACCTGTGTCTCTCTCTACCTTAGTGAACATACGTCTCTACCTTAGTGCACCTATGTCTCTACCTTAGTGCACCTATGTCTCTAACTTAGTGAACATACGTCTCTACCTTAGTGCACCTATGTCTCTACCTTAGTGCACCTATGTCTCTACCTTAGTGAACATACGAACATACCTTAGTGCACCTATGTCTCTACCTTAGTGAACATACGTCTCTACCTTAGTGCACCTATGTCTCTACCTTAGTGCACCTATGTCTCTACCTTAGTGAACATACGAACATACCTTAGTGCACCTATGTCTCTACCTTAGTGAACATACGTCTCTACCTTAGTGCACCTATGTCTCTACCTTAGTGCACCTATGTCTCTAACTTAGTGAACATACGTCTCTACCTTAGTGCACCTATGTCTCTACCTTAGTGCACCTATGTCTCTACCTTAGTGAACATACGAACATACCTTAGTGCACCTATGTCTCTACCTTAGTGAACATACGTCTCTACCTTAGTGCACCTATGTCTCTACCTTAGTGCACCTATGTCTCTACCTTAGTGAACATACGTCTCTACCTTAGTGCACCTATGTCTCTACCTTAGTGCACCTATGTCTCTACCTTAGTGCACCTATGTCTCTACCTTAGTGCACCTATGTCTCTACCTTAGTGCACCTATGTCTCTACCTTAGTGCACCTATGTCTCTACCTTAGTGAACATACGTCTCTACCTTAGTGCACCTATGTCTCTACCTTAGTGCACCTATGTCTCTACCTTAGTGAACCTATGTCTCTAACTTAGTGAACATACGTCTCTACCTTAGTGCACCTATGTCTCTACCTTAGTGCACCTATGTCTCTACCTTAGTGCACCTATGTCTCTACCTTAGTGTACCTATGTCTCTAACTTAGTGAACATACTTCTCTACCTTAGTGCACCTATGTCTCTACCTTAGTGCACCTATGTCTCTACCTTAGTGCACCTATGTCTCTACCTTAGTGCACCTATGTCTCTACCTTAGTGCACCTATGTCTCTACCTTAGTGCACCTATGTATTTACCTTAGTGAACATACGTCTCTACCTTAGTTAAACATTCGTCTCTACCTTAGTGAACCTGTGTCTCTCTCTACCTTAGTGAACATACGTCTCTACCTTAGTGCACCTATGTCTCTACCTTAGTGCACTTATGTCTTTACCTTAGTGAACATACGTCTCTACTAGTGCACCTATGTCTCTACCTTAGTGCACCTATGTCTCTACCTTAGTGCACCTATGTCTCTACCTTAGTGAACCTGTGTCTCTACCTTAGTGAACATACGTCTCTACCTTAGTGAACCTGTGTCTCTACCTTAGTGAACATACGTCTCTACCTTAGTGCACCTATGTCCTACCTTAGTGCACCTATGTCTCTACCTTAGTGCACATATGTCTCTACCTTAGTGAACATACGTCTCTACCTTCGTGAACCTGTGTCTCTACCTTAGTGAACATACGTCTCTACCTTAGTATATAATTTTAATCCCTACCAACTAAGTATGTACATAGTAAAATAAAGCTATGAAACTACAATTTCAATTGAATTCCGAACCACCGCCAACTTCAACGGTCGTACGGCCGCCCATCCAAAGCCTGGCCGCATCCTCGTAGAAAATATAATTAGATGAAAG
Organism: Nematopogon swammerdamellus; assembly: GCA_946902875.1. Classification (NCBI taxonomy): domain Eukaryota; kingdom Metazoa; phylum Arthropoda; class Insecta; order Lepidoptera; family Adelidae; genus Nematopogon; species Nematopogon swammerdamellus. The sequence goes on along the minus strand of OX336357.1, from coordinate 4,554,182 downwards.
CGAATCAGCGGTTACGGGACCCTCGGCATGTGAACATGGTTCACTTGACCACTTTTTTTTTTTATGAATGTCGACCAAAAATCAATTGGCCCGCTAGAGGCGCTGCATATAAATATTTACTTAAGGCGGAAATAGGACTCAAACCGTGCTACCCGAGCACTGATGATTGAAACACGAACCGTATGCAGATGTAATAGGTGCGAGATTCGTTCTACTCGTGCGGTGGCTGATACGTCGCGCCGACGAAGAACGTTTGCGCGAAAATCACACTATTTATTAAATTTCTCGTGTTGGAAAGATGGAAAACAATATTTTTTTTCGCTACGAGTGTAGGGGAAAATATTACCTATATTTCTATTGAAACAATTGATGTTTCTCAAGATAATTTAATTTGAAAGTACAATTTTCGTACTTTTCGTAATTTATTTGAGATTTATTTAACACCTTTCCAAAGTAGTATAATATAAAAATTTTTTAGCTATGTTTGTTAATTAAAGAACAATACATAACACATATTTTTACAGATTTTTTATCTTTACCAATAGCTCAATAATTTCGTTTAAAGTTGACCTTTTGAATCTTATTTCCGCCTTAAGCACGTTATTTATACACAACGATTTTGTTTATGGAAACTGACACGGTTGGCTACATACATCACCTAAAACATCCGTGATGCCGGCCACAACACCGGGTGAACTTGGTGCCACGTCAGTGCCGACTTCGGTCGTGCCGGCTACACTAAACTGGACGGAAAACACAAACTATTTACATAGCCGTTTGACCGACCTTTCATTCAGTGCGGTGGTACCAACCCGGGCGGGTTAAACCCTACCACCTAGTAATATAAGAAGGGAGTCATATCCCTTAGTCACCTTTTGCAACATACACGGGGAGAGATTCAGTGGGGCTATTCTTTTAAATTACCGACCCCACACGGTACCAATAACACATAAGCACGTTACTTGTACGCAACGAAATTTAAAAAAAGTGATGTTCCAGTCTATGATCTGATCATACAGACCGTTTTTAGGGTTCAGTATCCGGTACCTATTATTAAGCCTACTACGCCGTCTATCTGTCTCTGTCTGTCCTTCCGTCCGTCCGTCCGTCCGTCCGTCCGTCCGTCCGTCCGTCCGAGGGCTGTATCTCTTGAACCGTAATAGATAGCCCGTTGAAATTTTCACAGAATATGTGTTATTTATTATGGCCGATATAACAACAAATAATAAAAATAAGAAAAAGTAAAAAGTTCACGGGGCTTCCCATAGAAGAAACCAAAAAGTGTATGCGCGCGCGCCATCTACCGAATAGAGCGTGAATCATTTTAACTAATCATGACATTTAACTAATATGAAGCATTTCATAACACGCCATAGATGGCGTGAGTGGCGCTTGGCGCTAACCATGACATGGTGATAAGGAACCCTCAGTGCGCGAGTTCGACCCGCACTTGGCCGGTTTTTTAGACACCCTACAAATTCGCTATTTCTGCCTATCATAGGTACCCCCATACAGGCCGCTGCAGCCGTCACCAAAACTAGCGTCGTCGCACAGAGCGAGTTGGAGAGTTTCGCCGAGATGCGCCGCGCCGCCGCCGCCGCCGCTCGACGACTTGGGAAACAAGTTGAAATAACACTGCACACCATTGTCTTATGGTTGCGTATAGCTGTTCCCGCTATTTATTGTTGCCAGCCCGTATTTTATACTTAGAGGATATTTTTGATGAAGTAAAATACATGCCATAGATGAGATTTCGTTTAATGTCCACCGACGTCGTTGGTGGCTCCCGGCACCGCTGCAATTCCGTAAATTTATTTACGATGTACATACTAATAGGCCATCGCCAAGTCATCGTGTTACGTATGTGTACTACTAGTTTTTAGGCTTCCGTAAGTCAAAAGAGGAAAAAAACGGAACCCTGATAGGATTATTCTCGTGTCTGTTTGTCACACCGTATTTTCTCCTAATCTACTGGACGATTTTTTTTTATTTGGTTCATCCCTTCCCTTGCCCCTTACTAGGTGGTAGGCTCAAATTGTAGCCGACTGGGTTGGTACCACCGTACTGGATGTAAGATGGCCGCATAGCAGCCTCGGCTGTATTCTCCTCTAGTCCAGTATAGCCAGCAATCCAGGGAGTCTCCGGCATGGCACCTACCTTCTCAGTGGTGATATTGACTGGTCGGAACATGCGTTTTGGCCACTCATACCGGATTACATAAAAAAAAACATACCTATATATATTGAGTTTGATTACCCAATCACGGACGTAATGAATTTCGATTTTATTAGAAAGTTTAAATTGTTTCACACACAATGAAAGGAACATGAAGAAATACGAAAATCGAGCATAACCCCCCTCCCTCCCCTCCCTCTCTCACGGAGTCTAAAATTTTGAAAAATAAAATAAATAGGGAATATAGGATGCCCTCTCTTATAGTTTACAGCGACTGAAAACGGAATGTTATGAAACCCTCACCACGCGAGTACGGCTCACACTTGACCCCTTTTATATTCTGTGGCCCATCTGTACATATGCACCTACTTCACAGCTACAGACTGAGCGCCGAAATTACCATTCCATTATGATTACTCCAACATCAAACATTGTGCTTTGTTTTGACTCGAAATTTGGGCTTTGATCTTTCGCCACGATCTCTCTAAAATGTTTATCACCCATTTGCCCTTCGCTTGCGTGCTCCTCCGCCGCCGCCGTGCGTGCCTTCGCATTTCTCAACACCTGTAAAAGGGTCTTTGACCTCATTGTACCGTGTGGGGCCGGTACTTTAAAAGAATAGCCCCACTGTATCTCTCCCCGTGTATGAAGTAAAAGGCGACTAAGGGATATGACTCCCTTCTTATATTACTAGGTGGTAGGGTTTAACTCGCCCGGATTGGTACCACCGCGCTGAATGAAAGGTCGGTCGAAACGGCTATGTAAATAGTTTGTGTTTTCCGTCCAGGTCAGCCGGCACGACCGAAAGGAAACACTGACGTGGCACCAAGTTCATCCGGTGTTATGGGCTGACATCACGGATGTTGTAGGTGATGTAGACAACCGTGTCAGTTTCCATAAAAAAAAAATGACGAAATCTACGCTTGCGTGCGTCGATGTTTAACCCCCGACGCAAAAATAGGGGTGTTATAAGTTTTACGTGTGTCTGTCTGTGGTATCGTAGCTCCTAAACGGATGGACCGATTTGGATGCGGTTTTTTTTATTAGAAAGCTGATATAACCGGGTTGGTTCTTAGCTATGTTAGTTATCAGGTAATGAAGTAATTATGAAGTAATAAAACAATTACTTCTCACGGATGGACCGATTTGAATGAGGTTTTTTTTATTAGAAAGCTGATATAACCGGGTTGGTTCTTAGCTATGTTAGTTATCAGGTAATGAAGTAATTATGAAGTAATGAAACAATTACTTCTCACGGATGGACCGATTTGAATGAGGTTTTTTTTATTAGAAAGCTGATATAACCGGGTTGGTTCTTAGCTATGTTCACTGGCGGCCGGTCCTAAAGTGCGCGCGTGCGCCGCACTACCATACCACGAGAAGTCTTCACTTCACTCAAAATAAATAATATCCTACAATATAACATACCTACATTAAAACCATAAAGATCGTACTCCAAATAAATACGAATGTGAATTCGACCTTATTTTATAGATCACAAAGCACGTTTTTACGAGTAAACCCGCGCCCCGTGCGGAATCGAAAAACGCACGCGAGTCTCCCATCTGAATGTATGGGGATCGGCAAAACACCGCTGACGCGTGAGACAAAAGATACTTCATAGAAATAGTATGGGCCGAAATAGAGTTCTGCGTGCGGCGCCCGAGCGCCAAACAAGGACGCTATATCGTGAATAGCCGCGCGTGCGACACGTCGCGAGCGACTCCTTTTGCACGAGTCCGTCTACCTAGAGTCAGCGCGCTGTCATGTGATGTCACATACCCATTGGCGCGCGAATATTTAAAATGGGATATGGTGAGGTTTTGTGCTTTCTGTCACGTAATACTGTGAATTAAGTGGTGCCGATATTTGCCTAAGAGTTGGTTAAAGGTAAGGCGATAAGGTGATCCTGGGTTCAATTTCTACTTTTCAAATGTTTTTTTTTATACATTTTTTAAGTATTTGTGGGAGATTGCTATTGTTTTCTTTTTGAAAGCTGCAGTAGTGTTGTGGTCTATGGGTGTGTTCATATAGGTGCTATAAATGAGTTAAAAAACTTGTTTGGATTAATTTTCTTGGTTTTTGCAACTCATTGAGTGTCTTGAAAATATTCATACTAGGTACGTACATAATACAACGCAGGCGTTTAAAAAATTCGGAGGTCGCGATCTTAAAATAACATTAGGAATGTGTTGGAAAATTTGGTACCTATTTAAGGAGGTAGGTACTTAGCGCACTACCGGTCACTGAAGTCACCAGCCGCCACTGGCTATGTTAGTTATCAGGTAATGAAGTAATTATGAAGTAATAAAACAATTACCTCTCACGGATGGACCGATTTGGATGCGGTTTTTTTATTAGAAAGCTGATATAACCGGGTTGGTTCTTAGCTATGTTAGTTATCAGGTAATGAAGTAATTATGAAGTAATAAAACAATTACTTCTCACGGATGGACCGATTTGAATGAGGTTTTTTTTATTAGAAAGCTGATATAACCGGGTTGGTTCTTAGCTATGTTAGTTATCAGGTAATGAAGTAATTATGAAGTAATAAAACAATTACTTCTCACGGATGGACCGATTTGAATGAAGTTATTTTTATTAGAAAGCTGATATAACCGGGTTGGTTCTTAGCTATTGAAAGGGGCGAATTCTGAAGTAAAACTATTTCACTGAATTTACTCTTTAATTTTGATAAAACACACAATTAACAAATACTATATCTTCACGCACATTCACGGCCGCGCCTCGGAATCGCAATTCGCATAATGCTCCTCGTTCGTCTCGCTCATCTCGGTCGTCGGCGTGCGTGACTCGTATTCGTACTGTCTCCCTCTATCTACATATCTCTCTCTCTCGAACATACCCACTATGGGTATGTTCACGTACTTCCTCTGCCTAACACTATGTTAGTTATCAGGTAATGAAGTAATTATGAAGTAACAAGCTGTGCCCGCGGCTCCGCCCGCTCTCATATTTCACTTCACTGCTAACCTCATAAGCCATTTAGCGTGATAGTAAGTAGCCTATAGTTGATGGGAAGAATCAAGCTATCCGTAGAATTTTGTTTTATTAAAATCGGTTCAGTGGTTCTCGAGTTATAAGCGGACAGACAGACACTCAGACACTCAGACAGAAAGCAGACGTTGGATTTTATTATAGGTAAGGAAGGATAAGGAAGGATAAAACAATTACTTCTCACGGATGGACCGATTTGAATGAGGTTTTTTTTATTAGAAAGCTGATATAACGGGGTTGGTTCTTAGCTATGTTAGTTATCAGGTAATAAAGTAATTATGAAGTAATAAAACAATTACTTCTCACGGATGGACCGATTTGAATGAGGTTTTTTTTAAAACGCTTGAAATAAAAGTTAAATTACAAATTTAAAAAACCCCGAGCCTTAAACGGTGAAACACTATTTCCGTTTACTTACATAAGTAGGAGTACCGCTAAGTAAATAAAAAAAAACCGCATGCAAAGCGGTGCACTTTATTATAAGATAATAAATTTGTTGATTACTTAATTACTTGATTACTTCATTACCAACATAGCTAAGAACCATCACGATTAAACCAGCTTTCTAATAAAAAAATCGCATTCAAATCGGTCCATCCGTTTGGGAGCTACGATGCCACAGCCATACACACCCAAGAACACACATACACATATGTACACACACACGTTAAACTTATCTATAATAGCCCTCTTTTTGCGTCGTGGGTTAAAAACTCAGAGCTTATTTACTTAGCGGTCCCCCGACTCCTTTAAATAAGAAAACGGAAATTATATTAAATTTTTCAAGGGTCGGAAGATTTTTTTTTTGTAATTTTGTGTCTCCGTAAGGAAATACGGCATGTGGTTTCGAATCATCATCGAATCGACACAGCTTTATATTTTTTTTAATGTAATCTGATGGATGACTGATCCTCTTATCTGTAGGCTGAGTCGGAGGGGCCAAAGCACATGCTCTGACCAGCCAATATCACCTCTGAGAAGGTAGGTGCCATACCGGAGACTTCCCTGGATTTCTGGCTATACTGGACTAGAGGAGAACACAACCGAGGCGGCTATGTGGATGTGGCCATCTTACATCCAGTACAATGGTGTATTAACCCAGTCGGCTACAATTTGAGCCTACCACCTAGTAAGGGGCAAGGGAAGGGACCTACAGTTTTACACCGGTTCCGAACGGTGAAGCAGCAGGTGTAGGTATGCAGGTAAATTTTTTCCTCAGAAAAACTCATTGGTACACGCCGACCGGATTCGAACCTCGGACCTCCCGCATGAGAAGCCGATGGATGCCCAACCAAACTACTCGGCCACCCGCCGCTCTACTACCGGTTGGACACCGCTGCTGCCGTAGGGTATAGATAAATAAAACTTCGGTTCAAACTCGAGCGAACGATGTTTTTTATTATCACAGGACGTGGGCGGGCGGCGAGGTTTCGCTATCGACACTGACCATTGTTGTCCGTTGTCCGTGCTGTCGATAGTTCTGTCCATCGATAGTTCTATCGACCGAGTGGCCGAGTGGTTTGGGCATCGGCTTCTCGTGCGAGAGGTTGAAATCCGGTCGGCGTGTACCTACCAGTGAGTTTTTTTTTGACGAAAAAAATTACGTATATTATTCCTGCTGCTTCACGGTTCGGAAACGGTGTGGTCGCTTCCCTTGCCCGTTACTAGGTGGTAGGTCCAAATTGTAGCCGACTGGGTTGGTAACACCGTACTGGATGTAAGATGGCCGCATAGCAGCCTCGGTTGTGTTCTCCTCTAGTCCAGTATAGCCAGCAATCCTGGGAAGTCTCCGGTATGTAACCTTCTCTCTCGGAGGTGACATTTGGTCGGAGCATGTGCCTTGGTCGCTCCGACTCAGCCAATCATATCGGATTATATAAAAAAAAATAATCCAACGTTCCGCTACAAGCTGTGTTGCCTTACAAAAATATATATATATATACAAATAATAAAAACGATGCCACACAGACATACAGACGCGCTAACAGACATACAGAGGCGTCAAACTTATAAAACACCTCCTTTTCCGTGGAAAGTTAAAAATAATAAAATCAGTTTTATTGGTTTGAGCATTGTAGCTCAACTTAACATTTTCCCTACAATCAACCAACAATGATACCTAATAAATTGTATCGACTCTGCGTACATCACTAGGTTCTTCCCGACAGTACAATTTCACATATCATGACTTCATTATGCTCTCGTAACATTTCAATAAATGCCGTTTGTGACACAAGAGGCGATGCTAATGGCGTGATTCAAACACGTGACCTAAATGAATCAAGGCGATTGGAGGGCCTTCACTGACACTCTTGACTGATCGATAGTGTAGCATTTTAGGAGATATAATATGTAGGTACATACGTACATACCACACGCTGTATCCCGACAATCGCGGTAAGAAGAGTAGTCGGTGTTATGCTGTGCTGCAAGTACTCTTGTAAATTGCACCACAACACCGACCACCACATTTAGCAAAGTATTAGGACAAAATAACTATCAGGAGTCAGGAGTCCGCATCTGAAAAAAGGTATTAGTCGTAAGACTATCACACCGTTACCGGTCTTTTTTGCGCGGTAGACCGCGCGAGGCCTGCCGTCACTTTGTCCGCTCTATGTAAAATAGTACGGTCGCCGTGGCCGGCTGGCTGGCGTTTTAGTGGTCGGTCACTTTGTCCTCCCTAAGTTAGGGGGGGTCGCCGTGACCGACTGCTGGCTAGGGGCGAGCGTCATCGAAGCCGCTACTGCTGCTGGCACTCTCTCTCTCTCTCTCTCGACTGCTGCAGCTGCCTGTGGTGAGGAGAACAGCGAATGAATCGGTGATTGTTGGTTGGCCTCCTCGCTCGACATAACTATCAATCGGCATGTAATCCATGAAAGACTCACCTGATACATGTTCAATGGAAGGATCTTACCAAGGTGAGAGGTGGCGAGCCTGTCGCCTCTACGAGCGGCACTTGTCCTTATTCCTTAATCGCCTTATACAACATGCACAAATATTTTTTTTCTCTTAATTTTCTGCTTTGCATTTATCTAATGAATAAATATAAAAAGCGAGTACATGCTTAGTACTAACATATAAAAATACTAGCTTTTGCCCGCGGCTGCGCACGCGTGAAATTCGTATTTAAAAAGAAGAAAGTAAGTAAGCCCGCTACCGTACCTTTTTTCAGCGCGCCTGACAATTCGGTTTGTATGAGAGCCACATCTTATCGTAACCGGAACTGAATTTGGTTTAGCCTATCCTATGTCACGTATAGTTAAATGTGCTTGTACTAAGTTTCGTCAAATTCGGATGATCGGTTTAAGAGTTATGGAGGAACATACATACATACAGAAAATATTTCTAAAAATCATCAATTTAGTTTTAGTATCATACATAGAGTCTAAAAACTCAGTATATCATAAAACAAAGAAACTTACTCCATGACCATACCTTACAGATTTATTATTAGTATTGATTGATTGATGATAATAAAAAATCTCACAGTGGTTTACGAGAAAGATAGACTTTTGGTTGTGCTGCGTATTAACCTGAGCGATGATGTAGCGCTGCTGTGTCATAGTTTGTTGAACCTCATGCGGCTATCTTTAGCGGCTTGAAATGCTAGTAGCGTATCTACGATCATTATCCAGCGAGTCAACACCCTTAGCCGCCATTACGCGTTCAATTAATGACAGTCTGGTGCGCTGTCCTCCTCTAGCTTATCTGTCGAATGTGAGTAGAGATGGGACGGCGACAAGGCTGTCAATCTGTGGCAATTTTGACGTGAATTCGATGAACGTCTACACTTCGCAACGAAGTTGGCGACATAAAGTATGTACTTTCGACGGCTTCGTGCTGCCGAACTAAACAAGCGACAAACTTTAACATTACCACGCGAATACCTGTTTCCCATAGCTCAGGGAATCCTATTTTGGGAATAAAAAGGGATCATTTGAAAGTATTCTAATATGTAAGAACAATAAAAAATTTCTTTCTTTCTTTTCACATTATGACAATAGTTTTTCCCCATGATACGAGGGTGGATCCAAAACTTCTAAGCCCGTCCATAAAATTGAAAGAAAAGTGGGTCCAAATAAATTTGAATTTTTCGACATAGTCTCCATTAAGATCAATACACTTTTTCCACCTGACCTGCAACTTGTTTATTATACCTTCGAAAAAAATTATTCCGGAGGTCGTCAAAATACTCATTTACTGCGGCTATCACCTCTTCTTTGGTCGAAAATTTCGAGCCACCTAAGTGTTTTTTTTATTTGGAAAAAGGTAAGAGCTAAATCCGACGAATAAGGTGCGTGGGGCAATAATTCATAGCCACAATTATGTATTTCAGACATTGATTCAGCCGAAGTGTGAACCCGGGCATTGTCTTGATCCAAAACACTTTATTCCGCAGCAACCCCGGCCTTTTTTCTTTGAATTCTTTGCGAAAGTCTGCAATAATATTTTGAATTTATAGTTTCGCCTTTTGGTAAATAATCCACGAAAATAATCCCCTTCGCATCCCATAACTTTGTTGGTCGACAAAACGACCTTAACCTTCTTCGGACTGGGTGAGCCAGATCTTTTCCACTGCTTCGATTGTTGTTTCGATTCTAGAGTATGGTGGTGAACCCAGCTTTCATCCATGGTAACGAAACGGGACAAAAAATCCTCGGGATCTGCCTCAAAAAGTTACAAACAATCGCGGGAAATTTTGAAGCGAACTCGTTTTTGTTCAGCTGAAAGCAATCTTGGGACCCAACGAGCAGAAACCTTATGGAACCCCAATTCTTCCGATATAATGTTTTGTACCCGGCCATAACTATGCCTGTGATCTCAGCTATCTTATTGATTTTTTTTGTTTTTTTTTATGGAAACTGACACGGTTGACTACATCACCTACGACGTCCGTGATGTCAGCCCATAACACCGGGTGAACCTAGATGCCATGTCAGTGCTTCCCCCTTTGATCGCGCCGGCTACACTGAACTGGTCGGAAAACACAAACTATTTACATAGCCGTTTCGACCGACGTTTCATTCAGTGCGGTGGTACCAACCCGGGCGGGTTAAACCCTACCACCAAGTAATATTAGGAGGGAAGGGACCTACAGTTTTACGAGGAATCCGAACCTCGGTCAGCCTCCAACGGTCAGCGCTCACCCATCCAAGTACTGACCGCACCCAGCGTTGCTTAATTCAATAGCGACAGTTGACTGTCTGCACCACTGAGCTATCGAGGCTGACAATTGATGGTCAATATTCGGTCACTTCGGTCTCGGTCAGTATCAGATCACATATTTTATTGACGTTTTCCTTCGTGGTAGACGTCGAAGGCCTTCCGCTCCTAGGGTCATCTTGAATGCTCTCCCGTGCCCCGCTTAAACTCAGCTACCCACTTTTTGACACTGGAATACGATGGAGCAGACTCCCCCAATGTGCTCACCATATCTTGATGGATATCTTTTGGTGACATGCCTTTTTTATGGAGGTACTTCATCGCTGCTCGGTGTTAAATTTTCTCCATTATTGAAAATCTTGTCATATCTGACAACGCTATCGCGTTAAACAAATAATCACGAAAAAATATGGCTTGCAGTATCGGAACCAAACTTCGCACATTTATTACTGAAGAATCGTACTAACAAATTGTTTATGTTTTTTTTTGTGGAAACTGACACGGTTGGCTACATCACTTACAACATCCGTGATGTCAGCCCATAACACCGGGTGAACTAGGTGTCATGTCAGTGCTTCCCTTCGGTCGTGCCGGCTACACTGAACTGGACAGAAAACACAAACTATTTACATAGCCGTTTCGACCGATATTTCATTCAGTGCGGTGGTACCAACCCGGGCGGGTTGAACCCTACCACCGAGTAAGGTATAAAGGGAAGGGACCTACAGGTTTACGTGGAATCCGAACCACGGTCAGCCTCCAACGGTCGAGCGGTCACCCATCCAAGAACTGGCCGCGCCCAGCGTTGCTTAACAATCAATAGCAACAGTCGACTGTCTGCACCACTGAGCTATCGAGGCTGACAAATGAGAGTAGATTTAAAAAAAATTCATGGCTCTTTCTATGTTAGGCCACGAATTTTTGGATCTACCCTCGTACATGCTCGTCGATTACATACAGGTATATAGGTCTAACATACGCAAGAAAGTTGAGAAATAGCAATCAAAAACTACGGCGTTAAATTAAAAGCACTGAACCGCTGAAAGTTATGATCTGCCAGCCTGCGCCTTCTTATAAGGCTCTGCGCATAAAACTTAGAACCCCACCTTTTATAGCCTAGACGTCGGCTGACTTGTACTAGGAAACTATGAAACTGAGAGGTGCACAGCTTCTCGCATACTAGTTAACCGTTGGGGCGTAATTGCTGCAGTGGGACGAAATCCCGACAAAACTCAACCCCATGGCAACATTCAGAACTAAGAAAACTTCGAAGTAAAGCGCTGTTTCTGTGTACAAGACCAGGGTGGCTATGCCGCGTGACCGATGATGGCTCCGTTCGTAATAGCGCAGTCAAACCCACCCCACGCTAACTAAACCAAACATAGTTAAGGCCCATACGAGGCAATTTAAATTATTGAGCTTTCCAGCCTGTTGATACAACGCTAGAAGACTGAAAGTTTCGGAACACACGCTCGCCAGCAGACAGATTCTTTCACGGTTAGAGGTGTGAGTCACACCGTGTGACGAAGTAAAGATCGGTTTCGAATAATTTTATGTTTCATTTTAATCGATTTCAGTAAACAAGGAGGTTCTCAATTCAACCTAGGTATGTGGAAGCTGCAATTTTCACTTACAATTCGGAGGACGTAATTCTAATTTTAAATATTCGAACGTCACGCGACCGACATACATTACAATGTCGGTCGTGCATGACTCTTGATTCTCTATACCATTAACTTGGGTGGGGTCAAATGTTTGTCGCGTGTTTCAAATTGGAGCATGGCACGTTTTCCTATTTTTTAACCGACTTCAAAGATGACTTCAAATAAAAAAGAAGGACGTTCTCAATTCGTCGGAATCTGTTTTTAACCGACTTCCAAAAAAGGAGGAGGTTCTCAATTCGTCTGTATGTTTTTTTTTTTTTTATTTTTTTTTTTATTTTTTTTATTTTTTTGTATGTTTGTAACACGATTTCTCCGTCAATTGAGGGCCGATTTAGAAAATTCTTTTTTTGTTAGTTAGGTCATACTTCCGAGGTGGTCCCATTTCAATTTTATCGAAATTGGTTCAGTGGTTTTCGAAAAATCAGCATAATACTATGGTGTGTGGTTACCTTCAGCAAAACTTGTGATGTGGTCGTTTTCGGCAATTTTCAGTTTGATAAATTAGTATGGTGTGTGGTTACCTTCAGCAAAACATTTGTGATGTGGACTTATTCAGCAATTTGCAGTCTGACACATATGGCGAATAATTCTGTACCACTTCAATCGATTTCGATTATTCGATTTCGATTATTCTTTTTTATGTAATATTACTAAAAAGAATGAAATAAAAACTGTTTTAAAAAATATTAAACCGATTTCCAAAAAACAAAAAAAAAAAAAACTAAAAAGTATTAAATACCTAATATTTTGAAATTTTCTCTGTCCTGTTGAAATACATGAATCGATATACTAGTGATACATATTCGGACCCTTGTTTCATGAATATTCTAAATTTGAAATTTTTTTATCTTTTCCGACCGGCGCTTAATTTATTATGGTACCTGGCCAGTACCTACTGTACCGAGTACCATCGAGCTGGTTTGATGATGGAGACAGAAGGTGGCCATAGGAACTCCTAAACTACACATGATAAACCCATCGTGTTTGGGCTCGTTGCATTTGTCTTCACGAGAAATTTACTTTAGACCTAAAAGATTCTCAATTCGACGGTATGTTTTCTTTTTTTGGATGTTTGTTACGCGATTACTCCGTCAATTGTGGGCCGATTTTGAAAATTCTTTTTTTTTTTATTTGAAAGGGGATAACCCTGAGGTTTTTGAAGTGAAAACTTCTTTAGCGGCTCTTGGCACTTTTTTAGGTGGGTAAAAATGTATAACTCGCGACATCGCGTCAGCGTCATTTTTAAAATGAAACCTTAAGTCATTGCGTTAAGGGTTAAGTTAGAGTGGCACGGGATCTGCCGGCACTCCCGGAGTGCAACTGTTAAGTAGGGTTCCGTAACACGTTTATGTCTGTCCATTCTACTAAGTTCTGCAAAATGAATGTAGGGTTCCGTAACATATGCATGTCTATCCGTTCTACTAAATTTTACAATTTTCAACCAAGGTCCTCCGACGGTTATTTTATAATAAAAGTAGGCTTCCGTAACACGTTTATGTCTGTCCATTCTACTAAGTTCTGCAACATCACCTACAACGTCCGTGATGTCAGCCCATAACACCAGTGCCATGTCAGTGCTTCCCCCTTTGATCGTGCTGACTACACTGAACTGGTCGGAAAACACAAACTATTTACATAGCCGTTTCGACCGACGTTTAATTCAGTGCGGTGGTACCAACCCGGGAAGGTTAAACCCTACCACCAAGTAAGATTACGAGGGAAGGGACTTACAGTTTTACGAGGAATCCGAACCTTGGTCAGCCTCCAACGGTCAGCGGTCACCCATCTAAGTACTGACCGCACCCAGCGTTGCTTAAAATTCAATAGCGACAGTTGACTGTCTGCACCACTGAGCTATCGAAGCTGACGTGGTCCTATTTTAATTGGGTCAAGATCGGATTGGAAAGCGAGGCGGAATCGCAAGGCCGAAGGCCGAGCGATTCCGCCGAGTACATTAATAGCAAAAAATTACTAAAAAAAACTGTGAAATAAAAAAAAAGTTTTAAAAAACATAAAACCGACTTCCTAAAAAAAGTAAAACTAAAAAACTATTTAAAATAAAAATATAAAAACCGCCTTCAAAAATATATGAAATAAAAACCTAAAAAAAAAAACGAACCCTAGAGTTGAAGGCGGTGCTAAAGCAAGCAAAAATGATGCATGAAAGAAAACATGAGCGGATGATAATATCCTTTGTGATTTGTGTAGCCTTTTTAGCACCGCCTTCCACTCTAGGGTTCGTTTTTTTTTTTAGGTTTTTATTTCATATATTTTTGAAGGCGGTTTTTATATTTTTATTTTAAATAGTTTTTTAGTTTTACTTTTTTTAGGAAGTCGGTTTTATGTTTTTTAAAACTTTTTTTTTTTTATGTATCTTCCTTCAGCGATAATTCTTTACCACGTGGACTGATTTCGATGATTCGTTTTTTTTTATTTTATTTTTTTATGTAATCCGGTATGGGTGGCTGAGTTGGAGGGGCTAAAGCGCATGCTCCGACCAGCTAATATTACCTCCGAGAAGGTAGGTGCCATACCGGAGACTTCCCTGGATTGCTGGCTATACTGGACTAGAAGAGAACACAACCGAGGCTGCTATGCGGCCATGTTACATCCAGTACGGTGGTATCAACCCAGTCGGCTACAATTTGAGCCTACCACCTAGTAAGGGGCAAGGGAAGGCACCTACAGTTTTACACCGGCTCCGAACGGTGAAGAAGCAGGTGTAGGTATGCACGTAAATTTTTTCGTCAGAAAAAACTCATTGGTACACGCCGACGGGATTCGAACCGCGGACCTCTCGCATGAGAAGCCGATACCCAAACCACTCGGCCACCCGCCGCTTAAATTAGAGCCGCCGTTATTAGAAAGTGGGTACCTTAGGGGTGGTCCCATATTTTGGTCAAGTTCTGATGAAAGGATCAATGAGAAAATCATCAAACTCTTAAATTTGTGTAAGCATGTGCATGACAAATGTGCGAATTATTCTATATTCTACACCTGCTTCACCGTTCGGAACCGGTGTAAAACTGTTGGTCCCTTCCCTTGCCTTATGGGTGGTACGCTCAAATTGTAGTCGACTGGGTTGATACCACCGTATTGGATGTGGGATGGCCGAATAGCAGCCTCGGTTGTGTTCTCCTCTAGTCCATTATAGAATAGCCAGCAATCCAGGGAAGTCTCTGGTATGGCACCTACCTTCTCGGAGGTAATATTGGCTGGTCGGAGCATGCGCTTTGGCCCCTCTGAATCAGCCACCCATACCGGATTACATAAAAAAAAATCGATGCCTACCGATTTCGATGTTTTTATGTTGGAAAGGAGGTACCTACTTCAGAGGTTGGAGTCGGTTTTTAACCAAGAAAATAGTTATTTTATATTTTAGCATACTGTTATACAGTAAAGTCAAGTCTGGATTTCGTATACGCGGTTCTCTCACTGGCCGGTCCGGTTGCATGTCTCATGCAAATGAAAGTCGTAAATCAGAAGGCAAGGGCAGATTACAGCATGTACATGGTAGCCAGATCTAGCAGTATTATACGGAGCACGCACGCATCGCTTCGCTATACATCAGTGCAATAATTCACTCGGGTTTTTTTAACGTTGGGTTTTTATTTGTTGTGTAAATAATTCCAATTCAGCCAATTCAAGGGATGACTTATGTTAGCATGGTCGCAAAGCAGCTTTGCTACCACGCTTACATGGGAATGGATGTAATCTGGATCAGTCCTTTGCCTTCCCGACAGCGTTTTGATGCTGTTAATTTGACTGCGAAATACTGTTGCCAGTATCATACATTCAATAAAGCGGGAATTACTTGTATAATGCAATGTTGGTTTAACTATTTATTCACGGCAGATATCGTAGGTAATTACTAGTAGTTAGCTTATGATAGTGTTAGATTTAAAATTTAATGTCCATGCGCGGCAAGTCATTTAAAGCGACGTGTGGTCGAATTCCTTTAAACGGTTACCGGATTCTGTCTCATTCCGGGCAACACCAGCGCGCGCTCGCTCACTCGAATGCTCGAATCGAGTACCTTTCAAAGATATATTACGTACTAGATCAATAACTCGGCTAACTAACACGTTCCACCGAGTTGCGGTTTACGATCCTCAAGTCTCGTAGTCGAGCGCGAGAGGCCGCAGCGCAGCGCGCAATCGTCGTCGCCTGCCTGCTGCGATCGCGCCTCGCCTACTTTAAACTAATACATTTACACATCTTCGTCGATGCGAAGGTGCGATGGCGAATCTGGGGATAAAGTGCTAGAATGAAAAGACAATATGCACACCGACGCACGAGTGCGATCGTTCTCCTTACCCCTTGCCTCTCTCCCGCACGCTTCCCGCCCCGCCCCAGCCCCCCAGACCGGCCGGCGGCCGCCAGACCGTCTCCCACACGCTTCCCGCCCCGCGCGCGCTCCCCTCTACCGCTCGACTCTGCCACAGCATATATATGGCTAAAGCAGTATGGAAACTAGGCCTATTTGTTAAAATAAGTACCTACGCTCCATTGGAGCGTTAGGGATGTCAATCAAATTTTTTGTAAAATTGTAAAATTATTATTTATTAAAACATTTATTTAGGTTCTGTAATGTAATGATCAAATAATCAATATAATCAATCATCAATAATAAGTTCAAAACGTGGTTGCTATAAATATGAATTGATATACTTTTCTCGACTTTTGTCAACTTTTATTAACTTTTGTAAATTGTTTACAACTTTTGTCAGCTCTTGTCAACCATTGTAAATGTTTGTCATCTTTTGCCAATTTCAGTCATCTTTTGTCAACTTTTATCGACTGTTGTCAAGTCTTGTCAATGTTTGTCAACCTTGGTAAACTTTTGTCAGCTTTCGTCAACATTTGTCAACTTTTGTCATCTTTTGTCAACTTTCATCGACTGTTGTCAACTCTTGTCAATGTTTGTCAACCTTGGTCAACTTTTGTCAACTTTCGTCAACATTTGTCATCTTTTGTCATCTTTTGTCGACTGTTGTCAACTCTTGTCAATCTTTGTCAACCTTGGTCAAATTTTGTCAACTTTCGTCGATTTTGTCATCTTTTGTCAACGTTTGTCAACTTTTGTCTATTTTTCTCGATTTTTGTGAAATTATAGCCACTTTCGTCATCTTTTATCAACTTTTCTCATCTTTTGCCAACTTCTGTCACCTTTTGTCAACTTTTATCGACTGTTGTCAACTCTTGTCAACTTTTGTCAACATTTGCAAACTTTTGTCAACTTTCGTCAACTTTTGTCAACTTTTGTCAACTTTCGTCAACTTTCGTCAACTTTTGTCAACTTTTGTCAACTTTCGTCAACTTTTGTCAACTTTTGTCAACTTTCGTCAACGTTTGTCTACTTTTATGGCTTTTGTCGACTTTTGTTAACTTATAGCCACTTTCGTCATCTTTTGTAAATTTTTGCCAACTTCTATCAGCTTTTGTAAAATTTTAACGACTGTTGTCAACTTTCGGAAATTTTTGTCAACTTTTGCCAACTTCTGTCACTTTTATGAACTTAGGCCAGCTTCCGTCAACTTTTGTAAACTTTCGTCATCTTTTGTCAACTTTTACCAACTTCTCTCAACTTTTAACCACTATTGTCAACTTTTGCCAAGTTCTGTCACTTTTATGAACTTTTGTCAGCTTTCGTGAACTTTTGTCAACTCTTGTGAACGTTTGTCAACTTTCGTCAACTATTGTTAATTAATGTCAACTAAGTATTGTCAATTTTTTTCATATTTTGTCAACGTTTGTCAACTTATGTCAGCTGTTTGTCAACTTTCGTGAACTTTTCCCATCTTTTGTCCAGTTTGTCAACTTTCGTTAACTCTTGTCAACTTTAGTCAACTTATGTAAACTCTTGTCAACTTTTGTCAACTCCTTGTTAACGAAAGCCGACAAAAGTTCATAAAAGTGACAAAAGTTGACAACAGTGGTTAAAATATGATAAAAGCTGACAAAAGCTGAGAGAAGTTGGCAAAAGTTGACAAAAGATGACGAAAGTGGCTATAAGTTCACAAAAGACGAGAAAAGTATACAAAAGTTGACAAACGTTGACAAAAGATGACAAAATGTTGACGAAAGTTGACTAAGGTGGTGAACAACCACAAGAGTTGACAACAGTCGATAAAAGTTGACAAAGATGACAAATGATGACGAAAGTTGACAAAAGTTGACCAAGGTTAGTGTGACATTGACACGAGTTGACAACAGTCGATAAAAGTTGACACAGGTCGATAAAAGTTGACAAAAGTAGACAAAAGGCGACAAAGGTTAACAAACATTGACAAGAGTTGACAACAGTCGATAAAAGTTGACAACAGTCGATAAAAGTTGACAAAAAATGAGAAAAGTTGACAAATGTTGACGAAAGTTGACAAAAGTTGACCAAGGTTGACAAACATTGACAAGAGTTGACAACAGTCGATAAAATTTGACAAAAGATGACAAAAGTTGACAAATGTTGACGAAAGTTGACAAAAGTTGACCAAGGTTGACAAACATTGACAAGAGTTGACAACAGTCGATAAAAGTTGACAAAAGATGACAAATATTGACAAAAGTTGACCAAGGTTGACAAACATTGACAAGAGTTGACAACAGTCGATAAAAGTTGACAAAAGGTGACAGAAGTGGGCAAAGATAAGAAAAGTTGACAAAAGTTGACAAGAGTTGACATAAGTTACCGAGAGTTGGCAAAATTTCTCAAAAGTTTACAAAACTTGACAACAGTCGATAAAAGTTGACAAAAGTTGACAGAAGTTGGCAAAAGATGAGAAAAGTTGACAAAAGTTGACAAGAGTTGACATAAGTTAACGACAGTTGACAAAAGTTCTCAAAAGTTTACAAACTTGACAAGAGTTGACAACAGTCGATAAAAGTTGACAAAAGGTGACAGAAGTTGGCAAAAGATAAGAAAAGTTGACAAAAGTTGACAAGAGTTGACATAAATTACCGAGAGTTGGCAAATGGTCTAAAAAGTTTACAAAACTTGACAAGAGTTGACAACAGTCGATAAAAGTTGACAAAAGGTGACAGAAGTTGGCAAAAGATGGGAAAAGTTGACAAAAGTTGACAAGAGTTGACATAAGTTACCGAGAGTTGACAAAAGTTCTCAAAAGTTTACAAAACTTGACAAGAGTTGACAACAGTCGATAAAAGTTGACAAAAGGTGACAGAAGTTGGCAAAAGATAAGAAAAGTTGACAAGAGCTGACAACAGTCGATAAAAGTTGACAAAATGTGACAGAAGTTGGCAAAAGATGAGAAAAGTTGACAAAAGTTGTCAATATTTGTCAAAAGTTAATATTTGTCAAAAGTTAATATAAAGTGACAACAGTCGAAAAACGTTTGTAAACATTTTTTTGCATTCTAAAAGATCGCGGACTGTCCGTGGCGCATGCAACAAAAACAAACACGACCACTCGGACGCGGCACCCGCGACTGATTGTTTGCGACATTCGCTTCGGGGCCTTGTTGAGGCGTGCGTGTGTGTGAGTGCGTCGTTTCGATCGTTTTGTACGTAGTTTCCATACTGCTTTAGCCATATATATGCTGTGACTCTGCGCTCCGCTTCCCCGCTACCTTACCCCAAACCTCAGCCGCTCGAATACCGCTTCTCTGTATATTTCTTCGGAGCGCGAACTCTATATAATATTTCCTCAAAGGTGCCTTTGTATATTTTGAAACGAAACCCTAAACAATATTTATTTATTTATTGGATCTTCGTCATGTAGGACATATTTACAATAAATTTTGGCTTAGGTGTACTTAAATAACTTTGTGTCTACAGAATAATGAAAGAACACTGCTTTCTGAAAGTAAGTGGATGGATCGATCGGGTCGTACATACGTCGCATAATATATAAGGTCTTTCAAAATTAGTTCAGAGTACGCTAAGGGGGGGTTCTGTATCATATAGGGAGTAAAACCTATATAAAAATTTTTGGACCTTGGGCTTTTTTTTATGTAAAATATTTTTTTATGTATTTAAGTAAAAAAATAGGTGGTTGATTTTTATAGCCTAATCGATTCAGTTTCATAGCAGTAACAAAAAAGTCTTCATCGCCATTATGATCTAACAAGTGTAAGTTGGTAAAAAAAATTTAATTCTTTCTATTCCATACTAATAAAACTAAAATTGTGGTTTTTCACAATTTCTGAAAGAAAGAGGTGTTGGAAGACTTTTTTGTTCCTGAAACGATTACTAAAAATTTTTTTTTTTACATTTTACATAAAAAAAATTTTTTTCCTAAAAAAAAATTCTTTGTTCTTCAGAAGTGATCTATTTACAGAACCCCCCCTCCCCCCCCCCCCCCCCCCCCTCCCCCTTAGCGTACTCTGAACTAATTTTGAAAGACCTTATGTCCGCAAATACTTTTATTAAGCCAGCCCGTTAAAGACAATTTTACACGCGCTACACACAAGGCACGAGATAAAACGCCCATAATGGCCTCTGATTTCTCCAAGATTAACTGTAGGAGCAGCTTTCTGGGTGCACGGCCATATTGGCGTGACTAATAAATAAATAATTATGCAGTACATAATGAAACTGAGTGTATACCGGACGGCCTTGCGTCCGAGCTCGCATCCGACTTCGTGGTCGTGCCCAATACTACGCCGACGCAAAAACCTACGCCCGCGGGCCGCTTAGCACACGCGCCAACAGCCCATTCTTCTACTCCAAGCTTGTGGCTTGTCTTGGCTTAGTAATGAATGACGCAGGAAATAATAAGGACAAGACCACGCTTTACTGGATAGCCACCTCCCGTGGTCCTTTCACGGTCCTTCCAAAGACACGCGGTTCCAGGTCTGGACTATTTTCCCAGCTCTGGGGCGGTTAAAACTGCAGAGTCGACAAAGATAAAGTTATTAACGATCGATTACATTAACCGATTAATTGTCGTACCGCTAGTGTGGGTGGAATTGTCTGCCGGGGAGCCTCCCAAGTCCCAGGGAGTATTCCGATTCCTGCAAACCGACGTCTGCCAACGTCGTATCAACAAGCTTTTTATCCCTAAATAGTTCACAAGTCTGATGGCATGGAACATCGCTGCGCTTCGTTTGCGAGGGGAGGTGGAATTGGCCGTTTCGAGCGCCTTTGGTACCACGGCACACCTGACCATACTGGTTTTTATAAAAATAACCAGATTTCAGGAATCCCTTTTCCGCAGTTTTTCCGTCTTTGCATATTACTCGTTCTCTACATAGTTGGACGAAATAGCTTTCGGTACTCATGTTTACAAGGATATTTCAATGAGAATCTCGTTGAAATCAGTACATACATACATAGGTAGACACAGGTGACCATGTCTAGATGTGGTCTCTAAAGGAGTGGGGTCTATTAAAGATTGTATTTATTGTCACATATGGAAAGCTTCATACCTCATGGTTCTACACGTGTTTGGGATTCAGTGACCTACTCGAGTGAGCCACACGTATGTGATGTAATGATTCCTTTGTAAGCTCCTTCACTATGCATATCCTCTCGAATACTATCAGTCGTAAACACACCTCTTTACGCGCGTCTCTCTCTTGTCAATGGAAGGGATAGTAAGTGAGAGTGAGACGGACGATGTCGAGAATAGCATGCGTAAGATCCTCGCTGACTCCGGCGCGTCTCCGGCCAGTCTGCGGCGACAGCGCGGCGCGTCGTGCGCGCGCAGGTCTAGCGCGATCTGAAATTTAATGGTGGAATTCGATTTGCCATTCCGCGTTTAACGAATTCAATAATAATTTTTTTTTAGTAATAAAACGAATTTAGTATTGAACGAACAGTTTCGACCGAAGCTCTACATATATTTTGTGCTCCTGGTAGTTCTTTTAATTTCTTTCTCTTTCTGCAAGATACCTATTTTATTTATTTATTTAGGTATTTTCTTTGTTTGTGAAAGTTTTCAAATAACAACCGTTTAAACGTTAAACTTAAAAATTATTTGGTGTTTGTATTTTTTACTTTACATTTGCATTGTAAAGGTCTGTAGTGATTTTTTTTAAATCAATCGTGAGTGAAAGCTTTGGCGTAATAGGTCGCATACAAGCTACAAGTTATCCTTGGTTTCTCCGAGTCTCTCGCTTTCATCGGTTTATATAAAATCCACTCCACACAGGATGTATCCATCAATTTATTGGAGCGCTCGTCCAATCTATCGCGTATTCGTGTATTTGTTTACAATTTGATGATAATGTTTGCGCTGCCGCTCTTAAATTATTTAGCATACGTTACTTTCATGTGTAAACTCATATACCGTTTATCACCCACTTATATTCCGTAATTCATGCATAAACTTCTTCTAATTTTAACTACTGAACGAACGAATTTCGCTTTTGCATGCATACAATTAGTTACTTTCTTATTTCTAAATGTAGAGTTTGAACGTCTGTGACATTTAACGCAAACCCATTAATATCAATTAGAATCGTTCCGTTTGATAAGTTCAAAAGACAATTTATTGGATCAATGATCCTGTTTATAAAAACGTGTTCCCAGTTTAAAATGGACGCGCAAACGGTCGTTTTGGTCTTGATTACATACTTGTTTATATTTATTCGGAACGGTTGTCGTTTCTTCCAGCGGCAGCTGTTGTTCTATTTTCGAAATTTCGAATGTCAAGAGTGCTATTTCAGCGTTCTTTTATTGAGAGCGTCCTCAACATTTTAGTGAACTGTATTTTAAATTAAATTTTTAAATATGTCAATGCAGAACACTTTCAATTCTCACAACTTCCACCATTTCATTTATTTATAACTCCGTTAATAACGATAATAAATTAAAATAGGTACATCGCTAAAATTTTCCTCCAAGCTCACGCCATTGCTCTACGTTCTCATGATTCGCAAAGATAAATGCTCCCTATTTCTGTAAAGTGCTACGTTTCCGTGTCTAGCGTTCTGCTAGCGAGTGAGTCTCCACTCCTGCAGTGTTATTTGCGCAAATGATTCAGATAGACGCTCTTCGAATAACTGAAAACCTAATTTTGGACCCCTTGTCACCTCGTTTTGCTACTTTTTCTAACCACTCCTTTATGTTGCTTAAGTTTTTTTTTCTCGTCTTTGACTTCTTTCTCTCATAGGGCATAGGAATTAGCGAAATATTCCCATTTTTAGTTAATTGTATATTTCATGCAGATGTCTCATATTCCCTTGTATAAAACTACATACTTTACTAGGCACCTAGCATATCGTATTGTCTATGCAGCCATGCTATGCATTGTAAAGTGTGTAAAACGTTTCTACTAGGTTTGTCAGCTATTCGCCTTACAAAATGTCAAAATATATACTCTCTTGCCTGTCTTATCAGTTATCAGAATTAGCGAACTAATCCAAAACACGAGCCGTTCATCGCAGGAGGATTTGACGGCTCAGACGAGAAATGCACTATGGGAGTTGGTGGTCTTCTATAATTTAACCCTAACCTAATGTTGAGGCGGCGCATGTCGTTTTTGTGAAAACTCCCATAGTGCATTTCTCGTCTGAGCCGTCAAATCCTCCTGCGATGAAGGACTCGTATCCAAAACGCAGCACATAATAGACATTCGAAATTTGAATTTGCAATGTTCACGATACAGTAGGGAGAGATTTATCCGCAAACAAAATAGACACTCGGTGACATCAAATCACCACCAACCACATTCTATAGTACCTAATATGTAAATGTTTCCTCTTACTCACGCCTGTGTTCCTGGTATCAAATCCTTTGTTTTATTGTTTTTACAAATTTATTCATTGCTCAAATGGAATTTTCTGATTTTATTGGACAATTGTTTTTAGGTTTTCCTTGTAAGTACATAATATGTTCCTTCCTCTAAATATATTTATTAATTTTTCAAGTAGGTATATAACATATAATATAATAATAAATAATAATACGTGTCTAGTACCACCACCTACCGCTCGAAGCTTAGTCTCGCGTCGTCTCGGAGAGCTCCGTAGCCACGGCCTGCACCCGCCGGCGTGCTTGAAGGTCCGCCTCCCGCCGCCGGCGAGAATACCGTTTTTTGTTTTGTCTGTTTGTATTAATTTTGTATAGGTATTTAATTTTATAATTATATAAAATTAATGTAAATATGTAACAAAAAGCGTGAAAATAAAGAAAAATAATAATAATAAGTCTTCATATCGTGATTCCCAAACTATTCAAATACTTTATTGTTTTTGATAGTAAGTCAAAATCATAATTTATGAAATTTCGTACTTCTAACTGTGCTTTTTTTTATGGAATCTGACACGGTTGGCTACATCGCCTACAACATCCAAGATGACAGCCCATAACACCGGGTGAACTAGATGCCATGTCAGTGCTTCCCTTCATTATGCCCGCGGCTCTGGTCGCATTACATTCAAACTAGCAGCAAATTTGACTTCGATCGTTTACGACCCTACTGCTCGGCCCCTATGTAAGATAGCGTGATGATCATAGCACACAACCATACAGAGATATGTACGATTGCATTGGTGGAAACCGTTTGCAAATCGGTTCAACCGTTCTCAACGTATAAGCGAACAAATGCAGACGGAAGACATTGCATTGTTTACGCTGTTGCCGCGGCTTAGCTTCGCGGCACACACTCTACAGGTTGTTCGGCACATCGACCGACAATTTTTATTTTTTAGGTAATTGGGGTCATTAGCAAGCACATGTCATACAAATAATTCACCATGTGGTCAAAATTTGGCACAGAGACAGAACAAAAATCGAGAAAAAAAAATAGTATCTCGATACCACGTGACATCTGACAAAAGGTATCATAGGTCAAAACGTTGCTAATGACCCCACTTACCTACAAAAAAAAATGTCGGTCTATGTGCCGAACAACCTGTATAAACACGTTTCTGACACATCCTTAGATGTGTCAGAAAACTACAGTGAAAACCACACGTGAATTGATTTAGTTGTTGTCGAGTTATAAGCGGACATAGCCATCGACGACAACGCGTCTCGTGTCGGTCGGCGCGACGTTCCGCTGTATTAGGAGATAATATGTACCAATTCTTGTAATACAAATTGATAACGCCCACCACGTCTATCTATTCCGCTAACTCACTATTAACCACTTTGCAAACTATAAAACCATAAAGTAAAGTAAGAAGCAGTGATTCTGCATTCCGCGCCCATATTATGAAGCTGTTGGAATTCTCACTTCCACTATTTAATTGCTAACCTTGTGTCACTTCCGCTGAGAAGCCTTGGTTCTTTAACCATTCTTAACTCACACATCGATAAACTAGGTTAATTTTAACTCGCACATAGGTTAAGTTTAACTTACACATAGGTTAACTTTTAACCCAAACATTGGTTAACATTAACCCACATATAGGTTTATTTTACCGACAGTGAGATGTGGCTGTTAGGTCCACCTTTTTCTGAAATGTGGTCTAAGTATGAAATATAACAGTTCGCGCGGATGAAGCCAGTATTCTCAGACGCCCCTGTCTTTTTAGGGTTCCGTAGCCGCCGAATGGAAAAACAAACCCCTTATAATTTCGTCCTGTCCGTCTGTTCGTCCGTCCGTATGTATGGCGTATTCTTTGAACTACATACAATGGTGCGGTGAAATTAGGAGAAAAAATAGGGGTAGCACATCATACATGTAACTGGGGGGTGAAAAAAAAAATTTTATGCACATAATCGTGTGGGGTATTGGATAGGTCTTAAAAAATTATAAAGAAGTTTCAAAATGACTTTTTGGGGACATGGACTCGTTTCAATCAATTACAAAAATAAAATGTTTATAAAAAAATAAAACTTTAAAAATTTTACCCAGTTACACTGTTCGCGTGAGATATTTAGACTATAATACCATACGATACCACTTATGCATTTGGAAAATAATTCTTTTTAATCTTTGGAATTTTTTAATCTTCTCATTTGGATTTGCAAAATTTCATATTTAGAAATACTTTATTGATTCACAGACAGTTTACAGAGACTAACAAATTAACATAATAATTAGTTTACATGAAATGGAAAGATAGGTTTATGCCTTACAGAGATTTCTACCAGCAAATCTTTGATGCTGTTTAGGTAGCCTACATCACCGCTCTAGAACATTCTAAACACGTACCGTGTAGGCCGGTACTTAAAATAATATTCCCACTGCATCTCTCCCCGTGCATGTCGTATGGTTGTGTGATCTATCACGCTATCTTACATAAGGCGCCGTGCTCGGTGGCGTGCTAATGGGCGACAGGCTAGCCACCTCTCACCATGGTACGGTCCTTCCACCGAGCGATGCAGCAGGTGGGTTTTCGTACCTTACTTGCCGCTTGATAGTTATCTTGTCCTAATACATTGAAACGTGGTGGTCGCTGTTGTCCTGTAATTGACAAGAGTACTTGCAGCACAGCACCCATTACTCTGCTTGGCCCGATTGTCGGGATACAGTGTGTAGTAGGTATGTATATATGCAAAATTCTAAACAGCTATGCTACCTACCAGTCTAGAACATTTTAAATTCTTGCATCATCATGGAGTGGGAGACTTACTTCCTCAATTTCACCTTACTAGCGTGTGGGTGCAACGCTTCTATGACAAACGATATCCATTTGTGGGTACGCAACCTCATACATAAACTGTCGCACGAACAATTTGAAAGGATAGAAGGACCATAAACTCGTGGAGAAGGTAAATAGTCATTAAGGCCCTGTCAACTCGTATTCACCCGTACTCCTCTTTCTAGGCGCCGCCGCGCCGCTTTCGCTGGTTGGAGTAGAATGCAACACAATCAATCAATCAATCAAAAATTAGGTTTTTATTTTTTTATTCCAAAACTACGGATCGAAATAAAAAAGTAATAAAAAGCTACGGATTTAGATATACAGTGTGTTCGGCACATGGATCGACAAAATTTTTTTGTAGGTAAGTGGGGTCATTTGCAAGGTTTTGACCTATGACACCTTTTCTCTGGTGTCACGTGGTATCGAGATACAATTTGTTTTTCTTTATTTTTGAAAATTACTGCACGAAATAAAATGTATTTGGTTTTACGATGTATTCTTGTTCTAGGAAAAATATCATTTGATGAAGTTACTACCATAAAATGGACTTATGACCTCCCAAAGACCCAAAGACGAGTAAAAATATGACAGAATCTTAATTTCTCAATTCATTTAAAAAAACTGACAGCAATTTGAAAGCTTCATTTTCTTTTAAAAAGTTCGCTAGTTTACGCCCTTTCCAACGGTATATTAGGGCCAAAATTAGGGACAGAGACCAGAACAGAACGACAAAATAACTTTGTAACAGGGCCACCTTATCGACTTATTGAGAGCATTTTCAGGATCATTTTCAAATTTAGAACATGTAACGGTCGCGCGGGTACTGTTTAATTCCAATTCCAACTACCTACTACTGCTTCCATTGTTAAATGTTTAGAATCTTGCAAATTATCCCTAATTTTTGCCACATAGTGAATGTGTGTGATGTCATTTTTTTTTTTCGTCTTTGGGACTTTAGGATTCCCAAAGACGAGTCCTTTTCATGGTATTAATAAGTACTTTTCATGGTATTAACTTCATCAAATGATATTTTTCTAGAACAAGGATACATCGTAAAACCAAATACATTTTATTTCGTGTAGATATAATCATAAACAAAAAAGTTACAAGGGGTTAAAGCTGAGATTTTGGTAATTTTCAAAAATAAAGAAAAAATATCGTATCACGATACCACGTGACACCAGACAAAAGGTGTCATAGTTCAAAACCTTGCAAATGACCCCACTTACTTACAAAAAAATTTTGTCGGTCCATGTGCCGAACATTCTGTATATTCAACAAATAAAATATATTTTTTCCAAAGCCTTGATTTGGTCACGTTGCCTTAAATACGTACTTGAATGGCAATCGCAGTCCTACACTTTAGAACTCTTCGGGGACCACATCGGTGTCGGATGAAGACGCCACGTACGTAGGCGGGCGCGGGGAGCGCAGGCGGACAGCGCTACGTCTTGTGAATTTTGAAGTGTCATACATATCATATCATAAAACGAGACGCCATGACTGGTTGTAGACCCAAGATGGCGCGCATGTGACTATTGTCTTAATAACTGCGATATCCTGTCATATTTTGCTAGGATTAACGGTTAAATTATAAGATTATTTATATTCATATTATATGTTTCGCTTTAATTTAACTAGCATGTTTTTTTATGGAAACTGACACGGTTGGTTACATCACCTACAACATCCTCGCAACATGCGTGATATCGGCTGATAACACTTTGGTGAACTAGGTGCCGTGTCAGTGCTTCTCTTTGGTCGTCATGTATATTCATTATTAATGAATGAGTATTCTGGTACTTCGTCTCACTCAACTAATCTACCTATAAACGCACACAATTAGTTATGTTCTTTGTTTTTAATAAAATAGGAAACATTAAATAAAACTAAATAGAATTAAATTAACATAATGAAGAACTAAAACTAATTAAGTCTAAGGTGGAAAGAAGGAGCCTTCGTCAGCCTCGATAGCTCAGTGGTGCAGACAGTCAACTGTCGCTATTGAATGTTAAGCAACGCTGGGTGCGGTCAGTACTTGGATGGGTGACCGCTGACCGTTGGAGGCTGACCGAGGTTCGGATTCCTCGTAAAACTGTAGGTCCCTTCCCTCCTAATCTTACTTGGTGGTAGGGTTTAACCCGCCCGGGTTGGTACCACCGCACTGAATGTAACGTCGGTCTAAACGGCTATGTAAATAGTTTGTGTTTTCCGACCAGTTCAGTGTAGCTGGCACGATCAAAGGGGGAAGCACTGACATGGCACCTAGTTCACCCGGTGTTATGGGCTGACATCACGGACGTTGTAGGTGATGTAGCCAACCGTGTCAGTTTCCATAATAAAAAAAAAAGGAGGATGCGATAGAGAAAGGGGGGGGGGGGGGGGGGGGGGGGGTTCGATACTGTAAGTAAAATATTTCATCCAATTCAGGCGACTCTCCCACAGTGCCCAATATGATGGCAGCATTGCCCCTTTGAATCGCTAGCTATTCGCTGAAAGAAGAAAGACTTGGCGCGTCGGTCACCAGACTTAAACTTATGAGTATTCTTTTTTTATTAATTATTTTATTTTCAATTCTGACACTCAAGTCTTTTGCTATTTCTACTCTCAAACATTCAATGGTAGAAATTTCTCTGTAAGTCCGCCTTTGCACCTGACGTACATTTTATTTCATGTTTGTTTCTGTAAAATGTTTTTGGAGCGATGAAGTATTTTCTATGTAGTTAGGTATCCATATATGTAAATTTTAGAATTTAGTCGATATTTAGATAGATAGATAGAAACACTTTATTGCTCCAAAACATTTAACAGTAACAAACGATAAGTAATTTACATGAGGGGCAAAGGCGGACTTATCCCTTACAGGGATTTCTCCCAGTCAACCTTTGGATGTTTGAGAGTCGTATCGTATGTTGTGAGATATAAGTAGGTAGTAGCAAAAGACTTGAGTGTGGGAATGTAAAATATAATATATGGGAAATAACTATGATAAACTATAATATACTTGCACTACATAATATAAGTACATACCAGTTTAAACGTAGAAATCGCAAATTATAAATTAAATTAAATACATAAAACTATAAATTAAATACATATGTATTAAAGATATTTGTTGAAGACATATTATTCATTCATAGGATTCAAGCCAGTTGACGAAATGCATAAAACATACATACATAGCGTCAAGCCTGTTTCCCGGTGGGGTAGGCTGAGACAACGGATCGCTACGTGCCACGATCCTGACACACCTCTGCCGCCTCTTCCACTCTCATACTGTTCATCATACATGCTCGTCTGTGACGTGTACAGTGTACGTACACGCACTTGACACTTTTTGAGCACATGCCCGATTTGTACCCTAATCACGAGATTTAACCTACTACGCTACGCCGTGTTCTCCGCATCATTTTGTATGGAGAAACGAAGTTCGCAAATCTATCACTAGAGGCGCTGCTCCGTTTCTCCATACAAAATGATGCGGAGAACACGGCGTAGCGTAGCGTAGCGTAGCGTAGTAGTTTAAATATCGTAATTAGGGTACTGGTCTAGCTAGGTACGTGCGTCTAGGGCGACCCTTCCCGACTCTTCCACTCACATTCGCTTAATAAATTTCTTTCGTTAGTCTCCTATCTATCATCCATTCTTCCAGCATGACCGAGCCACCGAAGTATTCCTTTTTCAATCCTTGTCACTATAATACATTAATTGCGTTTAAAAAAAATCTTCGTTTTTATCGAAACTTACACGGTTGACTATGTCACCTACAACATCCGTGATGTTAGCCCATAACACGGGGTGAACTAGGTACCATGTCAGTGCTTCCCTTCATTTCAGGTCGGCTAAACTGAACTGGACGGAAAACACGAACTATATTTACATATCCCTTTCGACCGACGTTTCATTCAGTGCAGTGGTATCAACCCTACCACCTAGTAGGGTACAAGAAGTGAAGGGACCTACAGTTTAACGTGGAATCCGAACCACGGTCAACCTGTTATCCTGGCATCTAGGTTAAGCTCAGACGCCATCACGACATTTCCCTGGAGGGTTCGCTGACATGAGGTAGAGACAAGCCACATGTCTGTTTCGACCAACCTTAATTCAGTGCGATAGTATCAATGCGGACCCGTTAAAACACCTATATCTACACTAATATTATAAAAAGATAAAGTTTGTGAGTTTGTAAGCTTGCATGTAGGAGGTAATCAGCGAAAATACACATCAGATTAAAAAAAAAATATTGACCTATATTTAGAACTAGCTGTGCCCGCGGCTCCGCCCGCTCTCATATTTAACTTCACTGCTAACCTCATAAGCTATTTAGCGTGATAGTAAGTAGCCTATAGTTGATGGGAAGAATCAAGCTATCCGTAGAATTTTGTTTTATTAAAATCGGTTCAGTGGTTCTCGAGTTATAAGCGGACAGACAGACAGAAAGCAGACGTTGGATTTTATTATAGGTAAGGAAGGATAAGGATAAGAATGAACCTTCAGGCAGGCCTCACGCACTCTATGTACTTGCGCGCTCTAACTAAGTAAGTACCTACCGCCCAGCGGGCCGCCGCCGGCGCCGGCGGCGGTCTAATTCAGTGGAAATTCACCAGCCGCGCGGAGCGTACCTACACGCTCGCCCACGCAACTGCGCGCAGCTGCAAAGCAATAATCACTTTACACTCGATCGTTTAGGTACATTTTCGCACGCAGCGATTGGCGACGTGAAACAGTAGGCTATTAAAGCCGAAGGTATGGAACTTTTTCAATGGAGTGATTTATCTGTTACGAAGTAACTATTAAGTAATCTGTGCTTCAGGATGGACACAGGCTATGCGAGCGAAGCTGCGGGCAAAAGCTAGTATTGTACAAAAATAAACTTATAATCCCTATTCTTTATTGGTCGGGTCAGGGGTCAAAGATTATGTCACATCAACTGCTGGCGTATAGATCGTGGTATAGTAAAGCGTGATAAACGAGCTTTCTTGAACGCCGAAATATTCAACATTTAGAACTGCTGTTTTTATACATTCGTTTAAAATTCGACGGTTTCCCCAACATTGTCTACTAACGCACACAATTTGCATCAGGCGTTTGTAAGCCTCGGTAACTCAGTGGTGCGGTCGTCGACTGTTGTTAAGCAACGCTGAGCGCGGTCAGTATACTTGGATGGGTGACCGCTCGGCCGTTGGAGGCTGACCGCGGTTCGGATTCCACGTTAAACTGTAGGTCCCTTCCCTTCTTACCTCACTAGGTGGTAGGGCTTATCCCGCCAGGGTACTTACCACCGCACTGAGCGAAACGTCGGTCGAAACGGCTATGTAAACAGTTCGTGTTTTCCGTCCAGTTCAGTGTAGCCGACATGAAATGAAGGGAAGCACTGACAAGGCACCTAGTTCACCCGGTGTTATGGGCTGACATCACGGATTTTGTAGGTGCTTCAGACAGCTTGTCATTGAGGTACGTGAGCAAGAGTGAATTCACATCAGGCGATTCTGTAGTTCAAACTGAAGAATTTTTTCGAATATTCGGTGACGAAATTCGAAGAAAATTTCATTGTCGCCATATTTCCCCCCAAGTATATGTAGTCTCGGGCCCTTCAAGAGAGGCGTGAATAGGTTCATGTCAGGCCGGCATGGTATTCGCAACGCCCGCGTAAGACCGAATCTCCCTGGGCGTCGTTAGACACCTTATGGGTTGGTCGGCGCCACATGTCGCGCTTTCTATAAAAAAAAATTTTTTGAGGTTAGAATAAAAAAAATTTGTTTTTTTATTTTGTCGCCGTTTATTCATATTCAAATATTAATTTCACCATAAAGAACACACAACGTTAAGAATATTTCATTGACACAAATGCTTATTCAGCACAGTTCGTCATAATTTGTTTTGTTTAGCGTCAGTTAAATTTGATGTAGATATTCATTCAGTAGCGGCGTGGGTCTTTAAAACGATTTGTAATTTCGTCTTTGTCTCACACCATTCATGACGTTCACCAACTCGACCTGTCGATGCTCTGTCTATCTCCTTGAATTCTTCGCTGGACGCCATTTATCAGCGATGTCGCCAGGGACCACGAGCGGTCCTTGTGCAGTTATTTCGCTCGATATCTGCGCCCCTGGGATATGCGGAGACTTTATGTTATCCTGGCATCTAGGTTAAGCTCAGACGCCATCACGACATTTCCCTGGAGGGTTCGCTGACACGCACGAGGTAGAGACAAAGCACTATCATAGTGCTCTAGATGGAGTCTTGCATTGGCATATATCTTTACTCTAGCGTCTGTCATCTGATATAGAGTCTGGCGCCGCCCTAGAGTCGGGCATCTTGCTAGAGTTGGGAATCCATTGGATCATTTCTCTACAATCGCACTAGATTCTAAAGAACCTCAGGATCTGTCAATCTAGGGTCCGATATTACTCTAGCTAGAATCTGGCGTCTCTATAGTGTCTGGAAACGTTCTTCAGTCTGACACCCCCATTAGTTCGGCTACCTTCTAGAGTCTGACACCTTGCTAGAACCGCCAGTTAGAAGAAATATGTAATGCTTTACAGTCCGGCAACCCCGGACGTTCGTCTATTGGAAAGGGGAGCCCCTGAAAATGTGCTTCGCTGTCTTCAAAAGTGAATCAGCGGAGTGGGCTCCGTTTTCGTGTCATGTACATATATCTTTATTATGTGTTGAAAATCTTTATTAGACAAAAAGAAAAATTAAATTAAACAGAAATGTAAGAACTTAAATTATATTATTATATATATAATAATATAATTTATATTAAAACTATATTATATTATATTAGAACTTAATATATATTATTATATTATTATTATCTTTATTTATATTTGGTTGAATTGTTTTATGAATAATTTTGTGACGAATAAATCTTCTTTCTTCTTTCTTTCTTTATCCATTATTTTCCATTTATTCATTCAGGCGTATTTGATAAATGTAGGTATCTACTGGGCACTTTCAAGCTAAAAGTTATTCTAAAACCACGAAATTCTATGCGCTTCACTTGACTTCAGAAATATTAACATGGGCTAAAACCGAAGGCGTTTTACATTATTTTTATAAATTTCCGGTACGAGCAACCGACTCAAAGGGGTCAGAGCACATGCTCCGCCCAGCCAATACCACCTCCGTGAAGGGGCCATACCGGATACTTCCCTTTGCATTGCTGGCTGTACTAGACTAGAAAAGAACACGGCCGAGGCTGTTATGTGGCCATAATACTTCGTGCGGTTACGGCGATACTAACTAAATTTAGACACCATAATTGTGCCGAGGGGGCTTTGGAGGTTCAATATCCCCTCCGCAACGAAAAAACATTTGTACACTAACAAGGGATGCAATGGTTCGACCACCTAGAAACATTTCTGGGCTTCTTCCTCTTGAAATTTCCTTTGATCAAATGTGAAACCCCACCTCGAACCAAAATTGTGAGCACCTAAGTAGTGTGTTAGACCCTATCGTGCAATGAGGGGGATACTCCTGTTGCTAATGTTTAGTTAGAGTATCTATGAACCTTCAGATTCTATATTAGAATTATCTTTGTTATAATATTGATAACCAATCAACATCACTTGACCCGTGTTCTATCTACGACCCTGACTCGTGTGGTGTTGATCTTTTGTAGTTTCCGCGTTCTATCATCCATGTGTATACTTCGTATCTGCGCATTTTGTCTGTTCCTTTGTTAATACTAGTATGTCTGTCGAGTCAGGTATTCGATGCTACCAGCTTGTTCTATTTTGAGTTTAGTCTGTTGTCTGTTCTAGTTATTGTCTTGGAAGACGCCGGTATGTGATTTTATATTTTATGTATAAGATTACTTTCTAAGGTTTCATAAATTTAAGAACTCATTACTGTATCTCTGTGTGCAATTGTATTTTCTATTGTTGTATTGCTCATTGATTATTCATATGGCAGTTAGACTGTACTCGAACTTGTCATAAAGTGTTCTATCCGGTTCGATTACACCCACGAAGAAGAACCGTCAAGAAACTTCGTTTTTTATTATCCGATTAACCTGCTTACCCCGTTTGTAGGGATACAGCGAGTGGTATGCAGGTTTGCACATATGGCGCAAGCATGAACTCGCATTTGACATCTGTTTAGCAATGGTCCCTTACGTATAGAGACACCTCTCGTCGCAGATATTAATATTTGACGAAGGTGGACCGCTTTTCGAAAAAGGCTCGGATGCAAATCAGCTTCTCTTGTGATGGTTTATATTTATCCAGTGCGTCATATCTTTCACTTTCGCGAGGACCGTGGTGGGCGGTGCGGGTTGACTCAGATTTAACACAGCAGCGCGGATACTAGTCACAACTTGTCGGTTCAAAATTAGAACGTTAGAATCGACCGTTAGGACTTTTTGTTATGATATGAAGAATATGAAGAAAGCTGTAGGGCAGTTTTTTTACGGTTGGCTACATCACTTACTATATCCGCGATGTCAGCCCATAACACTTTGGTGCCATGTCAGTGCTTCACTTCGGTCGTGTCGGCTACACTGAGCTGGACTGAAAACGCGAACAATTTATTTACATAACCGGTTCAACCGAGCTTTCAATCAGTGCGATGGTACCAAACCGGGCGGGTTGAACCCTACCACCTAGTAATGTGAGAAGGGAAGGGACCTACAGTTTTACATGGAATCCGAACCGCCATCTGCCTCCAACGGTCGAGCGGTCACCTATCCAAGTACTGACCGCGCCCAGGTGTGCTTATGATCACGACCGACAGTCGAGCAGCGACCGCGCCACTGAGCTACCGAGGCCCCCGATTTGGTCCACCTCACTGAATGGAACGTTCAATGTAGCCAACACGACTTCAAGTCATCACAAGTGTCGTAAGTAGGTGATATAGCCAACCGTGTCAGGAATCAGGATGCATAAACAAAAGTAGAATTTAGTTTTAGGTATAGGCGTATATTATATCTCTATGGTTTTAGGGTTGTCGAATGATATTTAACTTGGAGTCATTGTCTTTATAGAATCAAATTAAAGCAATTTTTTATAACGATGAAATTAATCACTAATCATTAAATTAATCACATGTATAATAGGACCATAATTATCCACAAACAAATTCCACTAAACAAATCAAAGTGCACACAGTACTGCGTGCAACAGTGTATAATAAATGAGTGATAAGCAAAAATGAGTTAGCAGTGAAGTGGAAAGTGCAAATTACCATAGTGTTCAAAACAAACATGGTGATGGAACCAACACACGGCCGGTGGCCCCTCTCACCACGCCTTTGGCGAAGAAGTAACGAATACTCCAAGGTGGTCTTCGAACCTAGGAAGCCTCATGTGGACTTCAGATCTGATGTTGAACTTAGAAGAAGCGTCGACATTCCAAGATATCCCGTCGATACCAGGAGGACATACTGTGAAAGAGATGCATTGAAACTGGATTTAGGAGATGACGGAAGAAAATATCGCCCGACCTCAGCAGACGAGAGAAAGTACCAGGAGTTGAGGAACGAGGAGAGATGGAATGTAGAGAAGAAACCTCCAGCAGTGGAGGGTAGGAGGGGGGACGAGAAAGTCGCACAAGTTAGAATGAGAGCGAGGAAGGAGGTCAAAAGACCTAGGCCGAATAGTCTTCAGTTACTGCTGTGTCCGACGAAGGCCGGACATTCTGTAAGCGGTACTTGGCGGTATACCAGGATTCGATCTAGAAGGTGAGTCCGTGGAATTTTCTAGGTAGATTTCTTCAAATATAATTTTCAGTTTTTATGGAATTTGAAATGGTTGGCTACCTCACCTGCAATCCGTGATGTCAGCCTTTTACACCATGCTCCTTTCGTAATATTTTCAAACATGATCTGTCATGTCATGATTGATGGGCGTTCTAAATTTGATCAATACGACCAAGACCCAAAAATGTCTCACCAAACGACCAAATTCTTACGTTTTTCCATTATGCATTTGCCACGCCATACAACAGTTACAAACCGTAACACAAGTTTGACCTCAGCTTATCCGTCTTTGTCTTCTAGTACAATGACTTTGCTGTTCAGCTATTTTCGCTACTCCAAGGTTGTCGGGCCCTCGTGGCGTGAATATTTTACGCTAAATAAACCCACCAGAAGATGCTTGCGATATATTCATGATGAAGTGTCCGTCCGTGTCTACGATTTTCTTCAAGCGAATACTAGGAAAACATAGCTGGTAACAGTAAACCCTTCAAATAATGTTCACCTAAAAAGTTACTACAGCAAACGAAACACAAATTCGCTATGCAAAGTAAAATGAAGTCCCGTCCAGCCACCAACAATCTGCAATTTTGTAGCCAACTGTACCAAGAAAAACTTTACCTCTATTTTGTTCGCATGCAAATTCTAGAACTAACTTCGATTGCAAATGTTCTGCCAATGTTGCCACGTGAATGGCTTAACCACTGACCGAAGAGACCACCCCTTCAGCTTTGGCAACTAGCCAGTAGAAAATGTTCCTTAGCGTAAACATCAACTACTTTCAATTGCCCCGGTCGTTCATACAAAGCGGAACTGATTTTTATGTACATCTGATTGTATGACACGTCCAGAGTAAAGTAGGTGTGGTCTATGAGGGTTATTCAATACGGCTGTGTAAGAATTGGCTGAACACAGCCAGGCAATTGAAAAGACTTATTCAAGAGCGGTTCGGTTAGTTGGTAGTCATTGATGTATATGTAGAGATATGCCCATCCCATACATTACTCCCGAAAAAATTTGTTCTCGACGAGAACTGCATAAATTGCAGATTTCACGGACAGCCGCTTCATACGGCGCATTGATGTATATTTAGAGATATGCCCATCCCATACATTACTCTCGAAAAAATTTGTTCTCGACGAGAACTGCATAAATTGCAGATTTCACGGACAGCCGCTTCATACGGCGTGTGCAGCGCGTGTTGAGCGTAAGTCTTACTGTACCGAGTCTGTGGCGCAAAAGTGCGTGTGTTCAGCATGCCCGGTTGCTGTTACAAGTATTGTAACAGCTCAGATCGAAATTACGTAAAGAATGGCGTCTCCTTCCATCAGTAAGTATTTATTTTGCTGGTTTTTTTCTCAAATTTTATGTTAAACAGATTTTTGTATACGTAATTAATATAAAGAGCGAACGAGAAAGAGTAAAGCTGTGTTTTATGCAAGAGTAACAGTGACAAACGTTGTTGTTTGTTTCGCCTGAGCATGTTATGACGTGTTAAGAAGCCATGCTGACATGTCACGGATTGTGTGACGTAGCTATCGCGTTCTCGTTCCCACTTGCCTACTGATCATAAGAGTGAGCGGAAATACGACAACCGCGCCGATGGGCGAGCGATGACAACTTTCTCGCTCACTCTTATCACCTGTAGGCAAGTGAGAACGCGACAGTAACGTCGTAGGGATCGCGTCACGTGACAGCATGGCGGCGTGTAAAATGCAAACACGAAAGTATCTCGTGGCAGGAGGCGCGGCGCGCTCCGATGCCCGCCGTTTACGGACATGAAACGACTATATGATGTAAGTGTGTGCTTGTGTGAGTATCACAATACTGTGTGTGAATGCACGCACACTTGTTAAGACGAAACATAGTACAGGTTAAATCGCGCGACGTTCGATCTATAAAATTAGACATCGATGTTGGTAGTGTCTCAGCTCAGTGAATACTCAATGTTACATTGCTACCATCCATTCTTAAATCGCTCTTATAATCGGACACATAGGCGCTCTTTCTAGACTAAGTTAGCTGACACAACCGTGATACACGGCATAAAATGTAAACCAATATAAGGACAAATAAAAAAATTCTGATTCTGATTCCAACATGACCGAACCACCGAGGCATTCCTTTCTCAATCCTCGTCACTATATCCTCTTTCAGACCACAGCGCTCTCGCACTACACTATTTCTCAATCTCTATCTATCATTGTAACTCCACAAATACTCCTAAAAAAAAAATCCCCATAATCGTGATAAGCAGAGTGATCGGCGGCGTTCTCCTGTAAGAACTCGGTTAAATTACAGTACAACACCGACCACCGCGTTTAGCAAAATAATAGGACAGGGCAACTCTACTCTATACCGTACCTTGTGGGACCGGTACATAAAAAGAATAGCCCCACTGCATCTCTCCCCATGCATGTCGTAAAAGGCGACTAAGGGATAAGGACAAGATGCCGCGGTAAAGGGCGACAGGCTCGCCACTTCTCACCTTGGCACAGTACTTCCACCGAGTCATGCAGCAGGTGGGTCTTCGTGCCTTACTTATTGCTTGATCGATTGAATCTTGTTCGAATACTTTGCGAAACGTGGTGATTGGTGTTGTGCTGTAATTTACCAGAGTACTTGAAGCACAACACCGATTACTCTGCTTACCCCGATTGTCGGGATTCAGCGTGTGTGATATGTATGTATGTACAACTCTATCAAGAATCAAGTAAGTAAGTGTCCACCGCACTGAATGAAACGTCTCGGTCGAAACGGCTATGTAAATAGTTCGTGTTTTCCGTCCAGTTCATTGTAGCCGACATGAAATGAAGGGAAGCACTGACATGGCACCTAGTTCACCCGGTGTTATGGGCTGACATCACGGATTTTGTAGGTGATGAAGCCAATCGTGTCAGTTTCCATAAAAAAAAGAAGACCTACCGTAATCTTAAGATTAGCGGAATCAGCGGATAATCCCCTTGTCTTGCAATCTGACCTTGGAGTCCATTACAGCAAGAAACTAGGTACATAGCAGTTTCGATTTATTTATTTACTAGCTTTTGCCCGCGGCTTCGCTCTCGTGAAATTCGGATTTAAAAATAAGAAAGTAAGTAAGCCCGCTGCCGTACCTTTATTTCGGTGCGCGGAACAATTCGGTTTGTATCATATATAAGGTGTTTCGCTGACCATGTCATTAACTTCGGGAGGGTTACATACACACTGAAATAAACACTTTACGTAAGAAAAAAACATATGTTTATAGGAGCATTTTTTCTCCTAACAAAAAAATTAAATCAAATAAGTAGCTGTAAAAACCAATCATAGTGACCTTGTGACTTACTTACAACAAACAGCTGTTCTGCGTTTGAACATAGTACGGTCATTGACCCCGTACAATGCAAGTTATAATGCGCGGGGTGGATCTTGGCGTGTCGCCGCCGCAGCGGTTCATCGGTGTTCTCCCTCGCACCCGCACCGTACTTGTATAGTTTATTCGCGTGGCGGGTCGCCCGCTGCGGCGACGACACGCCGAGATCCGTCCCGGGCACTATACCTACTGTTACACACAGGTTAATGTTTAGGTAGCTAACATGTTTTGTTAAATTTCTCGAAAAGTAATACTATAAACATATATTTTTTTTGCGTAACGTGTTTATTTGAGTGTCTATGTAACCTCGTATGTAACCTTCCCGAAGTTAATGACATGGTCACCGTAACACCCTATATATATAGCAACATCTTAGCGTAATCATCACAACTGAATTTTATTTAGCCTATCCTGTGGTATAGCTAAATGTGCTTTTACTAAGTTTCATCGAATTGGGATGATCGGTTTAAGAGTTATTGAGGAAAATACATACAGAAAAGATGTCTAAAAATCATCAATTTAGTTTTAGTATCATACAATATAGAGTCTACAAGTGCAGTATCAGATAAAACATAGTAACTTACGCCATGACCTTCCCTTACATATTTATTATCAGTATTTATTGATAAGAGTTATGGAGGTACATACATACATACAGAAAGGTTGTCTAAAAATCATCAATTTAGTTTTAGTATCATACGCAGAGTCTACAAGTGGAATATCTCATAAAATAATAACAAAGTAAGTTACTCCATGACCATCCCTTACAGATTTACGAGTATTACCTATTAGTACTGCGTCTTCAATCTAGTTGAAATATATGTAAAGTATGTATATAAGTATGTATGTATGGTATATAAGAGTTGATGTAGGTATATTATAGTATGTATATTTCTTATTGTATATATGTAATTAATTATGTATATGTAAGGATTTATATTCATTATATGTATCTTTCGAGGTATCTTTGTACAATTTGTATATGTGTGTATTTATATTTCATACAACTGTTCCCTGTTTAGTACTGCATTGTCCGCCCCTACGTGTTTTCCACGTCCCAAAGGTTAGTTCGTAAAGAATGCCGCAAGGCATTAAACTCGCCTTTTGTAACCTTTTTATACGGTGTACAATAAAGTATATTTTCATTTTCATTTCATTTCATTAGTATTGATTAATTTGGTTTTCGCTGCAGTGTATATTATATTTGGTCTACATTATTTATCTCGCAGGCACGCGGCGATATCAGGGTTCTATATAATGTACGTGGGTTATTTGGTCATGTAATTTATAAACATGAGTATATTTGAGTGAACCCCTCGAATCGATTGACCACACCTGCGCGTATGTGCGGACATTGCATTGCATCCATGCAGTAACAGTGCGCGAACACACGACGAAAGCACGCATGCGTACCGTGTCTATTGTGTAATGGATCGTATACCCCCGCAAATTGCTAATACGCTGGAACCTTGTCATATTAATGTTATTTATTACCGGTGGGGCCGGTACTTAAAAAGAATAGCCCCACTGCATCTCTCCCCATGCATGTCGTAAAAGGCGACTAAGTGATAAGGACAAGATGCCGTGCTAAAGGGCGACAGACTCGCCACCTCTCACCTTGGCACGGTACTACCACCGAGTCATGCCGCAGGTGGGTCTTCGTGCCTTACTTGCTGCTTGATCGATTGAATCTTGTTCGAATACTTTGCGAAACGTGGTGGTTGGTGTTGTGCTGTAATTTACCAGAGTTCTTGCAGCACAACACCGATTACTCTGCTTACCCCGATTGTCGGGATTCAGCGTGTGTTATATTATTATTATTTATTATATGTATTACGGACAGTTATGCAGCAGTAGCACACATAGTCCTATCAAAACACGAGTCGCTTCTACACTCTCTAATAAATAACAAACAGTAAGCTACTACCACTACTACTGTGTGTGCACTATTTGTTGTACATGTATAAATGTAAAAATATATATATATATATAATTATGGTATGTCACTTTCTGTTACTGTGTTAAGGTTCGTCTTCTAGGTTCGTATTTGATTATTATTTAAGTTATATGTGTCGTCTTTCCTCTGTATTTCATCTTCATTAAAAATGTACTGTTTGCCACGTTATATATCTATAAGTATAATAGGTGCCTAACGATGCTGGAGGCAAATTTAATTATTATTTGTATATTTCTTTATTTTCTTGTTTGTTTGTTTCTGTTTGTTTTGGCCAAATAAATAAAATAAAATAAAGTAAAAATTAAAAGCACATGGCATACAAAAAAACTTCACTCTGACAAGGTTCCAGCGCATTAGCAATTTGCAAGTATTATACTCACCGGGAGCATTCGCGGTGCGAAACAAAATTCGCGCCGCGAAATAGTCTCGCCCGCCACTCGATACCCAAATACCCAAATGTTTATCAGACTTCTTAGTAAAATAATAGAGTAATTTCATAAATTTCGTTCATTTCGTTCATTCCGTTAATTTCGTTTATTCCGTTCATTTCGTTAATTTCGTTCATTTTGTTCATTTCATTCTTTCCTGTAGCGAATGCTCCCGGTGCGTACGCTCCTTTATGCATATGGTGGCACCGACATTCTACTTTATGGTGGCCGATTGTGAATTCAGGCTTTAAGCGGTATCTACATAAGTCATGAGCAGAAGTTGGAAGACCTTTGTACGTAGGTAGGTATACAACTATTTACTAAGTCTAAGGTGTGTTATCAATGGGGTATGATAACTTTGGCCCACTACCACCTTGTGGCTGCTCCGACTGTGATATTTACATAATTTGTCTCTACCACAAAATCCAAAAGCGAGCAGAAATGTTAGCATGGCTGTTAATGTTGTTATGCGTTGTTTGGCACAAACGCTACCTTACATATTCTTTAGTTAGACCAATAATTTCACAAATTCCATTGTGTGAGCATGCCAAATATTCCAGAATAAGCCATGCCATAACTATTTATATACAAAGTATAAAGCCGCTGAACACAATTCCGCTGATGTCGACGAGCGTACCAGGCAGGAGACAATAATTTGTAGGCAGCGGAGCGTGAACGAAGTCTTCGTGTGCCTGCCTGTGCCTAGGGAACGATTTGCATAAACGCATTCAGAGGTCGATGGACTCATCATGCAAGCCTAGTAGGTGGGCACCTACTTGCATACAAAAAGGTTTTAGTCCTGTGCATTCTCATCATTCTAATGAGGTAATAAAAAAAATTACCTACTTCTATACACATAACGTCACGCCTGTTTTCCAAAGGGGTAGGTAGAGACAACGGAACTCGGAACTCGGAAACGGTGCCCGACACGCCTCGGCCGCCTGTTCCATCACATATTTTTCATTATGCTCATCGCTTTCGGGTAGTACGCACTTTTGGAACACATGCGCGATCTGGTCTAGACCCAAACAAACTATCGCGGAAAATCCTCTGAAGCAAACAATGATAAATGTAAAACATAGCCAAGTTTGAGCCAAGTACGTAAAATTTTTCGCACCCATTAGACAATGTGTCGTTAATTACGATTAACCGTTGTCGCTTTGTTTTAATACAAAGAGGTGTCATGGTGTCAATGACATGGTGGGAAATGTGTGCTAAAGCTAATTGTGTATGTGTTCATCATTCTGCATAAGGTTGGGAGTGCTGGGAGGAACTGTCCCGCCATGTCATACTTAAATGTTATGCGCCGCACTGAGGAAAGGAAGGCGACAGCTGATCGCTATTCTGTGCTTATTCCTGCAGAGTAACGAACATGCGCCGCACTGGAGGAAGGAAGGTGACCGCTGCTGATCGCTGTTCTGTGCTTATTACTGCAGAGAACGAACATGCGCCGCGCTAGAGGAAGGAAGGCGACCGTTGATCGCTGTTCTGTGCTTATTCCTCCAGAGTAACGAACATACGCCGCGCTGGAGGAAGGCGACCGCTGATCGCTGTTCTGTGCTCATTCCTGCAGAGTAACGAACATACGCCGCACTGGAGGAAGGCGACCGCTGATCGCTGTTCTGTGCTTATTCCTGCAGAGTAACGAACATACGCCGCGCTGGAGGAAGGCGACCGCTGATCGCTGTTCTGTGCTTATTCCTGCAGAGTAACGAAGATGCGCCGCACTGGAGGAAGGCGACCGCTGATCGCTGTTCTGTGCTTATTCCTGCAGAGTAACGAAGATGCGCCGCACTGGAGGAAGGCGACCGCTGATCGCTGTTCTGTGCTTATTCCTGCAGAGTAACGAACATGCGCCGCACTGAAGGAAGGCGACCGCTGATCGCTGTTCTGTGCTTATTCCTGCAGAGTAACGAAGATGCGCCGCACTGAAGGAAGGCGACCGCTGATCGCTGTTCTGTGCTTATTCCTGCAGAGTAACGAAGATGCGCCGCACTGGAGGAAGGCGACCGCTGATCGCTGTTCTGTGCTTATTCCTGCAGAGTAACGAACATGCGCCGCACTGAAGGAAGGCGACCGCTGATCGCTGTTCTGTGCTTATTCCTGCAGAGTAACGAAGATGCGCCGCACTGGAGGAAGGCGACCGCTGATCGCTGTTCTGTGCTTATTCCTGCAGAGTAACGAAGATGCGCCGCACTGGAGGAAGGCGACCGCTGATCGCT
The DNA here is from genome assembly GCA_946902875.1 of Nematopogon swammerdamellus. NCBI lineage: Eukaryota > Metazoa > Arthropoda > Insecta > Lepidoptera > Adelidae > Nematopogon > Nematopogon swammerdamellus. Next base: position 4,510,006 of record OX336357.1, on the reverse strand, counting down.
GTTCTGTGCTTATTCCTGCAGAGTAACGAACATGCGCCGCACTGGAGGAAGGCGGCCGCTGATCGCTGTTCTGTGCTTATTCCTGCAGAGTAACGAAGATGCGCCGCGCTGGAGGAAGGCGACCGCTGATCGCTGTTTTGCGCTTATTCCACTTCATGTTTGCGTTTTGCCAATTTTAATTAAATTTAAGAAGGCTAAAGGCTGACATTCAATGTCATTCATTAGCATCTCATAACGATTTTAATTCATCGTTTCTCAGAATATTAATTTACTCGCCCGTTTTTATGCTTGCGGGAAGTTTTTAACAATTCGGATCGAAGGACCATTTGTATTCAATGTTTTTATTTATGATGACTTAATGATTTTGAGAATATTGATGGCAGTAATAATTTAATTTTGAAACATATATGTATTTCATATGAAAACATTGGTTTTCTTTCTTTCATTTATGAATTGCTGTGTTGTCAGGTGCGAGGGTATATCATATCCGCGACCCTGGTATCTGGCTTCATAACCTTTTAGGATTCGTACCGTACGGGACCCCATTACAGAGCCTACTCCGTCTGTCCGTCCCTCCGTCTGTTCTACCAAGGGCTGTATCTTTTGGACAGTAATAGTTAGCCGGTTGAAATTTTCTTGCTGATATCCTACAAACAATAACAAATAATAACAAAAAAAAAGTTAAAGTAAAAAATTAAGGGGGTCCAATAGCGGCGGCGGGTGGCCGAGTGGTTTGGGCATCGGCTTCTCATGCGAGAGGTCCGAGGTTCGAATCCGGTCGGCGTGTACCAATGAGTTTTTTCTGACGAAAACATTTACGTACATACCTACACCTGCTGCTTCACCGTTCCGAACCGGTGTAAAACTGTAGGTCCCTTCCCTTGCCCCTTACTAGGTGGTAGGCTCAAATTGTAGCCGACTGGATTGGTACCACCGTACTGGATGTAAGATGGCCGCATAGCAGCCTCGGTTGTGTTCTCCTCTAGTCCAGTATAGCCAGCAATCCAGGGAAGTCTCCGGTATGGCACCTACCTTCTCGGAGGTGATATTGGCTAGTCAGAGCATGTGCTTTGGCCCCTCCGACTCAGCCACCCATACCGGATTAAAAAAAAACCGAGAAGTGTTTTTTATTCAACGTATTATTATTTGTTTCTTTTTGATTATAGTGCAACCTCCTTAAAGCAAAACACCAAATAATAGCAACTGGCCAAATGTGAATCGGGCTTAGGATCCCGAACTGAATGAAAGAAAACCAAATGTTTTTGGTAAATAGGTACATAAAATAACACAAATATAATGAGTCGGTTCGTCCACGGGTCCTGGTACTTCTCAACGACATTCTACTTTTTAATTCGTTGGTACTTCTGCCACCCTATGCCAACTGTTGTAGTTTACCAGGGAGGCCACAGGTTCTCTTAGTTCTCACAAGTACTTTTTTTTTTATGTAAACTGACACGGTTGGCTACATCACCTACAACATCCGTGATGTAAGCCCATAACACCGGGTGAACTTGATGCCACGTCAGTGCTTCCCTTCGTTCGTGCCGGCTACACTGAACTGCATGGAAAACACGCACTATTTATATAGCCATTTCGACTGACCTTTCATTCAGTGCGGTGGTATCAAGCCGGGCGGGCTAAACCCCTAGTAATATAAGAAGGGAGTCATATCCCTTGGTCGCCTTTTACGACATACACGGGGAGAGATGCAGTGGGGCTATTATTTTAAAGTACCGGCCCCACACGGTACAAGACGATACTACTTACAGAATAATTCAAGTAATATAAATTGTTGCAGCCATGAGCCGGATGTCGGCAGCGGCGGCGGGCGCTCGTGCGGCGGTGGCTGCGACGGAGCCCTGAGCCGCGCCATGCAGGCCCCGGTCGGGGGCTCTCCGGAGCGGCATCGCTCCACAGCACCGGGATCTGGTAAGCACTCCCTACTTTACTATCATCTGCTGCTTCTGTAGAAATCGCAGATCAGGTCCTGCTTGGAGTACTGCTCGCACCTGTGGGAGGGATGGCTCTGCCAAATACCAGCTTGCGCCTCTGGACTCAATCCAGCGTCGAGCCGTGCGACTAGTGGGTGAACCCGAAGTGTCCTGCGATCTAGAACCACTCCAACACCGTAGGGATGTCGGCTCCCTAAGTGTGTTCTATCGCTTATTCCATGGGGAGTGCTCGGAGGAGCTGTTTAATGCGATCCCGCCATCCCCTTTCCACCTTCGCACCACGCGCACTGGGCAGGGATTGCATCCCTACACACTGGACTTACCGCGGATGCGTACCAACCGATTCTGCAGATCTTTCCTCTACAGAACCGGTAAACTCTGGAACGCTCTCCCTGCCCATATATTTCCCCCCAAGTACAGTCTCGGGTCCTTCAAGAGGGACGTGAATGGGCACCTGTCAGGCCGGCATGGCATTCGCAACCCCCGCATACGACCGAATGTCCATGGGCGTCGTTAGACACCTTATGGGTGTCTCGGCGCCATAATATGTCGCGCTGTCAATAAAACAAAAAATAAATCTTCCTGGCAATACCGTTTTTTTTCAGCTGCTCTCAAGCAGTTATGCTGGTCGTATTTTGGCGACCAGTTTTCAGGTTCTTCGGTATGTTATGTCTATTTTTACAGCGGTCGCAATGGTTCTTCTTTATTGTATGATTACCTGTTTTTTTTTTATGGAAAGTGACACGGTTGGCTACATCACCTACAACATCCGTGATGTCAGCCCATAACACCGGGTGAACTAGGTGCCATGTCAGTGCTTCCCTTCATTTCATGTCGGCTACACTGAACTGGACGGAAAACACGAACTATTTACATAGCCGTTTCGACCAACGTTTCGCTCAGTGCGGTGGTACCAACCCAGCCGGGATAAACCCTACCACCTAGTAAGGCAAGAAGGAAAGGGACCTACAGTTTAACGTGGAATCCGAACCACGGTCAGCCTCCAACGGTCAAGCGGTCACCCATCCCAGCACTGACCGCGCTCAGCGTTGCTTAACAACAGTCGACTGACCGCACCACTGAGCTACCGAGGCTGACGAATTTCTTTATCCCTTAGTCGACTTTTACGACATGCGACGGGGAGAGATGCAGTGGGGCTATTCTTTTTAAGTACCGGCCCCACACGGTACAAACCTGGTATTTAGTTCCGGTTTTCAGCTGCTCTCAAGGAGTTGATTGCCCAGTTCAGCAATACTTCGGTATTGCAGAGCATCACGTTGGTTTTTAGCAAATGTAAGCATTGCTGGTCCCATTTTGCTTGGCGGTTATGTCTGCAATAAACGTACGGTCGTCTGTGATTCTAGTGACTGAAACTATCTTATTCTAGAATCTAGAAGAATAATCTTCATGAGCCAATATCGCTCCACTGCTGGACGTAGGCCTCTCCTAAGGAATGCCACCGCACGCGGTCTTCCGCTCTTCTCATGCATCCAATCCCGCTACCTTTTTGTTGTTTTTTTTTGTTTGTTTTTGTTTTGATGAACTGATATTATTTGCATGAGAACTGCAAAAAACCACGGTGCTGTAGATAGATGTTGATCTTTTTTGGCCCTCCTGTGTGTTGAAAGGAACCACAGGAACAACCTCACCAAAGAGACTGAAAAATTTCATAGGTTTAATATCACTATGTCTTTGAGCCACACAGTCAGTTCACCCGCAGACACATTCGGACATTCCTTCTACGCGCGAACGGCGAGATGGGCGCGAATTCCGATGGTGCAGACGGGCAACAGACGGCTGCATTTCAGCTCTCTTCAAGCGAATGTACCAGGGCGGCATAGCTATTGGATTTCGTAGCAAGCGGCGGAATTTTAAAGTAATCTTCTGAATTCTAGTTCCTGGACTTGCAATCCAGATTTAATTAATCATAAATTTTAGCCAACTGCTGCTGGTTAGGGCTGCGACTGTTTTTAAGAAACCTGTTAACTACATCCATGATGTCGGTTCATAACACCCTCGTGCACCAGGTGCCGTGTCAGTGATTCCCTTTGCTGGTGCTGGCTACACTGAACTGGACGGAAAACATGAAGTATTTATGAAGTCGCTTCGGCCGACCTTTCACTCAGTGCGGCGGCGGCAGCAATCCGGACTGGTTAACCGACTACCACCTGGTAAAGTAAGGGAAAGAACCTACTGAATGGAATTCGAACCATGATCAACCTCCGCGGTAGAAGTCACCCATTCTAATATGCTGACCGCGGCGATCCCATAGCACCCACCGAGCTACCCAGACTGGTGGTGGTGGTATACTGGAAGCCGTCAGCATCTTGTTTATCACGGGAGTCGCTATATTCACCTCCTGGCCACCTATGTTATCCTGGTATCGTGAGGTATCTGCGGAAGAGAAGTCTGTGGTCAATTAAATGTTTTTTGCTATACCGACCCTAGATTTAACTGAGTGATGTTAACTCAGTTAAACCTAGAATGAGCGAAGTTTACATATCAACCGCGAGTCCCGGCACTTAGAATTTTAGATCCGTATCCTTTTGGTTGTATCCCCAAATGTGAATCACAAAAAAGATATCCTGCGAATATTCGATCGATATCAGCAGTTATAAAACCAGTTAGATAAACATTTAAAAGAAAAAAAAAATCACGAATGTACCTAATGTAAATGGCTCCAAAATATTTCATTAAATTATGAACAAGTACACTTTGGAGGAAAAGATAAATTAAATTCACACATCAGCTTCAAGCCGTTAGTGCTATTAAATAATAATAATAATAATATGGGCCAGCGACCCAACCATCAAGAGGGCAAAAAGCGTCGCACCCAACCCAAGGAATGAAAATATTAGAATTAGCATCTACTCCCATTAAATGAAGTCATTATATGTAAGGGAGCCTGCCTAACATAAACCGTGCGGCCCGTTTATAGGTATAAAAATGCGGTGTGCTACTACGTGGGGGGAGGTGGGGGACGTGGTGGTGGTGGTGCGGGATGGGGGTGGGGTCCCAGACTGAGCTACGTAGCACAATCCGGGCACAGAATACGCAATGAAGACTCTCAAAGGACACCAAAATGAAAGCGCGTGGCTTCACACGATTTTCGCGAGGTTGATGATGCCCACCAACAAGAGCATTCCAGCAAAGACGAATAACGAATATACCCTATATCTATTAACTGTCGTACTTCACATTTGTCCACATCACAGAACAGCGATCATGGAGGGGATCGTCTTCCCTCGGCCCCTTACCTTACTCTGTCTGTGTTTCACATCTTGTTGTCTGATACTAATTGTGTGCGTTTTGTAGAGTATGTTGCGGTCTAAGTAAATTATAATATGCAATGTAATGTAATACCGGTCCTATGTCGCTTTGAATTCTATGGTGTCGTCGGAATGTGACCGTCTCGTATCAATTTATTTTTATTGCACGCACACCGAATCCCCAATGATCGTGTGATGACGTCACCGAATGCCCGAGATTCTGCCCTACTACGAGCCCCGTCAGCGCTTGTCACAGCCAGCATGCATAAGTATCTCGTTGTGTGATTGCTGCATATGATGTTGTTCCAAATTTAAATTTACCTGAGATGTATAATTCTGAATTTATATAATGTTAATTGAATCTGCCTGAGATGTATGATAAGAACCGTGTGGGGTCGGTACCTCGGCCGGTACTTAAAAAGAATAGCCCCACTGAATCTCTCCCCGTGCATGCCGAAAAAGGCTACTGAGGCGCAAGCCAAGCTATGTGGCGCGACGTTTCAGTTGGGCCATACGTCTGGTATGGTATGGCCCATCCTCTCTATCGACACGAGACGGTTGGCATAGTGAGGCTGTTGAATTTTGAATAATTTGAGAATTATCAAAAAATCACATTGCCTTTGATTTGCCTGCTACACCTCTCTCTAAACCTTAAACCTCCGCAAGGCTGTCAATGCCAGAAATCTCTACCTTCCGCATTGACAACTTGCACATGATTCCAATACGACTGTACGAAATGACATTAGGTACAGTACATTTGACACCGCGGGGATCGCTGGACATTCGAGATCGGGCCAACGAACTGTCTCGATTTACGAGCAAATGCATAGTAGCGGTCTGTGTGGAGGTTCAATGACAGTCAGTGGGGTATTTCGCTGTTAGCAATTTTGAAGTGAATTTGATGAAACGTCTTTGGGCTCTCGGGTAAGGGGGTGCGACTAAAAAAAATTAAGACTCTTTTGTACTTTGCGACGCTTAGTACTCAGCAACCAGACTACGTACAACAATTCTAAATATGTCGGATGAAAGATCCATCTGACGACTTCAAATACGTAATACATTTTTATTTTGTCATGCCATCCCTTCTGGCCCAAATCAGCCCTTCAAGTTGGCATGTTTTGAAAAATGCGAAAACACGCAAACTTCAAACAGCTCTCGCGCTTTAGTCGTTAACGCTGCATAATCGAGACAAACTCTAACGAACAGACAAAGGTTTTAAATAACAAACAAAACCTTGTATAAAGCCTAGGTGGGGCAATATGGGCTACCAAAGTTGAAAATTTTTCTTACGAAAAAATTGTTTCAATCTGCGCAAACATCAAATTCACGAACTAAGTTTGACGGCCGCATGTGACATGCTTTAAGTGACATGCAGACTCCCTCGATTTTTTTTCTCGCTAATAGTAATTTTCGAATTCCATAATTTTGGTATGAACGATTGCGGGACGCCAGTTCTCTCTTCAAGCAGCTTTTGGCTTCACTACCGTGGAGCAATCGAGGGTTTCCACCAGCAAACGCAACAAAAGTCTAAATGTCGAACCGAATATAAATTGTAACTTTAACATTTTGTCCACAGGCGAGTCGACGCTAAAAGTGCACCTACCGAATGGCGCGTTCAACATGGTGCGCGTGGGGGGCGGCGGCGGCGCGGGCGCAGCGGACGAGGATGTGCGCGCCGTGCTGCGGCTGCTCGCCGCGCGCATGGCAAGCGGCGATCGGCATTACGCCGCGTGCTTCGCGCTACGTGCACGCAACCTTACCACCGGCAAAGTATGTGTTTGCTGCTTGATAATGTGAGCTAGCGCCCACGTCTGCAGACCTAGTCAGTCGGTCAGCCTTTACGTGTCCACCACATTTTTTTATAATTTTTTTATTATGTAAACCAGCATGGGTGGCTGGTGCCGAGAATGGTGCAGTCGACAGAGCCAAAATCACCTCTCCTCGCGAAACCACGCTCAGATTTGCGGACTGTTGCTAGACTGTCTAGCCCGTTAATACGACGCTTGAAGACACCCAGGTGAAAGGATTCAGGAAATACACTCGCCGGAAGACAGTTCCACACTCTGGCGGTGCGACAAAGAAACGATTTAGAGAACCGATGGGTTCTCAAAAGCCCAATGTCAACAACAAAAGGGTGCTGAGTCTCTCTGCGACGAGTCCTGCGGAGATAGGACGGGTGGCAGGGAATAAGGGACACTAGTTCCACAGAGCAGCGTCCGTGATAGTATCTGTAGAACAGACTAAGCGAACCCACAAATCGTCTGTGACTCAGAGACTCCAGACCATCGGTATGTTTCGGGTCACCAACAAGACGAATAGCTCGGCGCTGTATCGAGTCCAAGGACGCAAGCAGATAATGGGGACTACCCTCCCAGATGTGACTGCAGTACTCCATCACCGGCCTAATCTGTGTTTTTTACAACAGGAATAGTTGTGCCGGTGAGAAGAACCGCCGCGCCGATTGCGGAAAAGTATTCCCAATTTTCTGAATGCAGTTTTGGCCTTAGACTCGATTAGTTGCCGGAAATCCACGTCTTTGGATATAGTGGTGCCCAGGAGGTCCAGGTGCTCCGATACAGGTACGACGCTACCTTGGAAACTAGCTTGGAAAGGAAAGGGATCGACCTTAGCAAATAATGCGCAGCACTGAGTCTTGCTAACGTTGAAGGCGACAAGGTTCTTCTGGCCCATTATAGCTACTTTTCCGAGAACGATATCTACCTTATCAACAACTGAACGTTGAGCCTCCCAGTGCCGCGAATCTCTACTCTTCCAGTCCTTAACATAGCCCTCGTGGTCCGTGCTGTCGTCTTCATGCCCATATATCGACATATACCTCTCTTAATGTTTTCTCCAGTTCTCCCAGCCTTCAGCGGTACGAAACCCTCACCAGTGTAGGACCAGTTTACTCCAACGGTCGTCGTCGTCGCCTCGTCGGCTGACGTGCCCAATCCACTGCCATTTGAGCTTAGCCATCCGTTGTCCAGTGTCGACTGTGTCTGCAAGGGAGTTTCTGTTATTTTTTTATGTCCACCATGAAGGCCCCCAGATCACCAGGCAAGACCAAGGCATGGCAGTTCAAGATGGTAACTCCTCTTTTCTATTAGCTCCTGGTACTGAAGGTAGCTGAAAAAGTTTGAATGTAATTATTTGCTAGATAATATTAATAATATCTGTCCACACAATGTCGATTGTCCACACTGTCCACACACTGTACCTCAGTCGATCTCGTGGCGTTCTGACCCATGGTGCAGACAGTCAACTGTCGCTATTGAATGTTAAGCAACGCTGGGTGCGGTCTTGGACTTGGACGGGTGACCGCTGACCGTTGGAGGCTGACCGAGGTTCGGATTCCTCGTAAAACTGTAGGTCCCTTCCCTCCTAATCTTACTTGGTGGTAGGGTTTAACCCGCCCGGGTTGGTACCACCGCACTGAATGAAACGTCGGTCTAAACGGCTTTGTAAATAGTTTGTGTTTTCCGACCAGTTCAGTGTAGCCGGCACGATTAAAGGGGGAAGCACTGACATGGCACCTAGTTCACCCGGTGTTATGGGCTGACATCACGCACGTTGTAGGTGATGTAGCCAACCGTGTCAGTTTCCATAAAAAAAAAATTGGTTGTCTGTAAATTCGGTTTACGGACGATAGTTTTACGTGATAACGTCAATTCGGACCCTTGTTTCATGAATATTCTAAATTTGAAATATTTTCCGACCGGCCAGATGCGCTTAATATATTATGGTACGAGTAACCTCCTTTCAATTTGTGCTGCCCTGGTACTTTAGAACCAGAGAGATAAATGTGTACAAGCCGACGCTTGGGCCGATTGTGCCTCTCTATCGCTTGTTACGCGCTCCCGCTTGCACACACAGGCTCAGATGGAACGTGACACTTTTTCGTGCGTGCAGCCGGTGTTCATCAATTTATAAGACGTGACGTTATCACGTAAAAAAAAAAAAAAGAAACCCCAGTACCATGCTGGTGCTTTTCTCTTTGTAGGTACGTGCCATCTGTACTGAACTGTTTGTGTAGAAATTATTTTAAAATGGGGGCTTAGGCGAGGAAGCTAGAGCAGGTAAAAAAAACTATCCTTTGGAAACATCCACAAAACAGCGATCTGCAGCTGTCTTCCCCCAGACCGTGCGGTGCTCCGGTGCGGCCGACGCCTCTCGCTGCGCGTTTTTACTTGCTCTGTGGGCGCATGTCATATCTATAAACCAACAACTCATTGCTTCCAGATTCGATGGATTCACCAGGACAGCAGCATGGCGGCGGTTCAGTCTGAGTACCGCAGCAGCGAGTGGCGACTCGAGCTGAGGGTGCGATACTTGCCCCACAATTTGCGCACCTTGTATGAGAAAGACCGCGTCACCTTCCATTACTATTATGATCAGGTAAAATGAACCTCTTGTCCCTCCTTGTTGCTCTGGTTTCCAGACTTCAGGTTTACAGCCGCTGTTTGTTTTTATGTAATCCCAATTATGGCTGAGTCAGAAGGGCCAAGCACACTCAGACCAGTCAAAATCACCTCCAAGTAGGTGCCATACAGGAGCCTTCTCTGTGGCTTTCTGGCTATACTGGTCTAGCTAGGGGATAAAACCCACTTACACCCTTCTGAGCGCAAGGAATGCTCAGGTGAAGGTCCGTCTCTATCTATCAATATGAGGAAGACAAGGATACCTAGTCGCTGAAACGCAGCCCTTGTCGGCTAATGTCGAGTTATAATGAAAAAAAAAATGTATTTGTTCTCAGGTGCGACACGACTACCTCAACGCCAATCATCCCATGGTAGACCAGGATTTGGCGGTACAAATATGTTGTTTAGAAATTAAGTAAGTATTAGGTGCATATTTTGTTGAGAAATTAAATGAGATCTGAATGCCCCCTCAGAACACTTGACATGGGATAGGATAGGGACAGCTGTGTGCGTATGCACGACTGAGGTACGACGCGGGTTACGGGGGGGGTAAAAAGCGACATTTATGTACTTCCAAAAATTTTAAAAGATATCATTTATTGTATTGTGTTTACATAATGTGGAAGTCGATTAAATATTATATAATAATAAATTATACTCCTCTAACAAATATATATGTACTACGTGTATGTACATCTAAATACGTGTGGGACGGGTATTTAAAAATAATAGCCCCGCTGTGCATGTCGTAAAAGGCGAATAAGGAATACAGAGAAGATGCCGTGCTAAAGGGCGACAGGCTAGCGACCTATCACCTTGGCACAAACTGTCCTTCCACCGAGTCATGCAGCAGATGGGTCAACGTGCTTTACTTGCTGCTTGATAGTTATCTTGTCAGTATACTTTGCTATAGGTACGTGGTGGCCGGTGTTGTACTGTAATTTACAAGAGTACTTGCACCGATTTTTTTTTTTTATGTAATCCGGTCTGGGTGGCTGAGTCGGAGGGGCCAAAAGCACATGCTCCGACCAGCCAATATCACCTCCGAGAACCGGAGATACCGGAGACTTCCCTGGATTGCTGGCTATACTGGACTAGAGGAGAACACAGCCGAGGCTGCTATGCGGCCATCTTACATCCAGTACGGTGGTATCAACCCAGTCGGCTACAATTTGAGCCTACCACCTAGTAAGGGGCAAGGGAAGGGACCTACAGTTTTACACCGGTTCCGAACGGTGAAGTCGGTGAAGCAGCAGGTGTAGGTGTGCACGTAAATTTTTTCCTCAGAAAAAACTCATTGGTACACGCCGAACGGATTCGAACCTCGGACCTCTCGCATGAGAAGCCGATGCCCAAACCACTCGGTCACCCGCCGCCTAATTACTCTGCTTATCCCGATTGTCAGGATACAGCGTGTGATATGTATGTATGTATTCAAATTTAGAAATTGTAAATGCAATTCTTAGTCAAATACACAAAAAATTTAGCTCCTCTTTTTCGACGACGACGTCGGGGCTAGGGTTACCATACGTCAGGATTTTTAGGCTCTTGTCAGGATTGCGGCCGCATTTTGCAACTGTCAGGCAGGATTCATCGATTTTTCAATGGAGTACAGCAGTATTTTTTTTTATTATAAGCAATTATTATTATTATTAGCAAACGGTAATTAAACAGACACATAATCATCTTTACCAACAACTTTGGTAATATTTAGGCAAATTAAGTAAGCATTACATAAAGATTTTTACCATCTTTGGGTGAAGTTTGAGTTGACATGAAATGAAGTTTGAAAAGTTCGACTAGTGAGTCCTGCCCCCGCGCCAAAGCATAAACAAATATTTGAAAGTTAATTACGTTTGCAACAAAATGTCAGGACTTTTCTATGGAAATTAGACTTTTTGTCGGGACTTTTCATTTTTCCATCTCGTGACCCTAGTCGGTGCCCGCATGGGGCCCTGAGCTCGTTCCCCTTATGGGAAGGACTTCCCTCTATATCACAGAGCATCAAATGCGCGCGCCCCCTACTAGAGACGCCCTAAGCGATAATATTTGAAACCCAAAAACTACACGCAGTGCTGCTAGCGCTTCGTATGTGTGTGTGTGTGCTAGTATCGACAATACACACAAAGAGGAGCAAGTTAGGCACACGCACAAAACAAATGCACACGCACAACACACATATGTAAGTCATAGGCCACGCCTACAGGCTTCAACGCCGTTGTAGGAAAATCGCGCTCAGGGCGCCTCTAGGAGGGGGCGCGGGCGGGGGTGATTTCGTGCTCTGTGCTCTATATGTATATGTTTAACATGCTGTTAAGTTTATAAGTACCTAACCCTCTCTTTTCCTATTGACTTAAAATTATATTAAGACATCTAATAATTGGCATATGTGTGTACTTGCAGGTACTTCTGTAAGGACATGCAGATCTCAATGGACAAAAAGTCCAACATAGAGTACCTGGAGAAGGAGTTCGGGCTCCAGAAGTTTGTTCCCAAGTCGGTGCTGGACGCCGTCAAGCCCAAGGTGCTCAAGAAGGCCATTCAGCAGCAGTTCAAAAAGGTAACTCTTCTGTTTTATGATCTCTTGGTAGGTACCAATGGATTTATTGCAGCAACGGCCGGATTCGAACCTTGTACCCTGAGGTCAAGAATCCGAGCCAAGGCTTAACTTAAGAGCATACAGTAGTCAAGTTATAATATATTATTATAACACAGAGGTTATTTTTCTCCATACATAATTGTCTTACGGGGTTTATGTTTTCCGAACCCCTAAACCTTGACCGATTTTTATAATTCTTTTTTCTTGTAATAAAGACAGTCTAATTTGTTGATGTCATGATGTTTATTAAGCTTTCATTAAATACTTAATCATTACTTTGGATATAAAAAAAAAACAGGTAATCGGATAAGGTTTAGGGGTCGGGAAAACATAAGGCCCGAAAGTCAAATTTTGACGTAATTTGTAGGTATATTAGCTGAGAGTGTGCAGCTGTCCCTCTTGCGTTGGCGGGCAGTGCGCGTGGCGGACCGAGACAGCGATACAGTTTTTCAAAACCTAACGTGTTATCACGTGACTAACTTCGGTCGGCTCTTAATAATAGTTTTCATCGTTTTCAGGTGTCTAACCTCGGCGATGTGGAATGTATGCTCAAGTATGTGGAGATAATGCACACACACTACGGCTACGACCGAGAGACCTTCACCGCAGCGCTGGGCACCGGCTGGTCTATTCCTGTGGAGCTGGCCATCGGACCTGATATAGGTTAGTTTTCTCTTGCCCTTGAGTATTTTAATGTATAAAGCGGCCACAAGTGGCCGCTCCGTAGGTGAAGGGAATATCACTTAACATAATGCTTATTACTGGCAGACTAGACAGAATCTTTGTTACTTCTAGCAGACTTTGTTACTTTGGGGAATTTTATGGTATTCTCTTTTCTGTTGGCTGAACATCTTTTATTTATTTTTGGCAAACTTTGATAGATTTTATTGTTTGGCAGACATAAATTTTAAATACTTGAGAAAGATCTACTACACAAATGTAACACTTGACACAATCTGTGTTAATCTGTACTTGCAGATATATCGTACATATCGCACAAGGCCGGCGAACCACCGACGTACACGCGTATCGCATCCTTCAGCGACGTGACCGCCGTGCAAACCCTCAAGTCCAACTGCACGCAGCAATCACAGGTAAGCCCATTCTTGTCATTCAATAATAGAATTGAGAACCTTTTGAGAATTTTTCATATTTTTTTTTTTATGTAATCCGGTATGGGTGACTGAGTCAGAGGGGCCAAAGCGCATGCTCCGACCAGCCAATATCACCTCCGAGAAGGTTAGGTGCTATACCGGAGACTTCCCTGGCTTGCTGGCTATACTGGACTAGAGGAGAACACAACCGAGGCTGCTATGCGGCCATCTTACATCCAGTGCGGTGGTACCAACCCAGTCGGCTACAATTTGAGCCTACCACCTAGTAAGGGGCAAGGGAAGGGCCCTACAGTTTTACACCGGTTCCGAACGGTGAAGCAGCAGGTGTAGGTATGCACGTAAATTTTTTCGTCAGAAAAAACTCATTGGTGCACGTTGACCGGATTCGAACCTCGGACCTCTCGCATGAGAAGCCGATGCCCAAACCGCTCGGCCACCCGCCGCTTGATGTTTTGCTTGATGATGATTATGTATGATTTAAACAAATTTTTTTTTAACTGGTTATGGATGCTCGGCTTTCGGCCTCAGCTTTTTGAATCTCAGTTTTACCTTTTTACACAGAGTATTGTATATAATAAATAATAATATATTGTATTGTATAATTATATATTGTATAGTACCGGATGGGGCCGGTACCTACTTAAAAAGAATATCCCCACTGCATCTCTCCCCATGCATGTCGTAAAAGGCGACTAAGGGATAAGGACAAGATGCCGTGCTAAAGGGCGACAGGCTCGCCACCTCTCACCTTGGCACGGTACTTCCACCGAGTCATGCAGCACGTGGGTCTTCGTGCCATACTTGCTGCTTGACCGATTTAATCTTGTTCGAATACTTTGCGAAACGTGGTGGTCGGCGTTGTGCTGTAATTTACCAGAGTTCTTGCAGCACAACACCGATTACTCTGCTCACCCCGATTGTCGGGATTCAGCGTGTGTGATATATGTATGTATGTATGTATGTAATATATTGCGTTGCATGTTGCAGAGTGGATCGTGTGGGAAGGCTGCTCTACAGCTGAGGGTGAAGGGGGCGACTGAAACTCTCACCATCACGTGCAGTAGCGTTGAGGTACTACTTATATATTTATTTATAAAATTTTGAAGAAATCAACAGCATTACATTAAAATTTAACTAACATGATTTATACAAAAAACAAAGCATAAAATTACAGATTTCACTGAATATAACAAAAACAATTTTTTTTAAAGTTTAACAAAGGCTCTTTACACCTGATTCACTTAATTAATAAGTCTTTGTAGTCAGAACTCTCAGTAAAAGTGTTAATCTTGCTCTCAAGCTGTGTTTTAGATAGACTATGGGCGGTGTTATTTATTACATATGTGGCTAGTCATTAAATACTTGTAAAAATATGTTTAATAAAATACCCTGCGAAGTTTCTTGTCGGTTCTTCTTCGTGGGTGTAATCGAACCGCATAGAACAAATTGTGACAAGTTCGAGCGCAGTCTAACTGCCATATGAATGATCAATAAACAATATAATACAATACAATTATCTCCTATCTCCATTTTGGAGTTCAATTAAGAAATGCTCATCGGAACAACTGGGGTGTCCTAGGTGTATGGCTTGCACACTCATCAAGCCAGAATCACACCTTTTGTTTTTTGTTTTTTTATAAAATATATTTTTATGGCTTTAGCGAACAAGCTTTGATATATCAGTCCGATAGTCCATTCATGCAATCGTGCAATCACTGGTAGTTTCGTAGACTTGTCGGAAGACTACAATTCGCTTCACTTCACTTTACACTTCCATTCACACTCCGCTTCACAATTCACTTGACACTTCACTTGACACTCCACTTCACACTTGTTTTCACACTTCACTTCACTCCACACTTCACTTCACACTTCAATTCACAATTCGATTCACTTCACTCCACACTTCACTTCACACTTCACTTCACTCCACACTTCACTTCACACTTCAATTCACAATTCGCTTCACTTCACTCCACACTTCACTTCACTCCACACTTCACTTCACACTTGAATTCAAAATTCGCTTCACTTCACTTCACTTCACTCCACACTTCACTTCACTCCACACTTCACTTCACTCCACACTTCACTTCACTCCACACTTCACTTCACACTTCAATTCACAATTCAATTCACTTCACCCCACACTTCACTTCACTCCACACTTCACTTCACACTTCACTTCACACTTAGCTGCAATTCGCTTGCAAAAGAGTGCAGTAAAAAATTTATGTATAATGTTTCAGGCAGCTGAGAGCTTAGCGGACCTGGTCGACGGCTACTGTCGCCTGGTCACAGACTCACAGACTTCACTATGGAATCGGCAGAGTAAGCTGCACTTTTTATTTATGCATTTATTATAAACAGTCAGTCAATGTTGTTGTTTCTAAATCCAGATTTTTTTTATTGAAACTGACACGGTTGGCTACATCACCTACAACATCCGTGATGTCAGCAGTCAATTGTTTCAATTGAACACGAAATATTGATTTCTTTTATGTAATCCGGTATGGGTGGCTGAATTGGAGGGGCCAAAGCGCATGCTCCGACCAGCCAATATCACCCCCGAGAAGGTAGGTGCCATACTGGAGACTTCCCTGGATTGCTGGCTATACTGGTCTAGAGGGGAACACAACCGAGGCTGCTATGCGCGGCCATCTTACATCCATTACGGTGGTACCAACCCAGCCGGCTACAATTTGAGCCTACGAGCATCACAACACCGATTACTCTGCTTACCCCGATTGTCGGGTGACAGCGTGTGGTATGTATGTAGCTGTAACAAATATTTTGTTTTGTTTCAAGCGATCGTTTGGAAACAGTTACCTTGTCAATGCAAAAGTGAGTGTATTGTTGTTATTATCAATATTTTATGAAGAAATATTAAAATATTATGATATAATGAAACTACAAAATTACTAAGTACTCTGGAACGCTCTCCCTGCCCACATATTTCCCACCAAGTATAGTCTCGGCTCCTTCAAGAGAGACATGAATGTACCTGAGGTACCTGTCAGGCCGGCATGGTATTCGCAACCGCCGCGTACGACCATCGTTCCACGCGCAACAGGTTGGGAATGCATCCACACACTGTCGATATCACCCCACTTAGGACAAATCGATCCTGCAAATCCTTTATTTACAGGGTTGCCAATAACATGTGGAATGCACTCCCACCTGCATCCTTTCCTCTAATGTACAGTCTGGGTTCCTTCAAACATAATATGAAGGTGCACCTAGCCGGCCGACATGGTATTCGCAGCCCCCGTAAATATCCGAATGCCCGTGGGCGCCGTCGGACTACACCTCTGCGTTAGTCTGGCGCACGCCATTTGTCGTGCTTCCCATTAAAAAAAACCACCGAATGTCCATGGGCGTCGTTAGACACCTTATCGGTGGCTCGGCGCCACATGTCGCGCTTTCAAGTTAATATCTAAAAAAATTACACTTATCCCAATTTTCTTATTACTTCCTCCAAATATTTCTTAAAATATTGCCATTATAAAACCAACGACAAGGAAGGTGTGGAACTAAGCTTGCGATGGCTTCACCGAACATATCCGGGCCCATCGGCAGTAGAGTAGGGTATTAATCAAGGTCGGGACTAGCGAGTGGCCACTCTAAATTTCCCGCGCATGCTTCACGTTTCGGCTCGCATCGAGCCCTCGTCAGCTAGTCTGCGTTGACTAGGACGCGGGGAACCACCAGTCCCGCTCTCGACCTCCCTCTCTCTACCTATCCATATTCTGTAGGATGCTTCCAGTGACGTTATTACGTTCGATAATACGTTCTATATTGCAGCGGAGATGAGCAGTAGTTCGTCAGAAGGCAAGACGTCGTGGGAGGGCAACACCTCCACTCTCCTCTCGGAAGACTACGCGGAGATAGTTGATGACGACGCCGACTACTCTACTCCCGCAGGTGAATTTAACTTCTGTTTGTACGGCGGAAGCTAGAACGATAAAAAAGGAATATTTATTTTATTTTATTAAGGAAACACACAGTTATACAACATACATAATAAATGGGTACATACAAATAAAAACATTAACCAATAAAGTTTCCACACAGATTACATAACTTAAAATAACTAACACAGATAACTTACAAAATATATATATCTTAAAAAATAACAAAGTACGAATAAGAGTAGAAGTTTAAAAGTTAGAGAAAAATATATATTTTCTTTTAAATCTATATATGTTTTTTTTATTATTTTTTTTTTATGAAAATAATGTACGTACTTTACAAAATTTTTAATTTTTGCACACTTATATTAAAAATATCGACCTGCTGGCAAATCTTATCAAATGAAGTGCAACCTCTGCAAGTATCTTGTATTGCCTTTCTTTGTCAAAAATATATCCATTAATCGTGTAGCCTTTCGTGGACAACGGATGGACCCCGGTATGGACCCCGAATCCTATCCTCGCCAACACGATATAAGTAAAAGCATACTTGTTTCATTGGACGGTCGCGCGCTGGCCCGTCAGTCTGTCATCGGCCGCGTTCGCATAAACCTGTTTAAAATGCCCGCATGCTCTCTGTTTACGTGTAAAACACTACAGCCAAATTTAGTGTGCACAATAGTGGAATATCTTATCATCGGTAAGTACACTCCTCTCCCCGCAACTCGGCGACGCTAGTTCTCATACAAGCATTTGACAGTCCGGCGTCCATACCTTTTTTATCGTTCTAGGGCGGAAGGCTCAAATAAGCTTACAAGCACTACATAGGATATTGTAATTTTGTTTTGTCTATTGTAAAATTGTTCTAATCCGTAACGACGTGGTACGTCAAAGAACTAAGTTAGTCCACATATTGCTAAGAAAATAAACAAGCTGAAGTGGTAGTGGGCTGGGCACATCTGTCGTAGACCCGACAACCGATGGGGTAGACGGGTGCTCGAATGGAGGCCACGTACAAGCAAACGTAGCGTAGGACGGCCAGCGCATCCCGGGAGTGGATGGATGAGAAGAGCGGAAGACCGCGTGTGGTGGCGTGCCTTGGGAGAGGCCTTTGTCCAGCAGTGGACCGATACAGGCTGATGATGATGATGATGATGAAAATTGTTCTGTGTGCCTTTTCAACGTCACAGAGATTGATTTATCTGGCTCGAAGGACCGATCGTACTTTTTATACCTTTTAGGGTTTGATACCTCAAAAAGAGGAAATAAACTGAATCATTCACTGAATCTCGGACGTATGGCGTAAATGAAGGAATTTCGATTTTGGGGGACAAATCAGAAAAATATGCATGTGACTAAGAACATTTAATAGGTAAGGACTTCGGACCTTCCCCGCGCCAGCGTAACACGACGTTTGTATAAACGTACAAATGCCATTCGGTACCAGCCAATCAGAGCGCGCGCCGTCCCCTCCGTTACCCGCGGAGCTCGGCGACGCTGTTTCTCATATAAGCATTGGACAGTCTGACGTCCATACCTATTTAAATGTTCTTGCATGTGACATATAATAAAAATGGTTCGTTATAAGGAATACAAATATATATATTATTTATAATTTTAAAATGCATATTAAAGAACGTAAAATTTTGAAAAAAAATTGGATTATAGGGCCTGCCTTACGGTTTACAGGAGACCCTAAACGAAAATCCTAAGTCTTGAAGTTAGCACAGAAAACGGAATGGTACTCGCACTTGACAATATTTTTTTATTTGTACTTATTTAATGAATAACTAGCTGAGCTCGTGGCTCCGCTCACGTGCTTTTTTTTCTAATTTGGTTTTTCTCCTATACCACGTATAGGAGAAAAACCAACGCCACGCCTTATGTACCGTGTGGGGTCGGTACTTAAAAAGAATAGCCCCACTGCATCTCTCCCCGTCGCATGTCGTAAAAGTCGACTAAGGGATCGTCAGCCTCGGCAGCTCAGTGGTGCGGTCAGTTATTGGATGTGTGACCGCCCGACCGTTGGAGGCTGACCGTGGTTCGGATTCCACGTTAAACTGTAGGCCCCTTCCCTTCTTACCTTACTGGGTGGTAGGGTTTATCCCGGCCGGGTTGGTACCACCGCACTGAGTGAAACGTCGGTTGAAACGGCTATGTAATAAATAGTTCGTGTTTTCCGTCCAGTTTAGTGTAGCCGGCGCGAAATGAAGGGAAGCACTGACGTGGCACCAAGTTCACCCGGTGTTATGGGCTGACATCAAGGATGTTGTAGGTGATGTAGCCAACCGTGTCAGTTTCCATAAAAAAAAAAAAAAAAAAACAACAGTAGGTATTGTGGCGAACAAAAAAAAAATTATTCAAATCGGTCGAGCCATTTTCGAGTTTTTGCCGGACTATCGCACGGCAATTGATTTATATAAGGCAGATTACAGTCACGTAAGTTATTTTATTCAAATCAAATAATATACATAATTTTTTACCAACTACCCTTTAGGGAGTGGGGTGCATAAAATAAATGAAAAGGTAAAAATTGTTTTTATCATCGTGCTTACTAATTTGAATTCTATATCTGTCCAGTAATAATTTTTTTTGGATAATGTATGTGTTTTTTTCTTTCTCCTTGCAGTAAGAGACTACGAGTTGGTGCGAAATCAGATCGAGTTGACAGGAATCATCGGGGAAGGACAATTCGGTGACGTGCACAAAGGTAATGTACCACAGAGTAATTACTTTGACATAGTGCCACCAGGAAGTTATGATACGTGGGAAATATGCGCAACAACAACGTTTGGGCATCGGCTTCTCATGCGAGAGGTCCGAGATTCGAATCCGTTCGGCGTGTACCAATGAGTTTTTTCTGACGAAAACATTTGCATGCACACCTACACCTGCTGCTTCACTGTTCGGAACCGGTGTAAAACTGTAGGCCCCTTGCGTCTTACTAGGTGGTAGGCTCAAATTGTAGCCGACTGGGTTGATACCACCGTACTGGATGTAAGATGGCCGCATAGCAGCCACGGTTGTGTTCTCCTTTAGTCCAGTATAGCCAGCAATCCAGGGAAGTCTCCGGTATGGCACCTACCTTCTCAGAGGTGATATTGGCTGGTCGGAGCATGCGCTTTGGCCCCTCCGACGCAGCCAACCATACCGGATTACATTAAAATAAAAAACTCTGCATTCCTAAGGGACGTGAACTTTCGGTCGAAAGTTTGTCCATAATAATAATTATCACATTAAAAAAATCTAAATATGTTTATTGCGTTCTCCTCCTGCCAACCTTTGGGTTATCTTATCATGAATGCGTGTGTAGTGGCAGAGAACAAATAAGAATGATGTAGACAATTTTAACAAATTACATACATACATAACACACGCTGTATCCCGACAATCAGGGTAAGCAGAGTAATCGGTGCTGTGCTATAAGGACTCTGGCAAATTACAGCACAACACCGACCACCACGTTTAGCACAGTATACGGACAAGACAACTATCAAGCAGCAAGTAAGGCACGAAGACCCCACCTGCTGCACGACTCGGTGGAAGGACCGCGCCAAGGTGCGAGGTGGCAAGCCTGTCGCCCTTTTGCGCGGCATCTCGTCCTTATCCCTCAGTCGCCTTTTACGACATGCACGGGGAGAGACGCAGTGGGGCTATTATTTGTAAGTACCGGCCTCACACAGTACCAGGCAAACATAATATGTCGCATTCAATAACGGTAGAGTTTGAGGAATGTGATCAGGTAAATTTTCACGGCGCCCTCACCGGCAGGCACGTGTCGCGTCACGTCGGCTCAGCACCCGTCGCTGCGGCGTCAGCTGGCGCTGGCGCGGCGGCGCGGCGACGGCGGCGGCGCGGGCGCAGAGCGCGTGCTGCCCGTCGCGGTGAAGACCTGCAAGATGGACGCCGACCTGGACACGGCCGAGAAGTTCCTCGAGGAGGCCTGTGAGTATTGCGGATACCATCACGGACGCTGCTCTGTGCAACTGTATTGTATTGTATTGTTAAAAAAAAAAAAATCACCATATCAACTTCTCATGTCAAAAAATTTTTTATTTATTTATTTATTTAGGTAAATTCACAGTGCATTTACAATTTTACATAGACATAAAAAAATTGGTACTAATGAAACCATTACGAATTTACACAAGATGGACATAGATGTAAAATTTAAATTACAATATACCTATCCTTACTCCAAATTCACAATCAACACTATTTTATATTATATTGTATTATAATAATTTTTACTGAAGACGACAGAAATGTCGAAATATTTGCATTAACTGTAATTTTATTTAAAAATTCATTGTTTATTGATCATTCATATGCCAGTTAGACTGCACTCGAACTTGTCACAATTTGGGTTTTTAAATTACCGTGGTTGTTAGAAATTATTTTTAAAACAAAACAGCTGTAC
Organism: Nematopogon swammerdamellus; assembly: GCA_946902875.1. NCBI lineage: Eukaryota > Metazoa > Arthropoda > Insecta > Lepidoptera > Adelidae > Nematopogon > Nematopogon swammerdamellus. Next base: position 4,488,322 of record OX336357.1, on the reverse strand, counting down.
TCATGCAGTTCTCTGCCAACCGTCGCACTAGGCAGAGTGCTCATGAGGCGCTCACGCTTGGCCCGAAACGTTGAGCCACATAGCTCGTTAAGAACCGTGAGTAAAGCTGTTTTGTTTTAAAAATAATTGTCACAATTTGTTCTATCCGGTTCGATTACACCCACGAAGAAGAACCGACAAGACGGGAAACGGGGGGGTATTTTTGGAAAAAAAATTTATACATATTTTAACAAGTATTAATTAGTGACTAGCCACATAATAACACTGCCTACAGTCTATTGAAAACACAGCTTGAGAGCAAGATTAACAATTTTGCTGAGAGTTCCGACTACAAAGACTTATTAATTAACTGTATCAGGTTTAGAGAGCCTTTGTCAAATTTTGATACGTAATTTGTATCAACATATATACATACTCGTATATACCATTCAGATAATATGCTGCCAATTGGAGCAGGCCAGTCTCCACAAACAGCACCCGTTCAAGAGCATCACGCCAGGATTTACGAACCCTGAAGTTACGAAACCCTCTCCTGAAACACCCTGTATTTATCTTATCTTATTAGATCTCTTAATAATATATTGTTGTGTTCTTTTCAGATATAATGCAGCAGTTCTCTCACCCGCACATTATAGGCCTGGTCGGTGTGTGCAGCTCCCCGCCTATATGGATCGTGATGGAGCTGGCAACACTGGGGGAAATGCGGGCGTACCTGCAGCAGAACGCGCACAGGTTCTTAGTGTTTCCACTATTTTTACAATTTTTAAGTTAATTTCTAGGTTTCCGTATCCCGTACGGAAGCCTATTACTAAGTCTTCAAGCGTCGTATCAACGGGCTAGACAGCCTAGCAACAGTCCGCAAATCTGGTGGCATGGCGCCTAACTGAGCGTGGTTTCGCGAGGAGAGGTCATTTTGGCTCTGTCGACTGCACCATTGGTCTCTCGGCAGAGCCACCCATGCTGGTTCACATAAAAAAAAAAGAAGCCTCCGCCGTTCGTCTGTCCATCTGTCCGAGGGCTGCATCGCTTGAACCGTAATAGGTAGCCCGTTGAAATTTTCACAGAATATGTGTTATTATGGCGGGTATAACAAAAAATAAGAAAATGTTAAAAATGAAGGCGGGCTTCCATACAACAAACGTCCGAAAAATCGATTAGTCACACTATTGAATAATAGATGGCGCCACAGGCTTTTATGCATTGCATTGTTGAAAGACAAAAGATAGGCGGATAATAGCGGATAGATACGGAAACCTCCGTGCGCGAGTAAAACTCGCACTTAACAGATTTTTTTATTGCATCCGAACTGGGTGACTGGGTGTGCCCGCCGAGGTCCAAGCCTCAGGCACAGCCAATTTCACCCCCGAGGAGGTGCCAGTCCGACTTGGAGGTGGACTAATGTCGCTGGGGAAAGGCTATGAACCCGCGATTTGAAGATTCGTGGATTATAGGAGTAGGGAAAGATATTAAATTCAAATTCATGATCTCATTGAAACATATAAAATTCTGAATGGCTATTACAACGTTCCCAGGCTACAATATATGTTTTTTTTATAGAAACTGACACGGTTGTCTACATCACCTACAACATCCGTGATGTCAGCCCATATCACCAGGTGAACTAGGTGCCATGTCAGTGCTTCCCTTCATTTCATGTCGGCTACAATGAACTGGACGGAAAACACGAACAATTTACATAGCCGTTTCATTCAGTGCGGTGGTACCGACCCGGGCGATTTGAACCCTACCAACTAGTAAGGTGAGAAGGGAAGGGACCTACAGTTTAACGTGGAATCCGAACCGCGGTCAGCCCCTCCAACGGTCGAGCGGTCACCCATCCAAGTACTGACCGCGCTCAGCGTTGCTTAACAACAGTCGACCGACCGCACCACCGAGCTACCGAGGCTGACAAAATAAATAAAATAGTATAATATAATGTACTAGCTGTGCCCGCGGCTCCGCCCGCTCTCATATTTGACTTCTCTGCTAACCTCATAAGCCATTTAGCGTGATAGTAAGTAGCCTATAGTTGATGGGAAGAATCAAGCTATCCCTAGAATTTTTTTTTATTAAAAAAATTCTAGGGGTTCAGTGGTTCTCGTGTTATAAGCGGGCAGACATGCATACATACATACAGAAAGCAGACGTTGGATTTTATTAAAGGTAAGGATGGTTTTCTGGCAGGCTGGAGGTGTGCACTCTGGTGCTGTACATCTACCAGCTGTCGACGGCACTCAGCTACCTCGAGAGCAAGAAGTTCGTGCACCGCGACATCGCCGCCAGGAACGTTCTCGTCTCTACACCCACCTGTGTCAAGGTAAACTTGTCGTAACCATTTTAAAATATCAAATACGTGAAAAATATTATGTTTTCATGGCGTTCGCCGTCGAGACCCTCGATGCGTGGGCGCCAGAATCAAAAGAATTCATCGACAAGCTGGGCGATATGCTTGTCGACAAGTCTGGTGAGCCACGTGCCAAGGCTCATCTCGTATGGCGAATTAGTATCGAAATTCAGAGGGACAACGCAGACAGTGTGCTGGGTACCGCTGGGGCGACGACGGTCGAATGAGGAAATTTTTTTACTTCACGGTTTTTTTTTTAGTTTTAATTATACTAGTTCAGTTTTATGTATTTTATTCATATTGTAAATTCTAAATGTAGACGATGTCGAATGTTTTTAGACACTATTTAAATACGTCAGTCAGTCAGCGTGTAAGCGTCCACTGCTGGACATACGCTTCTCCAATTTTCCTCCAGTTCTCCCGGCCTTCAGCGGTACGGAACCACTGCACCGTCGGCGGAAAGCAGTGGTTCCGCTGCTTTCCGCCGACGCACTTGATGTCGTCGTCCCACCTGGCGGGTGGTCTTCCCACACTCCGTTTTCCTGTCCACGGCCGCCAGTGTAGAACACGGTTACTCCAACGGTCGTCGTCTCTTCGGCTGACGTGTCCAGCCCACTGCCACTTGAGCTTAGCCACTCGGTATCCAATATCGACTACTTTGGTGCGTCGGCGGATTTCCTCGTTACGCACCATATCACGTAGCGATTTAAATACGTACCTATACTTTATTGTACACCATAAAATGTTTAACACACAAGGTGGGTTTAATAGAATAGAATATTATACTTTATAATATTACACAATAGACAGGTATAATTTAAAAAAACCGCTCGTCCGACAGCTGGCAGACTTCGGTCTCTCCAAGATGGTGGAGGACAAGTCTTACTACAAGGCTTCGCGCGGCAAGCTGCCCATCAAGTGGATGGCGCCGGAGTCCATCAACTTTCGCCGTTTCACCTCTGCCTCTGATGTTTGGATGTTCGGTAATTATTTTTATTATAATATGTATACATACAACGCACGCTGTTTTGCGAAAATCGCGGTAAGCAGGGTAATCGGTGTTGTGCTGCAAGAACTTTCGCAAATTACACTATAACACCAACCACCACGTTGAGCAAAGTACTAGGGAAAGATGAATATCAAGAGGCCAGTAGGGCACAGACTTACCTAAGTAGTGCACAATAAAAAATCTGATAAGGTTTAGGGATCGGGAAAACAGAACTGAGGCAGCGATACTTTGTTCAAATTATTTAAAACAAAATTATTGTAATACCTGACATGTTACCATGTGACTAATTTCGGCCTGCTCTTAAAGCATTTGGTGTATTAGGTGTATTTGCTTTAACTTTACTACTACCAACACTTGTATTTTATTTTATTTTTATTTATTTTATTTATTTAGAGTAGCCAACAGTGTGATCAGCACAAAATTTACAAAATTACTTTATCTCACCTTAAATATTTATACTAATTATAATACTTTTATTTCTTATTTTTATAGTTTATTCAAACCATTTAAATTCAAAAATTCATAAAAAAAAAATTATCTTATACTTTTTGTTATTTATCATTTAAACAAAATATGAACATTAAAAAAAAATTACATACATAAGTATATCCTGCACACACATATACACAGCGCATGAAACGATTAGGTAATAAACAGGCGCATAAAACTCATGCCAAACTTCAAACCGAACAAAACAAAACAGACGCAAGTCTAGTGTTTTGTCTCGAATGTCGCTAAAATAGGTTAAGATACTCTCGAAGCATCTCAAAAATGTAAATTTATTTATTTATTTAGATTGACATCTTAGGATATTAATGAAAACACACACACTTGACGTAGATTTATTATCAAAACAATTTTTTCGTCTTTTTCAGGCGTGTGCATGTGGGAGATCCTGATGCTCGGAGTCAAACCTTTCAGTGGAGTCAAAAACAACGACGTCATCGGTAAGTGATAAAGTCTGTTACTAGCTGTTGCTAGAAAAAAAAAAAAAACACTCGCGCATCGCTGTTCCAAAATTGAAACGACACTGAACGGTGACTGAAACGTCGCATTCCAATTTTGGAACGACGGAGCTGCCGACTTTCGGCATTGAAATACACATTCTTTGAATATGGGGATAAGGCTCATTATACTTCTAATTTTTTTTTTTATGGACACTGGCATGGTTGGCTACATTACCTACAACATCTGTGATGTCAGCCCATAACACCGGGTGAACTAGGTGCCATGTCAGTGCTTCCCTTCGATCGTACCGGCTACACTAAACTGGACGGAAAACACAAAGTATTTAAATAGCCGTTTCGACCGACGTTTCATTGAATGAATGAAATTCATTCAGTGCGGTGGTATCAACCCGGGCGGGTTGAACCCTACCACCGAGTAAGGTAGGAAGGGAAGGGACCTACAGTTTTACATGGAGTCCGAACCACGGTCAGCCTCCAACGGTCGAGTGGTCACCCATCCAAATGCTGACCGCGCCCAGTGTTGCTTAACAATCAATAGCAACAGTCGACTGTCTGCACCACTGAGCTATCGAAGCTGAAATAAAGGTGAAGATAATATGCCCTACTTGATCAGATTCACTTTGGCGCCAGCCTAGAGCAAAAAATTTACGGACCCTTCAGTTGTTTTCGAGACTTGGTGTCACACGCCATGTTCGCGCGCCAATTTAACGCCACCACCTCAAATAAACACATTTTGTGTTTTTAGGCATTACTTTGTTCTGTTTGTGTATAAACTCGAAAGATTTTTGACAACATTTTTGAAGTGAATGTGTGAATTGGAGGTTTTTATCAATTTGCAAGTGTGTGTAATTTAACTTTTATTTCAAGGTCTTTAAAAAAACTGCATCCAACTGTGGTCCATCTGTGAGACGTAATTTTTTTATTACTTAATAATTATTAATTGATTACACACATAGCTAAGAACCATCACGATTAAACCACCTTTCTAATAAAAAAAAATCGCATCCAAATCGGTCCATCCGTTTGGGAGTTACGATGCTACAGACAGATACCATACACACATATACACACACACACACACACACGTTAAACTTATAACACCCCTCCGTTTGCGTCGGGAGTTAAAAATAGATAAAACAGTTTTAGGTACAAACTTCATTGCTTTCTTTCATCTGATTGGTGAGGTTATTGCCCTTGTGGCAATCTCTTACAGCTCACCCATTAGATATAAGGGCATATTAGTGATGGTTTGCAAAATATCGCATGGAACGTGATTAGGGTATCGTAGAAGAAACTCGAGTTGTATATTTCAGGCTATTTCTATTATATTTATTTTGTATATTACTTTAAGTTTTTAAGGGAGAGAATAAGCTTCGCTGTGCAGAGAGGGAATGCTGCGAGCGTTATGGGCACATTCCCGACATGCCGAACTCTAGAGGAGCTTTTTTATGTTTATTGGGTAGTTCTTATTGTATTTTAATTTAACTTATTATTATTAAATAAATTATTGTTTTGATTTTATTTAAATTAGTACATAAACATAATATTACTAATTAAAAAACCACATATTTATTATTATATTTCGACATATTGTCGTCGTCAGATAACATTTTTTAGCATTGAAAATGTTTATGTTTTCGTGATCCAGTATTAGTATCCCGATTTATGAAATTGTGACATTTGCCTTTAGTTTCGCAGATACGAGAGGTACGCGGATAAGCCATATGTCAAAATCTGCGTCTGCCGGAGGGCTTCAAAGTGCAATTGTAATTCCCAAAATCGGTCGGTAACTTTTTGAAAATTTCCAAAATTTGTCAAAAATTCAAAATGTTTTCGCCGACTTGGATCGAGAATTTCCCAATAACTTTCTTTTGAGCTCGCTATTCGCTTCGCTATTGAATTAAGCTACAGTTTGAGCCGGAGGCGGGCGGACAAAAACTGTAGGTGGTAGCGGGTCCCTTACGCTCACTTTATCGTCAGTACGATAAAGAATGAATTACTATTAACAAATTTTTCAAATTTTATCGTGTGCTATATTTCTAAATTACATTTTCAATGCCTTTGATAGTTGCGCGTAGTGTGAGATCCGTAAATTTTTTTTATCTGACGTCGACAATATGTCGAAATATAATAATAAATATGTGTTTTTTTAATTAGTAATATACAAAATAAATATAATAAAAATAACTACTGAATGAAACGTCGGTCGAAACGGCTATGTAAATAGTTTGTGTTTTCCGACCAGTTCAGTGTAGCCGGTACGATCAAAGGGGGAAGCACTGACATGGCACCTAGCTCACCCGGTGTTATGGGCTGACATCACGGACGTTGTAGGTGATGTAGCAAACCGTGTCAGTTCCCATAAAAAAAAACTAGAATCAATATTGGTATAAAAAGTATTGAATTGTATATTTGCAGGCAAGCTGGAGAACGGTGAGCGGCTGGCGCTGCCGGCGCGCTGCCCCCCGCGGCTCTACTCGCTCATGTCCCGCTGTTGGATGTACGAGCCCTCCCAGCGGCCACTCGCGCAACAGCTGAAGGAGACACTCTTGTAAGTTTGCACTTGCAACGTCGTTCGCAAACACTTTCCAAGTATTGATGTGTATTTGCAAATTTTGTCTGAATTTTTTCTAACCAAAAATTCACAATTTGCCCATGGAAATTGTATATAAGGTCTTTTTTTATTAACTGACGAGCCGTAAAGGGGACGTTCTGTATCGGAAATAGATCATATTAAAATTATAAAGTTCATAACGGAACGACGGCACGAATCGAATGCGCCAACGGTTACAATTTGAGCCTACCACCTAGTAAGGGGCAAGGGAAGGGACCTACAGTTTTACACCGGTTCCGAACGGTGAACCAGCAGGTGTAGGTGTGCACGTAAATTTTTTCGTCAGAAATAACTCATTGGTACAAGCCGACCGAATTCGAACCGCGGACTTCTCGCATGAGAATATACTTTAGTATACTTTAATAATAATAGTTAGTTCTTCGGTCTGCCAAGAAGATATATCTTCTGGTTTGCCTATAATTTTTGTTATACATAGTTTTTCTACATAAATTGGAATATTTATGTATTTTCTACACGTAAATTTTTTCGTCAGAAAAAACTCATTGGTACACGCCGACCGGATTCGAATCGCGGACCTCTCGCATGAGAATATTCTTTAGTATACTTTAATAATAATAGTTAGTTCTTCGCTCTGCCATGAACATATATATGTATGTATCTTCTGGTTTTTCTAAAATTTTTGTTATATATAGTTATTCTACATAAATCGGAATATTTATGTATTTTCAGTGAGATCCTGCAAGAAGAGCGTAACACCGCATGGGACACGATGCGCCGCGAGAACCGGCGCGTGGCGGCCGCGTCCTGGGGCGACGAGCCACCACCACCCAAGCCCAGTCGGCCCAACACCAACCTCACAGGTACCGACCACCCATCTAGTACAACCCGACCAGTAGACCCGCCGGCTCGAAGGATCTAAGGTTCGATCCGAAGTCCTTCCAGTTGTATCAAAACATTTATGTAGCTATAGTATGGACGGCCTAACCTGAGACGAACGCACGTACGCACACAAATGCATTTCTCTAATACAAATGCTTGACATGCACCTTACATGGCCTAAGCACTACTACACACTAATAAACTCGCAGAATTTTATGTTCACCGTCATGCGTGAATGTATTTGTATGCCTCAGGTTAGAACGAACGACCTATACACACACTCACATATAGGACACTTGTCAGTAAACCTCACCAGTATCTCGACCATACAACCCGACCACATTAAATGATCCTGCTCGAAGGATAATAATGATCCTTCGAGCCAGATCATAATATTGGTCCTTCGAGCTGGATCATATGTATATTCCAACATTTGACTTTTTTTTAATAATGCTCGTTCAGTGCCACGATACAAGCAGGCAATTGAAGAACAAGAGGAAGGCAGATTAAACTACTTTAAGGCTCCCAAAACCAAAACAGCAACTCCGTAAGTATGTTTTTATCTCATGTTTCAGCCGTTGACTCAACATCGGTGCAGTCAGTCGGTGCTGCGCCGCAGACCTACATAGTCGCGCAGAACCCGCTCGTCTTGGCGCATCTGCTCCGCGAGAACCAGTCGCGAGTCCTCGACCCGCAGGCCTACACCACCCCCGCATCGGTATTCAACACCGTCGCTGTCGACTTCGCTGAGAAACTACCGGAGAACCACCCCACCGTCGAGAAAATCATCAACCCCGATCCCAACGAGTCCGTCGACATTCCACTCCAAACTGTCCCAATTCCGGTCTCCAGCCTTCACAAACTAGATCCCGTCGTCCCTTCTGTTTCGCAGACCTCGCTGGACAAGGACGAAACTGTCACCGGCGTCGTCGGGGCGAAGGAAAGCTGCGACAACTTGTGCCAAAACGTCTCGCCGCGCGATTTGTCAACTTCGCAAGAACTAGAATTACAACCGACTGAACCGTATGCGAGCCGCGTTCGTTCCCTCGAAAGGAATACTAGAGGAACGCTATCGACTGCAGAGCGCGGACCGATACGCATGGGGTCGTTGGAGAGGAACGCACGTGGCGGCATGCACCGTTCGCCCGTTCCGCTTGTGCCATTTGCGAGACAGCATTCAGTGCCGGCATCGCCACCGCCGCGCACGCGACGCGATACACAAGACGTGGGACAGTTTAACGTGCAGGGCGGATTGAACGCCAGTCTCGCAGCGAGCGTTACGAATAAAATGCGTTCGCAACCCGAGCCACCTTTAGTTGAAGAAATATACGATTTCGGTGGTGAAAACGTGAGAAGCTGTGCGGCTATAGCGGCGCATAAGGCAGGCCTGTCGAGAGGACAGCAGGCGTACCGGCAGCATTTGTCGTCGGCCAGTCCTTCACCGTCCGTTCAGTCCATTTCATACACACCACCTCAAGGGTTCAACTCTCAAATGGCGACCTCACACATGACGGGAGTGTCGTACGGGGTAGCATCGCAGTCGATGTACGCCCCGGGGATGTCAACATCACAGCCGATCTGTCAAGTAACATCGCAGCCACCGTACTCCCCTCCGATAGCGACTTCTGGATCTCAGCAAATGTCTTATACTCCTCCGATGACGCCCGGATTAAATCAGCAAATGGTTTACGGACAACCGATGAGCCCGGGATTGTCGCAATCGATGCTGTACGGATCGCAAGCGTCAATTTCATCTCAAACGTCGTACGGATCACAAATTGTATCGCAAGCTACCTCACAGCCGGTGTCGTACGGCCCACAAATGATATCACAGTCTTCAATATCGACGCAGTCGATATCGTACGGCCCGCAAATGGCCTCGTACGCCCCGCAAGTAGCTTCTCAGCCTCAGAGTGCTTTGCAGAAGCTTTCGTCTCCCCCTGTCTCGTACGCGTCGCAAGCTTACCCGCCGGGCGTGCAATACGCTGCGACGAATCCCGCCGAAGCGGTATACGTGTCTCGCTACGAATGCCAGACCGCCGAACCAGTTAGACAGGTGATCAGAGTGATGTGTAGAATATAGCAATAGTTTTGTGTTTTAGAAAAATGTTTTTTTTTGTAGCGAGTGGTATTTACAAAAAATTTCTAGTGTTATAATTTTTATTGCATGATTTTTTTTGCCTTCAGGCACATTTTGAAGTTGGTAAAAAAGTGACATTTTCGAAGTGATTATTTATCAAACATGGCATGATAGTGTTGGGTTAAGGAGTTGTACAGAGATGTACAAAGAAATGTATGTAAATAATTTTTTTATTTATGTAATATTTTTGTTTTGTCTTTTTGTTTACAGAATCCCTTTGTGTGTCCTTGGGTCTCTCTCCGGTAGTTTTTCCGTTTTTATTTTTTAGTATCTAGTCGTAGAGTATTTTGTGTAAATATTGAAGCTTTTTAGTATGAAATAATTTTATGTATTGACAATTTCAAGCTAAGCAGCTTCAAATACTGTTACTGGTCATTAATGTTTCTTTTCATTTCATTTTCGTGTTATCTTCCCCCATAACAATAATGCAGTGGTTCTCAAACTTTTTTAGCTAACGGCGCCCTTAACCCGTTCAAGAAATTGTGCGGCACACCGCTTCAATATTCGGTTGTTGTCTTTCATATGCATCATATCTGAACTGTGATAAACGAAGCATGCAAATATGTAAATCAAGTAATATTTTCGAAAGGAATAAAAAACACAATTTTGCCATGCCTTTTTTTTTTTTTTTTTTTTTTTATGGAAACTGACACGGTTGGCTACATCACCTACAACGTCCGTGATGTCAGCCCATAACACCGGGTGAACTAGGTGCCATGTCAGTGCTTCCCCCTTTGATCGTGCCGGCTACACTGAACTGGTCGGAAAACACAAACTATTTACATAGCCGTTTAGACCGACGTTTCATTCAGTGCGGTGGTACCAACCCGGGCGGGTTAAACCCTACCACCAAGTAAGATTATGAGGGAAGGGACCTACAGTTTTACGAGGAATCCGAACCTCGGTCAGCCTCCAACGGTCAGCGGTCACCCATCCAAGTACTGACCGCACCCAGCGTTGCTTATCATTCAATAGCGATAGTTGACTGTCTGCACCACTGAGCTAACGAGGCTGACATGCCTAAAAGTTACGCATCGAAATGTAAATGTTTCATTATTATTTCGATTAAGTATGTAGGTAGGTACATTACTTTTATACTTATTTTGAATTTAATTATTTACTACTAGTGAGTGGCTCTGTGAGCTGTAGACCTCGCGAGTCTGTTTTTGCATAGCTTAAAACTGAATAAATGTTCACCGGCGCACCTCAACCCCCATGGCTTAGCGATTTTGAAAAATTACCAAAAACTTGTTGAGAAACAGCCGGACATCCGGACATACGTACGCATTTTTGCCCAAGCTGAAATGGAGACGCTTCGCTCGCGCTTCGCGCTCGCTCGGTCAAATAATGTCCACTTTTTCGCGGCACCCCTGGCGTAGGTTCGCGGCACCCCGGGGTGCCGCGGCACCCAGTTTGCGAATCACTGCAATAATGTAATGTTTATAACAAATTTTCAAAACCATTACAAACATAATTGGTTAAGGATGGTATTTAACAAGTTGTAAATAACTGGTCTGGGGGCAGGCATCACTTCATTTATTTAAAAAAAAAAACCCAAAAAAAAATATTACGCACCAAAAACAACACCGGTGTCACCAAAAGTCACCTTTAAGTTTAGTGCGAGAATTATTATAATTTTTTTTTTATGGACACTGACACGGTTGGCTCCGTCACCTACAACATCCGTGATCTCAGCCCATAACACCGGGTGAACTAGTTGCCGCTCGACCTTTGGAGAATGACCGCGGTTCGGATTCCACGTAAAACTAGGTCCCTTCCCTTCTTATCTTACTAGGTGGTAGAATTAATCCCGCCCGCGTAGGTACCACTGCACTGAATGAAACGTCGGTCGAAACGGCTGTGGTAATAGTTCGTGTTTTCCGTCCAGTTCAGTGTAGGCGACATGAAATGAAGGGAAGCACTGACATGGTACCTAGTTCACCAAGGTGTTATTGGCCGACATCACGGATGTTGTAGGTTATGTAGATAACCGTGTCCGTTTCCATAAAAAAAATTTAAGAAAAGGTGTTACCAAGTAAAATGTTTACCTTACGGCGAACAGTTTTGTAGAAATCCTTTCATTAGTTTAGCGCGGGAGCCGAGGCGCGCGCAGCATGCTTTTAACATGAGTGTGGACGTGGCAGGTAGGGGTCGGGGGAGGGTGCGGGGAGGGCGAGGCGGAGGAGGTGGAGCGGCGGCTGTTGGCCGAGCTGGCGCGCCAGCAGCACCAGAGCGAGGAGGACCGGCGCTGGCTGCAGCGGCAGGAGGAGACACTGGTGAGTGTGGACGTGACAGGTAGGCTTCGGGGGCGGGTGTGGGTAGGACGAGGCGGAGGAGGGTGTGGGGAGGGCGAGGCGGAGGAGGAGGACCGGCGCTGGCTGCTGGCTAAAGTAGGCTCACAAAAGTACCCCTTCAAAAAGTAAGCTGACAAAAGAACCCCTTCAGAAAGTAAGCTGACAAAAGTACCCCTTAAAAAAGGAGGCTGACAAAAGTACCCCTTCAAAAAGTAAGCTGACAAAAGTACCCCTTCAAAAAGTAGGCTGACAAAAGAACCCCTTCAGAAAGTAAGCTGACAAAAGTACCCCTTCAAAAAGTAACCTGTCAAAAGTACCCCTTAAAAAAGGAGGCTGACAAAAGTACGTCTTCAAAAAGTAGGCTGACAAAAATACCCCTTCATATGGTAGGCTGACAAAAGTACCCCTTCAAAAAGAAGCTGACAAAAGTACCCCTTTAAATAGTAGGCTGACAAAAGTACCCCTTCAAAAAGAAGGCTGACAAAAAGTGCCCCTTCAAAAAGTAAGCTGTCAAAAGTATGCCTTAAAAAAGGAGGCTGACAAAAGTACCCCTTCAAAAAGTAAGCTGACAAAAGTACCTCTTCAAAAAGAAGGCTGACAAAAAGTGCCCCTTCAAAAAGTAAGCTGTCAAAAGTATGCCTTAAAAAAGGAGGCTGACAAAAGTACCCCTTCAAAAAGTAAGCTGACAAAAGTACCTCTTCAAAAAGTAAGCTGACAAAAGTACCCCTTCAAAAAGTAAGCTGACAAAAGTACCCCTTCAAAAAGGAGGCTGACAAAAGTACCCCTTTAAATAGTAGGCTGACAAAAGTACCCCTTCAAAAAGAAGCTGACAAAAGTACCCCTTTAAATAGTAGGCTGACAAAAGTACCCCTTCAAAAAGAAGGCTGACAAAAAGTGCCCCTTCAAAAAGTAAGCTGTCAAAAGTATGCCTTAAAAAAAGAGGCTGACAAAAGTACCCCTTCAAAAAGTAAGCTGACAAAAGTACCTCTTCAAAAAGTAAGCTGACAAAAGTACCCCTTCAAAAAGTAAGCTGACAAAAGTACCCCTTCAAAAAGGAGGCTGACAAAAATACGTCTTCTGTAAAGCGATCATTTTCTTTACAGAAGAAGCGACTATCGCTGACGGCCAGCGGCCCGGCGGCTGACAGCACAGATCAGCAGCTATGCGAGGAGACGCAGCAGCTGAGTGTCACGTCGGCGGCGCCCGCTTCGCAGGAGACCACGCCCGTTCACTCTGGTTCGTAGGTATTTCATAACTCATTTAGGTGGCCTTCATGCTCTAGCTAGTGACTCTTGCGGCATGGTGACCGGACTGAAGCCGAAGCGATTATATAGCCTCTTATGGCCGATTGTCTGCTTTCTAAAGCACAGTCAGTCAGCGTCTAAGCGTCCACTGCTGGACATACAACCACTGCTTTCCGCTGATTTACTTTCTAAAGCACGATGTACATTATTTATTTCCGGGTACTGTGCAAACGCGCATGTGCAAAATTGACTGCAAGGCAAAGTCAGCTTGGACGTCCAAAAGTGTCTGTGTGTCTGTGGTGATTGACTCTTTCGGAATTCCGAAGCCCCCCAAGCATTCATCCCCCCTGTGCTGGCTGTGGTTTTTTTTTTTTTTTTATAGAAACTGACACGGTTGGCTACATCACCTACAATATTCGTGTTGTCAGCCCATAACGCCGGGTGAACTAGGTGCCATGTCAGTCCTTCGGTCATGCCGGCTACACTGAACTGGACGGAAAGCACGAACTATTTACATAGCCGTTTCGACCGACGTTTCATTGAGTGCGGTGGTACCAACCCGGGCGGGTTGTACCCTACCACCTATGTAGTAAGGTAAAAAGGGAAGGGACCTAAGTTTTACGTGGAATCCGAACCACGGTCAGCCTCCCAACGGTCGAGCGGTCACCCATCCAAGTACTGAGTGGCCCAGGGTTGCTTAACAATCAATAGCGACAGTCGACGGTCTGCACCACTGAGCTATTGAGGCTGATTGGTTCACGCACGCCGCATTCCTATGCACCCCGCACCCGCTCCCCAGCTGCCCTCACCTCAGCCCCGGTTTTATCTTTGCGATTTGTGTAAAAGCTTAATGCATACTGTATTCCTCAGGTAAAAATTCATCGGAAACGAGTCCAGCGAATACCATACATTCCCAGTTGAAGCCAGTCAGCTTAGAAAAGGTAATAGATTTTAACATACAATAATACTTAAGCTTCCTTAAGAGCATCGTGTACTGTGAACTTGCGTGTTTTTTTTTTATGGAAACTGTCACACCTACATCTACATCACCTACTACATCTATGATGTAAGCCCATAACACCTTGGTGAACTAAGTCGCATGTCAGTGTTTCCCTTCGGTCGTGCCGGCTACACTGATCTGGACGGAAAACACAAACTGTTTACATAGCCGTTTCAACCGACCTATCATTCAATGCGGTGGTACCAACCCGGGCGGGTTAAACCCTACCACCTAGTAATATAAGAAGCGATTCATATCCCCTAGTCGCCTTTTACGACACACACGGGGAGAGATGCAGAGGGGCTATTCTTTTAAAGTACCGGCCCCACACGGTACAAAGAACCGGCCCCACACGGTACAAAATACCGGCCCCACACGGTACAAAGTACCGGCCCCACACGGTACAAAGTACCCCCCCCCTGGTACAAAGTACCGGCCCCACATGGTACACCTTCTTACTATCATTTATTGATTTACGTTTTGTTTATAGACGTCCAGAGATACCAACCTTCCGGTTACAAAATCCAGACGTCTACACCTGCACTCTTGCGAGTACAGTGATCATGTATGCCAGATCGAGGCCCCATAGCGGTACCGTTTCTAAATAATCCCATGGGAAATACATGTCATCATCCCATTGCAAATTGTACCATGTGCCCCACATGGTACAATTTGCAATAAGAATAGCAATCATCCGTGTTATTGAACGGTTCGGTTGCAGCAGCAGCAGCGCGCGGCGGCGGAGCTGGACCCGGCGTACCGCGCGACGACGGCGGTCGTGCGCTGCGTGATGCGGCTGGCGGGCACGGCGAGCGTGCACGCGAGCGCGCCGCCCGCGCCGCCGCCCGCCGTGCTCGCCGCGGTGCGCGCGGTCGGCGAGGCGCTGCGGGAGCTGTGCGCGCTGGTGCACAGCACCGTCGCGCCGGCGCCGCCCGCCGCTCAGAGGTCTCTTGCTGATTTTTTTTCTTATTTTTCCCTGGGTAGTCATAAACTGGCCTACTCCCTGGTTCCCGCTTGACGTTGAGGTTTGGGACACATTGTAAAGGGGTTTTCATTAAAGAGCGCTCGAACTTTGAAATTAAATAAAACAACCAGCTTATGTGATATTGCCACAATTTATAATTTTATTTTAAAGGACATTCGATGACAATTATGCATAGAATATAATTTCAGCCAAATGGCTGCCGCGACTAGGTGGTGTATCCTGGTGGACCAATTTTGGACGACATCTTCGCATAAATGGGGCTAAATTTCATGAAGAATGCGAGTTATGTTGGCCGTCAGGGCGGCTATTGTCTGTGGTTTGTCTGCAGAGACCAGAAATTTCACGTAGCCCCACAAAAATTAGTTGAGCGGTGTTAAGTCACACGATCTCAGTGGCCAGTTGATATCGCCACCACGCGAGATGACAAATGTTACGGAAGGACGACTGTTAGGCGAACAGAGAAGTGATTTTGATAATAAATTTTAACAATTTCTACGCGTTGTTCAAGCGTGTAGCGTTCCATGGTGAAATGTCACGACTAAATATGTATTCCCGCCAAATTTGACAGCTGTCACTTTTCCCAGATGGCCGCTATACGCTGTCAAAGTTCAAGCGTTCCTATTGAAAACCCCGATTTATACCAATACAACCCGACCACATTATATGATCCTGCTCGAACGGTAATAGTGATCCTTCGAGCCAGATCATAATATCGGTCCTTCGAGCCGGATCATATGTATATTCCAACATTTGACTTTTTAGGGTTCCGTATCCGGTACGGGACCTAATTACTAAGCCTACGCCGTCTGTCTGTCTGTCTGTCTGATCTGGCATACATGATCATTGTGCTCGCAAGAGTGCAGGGATAGACGTCTGGATTTTATAGCCGGAAAGGCTGGTATTTCTGGATGTCTATAAACAAAACGTAAGAGAGATTAAAATGATAGTATCCCTTTGTCTGTTTGTCCTGTCTGTCTGTGTATCTGTCTGTCTGTGTATCTGTCTGTCTGTCCGTCTGTCCGAGGGCTGTATCTCTTGAACCATAATAGGTAAACTAATATGAAGCATTTCATAAACGCGCCATAGATGGCGTGAGTGGCGCTGACCATGACATGGCGATACGGAACCCTCGGTGCGCGAGTTCGACTCGCACTTGGTCGGTTATTTTTGAGGTAGCCTAGCTTCCAGCATCTTTAAAGTATTTAATGAAGTCAACTTAATTTTGGTGCTCTCTCGGTTTTTTTTTTAGAAAGTGTGACGTGTCTAACGGCACGCGCGTATGACCGAATGTCCATACATTCGGTCGTACGCGGGGTTGCGAATGCCATGCCGGCCTGACAGGTGCCTATTCACGCCTCTCTTGAAGGACCCGAAACTGTACTTGGGGGGAAATATGTGGACAGGGAGAGAGTTCCAGAGTTTACCGGTTCTGTGGAGGTAAGATCTGCAGAACCGATACTGCTTTATATGTTGATTATAAGCTTTTCCAATCAGTGAAGCAGATCTTAAAAAGTAGAGGTACTATACCTGTGTCGCAGTAGTGAACCCTGAGGGACTCCAGGAGAATTTTTGATGGAAAGTTATCATAACCACACCTTCCAAAATAACAATCAGAATAGAGACGCATGGATGCCAGTTCTACGCAGTTTATCCGGCAAAAAGCAGTGGTTAACCAGGGTGTACAGCGAATCTGAAAAAATAGTTCCCCTGACTTTTCCCAGTCTTCTTTTGCCTATTTCTCGGTTTTCCCTGATATTGACATGCTCATTTTTCACACTTTTTTGCAGCGAATACTAATATTTTAAGAATTATGTACTTTTTTCCATCCTCCACCCCATACATTGGGCACGTTTTTAGGCTCTGTAAGGTTGAATTAATTTTCTGCCGAGCAGACGGTGGAATCATTGACATATGACAATCGCTTCCAGACAACCGTTACACACTTAGAATACTTTCGTATTGCTGATAGGTGAACCTCTTCTCTCTAGGAACGGACTAACATTGTTTCCTTGTTTTTACTGCCTAAAAAAAAATCTCTGGTAAATCATCGTTTTCCAGGTCGCTGGACACCCTGTTAGCATGATCAAATTATATTTATCTCTCCCCGTGCGTGTCGTAAAAGGCGACTAAGGGATAAGGACAAGATGCCGTGCTAAAGGGCGACAGGGTCGCCACCTCTAACCTTGTGCCTTAACTGCTGCTTGATCGATTGTATCTTGTTCGAATATTTTGCGAAACGTGGTGGTCGGTGTTGTACTGTAATTTACCAGAGTTCTTGCAGCACAACACCGATTACTCTGCTTACCCCGATTGTCGGGATTCAGCGTGTGTGATATGTATGTACGTATGTATTATTTTATTCTGCCTGCAATGAACGTAGATGTGTTCAGTGAGTCCATGTGTGCTTTATTAATAAACGCTGGTGGTTCCAGGGAAGTGGAAATGGCGCATCAGGTGCTAAGTAAGGATATGGCGGCGCTGGTGGAAGCGATGCGCCTCGCAATACACTACTCGACCACTACGTTACACCACGAGTACACCAAGTTAGTGTCTGTTCAATTCTTCTCTCTGTTTGCAGGACTAAGTAGTCCAGGAGCCAGTCATGCCGGCAGAAAGCCTTCTAATTTCTATTTATTGATCTGGCTATCTTCTGATGCTTCTCTCTGAACGACTTCTTGACTATATGGTACCAAATAAAGCTCGTATTGCCAGAAACTGTTGTATAATTTCTTATTTAATATATCACAATCATGGAAGAAAATCTAGTTTCCCTATCCTCATGTCAAGCAGCGACTCGAATCTATTCATCATCAAAAGCAAGTGTCCTTGAAATACATTGAAATACATACTTGATTTGTTTCGAACGACAATCTACTTCTAAAATATTCAAATATGAAGCAAATGTGGCCTGTGCATACCACAGATTATAATAATCCACAGATTATTAATAAGAAAGAGAAGACTGTGTGAGACACACAGTACATTATGTACCTAACTAGACATGTTTGACTATATTACCTGCTAGAATGACGATGTGAACTCTTTATACAGCGTTCCTGCCAGTACTAGTTGCTATCCAAGTACCTCCCTGTAGTTCTTGGCCAGCTATAATGGACAAACGAACTAATAGTTATTTCAGCCAACCTTTATTCAAAAAAACCTCTCACCTTGGCGCGGTCCTTCCAGCGAGTCATGTAGCATGTGGGTGTTTGTACTTGCTTGATTTATAGCTATCTCGTCGTAATACTTTGCCGAACGTGGTGATCGGTGTTGTGCTGTAATTTACGGGAGTCCTTGCAGCACAACACCGAATGGTATGTACTGTATGTTGCTGTGTCACACAAGGTAATAGAAGGGACCTACAGTTTTGAATGAAATCGGAACCATGGTCAAACCTTGTTGTTATATAAATCCACTTGTCAAACAAAGAATGAGAAACTTTTCTTGGCATTCCACATTTTGAAAATCTTCCTACATTGTCAATTATTTAAAAAAAGTGTCTTCACTATTCTTCTAGGAGTATGCTTTCCGCTGCGCATATCCTCGCGATGGACGCCAAGAACCTTCTAGATGTGGTAGACTGCATCCGAGAACGACATCCAGAGATCAACTGGAGATCCGCCATCGACTCACAAGACCCACCAGTCAGCCAAGGCTCCACCAATCAGAGTCAACTCTTCCCCAATCCAAATCAAGAATCAACCAATCACATTACCCAAGGTGAGGAAGTAACCAATCAGAGCTACGGTCACATGAATCAAAGCGACAGCTTCACCAATCAGGAAGATGCTCCTCCCAAACCGGACTTCAGGATCGACCAACCGGTGACAACCGGGCAACAGTTGTTCCCGGATATTCCTAAGGAACCGTCCAGTCTTCCCGTGACCGCAAACAGAGTTTCAGCACTCATACACAACTACAATCTCTACGGTAACATAAGAGAACCTCAGCACATTTATGGAAACTTGGAACAGGTCGGCAATTACGCATCGTTTCAGCACTCGACGAGCATTCACGAGGATCAGGAGATTCCGCCTGAATCGGTAAAGAGCCGGATACAAGCGATGTCCGGCAAAATGGAGCACTCAGTCGGACCTATATATTCTGTTAGCAAAAAAATGGTTCCGATCGAACAGGACATAGGTCACACGGATCAGGGCTGAGGGAATAGTCGGGTCGTTTGTGATTTAACAGTTTAGTTGCGTGACAGGAGTTCTGTTTTGTTAAATGCGTAGAGGTAGACAAGGCTGTGACACGTTCCTAGTAGAAAACTCGTCCTCGCGATTCAAAGACCTAATTACCTGTCACAATAGGTTATTTGTTAAAAATCAAGCAAAAAGATGAATATGGCAGAGGTGTTCGCATAATATTTCGCCATTTTGTACACCTACATAAAATATTCGGTATTTAGTTACCTCTGTCACAACTTTTTTTATCAATTCAAAATCTTGGGGTTAGGGTATAAAATGTGTCCCACGAACGTGGCACTAACTTTCAGACCCCATACGTAAGTTTTGTATGTAAATGGTAACGCTCTTGTGGGACACATTTGTGAATTATTTTGTTGAGACCGCGACCGCTATTAATTTTTTTTTCTTGAAGATTCCAAAAGATGAATCCGTGTTGTGGGATATACAATGATATAAAATTGTGCGTGACAGACATTAAAATATAGAGTATTTATGTACAAAATGTGCTAAGTATTACATTAGAACACTAAAACTAGAGATATTTGCTTTATTTTTGACAGATATAAAGACAAATTGACAAATCGACAAGTGACAGGTAAATCCTTATAGAAATGTGCTTTCTCTACCTCTGCCGTGGACGTAATCAATGTATTCTAATGGAAGCTTTATTAAAATAGGCATCGGTTTTTTAAATAAATACAAAAATAGTTTCTCATTCGACAGATATGTTGAAGTGTCTTGCGCGTCGAGTCAGTCATTTTGAGGTTATGTCGTAGTTGTAGAGGCTTTGTCCGAAAACGTAGACCGTGAATATGCTATGTCAGTGGTGGCTTAGTTGTGCAATACATCATAATACCAGGAGGGTTATGATTATAAGTGTGAGAGTTAGGGCCCCCTGAGACCTGTTGTCGCTGCGACCTAGGAAGGCCTATTGTGATCTCTCAAAGGTTTAGAGCTCACCCCCAAGTCCGATTTCTGCTATGAAACGAATTATACTCTTGGGGTTGAGTGCCTGTATTTGGCATGCGTTCAAAATATAACCACCGAGAATATGGCTTCTACTGTTAATGAGCACTTCACATTCACAATGGGCGTTTCATCTTCTTTTATCCAGAACCTACCAGGTTATCATTAGGCTTGCCATAATTTTCCAGACTCAAGTCCGGACGCCACACTGAACCTCAAAAACAAGGGCCTCCCCCTTCCGGATGGGTACCACCAAAGCACTGTATGAAAGTTGGTCGAAGCAGCTATGAAATAAAATAGTTAATGTTTTCCTACCAGTTCAGCACGATCAAAAAGGAGGAAGCACTGACATGGCACCCAGTTCACCAAAGTGTGTTGGGCTGATATCACCGCTATTGTCGGTGGTGTATCCCGTCTAAGTCAGGTGCATAAAAAAAAATTAAAAGACTCAAAAATCAACACAATTCGCGTTCAACTCGCGTAGCACTGGCGGCGGCGCGGCGGAAAAAATCGATTACTGCGCGCGAATATAAAAAAATCCAGACGTAATTACGAGTCCGGACTTTAGTCCGGACATGGTTGCCAAATCCGGACAGTCAGGACTAACTCCGGACGTATGGCAAGCCTAGTTATCATGTATTAAGCGCACAATTGGAAAAACCATAATGCAGTAATTTTTTTTTTGAGCAAATTAGACGGCGCTCCCCCGGGCTTCTCAGTACATATAGTGAGACAGGCTGGAGTTGCTATGCTTCGTGGTTCGGATTTAATTTACAAAACTGTCGCTTTCCTTTCCATTCAAGTTGTAAGGTGCAAACCGCCATATTGGCCAAACAACACACCGAATTAGACTCATGGGAAAATCTTATTTTCTAGGCATTTCAGTCGAACAGGAATACAAGCATAGCACCTAGTTTGGGAGCATACATAAACCACGTGACGGTTTTAGGGGGGAGGGGGGGGGGGGGGGGGGGGGGGGGGGGGGGGGGGGGGGGGGGGGGGGGGGGGGGGGGGTCGGGCCGAGAGTCACGTGACCAAAAAATTCCCGCGCCGCCGAGAGACCTGCACGCTTTAAACTACCGCGTCGTAGATATGTATGTAATTTAAATTGTAGAAGTGAGACAAAGTGTGCAAATTTACGCAAATGAGTATGTTTAAGGCCCTGTCAACCCGTATTCGCACGTACTTCAAGGCGTCGCTTTCGCTGGTTGGAGTAGGATGCAACACGAAAATTTCAAAGCGAAAATTTGTTTTTTATTTTTTTATTCCAAAACTACGGATCGAAACAAAAAAGTAAAAAGCTACGGATTTAGATATATATTTTTTCCAAAGCCTTGATTTGGTTAGGTACGTTGCTTAAATACGTTTGTATAACTAAATTCAGAGGCATGTTCATGATTTTTTCCTATCGAGCGAAGTTATTCAAATCGTGTTTTCAAAAAGCTATCGATCTGCGCTGATAGATGAAGTTATACATATATTAAAACTTAATCTGTCAGGTAAGTCAAATTAGCCTAAATTCCGTCACGTGGTTTATGAACGCTCCCTTTTTAGTGTGCAAAAATGTATATACCACACTAACACTCTGCATCTGAACCTTGAGTCACGGCATTCACAATCTGTTTTGATGGAATATCTGAATATCTACTTCGCTTCACCTGCAATATTTGAATACCGCGGTGAACTAGCTGCCATGTCAGCACTTCCCTTTGATCGTACTGGTTACTACACTGGACAGGAAGGAAACACGAACAGTTTTTCAAACAGATTCAGTGCGTTGGTATAAATCCGGGCTGGTTAAACCCTACCAACTATTATGGTATGGGAAAGGACGTACAGTTTTACGTGAAAGGAAACGCATTCAACATACCTAGCAAGCAATGTGTAACCACAGCCAAATGCGTAAAAAAAAAACAATATCCCGTTTTTGGAATCTCACCTCCGACAATGGATATCGAGCTCACATTGAAAATGAGATTAAGCAATGCTTTAAATATAGTGTGAAAGTTGAATGTCAAATATGTACAATACACGTCCCTGCCATGCTAAAACGACGAATGTGCAATTTTGGCGAAAATTACCTTTTGATGTAGTTTCATAAATTTTATCAAAAAAAAAAAAATCTTTGCAATGCCAAAGTCACGAATCTCTAAATTATCGGTACTCAGAGATATTTTGTTGTGAAAATAATAACGAATGTGACTTTTTTCAATTTTACTGTGCCAAACACACAAATGTTTATTATTCGTGAAATAATTGTATGATAATTTTGAATAATTTAGAAGTTCTTGAATTTTAGCCATGCCATAGTCACGAATTTGTAACATTGGTTATTTTAGCACAAAACTTTGACAACTATTATCTCAGAATGACCTTTTTACACATTCGTCGTTTTAGCATGGGAGGGACGCAAATAATCCATCCCGTCAAGGTATCATTTTTGTCACTCTATAGAGAATTTGGTACGATATCTTAGCGACATATCATTGATAGGTTCGAGAGTATTCGAGTGTTTTACTTACTGGCATATTCACTCGTGTTTCACAATTGTATTACCACCTAATAACCATGTCGGTACATATTGTAGCATAAGGCAGCCTACGCACGCTTATTTCCTAGCTTTGTCGACCGAATGTGATCATTGAAATTTATTGCAATTCAATTGTTTTTCATTTATTAACGAATTTTTTTACGCATTTTTTAATACATTTACGAGACGTACAAAAAATACGAGAATTCTGCAACCCTCTGTATGAGGACCCTCTGTCTTCCGGCATCTGGCATCACTGCTAGGAAAGAACTCTTGTCTATGGCAACAAGGAAGAAATAAGTCAAGGTGTAGAGGCTTGCTTACTAAATAAAAAAAGAATCCCTTACTAGGAAGGGAGCTTGTGTAGGCCGCTTATAGGTTGGTAGATAATGAACTCAACTGAGTCCATTATTCATGGTACTCCTCCGTACAAGAACATTTGAATAGGTAAGGACGTCGGACCTTCCCCGCGCCAGCGAACACGATGTTTGTTTAAACCTACAAATTCCATTCGTTACCAACCAATCAGAGCGCGATACCGCCCGATACCACCCAATCATAGCGCGCGCCGTCCCCTCCGCTACCGGCGGTGCTCGGCGACGCTGCTTCTCATATAAGCATTGGACAGTCGGACGTCCAAACTCTCTAAATGTTCTTGCTTCCGAATTTCCAAATTAAATGGAACCCAGCAGCACGGCAAAATGTAACAGTCACTGGTATACCTGCCAATTATAGGAATGTTGCCAGCGCCTGCTTTGGAAAATGCGAAAAATGTTTCTAATCAACGTAGTCTGTACTTTTCTTTTTAATCCTAGATCGCGTTTTTAAAATATTAGCAACATCAACAATTTTAAATGCTAACATGTGAATAAGTATAGATGTGTTTTTTTTTCAATACCTATTTAAAAAATATACAGTAAGTAAAACACTCTAATAATAACTATTTCTTTAGATTTATCCAGTTCGAAAAAAAAAGTATAATCGTGAGATGTTATCGTTGGCTCAAATACCCATTACATAATTATGTTAGATACAAAGCCGCATTTAACGTTGAAAATATAAAATATATTAATTTCTAAGTCTCGTACTATCCGATTGTAGTGAAAGTTATAGTAAATAGATGGAAGAGAAGATAAAATTAGATACATAAACATGTTTTGTGAATTTATTTTTATCAGCCTGAAAATTTGTTTGCAAGTAGACATTGTGTACTCTAAACATTGTATGGGTTAAAAGTAAGACATTCCGAACTATGTTTGCACTTAAATCACTTTGCTCTATGCTCTGTTTTTCATTACAAAATGCTAGAGAGCGTTTCAACTAAATCTTCCCTTCGCCGTTATGTTGGCTCCACTGTCTATCTGTCAAAACAGCGTTGAGGGTTGCTATGTGTACAAATTTACCCGTAATTATCGGTATATACCGTATTAATTATACGGTAAATACCGATTACATTATTAGGTAATATAATCTTCACAATCTGGCAACACGAATTTAAGCACTGACATTGACACTAACAGTGGATTCAACTTATCGGCGAAGGGAAGATTTAGTTGAAGCGCTCTCTAAATCAAAATTTAACCTTCACTCTTGCTTCTTTTATTTTAATCCTTCCTATTGTAGGAAAGGCCAAGGTTCTGAGCCGCACTGCCCGCTCGTGTCAATATTATTGGTTGTTTTCACCTTTTCTTCTTTTGTCTGTAAAATTGTTTTCTGTTGTTGTATTGTATTATTTATTGATCATTCATATGGCAGTTAGACTGCACTCGAACTTGTCACAATTTGTTCTATCCGGTTCGATTACACTCATGAAGAAGAACCGGCAAGAAATTTCGCAGGTTTCTTTATGTATGTAATCATATGGTTGCAACTTATTTCTGAGGCGTGGTTTAGCCGCTCATCGATTGCCAACTTTTGAGATAAAATGTATCGAGCGTTTACCCGTGGTCCCACTGGTGGGTGCACGGGTAATTTTTTTCCCCACAGTCCCACTGCACTAGAGTGGGACCACGGGTAATTTTAATTAACCGTAGTCCCACTGTACTATAAATTGAAATCTCTTTGCAACCAACCATATCGGAATAAAAAAAAATCTCTGCCCTTCAAAATCAATGGTTGTCAAGGGATTTCTGCAAGATCCAACAATGTACTAAATTTGCTCTGGATAAAAGAGCAAACCTGGACATATGGAGTTCAGACAGCTGGAGTTCATTCAGCCTACAAGCCGCCGAAATTTACAATTGGGCGCCAATAGTTACAATTGGACTATTTTGTTAAAATTATGATGTGTTCTGTAATGAAAAATAGAGTGCCCATTGTAACATTTGTAATTACTTAAATGAACATTTTATATTTTTGCGTCAAGTGTTAAAATAATGCAGGTTTTTATACGGAGCCAATATCGTTAAGGTAATTACATAAGTATGTACCTACACACACCAGTTCACTAATTGTTTCTGTAAAACTAAGAATATAAATATTTATTGTATAATAAAGTTTTACGTTTGCTGAATTTGGTTGCTGAGAAAACAAAGTATGTCTGAGCGAGCAGATAAGGCATTAGGGCCCCGGCACACGACCAATTGTATCATTAAGGCAAAACATCACATCATATTATCCTAGCTATAGTCATATTTCAATAGATATAACTATAATTTATATGCTTATAGTTAGGTAAAGATTTAAGGTATAATGTGCGATAGATTATTGTAATATAATCTTGTAAATTCTCTAAAAAATAAGTGGGTGAAAAGTGGTAAAAACGTTCGAAAATTCATTGCAATACTTCCATACAAAAAACGCTCGCGCACGGCAATGGCCCAAAATTTAGAATGTTCAAAGATAGTTCAGTGAAAAACCATTTATTCTGTAAGCGTTTGAATTTATTTAGATGATTCTTAGTCTTATTGACTCTAAGCTCAATGAAGCATTTTTCGTATTAGATGCATTTGTAAAAAATGCCGAGGGAAATAGCATTTTTCAACCACATATTTTTAAGGGAATTTATAAGATTAAATTAAAAATAATATATCACATTATACCTTGAATCTTTACCTAATTATAGGCATAAAAATTATAGTAAAATTACTTGAAATATGGGTATGGTTAGGGAAATACGAAGTGCTTTTGCTTAGTACCCCCCCTTAACTAAGCTGTTTAGTTGAGTTGGCCATGATGGCCGATTTTTATCCAACCTGTGTGGTCGTTGAGATGGGCACACGGAGTATTATTCAGTCGTTCATTCTGCAGGTGGTGGTACAGTCAGATAGTGCCGCGATCGTCAGGTTGGCGGATGACCCAACAGTCGGCGGCCAATAAAAAGTCGGTCGCTATAGGCGTTCGAACTTTATGAAGTTGTATAACCTTTTTTTGAGTTGTGGGTCGTCGGTGGCAGCTAAACAGTTGAGCTGGCGTCGTGTGCGCCATATCTCACATATTAAATATTTTGGAAGGTTTTTGATTATGACTAAACAGTTTAGTTTGATAAAAATTGTTTCCGTGTGCCGGAACCCTTAGTTAATCAGTGCATATTTCATTGTATTGTTTATCCAAAGCTAACCATAAGGTCCGTAGATCTCTAGCAGAAACTCTAGTAAAAGTGATTTTTTATAGGTAAAATTTTTATTTATTTTTTGTTCTTAGTACTAATTTGCAAAACGAAATGCTTGGATAAACATGTACCTATTTAAGTATTTATTGACATAGCGAGCCTAAATTTGTAATTATTTGTAATAAAGCATTTTTATAGATATTTTAGCCAATAATGGTATGCCATTCCAAAGTATATGATATTAATTATTAAGCGTGAATTAAAATATTCCTGGATTTAATAAGCGATGCGCAATTTTATGTTACAATTCCTCCCTATTCTATTTTCCTGAAGATGTCAATGACTGGTTTTTTGTTTTTGTGTATTATACAATTTATTACTTAATAAAAATTTAAGGCAAACATGCTTTTCCTTTATTTTATCTTTTCCTGCTATTTTTTTCATTCATAGATTACTTACTTAACCTTTTTGACAACATAAAAAAAAATTGGTTGTCTGTAAAGTTGGTTTACGGACGATAGTTTTACGTGATAACGTCATAAAGTGGTAAGATTGTGCCTCTCTATCGCTTGTTACGCGCTCTCGCTTGCACACAGGCTCAGATGGAACGTGACACTTTTTCGTGCGTGCAGCCGGTGTTCATCAATTTATAAGATGAGATGAGATGATCGACGTTATCACATCAAAACCCTGCTCCAAAAACAGCAACCTAATATTTAATAAATTATAAGTTTCAAAATTATTTTCAAAGAAAATGAAAGAAAATACGTGGGAAAAATTTTACTTTTTATTACATCAAAAGATACTCACACAGTTTGTTAGAATATGCTGAATTAGGTATGAAATACGTGAGTGTACTCTTTATTGACATTTTTATAGGGCCACAGTTTGCTGAAGTACTAAACAGGCTCCTTCAAACATAGAAACATGAATGTGACTGGTAGTTTTGGCTCAGACATAGACAAGCCATATCATATGCCTTGGAATTTTCTTCCGGATGGATCTTAATTTCCAATTTCAATTCACATTGTGAATGCCATATTTAATTTTTCAAAATTGTTTACTTAAAAATGCTACATTAATTATATTATAAAAAGTTTATTTGGTTGTTGACTCAAATATATTATACGAAGAGAGTAACGATGGTGACGCTACGTTACGAATAGATACGTGGGTAGATATACATTCTCCGATTAACACCCTCCTCTACTGCCGATGGGCTCGGTCTAGAACGATAAAAAAAGCTATGGACGCGCCGGACTGTCAAATGTTTTAAGAGAACTAGCGTCGTCGAGTTGCGGGGAGCGGAGTGTACTTACCGATGATAAGATATTCCACTATTGTGCACACTAAACTTGGCTGTAGTGTTTTTACACATAAACACAGAGCATGTGGGCATTTTAAACAGGTTTTTGCGAACGCGGCCGATGACAAACGGACGGGCCAGTGCGCGGCCGTCCAATGAAACAAGTATGCTTTTACTTATATCGTGTTACGCTGGCGAGGATAGGGTTCGGGGTCCATAGCTTTTTTCATCGTTCTAGGGCCCGGATATGTTCGGAGAAGCCATCGCAAGCTTAGTTCCACACCTCCTTCTACGGAAATAGTGTCATGGATGGGTAGGTATGCCTCTTCAGATATTAAGAAAACAGTCCTTATATGGATAATGTGTCACTTTAACCGCGCGGGCGTCGGCGCCGCCGCGACCTCATCTCCATTAAACATCGGAAACTTTCCGCGCGCGTAATTCGTTAGGCAAGGGTTACGGGAAATACGCTTTTTCGGAAAAAATATATGAACACCTATATCAAATTCAGCATGCTTGTAATTGTTACAACATCTATTACAAAGTTATTTATAACTGGCTTTGCCCGCGGCTTCGCTCGCATAGCGTGTGTCCATCCTGAAGGTTCATTCTAAATATCGGTGAAAGAACTAACGGATATAAATAAATATATATACAGGGCTATTTTGTAAAGATAGTGCAAACTCACAGGGGTGACTCAGTATGTGATAGAGAACGTATCGGTGTTATTAGTTTAATACAAAAAAAAATTCAATAATATACAAATTTTAACCCACAATTTTAAAAAGTATGCGTACACTACACGCACGCCGCGCCACGTCGTCTCCGCTGCCGCCGCTCCGTCCGCATCCGACCAACCGAGCCGGCAGCCGGCCACCACCCAAAGTTCCAACACCCCCCTCGCCCCGCTCTGCCGCTGCGCTGCGATACGCCGCGCCCGCGCATACACAGCGCTCTGCGAGCGAGCTGCGGCCGGTCGGCGGCGCTCGCTTCGCCCCCCCCCCCCCCCCCCCCCCCACCGCTCCGCCCGCCCTCAGTTGCGCGCTAGCATCTGGCCGAGCGATACCTCGCTCGTTACTCGTTTACAGCTGATCCCGAATGGCGTAATTTCGTGAAAAATTCATAGTGCCTAACCTAATCTAAATGGTGCGTAGTGAAAATGGATTAACACGAACAATGAGAAGACGGATATGGTAGGTATTTACGCCCTAGGGAACTACAATACCCGCGAAGCTGCAAGGTTATACGCCCAAATGTTTCCTGGGAGGAGGGTGATTTACGTGATTATGGACAATTTGCCATACCAGCAGGTGCACGTGGCCAAGGCAATCAGCAGTTACCTGTAGAACTACTAACACCGCGCCGCGGCGGTTCTTTGCGCACTTTAGCGCCGCGCGGCGCGGTACGTCCATTCATACAATTAGGACTACCATGAAAACATATTTTTTTGGGAAAAATTGTAATCGTCATAATTCCGTCAAACAATTATTAATTCAAAATGTGACAACGCTAATACATTCACTGTAAGACATAGATTCACCCCTGTGAGTTTGCTCCAACCTTAAAAAATAACCCTGTATATATAAAATAACGAATGGATAAAAACCTCCAATAACACAATCACTTCAGAAATGGTGTATTCTTTCGAATTCATACCTACACAAACACAGCAAATTAATGACCAAAAACACCAAAAATCATTTTTATTTGCGTCGAGGCGTACTAAGGCGCGAACGTGCGTGCTACTACTCAAAAAGAACTAGAATGTGCGTTAATTTGTTTATGGTTGGTCGCTTTTTTTAGAAGTATAAATTGAGCCTTATTTGATTGTCCCGCCACACCCGAGCGGTTAAGTAAACATTTATTATTTCTTAATAGCACACTTTGGCATCATACCACGTCACGAGCCTAGCGCGGTCATTGATTCTTCTTCTTTTTTAGACTAAGACCGCGTGATGGTCAAAGCAGTCCTTTAGCGATATTGGCAACTGGCCTCTTTTTAGCTATGAGGATCAATTACTGCCAGTGTCAACGTTTATTATTAGACACATCCTTACCTATAATAAAATCCAACGTCTGCTTTCTGTCTGAGTGTATGTATGTATGTCTGTCTGCCCGCTTATAACTCGAGAACCACTGAACCGATATTAATAAAAAAAAATCTACGGATAGCTTGATTCTTCCCATCAACTATAGGCTACTTACTATCACGCTAAATGGCTTATGAGGTTAGCAGTGAAGTGAAATATGAGAGCGGGCGGAGCCGCGGGCACAGCTAGTTATAAATATAAAGATTGACTTCATTGAGTTCAGTTCAGGCATTCTGCTTATTTGTGCCTTCCATTAACCGCTCCATTTATCGAGCGGAGATCGTAGACCTACTATATTTGTCTAAGCTCAAAATATAATGAGAATTATTCTCAAGGCGCATTTTGTTCTGATGTCAATGTATTTATAAATTAGAGTCATCGAAAAAGGTTTACATTAAGGCGTAAACAAGACTCAAACCGTGCTACCCGAGCACTGATGATTGAAACACGAACCGTATGCAGATGTAAATAGGTGCGAGATTCATTCTACTCGTGCGGTGGCTGATACGTCGCGCCGACGATGAACGTTTGCGCGAAAATCGCCTCATATATTAAATTTCACGTGTTGGAAAGATGGAAAAAAACATTTTTTAGCTACGATTGTAGGG
Source organism: Nematopogon swammerdamellus (assembly GCA_946902875.1). NCBI lineage: Eukaryota > Metazoa > Arthropoda > Insecta > Lepidoptera > Adelidae > Nematopogon > Nematopogon swammerdamellus. Next base: position 4,457,644 of record OX336357.1, on the reverse strand, counting down.
AAAAATATTTTCTATATTTCTATGAGAGCCTTGTATTGAAACAATTAATGCTTCTCAAGAGAATTTAACTTGAATGTACAATTTACATACTTTTCGTAATTTTTTGTTTAGATTTATTTTACACCTTTCTAATATTAAAATAATAGTAAAATATATTTTTTTAGCCATGTTTGTTAACTAAAGACCAATACATAACATATATTTTTTTACAGATTTTTTTATCTTTTCGTTTAAAATTGACTTTTTGAGTCTTATTTACGCCTTAAGGTTTACATGTCTTCTTAACACAATATAAAATTATGAAGATACTATTTGACAAAATGGTTTATACCCCTCTTAACAAAACACCTATGAATCAATCCGACGATGGTTAGACGTATATATTTAGCAGTCGAGGAAGTTAGCGGCCATGAGTAGCTCGAGGGCGATTTCGGGCGCGATGGGGAACTCCGGGATCTCGGTGGACGAGTTGGTGTAGCGCACTTTGTACGTGAAGTACATGCACACCTTCTGCAGTACGTGTGACCTGCACAAACACACATTAATTTTTTTACATACATAGGTACATACATGCTGAGCCATCTTGCATGCTGCAAAGGAGCCTTAATAGCCTTAACAAGGAGCTCTTAAGCGGTGGGTGGCCGAGTAGTTTGGGCATCGGCTTCTCATGCGAGAGGGCCGAGGTTCGAATCTGGTCGGCGTGTACCAATGAGTTTTTCTCATGAAAAAAATTACGTGGATACCTACACCTGCTGCTTCACCGTTCGGAACCGGTGTAAAACTGTAGGTCCCTTCGCTTGCCCCTTACCAGGTGGTAGGCTCAAATTTTTACCGTCTTGGTTGGTACCACCGTACTGGATGTAAGATGTCCGCAAAGCAGCCTCAGTTGTGTTCTCCTCTAGTCCAGTATAGCCAGCAATCCAGGGAAGTCTCCTGTATGGCACCTAACTTCTCGGAGGTGATATTGGCTGGTCGGAGCATGTGTTTTGGACCCTCCGATTCAGCCACCCATACCGGATTACATAAAAAAAAACATATATGCCTGCCTTTAAGATTGACGTATAAAGGTCAATGAAACGAAATCTGTACAACTGACCTACACCACTAGACGTGACACATGCCTACCGGTAATATTAAATGAAGTTGAAATTTCCCAAGCGGACGATGCTAGATACTTGGAACGACACTTGACAGACGTCTTACTCGGAGAAAACACATTCACAAAACGGAAAGCGCTGAGCCAACAACTCAGTAAACTATACTGTCTGCTGAGCAACAAACTGTTGCTGTACAAATTGCACTGGCACAAAATGTTTTTCATACAAGCTCGTCGGCTTCACGTAATGCACACTTGATTCATTTGGGGCACATCCCTGGGTATGAGCGTCTCATGAACACCGTGTTAAAAATTCTATAAATACCTTAAATATAGTTTTTACCATCAATGATTTTTTTAATTCCGACCCCTTCCTATACAGCTTCACACCCTATTCTTGCTAAATTCCTAAATAAAATCATATATGGTTTAACACTTTAACAGCGGCGCATTATAAGACGCGCATTCCCTAGGACGCGGGCGATTTTCAGCATTATTGGTTAGCTTATAAATAAATAACTAATGAAGATATTGGTATATATTTTTTTTAAGTAACAGTTCAATATTTGCATTTTAGGATAATAAATAAAACAACTGTATTTATATTCCTATTTATTTACCACAAGCGATACAAAAATGTATGTTTTACAAAAAAAAAAAAACTCTTACGTAACCTTTGTCAGCCTCGATAGCTCAGTGGTGCAGACAGTCAACTGTCGCTATTGAATGTTAAGCAACGCTGGGCGCGGTCAGTACTTGGATGGGTGACCGCTGACCGTTGGAGGCTGACCGAGGTTCGGATTCCTCGTAAAATTGTAGGTCCCTTCCCTCCTAATCTTACTCGGTGGTAGGGTTTAACCCGCCCGGGTTGGTACCACCGCACTGAATGAAACGTCGGTCCAAATGGCTATAATTAGTCTGTGTTTTCCGTCCAGTTCAGTGTAGCTGGCACGACCGAAGGGAAGTACTGACGTGGCACCAAGTTCACCCGGTGTTATGGGCTGACCTCACGGATGTTGTAGGTGATGTAGCCAACCGTGTCAGTTTCCATAAAAAAAAAAATTGGTTGTCTGTAAAGTCGGTTTACGGACGATAGTTTTACGTGATGACGTGGAATAATCGTAGTACATAGAGCAAAGATCAGTAATTCTATTTCCAGTAGAAAGATTAATCATCTTGTGACTGGCCACCAATAAACTTCTGTTGTCTGATCTTGACAGTTTTACTTCTTAAGACGTTTCCATGGTAACTTTGACTATACCGATTGTGCCTCTCTATCGCTTGTTACGCGCTCTCGCTTGCACACACAGGCTCAGATGGAACGTGACACTTTTTCGTGTGTGCAGCCGGTGTTCATCAATTTATAAGACGTGACGTCATCACGTCAAAAAAATAAAAAAATCAAAACTCACGGTATCTCCCTAAAGTTGACTTCGTTCGCTTCGTTCTCGGCGAACTGGCCGGGCCCGCTGAGCATCGCCTTGATGGTGCCGCTCGTGAGCGCGTGCTCGCGCTTCACTATGAACTCGTGGCCGTCCGACGACACCAGCTTCACGTACATCGCGTCGGGGCCTTCGCATCCGCCGTACCCGCGCGCCTCACCCTCACCTGAGCAGACACGACATCGAGCGACTTATTATTTTTTTATGGAAACTGACAAGGTTGGCTACATCACCTACAACATCCGTGATGTCAGCCCATAACTCCGGGTGAACTTGGTGCCACGTCAGTGCTTCCCTTCGGTCATGCCGGCTACACTGAACTGGACGGAAAACACAAACTATTTACATAGCCGTTTCGACCGACCTTTCATTCAGTGTGGTGGTACCAACCCGGGTGGGTTAAACCCTACCACCTAGTAATATAAGAAGGGAGTCATATCCCTTAGTCGCCTTTTACAACATACACGGGGAGAGATGCAGTGGGGCTAGTCTTTTAAAGTACCGGCCCCACACGGTACAAAATGTCGGCGGCCATGCCATTTCATATAGAGATGGCGTTCGAGATGGTTTCCGTATTGAAAATGAATGTTGAAGGAAGTATATTTACCGGACGGAGCACCGCTGCGTACCTCCTCCGTTGCCGAGCCGCTGGCTGTGCCCACCGCTGACCCACCGTCCGACATTCTGTACACACACAATAACACACATTAAACACACCGCACATATACATCCATATATCATCAATACTAATAATAAATCTGTAAGGGATGGTCATGTAGTAAGTTACTTTGTTTGTGAGATACTCAGTTTGTAGGCTCTATGTATGATACTAAAACTAAATTGACGATTTTTAGAAATCTTTTTGTACATATGTATGTTCCTCCATAACTCTTAAACCGATCATTCGAATTCCATGAAACTTAGTACAAGCACATTTAACTATACGAGACATAAGATAGGCTATATAAAATTCAGTTCCAGTTGCTCTAAGATGTGGCTCTCATACAAACCGAATTGTTCCGCGGCCCGAAATAAAGGCATTGAAGCTATATTTTACGGAGTATACTGTATACTCCGTAAAATATAGCTTGATACGCGTGACAGATGTCATCGAGAACACCTCGCATGAAGTTCCGTAATTTTTTACAGTAAAATGCACGCAATAAAACGGCATACTTTGTTGAAATGTCACACTGACATCTGTCACGCATACAAAGAAATGTCACTCTGACATCTGTCACGCGTATCAAGCTATATTTTACGGAGTATAGCGAGCTTACTTATTATCTTCTTTTTAAATACGAATTTCACGCGAGCGAAGCCGCGGGCAAGAGCTAGTAAAAAACAGTTAGTTAAGAGCTAGTAGAAGCTAGTCTGAAAAACAGCGCTATAGGTCGCCTTTTGCACCTATAGCACATGCTGAGATGGGTCCATATTGTCAATATTTGTGTTATAATTTTTAGGTTTTGCTTGTACAATTTCATGTTTTTTTTGGAATGTTTTCTTTTTTTTTTGTTATGATCTATAATGACAATTTAGACAACAAACTACATTTTTCTTATCTATTTTATTTCTTTTATTTAGTAACTTAATAAAATGTTTGAATAAATTTTTCCAAGCATCTCTAGCCCTCAGAGGCTAGAGATGGTTTGGAGAATTTGTTTAATAGGTACTATGGGGCCTGTACAGTCGCAGGGCGGCTAAAGTCCTAGTCGGGTGTGGCTTTATACTGGGGAACCGAGGTCGCAAATGTGTAGGCTGAGTTAAAAGACACATTTTCGTGAAATATGTTTTTGCAGGAAACGCTTAGTTTCAGAGAAAAAATAAATAAACAGATTTTCCATACAAAATTAATTTTTCAACAAAATTAAAACTTTTTTTTTTAAAGCCCCAAAACATTGATATTGTAATAAGACATACGTAAGCAAAAACGACATGGTCCGCCTCAACAGGGTTGATTTAAAAAAAAAATTTTGTAGTTTGGTGGTGTGGCGTCCGGCATTCAGCCTGAAAAATTATCGCAAGCCTACGTAATTCAGACTTTGATGCCGGACTTTCTTTCACAATTTGTCACACTATATTATTAGGCTATACTGGACATTGTACCATCAATGTTCAAGCCTTGTACCAATTGGAAACTTAACCCTCGATTGTACGTCCTAAAGATAAACAGCAAATCATCCCATGAGTGATAGGTGTACTATTTTTGTAGGTTACCGCTTTATATAGATCGCAATTATTGGACATTGGCAGGCTAATATGGCTACACTACAGTTTAAAATAATGATTATTGTTATACCTGGTTTTTGTGTTCCGGTATGTAGGATGTAAAGAAATGAACGAATTTTCTTTTTTTCTCTAATCTCTAAATTGCACAGGTATTTCAACGCTCCTCCACCAGCACCAAAGAGGATATAACCACCAGCACCAGCACCACCGCCAAAGAATATAACCAAACCAGTATTATATTCTTTGATAGCCACCAACAGACTGATAACCACCGCCACAATATTACTCTACTCTATGACCACCGCCTCTGTCTTGCTCTTTCTTTCCTTCTATGATCTATGCTTTCCTTCCACCACAAATACCACAAAACCACACGAAATACAATCTCAAAACCAAAGAATATAATACTGGAGTGGCTCGGTCCGCCACCTTTCGGCAAACTTTGGCTAAGGCCCACTTGCACCAACACAAATATAATATATAAACCAGTTTAACTCGCTAAACCAGCTAGCACCCTTTGACTGTGGGAACCGCGTTTAAATCCATAACTCGCTACAAACTCGTGTTGGTGCAAGTGGGCCTAAGGAGGAATGTGTGGTAAGAGCGATGTGTGGTATGTATTTGTGGTTTAAAAAAAAATAACCAGGGTTAATATAGAGAAGATGCGTCGCGTAGGTAGCCTAACCTAATGTTGAGGCGGCGCATGTCGTTTTTGTTACGTTTGTATTTCCGAAAATAAAGCTTTCTTAGGTGATTATAAAAAAAATAACCATAATCTTATTTTAACACCCTAACATTTCTTAAAAAAAAAACAAAACAAATTTTGACAAAAGGGACACGAACCCATGGACGAGATCGAAAAAATAAAAATCCTACACTCTTATACCACTGAGCCAACAAATTACATAAACGACCAAACGAATATCGGATTCAGTTGGTTCGCTTTGGAGCCAAGACAGCCCGAGTGTTTCCGAAAGGAGCGTAGGAAGCGCAGGATCAGCCAGAGCTGTCAGGTGTCAAACCCGACTCTAGCTAGCGAGTTGTCTCATGTATGCATTAAAACGAGACAACACGTAAGAACTATATGTGTGCTGTGGCCTGTGACTGTGTGTGTGTGTAGTAGTAGTAGTAGAGCAGTCGTGCGTGTGCGTGACTCGTGGTGTCTTGCCACGAAAATTTGTAAAATTTTGAAATCGAAACCATATTATTTTTATATAGTAATATAAATAGCAGTTTCTGTAAGTATGTAATACGCGTGCGCGTAGTACTAAGTAACCTTATTATTGCGTACATTTATTACCATACTCGATTACCGATTAAAACACTGATGCCTAGTTTGGTGTTTTCCTTTGTCTGTTGCGTTTTGGCGGCAAGATCCAAACGGTGGCCATTTTGTTCATTCATTCATTGTTCCTTCCTATGAATATGAATGAATGACCTAATATGAACAGATTAAATAAAATAATACTGATTATAACTATACAGGGTGTAAAAACGGCGAGTACATTAAATTTAGGAAATGATTATTGGGATCAAGAGTAACAAAAAAGTCAAATAACTTTTTTCTGAATTCCCTTTAAATAAAAAGTTAAAGTTTTCATACAAACTAATTGATTATTTTAGTGTAAAAATGATCTAATGACAACAGGGCGCCGCGGAGGGGTGAAAAGCGGGTGAGACGGAGCGCCTTGGACGGAGGTGTTGGCGGGAGGGGCGAGGGTTAGCTTTGTGAGTGTAGGACTGGAGGTCGGCAGGCGGAGGGTGCGGAGCGGCAACAACGCGTTAAATTACACTAGACGAAAACATACATTTCAAAAATTCATATCTCGAAAACTAGACACTTTAGAAAAAAACTTTGTTTGCTTTTTTTTCTAGGAAAAACACGAGGATTGCGCTGGCGAAATTAATGTACTCGCCGTTTTAACACCCTGTATATCTCACCTATTTTCAAAAGAAAGACGAGAAGAGAAAGGAAATAAAAAGAAAGACATGATGTGTGTTTATTACAATGATTATCATTTTACATTTTGTTATTTATTATAAACCAGGTACAAAGTTTATATTCATTATTCAGTATGTTTTACATCCGTCGTAGGATCATGTACACTGTTCGGTTAGTACCAACATAACTTTATACAAGTTGATCCCGGGCTAATCGGCCAAACTTCAAAGAGTTCATTTGGGTCAATAAAATTAATGTTTTTATCGCTTGTTGGATTTCGTCAAAACTGCAGAAAATTGCCTTAAAGAGTCCCGCTGTATAATTTTCGGTACAGAACCCTAAAATTATAATACTTCACATTACAAAAGAGTTGAAATTGTATTTACTATTTAAAAAAAACATTTGATTTCCCAAATCACCCCCGGAAGTCAGACAGATCAGTCTGGGAACACACGTTATAACAATTTATATAACATATTCCTCTTCAATAAACCTTGTAAGAAATTATTTTTATTCATCTGCAACACTAACTATAAAATGTTGTACTTCAGAAAAAGCGTAACAAAAATAGATCTTTCTCTTCAAATATCGTACAATTTCTAAAAATATTAAAACATTTTCTTTCCATATTTGATACACCTTAGTTTTATGATTTGCACAATTATGCTATTTTCGTGAATAGCCATTTAGTCTCCTCACCAGAGGTAGAAAACTTAGTTGAACCACAGAACTGGAACGGCATTTGCTATGCATTCAGGGTTACCACCTGTCAAAGATTGACCCGGACGACAGTCCGATAATTGCATGCTGCGCCAGGGTGTCCAAATAACGTAAAACATTTCCAGAAATACTAAAGCATTGTTTAATAGTCGTAAAGTGCTACATGGTTTCATTCAAAGTTACAAAGATTTTGAAGATTCCAATTTTTAATACAAACCAGCAGAACACAGAAGAAAATACTGTGAAATTTGATTTTATTGAGCCTTTTTCGGTTAGTTTGTTTTGTGTATTGTCATTATGTCAAGTCCGTTTCATGGTCTAAGCTTTTTAACCAACTTATAAATAATATTTTATTTTATTTTCAACTCAAACTCAAATGTTCAGGAATAAGCCAAAGAAAAGGTGGTAACCCTATATGCATTCTCGATGGCTTGTAAATTTGCGTGTTCGATAAGATACGCGAGTCCAGAAGTGAGCGACAGATAGATCATTGTAACTTCTTCTTTGTGTATGTAACAGCGTCGGTCTGGCCTCAGGGAATACTTGTGGGTAATACTTCCCGGTGGGCCGGACCCCCGTGTGCCAGTCCGGCCCTGTCGATTGATTAAAAAAAGTAATGTGGTCCGCTTGTTTGACAATTTTTTCCAAGTAACTTTTTGGATCCTAGACCGACCCTGGTATGTAACACACGTTTGTAATAACTTTTCGCCTGCTCGGCGAGTTGGTTGGTATCTTCGACCTTGTTAAATTCGTTGATCTTAAGGCGCGTACAGACATCGCGAGGCATGTGGCGCGAACGGTTCGTCACGCATGCTTCAACCTGAGGCATGCGCGCAACATTTGTGCATAACTCCTGAACGGCACATGCTCAAGCTGAGCACGCGAACAACCACGCACGCACATGCTCAAGCTGACGCAGCCATGGGGCGCGAATGGTTCGTCACGCATGCCTCGGGCTGTGTGGACGTGAGTGCTCACTGTGAGCATTCGCCGCATGCGCTCGTTGCGAAGCAATTAACTCGCTGCCTCAGTGCGAGCTGTGCGTTCCGTGTGGACAGCGCACGCAACACAATAACAGCCGTCCACACGGAACGCACGGCTCGCACTGAGGCAGCCTCGCAACGAGCGTACGCGGCGAATGCTCACAGTGAGCACTCACGTCCACACAGCCCGAGGCATGTGTGACGAACCATTCGCAACGCATGCCTCGCGATGTCTGTACGCACCTTTAGATTCTTGGAGTTGCCTGTGGTATAATATTCTCCGCCCTTGAAATCCAGCATCCTAAATCCACAAAAGGATGAATTCTATTGTTTTGCTATCTGGAATTGTTGATTTGCAGTGTGATATTTTTAAATTATGATGGCGAATCTTAGTGTTAAAGATGAGTTAATGTGCTTTTGGCTGGAATTAGAGGGCGAAGACTATAATTACAACTTATAGAGATAATCAGAATTTTGTCCAGGACAGGGCAAGCGGCACAGTTAAGTAGTAAATAAATGTTTCCATTAGAAACTATCTTATTAAAAAAAATCAATTTTAATTGGATGTGTGAAATTTTAAATACAAACAATGTTTACAAAAAGTTCTAAAAACCTAGGTATTGTTTATTTTCCACGTTGGAGCGGGGCAAGTTCCCCACCCTGCTCCACCAGGACTATGTCCATCATCACTGGGTAAGACAATAAATTGTATGTGTTTCTTCCTGATAAAAATCTGAATGTTTTTAAATTTTATGACTTTGTACAAACATGTGTGTAATCTGGTGAAAACTGAACAGATTACATACTAATATGTTACTTTATCATCTAATATAATATTTTAATTAAATAAAAAGGATGTATTTCTTATTCTTCCTGGTTTATAGGAAAACCTCTTTGAGTTTCGATAAATCTATTCTGTATATAAGCTGTCTCTTTACTATATAAACATGTTAAGAAGAAAAACATATGTTTTTAGCATTAGTTTTCGAAAAATTTAACAAAACATGACTATGTTCTACACAATCAAAACTGTGGTCCCCAACGTGGCGCTGGGTACCTAAACAGCTGATTATTTGAGGTCATTGACACTCATGGTCCGGGCTGCGTCCGCACCACACGCCGCGCGCTGTTCGCTCCGCGTTTGTCCACCTTTTGTTGATTATATCGAAAACGAATGCTACAAAAATTATATTATTATTTTAACGCTTAACATTTTCATTATAGCGGATATGTAACCCTCCCAAAATATTTGCAGCTAATAAAGAAACACCTTATATAACTCCCAAATTGTAGTCTTTAAAACTACTTAAAAATATATAAAAAACAATATAAGGTGCAAATATTGCAAATGTATCGTTGTATGTCTGTAACATTAATTGAATTTTTTTTTTGTTAAGGTACGTTTTACGTATGTCAATGTTAAAATTGTATTTGAAGTACGATTTTTTGAACCTACTTAAAAATTTAAAAACATAAAAATAACATAAGCGCATACATATTATAGACCAATAAAGATTACATCAATATTGCGACACACATTAAAATTAAAACATATAAACACAACAAATATATGTTACTCCATTAATTCAAATTTAACATCTCATTCTTCGAAGTATTTCTTTTTTTTTTAAACTTAAAACATATGTAAAAAACTACTTTTTATCATTTAACCCTAAACACTAAGAGCTACACGTAAAAATAAGTTGCAATGAGGTAGATATATTTTTTACAGTCCTATTAACATATTAGAACAATATACAAATACAATATTTAAAAAAAATATATTGATTTCGACGTGATGCATGCAGCACCAGCAATGAAGATTCTTCACTGAACGAGGACCACGTGTCAGCAGTTAAGGGCTATTAGGACAGTAATTATAAACTTTTTTATTAGACCGACAGCTATCAAAAGTAACTCTCGCGATAATGAGTGTGTAAGGCAGGGGCAACTTTTCGACTGCACCTAAGTAAAAAGTCGTATTAACAAAAACTTAACTTTACAGGAAAGCATATTTTTTTTTATACATTATGGTTGATTTTACTATGAATCGCTGAAAGACCTATCCGGTCTTTTTTTTAATGTACACATGTAATGAATGTGTACATGTAATGTATTTTTAAAATGTTTTGTTGCAGACCACAGTCGTATGTTAAATTAATTATGGTGTTATACATAAGCAATTTCATTTATTGAATGTGAAACAATAATGTAGCACGCGAAATAGACTCTAGTACTAAACTTGTGATTCAGAGGTAAAAAAGGACCAAAATTTTCTAATTTATGAACGTCAACAAGGTATAAAGTCGTACAAGTGTACTATAATAACATTTATTTATTTTATTCGCAGCGTAACGTCATAAGCATTTAGATACGACCTTTTTTACACCGGAAATAGTTTACCATAAAAATAATAAATTTGAAAGTGATTTATTTCCATAAAATGAATTTTTTATTCAGAAAACTATAAAAGTAAACACATAAAATGACTAATTGAAGCTATTTGGCCATAAAATTATGTGACAGTATGACATTACAGATCTGTACATCTATTTACGTTCAGGCTTTTAACTATTTTAATTAAGTAAAAAAAAATCTGATGAGGGTTGATGCATACCGAATGGACAAAACAGTGAATATCTGGAAATCGTCACACACGACCTTATACTTAGGGACAGTCGATTTGTCGCCGGCAACTGTAGTCCTTTCCCTACAATTATGTTTTATTTTCATGCTGTCTCTGCAATTCATATAGTTAGATGACTTATGATTAGAGCTTGTTGGCCACTAGTTGGCGCCACTGTGTCGTGAGGTCCAAAGAACTGTCAATGGCTATACAAAATGGTGTACTTTTGGGGTTTTCAATCAGTAAAGTCTACATTTCAGCCTATTTCAGAAAATATAATCATGTACAGGAATGTCTTATTTTTAGAATATTCCTAATCAATGTTCTGAAAGAACATAAATTATTTTCGGAATTTATGTTGAAAACTAGCATAAAATGGTAATCAATTTAAATGATCATAATACTCTAGAATGTTTAGTTACGATAGATTTATTAGATAGATAGCTACGAGCCATCTTTGTAACATATCTTTTTATCTTTTGGAAACTGCAATGAATAACACTGAGGCATTACGTGAGAATGTTTCGGACCTATTAAATCTGATATAATGTGCTGAAAACGTGGAAAATATTCAGACACAAACACGTGAAAATAATCCTCTTTACTATAGAGTTCTTCTTTTTTTATTGAGTGGCAACTGTCTTGACTGTGATACACTTGTCAGTGTATCGTCAGCTATTGACTGACAGTTCACATCAGACAACTGGGCGGGCGGTGGACCTCACGGTAGTGTCGCCATCTAGTGAGCGTTTGAATGTCAGCCCTCATTGCGAAAATACTAGTCGCAGAAGACTACAGATGCTCGTGCGTGCGGCATTAGACATATCTGGCAATATGTAAAATTGTGAACATTAAAACAAATTTTAAATATGGAATTAAACAATACTGCATATTGCTTCATCTACTAATGTAACATGTACCTAATAAACCCCGCACAATGCGGTCTGCGTCCTGCTAAATACGCATTTTACATCACAATCGAAATTATGGGTGAAATGTTTGCACTCAAATAACATAACTAAAGGGACTGTTAGACATTCCAAATGAAAAGTCAGGTCTTTCGAGACATTTCTATCCATCGCTCAGCAAGTAGTGCTAGCAACATGATCGAGAGTAAGTATTAAATTGTTTGCTAACCAAAAGCCAGACTTATTGAAGAAGCTAATTTCTTCCAGTAACTTTTATAGACAGTTCCGTGAGCAGGTTTACCAGAAATTTGAAGTCTTGACAAAAAAGCCTAAGTCTGAAATTCGTGAAAAAGTCCAGACATTTTAGAATCACAAAATGGTGTAAATGGAAAGCGACCTATAAATCCAGACGGAATTGCAAAAAGCCCGATTTGTCCTCACAAAAACCGGACGTATGGTAACCCTATCCATAAGGATGACAGTGGTGCGACAAAGTAAATATTTCGAGAAACCACTCACAAACTCCATAAATCCACACCACAATACTACAGGCAGTAAGTGGTACTAGTAATACTCGTAGTACCCAAGATCGTGTCACTAAAGCTCCTGAGAATGTATCAGACGTCAAACGCAACATACTTGGAAGATGTTTAGTTTTCCACGCGTAACATGCCTCCATTAATAAAGTCCCATACGTTTTTTGAGCGCACAGAACATGGTTTAGATATAAAACAACAACTAGACAAGTATTACTGAAACAGCTGTGTATTAAAACAATTTCTGTATGCCATTGATGTGATAGAACACATTTCTTATGTATGAAGAATGAAAGAGTTATTGGATTGTAAAATTTTTGCTGGTGGAATTAAACAGTTGGCAAGAGTTCTATGTTTTGTCTATACAGGCCGTTTTAATAACCTGCACTACTTTTGTGGGTGATTTTGTACCTCAAAATGAACAATATTAGCGAATAAACGGTAAGGGAATTCGAAAATAAAATTCAATTTCTCCATAGATTTATGAAAGTTCTAACCTCGAAATATATGGAGATTTGACAATGATGTGACATTTTTTGTTGATTCTACCGTTTAAAGTTGTGCATTCGCTTAAGTGTTCTTTTTGAGGCACAGAATTGTCATTATATAAACTAAAATATCGCTTTAATGATACTTTGGATGAGGAATTCAATATATCGAGTGACACCATTTTGAATACATAGTTGTGCAACTATTGCTGACATCGCGAAAGTATGATGACATAAAAATATCATAGCTACAAAATTATTCTCATAATGCAATTACATTGCAATAAGTAAGTTTGTTCCGTTGCTAAAATTTAAAAGAATCTTTTTTGTACATTCAAAGCATCATTGACATACAGAATTCGCTCAAACGTATCTAGTAACTTGAATCAAGTGTTTCAAATGCCTTCTCGAATACAGCGAATGAAAGTCATACCCTATAGAAACACGCTCGATTCGCTTAAGAGGTCATCTGGATTAAACCTATATCGATGCCTCAAATGGCATAACTGCTTAAAACTTCACTAAAATATATAATTATTGCCTTAAGTTACTATGGAAGCCTTTGCATTGTATTAAATTGTTTACAAGCTTCTGAGGTAATTCATTTATTTGTCTCCTATTATGTAGTAATGTTAAAGGTATATGGTTTTTGGCGAATATCGCTTTCTGTGCAGATTACCGCTTTGGCTATGCCAAAATTGCATTGATTTTGTATTTTGGATAGAAACAAAACTACGCAAGCGGTAACAAAATTTTCATACTGAAATACAATAGTTTTTCACACTATTACAGCAATGACTATAAATAGTGTTATGGTTAAAGATCGCACTGCTGATGCTTGAACATTGAACATGCATTGCTTGTGCCATTCAATAGTGTATGGTCGGGGTCAATTCACATCGAGACACGAAGCGACATGAAGTTGCAAAAAGAAGCTTGAGGCCAAGCGGCGCCGCACGGTGCATCTTGACGCTGCGAAGCAACGTCGAGATTCATGAAGTGACGTCGCGCGACACAGCTCAGGACCGCTTGGCGTATCAAAATGCATAGTCGGTCGGTCGCTGTGATTACCTCCCGCCGGCCCCGCTTCGCGGTGTCTCGCCTGTTCCTTCATGGGCGAGACGTTCGGCTGCATCGCGATGCGCCGCGCGATATAACGTACAAGTATATAGTTCGATTTCGCGCTCTCACAAAAATTTGTACCTTTTTATGTAGCAAACAAGTTCTTTATTACATCGCTATATTGACATGTCGCGTCGCGTCTCAGTGTGGCTTTAAGTTCTTAGACCTTTAAGATCGCACACTCTAACTGCTGTGCTAGAGGGCGACAGGCTAGAACTGACACATTGGCAAATTCCTTCCACTGAGTCGTGCAGTAAGTGACTGTTCTCATGTCTTAATTTCTGCTTGATAGTTATCTTGTTTTGCTGAAGGTGGTCGGTGTTGTGCTGTAATCTACCCTCAGTTCCTGCAGCACAACAACGATTACTCGGCTTAGCGCCCTATTGTCAGGATACGGCATGATCAGCAGATGTTGAAATCGGATAAATACTGAAAAGTTTCTCAAATGCATGCACTAACAACCAATCGGTGTGTTGTTAAAAAGCAGTGAATATGCAATTTTGTTAAGTAAATTAACCCTTTCGTGTTGTGTTATAAGGGCAAATATCCTATTCGTCAAACGGTTTATGCTATTTCAACAAAACACCGACGAACATGTTCATAATTAAACAAGAAAGAGAGAAAAAATGGAATTGGTGTCCATTTTGTTTTTGTTTCCATCCAAAATACTCGAGCTAACTGAACTTACGAACGCTTCAACTTTTATGTCTTAGGTGATAACAACACGTATCTATTCTAACAATTTGTTCATCACAGTATGGTTTATTCATATCCACAAGTTATAACATATTTGATTGTTCAGTACAGGGCGTAAAAATGTTCAACATTACATAAATAAGTAATTAAACCTTTTAAATTTTTACTTCGGCTTGGTGCGATAAAACGTGCAGTGCAGTTTGGACTTAACACTCGACTTCTTCGCAGCAGACTGAACAATAAATCAAATTTACTACGGTTTAGCCACAACTGTACTTTCAGCCGGTCTGTGTTAGAATTTATATGTTGCCATAATAACACAATCGCACACAGCTCAATTGTGACCACAAAATATTGTTTAATTTATGGTTAGTCGCTCACCGATTCACCATTTGTGGAAAACCGACCGACGAATGGCGCGCGGGTTACAGCGCAAACACATTTCCAGAACTCCCAAAGACGTTGACTAAAGGATCCCAGGATTCTCGACAACAGAAGTTTGCAAAACGTATACAGTAATTATTACTAATACAATAAATATCTAGAGGACAACCAATGCGTAAGTGGGAAGAGTACGTACTCTGACACCTTACCGATTGCCTGTCCCACTCTAAAATCAGATGTTTCTCATTTTAAATACTGCACAATTAACTGCTTATGATCACAGTGCAAAGAACGGATCCCTTAACAAGTGGTCACATTCAGTGTTCTGCAAACTACGCTGAGGTAGTCCCTTTTATCTCTAACTTTCTTTTGGTCTGTAGTTGGAGAATTTTTTTTTTTATTACAAACGGCTGTGACGAGTGCAAATCAAATAAAAAGATGATCACCTCTGGA
Organism: Nematopogon swammerdamellus; assembly: GCA_946902875.1. NCBI lineage: Eukaryota > Metazoa > Arthropoda > Insecta > Lepidoptera > Adelidae > Nematopogon > Nematopogon swammerdamellus. Next base: position 4,442,019 of record OX336357.1, on the reverse strand, counting down.
TTAGTGGCCTTACGTGACACAAATGAACTGTAAAATACCAAAGCCTGGCAAGACATGAGAGGAGAAAAAATTTACACCCTGTAATGATATATCCGCTCCTAGTTGCAAACACAATATCCAGCCTGCTGTAAACATCCCAAAAAGATCCGACAATTACCATTACGCGCAATGATATTACCGCTAATGGTAATGGTGCGATGCCAGGGGAATAGCAGTCGTCACCTTTCGCCGTTCCAAATTGGTCCCAGAGTATAATCCGTGGTACACAAACGTTAACTAAATAGAACATTCCGATAGTACACGACTAGATCACTATATTCATGTAGAGCTCCCGAGTACACGCGGCGGAGCGCCCACGCCCCCTGAGGCTATTTGGCTCCAAAATTGCGGAACTCAGAAGGGCTCTTTTCGAAAAACAAATCGTAGCTTTCAGCTCTATCCTAAGACAAAAATTTAGACGAAACCGCTTAAAAAACTACTCGCGCCCAACTCAATTGCACTTGTATTCGCAAAAAATTTCACTCGACGATAGTCAAAAGGTCCAAACTACACAATATCTGGATATAGTCATTATCAAAAAATATTTTTCTCAGACTAAATTACTTTAGGTAATGAGGTAGTTTCGAAGTTATGTACATAAATTAAAATGCAGGAATCTGACTGCGCGCGACTACTGGTGAGGCGGCGGCGGTGGCGGCTTGGGGCTCGGCGCCGCACTCTGGAAGGCCTGCGTGAACGTGGGCAGCGACGTCGGCTGACTCGCCGGCTGCTCGGGACTCAGGATGCGACCCGACTGTATTAGGTCGATGATGTCGCTCGACAGGCCCTCCTCACCGGCGCCTTGCTCCATGAGCATCTCCACACCGGGATCTATTAGCCCCGGCAGCTCCAGCATGGGGTACGGGGGCGGCGGTGGGATCATGTACATGGGATACTCGATGGATCTCGTTAGATTCCCGGCCAGCACATCCCGACTGGTCGATGGTACCGGCGAGAGTTTCCCCTCGTATCCCAGGTCCACCTCGCTCGCCTCCACCTCCAGCGGCTCAAGCTTCACCTCCTCCCCCATCTCCAGCACGTCCGCGTCGGGCATCGGCGTGCGCGAGCGCGAGTCCCCTCCGCTGGAAGGCGCCGCCTCCTCGCCCGCCTCGAACAGATCCTCGAGGTATTCCAGGTACGTGATGCCCTCCTCCGGCGTCGGCTCCGTCTTAAACTCGACGAGAGGCGCAGACGGCTCCTCGATAGCCACATCCGGGGCGGACGACGTTCCGGCCGTCGCGGAGCTCCACGCCTCGTCAGGGTGCGCGTTCTTCATGTGCCGCACTAGGTGATCCTTCCGGCCGAACTTCTGCGGGCAGAACTGGCACAGGAAATCTCTCCTGCCGGTGTGCACAACGAGGTGTCGCCGCACGTCCTTGCCCGTAAAGAACTTGCGGTCGCAGAAGGAGCACGGGAACTTCTTGTCGGTCTCGTTCTTGACGCTGCGGCTGCCCGTGTGCACCTTGAGGTGGTACACGATGTCGGCGCGATCCTCGAACGTCTTGGAGCAGATCTTGCACTGTAGGTTGCCCTCCTCGGCCGAGTGCAGGGCGGCGTGCTTGCGGTACGACAGCAGGGAGGTGTATTGCTTGCGGCAGCCGGGCCGCTCGCACCGGTGCACTTTCTTCACGGGATTGTGCACTCGCACGTGGTTGTTGAGGTGGTCCTTCCGGTTGAAGGTCTTGGCGCAGACGGGGCAGGAGAAGGCGCGCGCCTCGCTGTGTATGAGCCCGTGGCGCACCAGCTTGAACTTGGAGTTGAAGCGTTTGTCGCAGAACTCGCAGGAGAAGGGGAGCTCGCCTGTGTGAGCGAGCTGGTGCTGCTGCAGCTTGCCCGGGCTCGAGAAGCGCTTGTCGCAGGTGGCGCAGGCGTGCCGCTTGCCTCGCTCCCCGCCGCCCGCGCTCGCGCTCGCGCCCGCCGCGCCTCCGCCACGCTCCACGCGGGGCCGCTTCGCCTCGCTCGCGCCGCCCGCCTCCACCGCCCTCGTCTCAGCCTCGGGGTCTACGCTAGGGTCACTATCGCTATCTTTTGGTATCTTCTTGGGCAACGTCGGGATCCGGCGCACGGTCTTGACGGAGCGGAAGCACTGCTTGACGCCGCTGGGGCCCGCTACGGCGACGTAGGTGAGGCGGCTCGGCAGCTGCGCCGCCGGCGCTAGGAAGCTCTTGCGTGCGGCGGCGGACGCGGCGGCCGAGGTTGAGGCGGGTGGTGACGCGGGCGCGGAAGACGAGGCGGTGCGGCCCGGCGCCGGCGCCTGCGCGGTCGGCGATTCGGCGCGCGGGCGCGGGGGACTCGCTGGCGGCTCGGCCATCGCGCAATCATCGTGGCCGCGTCAGGCGTGCGCTCCGCGGCCGCCGAGCATGTCGCGTCGCTGCGCTAGCCGCCGCCGAGCCGGGCTCGTGCCGCCGCTCGCGCGCTCATACCTGCGTCGGCGCGCTCCACACCGCTCTGCCCGCTTCCCGGCTCGGGATTCTACGGACACGGCTCTCTACGGGGCAAGTAGACGTAGCGCTCGACATCGAAATGTCAAAATAATGAAGCCAAAAGCCGTGTCAAAAAAAACTTGCCCACCTCTTCCTACGGTCTAGCTAGACGCGCGCGCTTTGACACTGGAAGGAAAGAAGAAAACTAACTAAACATTGTATATGTGGCAACACCGCAATGCCCATTTTACACTTTCAGTTTCCAGTGTTCGCTGCGTTCAAATCTTCACCTGAATGTTACTGTACACTGTACCTACTGCATCTGCGTGCTTTACTTACCGGTCCGCCACCTGAAAGACCTGCTTGATCATGCAACCGCTCCTTTAGCTCCTTTCGGCAAACTTCGGCTCGAAGCAGGGGGTCTACTCGGAGTTTCAATTGCGATAAATTCGGATAGATCCGAATATATCGGATGTATCTCGGGATGTGTCTAACTCATGCAAATATCCCACTCTAACCAAATGTTCGGTCGGTCGGAAGAAGTGACATATCGAAAGCATAGACAAAAAGTTTTGCTTTTCTCGCAATCATAGACAAGCGATTTGTGTCCAAGACCAAAATAAAAGTTGTTGTGGTCAAATTTGTATATATGTAGATAGTATTGGATGGATGCATTGGAAAAAGATGGCGGACGGCGCAAGTTTGTCGCGTCGTCGTTGTAATTAAAAATATATATTTTTGTGGTTCTCGCCGTGTCGCACCTTATACAAAAGCATATATATTGGTATAGTAGTATTATATTCTTTGTATTGGTAATCTGTGGATGGATGGATGAAGGCGGGGCGGACGGAGCGGCCGGCTGTAGCCGGCCGCTCCGTCCGCGGCGGGGCGAGGCGGGGCGAGCGACCGGAGCCGGAGCCGCGCGCTCGCGGGCCGGCTCGACCGCCAGTCATTCGCCGCCGTAGCCGCCGCCGCGCCGCCCGTCACTCAGCCCAGTCAGTCATGTCATGACTTTTTTTTTTTTTTATGGAAACTGACACGGTTGGCTACATCACCTACAACATCCGTGATGTCAGCCCATAACACCGGGTGAACTTGGTGCCACGTCAGTGCTTCCCTTCGGTCGTGCCGGCTACACTGAACTGGACGGAAAACACAAACTATTTACATAGCCGTTTCGACCGACCTTTCATTCAGTGCGGTGGTACCAACCCGGGCGGGTTAAACCCTACCACCTAGTGATATAAGAAGGGAGTCATATCCCTTAGTCGCCTTTTACGACATACACGGGGAGAGATGCAGTGGGGCTATTCTTTTAAAGTACCGGCCCCACACGGTACACCGGACTTCATGACCGCCGCGACGATCGCGCTGAGTCCTCTAATTTTTTTTATATTTTCCAAGCGTAGGTAGCAACTTATGGATGAAATTATACAATAAACAAAAAACGAAAACAAATCACCAATGCACACATAGGTAGGTACTCGTAAATCGTGTGTAAGTCAATGAACGCAATACATACACCAAAACGGCAATCTCTTCTTTTTATTTAATAGTGGCAACAAAACGACCATCTCAACGAGACCTCATGAGTCGTTGGAATTATCGAAAATTGTCGTTTGCTCATTGGTCAAATTCAAATGTTCGTTCTTTGACATTTGAACCTAAGAGTAGGGTTACGACACGACAATGACAATGCCATTTTTTTATTATGTAGTTCTAAAAACGATATATCGAAACGATGTCAATTAGAGTAGGTTACGACACGACAAATGGCACGATGCATCGTTTTTACAACTCCGAGTAGACCTCCAGGAATGTGTGGTATGATGAGTGATATTGTGTGGTATGTATTAGTGATGTTTTGATGGTTTAAAAAAAGCCTCAGGTGCACTCCGGGAGTGCCGGCAGAAGTGAAAACACCGTAACATTGCTTAAAAAAAAAGTTTAAGTTTTAAGTTTATTTATAAAGAAGGTTTAAAAAAAATAATAAAAAAAAAAAAATAATGAAAAAAAAATGCATATAAAAAAATATTATTGAAAAAAATATATAAAAAAAAATAAAAAAAAAATTAAAAAAAAAATTATGAAAAAAAAATTATAAAAAAAAAATTATGTAAAATTTAGTAGAACGGACCGACATGCATTTGTTACGGAACCCTACATTCATTTTGCAGAACTTAGTAGAATGGACAGGCATAAACGTGTTACGGAACCCTACTTTTATTATAAAATAACCGTCAGAGGACCTTGGCTGAAAATTGTAAAATTTAGTAGAACGGACAGACATGCATTTGTCACGGAACCCTTCATTCATTTTGAAATAAATGTTAAATTTAGTAGAACGGACAGACATGGATTTGTTACGGAACCCAACATTCATTTTGCAGACTTAGTAGAATGGACAGACATAAACGTGTTACGGAACCCTACTTTTTAACCCCCGACGAAAAAAGGAGGGGTGTGTGTATAAGTTTGACGTGTGAGAGGGTGTGTGTGTGTGTGTGTGTGTGTTTGAGTGTGTGTGCGTGTGGCATCGTAGCTCCCAAACGGATAAACCGATTTGGATACGGTTTTTTTTATTAGGAAGCTTGTTTAATCTGGATGGTTCTTAGCTATGTTTGTAATCAAGTAATCAAGTAATTAAGTAATAAAAAAATTGTATCTCAAAAAGTGGACCGATTTTCATGCGGTTTTTTTTAAAAAGCTTGAAATAAAAGTTAAATTACAAATTTAAAAAACCCCCGACCCTTAAAAAGTCAAAAATAATTTCCGTTTACTTAAATAAAAGAGTCGGGAGACCGCTAAGTAAATAAAATATAAAAACTCAGAGATGCGCGGGAATTTACTTAGCGGTCTCCCGACTCCTTTAATTAAGTAAACGGAAATTATTTTTGACTTTTTAAGGGTCGGGGGTTTTTTAAATTTGTAATTTTATTATAAAATAACCGTCGGAGGACCTTTGTTGAAAATTGTAAAATTTAATAGAACGGACAGACATGCATTTGTTACGGAACCCTACATTCATTTTGAAATATGTTAAATTTAGTAGAACGGACAGACATGCATTTGTTACGAAACAATGTGTTGTTGACAATGGAGGTAAACTAAATCCACCGCCCCGACATAACCTGTTAGTGTGGCTATTCCCTAGAGTGTTTTTATAAGCTGGGGGCGCGTAGGGAGTGCAGCCCCCGTCCGCCGTAACACAGCGCAGGCGATCAAAAAGCCGAAGCTGCGGAGGCGAGCATGTGTGCCTGCGCGGTGTTACGCAAGGACGGCGGGGCTGCACTTCCCGCAGCGCCGGAGAAGAGACAATCCTAAGTCGCTATTGAAAATAAATTCTTTTCGTGAAGTTTTATTTTTTTATTTTTGGCCCTAGTTTTGATTTCCGCAGGCTGTCATTTCTAATAGGAGTGTTTTGTGGTTGTTGTGGCTATACAGTAACACTATCTTTGTCTTTCCGTAGAAAAAAAAGTTAACGTTACTACAAAGAGAAACTCGTGTTTTTATTGCGTAGGTATAGAGAGAGAGAGAGAGAGCTCTCTTCGCCGTTATGTTGGCTCCACTGATTATCTGTCAAGTCAAGACAGCGTTGAGGGTTGCTATGTGTACAGATTTACCCGTAATTATCGGTATGTACCGTATTTATTATACGGTTATTAAATACTGATTACATTATTAGGTAATATAATCTTCACAATCTGGCAACACGAATTTAAGCACTGACAGTGCAGTGGATCCAACTTAACGGCGCTTTGGTAGAATTTTGGGGGTCTGCTGGCACATGAGAGAACAAAATTGACTCTTGCGCTATGATCAACTGTGATGTTTTGTAGTTAAAAAAAAATAACCAGGGTTAATAATATTAACCCTGGTTATTTTTTTTTTAACTCCAAAACATCTATATTATAAATGTAGTAGAGAGGGGGACAACGGCTGTTTTTCAACAGCACGTTATAATGATCTGCTGTTTTTATATCGCAGCTGTTTTAAAGTTCTGTATCGTTAGAATGCTGTTTTTGGTGGTGTCGGAATTTGAACCTAACGCTGTTGGAATAACTACCATAATTGAAATAAGAGATAAATATTATATCACGGGAATACAGCAGGCAGAATTATAATCATCAATCAATCAATCAATACTAATAATAAATCTGTAAGGGATGGTCATGGAGTAATTTACTTTGTTTTAGGAAATATTGAGTTTGTAGCCTCTATGTATGATACTAAAGCTAAATTGACGATTTTTAGAAATCTTTTCTGTATGTATGTATGTATGTATGTTCCTCCATAACTCTTAAAGCCATCATCCGAATTTGATGAAACTTAGTACAAACCAATTTTACTATACGGGACACAGGATAGGCTTACTAAAATTCACTTCCGGCTACGCTAAGATGTGGCTCCCATACAAATCGAATTGTTCCAAGCGCCGAAATATAGAGCGGCGCGGCGCGGAGGGGGTTAGTGGCGCGGCTGCTGGCGGAGACTGGCGGCGCGGCGGCGACGGAGCGCGGTGTGTGTATGCATTGTCTTGAGCAGAGTTTCTTATTTAATTCGATTCATACTATTATGTAGGTTAACTTCGTTAGGTACCTATCTATTTGATTAATTTTAGGTGCAAACCTATCAGCTGCTCCAGAGCGAAACACTGTATTAACCAAAATGCTAAATTGTTCAGGAGAGCGAAAATAGTGGAAAATTGAAATATAACAATTTCTGTTCTATTTAAAGGAAAAGTAAATATGGAATTAATTAAAAAAAAAATACATCTTTGTAGTGATATGTACCATATGTTTTTATTGTTATAACTAGCTTTTGCCCGCGGCTTCGCTCGCGTGAAATTCGTATTTCAAAGGAAGAAAGTAAGTAACTAAGGGCGAGCTGGGTTCAGGTAAACGATAAACCGTCTCGAAGAAAGTGAGTAACTTTTTGAGGCCGAAGGCGGAGTTGCTTTTAGGAAGATGATAAACCTTTTCGAAGACAGTAAGTAACTATGGGCTCGGCCTTCGGCCTAGCTGCGTTCAGGAAAAGGATAACCTTTTCGAAGAAATAAGTAACTATGGGCGAGGCCGAAGGCCGAGCTGCGTTCAGGATGAGGGTAAACTTTTCGAAGAAAGTAAGTAACAGAGGGCGAGGCCGCAGGCCGAGCTGCGTTCAGGAAAACGATAAACCTTCTCGAAGACATTAAGTAACTATGGGCGAGGCCGAAGGCCGAGCTGCGTTCAGGAAGAGGATAACCTTTTCTAAGAAAGTAAGTAACAGAGGGCGAGGCCAAAGGCCGAGCTGCGTTCAGGAAGACGATAAACCTTTTCGAAGACCGTAAGTAACTATGGGCGAGGCCGAAGGCCGAGCTGCGTTCAGGAAGAGGATAAACCATCCTTAAGAAAGTAAGTAACAAAGGGCTAGGCCGAAGGCCGAGCTGCGTTCAGGAAGAGGATAACCTTTTCGAAGAATGTAAGTAACAGAGGGCGAGTCCGAAGGCCGAGCTGCGTTCAGGAAGACCATAAATCTTCTCGAAGAAAGTAACTTCTTTGCTTTACTTTCTTCGAAAAGGTTTATCCTCTTCCTGAACACATCTCGGCCTTCGGCCTCGCCCATAGTTACTTACTGTCTTCGAGAATTTATTGTCTTCCTGAACGCAGCTCGGCCTTCGGCCTCGCCCATAGTTACTTACGGTCTTCGAAAAGGTTTATCGTCTTCCTGAACGCAGTTCGGCCTTCGGCCTCGCCCTCTGTTACTTACTTTCTTCGAAAAGTTTACCCTCATCCTGAACGCAACTCGGCCTTCGGCCTCGCCCATAGTTACTTACTGTCTTCGAAAAGGTTTATCGTCTTCCTGAACGCAGCTCGGCCTTCGGCCTCGCCCTCTGTTACTTACTTTCTTCGAAAAGATTATTCTCTTCCTGAATGCAGCTCGGCCTTCGGCCTCGCCCATAGTTACTTACTGTCTTCGAGAAGGTTTATCGTTTTCCTGAACGCAGCTCGGCCTTCGGCCTCGCCCATAGTTACTTACTTTCTTCAAAAAGGTTACCCTCTTCCTGAACGCAGCTCGGCATTCGGCCTCGCTCTTTGTTACTTACTGTCTTCGAGAAGGTTTATCGTCTTCCTGAACGCAACTCCGCCTTCGGCCTCAAAAAGTTACTCACTTACTTCGAGACGGTTTATCGTTTACCTGAACCCAGCTCGCCCTTAGTTACTTACTTTCTTTCTTTGAAATACGAATTTCACGCGAGCGAAGCCGCGGGCACAAGCTAGTTTATAAATATTTCTAACGTGCCAGTCTGCTGTTTATGGTTGCTGTTTCTAACAAACAGCAGTCTAGTCTATGATATATTTCCAACGTGCGAGTCTGCTGTTTTATTTAATTACTAGCTTTTGCCCGCGGCTTCGCTCGCGTGAAATTCGTATTTCAAAGGAAGAACTATGGGCGAGCTGGGTTCAGGCTAGTAACTAAGGGCGAGCTGGATTCAGGTAAACGATAAACCGTCTCGAAGAAAGTGAGTAACATTTTGAGGCCGAAGGCGGAGTTGCGTTCAGGAAGACGATAAACCTTCTCTAAGACAGTAAGTAACTATGGGCGAGGCCGAAGGCCGAGCTGCGTTCAGGATGAGGGTAACCTTTTCGAAGAAAGTAAGTAACAGAGGGCGAGGCTGAAGGCCGAGCTTCGTTCAGGAAAACGATAAACCTTCTCGAAGACAGTAAGTAACTATGGGCGAGGCCGAAGGCCGAGCTGCGTTCAGGAAGAGGATAAACCTTCTCGAAGACAGTAAGTAACAATGGGCGAGGCCGAAGGCCGAGCTGCGTTAAGGAAGAGGATAACCTTTTCAAAGAAAGTAAGTAACAGAGGGCGAGGCCGAAGGCCGAGCTGCGTTAAGGAAAAGGATAACCTTTTCAAAGAAAGTAAGCAACAGAGGGCGAGGCCGAAGGCCGAGCTGCGTTCAGGAATAAAATAAAACTTCTCGAAGAAAGTAAGTAACAAAGGGCGAGGCCGAAGGCCGAGCTGCGTTCAGGAAGACGATAAACCTTCTCGAAGACAGTAAGTAACTATGGGCGAGGCCGAAGACCGAGCTGCGTTCAGGAAGAGGATAATCTTTCCGAAGAAAGTAACAGAGGGCGAGGCCGAAGGCCGAGCTGCGTTTAGGAAAACCATAAACCTTCTCGGAGAAAGTAAGTAACAGAGGGCGAGACCGAAGGCCGAGCTGCGTTCAGGAAGACGATAAACCTTTTCGAAGACAGTAAGTAACAATGGGCGAGGCCGAAGGCCTAGCTGCATTCAGGAAGAGGATAAACCATCTTTAAGAAAGTAAGTAACAAAGGGCGAGGCCGAAGGCCGAGCTGCGTTCAGGAAGGCCATAAATCTTCTAGAAGAAAGTAACTTCTTTGTTACTTACTTTCTTCGAAAATGTTTATGTTCTTCCTGAACACATCTCGGCCTTCGGTCTCGCCCATAGTTACTTTCTGTCTTCGAGAAGGTTTATCCTCTTCCTGAACGAAGCTCGGCCTTCGGCCTCGCCTTTTGGTACTTACTTTCTTCGAGAAGGTTATAGTCTTCCCGAACGCAGCTCGGCCTTCGGCCTCGCCATTAGTTACTTACTTTCTTTGAGTAGGTTTATCGTCTTCCTGAACGCAACTCATTCACAAACTTTCAAGTTTATAATATTAGTAGGATGTATTTTGGATAGGTTCTGAGTGAGGCCTGATTTTAGAAATTATTCCCAATTATCGGATGCATGCAAGCAAATCCGAAAGCAACAGCTAACAATATATACATTTTTGAAATGTGTTAATTAAGCCCTTTCATTTGATCCCCAACATGGCATCATTAAAAAAAATTTGGTCATGACTTTATGTCCTTTATAGGGCGCCATATACAATTTTATGGGACGTCACATAGCCTCTATCCAGCGTCAAGACGCATCCAACGAGACCTCATACATATATACATACATACATACATACATACATACATACATACATACATACATACATACATACATACATACATACATACATACATACATACATACATACATACATACATACATACATACATACACACATACATACATACATACATACATACATACCGGTCAAACACATAACTCTCCTTTTCGCTTCGCCGTAGTCGGGTAAAAATAAGAATCTTTTCGCTAATAGTGCGCTCATACTACACTACGTACAATATAATAAACATACGATCAAAATAACTTAAAGAAATAGGAACTCCATTAAGTAAATATCCGCTAACATCGACTTGCAACAACACTTTACATAGGTTTGCACCTAAAATTTATCAAATAGATACCTACCTAACGAAGTAAACCTACATAATATTATGAATCGAATTAAATAAGATACTCTGGCTCGAGACAATGCATATACACCACGTGGCATACACACACCGCGCTCCGCCAGACCGCACCCCGCGCCTCCGCCTCCGCCGCTAGCCTCCGGCAGCTAGCCGCCATAAGCCGCCGTCGCCGCGCCGCGCCGCTTTTATTACGATTCGATTTGTATGGGAGCCACATCTTAGCGTAGCCGGAAGTGAATTTTAGTTAGCCTATCCTGTGTCCCGTATAGTAAAATGGGCTTGTACTAAGTTTCATCAAATTCGGATGATGGCTTTAAGAGTTATGGAGGAACATACAAACATGCATACAGAAAAGATTTCTAAAAATCGTCAATTTAGCTTTAGTATCATATATAGAGGCTACAAACTGAATATTTCCTAAAACAAAGTAACTTACTCCATGACCATCCCTTACAGATTTATTATTAGTATAATACTAGCTTGTGCCCGCGGCTTCGCTCGCGTGAAATTCGTATTTCAAAGAAAGAAAGTAAGTAACTAAGGGCGAGCTGGGTTCAGGTAAACGATAAACCGTCTCGAAGTAAGTGAGTAACTTTTTGAGGCCGAAGGCGGAGTTGCGTTCAGGAAGACGATAAACCTTCTCGAAGACAGTAAGTAACAAAGAGCGAGGCCGAATGCCGAGCTGCGTTCAGGAAGAGGGTAACCTTTTTGAAGAAAGTAAGTAACTATGGGCGAGGCCGAAGGCCGAGCTGCGTTCAGGAAAACGATAAACCTTCTCGAAGACAGTAAGTAACTATGGGCGAGGCCGAAGGCCGAGCTGCATTCAGGAAGAGAATAATCTTTTCGAAGAAAGTAAGTAACAGAGGGCGAGGCCGAAGGCCGAGCTGCGTTCAGGAAGACGATAAACCTTTTCGAAGACAGTAAGTAACTATGGGCGAGGCCGAAGGCCGAGTTGCGTTCAGGATGAGGGTAAACTTTTCGAAGAAAGTAAGTAACAGAGGGCGAGGCCGAAGGCCGAACTGCGTTCAGGAAGACGATAAACCTTTTCGAAGACCGTAAGTAACTATGGGCGAGGCCGAAGGCCGAGCTGCGTTCAGGAAGACAATAAATTCTCGAAGACAGTAAGTAACTATGGGCGAGGCCGAAGGCCGAGATGTGTTCAGGAAGAGGATAAACCTTTTCGAAGAAAGTAAAGCAAAGAAGTTACTTTCTTCGAGAAGATTTATGGTCTTCCTGAACGCAGCTCGGCCTTCGGACTCGCCCTCTGTTACTTACATTCTTCGAAAAGGTTATCCTCTTCCTGAACGCAGCTCGGCCTTCGGCCTAGCCCTTTGTTACTTACTTTCTTAAGGATGGTTTATCCTCTTCCTGAACGCAGCTCGGCCTTCGGCCTCGCCCATAGTTACTTACTGTCTTCGAAAAGGTTTATCGTCTTCCTGAACGCAGCTCGGCCTTTGGCCTCGCCCTCTGTTACTTACTTTCTTAGAAAAGGTTATCCTCTTCCTGAACGCAGCTCGGCCTTCGGCCTCGCCCATAGTTACTTAATGTCTTCGAGAAGGTTTATCGTTTTCCTGAACGCAGCTCGGCCTGCGGCCTCGCCCTCTGTTACTTACTGTCTTCGAAAAGGTTTATCATCTTCCTAAAAGCAACTCCGCCTTCGGCCTCAAAAAGTTACTCACTTTCTTCGAGACGGTTTATCGTTTACCTGAACCCAGCTCGCCCTTAGTTACTTACTTTCTTCCTTTGAAATACGAATTTCACGCGAGCGAAGCCGCGGGCAAAAGCTAGTTATAACAATAAAAACATATGGTACATATCACTACAAAGATGTATTTTTTTTTTAATTAATTCCATATTTACTTTTCCTTTAAATAGAACAGAAATTGTTATATTTCAATTTTCCACTATTTTCGCTCTCCTGAACAATTTAGCATTTTGGTTAATACAGTGTTTCGCTCTGGAGCAGCTGATAGGTTTGCACCTAAAATTAATCAAATAGATAGGTACCTAACGAAGTTAACCTACATAATAGTATGAATCGAATTAAATAAGAAACTCTGCTCAAGACAATGCATACACACACCGCGCTCCGTCGCCGCCGCGCCGCCAGTCTCCGCCAGCAGCCGCGCCACTAACCCCCTCCGCGCCGCGCCGCTCTATATTTCGGCGCTTGGAACAATTCGATTTGTATGGGAGCCACATCTTAGCGTAGCCGGAAGTGAATTTTAGTAAGCCTATCCTGTGTCCCGTATAGTAAAATTGGTTTGTACTAAGTTTCATCAAATTCGGATGATGGCTTTAAGAGTTATGGAGGAACATACATACATACATACATACAGAAAAGATTTCTAAAAATCGTCAATTTAGCTTTAGTATCATACATAGAGGCTACAAACTCAATATTTCCTAAAACAAAGTAAATTACTCCATGACCATCCCTTACAGATTTATTATTAGTATTGATTGATTGATGATGATGATTGATTGATGTAACCTTAAGTCATTGCAATACAAAATACTATAAACACTGCCCTCTATCGAGCGAGAGCTTCAAATACCTACAGGCTACAACAAATATTTTTTATTATATCAACTAGATGGCGGTACGTACGAGATAAATAGCAAAACAGCATTACAGCAAACAGCAGATGTGGTGGAATATTTCTAACGTTATAAATGCTGTAAATTTATAATATAATATGTTGCCTGCTGTATAATATATTCCCCACGACTAAAATGTAGCGACGCATCTTCCATATATTAGCCCTCCTAACCTAATGTTGAGGCGGTGCATGTCGTTTTTGTTAAGTTTCGTTTCTGCCACTTCGCGTTTACAATCAGCTGATTTATAGCGCAAGAGTCAATTTTGTTCTTTCATGTGCCGCTTCGGAATATTGGATATATTCTCTTTGAATAATTTTACCGTTTTGTGGATATATACTTTTCAGTTATTTATTAATCAGAGTTGGTAAAACTTTTTATTCCGTTGTTGTAATCCTATCAGTATCACACTTGACAATGGCAAAGTTCGCGCGTCAGCGCGAGTTGCCAAAAAAAAAAAAAAATCTTTGACCCTGTGCTTTGACCGTTTTGTTCAAAGAATTACGTTTTGTTCGTTTTGCATATGTGATTGGTAATCTGTACATAGGTGATAGGCATTAGGCATGTGATAATAGGTAATTGATTACCTACTTACTCTGTTCAGCAGCATGTTTTTAGCAGTTATGAAGTTTTGTTTAGCTTTTTCAGCAATGTCTTTGGTCTATTTATTTAATTAAAATAGAATAGAAATGCTTTATAAATTCTATTTATCTTCTGTTCCAGGTTACCTTCTCCCGCTTTTGAGAAACATAACAACCTTTCTTACTTGTATGGTAGGTAAGTACTGAGATATATCCGTGCTCGTAAAGACTCATCGATATAAAGACTTGCATATACTTTTGAATTGAAATGGCCGACCTGCCAAATTATTTTAATATAATCAACGGGGCAAATGATCCGGTCATACAAATTGTTGAAGAAAACAGAAATGAAGATCTAGAACTGGATCTAGAGAGAAATTTAGAATGTGATGAAGACATAATAGACTTAGTAGATGAAAAAGAATATACTAACGATATAACGGGAGCTGAAGACATAGAACGAAATAAAACATCTTTTTTAATTCAAACCCGTGTCAAGAAAGCGCAGAAAGAGGAAATAGAAATGTGTACTAATGATTCCGATAGTGAGGATGAAGAGAAGCACAAATGTCACATTTGCTTCAAACAGTTTGACGACAAGAAGGATTTAGAGAACCACTTGGATTTACATATTCTTTTCGCACACAACGAGTGCTGTTTCTGCCGTAAAGTTTTCACGTTCACAAAAAACTTGCGTCGCCACGAAACTGTTGTACATTACATCAACGCGGGGGAACACTACTGCGTATCGTGCGGCAAACTATTCCGTATTTCATCGAAGTTGTCAGCCCACATGTCCAAGTGTACCGGTAATGTGCTTGCGTGTTACATTTGCTCGGAAAAATTTGAGACGATAGAAATGTTGCACGTGCATTTAGAAAATGGCCATAACTTGAGAGGATATTTCTGTGGATTTTGTGCAAAATCCGTACCGACTGAAGGGGAATTAGCCAGTCATATGGAGCTGTGTGCTTTGAAGAAAAGAGTCACTGTACATACGCTCGATAATGAGCCGACAGAGAGGACATTTGATCAGTTAGCAAATGCACATACGCCAGGTGAAGAAAATGAGCTCCCAAACAGAATTATAGAAAATATTGTTGAATTCAAGCATAGAGATTCGCAGAAGCAACAAGAGTGTTTCAAAGCTCCGAAGACAAAACGTATCAAAAAGTCTAATACAGTTACTTCAAAGCGAAACAAACGGGAAGAAAGAAGTCACGTCAAAGGCCATGCCAGTTACGGGGACTTTCTGAAATCGATGATGAGTTTTGATTGAGAAGTTTGTCCTGCGACACTTGGAACATTATTTTTAGTTTATTTTATTTTTTGTTGTCATTTATTACTGCAATCTATTCTTCACATTCAGCAGTAGGTGATTAATTTGGAGTAGTCGTGCGCGATAAGTGTCCAGTGGCACTTCCTTTATCTTTTCCTGGCAGTTTTCTACTGCCCGAAGTAGGTCTTGATTTAGTTTATTGAATTAGGAATATTTATTTACTTTTAATTTTGGCATGTAGAATTGACCTGATTAGTTAATTTGGACCATTGTAAAATTAACGTCCGCTGAGCTTATGGACGCAGCATAATGTCTGCAATATCAATCCCATCATTATCTTATGAGATCTTGGTCCAATAATTGGTCCAGAACTAGTAAAAAAAGGCCTATTTTATTCTAATAAGAGAGAGTCAGAGATTCCTACAAAGCCCTGGTTTTTCAAAATTGTACTAAAATTGTCTCCTCCATTATTTGTTTTTACGAATAGGTAACTCCTCTCTTCCTGCACATATTTTGAAATTACTAATTCTATACTATGTGAATGTTGGTTTAGTATAAGTTGGTGATGCTAATTACACTTCATATGCAAGAAGAAGGTGTGGATCTAAGCTTACGATGGCTTCACCGAACATATCCGGGCCCATCGGCAGTAGAGGAGGGTATTAATCGAGGCCGGGACTAGCGAGTGGCCACTCTAAATTTCCCGCGCATGCTTCACGTTTCGGCTCGCTTCAAGCCCTCGTCAGCTAGTCTGCGTTGACTAGGACGCGGGGAAACACCAGTCCCGCTCTCGACATCCCTCTCTCTACCTATCCATATTCTGTAGGATGCTTCCAGTGACGTTTTCGAAGCTTTCTCCATGTATGAGCTTAGGGTCGACCTTGGCAGCCCTAGATTCTTGAAAAGACTGTAGAGCGACTTTGCTGGTAGTCCTCTTGCTCCGACTTCCACAGCAAAGAGATCAGTCTTGAATCCATTTCTCACAATCCGGTCTACTAAGTTGCAGTACTTGTTAGGTTTGAGTATATCCGGTCTTTATGCTGTGGTACAGATTTCCGAAGGCATCTGGTAATGCTTCTCATGTGTGTCCATCAACAATTCCCAATCCTTTGCTGCTCCCAAAATTGAAGAAGGTTTTGTCCTATCTTTGGACAGCTTTTTGGCTCCAGGTTTCACAAAGTTGACCTTCTGGAAGCCGCTACTGGTTTGCCCTTTCCTTTTGAAGGTGTGGACCTGAGCCTGCGATGTCTTCACCGAACATATCCGGGCCCATTGGCAGTAGAGGAGGGTGTTAATCGAGGTTGGGACTAGCGAGTGGCCACTCTAAATTTCCCGCGCATGCTTCACGTTTCGGCTCGCTTCAAGCCCTCGTCAGCTAGTCTGCGTTGACTAGGACGCGGGGAAACCACCAGTCCCGCTCTCGACCTCCCTCTCTCTACCTATCCATATTCTGTAGGATGCTTCCAGTGACGTTTTCGAAGCTCTCTCCATATATGAGCTTAGCGTCGATCTTGGGAGCCCTAGATTCTTGAAGAGACTGTAGAGCGACTTCGCTGGTAGTCCCCTTGCTCCGACTTCCACAGCGAAGAGATCAGTCTTGAATCCGTTTCTCACAATCCGGTCTACTAAGTTGCAGTACTTGTTAAGTTTGATGTTGTGGTCCTTCGGTATGTTACTTTCCCATGGAACTGTAAGTTCAACAAGTACTACATGCTTTGTCGCTTTTGAGAATATGAGTATATCCGGTCTTAATGCTGTGGTACAGATTTCCGAAGGCATTTGGTAATGCTTCTCATGTGTGTCCATCAACAATTCCCAATCCTTTGCTGCTCCCAAAATTGAAGAAGGTTTAGTCCTATCTTTGGGCAGCTTATTGGCTCCAGGTTTCACAAAGTTGACCTTCTGGAAGCCGCTACTGGTTTGCCCTTTCCTGGTCCGTGCAATTGACAGGTTGATGGCCTCTCTGATGATTTGGAGGACTTTATCATGACGGTAGGAATACTGGCCTCGCTCAAGTAGTATTTTGCATCCGCATAACAAATGTTTGGCCGTGCCTACGAACTCCTTACGTGACGGGCATAGTTTATTTGTAGATTTCCCCCATCTAACTAGGTTACTCGGGTCGGGGAGAGTAAGCTGGAATGCATTTAAGTAGAACTTAAGCAGCTCAGGGGACCAGTTGTATATTATGGATTTCCACTTCAATGCAGGAGGGATGCAGAAGTCACCCACTGTTAGCCAATCATTCTGCATTTCTAGGTTTAAGGCGTGAAGTTTGAAGCCTTGTTCCATGTCCTCCTGAGCAAAACCTTTCAGTATTTCTTTATCAGACTTTGCTGTTTCTATGCCCAATCCAGATCTATTGGTGCGTGTACCAACTTGGAATGATTAAAATAAATAAATAATAAATAATGTCAAATTTACTCCGTCTTCCAAAAATGTAAGTATCCCTGTTCATCTGCTAGCTATAATTTTTTGTAATCTGCATGTTATTTTGGTTCTCAAAGAGATATGTCTTTGCAATATTGAAATAGACTGCGTAAAAAATCGAATGTGTGCAGAACGAAGCGTGGAGATGGGGACGGAGAGACCCGGGAGCCAATCAAACGCGGCACTCAGCGTGTCGGTTGCTGTGGTAAAGTTGCATGTTATGCATATGTAAGGTGTTTCGTTAGTCATGTCATTAACTTCGGGAGGGTTACAAACACACTCAAATAAACACTTTACGTAAGAAAAAAAACATAGGTATGTTTATAGGAGCATTTTTTCTCCTAGCAAAAAAATTCAATCAAATAAGTAGGTGTAAAAACCAATCATAGTGACCTTGTGACTTACAACAAACAGCTGTTCTGCGTTTGAACATAGTACGGTCATTAACCCCGTACAATGCAAGTTACCTACTGTTACACACAGGTTAATGTTTAGGTAGCAAACATGTTTTGTTAAATTTCTCGAAAAGTAATACTAGAAACATATAATTTTTTTTTTTGCGTAACGTGTTTATTTGAGTGTGTATGTAACCCTCCCGAAGTTAATGACATCATGACTAACGAAACACCTTATATGTAAGTGCATAAAAAATTCGCATACTTAAGATGGTTCCAAGGCTCAGTGGACAGTGTAAAATGTGGAGGAAAAGTGTAATCCCTATGATTTTGCGTAAGTAGGTATATAATATAACTAAGAAAACAGCGACTGAAAGAAAACAATATTCTTTATTGTCTAAAATAAATATGTTACAAACTCATACCACATTTTTATTTAACCTTTACACAAATTTACAATAAAATTTACATATTACGTATCAGTAAATGTGATTAGGGTGGCACTGTATTTTATACATCCAAACGCACACAGAAATTATGAAATAAAAGTATAAAATTGTACTAAAGAAAACTATATCTTTGCCAAACGCTGCAATTTTCTACCCCATCGTACGACCATTCTTTGGCTTTGCTGAGCCATTTAAATGCATTTAAATGAATTAAAAAGCCCATTTGAATAAAAACACAAACATAATCGGTACAGAAAAATAAAACTTTATCGAATTAAATTTAATCATGTGATGTGAATTTACAATATTGTGATTAACGCATCATCTACTCGGCAAGAAATAAAAATGTATTTTTCTCTTGGTATGAAACAAAACACACATTGGCCGCCGTTAGACACCTCATGGGTGGCGCCACACCACATGTGTGTACAGTGTGGGGCCGGTACCTTAAAAGAATAGCCCCACTGCATCTCTCCCCGTGTATGTCGTAAAAGGCGACTAAGGGATATGACTCCCTTCTTATATATATATATATTTTTTTTTTTTATGGAACCTGACACGGTTGGCTACATCACCTACAACATCCGTGATGTAAGCTCATAACACAGGGTGAACTAGGTGCCATGTCAGTGCTTCCCTTCATTTCATGTCGGCTACACTAAACTGGACAGAAAACACGAACTATTTACATAGCCGTTTCGACCGACGTTTCGTTCAGTGCGGTGGTACCATATTACTAGGTGGTAGGGTTTAACCCGCCCGGGTTGTTACCACCGCACTGAATGAAAGGTCGGTCGAAACGGCTATGTAAATAGTTTGTGTTTTCCGTCCAGTTCCGTGTAGCGGCACGACCGAAGGGAAGCACTGACGTGTCACCAAGTTCACCCGGTGTTATGGGCTGACATCACGGATGTTGTAGGTGATGTAGCCAACCGTGTCAGTTTCCATAAAAAAAAAAGTGCGCTCTCTATAAAAAAAAAAATTCCCAATTTATTAACTGTAAAACCTGGGTTTCCTGATTTCCACTGCACTGCAGTTGTAATAAAGGTGAATGACGTCACTGAAACATTGTGCATGTAAATAAAGTGCTTCCTAGAGAGTTTTGATTGATATAGGTTTCATAGAGTGTTAGTTGACCGTTATGTCAAATAGTAGTGCCGCTACGCCATATTGTTTGCGTAGACGTTTCAGTGACGTCATCCATCCACCTTTATATTACGCCTGTCATGTCATGCAACACTATTCTAGGAAACCGTAGTTAAGATAAATACTGGTTACATCCAATGTTAAATCTAGTGAATAATTAATTATAGCAGATATCGGAACATCTAAAGTGGGCCTCAAACCCACAACCTTTGGATTACAAGTCTAAGGCCGTACCAACTAAGCTAACTCGGGGTAAGCAGAGTAATCGGTGTTGTCCTGCAAGCACTCTTGTAAATTATAGAGCTACACCGACCACCACATTTAGCAAAGTATTCGGACAAGATAACTACATCAAGCAGCAAGTAAGGCACGAAGACCCACTTGCTGCATGACTCGGTGGAAGGACCGTGCCAAAGTGAGAGGTGGCTAGCCTGTCGCTCTTTAGCACGGCATCGTGTCCTTATCCCTTAGTCGCCTTTTACGACATGCACGGGGTGAGAGGTAGTGGGGCTATTTTTAGTACCGGCCCCACGCAGATTATCCCAGCTTACTTATGTTTTTCTCTATCATAGATGCTGCTTCCAATAGAAGATTATACAAAAAATTATGTCACTTCAAAAGCAAATAAATATTATTTCTCGCTTCTTGTATTTTTTAATGCAATATTCAGTTCACAGTTTGTACACTTTTTTTTAGACATTTCTCAATAGTCAAAATGTCATTTTAATTTAGGCCAGTTCATGAGATACAAAAATGTACACTACTCCAAGAGTAAAAAACATGTTTGGTATTTTTTGCCAACCTTCTACATTCCTCTATTCATCAACTCAGCAGCTCATTCCAATGTTTTTCCCACCATTTTTATATAATTCCATACAAATGTAGCGAAGGAGAAAGGTTAGAATGAAAAAAAAAAACATTGTTTTATACAGCACTGCTGTACGAAAAATTAAAACAGGCGTGTGAGACAGAAATTGTTTTTTTATATACAGGTTGTTCGGCACATCGAGCGACAAATTTTTTTGGTAGGTAAGTGGGGTCATTTGCAAGGTTTTGACCTATGACACCTTTTGTCTGGTGTCACGTGGTATCGAGATACGATTTTTTTTTCTGTATTTTTGAAAATTACCAAAATATCAGCTTTAAACCCTTGTAACTTTTTTGTTTATGATTGTATCAGCACGAAATAAAATGTATTGAATTTTACGATGTATCATTGTTCTAGGAAAATATCATTTGATGAAGTTAATACCATGAAAAGGACTTATGACCTCCCAAAGTCCCGAGGACGAGTAAAAATATGACAGAATCTTAATTTGTTAATTCATTTAAAAAAAAACTGACAGCAATTGAGAGCTTCATTTTCCTATAAAAAGTTCGCTAGTTTACCACATGTCATACAAATCATTCACTATGTGGCAAAAATTAGGGATAATTTGCAAGAGTCTAAACATTAACAATGGAAGCAGTAGTAGTTGGAATTGGAATTGAACAGTATCCGCACGACCGGTACATGTTCTAAATTTGAAAATGCTCCTGAAAACGCTCTCAATAAGTGAAGCAACCACCGATAAGGTGGCCCTGTTACAAAGTTGTTATCGTTCTGTTCTGGTCTCTGTCCCTAATTTTGGCCACATAATGAAAGATTTGTATGGCATGTGGTATACCGTTGGAAAGGGCGTGAACTAGCGAACTTTGTAAAGGAAAATGAAGCTCTCAATTTGCGGTCAGTTTTTTTTAAATAATTAAGAAATTAAGATTCTATCATATTTTTACTCGTCCTCGGGACTTTGGGAGGTCGTGATAAGTCCTTGTCATGGTATTAACTTCATCAAATGATATTTTTCCTATAACAAGGATAAATAGTAAAATTAAATAAATTTTATTTCGTGCAGATATAATCATAAACAAAAAAGTTACAAGGGGTTAAAGCTGAGATTTTGGAAATTTTCAAAAATAAAGAAAAAAAAAATCGTATCTCGATACTACGTGACACCAGACAAATGGTGTCATAGGTCAAAACCTTGCAAATGACCCCACTTACCTACAAAAAAATTTGTCGGTCCATGTGCCGAACACTCTGTATAAAATTATATGACAGTTTGCGTATAACACGACCACATTAAATGCCTTGACTGACGGACGATTTTCTCTGCGATTGGTTAAGGCGGAGTCTAAAATATAGTGTGGCCGTGTTATAATTAAATTTTGCTCACATCTTGTACAAATTTGGCCAGATTCTAGTCAGAAATGGACCTTTTCTACAACAATTAAATTGCGGCATATAATTATGTACATACTACTTCGTTTATGCTGTGTAATTTTAACCCTTGGAACGCCGAATGGTTGCAAAAACATTGCAACAAACTATGTTATACCCTAAAACCAAGCGTATAATAATAAAAAAAATACACCCTTCCCTAAGCTAAATCACCATCTAGCTTTTATACATACGGTGAAATCCCAGAAGCAAAGAAAACGTCAGATCACATACTTGTCGCTTAACAAACACCCTGAAGTTAGCTCCGAATGTATTGCCAGCGTAGAATGAAACCCTCTACTATTTGACAGTTATTAGGTGATCGAAAAGCTCGCGAATGTTACCAAACGAATAAAAAATAGAATAACTTTATACCTTAGTTATTCATTAGACACTTTATCTGATGTTTGAAAGAAAAATCTGCCCTTATAATCTTAAATAAGAAGAATATATTTAATCTGCCGGTGTCAAAAGCAAAATATACAAGATGTGCCTCCATCTAATGACATCAACACAACATCTCTATAATGGTCATATTCGACACATCACAATATGATGTTACATAGGAGATGAGTGCGGACGGCGTCCAAAGGGTTAATATTTGTCAATCTTTTATACTGCAAAATATATAGATTGAAACTCTTATAGCAGTATCAAAAATTAAACATTTTATGCCTTCATACTGATTATGTATACAAATATAATTGTTTATTTGACGGATAGATCTATCCAATGGATCTATATACCAATGGAGGCATTTGAAAAGGCTCTCCACATAACATCATGTATGACAGTTTTCTGCTGCTCAGAAGGCGGGCTTCTTGCAGAAAGCAATCGTTAAGACAACCTAGTACACTATAATAAGATTCCATAGAAAGGTTCTGAACCTTTTTCACACAACTATACTCACCGCGCAAATAAAATAGGGAAAAAATACAAGGTAACCTTTTAATGCAGTTTGCAAAATCTTTTAAACATATTGCTTTTTTCGTAAATATTTAGGGTAATCATTTTCAACCGATCACTGAAGTATTGTATTTTATTAGACGGGGTAAATACAAAAACAAATATGCAAAGAAAAGTGTAAAGAGTGTTTAATGAAAATTCTCTCTTCATACGTGTGTTTTCATTAAACCCTCATCGACGATAAGAGAGATTCCACATCTCCCGCGATAGGGAACGCATCGGTTTACCCGACATTTTGTTACCAACATGTCGCGTCGACTCTCACAACTACTGAACTGATTAACGGTTGCGCAAGTGTAAACTTCACTGCAAGGCGGCGAAGTTAGCGCGGACGTCTGTTCTATGGTGTCCGATTTTGTGATTGGTTTTTTCCACATTCTTAAATTTTTAAGCCCCGCGCATAACCCCGCGCAGCAACCTGCGTCGGCTGTGATTGGTCTGCGCCGCAATCCTGAGCACCTCCCGCTCCCGGTACCATTACCTCGGTCTCCCTGTTCCTATTTTATTTACGCTGTGACTATTCAATAGGTATTTTTTGCATACTAGGTATATGGAAGGTGTTTCTTTATTATATGCAAATATTTTAGGAGGGGTGTATATCCGCCATAGTAGACAATATTATATTATTAGTTTTAGAGAAATTTGAAAAGGCATGTCTAATGTGTTTCGAGGCCGTAGTTGAATGACCGCCGCGTGCGTAGCACAGATAATGTCCGAAATTACGTAGGTAGGTAGCAGTGGCGGCTTTGACCTATAAATCTTAGTGAGGCGACTAAAAAATCCACCTACATTGCTATTACTTTATGATAAATTGAAAAACCTAAACCTAATTTTTTTTGGCCCTAACAATACTTAACCAAAAACTACTATCGAATCGCGCACCGAGGGTACCGTATCGCCATGTCACGGCTAGCGCCACTAGATGAATTTCATAACACGCCACGCCATCTAGATGGCGTGTTATGAAATACTTCATATTAGTTAGTCACGATTAGAAAATGATTCATCATCTATTTGGTAGATGGCGCGCGCGCATACACTTTTTGAAACCAAAAAGTGTATGCGCGCGCGCCATCTATGGGAGTTTTTTACTTTTTCTTATTTTCATTATTTTTTGTTATATCGGCCATAATAACACATTTTCTGTGAACATTTCAACGGGCTACCAAATTACGGTTCAAGAGATACAGGCCTCGGACAGACGGACGGACAGACAAGCGGCGGGTGGCCGAGTGGTTTGGGCATTGGCTTCAAATGCGAGAGGTGCGAGGTTCGAATCCGGTCGGCGTGTAACAATGAGTTTTTTTCTGACGAAAAAATTTACGTGTATGCATACCTACACCTGCTGCTGCCGCATAGCAGCCTCGGCTGTGTTCTCCTCTAGTCTAGTATAGCCAGCAATCCAGGGAAGTCTCCGGTATGGCACCTACCTTCTCGGAGGTGATATTGGCTGGTCGGAGCATGCGCTTTGGCCCCTCCGGCTCAGCCACCCATACCGGATTACATAAAAAAAAAAGACAGACGGACGGACGGACAGACAGACAGACAGACAGACAGACAGACGGCGCGGCGTAGGCTTAGTAATAGGGTCCCGTACCGGATACGGAACCCTAAAAACAAAACAAAAAGAATTCGCAAAAGTGAGATTCGAACCAACGTCACTAGATTGAAAAGCGAAGCGTAAACCATTGAGCTATGAAACTTACCGTAACTAGTGCGAATTTCGCCATCTTAATCACGGAGGTAAAACAAACCGACTTATAGAAAACGTGAATCGCTCCATCTCGCTCTGCATTCTTTTAATTGGATATAGATGTCTCGTCCGGCGCCATTTATCAGAGCCTCAGCTGCTCCCTACATCCAAAGCCTCCAAGGTCAACCTGTTGTCTTTACGCTTGGTGAAGCGCTAACAAAATAAGCGATTCGTCGCCGCACCGGACCGGGGTAAGTCACCATATGCCATGCCGTACGTGACACGTCACGTCACACGTCACGTCTGTGTGTGTGTGCGTGCTGTGTTGGTGGTGTTGATGCACTAACACATCTTTAACGTATTTCGTCGCGCGCGTCGCACCAGCCGCCTCCGCCTCCTCCGCGCCGCCGCGCTAATATTGTGATCAGTTCGGATCGGATATACTTGACTTTTTTAAGTTTTCTTTCTTGATATTTTGAAATGTTTTTTTTTTCTTTACTTTCAAGATAATTAAGTGAGGCGGTGCTTCACTTGCTTCACCTGGGGAACCGCCACTGGTAGGTAGATACCTACCAAGTACTGTGTGGGGTCGGTACTTAATAAGAATAGTCCCACTGCATCTCTACCCGTGCATGTCGTAAAAGGCGACTAAGGGATAAGCGGCCTGCAGACACCCCGGTCGACTTGTGGCTTCCATGGAAGACATAGGCTGGCTGGGGTAGCTGGAGACTGCGGGGTTTTGCACGAAGGTCCCCAACCAAGCGCGATTAGTTTGCAGGCCTAGAGCCAACCCCAAACCAAAACAACAACAACAGCTACCTACCCAACGCGTGTTCGTTATTAATTCAAACTTTAATACACTTTCACAATTATTATCTCGGTAATTATGAGAAATAGAAACATAGTTTCTTAGCAAAAGGTGTTTAATATGTAAAAGCGAGTTTTTTAAAATATTTAATAAAATATAAAAATATTACCCCCCTTTTTCATAATTTTAATATGATCTATTTCCGATACAGAACACCCCTTTTACGCATCATCAGTTAAAAAAAAAGACCTTATATAGATAGGTTATGTTTGCTCTTTTCTTCCGCTATTTTCACGCAAATTTTGAATGAGTTGCTTAGAATTCACGGCACATCTGGACGTCACTCGGGTCACACCGCAATCCAGGGAAGTCTCCGGTATGGCACCTACCTTGTCGGAGGTGATATTGGCTAGTCAGAGCATGTGCTTTGGCCCCTCTGACTCAGCCACCCATACCGGATTACATAAAAAAAAATAAACACCGGTGTGCCGCGTCGCACCAGTTGAAAACCCCTGTTCTACGCAATCAAAACGTGCCACTAGGAATTACCTAAACAGCTGATCATTTGAGGCTATTGGCCAAAAAAGATCACGTCATTGTTGAATGATCCCTAATGATGTGTGTGTGACCATCCCAAAATATTTGCAGCTGATAAAGAAACACCCTATATATTTCGAGATCCGCTGAAGTATCAAGACAAAGCAGAGTATGCAGACCAACATCATATTATTAGTACTTCTGAAAAATTTCAACATTTTCTGCATTATTGTATTTACATATGAAGCTTTATTGAATATCATTTATTAAAATATTTATGGAAAAAAATTCCGTTTGGAGCTGGTTTTCTGAAAAAAAAAAGTGTAACTAGTGATTTGAATTAGCTAAAAGCGCGACCGCACATTTGGCGAGCGTGCTTCCCAAATCATTAGATCGGAAAAGGTCGCGACAGTGGAGTCCGTTGTGCACCCCATTAACAAATATTCTCAGAGAGATAACGGCTAGATACGATGTTGAGAGCGCTCGGCGGTCGCACGCCATCTAGCCTTCATCGCGCTCACCTATAGCTCGTAAAATATAGATTGATCTCTGTGACAGATGTCATCGAAAACACGCGCATGTAGTTCCGTAATTTTTTAACCGACTTAAAAAAAAGTGTTTAGGTATGTTACTTGATTTCTCCGCCAATATACAATAAATGCATGCACGATAATGTCATACTTTATTGGTGGTAGCACACAAATAGTGACGTTCGATCTTGAAAATATAATAAATCGAATCTTATTCCATCGATCTTGATGATGATGATCGATGTTGCAAATATAATAAATCTAAAGTAGACTTTTGAATGAAAATTCCTCGAAATTTGGCCTTGGCACATCAAAATATACAAAAAAAAAAACCAAACAAACCAAATTCGACCAAAATAAAAATCATTTGTTCACACCAGTTGCTCAATTATGATCGATTTTCAACATCGTCCCAACTAGGTCTCAACCCTATTCTAGAATGCCACTCTGACAGCTGTCACAGAGATCAAGCTATATTTTATGAACTATAGCCATGATTTCTCTGAACGGTGATTAATAATAATAATCCATCACCCACCGAAATGTCCCCGGACACACGGAATGTTCATACGTCAGCGCTTCGAACGCGCCGCCTCAGTCGATGCACGAATTGAAACGCCACAAAGAATCATTTCACCGTCCGTCTTTTCACACGTCGCATTTTCCCGCTCTTCTTCCCCTTCAGCGATATACTGTCCAGGTTCGGCAGCTCGTCCGTATCCATATCGTCACTCTTGTGGTTGCCGTTGCGATAGTTGTCGTTCGCGTTGTGCTCCGCGTCGATTCCGTTCACGACGTGCTGCTCGCAACGCACCGGACTCGTATCCATCTCCTCGTCCGAGTCGTAATTGCCGTTCCTCTCGCGGTGCGAACCGCGACGCGTACGACTGCGCTGTCGGAAATCATCGTCGGAGTCCGCGCTCGCGCGCGAATTCACCCTGTACCGCCTGTCGATATTTTGGAGAGATTGAGCATTTTTCGGTGCCGATTCGCGCCTCAGATTATTAATATTGATTTCCGAGTTGGCCTTGACGCAATAGTCTTCCTTGTCCGACTCGGAGTGTATCTTGGTGCGTAGCTCGACGCTCGGTGTTCGCTGGCGGGGCGCGGGTCGCTCGGGAGGGTAGGCAGGCTCGTGGGGAGACTTGAGCCGCAGCTCGGGGCCGCCGCCGTAGATGTCTATGAAGAATCGCCAGAGCTCCTCGCTGAGCTGGGCGTGGTCCGAGCCGGGCTTGAGGATGTAGGTAGGCGGGACTGAGGGGTCGGCTGACTCCTGAAATGGAGAAATTTGGAAATTAGTTTTTTTTAAATCTATTCTGTCACTATTTAAGTTTAGGGCTTCAGCCGTATTCGGAAATGTCAGCCCCATGGTCACAGATTACTAAAGAGTTACTTCGTAACATATGAATCACTCCATAGAAAAAGTTCCTACCTTCGGGCTTTAATAGCCTACCGCTTCACGTCGCCAATCGCTGCGTGCGAAAATGTACCTTAACGATCGAGTGTAAAGTGCATTATTGCTTTGCAGCTGCGCCCGCCGCGCGGCTGTTTAATGTTTATATTCTTAGGGGCAGCCCATAGAAATTCACCGCCGGCGGTGCACCGGGCGGTAGTTAGCGCGCGCAAGTACATAGAGTGCGTGAGGCCTGCCATGGTGACTTTCAAGTTGATATAGTTCAGAATTAATTAAAACATCCCGCGAAGTGAGAGAACTTTTAAAGAATTTTATAACTTCTTGACAGTGCGCGGAGAGTGGATCACCCAGTGCACAATGTATAGCACATACCAAGTTCATCCCATCCGTCTGTAAACTGATGACTAAATCCTTTCTCAGGTCGACATACATAAGACAATACATAAGAGCATGCCGTACGCCTTGGCTTCCCATACTGACGTAATCAAACGATCACTTAAAACCATACAGAATAGGATGCTGATTTTACTTATTATAAACTTTCTAATCAATATCTGTGTCTCTATAGGAACAAATTTTAATATAACATTTATTATTAAAAAAAAATATTTTTAACACTTTGACTTCGAGCATTCGCTTACATCCGTTGATGTCTAGAAAAAAACAATTATTCAAAAATATCGCAAATTGCGACTTCTATGAATTTTTCTTATTAGAACGAGTGAGAATGCTAATGGATAAAACCATAGCCGACTATCATTGGTCTCCCTCTACGGAGACCAAGCCATGCTGCATCGTCATAGCCCACTGCGACGTTGCTATCGCTTACTCGCTCTCGCTTGCCTACCGATGACAGGAGTGAGAGAGAAAAAGAAGATTTCGTCGGTCGCCCGATGAAGGGTGAGCGATTTCATGTTTCTCTCTCGCTCCTGTCATCGGTAGACAAGCAAGAGCGAGTAAGCGATAGCAACGACGCAGTGGGGCTATGACGATGCAGCATGGCTTGTCTCCGTAGAGGGAGACAATGATAGTTGGCTATGATAAAACCCTTTGCCTTTCCTATCGAAAACACTTTAAAAAATATTCCCAGATCTTGAGAAAATTGTTTTTAGGCTGCCTGTCTAAAATAAATAAATAAATAAATAAATAAATCTATCTACTATAAAATATTTCTACGGGCTACAGTGGATAAAGGGACACAGCGGATCCCGGGGGAATGATGCTGCTGATGAACTCGCGAAGAGGGGATCCAGCAGCAAACCTGAAGGACCCGAACCTCTAGTACCACTACCACACAACCAACTGAAAAGTTGGATACACAAACGTACGTATCAACTACACACAGACAGATGGGCAGCGGGTAGCGACTGCAGACAGGCGAGGGAGGCAGTGGCGAAGCCGGACCTCCGTCTCGCCAAGACGCTGCTCCGTGTCTATAGATCAAAATTACGCATAGTGATAGGTATGCTTACTGGTCACTGTACACTTAACAGACACCTCTATGTAATTGGAGTAACGGACAGTCCACTGTGCAGAGCATGCCTGCAGGCGGACGAGACACCAACCCACGTGCAGCTGGAGTGCGAGGAGTTGGCAGACATAAGGGCGAAGGAGCTGGGAGGCCCTACTACACTTCGAGAGGCGTGCCAAGACCCAAAGAGAGTGTGCCGCCTCCTGGAAGAACTCTGCTGGTTGGAGTGAGGCCGTAGGACGCGCAAAAGGCCTGCATTGGAGCGGGCTTGGGCGCGGAGAACGAGTCCGAACAATATTGCTACGGAAGGAACTCGGCATTGGCGCCGCGCTGGTATCGAGAGCCGAGGGCACACCTGTTTGGTGGTGATTCCGGCGTTGTCGACGGGCGGCGGCGGCTGCTGCGTCTTGTCGCGCACGAACGCCTGCCACTGCCGGAACCAGTGCATGCTGATCGCGTATATCGCACGCGGGTTATCCTGCTCCTGCAATGTATGATTTCCTGGTAATTTTTAATATTTTTATTTTTTCACTTTTCACACTGCATTTTTCCCCGTGCATGTCGTAAAAGGCGACTAAGGGATAAGGACAAGATGCCGTGCTAAAGGGCGACAGGCTCGCCACCTCTCACCTTGGCATGGTACTTCCACCGAGTCATGCAGCTGGTGGGTCTTCGTGCCTAAACTGCTGCTTAAACCCTACCACCTAGTAAGGTAAGAAGGGAAGGGACCTACAGTTTTACGTGTAATCCGAACCACGGTCAGCCTCCAACGTTCGAGCGGTCACCCATCCATCCACTGACCGAGCCCAGGTGTGCTTATGATCACGACCGTCCGTACCGCAGAGCTACCGAGGTACTACTGCCAGTAGGCGCCGTTTGGCTTTATTTCATATTATAGGCACAAGATCACATAAATATAACTAATGAAGGGAAGCACTGACATGGCACCTAGTTCACCCGGTGTTATGGGCTGACATCACCGACAGAGGCGGACTAGCAGCCTTAGCCGCCCTAGGCCGTTTAGTACCAGCCGCCCCAATTCAATGCAGCCGCCCCTTTCAAGTTTACAGCATAGATACAAATGTGAAGTTGTACGAAAATCAGTATTGCGTTCGGTTCAACCTGCCAGAAATATACATTTCTCGGTTTATTTTACATATCGCACACGTAGATCAAAACTCGGACAACTCAAAAATACCGGATTTTGACTTATTATTATTTTCGTACACTCCATAACAATACGCAACAAACCACAAAAACAGATTCAACTTATTGTTCATAAAATTGACAACAGATGGCGTTAGCTTGGTTTTGCCGAACGAATGACTTGCTGTTCCCTCCCCGCAAGACCGGTGCATTGTTAGTTGCTCACGAGATAACTAGCGCGGTGCACGTACAAGTATAAATCGAAACAGAGATATTTTGAGTTGTCCGAGTATTGTGAATGAAGCCACATATTTTTATACAGTTATTTCAAGTTGTTACAGTGTTGGTGAATGATCTTTATTATGTCTGCAGTGTCATTTTGAATTGTCCCAGTTTCGATGTGAAAGGTTGGTAATTATTTTGCTTACATTTTTACTTAACTTTGTTTTGACCCGAAAATATCTATATTTCTAGTTGTCTCCCTTTTGTTGGTAGGTATTTCTAACCTATGTTTTTCTTGTTTATAATGAGGTTTTAAATGGTAATAACATTATAATTAAACGCTGGACTTTATAAAGTTCAAATGATTTGTTTCAATATTGTATTTTAGCTTGTAATATTTCCCCTAGGAGATATTTTTTAAGTTATCCGACTTTTGATGGTTATGTCGAGCAGAGGTAAATTGTGAAGCGATGTCGTAACCTCTGGCTCCACGTGTGATGTACAGCTGATGTTGTTGAATGAGGGCGTCTGCCCCAGTCGTTTTGCCGAGCGATCTGTATTTATGCTAGGTATATTTGTCATTTCGACAGTGCGTTATGCAACTCCTATTTACGACCCCAACTGTTGCTTACGTCGCGAAGGGTTGTAGGGTTTTTATCGGTCTTTATTCAGTTGTGGCGTGGCTAAGTGTCACCAGTCGCCACAGTTACGAGAACTGACCGATTTTTTTTATTGTTTCAGAAAAAAATGTATAAACGAGGACGTATTTTAGTAAATATGACGCGACAAACAGCTAGCGAGGAAGATTCTGCAATGCTTGCAGTTCAGTCGTCTCCCACGGCACCCCCTTCATCAATAAACATAGAAAATGAAAATGGTAATAATACGCCAAGTCTTCAATCGTTTTCCGTGGCTCTCACTCCATCGATGGACATAAATAGTAAATAATAATAATTAATAATAATAAATAATTATTATTAATGTTTGTATTAATTTTGTGTATTTTTTAATTACTTTTTATAGTTATAATATGTGTAAAATTAATATAAATGTTTATAAAAATGTGAAATAAAGAATAAATAATAATAAATAATAATTGTAAATAATAATAAATAATAAATAATAATAATTTAATAAAACAGTATTTTGATAAAAATTAAAGAGTTTATTTTTCTTGGTCATGTTCATGGAAGTACTTGCAGGAAGAACTTGGATGAGATAAGGTAAAATCTATTTGAGAAGATTTCCTTTAAATAGGTATATTTTTTTATTTTATAGTCTTTTGTCACAGTTTTTTTGAGAGTATTGACTATTCATTTAAAATTCAATACAAGTATAACTCTTAAATTACCCAGATAAACTGTGACAATCCTAAATATTTTTTTTTTTTTTCAAAAAAGTATCCACTTAAAATGTAACAAGTCAAAAAATTTAATTTGTGTGAAATAAATGCTTTTCATCAGGCCCTACCCTGAAATAAAGTCATTATAAAATGATTTTTGTTCTGAATATGTCATTGGTTGATTAACTTTTCTAAGAAAAAACGGAGCTACACGTTTTTGCGTCATACTGAAAATAGTGTTTTTTTGACTTGTCTGAGTTTTGATCTACGTGTGCGATATAGCAAAAGTATTTTTTATAAGTTTTGCGGCAATATTGACCTTATCGTCATAGCTAAATTAAGTTGTCCGCGTACATAGTGCGTCGTCTCCGCCGCCGCGCTCACCACTCCCGCACGTCGCACGCACTTGCTCCGGCCGGCACCCTTTCTATTCTGTACTGTCCGCGCGCGAGCTCCGAGGAATCGGGTGCTGGGGAAGAGGGCGGATGTGCGCCCCTCCCGACCGTCGCTTCACACCCCGCGCGCTCCCAGTACGAGTGTTGGCCTTGACGCGGGAGCACGCTTATCGATGCCGTATTCGTAATATGCGCGCGTATTAGTCAATCGCGTGTTAATTCGTTACTCTTTAAGTTATTACCGGACTTCATTTTGTGTGTACAAATAGACATTTAATATGGATGAAGAAGAAATTGCGAGCACGAGCAATGAGAACAGGGAGAAAATTAATATCGATAACGTAATATCGACTAAATCACTGCACTAGGTTATTACGTCAACATTCCTTAAACTTCCTCGGAGCTCGCGCGCGGTCTGTAGCTGCGCTCACTGCTTCCAGCAGCAGGTACAGATTGCCCACCCCTAATATCTGGCCGCCCTAGGCCCGGGCCTAGTCGGCCTTAAGGAAAGTCCGCCTCTGATCACCATACATCGGAATCCGCGGGGCACGAATGATTCAAGGTTGTTTAGTGTTGGGACAATGTATCCACAAATATCGAAAATCGATCGTTATTTTAGAATAATATGGAATAATGTCGATTATTAAAACTAAGAGTATTTCTATAGAAAATAAAATATAATAAACAAATGTTTATTTACTTTGTAGGTACAATACAAATCTGTTCAAACCACAATATTAGTTTTATTAGTATGGAATAGAAAGACTTTGATTTTTTTTACCAACTTACACGTGTTACATCATAATGATATTGAAGACTTTTTTGTTACTGTTATGAAACTGAATCGATTAGGCTATAAAAATCAACCACCTATTTTTTTATATAAAGATATAAAAAAATATTTTATTTAATAAAAAAAGGCCAAGGTCCAAAAAAATAGGTCTTACAAAATTAGTTCACAGTACGCTAAGGGGGGGTTCTGTATCGGAAATAGATCACTTTTGAAGAACAAAGAATTTTTTTTTTACAAAAATTTTTTTTTTAAATTTTAAATGCAAAACAAAAATTTTTCTTAATCGTTTCGGTTTCATGCCAGGAACAAAAAAGTCTTCCAACACGTATATCTCTTTCTTTCAGAAATTGTGAAAAACCACAATTTCAGTTTTATCAGTATGGAATAGAAAGAATTTAATTTTTTTTACCAACTTACACGTGTTACATCATAATAGTCATAAAGACTTTTTTGTTACTGTTATGAAACTGAATCGATTAGGTTATAAAAATCAAAGACCTATTTTTTTATTTAAATACCTACATAAAAAAATTTTTTACTTAAAAAAAGCCCAAGGTCCAAAAAATTTTATATAGGTTTTACTCCCTATATGATACAGAAACCCCCCCCCCCCCCCCCAGCGTACCATGAACAAATTTTGAAAGACCTTATATAAATATGTATTATATTTACTTAATCGTTAACATAAAGTATACATGTTTATATAAGTACTGTAGGTATATAAGTATTCAGGTCTGAAATATGACATGAATAAAATACAATAAACAAATAAATATGAGTATCGATAACAGTGTCGATTGTTTATTGATCGCCGTAGTCAATCCCTAACAAGGTCGTATTCGTGCCCCGCGGATTCCGATGTATGCTGATCACGGATGTTGTAGGCGATGTAGACAACCGTGTCAGTTGACGTAAAAAAAAAATACCTGAAAGATGGCGTGCAGCTCGTAGAAGCTGCGCAACTCGCGCGCGCGGCGCGTGCGCAGCCGCTCGGCCGCGCGCGCGCACAGCGAGCACTCGTGCACGTGCGTGCAGGCCGGCCCTCCACCGAACCTGTTGCACACAATATATTCTTTTATTCATAGCTCTGACGAAATATTCGCCCACTTTTACAACATTTGACGAAATACACCGTGTCCCAAAACTCAACGTCAAGCGGGAACCAGGGAGTAGGCCAGTTTATGACTACCCAGGGAAAAATAAGAGAAAAAAGTCATTTATTTTTTTAGAAAAAAATTTAACTGAATATTTTTTTTTTAAACTACAGGCATTCTGGTTTTGTTTGAGATACTGATCAATAGCAGAGTTATTTAGACTATCAATAAATTTTTTTTAATAATGATATTTGCAAATTTGTAGTCGTAGTACCTAAAAATGCCAATTTTCAAAGTTTCTCAAAAAATGCTCATATCATAAAAAAAAATGACTCCCATTTTTTTTTCTTAATTTTCCCTGGGTACCCATAAACTGGCCTACTCCCTGGTTCCCGCTTGACGTTGAGTTTTGGGACACTGTACATGTGCCCATTTTTACAAACTTGACGAAATATATGTGTCCATTTTTACAATATTGACGAATTATGCACCATTTTTTTTTACAAAATTGACTAAATGTGCGGTCAATTTTACGACATTAACGAAATATGTGCCCATTTTTACAACCTTTTATCGAAATATGTGCCGAATTTTCCAATATGAACGGAATATTTTCCCAATTTTACAACATTAGGATTTCTAACCCTCACTTTTGAATTAAGCTTCTGTCAGTTTATATCTTTTATTAGCTTTTGCCCTATGGCTTCAACAGATATATTGCTTACCTCCTTTGAGTTCCAGCCGGGTATAGAGCGCTGAACTTGGCATGAACTAAAATATTTCGTAAAATAATGAAGTTAAATCAATATACTCTTTTTGGCACATAAAGCCAACTATAAAACCTACAAAACAATGCTAAACAAGTGAGGATTTTTTTTAAAGAAAGCGCGACATGTGGCACCGACCCACACATAAGGTGTCCGTGGACATTCGGTCGTACGCGGCGGTTCCTTATCTATCAGACTAGCTGACGAGGGCTTGACGCGAGCCGAAATGTGAAGCATGCGCGGGAAATTTAGAGTGGCCACTCGCTAGTCCCGACCTCGATTAACACCCTCCTCTACTGCCGATGGGCCCGGATTTTTTTTTTATTGACAGCACGACATATGGCGCCGAGCCACCCATAAGGTGTCTAACGACGCCCATGGACATTCGGTCGTATGCGGGGGTTGCGAATGCCATGCCGGCCTGACAGGTGCCCATTCACGCCCCTCTTGAAGGACCCGCGACTGTACTTGGGGGGAAATATATGGGCAGGGAGAGCGTTCCAGAGTTTACCGGTTCTGTAGAGGAAAGATCTGCAGAATCGATTGGTACGCATCCGCGGTAAGTCCAGTGTGTAGGGATGCAATACCTGCCCAGTGCGCGTGGTGCGAAGGTGGAAAGGGGACGGCGGGATCGCATTAAACAGCTCCTCCGAGCACTCCCCATGGAATAAGCTATAGAACACACTTAGGGAGCCGACATCCCTACGGTGTTGCAGTGGTTCTAGATCGCAGGACACTTCGGGGTCATCCACTAGTCGCACGGCTCTACGCTGGATTGAGTCCAGAGGCGCAAGCTTGGCAGAGCCATCCCACAGGTGCGAGCAGTACTCCAAGCAGGACCTGATCTGCGATTTATACAGAAGCAGCTTTTGGTCCGGCGTGAAGTACCGTCGCACCGTATTGAGTACGCCCAGCTTTTTAGAAGCCAGCTTGGCCATCCCCTCGATATGGCGACGAAAGTTCAGGTCGTGCGACAGTTCGACTCCGAGGACCCCGAGGTGTTCGCTTAATTTAAGCGACGTGCCCTGGAATGAAGGAGCCGGTGTGAACGCCGCTCTCTTCGCACTGTTCGCACGGATATGTTCAGTGAAGCCATCGCAAGCTTAGTTCAACACCTTCCTTTATAGGCCGCCGAAATAACGGCAGCAAAGCATGTCTTACTTCTGGTGCAGGAACTCCCACAGCTGCTGCGAAACGACCGCGGCCAGCCTGTGGACGTGCGCGGCTCGGTCCGGCCGAACACCGCCGTGGGCGCACACGAAGTCGCTGTTGTCTATGCCGCCCGGCTCCGCCCACGTGTTGAACCTGCACAGAGCGAGCGCGTCGGTGATGCGACGGAAAAATATCACGCGCGTCGGCGTGCGAGCAGCGGAACACTAGCGCTGCCGCCCACACCGAGAGACTCATGATGATGAGATGTCAGCCTCGATAGCGCAGTGGTGCAGACAGTCGACCGTTGCTATTTATTGTTAAGCACCGCTCGGCGCGGTTACTACTTGGATGGGTGCCCGCTCGACCGTTCGAGGCTGACCGTGGTTCGGATTCCACGTAAAACTGTAGGGCCCTTTCCCTTCCTACCTTACTCAGTGGTAGGGTTCAACCCGAAACGGCTATGCAAATAGTTTGTGTTTTCCGTCCGGTTCAGTGTAGCCGGCACGATCGAATGGAAGCACTGACATGGCACCTAGTTCACGCGGTGTTATGGGCTGACATCACGGATGTTGTAGGTGATGTAGCCAACTGTGTCAGTTTCCATAAAAAAAAATAATAATAGCTGCAGCACGCAAGCAGAGCTGGCCCCCGCGTCCTCAAGTTTCGGTTTTGTGTTTTAATTTTATGATGTAAGAGAAAATAATTACACAAATTTATTCAATATAAATGAACAAAAAAAAAAAATTTCATCACACTAAATAAATTTTTTACAACATTGACGAAATATGTGGTCATTTTTACTACATTGACGAAATGTGCGCCCATTTTTACAATATTGACGAAATATGTGCCCATTTTTACCACATTGACGAAATATGTGGTCATTTTTACCACATTGACGAAATATGTGGTCATTTTTACTACATTGACGAAATATGTGGTCATTTTTACTACATTGACGAAATATGTGGTCATTTTTACAACATTGACGAAATATGTGGTCATTTTTACCACATTGACGAAATATGTGGTCATTTTTACTACATTGACGAAATGTGCGCCCATTTTTACAATATTGACGAAATATGTGCCCATTTTTACCACATTGACGAAATATGTGGTCATTTTTACCACATTGACGAAATATGTGGTCATTTTTACTACATTGACGAAATATGTGGTCATTTTTACTACATTGACGAAATATGTGGTCATTTTTACCACATTGACGAAATATGTGGTCATTTTTACCACATTGACGAAATATGTGGTCATTTTTACTACATTGACGAAATATGTGGTCATTTTTACAACATTGACGAAATATGTGCCCATTTTTACAATATTGACGAAATATGTGCCCATTTTTACCACATTGACGAAATATGTGGGCATTTTTACCACATTGACGAAATATGTGGTCATTTTTACAACATTGACGAAATATGTGGGCATTTTTACCACATTGACGAAATATGTGGGCATTTTTACAACATTGACGAAATATGTGGGCATTTTTACAACATTGACGAAATATGTGGGCATTTTTACCACATTGACGAAATATGTGGGCATTTTTACAATATTGACGAAATATGTGGTCATTTTTACTACATTGACGAAATGTGCGCCCATTTTTACAATATTGACGAAATATGTGGGCATTTTTACAACATTGACGAAATATGTGCCCATTTTTACAACATTGACGAATTTTTGTTTTTGTCTAATAGGATTTTGGAAGAATTACAACACATTTTTTTTTAAATTGACAAAATATTGATGACATTTGCGCCTATTTTAACTACATTGGTGTGGGCGTTAACGTTACGTTTGCCGTAACACGCTATGTTTGCCCGTCACAATAAAATTAAATACAACTAAAAACTAACACAAAAAGTCCTACTTCATACTTGAAACATGTAGCGCCCTCCAACCAGTAGTTTTTCCACAACGGCCAGGCAAGAAAGAAGGCCACGACAGGTCGAAACTATTTTTTTTTATGGAATCTGACACGGTTGGCTACATCACCTACAACGTCCGTGATGTCAGCCCATAACACCGGGTGAACTAGGTGCCATGTCAGTGCTTCCCCCTTTGATCGAGCCGGCTACACTGAACTGGTCGGAAAACACAAACTATTTGCATAGCCGTTTCGACCGACCTTTCATTCAGTGCGGTGGTTATTGAAACTGACACGGCCAACCGTGTCAGTTTCAATAAAAAAAAAAAGTACTGTGTGGGGTCGGTACTTAACAAG
This sequence comes from Nematopogon swammerdamellus, assembly GCA_946902875.1. Classification (NCBI taxonomy): domain Eukaryota; kingdom Metazoa; phylum Arthropoda; class Insecta; order Lepidoptera; family Adelidae; genus Nematopogon; species Nematopogon swammerdamellus. The sequence goes on along the minus strand of OX336357.1, from coordinate 4,403,510 downwards.
AATAGTCCCACTGCATCTCTCCCCGTGCATGTCGTAAAAGGCGACTAAGGGATAAGCGGCCTGCAGACACCCCGGTCGACTTGTGGCTTTCATGGAAGACATAGGCTGGCTGGGGTAGCTGGAGACTGCGGGGTTTTGCACGAAGGTCCCCAACCAAGCGGGATTAGTTTGCAGGCCTAGAGCCAACCTCAAACCAAACAACAACAAACAACAACAACAGCCTCCAACTGTCACTTACTTGTTAATCCACTGCTTGGAGATGTAAAACTTCATGTCGTTGGGTTCCGAACCAGCTTCGAGAATCTCGGCCGCCTTCTGTCGCAGCACCGTCATTTGCGGGTTCACTTTCCTGCAACGGTTAGACAATACTATAATGTTTCACATTATTGACAATTCTTCATTGATTGTACAGTTTATTGTATTTTGTCAGCCTCGGTAGCTCCGTCACAGATTACTTAATAGTTACTTCGTAACAGATAAATCACTCCATAGAAAATGTTCCTACCTTCGGGCTTTAATAGCCTACTGTTTCACGTCGCCAATTGCTGCGTGCGAAAATGTACCACAACGATCGAGTGTAAAGTGGTTATTGCTTTGCAGCTGCGCGCAGTTGCGTGGGCGAGCGTCTATATATACTTCGCGCGGCTGACGAATTTCCAGTGAAATAGACCGCCGGCGGCCCGTCGGGCGGTAGGTAGTTAGCGCGCGCAAGTACATAGAGTGCGCGAGGCCTGCCTCCGTGTACCGTGTGGGCCGCTACTTTAAAAGAATAGCCCCCCTGCATGTCGTAAAAGGCGACTAAGGGATATGACTCCCTTCTTATATTACTAGGTGGTAGGGTTTAACCCACCCGGGTCGGTACCACCACACCGAATGAAACGTCGGTCGAAACGGCTATGTAAATAGTTTGTGTTTTCCGTCTAGTTCAGTGTAGCCGGCACGACCGAAGGGAAGCACTGACACGGCACCTAGCTCACCCGGTGTTATGGGCTGACATATCGGATGTTGTTGGTGATGTAGCCAAACGTGTCAGTTTCCATAAAAAAAATAATAAAAAATCTCGCATACTGTAACCAGATACTAGGTAACCAGACCTATAAAAGAGGACGTAAGCTTCAGCGGCGACGACGGCTTGCTTCGGCACCTGTGTGACGCACTGGTCGTCGAACTCGTACCACGCGCGGCCGTTGCGCGCGACGCAAGTGTAGTGGCCGCCGCCGGCCGTGCCCGCGTGGCAGATCACCGCGCACAACTCGTAACGGCTTATGTGGGACGTGCATTCTGTAATAATGCAAATACACCAGTGTTGAGAGGGGATCCAGCAGCAAACCTGAAGGACCCGAAACTCTAGTACCACTACCACACAACCAACTGAAAAGTTGGATACACAAACGTACGTATCAACTACACATAGACAGAAGGGCAGCGGACAGCGACTGCAGACAGGCGAGGGAGGCGACGGCGAAGCCGGACCTCCGTCTCGCCAAGGCGCTGCTCCGTGTCCATAGATCAAAACTACGCATAGTGATACGTATGCTTACTGGTCACTGTACACTTAACCTCTATGTAATTGGAGTAACAGACAGTCCACTGTGCAGAGCATGCCTGCAGGCACGAGACACCAACCCACGTGCAGCTGGAGTGCGAGGAGTTGGCAGACATAAGGGCGAAGGAGCTGGGAGGCCCTACTACACTTCGAGAGGCGTGCCAAGACCCAAAGACAGTGTACCGCCTCCTGGAAGAACTCTGCTGGTTGGAGTGAGGCCGTAGGACGCGGAAAAGGCCTGCATTGGAGCGGGCTTAGGCGCGGAGAACGAGTCCAATCAACATCAACATCATCAGTGTTAGAGTGTTTTCATTTTACGAAGGCACGCCGGGTACGAGGTAGGAAGTGGTGCGAGAGGCGACCGCGCGGAGCTCAGTAGAGAACGAACACGATGCCCGGTCGGTACACACGTTCTACATGTCTCCGCGTCTCTCCGTCGAACCGAGTCGTTCCCTACTGAGCTCCGCGCGGTCTCACACCACTCTCTACCTCATACCCCTCGTGCCTTCGTAAAATGAAAACACTCTACACAAAGTGGCGTCATTCCCAGGTGGTCCGCATGTCTACAGGTAGTCAGTACTTGGATGGGTGACTGCTCGACCGTTGGAGGCTGACCGTGTTTCAGATTCCACGTTAAACTGTAGGTCCCTTCCCTTCTTACCTTACTAGGTGGTAAGGTTTATCCCGGCCGGGTTGGTACCACCGCACTGAGCGAAACATCGGTCGAAACGGCTATGTAAATAGTTCGTGTTTTCCGTCCAGTTCATTGTAGCCGGCGCGAAATGAAGGAAAGCACTGACATGGCACCTAGTTCACCCGGTGTTATGGGCTGACATCACGGATCTTTTAGCCAACCGAGTCAGTTTCCACAAAAAAATAAAAAAATTCAGGTGAATAATATTGATGGTACACCTTGTATGAGTTAATTTCACACCCCTTCTTTCAAAGGAGGTTTGCATTTACATACCTTTGTGCAGGTAAGGCGCCATGTTGAGGTCTTGTAGAGGAAATGAAACACGAGCTCCAACCTGTAAAACAATAAATTGGTTTTTCAATACACGTCAGTTTTAACTCAGTCCAAGATTCCACTATAAAAAATACCAGGAGACGAGAGAACTCAGGAGGTTTACTTTATCATTGAGGAGGAGCTTGCTTGAATCATTTTATATGACACAGAATGACAGATAACCGTTACTTGAATCCAAGATTCTACTAAGTAGTCTGCTTGGTGGTCAGATCGATCAACTACAGTTCATGATTTGAAGACATCTGGGCGCGGTCAGATCTTGGATGGGTAACCGTTCCACCGTTGAGGGAGACCGTGGTTCGGGTTTCACATAAAACTGTAGGTCCCTTCCCTTCTTACCTTAATAGGAGGTAGAGATTAACCCGCCCGGGTTGATACCACCGCACTCAATGAAAGGTCGGTCGAAATGGCTATGTCAATAGCTCGTGTTTCCCGTCCAATTCGGTGTAGCCGACACAACCAAAGCGAAGCACGGACAAGGCACCTAATCACCTAGATGCTAGGCTTTTAACATAAGGGGTGTTCATCAGTTCCTATAAAAAAAGTACCAGGCAATAAGAAGTCAGAAGGTTTACTTTAACATTAATCATGAGCATGAGTTACTATTTGGAGGACAGAATTAAATTTAAAACATCACTTGAATCTGAGATTCTAAAGCCGCGTACAGACCTAGCGAGCGAGAGCCAGCGAGGCCCAGCGAATGCCCATCGCCGATGGCAAGCGAACCCTCGTTCGCCATCGTTTGCTATCGCTGTTACGGCCACACTGATTCGCAATCGTTCGCGCGCTCTCGCGCGTTAGTGTTCCAGCCAAATGGCAAATACTCCATTCAATAGGGCATTTAAAACACCGTCCACACTGCGCACGGCCGAACGGCTGATTCCGGAGCACGACCGAACGCCACCGAACGCAATCGAGTGCGCGCGCGCCTTCGCATTCGCTTAGCGTCGCTGTACCGTCCAGACCTGTTCGCGCGGTCTCGCTTGTTGGCCTTCGCGCGCTCTCGCTCGCTAGGTCTGTACGCGGCTTAAGACAAAGTATCAGAGAGGTCAGGAGGTTTATCTTAGCTATAATACATTAATACTCTGTTCTCAAACCTGGCAGAGAAACATCAGTCATCTTTCTCTTAAGTCAGTGACGGCGCAAGAGAGAGAGAGAGAGTGAGAGATGGCACTTCGCGTGGCCACATTTATACGAGAGAGCTCACCGCTCAAAGGTCAATGACCGTTTTTCCACCTGCACTGGGGACCAGAGTATACTAAACTCAACATACATAAAGGGACTCAAGACTGTATGGTAAAGTACCAGGTAAACATAACAAGCAGGAAGGTTTACCTTAGCACTAAACATAAGCTCGTGCCTGAAGCGCTTGAGATGAACGCACAATACTTCAGGCAACCGAACCACTCCCGACATCTTAACACCGTTGCGTAGTTTGTTACACCGCGAACAGCTGAAACAAATTTTTTAGTTATTGTTTTTTGTTGTTTGGGATGTCTGAGTAGTTATGAAGGAGGAAGTAGTTGTTGCTGCTATATATTTTTTGTGCAATTTAATTTGGACGAGGATTAGTGCAAGGAAACCTTAATTGGCTGGAAGAAATATAATTCTGCAACAGTGTTCGCTTACTACAAGTAATGTTTTAGCAGCTGCTTTCACTCAAATCAGCCAGTCAATAACAAACATTAAGAACCAGTCAACATTTTATCAAGAGGCGAGAATAGCCACACAATGTAAACTCAAACACTCCAATGATATTGCCATTAACCTTCAAGCGGTCGCGCGGCGTCGAATCGACCGCACTCAATACATTTTCGTTCATAATATCGTTATTTCTTGTCGCTTGCATTTCCCATCCCTAGTAGCCTGTCATTGTTTCACTGTTCACGAAATAAACAGTTTACCTGCCCTCACCGCGCCCCCCGGAGGGCACAGATCGCATTTGTTTTAGTGGCGGCGCAGGCGTCGAAAGGACGCCGCGCGCCTGTCGTCGAAAAGGTTACGCGCGACGCTTAACGCGAGATTATTTTTTAGAATATCAACAAATATCATTGAACTAAGCTTGTAATAGTGTTTTTTTTTATAAAAATGACTCGTCAACCGCTGACTAATAGTGAAATAGTTGCGTAAATACAACGAGTATTGAAGACACTGCTGGTAATGAACCAAGCAATAGTTCCAGCACATGCAGATGAAGGTGCAAAATATGCCCAGCAAAAAAAAAAAGGAGGCAATCGAAGACACAATGCACATCATGTCTGAGACATATTTGCAGGACCCACGCTACATTAATTTTATCTTGGCGAAGAAACAGATTCTGAAGAAAACTAGACCGAAATTGATGATGAATACTTTGATTTTGATTTTATCATAATTATGTGATCTCATGGAGGCAACTAATTTTGTTAGTTTGATTGTATTATACTATATAAAGCTAGTTAGGGGTATATAAGAAGATTTTGTGTTGCCAAATTGCTTTCTAATCAAAAGAAAATTTCACCTATGTTAATTATTTTATAATTTCGTTTTATCTGAGTTTAAGTTTATTTTTTTCAACAAATTGTGTCCTAACATAATGATAATCACAAATCAATGGAATCGCAATATACAATAGGTGGCAATGCACTCAAAGAGGTGGACCATATTCGCGATCTTGGTGTTACACTAGACTCAAAGCTGCGCTTTGATATGCACATTAACAATATAATTGGTAAGGCATTTAAAATGCTGGGTTTTGTTTTGAGAAGTACAAAAATGTTTAAATTAACTAAAACTAAAATAACTTTATATAATGCTCTGGTTCGCAGTAATGTTGAATACTGTTCCATTATTTGGAATCCGAACTATAAAACTTATGTTGATCGAATTAAGAAAGTACAACGAAAGTTCATGCGTAATATTTCTTACCATAACAACTTGATGAAACTTATGGATCTTAGATTTTTTTTGTAAATTTTTTTTTTTTATCGTTCTTGAGCACTCTTTTTGAGATTATGTTTTATTTGTTAGATATTTATCTAGTCTATTTTTGAATTGGTTGGTAGTAAGTGCGCTTATTACTTCCTCTGGAAGTTGGTTCCAGTCGTCCACCACTCTGTTTGTTATAAAATGTTTGCGAGTATTGCTGTTAAAGATTGTTCAACTTAGTTTCATGCTGTGGCCTCGAAGATGAACGTTTTGGTTCAATGTGAACATTTGGATCAGCTCAGGGCAATCGTATTTACACGTCAGAATTTTGTACACCTCTATTAGATCCCCTCTCTGGCGTCGAGCTTCCAGGGAGGGCAGCTTTAGCGCTTTGAGTCTCTCTTCGTAACTAAGATGTCGTAGCTTCCGTGGTATTTTTGTGAATTTTCTTTGGACTCGTTCTAGCTGTTGAATATCCTTCGAGAAGTACGGCTGCCAGATCTGAAACCCATATTCCAGTAGAGGGCGGACAAATGACTTGAACATTTTAAGCATTGTAGGCGGTGTCAAGACATGAAAGGCCTTTTTAATCAGGTATATCAGAGAGTTGGCTCTTTTGACGATTTCTGATATGTGAGGCTTCCATTTCAGATCATAGTGGATGGTTAAACCGAGGTCCCTCTGCGATGTAACAGGCTGTAGCTGTATGTGGTTTAGGTGATATGGTAATTTGGGGTTTTGCTTTCCTAGGTGGAGAACTGTACACTTTTGGGCATTTAGTTTTATCAGCCAATCCGAAGACCACTGGTGTATGTTGTTCAGATCAGCTTGCAGTTTATTGTGGCTGGTAGTTGGATTGGTGAAATACTTTGAATCGTCAGCAAAGAATTTGAAGTGGCATTTAATGATAGCGTGAAGATCAGTTATGTATATATTGTAGAGAGTCGTAGCAATCACTGATCCTTGGGGGACACCACTCCAGACTGGTCTAGGGTCAGATAGAGTTTCTCCTATTCGTACCTGCAGCTGTCTCTTATTCAAGTAGGCTTCTATCCACTTAGTTACAAGGGTTTATAGCTGAGATTTTGGTAATTTTCAAAAATAAAGAAAAAAAAAACGTATCTCGATACCACGTGACATCTGACAAAAGGTGTCATAGGTCAAAATGTTGCAAATGACCCCACTAACCTACAAAAAATTTTTGTCGGTTCATGTGCCGAACAACCTGTATATAGATAGATTATACGCAATGACATTTTCTGACAGAGTTTTTTGAACACCTCAAATTAAAAATTTAATGCGATTCACATGGAAGTAATGAGAACATTTTGAAATCCTCTGATTTGCTTTGGGGATGCCTAATACTACTTGAGAGAGGCCTATATTCCTGCGCCGTCATGATAAAGTCCTCCAAATCATCAGAGAGAACGTCAGCCCCTCCATCACACGGACCAGGAAGGGGCAAACCAGTAGTGGCTTCCAGAAGATCAACTTTGTGAAACCTGGAGTCAATAAGCTGCCCAACGATAGGACTAGACCTTCCTAAAATTTGGGTGCAGCAAAGGACTGGCGAATGTTGATGGGCACACATGAGGGGCATTATCAAACGCCTCCAGAAATCTATACCACAGCATACAGACCAGACATACTCATATTCTCAAAAGCGACAAAGCATGTACTCTTGTTGAGAACAGTCCCATGGGAAAGTAACATACAGAAGGACCACAATGTCAGGAGGACAACAAGTACTGCAACTTAGTAGACCGGATAGTGAGAAACGGACTCAAGACTGATCTCTTCGCTGTGGAAGTCGAAGCAAGAGGACTACCAGCGAAGTCGCTATACAGTTTCTTCAAGAACCTAGGCCTGCCAAGATCGACGCTAGAGAGCTTCTAAAACGTCACTGAAGGCATCCTACAGAATATGGATAGGTAGAGAGAGGGAGGTCGAGAGCGGGACTAGCGGTTCTCCGCGTCCTAGTCATCGCCGACCAGCTGACGAGGGCTTGATGCGAGCCGAAACGTAATGCATGCTGGAGAACTACACAGAGTGGTCGCTCGCTAGTCCCGACCCCTTCGACACCCTTCTCTACTGCCAATGGGCCCGGATATGATCGGTAAAGCCATCGCAAGCTCAGTTCGACACCTCCTTAAACTATTAGTAATAATATAACTGGAGTCACTTTGAGGTTATGTAAAAGAAATAATTGTTTCACACCTGTACATGTTGTCTCCCTTGAGCTCGTCGGCGCTGAAGAAGGCGGCCAGACAATCCTGCAGCGACACCACCGGCCCGTAGAACCACGACCGCACCCAGCTCACTAGCCACCACACCTGCGCGACCACACACTGTGTTTGGTCCTTCGAGCCGGATCTTCAAATTGCTTAGATTGTGCATATCTAATTTTGTCTGTATAATAAAATAATATAGTAATAATATAGTCTATAATATAATCAATCATTATTGTTAGCAGAGTTTTATCGCAAGTTTTCTTGATACTTCACTCTATTCAATGATCATGTTTAAGTAACACTTACTTACATTTCACTATATTATCGAATCTCAAACATCCAAAGGTTGACTGTAAGAAATCTCTGTAAGGGATAAGTCCGCCTTTGCACCTTTTGTAAATTTTCTAATGTATTTGTTACTGTTTAATGATTACTGGAGCAATTTTCTATCTATCTATCTATCTAAATACTTGCATGGCAGTTTTAGTACCAAATCGCCAACTAAAAGTGCTCCATCTTTTCTGCATTTAATTATTTACTTGAGCACAGTCGTTGAAAGCGGCGAAGTTTAAAATAAAAAACCTGTGATCGTGCTGCCAGCGAATTACAGCGCAACACCGAACACAGCGTTAAGGAAAGTACTCAGATGAGATAACTGTTGAGCAACAAGTAAGGCATGAAGACTTCCCTACTGCATCACTCGGTGCAAGGACCGTGCCAAGGTGAGTGGTGACTACCCTGTCGTCTTTTAACAAACATTTCTTTATGGCGCATTAAAATATTTCTATTTACCTAAACACAATTTTTTTATAATTTTTTTTTATAGAAAGCGCGACATCTGGCATCGTTTCACTTACGAGTAGGTGACTTACGATGCCCATGGACATTCTGTGATGCACGAGGATTACGAATGCCATGCCGGCCTGACAGGAGCCTTTTCACGCCCCTTTTGAAAAACCCCAAGCTGTACTTAGGAGGAAATAGATGAGGAGGGAGTGCGTTCCACATTTTCCCGGTTCTGTGAATAAAAGACCTACAGAACAAATTTCACCAAACAGCGACTAAGCGCAGTGGTGCTCACCCACGAGTCCTGCGGGGGTGTCGCGGGGGAGTGCGTGAGCGGCTGCTGCGATCGTAGAACGGCCATGTGCTCCCGCGACGGTATCGGAAGCGACAGGTCTTGAAACGTTTCCACTCGCGTCGATACCTGTATATGAAAATGACCGTTAAGAACTTTTTCTTCCTGGTCACATTTTCTTACTGATGATATTTTAAAATACGGCTCCAAGGATCAAAATTATGGATTCAAGACAGATCTCTTCGCTGTGGAAGTCGGAGCAAGAGGACTACCAGCGAAGTCGCTCTGCAGTCTCTTCAAGAATCTAGGGCTGCCAAGATGGACGCTAAGCTCATACATGGAGAGAGCTTCGAAAACGTCACTGGAAGCATCCTACAGAATATGGATAGGTAGAGAGAGGGAGGAGGTCGAGAGCGGGACTGGTGGTTCCCCGCGTCCTAATCAACACAGACTAGCTGACGAGGGCTCGATGCGAGCCGAAACGAATGAAGCATGCGCGGGAAATTTAGAGTCGCCACTCGCTAGTCCCGACCTCGATTAACACCCTCCTCTACTGCCGATGGGCCCCGATATGTTCGGTGAAGCCATCGCAAGCTTAGTTCCACACCTTCTTGATTAAGTTTACGTAACTACACCTACGGTTTCACCCTTCGGAATGGGTGTAAAACTGTAGCTTCCTTCCCTTGCCCCTTACTAGGTGGTAGGCTCAAATTGTAGCCCAATGGGTAATTTTTTTTTTTTATGGAATCCGACACGGTTGGCTACATCACCTACAACATCCGTGATGTCAGCCCGGGTGAACTAGGTGCCATGTCAGTGCTTCCTTTCATGATTGCTTGATTTCATGTCGGCTACACTGAACTGTTAGTACTATCCACAATACATAATATCACTATACTTAAAATACATAAAAATACATAAAACATCAAACACGCATAAAACACACTCATAAAACACAAACATAATATATCCACAATTTCGTCATTAACGTAAAACAATTGGCGGGAGATAATGCTTATAATTGGGTTTTCACATTCACAAATACGTTTCATAAACGCTGCTCGCCGCTTCCGCATTATGTTATGTTAATGAACTAGCAGCTTAATATGCTGATGTGTTCATGTCTATGATGATCACTGCTGTTGCTATTTGTTATATTTCTTCGATTTTTAAATACCTTGTCAAGCCTGCTTTTTCTTATTTTTATTATTTGTTGTTATATCGGCTGTAAGAACACATTTATTCTGTGAAAATTTCAACGGGCTACCTATTAAGGTTCAATAGATACAGTCCTCGGACACACAGACAGACGGCGTAGGCTTGCGTAATAGGCTTGCGTCAGGCCTCACGCACTCTATGTACTTGCGCGCGCTAACTACCTACCGCCCGGCGGTCTATTTCAGTAGAAATTCGTCAGCCGCGCGAAACATAACTACACGCTCGCCCACGCAACTGCAAAGCACACACTTTACACTCGATCGTTTAGGTACATTTTCGCACGCAGCGATTGGCGACGTGAAGCAGTAGGCTATTAAAGCCGTAGGTATGGACTTTTTCTATGGAGTGATTTATCTGTTACAAAGTAACTATTATGTAATCTGTGCTTGCGTATGGATAGATACGGAACTGATAAAAAGAGCTGATAGTAAGATAGTAGATGGCTCACCCTATCACAAATAAGACACTGCACGGAGGAGAGCAGTTTGCCGTCGAACACGTCCGATATGACGCTCCGGTACCGAACTCCGCTGCCGTCCCCCGCGCCGCAACTGCTCGATAGCTCCTTCCTGAGGACCAACGTTTAACATCTTGTTCAAGACAACAATTATCCAAAATATATAAAAAGTGTTTATTGGTCAGGCACATAGATATAAATATAGGTACATTACAGATGTTTTATACATTAAAAAAACGGACGAGTTGCACTCCGAGAGTGCCGTCAGAAGTGAAAACTTAAACATCAACGTTGTGCATTTTTGAATATTTTGGAATGTTTAGGGAATAATTTCGCACGAATTGTTTTATTTATCAGTATAAAAGTACTATAATTTATGTGGTAAAATACAATATTCATTTATTGTGCTATCGTAGACAAACATGACAATTTATATTACATAAAAAATTTAACACTACAGAACTATTATAATTATTTTTTTATTTTTTTAAAAGTTTATTTCTCAGAAAAATCAACTTTCATCCATAATTTCAACGAATCTTATGCTTTTTCGATCAGGCTACGGATCTGACGCGAGTTTAACATTTTTTACCCATCTAAAAAAAGTGCCAAGCGCCGCTAAAGAAGTTTCGAATCTTACGCTTTTTCGATCAGGCTACGGATCTGACGCGAGTTTAACATTTTTTACCCATCTAAAAAAAGTGCCAAGCGCCGCTCAAGAAGTTTTCACTTCAAAAAAAGCCGTCAAGAGAGAGTCGAGCTCGCAAAAATTATGGTCCGTACTAAAACAAAACAAAAATTGTATCTTTGCCTGACAAAATTAAATGTCTGGATGCTGCTTATGACTTTCGTCGCTGATTTTAAGTCCAGCCTGATTTTAAAATTAAATACATACATACATACATAGCGTCACGCGTGTTTCCCGGTGGGGTAGGCAGAGACAACGGATCTCCACGTGCTACGATCCTGACACACCTCTGCCGCCTCTTCCACTCCCATAATGTTCTTCATGCATGCTCGTCGGTTACGGGTACTACGTACTTGACCCTTTTCGAGCAAATGCCCGATCTGGTCCAGGTATGTGCGTCTAGGGCGACCCTTCCCGACTCTTCCACTCACATTTGCTTCATAAATTTCTTTAGTTAGTCTCCTATCATCCATTCTTCCAACATGACCGAACCACCGAAGCATCCCATTCTCAATCCTTGTCACTATATCTTCTTTCAGCCCACAGCGCTCTCGCACTACACTATTTCTCAATCTATCTTTCATTGTAATTCCACATATACTCCTCAACGCTCGCATTTCAACAGCAGTAATCCTGCTTTCATGCTTCGTCTGCAATGCCCAACTTTCACTCCCGTACATAAGTGTTAAATGAAATAAAATTGATTTTGCAGTATTATTGCACAACAATAAAAAGCTCACTGCGTATGGTGGTCGATGCGCGTGTCGGGGCCGTCGCTGGCGCCCCCGCTGGAGCACGTCTCGTAGCGCTCCTCCGCTTCGCTCTCGCACGACAACTCCGACTCCGAGCCAACGTCACGAGCGCTCTCGCGCACTGTTCACAATCTCACTTTATGAGTATGGGCCGTGGTATGGGACCAATGATGGAACTGTGTGGGGTCGGTACTTAATAAGAATAGTCCCACTGCATCTCTCCCCGTGCATGTCGTAAAAGGCGACTAAGGGATAAGCGGCCTGCAGACACCCCGGTCGGCTTGTGGCTTTCATGGAAGACATAGGCTGGCTGGGGTAGCTGGAGACTGCGGGGTTTTGCACGAAGGTCCCCAACCAAGCGGGATTAGTCTGCAGGCCTAGAGCCAACCCCAAACCAAAATAACAACATGGGAGCAATGATGTGCGACATTCTTATTACGCCTGAATTTTACCCCCTCCGTTCGTTCTCTTATGTCAGCCTCGTCAGCTCGGTGGTGCGGTCGCTCGACGGCCGGTAGTGATCATAAGCACAGCTGGGCGCGGTCAGTACTTGGATGGGTGACCGCTCCACCGTTGGAGGCTGACCGTGGTTCATATTCCACATAAAACTGTAGGTCCCTTCCCTTCTTACCTTACTAGGTGGTAGGGTTTATCCCGGCCGGGTTGATACCACCGCACTGAATGAGACGTCGGTCGAAGCGGATATGTGAATAGTTTGTGTTTTCAGTCCAGTATTAGACACATACATATATACATAGCGTCACGCCTGTTTCCCAGTGGGATAGGCAGAGACAACGGATCTCCACGTGCCACAATCCTGACACACCTCTGCCGCCTCTTCCACTGAAACAATGTTCTGCATATATGGTCGCCGGTTACGGGTACTGTGGTGTGCATTAGACACAGTTATAAAACGATCCTAGATACCTGTGAAACCATGCTGAGAAAAGTGCTAGGGGCAGCGCACCCAAACTAAGGAACAAGGTGGGAGTAAGCAAACACCAGTGTCCACTAGAACAGTTCAGCTAAATAAACTAAGTACACTTTTTCTTAGAGTGCTCATCTTCTGATTAAGGAAGCATTGGGGTAATCTTTATCTTTGAGACTTAGCCCGGAAAAGAGACCATGTGTTGCGGTTGTACTACTGGCGTACACTGGGCATTGCAGGTCTTTGTTTGTCTTGATCAAGATCTATGTTAGCTAGGATTACGGGAATGAATGAGAATGAATGAGTGAATGTGTGATAATGTAAAATTGATATACCAGGCAGCTGTTGTGTGTAGTTGTTGTGTTGAGTTCCCGCGAAGCTCGCAGATCGCCGGTGTCGGTTCACGCCTCGCTCTTGGCTCTCACTCTCCGATAACGCATGCATTCTGGAATCCATACAATTAGGCATTTCTTTATTTGGCTCTGAAAAAAAAATATTGGCTGGAAGAAACTGAGTTCGGCAATAATGTCTTTTACAGTGCACTAAAGTGTAGTATAATATAAGATTAACTCTTTCAATTTCAAGCAGTTTCATAGTAGAAATAGTAAAGGCCCCAAAATTCAACCTTGAGGAACTCCATATTTCTATTCATGGAAATGACAGAATTTTGCTAATTTCTCATTCAAATATCATCTCCACAAAGCAACATTTTAATATAACTAATATAAATATAAAGTTAAATCAGGGTAAACATTAAACATTTTTAATGCAAGCTTTGTAGATGTTAGTCAAATGCTTGTTGAAGATCAAGACAAAATTTGACAATCTTTGTTCCACTAACCAGCCCACTGTCATGGCATTATTTACTACTTGGTACAACATAACACAGTATTTTCTTAGCCTAGTGGTCTACTGACCTTAAATACCCATCCGCTCGGGATTCGCTTCGCGTAGACGGTGCAGGTGACTTTCTTCTGACACGAAAAAACTTGGATGCATCGTTCACTGCAACAATATTCAATGGCGGTATCGCCACCTCTGGATGAATCCCTACAATTTATTATAAAAATTAGTGTCTGTATTTATTTATTTTAAGCCTGTAAGCTCGACATATGGCGCCGAGGCACCCATGAGGTGTCTAACGGCGCCCGTGGACATTCGGCCGTATGCGGGGTTTGCAAATGCCATGCCGACCTGACAGGTGCACATTCGCGCCCCTCTTGAAGGACCCGAGACTGTACTTGGGGGGGAAATATATGAGCAGGGAGAACATTCCAGAGTTTACCGGTTCTGTAAAGGAAAGATCTGCAGAATCGATTGGTACGCATCTGCGGTAAGTCCAGCGTATCCCTGCCCAGTGCGCGTGGTGCGGAGGTGGAAAGGGGACGGCGGGATCGCGTTAAACAGCTCCTCCGAGCACTCCCCATGGAATAAGCGATAGAACACACTTGGGGAGCACTTCATACATACATACATATCACACACGCTGATTCCCGAAAATCGGGGTAAGCAGAGTAATTGGTGTTGTGCTGGTATAACTCAGGTAAATTACAGCACAACCCCGACCACCACGTTTCGCAAAGTATTCGAACAAGATTCAATCGATCAAGCAGCAAGTAAGGCACGAAGACCCACCTGCTTCATGACTCAGTGGAAGTACCGTGCCAAGGTGAGACGTGGCGAGCCTGTCGCCCTTTAGCACGGCATCGTGTCCTTATCCCTTAGTCGCCTTTTACGACATGCAAGGGGAGAGATGCAGTGGGGCTATTCTTTTTATGTACCGGCCCCACACAGGGTTCAGCGTGTGTGATATGTATATGTATGTATGTACAATTTACTATAAGATGTATACATTCAGTAATTTTTTAGCGGCGGGTGGCTGAGTGGTTTGGGCATCGGCTTCTAATGCGGGAGGTCCGAGGTTCGAATCTGATCGCCGTGCACCAATGAATTTTTTCTGACGAAAAAAATTATGTGCATACCTACACCTGCTGCTTCACCGTTCCGAACCGGTGTAAAACTGTAGGTCCCTTCCCTTCCCCTACCACCTAGTGGTAGGCTCAAATTGTAGCCGACTGGGTTGGTAACACCGTACTGGATGTAAGATGGCCGCATAGCAGCCTCGGCTGTGTTCCCCTCTAGTCCAGTATAGCCAGCAATCCAGGGAAGTCTCCGGTATGGCACCTACCTTCTCGGAACTGATATTGGCTGGTCGGAGCATGCGCTTTGGCCCCTCTGACTCAGCCACCCATACTGGATTACATAAAAAAAAAGTCTGAACTTTGTCAGGCTCGGTAGCTCAGTGGTGCGGTCGGGTCGACTGTTGTTAAGCAACCCAGAGCGCGGTAAGTACTTGGATGGGTGACCGCTCGACCGTTGGAAGGGAAGGTGTGGATCTAAGCTTGCGATGGCTTCACCGAACATATCCGGGCCCATCGGCAGTAGAGGAGGGTATTAATCGAGGCCGGGACTAGCGAGTGGCCACTCTAAATTTCCCGCGCATGCTTCACGTTTCGGCTCGCTTCAAGCCCTCGTCAGCTAGTCTGCGTTGACTAGGACGCGGGGAAACCACCAGTCCCGCTCTCGACCTCCCTCTCTCTACCTATCCATATTCTGTAGGATGCTTCCAGTGACGTTTTTGAAGCTCTCTCCATATATGAGCTTAGCGTCGATCTTGGGAGCCCTAGATTCTTGAAGAGACTGTAGAGCGACTTCGCTGGTAGTCCTCTTGCTCCGACTTCCACAGCGAAGAGATCAGTCTTGAATCCGTTTCTCACAATCCGGTCTACTAAGTTGCAGTACTTGTTAAGCTTGATGTTGTGGTCCTTCGGTATGTTACTTTCCCATGGAACTGTAAGTTCAACAAGTACTACATGCTTTGTCGCTATTGAGAATATGAGTATATCCGGTCTTAATGCTGTGGTACAGATTTCCGAAGGCATTTGGTAATGCTTCTCATGTGTGTCCATCAACAATTCCCAATCCTTTGCTGCTCCCAAAATTGAAGAAGGTTTAGTCCTATCTTTGGGCAGCTTATTGGCTCCAGGTTTCACAAAGTTGACCTTCTGGAAGCCGCTACTGGTTTGCCCTTTCCTGGTCCGTGCAATTGACAGGTTGATGGCCTCTCTGATGATTTGGAGGACTTTATCATGACGGTAGGAATACTGGCCTCGCTCAAGTAGTATTTTGCATCCGCATAACAAATGTTTGGCCGTGCCTACGAACTCCTTACATGACGGGCATAGTCTATTTGTAGATACCCGACCGTGGTTCGGATTTCACGTAAAACTGTAGGTCCCTTCCCTTTTCGGAGGTGATATTGACTGGTCGGAGCATGTGATTTGGCCCCTCTTTCAGACACCCATACCAGATGGAATAAAAAAAAAACAGTGAGCTAACCTCCCGAGGAGGCCGCACGTTGTCGAATCTCGACCAGCGTGCGTGCCGCCTGCTGTCGATCCCCCTCCGTGTCACCAGCCAGTCGGTCCTCCACGTCGCGCACCTGAGGAAACAAACAATATTATTATTTAGTTATTTGGTACTGGTACTTAAAAAGAATATCCCCACTGCATCTCTCCCCATGCATGTCGTAAAAGGCGACTAAGGGATACGGACAAGATGCCGTGCTAAATGGCGAGAGGCTCGCCACCTCTCACCTTGGCACGGTACTTCCACCAAATCATGCAGCTGGTGGGTCTTCGTGCCTTACTTGCTGCTTAATCGATTGAATCTTGTTCGAATACTTTGCGAAACGTGGCGGTCGGTGTTGTGCTGTAATTTACCAGAGTTCTTGCAGCACAACATCGATTACTCTGCTTACCCCGAGTGTCGGGATTCAGCGTGTGTGATATGTATGTATGTATGGTACTGGTCCATTTGGTTTTTTTTTGTTTTTTTTTTATGGACACGGTTGGCTACATCACCTACAACATCCGTGATGTCAGCCCATAACACCGGGTGAACTAGGTTCCATGTCAGTGCTTCCCTTCGGTCGTGCCGGCTACACTGAACTGGACGGAAAACGCGAACTATTTACATAGCCGTTTCGACCGATGTTTCGTTCAGTGCGGTGGTACCAATCCGGGCGGGATAAACCCTACCACCTAGTAAGGTAAGAAGAGGGACCTACAGTTTTACGTGAAATCCGAACCACGGTCAGCCACCAACGGTCGAGCGGTCACCCATACAAGTACTGACCGCGCTCAGGGTTGTTTAACAACAGTCGACCCAACCGCACAACTGAGCTACCAAGCCTGACAAAGTTCAGACTTTTTTTTTTATGTAATCCGGTATGGGTGGCTGAGTCAGAGGGGCCAAAGCGCATGCTCCGACCAGCCAATATCACCTCAATCCGAGGCTGCTATGCGGCCATCTGACATCCAGTACGGTGGTACCAACCCAGTCGGCTACAATTTGAGCCTACCATCTAGTAAGGGGCAAGGGAAGGGACCTACAGTTTTACACCGGCTCCGAACGGTGAAGCAGCAGGTGTAGGTATGTACTTAAATTTTTTCGTCAGACAAAACTCATTGGCACACGCCGATCGGATTCGAACCGCGGACCTCTCGCATGAGAAGCCGATGTCCAAACCACTCGGCAACCCGCCGCTTCGTCTGAGTTCGTCGCCTTAGTTTGGTTACGCGGAAGCCAACCAGAGGCGGCGCAAGGCGTGGGCGACGTGGGCGACCGCCCACGGCCTCGCGGCCCAAGGGGCCTCGCGCCTCGAAAGTTCATGCAGCTTTGATTCATGAAAAATATTCAGCTAGATCTATTAAAAGAGACCGCGAGTAAACATGCTTAGACTTAATCAAAGGCAAACTAAACCTTACTATAAAGCCTTTATGCGACACAAGATGGGAAAGCAGGACAGAGGCAGTGAATATTGCAAAACAGTGACTGTATTATTGCGATTTGATAATTTTATTTTTTAATGAAGAAGCAGCTCTAGCTGATGTGTCCATATCAGTTTTTTTTTTTCAGATAATGAATAATTATAATGTATTTTTTTGTATGTTTTTTTTTTTAGTTTTCGTACTTGGGCACTGTTGCTATTGGTTTGTTGATGTACTTTTTATGTATTTATCTAATCGGTTTTTGAAGGTGTTTGTGTTTGGAGAGTCAATCACAACCTGTGGGAGTTTATTCCAGGCGTTCACCACTCGGTTTGTTATGAAGTGCTTTCGGGTGTTTGTGTTAGAAGCTGTCTGGTTAAGTTTTTTGCTGTGACCACGAAGGTGATAGTTCTGGTTCAGGCCAAACATTTCAATTAAGTCTGGGCAATCATACTTTGAGGTGAGTATTTTGTAGACTACAATGAGGTCTCCTCTGTCGCGGCGTTCTTGTTGTTGAATGTATTGAGTATTGGCAAAATTGAGAGGGCTCCGCAAAATGTATCTTGCCCACATCAAATTAAGTTCATCCGCCGCCACGGAAGCCAACTCACCGGCTCCTTTAGCTCCTCGTGCAGCTGGTCCATGAAGCAGCGGAGGAACTCCTGCGTGTCGTGCTGGTGGTAGCCGCGGAACATCGGGTGCACGTTGCGTATCCCGTACAGAATTCCGTTCGGCACGACGTAACCGCGAGTTTTCTTGTTCCACATCTCCTTCACCAGCTTCTGGTATGACCTGAAATGCAGTTTTTTTAGGTGATGACGTCACATATTATAAATTGATTAACAACGGCTGCACACACGAAAAAGTATCACGTTCCATCTGAGCCTGTGTGTGCAAGGGAGAGCGCGTAACAAGCGATAGAGAGGCACAATCGGCCCAAGCGTCATCATGTAAAACTATCGTCCGTAAACCGACTTTACAGACAACCAATTTTTTTTTTTTATGGAAACTGACACGGTTGGCTACATCACCTACAACATTCGTGATGTCAGCCCATAACACCGGGTGAACTAGGTGCCATGTCAGTGCTTCCCTTCATTTCATGTCGGCTACAATGAACTGGACGGAAAACACAAACTATTTACATAGCCGTTTCGACCGACCTTTCATTCAGTGCGGTGGTACCAACCCGGGCGGGTTAAACCCTACCACCTAGTGATATAAGAAGGGAGTGATATCCCTTGGTCGCCTTTTACGACATACACGGGGAGAGTTGCAGATGCAGTGCATCCAGTTCAAGATTAACACTTTCCGGGCCACACGCGTGCCCGACATCAGATAATTTTTTCAAAAAATTAATTATTGACTTGTATGCCGGGTCCTTCTGCCATTAATTTTTTTATTTTTGAAATAATTTATATATTTTCCTCTGCATTTATTATATATTTGTAAAGGCTTTTATAATATTTTTGTTCAGTTAATAAGGTTGAAGCGAGTTGCCAGCCACACCACCCGAGCCATATTTTGTCAGCCTCGATAGCTCGGTGGTGCTGACAGTCGACTGTTGCTATTGATTGTTAAGCAACGCCGAGCGCGGTCAGTACTTGGATGGGTGACCGCCCGACCGTTGGAGGCTGACCGTGGTACGGATTCCACATTAAACTGTAGGTCCCTTCCCTTCTTACCTTACTAGGTGGTAGGGTTTATCCCGGCCGGGTTGGTACCACCGTTCGCGTTTTCCGTCCAGTTCAGCGTAGCCGGCGCGAAATGAAGGGAAGCACTGACGCGGCGCCTAGTTCACCCGGTGTTATGCGCTGACATCACGGATGTTGCAGGTGATGTAGCCAACCGTTTTAGTTTCCATAAAATTAAATAAAATTAGTTTTCCACAATTGCCCCCCCTTAACGAAATCCCGGCTACGCCCTTGGAACAGAACATGCACGGCGTACCGACTGAGGCCGGGCTTCTTGTTCTGAGCCAGCACGGAGACGGCGGAGCAGTCGAGGAAGTACTCGGTGAGCGGGTGAGTGTTGCTCAGAGCCTGGAGCGCGGCGTTCATGTAGCAAGTGTTGCCCATGTTCTGGAGACCCACCAGCCCTGCCGGAGGAGGGCGAGAATAAGGGTCAAAAGGTCAAGTTTAAACGAAATTATTGAGCTATTGGTAAAGATAACAAATCTGTAAAAAATATGTGTTATGTTATGTATTGATCTTTAATTTAACAAACATAGCGAAAAAAAATATATTTTACTACTTCGGAAAGGTGTTAAATAAATCTCCAAAAAATTACGAAAAGTACGAAAATTGTAATTTCAAGTTGAATTATCTTGAGAAACATCAATTGTTTCAATACAAGACCCTCATAGAAATATAGATAATATTTTTCCCTACAATCGTAGCGAAAAAAAAAATTGTTTTCCATCTTTCCGACACATGCAATTTAATAGATATTGTGATTTTCGCGGAAACGATCTTCGTCGGCGCGACGTATCAGTCACCGCACGAGTAGAACGAATCTCGCACCTATTACATCTGCATACGGTTCGTGTTTCAATCATCAGTGCTCGGGTAGCACGGTTTGAGTCTTATTTCCGCCCTAAGGCGGTGATCCATTGGCGGTCTAAACCGGTAGCTCGCCAGCGAGCCGGCGAGCTAAAGGTGTAAACCGCCAATGGATCACCTAAAAACCGCGGTTTTAAAGTAGCACGGTTTAGACCGTTGGCTCTTCGGTCACGCTTGAAATCCTTGCGGTGTAAAAAACCGCCAGTGGATCAGCAAAGCCTGCGTGGAAACATTATTTTCGCATTGCGGGAGCGGGCGCACGTGCTCTAGGCTGGCGATAAAATGGATTTCGCGAGTTGGTGCTACAAGCCAACAGTTTACACCGTTAGCTCGTAGGGTCGCCAATGAATCACCAATGCGAACGACGACCCTACGAGCCAACAGTTTACACGGTTAGCTCGTAGGGTCGCCAAGGGATCACCAATGCGAACGACGACCCTACGAGCCAACAGTTTACACCGTTAGCTCGTAGGGTCGCCAATGGATCACCAATGCGAACAACGACGCTACGAGCCAACTGTTTACACCGTTAGCTCGTAGGGTCGCCAATGGATCACCAATGCGAACGACGACCCTACGAGCCAACAGTTTACACCGTTAGCTCGTAGGGTCGCCAATGGATCACCAATGCGAACGACGACCCTACGAGCCAACAGTTTACACCGTTAGCTCGTAGGGTCGCCAAGGGATCACCAATGCGAACGACGACCCTACGAGCCAACAGTTTACACCGTTAGCTCGTAGGGTGGCCAAGGGATCACCAATGCGAACGACGACCCTACGAGCCAACAGTTTACACCGTTAGCTCGTAGGGTCGCCAATGGATCACCAATGCGAACGACGACGCTACGAGCCAACTGTTTACACCGTTAGCACGTAGGGTCGCCAATGGATCACCCCCTTAAAGCGGCGGGTGGCCGAGCGGTTTTGGTTAATACATGCAAAATACATATCGAAAATTGGCCGAGAAATAGAAAAAAAAAGTGGTCAAAATAAATTAAAACGCATGAATTTAAATTCGAAATTAAAAAAATAGTATGTTATATGTAGATAATAAGTACTACGAAAATGTCAGTTAGTTTTTTTATAACTTGGCCTCATTACTGCCAGCGTAGAGAATTGAAAGATGCGGGATAGTCATTCTTTCTACTAAGCGGCGGGTGGCCGAGTGGTTTGGGCATTGGCTTCTCACGCGAGAGCACCGAGGTTCGATTCCGGTCGGCATGTCGCAATGAGGACAAAAATTTACATGCATACCCACACCTGCTGCTTCACCGTTCGGAACCGGTGTAAAACTGTAGGCCCCCCCGTGCGCCGAAACGACTATGGCCACAAAAATAGTCGAGTCGACGGGCCACATTTTGGTAACCTCGTGCTGCAGATCCAGATACGTTGTTGTTGTTGTTTTGGTTTGGGGTTGGCTCTAGGCCTGCAAACTAATCTCGCTTGGTTGGGGACCTTCGTGCAAAACCCCGCAGTCTCCAGCTACCCCAGCCAGCCTATGTCTTCCATGAAAGCCACAAGTCGACCGGGGTGTCTGCAGGCCGCTTATCCCTTAGTCGCCTTTTACGACATGCACGGAGAGAGATGCAGTGGGACTTTCTTATTAAGTACCGACCCCACAGAGTACTTTAACATCTTCTCTGCTTCCTTACTGACGAGGTTACCATCATGCGGCACGGAGATTTCTGTCAGCCTCGATAGCTCAGTGGTGCAGACAGTCAACTGTCGCTATTGAATGTTAAGCAACGCTGGGTGCGGTCAGTACTTGGATGGGTGACCGCTGACCGTTGGAGGCTGACCGAGGTTCGGATTCCTCGTAAAATTGTAGATACCTACCCTCCTAATCTTACTTGGTGGTAGGGTTTAACCCGCCCGGGTTGGTACCACCGCACTGAATGAAACGTCGGATGAAACGGCTATGTAAATAGTTTGTGTTTTCCGACCAGTTCAGTGCAGCCGGCACGATCAAAGGGGGAAGCACACTGACATGGCACCTAGTTCACCCGGTGTTATGGGCTGACATCACGGACGTTGTAGGTGATGTAGCCAACCGAGTCAGTTTCCATAAAAAAAAATAATAAAAAAAATATTGACGAGCGTTGCGCGCCTTGCCTCCCGGTTCACTATCACTGATTATGATTATTATTATGTCACATGCATGCCAGACTCACCCCTAGGCCGCGAGTCGGCGTCGCGCTCCAGCCTGGCTTCATCGTCCTCCTCCTCGTCCGAGAGCGACACGTTGAGCCCCGCGGTGCGCGCGAGCGACAGCGGCTGCGCGCACGACCCGCCCACGCTGGCCGCCTCGCACGCCATCTGTCAACCAACACACGAGTCAGCCTCACACACACGAGTCAGTCTCACGCACACATGCACGCACCGTACTGTGTGGGGTCGGTACTTAATAAGAATAGTCCCACTGCATCTCTCCCTCACATGTCGTAAAAGGCGACTAAGGGATAAGCGGCCTGCAGACACCCCGGTCGACTTGTGGCTTTCATGGAAGACATAGGCTGTCTGGGGTAGCTGGAGACTGCGGGGTTTTGCACGAAGGTCCCCAACCAAGCGGGATTAGTTTGCAGGCCTAGAGCCAACCCCAAACCAAAACAACAACAACAACATGCACGCACCCACACAAGCGTACGCACACGAACTATACCACAGATTACTTAATAGTTACTTCGTAACAGAAAAATCACTGCATAGAAAAAGTTCCATACCTACTGCTTTAATAGCCTAATGTTTCACGTCGCCAATCGCTGCGTGCGAAAATGTACCTAAACGATCGAGTGTAAAGTGCATTATTGCTTTGCAGTTGCGTGGGCGAGCGTGTAGGCATGTTTCGCGCGGCTAACGAATTTCTACTGAATTAGACCGCGGTCCACCGGGCGGTAGGTAGTTAGCGCGCGCAAGTACATAGAGTGTGTGAGACCTGCTTATACACTGTACAACTTGCGATATAGTCAAAACTACTCACAATTTTCACCAAATAAACTCTCACGGACAGATTCGTTAAGCCTGAATCTGTCCGAGAGTTTACCGGTACGGGACCCTATTACTAAGCCTACGCCGTCTGTCTGTCTGTCTGTCCGTCCGTCTGTCCGAGGGCTGTATCTCTTGAACCGTAATAGGTAGCCCGTTGAAATTTACAGAATATGTGTTATTATTGCCGATATAACAACAAATAATAAAAATAGAAAAGAGTAAAAAATTCACGGGGGTTCCCATAGAAGAAACTAAAAAGTGTATGCGCCGCCATCTACCAAAAAGGGTATGAAGCATTTTAACTAATCATGAATTTTAACTAATATTGAAGCATTTGATAAACACGCCATAGATGGTGTGAGTGGCGCTAACCATGACATGGCGATACGGAACCCTCGGTGCGCGAGTTCGATCCGCACTTTGCCAGTTTTGAACTTGGTGCAATGTTTTTTAAAACAGTTTTGAGGTTTCCGTATCCCGTACGGAAGCCTATTACTAAGCCTACGCCGCCTGTCTGTCTGTCCGAGGGCTGTATCTCTAGAACCGTAATAGCTCGTTGAAATTTTCACAGAATATGTGTTATTATGGCGGATATAACAACAAATAATAAAAAATTGAAAAAGTAAAAAATTAAGGGGGGTCCCCATACAAGAACCGTGTTTTTTTTTGTGGTGCTGAAACCTCGGTGCGCGAGTCCGACTCGCACTTGGCCGGTTTTTTATATCTCTAACCTGCATCTTGCTCTGACCGAAGGCCGCCCTCATGTGGACCTCTCTCTCGCACGCATAGCACCATATTCGCTCTGTCGACACATTCATATGCACGCAGTGGGATGGCACATTCTGAAACAACAAAAATACACTAATAGGAATGGGGTTGAAAATGCCTCTCGCAAGGTAGAAAATGTTTTCTTAACCATTCATGTTCATTGACCCCAAATGGGATATTATATCATAGACCCCTAAGGGATAAGGAAATTCATCAGCCTCGGTAGCTCAGTGGTGTGGCCAGTCGACTGTTGTTAAGCAACGCTGAGCGCGGTCAGTACTTGGATGGGTGACCGCTCGACCGTTGGAGGATGGCCGTAGTTCGGATTCCACGTTAAACTGTAGGTCCCTTCTCTTTCTTACCTTACTAGGTGTTAGGGTTTATCCATTCCCATTCATTTCCCTTCCGCACGCACACCACCGCACTGCAGGCCTGTCGTTGTGTTAGTGTGGAGGAATGCACAGCTGGGGGAGGGTAGAGAGAGGGTCTGTAGGCCGGCGGCACGGGGCGGGGGGAAATGAACTTGACACAGTTTCAGATGAATATAGTTAACTAGGTGGACTGCATTTTGATAACCTTTAGGTGTTATTGGGAATATAAACCTCAATCTACTGTCCTTGGGCATGATACACAGCTATGCAGACGACAGCACGGAGCACGAGGGCTATGTTAAGGACTAGAAGAGTAGAGATTCACGGCACAGGGAGGCTCAACGTTCAGTTGTTGATGAGGTAGATAATATTCTCGGAAAAGTAGCTATATGGGGCCAGGAAAACCTTGTCGCCTTCAACGTTAGTAAGACTCAATCCTGCGCATTATCTGCTAAGGTCGATCCCTTTCCTTTCCAAGCTAGTTTCCAAGGTAGCGTCGTACCTGTCTCGGAGCACCTGGTTCTCCTGGGCACCACTATATCCAAAGACATGGGTTTCCGGCAACTAATCGAGTCTAAGGCCAAAACTGCATCCAGAAAATTGGGAATACTTTTTCGCAATCGGCGGTTCTTCTCACCGGCACATCTATTCCTGTTGTACAAAACACAGATTAGGCCGGTGATGGAGTACTGCAGTCATATCTGGGAGGGTAGTCCGCATTATCTGCTTGCGTCCTTAGACTCGATACAGCGCCGAGCCATCCGTCTTGTTGGTGACCCGAAACTTACAGATGGTCTGCAGACGATTTGTGGGTTCGCTTAGTCTGTTTTACAGATACTATCACGGACGCTGTTCTGTGGAACTAGCATCCCTTATTCCCTGCCACCCGTCCTATCTCCGCATGACTCATCGCAGAGAAACTCAGCACCCCTTTTGTTGTTGACATTGGGCTTTTGAGAACCCATCGGTTCTCTAAATCGTTTTTTTGCCGCACCGCTAGAGCGTGGAACTGTCTTCCGGCGAGTGTATTTCCTGAATCCTTTAACCTGGGTGTCTTCAAGCGTCGTATTAACGGGCTAGACAGCCTAGCAACAGTCCGCAAATCTGCTGGCATGGCACCTAACTGAGCGTGGTTTCGCGAGGAGAGGTGATTTTGGCTCTGTCGACTGCACCATTGGTCTCTCGGCAGTACATAAAAAAAAAAAACGAAAATACAATGTTGTATAAATTGTACGCTGCCTTCGCAGTCAAATTAATTTATGTAAGCTTTTACATAAAAACATATTTTGACATTTTGATCATACAAATAAAACCAGTAAGCGTGACTTTTCATTTACGTGATATATCAAATTTTCCTGATTTTTTGGAAATATTTACAATAAAAATGCGAACGTTGAAATGTCCTTTTCAAAGGCATAACAATCTTATAGCAAGATTTCATAGTAGTTAGCGCTCCTGGCTAGTGCAGTCGCTTACACAACGCATACACACAATTTAACATGAGTGAATACCTTCTGATGCAGAGTGCTGTGGTCGTTGTTGAGTTCGGAGCACCCCACGTGGCGACACTCGGGCTGCAGGCAGATCCACAGGTTGGGCCCCGCGCACCCGCACTCCACGCATGACAGCGACTGAATCAACAAAAAAATAAAAAAATTTAAAATAAAACATTGACCATCATGCTTCGCAAGTATTCATCGGATGCCGTTTTAAATGTTTGCTTTTATGCTATTTCAGTGAATTTGTCTCATTAAAACGAGACAGAACGGTTGATAGAAGATTCAAAAACCTTGCCATTGATTACCTACACGCCTTGAGAAACTGGATTGCGTGTTCATACGAAAAAAAAAGTCTGATACAAGGTTTGTTTGTCGTGCAGAAGTTTGCACTTCAATTCAATAAAAAAATCAATTTTATTATTGCGACATTTTGCAGCTGGTCGGTACTTCCAGATACTGCTGAGAAAATTGTCTTTCTCCATCACAACCTGCCTCTATTGGATTTCAAATATTAGTTGAGAAAGAAATGAAACAGTACCTAACATTTTAAAATATTTTTTTTATTTAAAATGTTTTTATGGGCACATAATAAATAATAATAATATGTAAAATTAAAAAGAGGGGGGGGGGGGATTAGATTAGCGACGGTAAGATCGAATATTGCTGGTATGCTTATTGTGTAGGCCGAGTTGAAAGATGAATTATAGTGAAAGAATTGTTTGCCGGAAATGAGTAGTTTCGCAGAAAAAAAATAAATTCCCATACAAAATTAATTTTTCATACAAAATAAAAAAAATTGTTTTTTTTTTAAGTCACAAAAACATTGGTTTTGAATATAAATGTATGTAAAAACAAGGGAAGTGGTATGGGTGAATGTTTTGGTGGTTTAAAAAAAAAATAACCAGGGTTAATTTATAGAAGATGTGACGCATCTTCTATAAATTAACCCTAACCTAAAGGCGCATGTCGTTTTTGCATAAATTCCTATTCAAAATAAATGGTTTGGTGCATTAAAAAAAATAAATAAAAAATCGAAAATTAATTTTGTATGAAAAATATTTTTTTCAAAAATTTTTTTCTCCGAAACTACGCATTTCCGGCAAACAATTCTTTCACTATAATTCATCTTTTAACTCGGCCTACACAATAAGCATACCAGCAATATTCGATCTTACCGTCGCTAATCTAATACTCAGCCAAAAAGAGTTAAAATAAAATGAAACTAAATTGAAAAATACACTAAATAAACAACTCTACTTAATCTCTTAATTGTTCTTATAGCCTAAAAATTTTAGATTCATTCAAAAAATTATGCAGTTTTTTTTTTATATTAAAGAAATCTATGTTAAGTTAATGGAGAGAGCATCAATTTCTACTACATCACTAGTGAATTTATTTCACTAAATATGTCTGCAGAAACCTTATATATTTTTTTTGGAATAAAATAAATGGTTATTCTTTCATATTTCTTTTAATTTAAGTAGGTATTCGGCGGGCCGAATATTCGGCCAAAATTCCACTATTCGGTATTCGGCCGAATAGTGAAAAAGTGGCCGAATAGGCCGAATACCGAATAGTTGCCGAATATTCGTTGCAACACTAGTTTATATGTATGTATATAAGGTCTTTTTTTTTAACTGATCCAACGTAAAGGGGGTGTTCTGTATCGGAAATAGATCATATTAAAATTATAAATTATAAAAAAGGGGGGTAATTTTTTTATATTTATTAAATATTTTTAAAAAACTCTCTTTTACATATTAAACACCTTTTACTAAGAAACTATGTTTCCATTTCTAACAATTACTGAGATAATAATTGTAAAAGTTTATTAAAGTTCATAGCGAAACGAACGGCACGTAAATCGAATGCGTTATTGAAGGGTTATTGAACTCTGACCTTCGCACAGATTCGGGAAGGCAACGCGACGGCGGCGGCGCGCGCACCGATAATATCTCTGTGGCGTTAAGTACCCATCAGCTGACATAGGTATTACCCCCCAGCCCCGCCCAAAGGAAAAGTACTGCGTACGTGCGTAGTAGTGAGTGCAACGCCGGCAAGCACGAACGCGTCGTCTCGTCGCGCGCGAGTACGTTCGAGTCGAGTAAAGTCGAAAGTGTGTGATGATAAAGTGTGATGGGAAATGGGGAATCCACACGTCTGATTTCATTAATGATTGATTGAGGTGTTAAGTTAGACAGGCGTACAGTGCAACGCAAAATATGACGCAACGAACGACGACGGCCCCCGCCCCGTGTCGGCGGGCGGGCGCGGCCGCCAGCGAGGCTCCGCCATCCATACATACCTACGTAAGTACGCACATTCTCCGAGCAACTTCCGAACAGCTGATAGTTCAATGAACTCCGCGGCGTCGTTACCGGCTACCTCTACCCAATGCGTGTTCGTTATGTATGAATAATGCAGACTTTAATAAACTTTTACAATTATTATCTCGGTAATTGTTAGAAATGGGAACATAGTTTCTTAGCAAAAGGTGTTTAATATGTAAAAGAGAGTTTTTTTTTATATTTATTAAATATAAAAATATTACCCCCCTTTTTTATTATAATTTATAATTTTAATATGATCTATTTCCGATACAGAACACCCCCTTCACGTTTGATCAGATAAAAAAAAAGACCTTATATATGACCAGTGTGTCCTCCCGGTTATGACCATACATCGGAATCCGCGGGGCACGAATACGACCTTGTTAGGGATTGACTACGGCGATCAATAAACAATCGACACTGTTATCGATACTCATATTTATTTGTTTATTGTATTTTATTCATGTCATATTTCAGACCTGAATACTTATATACCTACAGTACTTATATAAACATGTATACTTTATGTTAACGATTAAGTAAATATAATACATATTTATATAAGGTCTTTCAAAATTAGTTCATAGTACGCTAAGGGGGGGTTCTGTATCATATAGGGAGTAAAACCTATATAAAAATTTTTGGACCTTGGGCTTTTTTTAAGTAAAAAATTGTTTTATGTAGGTATTTAAATAAAAAAATAGGTGGTTGATTTATATAACCTAATCGATTCAGTTTCATAACAGTAACAAAAAAGTCTTCATGACCATTATGATGCAACACGTGTAAGTTGGTAAAAAAAATTAAATTCTTTCTATTCCATACTAATAAAACTAAAATTGTGGTTTTTCACAATTTCTGAAAGAAAGAGATATACGTGTTGGAAGACTTTTTTGTTCCTAGCACGAAACCGAAACGATTAAGAAAAAAATTTTTTTTACATTTAACATTAAAAAAAAAAAAAAATTGTGAAAAAAAAATCTTTGTTCTTCAAAAGTGATTTATTTCCGATACAGAACCCCCCCTTAGCTTACTATGAACTAATTTTGTAAGACCTATTTTTTTGGACCTTGGCTTTTTTTTATGTAAAATATTTTTTTATGTGTTTAAATAAAAAAATAGGTGGTTGATTTTTATAGCCTAATCGATTCAGTTTCATAACAGTAACAAAAAAGTCTTCAATATCATTATGATGTAACACGTGTAAGTTGGTAAAAAAAATCAAATTCTTTCTATTCCATACTAATAAAACTAATATAGTGGTTTGAACAGATTTGTATTGTACCTACAAAGTAAATACAACATTTGTTTATTATATCTTATTTTCTATAGAAATACTCTTAGTTTTAATAATCGACATTATTTCATATTATTCTAAAATAACGATCGATTTTCGATATTTGTGGATACATTGTCCCATCACTAAACAACCTTGAATCATTCGTGCCCCGCGGATTCCGATGTATGGTTATGACGTACAGGTGTGAAATGTGGACGCTGACGGTCGGTGTTGTCCAAAGGTTGCACGTTACCCAGCGAGCAATGGAGTGAGCCATACTGGGAATATTGCTACGTGATATGGTGCGTAACAAGGCAATCCGCCGACGCACCCAAAGTAGTCGATAGTGGATACCGGGTGGCTAAGCTCAAGTGGCAGTGGGCTGGGCACGTCAGCCGAAAAGACGATGACCGTTGGAGTAACCGCGTCCTACACTGGCGGCCGTGGACAGGAAAACGGAGTGTGGGAAGACCACCCGCCAGGTGGGACGACGACATCAAGTAAGTCGCCGGAAAGCAGTGATTCCGTACCGCTGAAGGCCGGGAGGACTGGAGGAAAATTGGAGAGGCGTATGTCCAGTAGTGGACGCTTACACGCTGACTGACTGACTGACAAAGCCACAACGAAATAAGAAACACACAACATAAATGAATGCAGACATGTTCATTGGTTCTGTAATATTAAGGAAGTATTGTGCATAACATTGACTGTAATAAATTGTATTCTGCCATAAAGTAAGGTTTAATTAGACGAAGCCAGTGATTGGGCCCAGTTAACTTGGATTCGGAACCGGTCACTGTCACTGTATAAATAGAAGTCAGTTGCGCGTCGTTTGCGCGGACAGTTGTGTTCATGTGGTAACCATGAGGTTCACGGAAATAATACATACCAGCAGCGAACCGGCCGCTGCCCAGTTCTCAATGGACTGGGTTGCGAATACACGGGCAGTGCTTAACTGGCACAAAATAGTGTTCTCACGGACCCAGCGGCAAGGCAGTGCTGGACTGGATTTGCTAGACTGGTATATTACTGGCATCGTCTAAACCTTGCATAAATCCACCTCTTGCTATGCAGGAGAGTATTGTACAATATGCAATAGGTACCTAAAGTTATTTGTCTTCTTACACCAACCACTTTTAAAAAGATTTCGGTTTCAATTTGACAATTCATTGTGAACTGTAAGTACCTATGCAAATTGCAAACCAATTTATGACAAAATTGGGTTGACCGATTTCATGCATTCCCACCAAGTGAGGAATCTTAATGGGACTGTAATAAGGCTATTAGGTATGACAAGGAGTTCGCAAAGGGTAAATTGGGGTCCAGTTAGATTTATGTGCTAATAAGATTGGTTTGACAGATGAGGTTATGTTAATAGGAAATACCTCCTTGCAAGTCCATAATTCGGTCCCCAGGGAGTCGACTAATCGGTTGAGGTGCTCGCAAGTCACCCCGCTGGACAGCGAAAACCCGCTATCCATTCCTTGGCTTCTTGTTACACTGATCTTGCGTAAACCATGACCACAATAAATGAGCCTTCGCACTGTGTAACCACCAACTAACTATATATGGGCGTAGGAATACTCTAACGGAACATTAGTACGAGACTTGGGGACTAATGCGACAGCGAAATTTGGAGAAACAATTTATTTATTTCCAAGCGCTCGAAAAATGTTGACACAAAAATCCGACGGACTGGTCAAGTGGTCACGCACTGAGGGTCGAGGGGAGGGAGGACTTGAGGGAGAAGGCAGTGTTGCTAGATGGCCATTTCAATTTCCCCCCAACTGTGTCAAAAATCCCCCCGAAAACTCGCTTTTAGAAAAAAAACCCCCAAAACAGTTTTGGCTCATTTTAGAGAAATAAAAAAACAAAAATATTCTTTTAGATTTTATGGGAGAGCCCATGGCATTTACTATTTCTAAACAATTATTTTCACCTTCACTACCATTTTTATCCGTTTAATTTATCAATTAAAATTCCTACAACAGGTATCGTTTTGTACGAGCCGTTCCAAAGAATATAATACTACTAGGGCGTTGTACAAAGTCTCCGAGTATGTAATCTGTGGCTTTTACTCATTTCCTCCGTCACATTTTCGGAAATACCAACGTAACAAAAACGACATGCACCGCCTCAACATTAGGTTAGGGCAGAGCCAACTGTCATTGTCTCCCTCTACGGAGACAAGCCATGCTGCACCGTCATAGCCCCACTGCGACGTTGCTATCGCTTGCTCGCTCTCGCTTGCCTCAATGTGACAAGAGTGAGAGAGAAACACGAAGATTGTGACGGTCGCCCGATGAAGGGTGAGCGATTTCATGTTTCTCTCTCGCTCCTGTCATCGGTAGGCAAGCGAGAGCGAGCAAGCGATAGCAACGTCGCAGTGGGGCTATGACGATGCAGCATGGCTTGTCTCCGTAGAGGGAGACAATGACAGTTGGCTCTGGTTAGGGTTAATATAAAGAAGATGCGTCCACCAAAACAACCAAAACATTACTGTACAAAATCTCCGAGTATATAATCTGAGGCTTCCAAAATGTTATACGATCACCATCAGCTGTCTGTTTATATTCTGTGTCACTTTGTTTTTGACGGAGAAAATGAGCGGAGACTTTGTATACGGAACGACTGGTTCGTTTTGTTCGTTCGTAGGTACCAAGTAGTAGGAAAACTAAATAACATGAACTAATTACCACATCACATTATCAAAGAGTTGCAGTTCGTATTTTGACGTGATGACGTCACGTCTTATAAATTGATGAACACCGGCTGCACGCACGAAGAAGTGTCACGTTCCATGTGAACCTATGTGTGCAAGCGAGATCGCGTAACAAGGGATAGAGAGGCATATACAATAGTAGGAAATACAAAATATATTTGTCCGCCTTTTGCGAGCCTCGAACCCGTGGTCCCTGCCACAATCACCGACCAGACGTCTTAACCACCCGGGCCAATCGATCATGTTCCGAATGCGTCATGTTCCGTTATGTATCGAAGCGAATTTGCTCAACTGTAGGTAAGGATTTCATGGAGCGACATCTAGCGTCAACATCTAGCGTCAATAGTAAATGAAATACTTCAGCTTCGCAGTTAGGTAAGTGTTGTAACGTTGTAGTATGCTCTTTGATAATATGTAGATGGCGTTATGCCTGAAGGTATTATCTGCCAGTCATGCCATTTTCATGTACTTAAATTAATTTTACATATTTCATATTCTACAAAAACTTATAAAAATACACAAAATTAATAAAATCTAAATAAAAACGGTAAATATCCGCCGGCGGCGGGAGGCAGGCCTCCAAGCACGCCGGTGGGTGCAGGCCGTGGCTACGGCGCTCTCCGGGACGACGCGAGACAAGCTACGAGCGATAGGTGGTGGTACTAGACACGTAGGCCACCACCACCCCCATCCCGGAGAGCTCCGTATCCGTCGGACTGCGGGGCGACATCACACAGCTCTTCTATCTTTGTTGGCCCTCTTGCGTGCGTCGCTGTTGCGCACGGCGCTGCAACGGTAGCGGAGGCTGCAAGCGCGACACAGGGCCGCGACAGCCCCAAGCTAACCGGTGGCGGCGGACTTGGTCCCGTCGTAGCTGGTATGGCGGGGTGTGTCCATGGTTCGTCATCCTCACCGGCAGACGCGGGCGATAGATCAGCGAACCGTGGTGGATTGGGTGCGCTGGTTGCGTGCGAAAGAAGCAGCAGGTCTTGTCACTGGATCCGGCCACACCGCGAGGAGGGCGGGGCGTGTTGACTGGGACGCGCGACGTCACTTGTCCCTCCTCTGACACAGCGGGGTGGTGAAGCGCTGAGGCGGTGTCGCCGGTAATCCACTGCCGAGGCTGTCGGGGTCGGGTAACCGGTTTTATAAAATTTTAATTTTTTCAAATTTTCAGAATTTTTTTTTTACCCCCTGTCTGTGTGACAGCTATTCTTCTTATATTATTAGTTTTTAAAGTACTCACATTTGCGATTTAAGAATTAAACTTTTAAGCACGATAAAGTATTATAAACTGATTTTGTATCTGACTTCGCACTTTATGACGTCATCACGTAAAACTATCGTCCGTAAACCGACTTTACAGACAACCAATTTTTCTTTTTTGGGTTTATCCAAGGATTTATCCCTTCTTCCAGTTTAGTTAGTTACTTTTTTTAAAACCATTTAAGCTTTCGGATAGGCTAAGGTCTTTGACCATACTGCCTTGTCTTTAGTTAGTTACATATTATATATTACCTACGTACAAAAACATTTTATTCCTCTCTTCTTGCTTCATCAGGAATCAGGATAGATGATAGTAAGTAAGTAGTATTAACTAGTGATCCGAATTGTGTTTGTAGTTGAATGATTGAGGTACTCAAAAAACCTCAAAAATTCCCCCCAAGTTCATTCCCCCCCCCCCCCCCCGAAAATCCCCACAAAGAACCTTTCCCCCCGAATCTCCCCCCAAAGACGAAAAAAAACCCGAATTTGCAGGGAATCCTTCCCATCTGGCAACACTATGAGGGAGGGAGTACTTGCGGGTCTGTTCGATGACGCCCCAATTAAAACTTATCTAGAATGAATTGACAGATTCCTTCTCCTTCTTTGTATTGCAAAAGGCAAGGATGCAACGATAATATTACGAAATAATGAAATGAATGAGAAGGAAGGAAGAGTGAATATATATATTTTTTATTTTGCTTGGAATTATAATTTTTTTAGTTCCAAGTCCAGAACAAATTATTTTTCGTTCAATAAAAGATACTGATAAAAGGCACTGAACCAAAGAACTGTTTTTGTAATATTTATTGTTAATATTTCAAATATGCAGTAAACAATGGTGGGTCTCCTTCGCATGTTTTTTCGATACTATCCACTAAAAACACGAAACAAAAAAGCGTGGTTGAAGCGATAAGGAAATTGATAACATGGCTGTGTGGGTTGAATTGGCCCTTACCTCAGACAGACGAACCAAATTTTAACAAAATGAAGGCATAGTATTAAAAAAATCAAAATATTAAACAAGGCTGAATAACCTTTGCTTATCCCAAAAAAAAGGGATAAAAACAATTCCTGTCAAACAAACCGTAGCTGTAGATTTTGACTTTGGCTGTATGGTCAAATGATCTTTGCCTGCCTATTTGGCGAAAACCATAACAACAACAACATTATTGAACATTGTCAGCTATCCCAGCGTTGCCAGATCTAGAGGTTTCCCGCTAAAACGAATGGTTTTCTGAGTGTCTGAAGGCTTTTTGAAGGTAAATATTTTATACTTACAATCTGAAGGTTTTTCTAGAGCAGTGATTCGCAAACTGGGTGCCGCGGCACCCCGGGGTGCCGCGAACCTATGCCAGGGGGTGCCGCGAAAAAGTGGACATTATTTGACCGAGCGAGCGCGAGGCGCGAGCGAAACGTCTCCGTTTCAGCTTGGGCAAAAATGCGTACGTATGTCCGGATGTCCGGCTGTTTCTCAACAAGTTTTTGGTAATTTGGGTTGAGGTGCGCCGGTGAACATTTATTCAGTTTTAAGCTATGCAAAAACCGAGGCAAAAACAGACTCGCGAGGTCTACAGCTCACAGAGCCACTCACTAGTAGTAAATAATTAAATTCAAAATAAGTATAAAAGTAATGTACCTACCTACATACTTAATCGAAATAATAATGAAACATTTACATTTCGATGCGTAACTTTTACGCATCGTAAAGTTGTGTTTTTTATTCCTTTCGAAAATATTACTTGATTTACATATTTGCATGATTCGTTTATCACAGTTCAGATATGATGCCTATGAAAGACACCAACCGAATATTGAAGCGGTGTGCCGCACAATTTCTTGAACGGGTTAAGGGCGCGGCGCCGTCAGCTAAAAAAGTTTGAGAACCACTGTTCTAGAGGTTTTTGCGAACTTGGGCTATCTTACTAAAAACAAAAATTAAGCGACTTTGGGCTACTAAAATTCTTAATTTCGCTAAATTTACATCCACCATCTGGCAACTCAAGACGAGTTTCGGTCGGGTGGGTGGGGCACCCACCGCCCACGTTATCTGTCTGTCTGACTGACTGATGGATGATTATATGTAGGTAGGTACTTAAGCTGAAAAATTTAACCTGTTACCTGTTACCTGATACCTAAACGTTTGTTTAATAAATATTATTGACTTTTAATTGCGCGTGACTGTGTTTTGCGCACATATTTCCTTCAAAAATCTATATTTTTAATTTAGAGGTTTATTTTTTGGTAAACATGGAAAACTGGAGGTTTTTTCGATTAATCTAGAGGTAATTTCGAAACCCGCTCTGGCAACTCTGAGCTATCCCGCCTGTCAGTGTCATGCATGCCATTTATATTGGTAATCTGTGAGTGCCGGCATCAGAGAGAGGATACACACTAAACATTTTGTTGAATTTAAAAATCTTACAAGTACATACAAGTATTTTATATTACACCGTGCCGTGGATCGGGTGCGCTGTAGTATAAGGCCTGCTAATTAGAAAATTGCTGTTAGCTGGGACTGGTAGGTGAGGGTCTAAGGAACTATTACCAAAAATAATTTTTTGCCGGAAATGCGTAGTTTTGGAGAAAAAAAATGTTGAAAAAAATATTTTTCATACAAAATTAATTTTAGATTTTTAATATTTTTTTTTAATGCACCAAAACATTTATTTTGAATAGGAATTTATGCAAAAACGACATGCCCCGCCTCAACATTAGGTTAGGGTTAATATATAGAAGATGCGATCTTCTATATATTAACCCAGGTTATTTTTTTTTTAAACCACCAAAACATTCACCCATACCACTTTCCTTGTTTTTACATACATTTATATTCAAAACCAATGTTTTGGTGCCCTAAAAAAACAAAAAAAAATTTTTTATTTTGTATGAAAAATTAATTTTGTATGGGAAATTTATTTTTTTCTCCGAACCTACGCATTTCCGGCAAACAATTCTTTTTGGTAATAGTTCCATAGACCCTCACCTACCAGTCCCAGCTACCAGCAATTTTCTAATTAGCAGGCCTTATACTACAGCGCAGCCCGTGGATCATTCAAGCAATACTTGACGTTGGCAGAAATGTGCCGAAGCTAAATCGGACAATTTCCAAGACATAAAAAGACGAAGAGAATGACTTCAGCGTCGTCGAGCAGCGCCCGCTCGTTGTTTGCGGAGTCGAAGCATCGGCTAGCGGAGCGCGTTCAGCTCAATGTGGACAACATCGCCTCGCTCGCGCGACAGCTGCAGCGCGGCTCCCGCTCTAATGAGGTACTTGGTTGACTGCAGAACCTCCTTGCGTTCCACAGGGTTGCCAGATGTCCGGTTTTGGACCGGACGGTCCGGTTTTTGAGGCTTGTGTCCGGTCTCCAAATTAATGAAAAACCGGACACCAAAACGTCCGGTTTTTCTTCATTAATGTAAATACCTATTTACTTTTTCAGAACATTTTAATACAAATATTACTGTGCTCTTCGATTTTTCAGTAAGCTCGATCAAGTTCATCATCATCATCATCAGCCTGTATCTGTCCACTGGTGGACATAGGCCTCTCCCAAGGCACAATCAATTCAACCCTTTTATATTTTATAAACATTTAGTACCTAGGTACATAAAATCAACTTTAATTTCGTACCTGAAAAATCAAAGGCACTTCGATGAAAAATGAACTGAACCATCTGGCAACCCTGGTTCCATACCACTTTCGCCATATAAACTCTAATTTTGGCCCGCGTGTTCCCGCACAAATTCGAATATTTCGTAAGGTACCAAGGATGCATTTAGATCGATAAAGTCTATTCACACTTATTTATAATGAAATTACGCATGCAATCATACCAAACACTTGAGGATTCACTTATTTAGGAGCACGGACGGATTTTTTTAACTCCAGGCAAAACAAAACACGCTTGACATTTTTTTCCGATTTTTTTCTGACCAAAAATGTACGATTTCCCAATAAAAGTCATATTATATCAAAATAAAGGTAAAGAAGCAGAAGATTCCGGCGTCCCCTTTCCACCTCCGTACAACGCGCACTGGGCAGGGATTGCATCCCTATACGCTGGACTTACCGCGGATGCGTACAAATCGGTTCTGCAGATTTTTTCTCCACAGAACCGGCAAACTCTGGAACGCTCTACCTGCCCACATATTTCCCCCCAAGTATAGTCTCGGATCCTTCAAGAGAGGCGTGAATGGGCACCTGTCAGGCCAGCATGGCATTCGCAGCCCCCGCCTGCGTCCGAATGTTCATGGGCGTCGCTAGACACCTTATGGGTGACTCGGCGCCACATGTCGCGCTTAGTATAAAAAAAAAAAAAAACGTACTATCAAATATGCGTACACGTATTACGTTACAAGCTTTGTCTATTCCAGATTTCTCATAAATGTCAGTGGTCAAAAATGATTTTCTGTCTAAAGGTCAAAAATTATTTTGCTGCCCTGGCATGTTTGATAATAGTCGCTAGTATTTTTAAGCGCAAATTGGAGCCTCTGGCGTCTTTTAATAAGAAAAATTGCCAGAATTAGCAAATAAACTAAAATGTTCGACTTTCAAATTTGCGACGCGCCGATACAGGTGTTGTACAACGTAGTGCGATGTGTAAAACCCGCGCGGGTGTTGTGGAAGGCAAAGGGTTAAATATTTATTAATAGAACAAAATATTTAGTTTT
This sequence comes from Nematopogon swammerdamellus, assembly GCA_946902875.1. Classification (NCBI taxonomy): domain Eukaryota; kingdom Metazoa; phylum Arthropoda; class Insecta; order Lepidoptera; family Adelidae; genus Nematopogon; species Nematopogon swammerdamellus. The sequence goes on along the minus strand of OX336357.1, from coordinate 4,365,391 downwards.
TCTCCAAAAGTATTGATCCTCTGGCAAAAAAATATTTCACGAGTATTCTCCTATTATCCTACTACAGAATAGATGTACCAGTAATTTGCTACTAATGCCCCACGTTAATAATCCTCAATCATAAAGTCTATTGGCACATAAACAATTAAGTATAGATTCAGCATTCTATGTACCTAATATTAGAGGAGAATTTGGTATTCAATAGAAAACTTTGCCATCTAGCGGTAAATGAATGCAACACTTTGTGAATTAGTATGCTGGGCAGGGACCGCGCTGTTGAAGTGAAGGATAACTAAGAAGAGTATTACCAACGAACGTTCGGCGAACGGTCGTCGGCCCGTTCGGCGATTTGTAAATAATTTGAAAATTACGTGATATACGTGCACTTATTTGTGATATGTGACGCTGTCACCCTTGTTTATCTTCCCGGCTACGATTTTTACAGTGTCGCAAGGGACACGTAGGCATTATATTTATAGAAAACTACGATCGACGCGCCTGCGCTCGTCGCGCGTGCGACTGTCAGACCGTCAACTCGAGATCCACCGTTTGGCTTATGTCAGTAGGAACCGATCGAGCGTATTTGATGTGAAGTCTATTAATATATATATCTTGTATAGGCTATAGATTGGCTAATTTAGTCTCTTCACTTCCAGCTACTCATGAAGTCGGCCCGCGAGTTTGCCTCGACAGAGAGTGCGATGGAGAACTCGGAGGCCAGCCTTAAGAAGATGCATCTGATCGGAATCCACCTCGGCTACCAGTACGACAACATGCACAAGAGCGTTCAAATACTTGAGGAGGTGAAGGAACAAGTTGCGGCTATGCAGCGATGAATTACATAATGCAGTCCGTGTTTATTAACTGCTCACACGCCGCCGGGCCGCACTGTGGTCCTGCAACAAAAAGTGACCGAAACTCTGCAGCCACAGTGCGGCCCGGTAGCGCAAATACACACTTTTTGAAATGGGGATAAGGCTCGATTATACTTTTAAGTATAATCGAATATCAATATAGGAGCTTTGTAGTTATGCCCTACGTAATCTGATGCACTTTCTTGCCAACTTAGAGCAAAAAATTAACGAAATTTTCACATGCAGTTGCAGTACACATGTTCGCATTGTACTTGTAATTCAAACTCAAACTCAAGACTTTTATTTGCAAACAGATAAAACAGAAAACATAACAGAAAAAAAATGGATAATAAAAACAAAAAGAACTCATAACAAAAAAAAGACATTAAAATTTTTTTTACAATGAGGATCAACGCGGTTTTTAGTTTAGAATGTTTTTTTTTTTTTTTTTTTTTTTTTTTTTATGTAATCTGACACGGTTGGCTACATCACCTACAACGTCCGTGATGTCAGCCCATAACACCGGGTGAACTAGGTGCCATGTCAGTGCTTCCCCCTTTGATCGTGCCGGCTACACTGAACTGGTCGGAAAACACAAACTATTTACATAGCCGTTTTGACCGACGTTTCATTCAGTGCGGTGGTACCAACCCGGGCGGGTTAAACCCTACCACCAAGTAAGATTAGGAGGGAAGGGACCTACAGTTTTACGAGGAATCCGAACCTCGGTCAGCCTCCAACGGTCAGCGGTCACCCATCCAAGTACTGACCGCACCCAGCGTTGCTTAACATTCAATAGCGACAGTTGACTGTCTGCACCACTGAGCTATCGAGGCTGACAAAATGTAGTATGTAGTATTGAAGTCCATGAAAAATCCAAAACATTGGTATAATTATTTTTTTCGTACGACCAAAAATGAGCTAGTAGCAATCAAATGAATGCGCCGATCTTCGACTAGTCGCGCCGTGGACTGTGTGACGTCACTGAGAGCCACGCCGCTCTGTACCGCCACTTAACTGTTGGAAGCCGATAAGGCGCTCAGTGTTTATGTTTGGTTAATTTGTGTTTAAAACAAATTAAGTGTCCGATTTGTGCCTGTTTTCACTTTTTCACAATGTATAAATATTGTATTTTGCAGAAATGTACAAATACGTCTATCAAAACGCCAGAGAAACTATTTTTAAACGGTTTTATTTAGCTTGACCCCGTATATTTGTTTTTTTGTTTGTTTCCAAAATTGCGACAACTTTTTCAACTACTTCTACTCAACCGATTCTTATGAAACTTTGCACACACATTGAGTTCCCGTGACAATACAATGTTATGATAATTTCAACTTGGTAACGAGGGTCTGATGATGGAGACAGGAGGTGGACAGTGGGACTCTTTAACCGTTACTAGTAACTCCCTCGAGTTTGGGCTCATTTGGATGGTTTGGATGAGTGTCCCATACTTCTGATAATACACTTGGTTTTTTTTTTTCTTTTCAGTTTTCATCTACAATCAGTTGGATGACTTTTATTAGATGTGATGTGTGAAGGTTGTCGTGAAGGTGCCACATCCATCAATGCGGCTCCCCATATGGTAGTAGGTACAGCTTCCTCAGTTTCCTCAGTTAGGTATTTCGAGAAAGACTGTCCGTTTTAGTCTGTTCACATTGCCTGTTGTATTCAGCAGGCTTGCTGCAAGTTGATTGGGGTGATGTGATAAGCGCTTGCTGTAGCTGATGTTACGTTGGTAGAGTTCTTCCTTTATTGTTGGCACATCAAGGTAGTCGTGTATTTCAGCATTTTTAGCGAACCACGGTGCGCTGACTAGAGTTCTTAGGATGATGTTTTGTGCTCTTTGAAGGATCTCCACATTTGACGTACTTGCAGTGCCCCAGAGCTCTATTCCGTACGTCCACATTGGTTTGATTATTGCTTTATACACTAAAAGCTTATTTTCCAGAGACAGTGCTGAGTTTCGCCCAATCAACCAGAGCATGTTTTGTAACTTTGATATTGATTTCATTGCGCTTTGTCCTGATATGTTCCTTCCAAGTAAGTCTGCGATCAAGGTGGAAGCCAAGGTATTTTACAGTGTCTGCATGGGGAAGTACCTCCTTGCCTAGCCTGCCCGGAGGACAGTTTCCTTGTCTGAGCGAGAAGGTGATGTGGTTGCTCTTGCTTGCACTTGCCTTTATTCTCCACCTTTGAAGCCATTCTTCAGTTTTGTTTAGTGTAATTAGGAGTTTGGCCGAAACTTCTGTGATATCTGGGCTAGTGGCAATAATTGCGGTGTCGTCAGCGAAGGTAGCTGTGAGGACATTGTCAATCTGCGGTAGATCGGCAGTGTAGATGCAGTAGAACACTGGCCCAAGGACAGAGCCCTGCGGGATACCAGCTTCACATCCATGGAATTTAGACTGTGCGTCTCTGGCCTTTACTTGGAAGATTCTATCGGTTAGATAAGATTTAAGTTGTCCGAAGAATGAGTGTGGGAGTAAGGTTTTAATTTTGTAGAGGAGTCCTTTGTGCCAGACCTTATCAAAGGCCTGTTGGATGTCCAAGAAAGCCGCTGAGCAGAATTCTTTCTTCTCCAAGGCCTGCCTAACCGTCCTGCAAACTCTGTGTACCTGTTCCAATGTTGCGTGTTCTCTCCTAAAGCCAAACTGGTGGTCCGGGATGACGGCATTTCGGTCCAGGACTGGTTGCAATCTGTTTAGGATGATTCTTTCGCAAACTTTCGACAGTATGGGAAGCAAGCTTATTGTTCGGTACGACGTTACAAGGTTGGAAGGTTTTCCAGGTTTAGCCATCATCTTCGGTTTAAAGAATCTTTATTATCTCAAAGAACGTGTGAACATTCGCTTATAGAGATTACAAATTGTTACAAAGCAAATAAGTACTTAAAATTAAATTTTAAAACTAAACATATGATATGGTAATGTACAACAAATTTATGTCCTAGACGTATGATTGGTAAAGATACTTAAGTAATCAAACAAAAATATTCAGTCAAATCAAATCAAATCTTGATTTGGGATACCTTCCAAACCTCTGGAAAATGAGATGTTCGAAGAATTCCATTCATTAGTGTGGTCAGGAACACTATAGCCTTTTTAGGGAGTTCTTTTAGTACTCGTATCTCTGCCGTTTTAAGGTCGAAGCCTGGCGCCTTCTTTAAGTTCAAATTTCTGATTTCTCTGTATATTTCTCGGGGCGATGCGGGCTTAAGAGGTTGACAGAGTTGGAAGTCTTGCAGGGGTACTTCATATAAAGTTGACTCATTTTCAAGGTCAACAGCTGGATTTGGCTGGAAGACTTTCGAGAGGTGGCTAGCGAACAGTTCCGCTTTTTCCGAATCACTGCGGGCCCAGCTACCCTCCGTTTGAATTGGTGGAATTAATTCTTGAGGGCTTTTCATGTTCTTGGTGATCCTCCAGAGCGAATAATCACATCTTCTCATAGGGGATAAGGATTCCAGCTGTGCTTGGAGAGTAATGTTTTTTGATACCCGGATAGCTTTCTTGAGTTCAGATGACGCTTTATTTAGGGCAGTTTTATCGGAGGAATGCCTGGATAATTGCCAGACTCTTCGCAGTCTACGTCTATTGGCAACTTTTAGCCGTACTTCTAGTGGGTAGTTCAAGCCTTTAGGGTTATAGGATGTTTCCGGTGTCGACCTCCATGCCGCTACTTGTATTTTATTAGTGATATAGAAGCAAGCATAATCTATATCCTCAGCTGTTTTAAGCCGCATCTTCAGATATATACTGTTCTCCAGATGTTCCCTGAATGATTCCCAGTCTGTTTTGTTGTTGTACAGTCTTTCCATTTCATGTTGGTTAACGACTGTTTCACTTACAGTTAGCAACACCGGAGTGTGGTCTGAGGAACTATCAACACATGATTCCGCTTTTAGGTAAAGTCTAGATATTCCCTTAGATATGAAGAAGTCTAACACATCAGGTGATTTATTGGGATCAGTGGGCCAGTAAGTGGGTTCGCCTGTCGATATAGTAAGAAGGTTGTTGATGTCGGTGCACTTTTTGAGCCTTCTTCCTCTAGTGAGAGTGATCCGTGACCCTCAGAAAATGTGTTTTGCATTCCAGTCTCCTCCTGCTATGAATCTGTCCCCCAGGGTTTGAATGTATTCAGTGAACATTTCTGCATCTATTTTGTGTCTAGGTGGACAGTATATTGAGGATACTGTAATATTACCCTGTCTGACTGATACGGAAACAGAAGTGGCTTGGATTACATTTGTCTGGAAGTCCGGTAGTAGGTGGTGCTTTATGGAGTTTCTTACTATAATAGCAGTGCCACCGTGGGCCGTTCCGTCTGGATGATGTGTGGAGTAGATGGAGAATCCAGAAATAACAATTGTTCCGACAAGTCAGGTGAGCCTCTGATATCAACACCAAGTCTAATTTGAAATTTTGGATTAGTATTTCTACATCTTCCAGGCTAGAGGGTAGACCATTTATGTTCCAGGTGGCCAGTCTTATAGAGGTCACTTTGGCAATTTAGCTATGAGGGTGGTTATTTATTTATTTTATTTATTTTTATTTATTTGTCTTTATTTCAGCCAACTAGGGCCATATTGAAAATACATATTAAATGTCTTAACCTAAGAACTAAATTACTTTTTCTCCACTTGTGTCTGTACGGGTCCCAATAGAGACCCGTATGCGTCATATTAGTCTGCTGACGCGGTGGATCAGGTGCGATTATAAGACTCAATAGAGTACTTATTTGTTGAACGAGTATATCAATTATTTCTGATTGTTTTAGTATTATCTGTTCTAATGAGTTGTGTGTGATTTTCGGGTCTGCCTCATGTTCTACATCTTGAGGACCAGGATGAGTTCTAGTTACTTCGGCATATGTTGAGATTCTGTCTTTGTTTTGAGCTTCTCCAATGTTTGTAGTATCTCTTGTGGCATTTGTCTTCATTGGCATTGCTGCTTGGGATTGTGGGATTTGTCTCTGTCGGCGTTGGTTTGGATTGGGATTTGTCTTTCGTGTCAGGATTTCTTTGTACACTTGACAGCCTTTAAAGTTGGCAGGGTGCTCACCAAGACATAATGCGCATTTTGCTGGTGTGTTGCGGTCTTTCTTTGGACAGTCTGTTGTTTTATGAGCTTCGGCACACTTTACACACCTGTATGGCCTGTTACAATTGTTTTTGGAGTGTCCATATTGCTGGCACCTTTGGCATTGAACCAAATTTCTTTGCTTCTTGGGATCCTCGATAGTAATTGACTGATTGTAGATGAATTTGATGTCCTTCAGGGCTTTATTATGGGTACTAGGTTCTACATTAACAAAGAATGTGGAAGTTGGTTTTTTCTCTGGCCCGTACTTCGAGTTGATGATCTCACCTCTTACTTTGTTTCCGGTCTTTGAAATCTCCTCTATGATTGCATCATGTGGAGTTGAGTGGTGTAAGTTTCGGATTACGATTCTGTGGCTTTCTCCTCTTTTCTGGTGAACGTATGTCCTATGAGTCCTTTACTCCTCATGAGGTACACTATCTTTTTATAAGTATCGACACTGAGGCAGCCGATTATAAGTTGATTCCTATTAATTATCTTGATGGTGTATTCAGTTTTTTCAGTTACGGTTTCTATCATTTTCTTTAACTGGTTTATGTCCTCAATTCCATATAATACGATTGGTGGAGGTTTACTTGTTCTTTTGGTTTTGGGGACTGTTCTATTTTCTCCAGTTTCATCGACATGAAGACCGGAGAATCTGTTGGAGGTATTGGTGGTTTCAGGAGGAGTGTCGGACAGACGTCTTCTCTTGGGTACTCTTTGCCAGGTTGTTGGGTTGAATGAGTCTTGGACTGATAATAAGGGGTCAGTGGGAGTTTACTTTTGGGAGCCTAGGGTCTGGGACTTTACGGTTTTTGTTCTAACAACAGCATTTATGTTGCGATAGCTTCCTACTGAATTGCTTCTCTGTCTGTAGCTGAACATACTTTTGTGAAATTTTTGCTGGATCATCTTTTTCGAGTTGCTCCAAGTAGCTGTAACTGTTGCAGGAGTCTGGATGTACGCTCCTGAGAGGTCTTCGGTCTCATATTTCTCACCCTCCAGCCCGAATACTGGTGGGCGCCGGGTCTTAGCCGGATTTCTTCTGTATGGTGCAAGTTGATGCCCCCCCCAAAATACAAGGGGCTGCCTGAGCCGGTTATGCCGTGCTCAGGGAGGGCTTCTCCTTTGGCTTCGCCGCCGGTACCCTCCTGGGGTAGTATGTTTTTTCTCGGACTTGCTTCCATGTTGAAGGTGGGTTTAGGAATGACAATGAGTCTCTTTTCACTGCCAGTGGTATCTTTGAAACCATTTCCTGTTTCATGGCCTCCACTCGGCCGTTGCAGGAGGGTTATTTCCCGCCGCCCTGTGTTCGGCGTTGTTGGTCTAGCTATGTTTGGGTTTTATTACTGGGTTTTCCTTCCCACTATGGGTTTTATTATCGGAGTTACCTTCTCCTATCCGAGATTCAGGTTATCGGGTCTTGGCCTCCCGAGCTATGAGCTTTGATTAGAGAGCCGGCTCGGCTCGGCTCTGATCTATCAATCATTGAGTTTTCGCACTATTTCTTGGCATAGCCTCAGCCAAGGACTACCCCAGCACCTCTCATGATGGATCCTTCTTTTTGGTCCGCGACTACTGTTTACACAGCAGAACCCCCGGAGAGGCTCGCTATCCGCCACCTGCGACGCGTCCGGCGGCAGAAGAAGAAAACTACTCCTGGGAAGGGATCAGCCCAGAGCACGGACGGACCCTCGTCACCAAGTGTATTGATGGAAGTATGGAGCACTCGTCCGAACAAACCAAATGAGCCCAAACTCGAGGGGGTTACTAGTAACGGTTGAAGAGTTCCACTACCCTCCTCCTGATTCCATCATCAGACCCTCGTCCCCAAGTGTATTAGTGGAAGTATTGGACACTCGTCAAACCCAACCAAATGAACCCAAACTCGAGGGGGTTACTAGTAACGGTTGAAGAGTTCCACTGCCCACCTCCAGTCTCCATCATCAGACCCTCGTCACCAAGTGTATTGCTGGAAGTATGGAGCACTCGTCCGAACCAACCAAATGAACCCAAACTCGAGAAGTTACTAGTAACGGTTGAAGAGTTCCACTACCCACCTCCTGATTCCATCATCAGACCCTCTTCACCAACTGTATTGGTAGAAGTATGGGACACTCGTCTAAACCTTTTTTTTTTTATGGAAACTGACACGGTTGGCTACATCACCTACAACATCCGTGATGTCAGCCCATAACACCGGGTGAACTTGGTGCCACGTCAGCCTTCGCCGAGCACTGACTATATCATCCGCTCAAGCGGGCTGTTAAATTTTCCAATATGGCGTCTTATGACCGCCATCTTGTGGCGAAGGCGGTATAGAGCGTTCCAACTAAAAGTTCCCTTCGCCGTTATGTTGGCCCCACTGGCAGTGTCACTGTCAGTGCCTTAATTCGTGCTGCCAGATTGTGACGATTATATTACCTAATAATGTAATCGGTATTTACCGTTCAAAAAATACGGTATATACTGATAATTACGGGTAAATCTGTACACATAGCAACCCTCAACGCTGTTTTGACAGATAGACAGTGGAGCCAACATAACGGCGAAAGGAACTTTTAGTTGGAACGCTCTCTACCACAGTCTACATCCAGACGGTGTCTACAGCACATGTCTAAATTGTTTTGTATGAAACGTAGCTCAAAAGCGTAAATTTTTTAAAAATAAATTAAATTTACTATGCATTTGTTTCATGTCTCATTTTGTTCCTAGCATGACCTATCTAGCCTGTTCTTTAAAAGGGGGGATAGATTTTTCGTAAAAGTTTTACACGAAAAATCAAAAGCAGGACCCTATGGTGAAAAATGTCCTCTTTTTTTATCTGGACCATCAGGCGCGGTCCTATCATTTTAAAAACTACACTAAATGAGCAATCTTTTAAAATAACTTGCCAGGTAAGCGTGGTACAATTTTTTTAAGTATGAAGAGGCCGAATTTGACTATTAAAAAAGAAATTACTATGAATTCGACAAAAACATTTTTTTAAGGGTATTGGACTATTCGTTATTTATTTTTTTGGATTGTGAACAATAGCAGGACTATACAGGGTTGCGTAACAATAAATAGAATCTTAGAATATGGAATCTTGTACCCGTGGCACTCGAAAAACTGATCCAGGGTGTTGATTTCCACGAAATTTATAAAAGTGCGAATATCTCGAAAACTAGCGATTTTTTATTAAGGTCATATTGTGATATTCTGGTCAGTAATTGTATTGTATTGTTTATTGATCATTCATATGGCAGTTAGACTGCGCTCGAACTTGTCACAATTTGTTCTATCCGGTTCGATTACACCCACGAAGAAGAACCGACAAGAAACTTCGCAGGGTATTTTTTTAAATATATTTTTACAAGTATTTAGTGACTAGCCACATAATAACACCGCCCATAGTCTATAACACAGCTTGAGAGCAAGATTTAACAATTTTGCTGAGAGTTCTGACTACAAAGACTTATTTAAGTGAATCAGGTGTAAAGAGCCTTTGTCAAACTTTGATACGTAATTTGTATCAACATAATTATGTTGTTAGTGTATTAAACTACAATGTAGTATAATTGTATTGTCAAAAATAAAAAATATAAATATATGAATATTTAAGATACTTGAAGTATCAATTTGTCAATGGGTCAATAAAGTTGAGGTACTAATGGTACCTAGTCAAGAGTTAATATTGTTTGTAAAAAATACAATTGTCAAAAACAAAAAATATAAATATATATGTAGGTATATCTATGTTTATATATAATAAAATATTATCATACTTGAAGTCTTCGATCATAAAACGCTTGAAGTATCAAGTTGTCAATATGGGTTAATATAATTATTGAGGTACAAATGGTACCTAGTCTAAGGTCTATTTTGCTTAAAATAATAACGTGGTTGACAAGTCGTTTGGTGAATTGATACAGATAGGGGCGCCGAGTAAGTGGAATAGAAGATATGAATTTCGTAAAGATGACTGAGAGGTATTGCACTGGCAGTTTGCCAGCGCAAGTTTTTATACTTTTGGCCATTGAGACAATCTATGCTTTTCAAAATTAAAATATTTATTTAGTTTGTTTCGAATGTAATCCTGTTTTGTTCTTGTTATTGTTTTGCTTTGTAATGTGCAGTTCGGCCCTAGAGTTCTAAATGTTAACATGTAAACTCAATTTCTAACTTGGAATAAATGATTTCACTGCATCGTCTATCCGAGTTTCTTTCAAGATAGAGAACAAGAATATTAAGCATTCACTGGTGAAAGTAATCATCAGTTCAGTATCTAGCAAAGCGGTTGATGCTCCAAACACCCGAAATAGCTCTATGTTTGACGCATACATACTTTCGTAGGTGTGAGTCAGAAACTTATAGGCGGAGGGCGGCGAAGGCGGGAGACTGCTCCACTACGCACCAGCGCCCCAGGCATCTGTCTGTGCAAGTGCGTGCAGCCATAGCCGTCGTCGTTGTCGTCTCTATATAGCCAAGCAAATAGAGACGGCTATCGCGCACCTACTGATGGGTCGATCCCGGGATTGAATCTTTATGGGCGGGATTTTATCATAAAATCCCGGATTTAATCCTATTCTAGGACCGAATAAGGATTTTATGTTTTAAGGTTAAGTATGTGAAGTTGTTCTGTAATATGAGCGAAATTTAATCATAAAGTCGCGGATTTAATCCAATTTTAAGATCGAAAGGATTTTATGTTATTACCTAGCTTTTGTCCGCGGCTTCGCTCGCGTGAAATTCGTATTTCAAAAAAAGAAACTAAATCATTAAGGGCGAGGCCGAAGGCTGAGCTGCGTTCAGGTTAATGATAAACCTTCTCGAATAAAGTATATTTTTAACTAGCTTTTGCCCGCGGCTTCGCTCGCGTGAAATTCGTATTTCAAAAGAAGAAACTAAATCATTAAGGGCGAGGCTGAAGGCTGAGCTGCGTAAAGTATGTTTTTAACTAGCTTTTGCCTGCGGCTTCGCTCGCGTGAAATTCGTATTTCAAAAGAAGAAACTAAATCATTAAGGGCAAGGCACAAGGCCGACCTCTTTTCACGTAAATGTTGTTTTTCTCGAAGAAACTAAGTTACCTATGGCGACGCCGAAGGCGGAGCTCCGTATAGGTAAACTATATATTTTTTTAAAGAAAGTAACTAATGGCGAGGACGAAGGCCGAGCTGCGTTCAAGTAAATGATAATCCTTTTCAAATAAAGTATAAGATAGTGCCTTGGCGAACGCCGAACTGCGTTCGCGTAAACGATATTACATTCTATCTAAGATAGATAGTCATTAAAAGTTAGGTTAGGTTAGAAGGTTTATCGTTTACCTTAACGCAGATCGGCCTTCGTCCTCACCTTTTTTACTTACTTTCATTGAGAAGAATATCGTCAACTTGAACGAAGGTCACCTTGCGGCCTCACCCTTAGTTACTTACCTTCTTCGATAAACTGACATCACACGAATAATTTCGTTGGCGATATATTCTGCAGGATGCCGATTTTCGTCCGTCAACAAAATCCACAAAAAGCGGTTCAGGTTTTTAAAACAAGAAAGTTAATTATCGCTTCATTCCGGATGTTGGACCAGCCGTCACACTGAAGATGCAGAAAACTCGAAATCATTAGTTCCACGTCGATTTAATTTTTCATTTCTGTACCTATATATTCTGTCCAATGTCTGGATGGCATCTATATCTTTTTTTAGATCATCTGTCACAGAGATCTGAGATGCCATTGGTGGCATCTCGTTATGATCCACGCAAGTTTGTAACGAGTTTTCACTAGTCGTATTTGTGAGTGGTCATTGCAAGGGATCGCTTGGACTATCCGCTCTGATGACGTTACATCTCTGATTACATTACACAAGTAGTATAAAGCGGCGGGTGGCCGAGTTTTTGGGCATCGGCTTCTCATGCAAGAGGTCCGAGGTTCGAATGCGGTCGGTGTGTACCAATGAGTTTTTTCTGACGAAAAAATTTACGTGCATATCTACACTTGCTGGTTCACCGTTTGGAACCGGTGTAAAACTAGGTACCTTCCCTTGCCCCTTACGAGGTTGTAGGCTCAAATTGTAGCCGACTGGGTTAGTACCATCGTACTGGATGTAAGATGGCCGCATAGCAGCCTCGGCTGTGTTCTCTTCTAGTTCAGTATATCCAGCAATCCAGAGAAGTCTCCAGTATGCACGGGCACCAAAGGTAGGTGCCCGTGCTGCCCGGGCTGGTCGGAGCATGTGCTTAGGTCCCTTCGACTCAGGCGAGCGGATTACATAAAACAGTATTATTTTTAGTATTATAGTTTACTAGCTCTTGCCCGCTCTCGTGAAATTCGTATTTCAAAAGAAGAAAGTAAGTCATAAAGGGCGAGGTCGAAAACTGAGCTGCATTCAGGGTCATGATAAACGTTCTCGAACAAAATATGTAACTACTGACGAGGCCGAAGGTCGAGCTCCTTTCAGGTAAACGTTATTTTTCTCGGAGAAACTAAGTTACCTATGGCGACGCCGAAGGCGGAGCTCCCTATAGGTAAACCATATACTTTCTCAAAGAGGCCGGCGAGGCCGAAGGCCGAGCTGCGTTCAAGTAAAATGATAATCCTTCTCAAATAAACTAAGTTAATGCCCTGCCGAACGCCGAGCTGCGTTCGCGTAAACGATATTCTCGCCCTTATTTACTTACTTTCATCGAGAAATATATCGTTAATTTGAACGAAGCTCCGCTTTTGGCCTCTCCCTTAGTTACTTAATTCGAAAAGGTACATGTTTCGTATCGGTGACGTCATATTTAGCTTACATGTATACTAACTTGTACCATACGAATAAGATAAAAAAATTAGGATCGGATCAAATTACAATTTTGGCTTTCTATAGTATGGGGAGTGCGCTTTTATAGGCACCCGCCCGCCCGGACTGCGCCGCCCGCTCCGCCGCGCCGCCGGCTTGCTCATATCTGATACCTACTCGCGGTAAATGGCGCGTGGAACATTTCAGTTTGTTTGGGAACCACAACTTAGCGTAATCGGAATTTTATTTAGCCTATCCTCTGACTCGTAAAGTATAGGTAAATGTGCTTGTACGATGTTTCATCGAATTCAGATGATCGGTTTAAGAGTAATGGTGGAACATACATACACAGAAAATATTTCTAAAATTCATCAATTTAGCTTTAGTCACATTAGTCACATACATAAAGTCTTATACCTCAGTATCTCATAAAACAAAGTAACTTATTCTATGACCATCCCTTACAGATTTATTATTAGTATTGATTTAACAAATATCGGTAGATTATGACCTCAAATCGTAATTTTTTAACCGACTTCAAAAAAAGGAGGAGGTTTTCAATTCGACTGTATGTTTTTTTGTTCAAACATGACCGAAATTGGTAGATCTACAAAAAAATCGGTACCTAACTTTTTTCACACTGTCACAGTCACTGAACAGACTCGATTACCGACTTTTTTCCTTTCTCACATCACGGCGAAATGTACGCGCGCTCAAACGACCACAGATATTGATTATTTTGTGAACATAACTAAGGAATCATGCATTCAAATTAAAACCTGACGAGACATTATTTATTTAGATATAGGAATTCATCCAGTAAAACAATGATCTACATACCTACTACCATATTATGTCTAGTACTAATGAAAACAACTCATTCACGATGCTGAAACCTAATATTAAAATAAAATCCTATTTCGTAGGATCGAATGAGGAACCTTCCCCAACTTTCCCAATAAAATCCCTATAAAGTCTCGAATAAGGATTCGGTCCCAAATGGGATTGAATCCTTGCCCATCAGTACGCGCACCGCCTCCGCGCCCCGCCACCGCGCAGCGAAAACACTGCACCTCCTCCGCGGCGCCGCCGCCGCCGCCTCCTCCGCGGCGCCGCCGCCGCCGCCGCCGCCGCACAGTGGGTAATAAGCCCAATTGAGGAGGAATTTATTAGATTTGCGAAATATTTTATAAAAGCTCATTGTAAATTAGATTGGTGCTACTTTGCTAGCTTTGTATTAAAAATGTATGATTTAATGATTCATACTGCATTGTATTGTATTGTATTGTTTATTGATCATTCTTATGGCAGTTATACTGCGCTCGAAGTTGTCACAATTTGTTCTATCCGGTTCGATTACACCCACGAAGAAGAACCGACAAGAAACTTCGCAGGGTATTTTTTTTTTAAACATATTTTTACAAGTATTTAGTGACTAGCCACATAATAACACCGCCCATAGTCCATCTAAAACACAGCTTGAGAGCAAGATTAACAATTTTGCTGAGAGTTCTGACTACAAAGACTTATTAATTAAGTGAATCAGGTGTAAAGAGCCTTTGTCAAACTTTGATACGTAATTTGTATCAACATAATTATGTTAGTGTATTAAACTACAATGTAGTATAATTGTATTGTCAAAAATAAAAAATATATGAATATTTAAAATACTTGAAGTATCAAGTTGTCAATGGGTCAATAAAGTTGAGGTACTAATGGTACCTAGTCAAGAGTTAATATTGTTTGTAAAAAATACAATTGTCAAAACAAAAAATATAAATATATATGTAGGTATATATTTATGTTTATATATAATAAAATATTATCATACTTGAAGTATCAAGCAAGTTGTCAATATGGGTTAATATAATTATTGAGGTACAAATGGTACCTAGTCAAGTATTAACTAATTATGCAGTCAGAACCTCAAGATATGAATTTATCAGCTAAGGCCTCCTTTACAGTGTAGTAGGCTTTCTTTGCAAGGGTAGATTTTAAGTGTTTCTTAAACAAAGTATCATTAAGATTTTTTAACTCTTCGGGTATTTTATTATATAATCTAATACTATTACAAACAAAACTTTTCGACATTTTAGATGATCTGTGCTTCGTAATTTGAATATTATTTTTACTCCTAGTGTCATGCTGGTGAATATCGGAATGGAGAGTAGCGTTTTGCATATACTTTCTAGCATAGCAGATATTTTGATAAATATAAACACTGGGTAGTGTCATGATTCCTACTTTATGAAATACATTTCTACAAGAGTCCCTGGCTTTCATACTGAGTACACAACGCAATGCTCTTTTTTGAAGAACAAATATTCTGCTAGATTCCGCTGCATTTCCCCAAAATAATAGTCCGTAAGACATAAGACTATCGAAGTAAGCATAATAGACAGTTTTAGCAGCTTGCATACCACATAGTTCTTTGATTTTTTTAATGGCATAACAAGCTGCACTTAGCTTACCAGCAAGCGCATCTATGTGAGGTTTCCAAGTTAAGGTGCGGTCAAATATTACACCTAAAAAGGTTATTTCTTTGTATATGTTCAATGTGAGTTCTTCTGCAGTTTTGGCAATTTCTTGGTTAACAATACGTCTGTGAGTTCCAAGTGCAAAGTGCATAACATTTGTTTTATTTACATTAAGCAAAAGGTTATTAGAGTCAAACCACATCTTTAATGATTGTATTACATCTATAAAGGACTCACGTAATTCAGTAACGTTTTTGTTTTTCAAAACTACTGATATATCATCGGCAAACATTATTAGCTCAATATCATCTTTAATGCAAGTAGATATATCATTAACATAAATCAGAAAGAGTAATGGTCCCAGTATGGAGCCTTGAGGAACTCCCATAGAAATCGATTCTACTTCTGACTTATTGCCATTAACATCACAAACCTGCTTTCTGTTACTTAAATATGATTTACAAAGGCGCAACTCTTTATCCCTCACACCATAATGTTCCAATTTCATTAAGATTATATCATGACTAACACAGTCAAACGCCTTAGACAGGTCACAGAAAATGCCGTATGTGTGATTAGAATTATCTAATGATTCAATTACAGCTTTTATCATTGATGCAATGGCATCTCCCGTTGACCTGCCCTTGCGGAATCCAAATTGTTTATAGTTTAGTATGTTATTTTCATTAAAAAAATTAATTAGCTTTTTTTCTATAGCCTTCTCAAATACTTTACTAAAAACAGGAAGCAAAGACACGGGACGATAGTTTCCAATAGTATTATGACATCCTTTTTTAAACAACGGTACTAACCTAGCTATTTTAAGTAAATCAGGGAATGTACGTAGAGAATGTATGTAGAGAAAATCTTTTAAATATATGAATTTTAGGTTTGAAACAAAAACAATTTTTTTCATTATTTTAAATTAATTTATTTTCGGTATTTCGGGAAGATTTAGAACATTACTAGACAAAGTAATCAGTTTTCTTTTCTGTAATTTGTCTTAACGAGCTAATTATGGGATCAGAAGACACTAAAAGCACACGAAATAAATCTTCAGACATTTTTCTTGTGTTCTTTTCACGATATTTTCTATATTCTTTGCGGCGAGCTTCTAAAGCATCTTCTGACAATTGCCCTATAGGGCATATCATGCTCTCCATCACGTCTGCTCCATGTGTAAGAATTTTATGCACTGTGACTGGCATAGGATACCAGTTGTACAAAATAAAGCTTTGCTGTATCCATTGCATATTTTCTAAATTTTTCTGAATTAATGTTATACCCACTGGTGACGGTGTGCGACGTTTCACTTTGTATTTTTCAGTATTTCTTGACGTAGGAGTAGTCAAAACCTCGCTAAGCCATTCACGGTGCTTCGCTAGAAAGACTCTTTTGTGACATCCGCACTTTTTCCAGAAAAGTTTTAAAGTGTGTGAAGGTTCTGTCATCTCTCGCTGGTGCGTTGTTTTGAGCATTCGTATGTATGTTGTAGAATGTTATAAGTCTGTTTACATTATCATTTGTGATCCCTAATTTTAGTAGATCTTCAGAATGTAGAAAGACGAAAGCCTCGGGGCGAGTCAGAGCGCACCCGAATCCTGTAATTTCGACACACTTGTATGAGTGCCGGTGAGAGCCGATGGAATGATATATTTTACGTATAAGTAGAAACATTGCACTATCGTTTAAAGCAAAAATTTGGATGATTTTTTAATAAACATTTTTTTTTTATTTTTCCTTGGCTTCCTTTTCACAAGTTTCAAATTCTGTTCGCATGCCTGATGCATATTCATAGAGGGAGTCTTAAATCTTAGCAACAGTTGAAAGATTCATTTCGGTTGATTGTAGTGACTTGCTTGAAAGATTCATTTCGGTTGATTGTAGTGACTTGCTTGAAAGATCCATTTCGGTTGATTGTAGTGACTTGCTTGAAAGATTCGGCCTCTCCAGTAATTTACGCCTCACAATTGAAAGTATGTAATTTACGCCTCACAATTGAAAGTATAGCCGTTTCCAACCTCTGAAGCTGTCTAAGGTACCCAGATGCTTCGTTTCTTATGATAGTTTTCAGTGTTACGCCATTTTGAATCAAAGTAAGAGGTTCCGCTATTTGACACCAATCCTTGTTTAGGCTTCCGCAAGCATCGTCTCGAGCTCGAGGCGGCAAACGCGCCGTTTCAGCTCTTTTTTAATAGTACAGGATTTTTTTTCATAATCTTTGCCACCTTTTAAAGTTGCCGCCCTGGGCTATAGCCCTTTTAGCCCTTATGTAAATACGCCTTTGAGTAACACAACTTCGGTTAGTAAATGAATTTTTACTATAACATGCTCCGACCAGCCGATATCACCTCCGAGAAGGTAGGTGCCATACCGGAGACTTCCCTTTGGATTGCTGCGGCTATACTGAACTAGAGGAGCACACAACCGAGGTTTCATCGCATATTTTGTACGGTGGTACCAACCCAGTCGGCTACAATTTGAGCCTACAACCTTTATAATTTATTATCATACATTATCTATCACACATTAACACAAATAGAGCATACAATTGTTGTAAAGAAGCAACATAATATGGCCACTCGAGTATCTCAAGGGCCGCTGTTTTTAAACCTAGCCTACACTAATAATAAAATTAAAATCATAAGCAGAGAAGATGTTAAAGTATCTCTGCAGCAGGAGGTTACCAAAATGTGGCCCGTCGACTCGACGATCGTTGTGTCCATAGTCGTTTCGACGCATGGGCTGATAGCGAAGAGCCTCGACGACCACCTTGAGAGGCTCTCGCTGAGTGCTTGGGTCAAGGGCCAGATCCAGAAGGCAGCCCTGCTCGACACTGCACGCATCGTCCGGAGGTTCCTCTCTTTGGGACCCGACCATCGGGAGTGATCGGTAGCTTGGGTTCGCCCCGCGCCGACGGTGGTGGAAACTCCATTTGTTATTGTATCAATTTTAGATTTTAATGTTTAGTTTTATATAATTTAAAAATCAAAGATTTAAATCAAATATTACGTCGCGCAGCGACGTAATACAAAAAAAACTAGCTGATTTGTATTTTATTTTTTATATTTTAGAACGGTATTTATATTTGTAAGTAAGAAGCAATGACGGTAGGAAGCTGTTGTGTGTGCTGAAACTCACATAATAAAAAGAAAACACGTTTTTTAAATATTATTTATTCTTCTTCAATTATAATAAGAATATCGTCCAAGAACTGTGCAGATGGTACTATATGTTCTTGGTACCTAGCCCAACTAAGGTACCATAATATTATAGACATACATAGGCGCAGCAACCAGACAAAATACACTTCTATACATCTGCTGTTGATGTTTGCTTCAAGATAATAAAATAATGCAATAATATTGCATTATTTTATTATCTTGAAGCAAACATCAACAGCAGACATTGCATTATTTTATTATCTTGAAGCAAACATCAACAGCAGACATTGCATTATTTTATTATCTTGAAGCAAACATCAACAGCAGACATTGCATTATTTTATTATCTTGAAGCAAACATCAACAGCAGACATTGCATTATTTTATTATCTTGAAGCAAACATCAACAGCAGACATTGCATTATTTTATTATCTTGAAGCAAACATCAACAGCAGACATTGCATTATTTTATTATCTTGAAGCAAACATCAACAGCAGACATTGCATTATTTTATTATCTTGAAGCAAACATCAACAGCAGACATTGCATTATTTTATTATCTTGAAGCAAACATCAACAGCAGACATTGCATTATTTTATTATCTTGAAGCAAACATCAACAGCAGACATTGCATTATTTTATTATCTTGAAGCAAACATCAACAGCAGATGTATAGAAGTGTATTTTGAGTGGGTTATTGCTAGGGCAGTTAGGCAAATACCGAATAAAATGATTACATCGAATTTTCACTGCACTTTTCAGTTAAAACCCGTTCTTACTAAACGCATATCAGTAAATATCCGAATTTGAAATAAAAATTTCTAATATACAGGATATTGCAACGGCGGCCAGTACATTAATTTAGCCAGCGCAATCCTCATGTTTTTCCGAGGCAAAAAAGTAAATGAAGTTCATCTCTAAAATTTTCGAGACACGGAGACGGGGATCTTCGGGCCCGATTGTAATAATTTGAGGTATGGTTAAAAAAAATTGTTATATTTTTCTTTATCAAACTGTAAAATGTCAACCCAATTCTTAATCAAAGTAAAAAACGATTACGATTAAACTACAAATCGATTAATGTACATACATGATTTTAAACATTTAAAAATAAAAACGCTAGCACCAAATGAATAACTCAAATTAAAGTAATTAAATCCATTACAATTAACATTTTACAGTTTAAAAAAATTTAACATTCACATAATAATAAAAGGACGCTAGTGCCCCTATATCTATGCCTATATAGTCGTCTGTGATGAAAGGAAATAATTTATAAAGAAGAAGAGCTGCTGTCAAAGCTCTTAGTTATATTTTCATTTCATAATAGGTACTCGTATTTACAAAACATAAATAACTATTATCAACGCCCAGCTCATGGCGTACCTGGAGACAAATAACCTCATCAGCGATCGGCAATATGGCTTTCGGCCAAACCGATCTGCTGGTGATCTCCTAGCGTACGTCACTCACCTTTGGGGGGAATCGCTTGAAGGACATGGTGAATCCTTGGCAATTGGCCTCGATATTGCCAAGGCATTCGATAGGGTTTGGCACAAATCGCTCCTGGGCAAGCTTCCGGCGTACGGACTTCCTTCTGGCCTCTGCAACTGGGTCGCCGACTTCCTACATGGGCGTAGCATTCAGGTCCTAGTGGACGGTTGCTCGTCGGACGCCATGTCAGTGAATGCCGGCGTACCGCAGGGATCTGTGCTGTCACCCACACTGTTTCTTCTGCATATCAATGACATGCTGCCACTCGGCAACATACATTGTTATGCGGATGACAGTACAGCACACGGATCCTATACCAGTCACCCTTCAGCCAGACGAGAAGTTGTGGATGAAAAGAGGCGAAGACTTGTGTCTGAACTCGAACAAACGCTTCGGTCTATTTCCGAATGGGGCCGTAGCAATTTGGTCGAGTTCAAAGCTTCAAAAACACAAGTTTGCGCGTTCAGCGCGAAGAGGGCGGCGTTCACACCAGCTCCTTCCTTCCAAGGCACGTCGCTTAAATTAAGCGACCACCTCGGGGTCCTCGGAGTCGAACTGTCGCACGACCTAAATTACCGGCGCCATATCGAGGGCAAGGCCAAGCTGGCCTCAAAAAAGCTAGGCGTACTCAATAAGGTTCGACGGTACTTCACGCCGGGCCAAAGGCTGCTTCTGTATAAATCGCAGATTAGGTCCTGCTTGGAGTACTGCTCGCACCTGTGGGATGGCTCAGCCAAATACCAGCTTGCGCCTTTGGACTCGATCCAGCGTCGAGCCGTGCGACTTGTGGATGACCCCGACGTGTCCCGCGATCTAGAACCGCTGCAACTTCGTAGGGATGTCGGCGCCCTAAGCGTGTTCTATCGCTTATTCCACGGGGAGTGCTCGGAGGAGCTGTTTAACGCGATTCCGGCGTCCCCTTTCCACCTCCGTACAACGCGCACTGGGCAGGGATTGCATCCCTATACGCTGGATTTACCGCGGATGCGTACAAATCGGTTCTGCAGATCCTTTCTCCACAGAACCGGCAAACTCTGGAACGCTCTACCTGCCCACATATTTCCCCCCAAGTATAGTCTCGGGTCCTTCAAGAGAGGCGTGAATAGGCACCTGTCAGGCCGGCATGGCATTCGCAGCCCCCGCCTGCGTCCGAATGTCCATGGGCGTCGCTAGACACCTTATGGGTGACTCGGCGCCACATGTCGCGCTTAGTATAAAAAAAAAAAAAAAAAAAAACTAAAATTCTGAAAAAGTTTCGACATTATATTATAATATCGAATTATAATGCGTTTAGTAAGAACGGGTTTTAACTGAAAAGTGCAGTGAAAATTCGATGTAATCATTTTATTCGGTATTTGCCTAACTGCCCTAGCAAGAACGGGCTCCTACTCGTACTAGTAATAATAAAAACACGTTGTTTCTGATGCTCTAACATACTTCGCGTATTTACTAGTAAAAAAGCGGCCAAGTGCGTGTCGGGCCACGCGCAGTTTAGGGTTCCGTAGTTGCGGAACCCTATCAAAAAAAATTATTTGATTATTTGTATAATTTTCTAGGGGAAATAAATGAATGTTAATTGGAAAAAGTTCTTCAACAGTGAAATGATGGCTGACGTCCGTACATTTTATAAGTTGGTCGACTATTACTCGTCAACCTGTACAGCCTACTTAGCTGTGATAGTTTCCTTTTAATTTCGATATATATACTACTGCTGCGAATTTTTTCACATATCTAATAACAACCGTTTAGCTGGCAGAGGGGGGGGGGGGGGGGGGGGGGGGGGACACTTGACTCTAACAAAAATTAGCACTTAAAAGCTTCATAATTCGCAAACGGATCCCTAAATCGAAAAATGCTGAAACGGTTTACCCCACACGATGGGGTAGACGTGAAAAAAAATTCATCCCCACTTTACGTGTAGGCCTCCCCTACAAAAATTAATTAAAAAATTTTATTTTACCACTTTGTCGGCCTTATTAATATATATACCCATACCAACTTACAACTTTCTAGTACTAAGGGTCTCTGAGCTAAGCCGCGGACAGACGGACGGACGGACAGACGGACGAACATGGCGAAACTATAAGGGTTCCTTGTTGACTACGGAATCCTAAAAACGGGTTCTTACTTATTTCGGGTGTTTATATATTAATGCAGTGTTTGTCTACATACAATAAGTAGGTTAACTAACAAATTCATTGTATTATTTGCTAATAAACATTGTCTTACACACAGATAATCATCATGGTTTCTTTTTAGGGTTCCGTACCTCAAAGGAGGAAAAAACGGAACCCTTATAGGATCACACGTCCGTCTGTCTGGCTGGCTGGCTGGCTGGCTGGCTCTTTGTCTGTCTGTCGGTCTGTCAAGACCCTTTTCTCAGGAACCCTTTTTCGCAGGAACAGGTAGACGTATCAAGTTGAAATTAATATCAAATACTTTATGGTCTACGTTTCCTCGTAAATGTGGAAATTGTAAGCTTCTAAGTCAACGCACACACAAGTTACGGCCATTTATATAATATATTTTGCTACTGGCAAATCAAATCAAAACCTATAGTGTACTTCCCGTTAACCTACAATCATGAAATTTGGTAAGGAGCAAGGTCTCACAGCACAATTAAAGGAAAAATAATAAAATTGTAAATTTGTGGTTATTTAACATAAAAAAAAATGTTTGTTTTGTATATCAAGACCCTTTTTTCTCTGAATTGGATCAAGTTATCAAATTTTAATTAATACGAAATACTAAAGTCTACAATCTGTTTGAGGTTCTATGTAAAATGTATACAATTGTTTTGTAGTTACCTATGTCATTTATAATAAATATATTTTTGTACATTAAAACTGCACGAATGTCTGAAAGTCAAACCATTGGTGTAGTTTTTACTTAGGCGTTTCGTGATTTTCCAAAACACAATTTATTTTTGTACATACATAATACAAATATATTGTGTGAGGGTACGGAACCCTGGGTGCGCGAGTCCAACTCGCACTTGGCGACTTTTTTATTCTATTTTTGATAAACCTTTTGCCAATGGAGCGGCCGATATCGGCCGCTTTATAGATTATACCTTTACGAATGGAGCGGCCGATATCGGCCGCTTTCTTTTTTTTCCGTGTTTCGTTGGGAGGCCCCAACAAAATTATTTTATTCTTGTATCTCACTTAGCCGTGGCACCTGGCAGTAATTAATTCAAATAGTAGAATCCTTTAGCCTTTAGGTGGCCAACATCTCCCATAGAGAAATGTCAGATTTACCGCCCTGTCAGTGTCATCAAGACAGCGGTTATATTAGGAGGGCGTTGTACGTTGCTCTTCTGTTTTCGGGTTTGCTGAGTGTTTTTTTGTGCAGATGAACCCATAAGTGATGTTTTTTCTCTTTTTCATTATATTCCGGATGTATTGAGTGCATTTGTTTGTGCTGAGTTGATCTGAATTTTTCGTAAAAATACTAAGAAAATGCCTCCTTTTCGGTACCAATTTCGGCTGTTTTTAGAGGCTTGTTTCTCGATATAAATCTGTTTTCTGGATAAAGTGAGGTGATAGAAGTGTCATTTAGTTCCTGTAGTTGAAATAATATATGCCGTATAGTGTTTGTATGCAGTACATTTACGAGAAATTAGCAATTTTTGTGACTTAGTTTTCTCCATACAAATAATACAAACCATACAAATTTCCACATACAAATTTTATTGTGAACGACACGGGGGGCTGCTGATACACAAGAAAGGTATGATTAGGTCCGTTATTTATTAGTGTTTATAATAAAAATACTATATGACCGATTCGCGGTCTAATAAATTTATAAAAAAAAAAAAACCTGAGAGAGGTCGCGATTTTCACATAGAACAACTTTACAAAATAATTTTGTCACCTAGAATACGTAATGTAAATAAAAAAATGCCATTTATAGCTAGAATATTTATCTGTAAATACAATCCATATGTTAGTTCATGAAGTTTTATGGAAAAATCTTCCAAAATGATTTTTTTTCGAGAGTAATGCGCCGGCGCCGATCGCGGCCGCCACCTGGTGTAGGCGAAGGAAGATTTATAAATAATGCTTCCAGAGCCAAAGGGTTTAGTAAGTACCTGAAGACACTCAGTAGGAATGAAAATGCTCATAATAGGTAGGCAATGCATCCTGACCTGAAGTAAAGCACTAAGTCTGTGACTAATATACTATAGACTGAAAAATAAACTATAAATATAGATATTATGACCTCTTTGTTTACTTGGCATGGATCCACCATGATGCCGGGTGCCGGGAGAATACGAGAAAAATTGGAGAAGCGTATGTCCAGCAATGGACTGCAACACGCTGATGATGATGTAACTTCTTTTCTTCTCTTATAGATCATTTAAAACGAGTGGTTAAAGTAAAAAAAAAAAATTGGCATGAGCACCCACGGGATTTCTACATGCCCTCGTAGTCCAGTAAATGAGGAATTCTTTGTATGGACACGTCGGAATAATTCCTCTGTCGCTGAAACTTTACAGTGTGATAGATAAAGTAGGGTTTAAAATATACGTTTGACAAATTATCTAGGATTTTTTATATTTGGAAGTTAGGTATTTATACCTAAACATGAAAATCGCTTATAACTGCTGGTGAAAAATTGCTCCGTCCGAAATTCCTTCGGTATATGATATTATATGTTAATAAGAGAATATATTACATAACATTATCTAGGAAAATTTCGATTTCGAATGGGCAGAAATTTGGAAATATCTATTTTGTATCACAACTTCTTCAGAAAAATTGCTCTGGCAATTTTAATTTTTTTATATGTACTAATTTCTTTAAATATATCGGTTTTCACAATTATCTAGGAAATGTTCCTTATCGATCATAGCTTTACAGATTTTCGGCAATGATCCACTGTGAAAAATTGCTTCGTCCGTTTTTATTAACTTATTAGACACAGAACATCAATCTTCGTATATATAAAAATGAATCGCTAATTCTTTTTTTTTAGAATATTCCTTGAAGTACGAGGATGGTTCTTACGGAGAGAAAAATTTAAAAAATTGCCTGAAAATCTAAAAACAACACTTTTCTATACTCCCATACAAAAGATTCGTAATAATACTTAAAAGTCAATTTGAACTTTAATACCATACCATAAAGATTGAAAAATCAAAATTGGTAATTTTTGTATGAGAATCTTAGACCAACGCAGACAGCCATCGCATCGCAATCGAACGCCAGAAAAAAACAATTGTGCAGGGCTGACCATGCGATTCCTCATGCATGTGGGACAAATGGTTTTATTTTCATAGGGTAACCATAATATTAAAATTTTAAATTAGTAAAAAATGGTTTTATAGGGTGCCCATACGATTCCTTACCAAATGTGGGTGAAAAAAAGACCATG
This sequence comes from Nematopogon swammerdamellus, assembly GCA_946902875.1. NCBI lineage: Eukaryota > Metazoa > Arthropoda > Insecta > Lepidoptera > Adelidae > Nematopogon > Nematopogon swammerdamellus. Next base: position 4,340,176 of record OX336357.1, on the reverse strand, counting down.
CGATTCCTTAAATAATTTGAATAGGGTGACCATACGATTCCTTAACTAATTAGGGGCATTTTTTTAAGTTAGTTGATGGGTCACCACACGATTCCTTAAATAATGCGGGACAAAAAAAATTATCGAACGTCAGAAAAAATATTTGTGCAGGGCTGACCATGCGATTCCTCATGCATGTGTGACAAATGGTTTTATTTTGATAGGGTAACCATAAGATTAAAATTTTAAATTAGTAAAAAATGGTTTTATAGTGTGCCCATACGATTCCTTACCAAATGTGGGACAAAAAAAGACCATGCAATTCCTTAAATAATTTGAATAGGGTGACCATACGATTCCTTACATAATTTGTGGCATTTTTTTAAGTTAGTTGAGGGGACAGCACAGGATTCAATAAATAATGCGGGACAAAAAAAATTATCGAACGCCAGAAAAAAATATTTGTGCAGGGCTGACCATGCGATTCCTCATGCATGTGGGACAAATGGTTTTATTTTGATAGGGTGACCATAAGATTAAAATTTTAAATTAGTAAAAAATGGTTTTATAGGGTGACCATACGATTCCTTACCTTTAGTAGAGGGTGACCATGCGATTCCTCATGGGGGACAAATGGTTTTATTTTAATAGGGTGACCATACGATTCCTTCACTAATGTGGAAAAAAAAATATTAGAGGGGTGACCATGCGATTCCAGATGTGGGACAAATGGTCTAATTCCTTGACTAATTTGGGGAATTTTTTTTAAGTTAGTACGATTCCTTAAATAACGCGGGACAAAAAAAATTATGTTAGTAGAGGGGTGACCATGTGATTCCCAAATAGTTTTATTTGAATAGGGCGACCATACGATTCCTTACCTAATATGGGACAAAACAATTAGTAGAGGGTGACCATGCGATTCCTCATGTGCGAACAAATGGTTTTATTTTAATAGGGTGACCATACGATTCCTTCACTAATGTGGAAAAAAAAATATTAGAGGGGTGACCATGCGATTCCTTATGTGGGACAAATGGTCTAATTTTAATAGGGTGACCATACGATTCCTTCACTAAAGTGGGACAAAAAAAATTTCAAGTTTGTAGATAAGTGACCAATGACCATGCGATTCCCAAATGGTTCTATTTGAATAGGGTGACCATACGATTCCTTACTTAATGTGGGACAAAAAAAAATTCGTTAGTAGAGGGTGACCATGCGATTCGACATGTGGGACAAATGGTTTTATTTTAATAAGGTGACCATACGAATTCTCACTTCACGTGGGAAAATAATCAATTTTAATAGCGGGAGAGAAAAGGAGGCGGTGAGAGAGGGGCGAGGGAGAGGGAGAGGTGATAGAGGGAGGTAATAGAGTGAAGGAAGAGAGAGCGAGAGAGATAGAGATACCTGTGTTTACCTGAACGCAGCTCACCATTCGGACTCGCTTTAAGTGACTTACTTCTTCTATACATTGCATCTATTACCTGTACGAAGGTCGGCCTTTGACATTTTCGAATTTTACTCGAGCGAAGCCGCGGGGAATAGCTCAAAATATAGCTAGCTAACCCTGTGGTCTTCGGTCCGCCTTTATTACACTATAACCTTATTCCGATTATTACATTTTATTTTTTATTATATTTTAAAAAAATAAACGAGATAGTTATGAAATTATGAAAAAACAAAAACAATTAGCCAGAGCCAACACAATACTCAGCACCAGGAATCGCTACTGGTTGGTAAGCGCATCACTTGAAAACGCCTGGACCGATTTGGCTAATTTTTTATTAATTTTTAAGGCGGAACGAAGTCCGCCGGGTCAGCTAGTATATAATATAATTTGCTTTGTGGTAGACAGGTCTTCCACCGTGTTGTTCGGGTGGGTACCACAGGGTGTCGGCGTAAACACTCCTGATGCAGCTTGCTGCACTTGGAGGTCAGCTGACACCTAGCCGGTCAGGTGGACTTTTGTAGAGGAACGACGGGTCGGAGTCGTGGATGCTGTGCTTACTCGCTCATCTGAACACACAGATACTGTCCGGGAGTCGCGGAGGTCAGGGAGACCCAGAGAAACAGGGTACCGCAGCCTGCCCGCCGTGACTAGCTTAGCCCTAGTCGTGTCAGTAGGGGGCCCCAACCTCGCGGCTAACCACCGTGAGGAGGCTGCCCCGGGCCAACCGGCGAATAGTCTGCAGATGGTATCAGTGGTCCGTGTAGTACACGGAGGGAGGTTACCGCTGTTATCCTGATGCAGGGGTCTGGGGCCCTTCCGTGCACCGCGGCTGTCGAACAGTCAAACTCACGCGAGTGTGCGACGGCATAACTGCCTCTCCGATTTGGTCTTTCCTCTTCGCCTCATAATTACAACCCTCTAAAAATCATGGCACGAAAACTTAAAATATAACGTTGCACTTCGGGTTGTAATAATCTCCGTAACCTTCTGAGCATATTTCCAACTTTTTTTGAAAAGCCGCTGAGCACAACCGCTAAATTACGCGTGCGCAACTTTCTCTGCACTTCTCAATTATAAAATCATAACTTTAATATTTACTTCGGGACCCATATAAATTTGTACCTCATTAAAATCTAGATAAAATTATCGTTCATATGATATAGGTTTGAGTTAATGGAATTAATAAAAAATAGGTAAGGTTAGAAATCAAATTATTTATGGTGTACGAAGGAAAGAACAAAGAAGAAGGAAAGAACGAAGAAGAAGGAAAGAAGGAAAGTTCAAAGCTGACAGAGTAAAAAATAAAAAACCAACTCCGGCCGTCAAGTCGATTAATAGATCGCGTATGCTCAGCGATAAGTTTTTGCCGGTCAGTTGAGTGTATCGGGAATGCTCAGGGGGTTAAATCATTCCGCGTTGACCTCGCCAACATTCGCCAACACCCTCTTGCTGGAAAAGAGCCTCGGTTCAACCGGTTCCAAAGAAGGGAGACTCTGCGAACCCCTCCAACTATCGGCCCATTGCGATAAATTCACTATTATGTAAAGTTATGGAGCGCCTTATTAACACCCAGCTCCTAACGTACTTAGAAGCAAATAAACTCCTGGATGACAAGCAGTACGGATTCCGGAAAGCGCGGTCAACAGGAGATCTTCTAACGTACGTTACGCATATATGGGCCGAAAGATTGGACAATTGGGCATGATACACAGCTATGCAGACGACAGCACGGAGCACGAGGGCTATGTTAAGGAGTGGAAGAGTAGAGATTCGCGGCACAGGGAGGCTCAACGTTCAGCTATAGATAAAGTCGATAACGTTCTCGGAAAAGTAGCTATATGGGGCCAGGAGAACCTTGTCGCTTTCAACGTTAGCAAGACTCAGTGCTGCGCATTATCTGGTAAGGTCGATCCCTTTCTTTTCCAAGCTATTTTCCAAGGTAGCGTTGTATCTGTATCGGAGCACCTGGACCTCCTGGACCTCCTATATCCAAAGACGTGGCTTTCCGGCAACTAATCGAGTCTAAGGCCAAAACTGCATCTAGAAAATTGGGAATACTTTTCCGCAATCGGCGGTTCTTCTCACCGGCACAACTATTTCTGTTGTACAAAACACAGATTAGGCCGGTGATGGAGTACTGCAGTCACATCTGGGAGGGTGGAATGGAGACTCCATTATCTGCTTGCGTCCTTGGACTCGATACAGCGCCGAGCCATCCGTCTTGTTGGTGACCTGCAACTTACAGATGGTCTGTAGTCTTTGAGTCACAGACGATTTGTAGGTTCGCTTAGTCTGTTTTACAGATACTATCACGGACGCTGCTCTGTGGAACTAGCATCCCTTATTCCCTGCCACCCGTCCTATCTCCGCATGACTCGTCGCAGAGAGACTCAGCACCCTTTTGTTGTTGACATTGGGCTTTTGAGAACCCATCGGTTCTCTAAATCGTTTCTTTGGCGCACCGCCAGATTGTGGAACTGTCTTCCGGAGAGTGTATTTCCTGAATCCTTTAACCTGGGTGTCTTCAAGCGTCGTATTAACGGGCTAGACAGCCTTAGCCCAGTAAATAGGGGGGGGTTACCTTACAAACGGTCCGGTAGTTCAAAATTTTTGATATGTTATCAAGGATGGTTAGAAGTATTTAAAATATAAAATGCACAATTCCCCCCCCCCCCTCCGCGCCCGCCGCCATATTGAAAAAACCAAAAAAAGTCGGCACTTTCTTCTGATTTTTGCTTATATCTTCATTTCCGTGCATTTTAGCTATAAAAAATATTACTCATTGTTGTAGATAATTAAATTTCCTATAAGTAACATTTTAAATTTTGTTTCTAAGACTGATACTTAAGGAGATATGAACTTTTAAAAGAAGCAAATTTTTCGGAAATTTGGCAAACTTCTAACTTTAGAACACTGTAATTAAGTTATGGCCTATTCTAGGAAAAAAGTATCAGAATAAAATTTGTAGGGAATTTAATTACCTACAAAATGCATGTAAATTTTTTTTAACCAACCCTACGGAGTGGATTGTAAAAACAAAATTTTAAACAACGGAATATTGCTTCTTTTGCTATTCTGATGCCAGGTGATCTTGTATCTAAAAAAATCACTAATAACTTTGCAGTTTTGGCTTGAATTTGGAGTTTATACCAATCCTACTTGAGTTTCTTACATGTTACAGCGCAATGCTCATGAAGTCATGAGGCAGGCACTATTTCACTTTAGTCCAAAATGAATGTAGAGACCAAAAGAGGAAGGTTACCTTACAAACGGTCCGGTAGTTCCAAATTTTTGATATGTTGTCTAGGATGGTTAGAAGTATTTTAAATGTAAAATGCACAATTTCCCCCCCTCCGCGCCCGCCGCCATATTGAAAAAACAAAAAAAAATCGGTACTTTCTTCAGATTTTTGCTTATATCTTCATTTCCGTGCATTTAAGCTACAAAAGAGTTTGCTCATTGTTGTAGATAATTAAATTTCCTATAACGACCATTTTAAATTTTGTTTCTAGGACTGATACTTACGGAGATATAAACTTAAAAAAAAGGAATATTCCGGAAATTTGGCAAACTTCTAACTTTAGAACGCTGTAATTAAGTTATGGCCTATTCTAGGAAAAAAGTATCACAATAAAATTTGTAGGGAATTTAATAACCTAGAAATTTTATACATGTTTTAAAGTTAGAAGTTTGCCAAATTTCCGAAAAATTGTTTTGTTTTATAGTCCATATCTCCGTAAGTTGTATAGCTAAAATGCACGTAAATGAAGATATAAGAAAAATCGGAAGAAAGTGCCGATTTTTCAATATGGCGGCGCACTTGAGAAGCACCTCCACGAAGGCGGAAGACTTACTACTCACCGATCCTGGAGGAAACATTCTTGAACCAAAGAGCTCTGCAATTTTGATCGTGAAACTTTCTTCCCTGACGACACCGAAAATGGGGAGAATGATAACCATCGCGAGGTCAGGACTTTTGTCGAGGACTCGGTGACGACGATGGAAAGGACTAATGTGGAAACCTGGTTCATCAACGAAGAGGTCAAAGCTGTGTTAACCAATATGAATCCTAGAAAGGCCCCGGGCCGGGATGGATTCACAGCCGACATCTGTGTAGCTGCAATCGGATGTAACGAGAATCTCTTCCTCTCCTTACTCAATAAATGCCTGAAGCTCGGTTATTTCCCAAAGTTGTGGAAGGACGCAACTATCTGCGTCATCCGCAAACCGGGGAAAGACGACTACTCCAACCCAAAATCGTATAGACCGATTGGGCTGCTCCCCATACTAGGGAAAATCCTGGAAAAGATGTTTGCGACTCGATTGCTGTGGTCAATGGGAGGACGGTCACAACTGAATCCTAAACAATACGGGTTCATGCCGCAGCGTGGAACAGATGACGCCCTCTACGACGTTATGGAGCACATGAAGAACCAAATCGAAAAGAAAAGGGTCATGGTGATGGTCTCCCTAGACATCGAGGGGGCGTTTGATAACGCCTGGTGGCCGGCGGTGCAGCATCAGCTGCTGCTGAAGAGCTGTCCCGTCGACCTGTACCGACTGGTCGGAAGCTACCTCTCCGACAGGCAAGTGACGTTGAGGTATGCAGGAGCTGAGATCAAGAAATCCACTAACAAGGGTTGTATTCAAGGTTCAACATGCGGCCCTTTAATGTGGAATGTGATCTTGGACTCATTGCTGGCCCTGTTGGAGGGAATCTCTCGTGACATCGTTGGTGCCGAACTACACTTCCAAGCATTTGCGGACGATATCGTCATAGTCATGGCGGGGTCTGTATTCACAGAGGTTGAAACCGCCACCAATCACACTCTATCCAAAGTATATAAATGGGGACTAAACCACAAACTTAAATTCGCTCTACATAAGACCAATGCCATGCTCGTCACCCGGAGGCGCAATGTTCCAGACCCGAAGATCGAAATGGCCGGAGAAATAATAAAGCGGACAAGAAAAATAAAACTGCTGGGGCTAACGATAGACGAAAAACTAACATTTAGAGAACACGTTGAAAACCAATGCAGAAAGACGGTCAATGTATCCAAAGCGTTATGTAGAGTAGCAAGGGCAACATGGGGTCTCAATCCCGAAATAGTTCGATCAATTTACATTTCGGTGATTGAACCGATCCTGCTCTATGCCGCCTGCGCATGGGCCGACGTTACTAAAAAACTGTATATACAGAAGAAACTAAATGCGGTCCAAAGAATCTTTGCCATTAGGATATGCAAGTCCTACCGGACTGCGTCATTCACATCGTGTGTCACATTGGCACGTCTGTTGCCTCTGGATTTGAGAGCACAGGAAGCAAAGGAATTATACGAAGTCAAACGTGGAATGCCCCTCTACGAAGTAGCTGATCGTGAAGTGGAGGGGCGATTACCTTACACTAGGCTTCCCCATCCGGCTCTCCGTCTCCAAATAAAATACACACCTGTAGATAGACTAAGTCCGGAAGTGGAGAGCGAGCTCGAATTGGGAAGTATCCGAGTATATACGGATGGCAGTAAGATCCAGGGAAAAGTAGGTGCAGCGCTCACCTGCTGGGATGGAGACCGGGAAATACACCATCGGAAATTCCGGCTCGAAAGCTTCTGCACAGTGTTTCAGTCGGAATTATTCGCAATTCTTAAGGCGACTGATTGGGCACTGAAGCGTGGCACAACTGAGTCGGTCTGTCTGTTCAGTGACTCCCGGTCCTCTCTCGATCTCATTGCCAACTCCAGCACCCTCCATCCACTCGCAGCCGAAATACGTTCGACCATCTCGAAAATCTCTGAGCAGGGGGGCAGTGTTCGACTTTTCTGGCTCCGTGCCCACGTGGGCACGCCGGGAAACGAGAGAGCCGATTATCTGGCTAAAGAAGCGGCTCTGAAGAAGAAGACTGCCCCGGATTACTCAAATTTCCCACTATCGTACGCAAAAAGGTGCATTCGTGAACGCACTCTGGAGAAATGGCAACACAGATATAGCGACAGCTCCACGGGTGCGGTCACCAAACAGTTCTTTCCAGACGTTCGCACGGCATATCGAACCCTCCTGAAAAACCCCAGCAAACTATTACCTCACACAGGCCTGGACCGGACACGGAGGGTTGGCTCACTACCTGCACAGATTCAAATTAAAGGACTCCCCAATCTGCGGCTTCTGCGGAGACGCGGAGGAGACAGTTGAACACCTGCTCGACAACTGTCCAAGATTCTCCGCCAAGAGGTCGGAGATAGAGATGGAGTTTGAGATGGAAGTCGTGTGCGGTAATTGGCCGGCCCTTCTGTCCGGAAAAAGGTCAAGCAAAAAATTTGCCAAATACTGCGAATATGTCATACAAAATGTAATTGTTTTAAACAAACCAGTCAAATATAAAAAAAAAGGTTTAATGTATAACTAATATATATATATATATAACTAAAATAACATAGGTGAGTAGAAGCAATTCGTGTAGATATGATTAAATATTTATTAATAAGTGTAAATAAAATGGAAGTAAGATAGTAAGCGTATTAAATATTGTAAAATAGTAAAATAATAGGTAAAATGTGTATATTTGTTATAGGTTTAAGCATTAGTTAATTAAGTTACAAAGAGCTCGGGATTGACACCCGGGGTGTATGTAATAACTCAATAAAAAAAAATAAAAAAAAATAAAAATATGGCGGCGGGCGCGGGGGGGGGGGGGGGGGGGGGGGGGGGGGGGGGCGGGGGGGGGGGGGAATGGGGAATTGTGCATTTTATATTTTAAATACTTCTAACCATCCTAGACAACATATCAAAAATTTAGAACTACCGGACCGTTTGTAAGGTAACCCCCCTCTATTGGTCTCTATTTACTGGGCTACCTAGCAACAGTCCGCAAATCTGCTGGCATGCCACCTAACTGAGCGTGGTTTCGCGAGGAGAGGTGATTTTGGCTCTGTCGACTGCACCATTGGTCTCTCGGCACAACCACCCATGCAGATTTACATAAAAAAAATCAAATGTATATTATCCAATAAAATTTCGCCCTTAAACATGAATTTTCTGAACGAAACTGAACGAAATATCTTCACTGAAGCCATCTCACACATCTCACGGACTCCAATGAGTCTGTTGTAACTAATAATAAATTGCTCATGACGATAATCGATGGTAAGATCTCATCGCAAATTGTCGGACACGGCAATTCAGACATGTGATATTTGCAAGGCCAATCCTTCGGAAAGGAATGACTTGAAACGTGTTCAAGAAAAAGAGGTTTTTATCGATATTTACAAACACGATCTCTCTTCCTTACACGTATGGATTCGTTGCATGGAGTGCCTTCTGCACGTTGGTTACAGACAGGACTTTACGAAGTGTATAGCTAAGGGCAGCAATAAGGAAACCATGAAAGTGCGGAACCTTCCGCGCCGCATTACCCTACTGATACTTCCGGGGTCCCTCTGATCCCTCTAAGGGCTATCCCTTATCGCGGGACCTACACCTAGGTACCACGTCCCTGCGAACGTTCAACTTACCTCATAGGGAGGAACTCGACTGCAATGCGTGCCTTATAGGCAACTGGAGCGTGGGACGTTCACGAAACTTTATACCTGCGTGCGAGACTACTGCGGGGCCGACCTGGCTCCACTAGGGCCAGCTGTCGTCCCCCCCCTCTTGGTTCTACCTTGAGCTTGGCCATCTGCCTAGCACACTCGCGCGCAAGGCTACTTCATTTACTTCTTACTCTAAGGAAGCGAAATGTTACTAACTAGTATCGGTACTCTTCTGGTTACCTACTGAAAAGGATCTATCCTTTCCCCTTCTTCCCCGGCCGGCACACACGGTGCGCCAGCGGGGGAAAGAGAAAAATACTACCTACCTTATTGCCGGTTCCACCTACCCTAACCGCGGAGCGGACCCGGTTGACTTTTCTACGAGAAAAAAAAAACTCGTTGCTAGGTGCCGTACCCCTTCGGTCACCACTCACCACCGATACAGGTCTATACTTCCTTTCCTCTCTCTCGGTCTAACACCGCCCCGAACTGCACACGCGGTGCGCATGCGGGGGAAAGAAAAAATATAACTACCTTTTGCCGTTCCACTCACTAGCAGTGAGAGCGGTTGACTTTTCTACGAGAAAAAAAAACCTCGTTGCTAGGTGCCACACCTCTGGTCACCTACGAGGGAGCTACCCTTTCCTTTCTCTCACTCGGTCTACTACCGCCCTCTCCGCAGGCCCACGCGTTGCACCTGCGAAGGGAGAGAAAAAAAAATAACTACCTTTTGCCGCTTCACTCACTCTAACAGTGAACGCGGTTGACTATACTGCATGAAAAAAAAAAACGTTTCTAGGTGCCATACCCCTCTGGTCACCTACGAACGGATCTATACTATCCTGCCTCTCTGATCATGCTGAGCACAGCCCTCTGGTCCCCAGGATATGGATCCGCACTTTCTTTCTTCTCTCTCTCGGTCTAACACCGCCCCGACATGCACACGAGGTGCGCATGAAGGGGGAAAGAAAAAAAATAACCACCTCTTGCCGCTTCACTCACTTTAACAGTGAACGCGGTCGACTGTACTGCGTGGAAAAAAAATCTCATTGCTAGGTGCCATACCTCTGGTCACCTACGAGGGAGCTACACTTCCCTTTCTCTCACTCGGTCTACTACCGCGACTACCGCCCTCTCCGCAGGCCCAGGCGTTGCACCTGCGAAGGGGGAAAAAAAAAAAAATACCTACCTTTTGCCGTTCCACTCACTAACAGTGAGAGCGGTTGACAATACTAGCGAAAAAAAAACCCTCGTTGCTAGGTGCCATACCTCTGGTCCCCTACTAACGAGGCTGAACTTTCCTATTCTCTCTCTCGGTCTACTACCGCCCTCTCCGCAGGCCCACGCGTTGCGTCTGCGAAGGGAAAGAGAAAAGAAACTACTCCAGGCCGGTCCGCCGTCGCTAAACGACGGGCACCGGTAGACTGGAATCGGGCCCACGCGCCCGCTTGAGCGAGTGGAGCGGGCTCCGTTCACTCGTTATTCTACATAAATTAAAGTGAAAAAACTTATGTAGGCAGTTACTACTAACTGCCGCGACCGGCCGCCACCTCGCCGCCGGCCGCCCTACTGCGTGGGTGGAGTATAGACTTGGCAAATATGCACTGGAACAGATAAATCGCACCAGTGCGGCTGTGTCAGTGCGCGGAATGCGTACAGCTTCAATGAAGTAGCTGTTACAGTCAGTGCTCAGTTAGTAGGTATGCAACAATGAGCTCTATGTCTTTCGAACAAAGTTGGTTTTTGCATTTACGGACGCAACCATACTAGCCCTGCGCTGCCCGTAGTCAATTTTGTCATTCAAAAATGAGCTTTACTACTTCGTCACTGGGTTGAATTTTGCACGGTGCGAAATGCGCACTGAATGCAAACCCTGTTACCGCACTGACTGCTGCTAGATATTGACATGCAAAAACGAGCTCTACGTATGGGCAGCTGGGTTGATTTTTGTAGGCGCGGGTTAGTACTGACAAAAAGGAACGGATTATTGCATGTTTCCGATACTGGTTTGTCTGCAGTCCAGTGCGACGAATCAGTCAGTCTTTCAATCATTGCAGCGTATGCATTCAGTAAGCAGTGCAATGCACTGACTTCAATGATGTACTGCGAACTTCAAGTTTCGTGGGCGAGTGCCTGTGTGCAAGCGTGCGAGTCATTTATTCGTACGTTTTTTGTGGAATAACTACATATGTATTTAGATTTAGTGTTTTTAGTGCCTACCTAAGTATTCTGACATTACAAATGTTTTTAAAGTTTCGTGGAAATGGACACTTCACCTTTAATTTAACATGTAAATAGGCACCTAGGTGAACTAGGTGATATGTCAGTGCTTCCCTTCGGTCGTGCCGGCTATACTGAACTACCGGGAAGTTTCTTTTCGATTCTTCTTCATGGGTGTAATCGAACCGGATAGAACAAATTGTGGCAAGTTCGAGTGCAGTCTATGCGGTATGCCATATGAATGATCAATAAACGATACAATACAATTTACAGAGCCGTTTCAGACCGACCTTTAATTCAGTGTGGTGGCATCAACCGAGTGGGAGGTAAGAAGGGAAGGGAGCTACAGTTTAACGTGGAATGCGAACCACAGTCCGCCTCCAACGGTCGAACGGTCACTCGTCCAAGTACTGACCGCGCCCAGGTGTGCTTATGATCACGACCGACGGGCGACCGATCGCGCCACTGAGCTACCGAGGCTAACATTTTATTCTTTCAAGAATCTATGTTGGTTGAATAACATTTCCAAAATATCTTATCTCATTCTGTTCACTGCACAGTGCACACCTGACTGCCATAAAACAAATTACTTACTGCCCATTTTTATGATTCATTGGAAAAACAGAATGAAATTTTATTCTTTTGTTTGAAGAATGCAGTAAAAGCAACAACGTACAGGGTGGTCAGCTCAGAATAGTCATTGTTATTTAACAGCTTATCTTACTCTTTTGTTTTTGCAAGTTGCAAATTACTCTTAACTATAAAACTCAGGATTTTCTCTTCAATATTCGCACTGATACCCACTGGACTGGTTATTGCAGACCTATGGAGTAGCCTCTCCCTCTGTGTTGGCCGTGTACCGCCTCTCGCGGTACTTACTAGTCAGGTAGCTACCTACCTGTCCTATCCCCCGCGCTGCCCCCCAGATATCTCTCTGCGGGGTCAGGGGGACGGTCTACGCTTTACCGGCTACTCACATTGATGAGAAAAATAATTCTGTTACTATGTGACTAATGTTCGCCTAGCGCCATCTACCGCTTAGCGGCGGTAGCTCTGGGTTCCTCGCTCGCTGTTAGCTTCCTTAGCTAGCGGACGCCGCCTCTAACGGACGAGCCGCCTCGCCGCTAGATGGCGTCCGTTCTTCGCGAATAATCGATTCTTAGGAATTAAGTTTAATGATAAATTCTTTTTTTTATTTTTTTTTGATAAATTTGTGTACTTACTCATTACTTATGAGTTATAGTTATGAGGCGCGGTCCTCGGACAGACTATGCGGCGTTCCCTCCGCTAAGGACTGAACATCGCCTGACCCGAGGCAGCCTTTTTAACTTCACTTTGTTTTTCTCTAGTTCTGTGTACCACTCCCGTAAATATTATATGTTAGCATGTAAGTAGGGTTCGGGCCGACTGCCTTAGCATAGCCCGGACTAAGGACTGATTGAGCGGTATTCCTATTTATTAGTTTTTTTAGTTAGCCCCTTATGGACGTAGCTCACGTTCGATATAAAATCGTAATACGAACTCTTTGTATCCGCTCAGAAAAAAAAAAAACAACTCTTCTTTTTTTATAATCTGCTTCGATACGATAACTCATAATAACCGTCAGCACCCTCTAGCGGGCTGGCGGCGGTCGGTATTATGGCCGCCCGTATTCTATGAGTGCGAACTTGACCATACTTAGGATTCCACTTGGGCAAATCGGTGGCCGACCTAACTCTTAATTATTATATATTCTTTGTTGTTGAAATTATCCTGTTTCTAGCATGAGCGTCGCTCTCGGAAGGTTGAATGGCCTATCGCAGACAGATTCGTGCTTTCGTGGCTAGGAAGTACGGACCGTTGAATCGTAGTTAGGTTGACAGCTGCTAAGCTGTCAACATTTTTCGCTCACCGTGTGCTGAGCGCGGATCTGGCGAACGAGCGGACCGTGCCTTCTGCTGCTGGGCCGGTCCCCGCAAGGCCGGAGCCGTGCGCGGCGCCCCGCGTGCCGTCGGCCTCCGAGCAGCGGTCCGACTCGATGGGTGAACCCCTGTTTTTCCGCTAGCGTAATATCCGTGCCCGACCGATAGTTGCAGCGTAATGCCGCCTACTTTGCGGCTCGCTGTGTCCTTCCCGCTGTGCTTCTCTGAACCGGCGCCTTAGGGGAGGACCCGAGCGGCTGACGCTCGGGCCTGCCCCGCGGAATGAAAGAAGGATACGCCTCGGGGCCGTGCTAGGCCTCCGAGGCCGGAATGTATGGCGAGGGATGCGAGGGACGAAAGGTGGGTGGCTGGCTATAGCGCGGGTCGGTATCTGTCTCTTCTTGTAGTATGTAAGTAGCTAGGGTATTTCTTTTATTTGAGTCCCTCTGACTCGGCGGCTGGCCGCCTTTCATTGGGAGTCCCCCCTCTACCGGGGACCTGTCCCGCTCAGCCCTGCCACGCGCCCTCTGTCAGCGGACCTACGTTCCCCTGACGCGCGCGTGCTTTGCGGGGATAGACTGGGTACTTGCTGTGTCTACACGCAGCTGTAGCTAGGGAGTCTCGCGCCGGGGTATCTACCGCCGGTGTCGGGCATCTAACCCCTAGTGAAAAACGCTCCAGAGCGGTAACCATAGCTGACTGTGGGAACTCTGCCCAAAAATAAGCCACTTACCTTAATTAACTTCCTGCCGTCTAAACGTAGGACCCTCTCTGCGCTAACCGCAAACATTCTCTAGCCCTAAGTAGCTAGGGAACTAGCATTAATTTAATTTCTTCTCTCCTATTTAGTGCTAGACGTTAAAAAATTAATTTTAAAATTCTTTTTTACTTACCATTTAGCCGTAAGTCTTACTCGCCTAAGGCGACCTCTACTGTATTCTCTTGTGTGTTCTAGTGCTTAACGCTAGCTGTTGCTTTAGTTTGTAATTTCTTTTACTGTGTGCTTAGCCCCTGACCCTAGGTCGTAACCGCCTGGGCGACCTCTCTCTATCTCTCACGCGGCTATCGCTGGCCGCGCCTGCCACGGGCGGAAACTGTTAATCAATAATAACTGTAAATGTGGATTATACCACTTGCCTAAGCTCCCGCTTCCGCGAGTAGGTACTATCATCTGCCGTGCTCATCTGAGAGCACGGATTGAAAAAAAAAAAATCTTTTTTTTTATAATACTTACCTAACTCCCTTCGGCGAGTCAGTATCTTCGACCGCCGCCCTTGACTATAAGCTTGGGTTAAAAAATAATAATAATAAAACTTTATACACTAACCTTATTCGTGTAACTGCTCACAGGTACATACTGGGTACCTCGGTCTCCGGCGCCCGGAGCTACCGGAACGCTGAGTCTCCAGCCGAGCTGCAGCGTAGACCGAGCGTGCCCACCTTTCCTTGCAGGGGGGCCTACCACCTGCAGAGGCGAGCTGTGGCCGGAAGCCGCAACTGCCGCGTACCTCGGCCTGCCGGGGGCCGGCATCGGCGCTCCCGAGTCGCGCCTCTCACCCGAGAGGGGAGGCTGTCACGTAGTGCGGGGCCCTGACCCCTCGCTACGTATGATCGTCTTCCATTTAGGCCAAGCTCCCCTGTAAAAACTAACTTACTATGTATTATACCGTCAACCTCCGGCGGCACCGACCTATCGTAGGATCCCGTCGCCGAACGTCGACCACTCCGGTTCGCGCGGACGTACGGATCCCCCGCCGCCGTGCGCATTGAGTGATGGCGGGAGGCGAGGTTATATAAACTCGGGAGCGCGGCTGTCGGTCACTTTAGTCCTACCGCAGCCGCCCCGACTACACCTCCTGCCATCTACTCCAGCACCCGCGGCGGAGGCCGCCTGCTGCTCCGGTATTTAATCTTTCTTTCTTAAGTAACTTTCTCATACTTACTATTCCTCCCTGTTTGCTTGCTTAACCTGATACTGCTCACGATTGCTCTCCTTGTCTCCCGTGCACGTGGTATTAGCCTCACTGCCACGTGCCGGCCCTTACTGTAATTACTGTACCGCGGTTGGTAATCTGCCTTCCAGCCGCGGGTGCTTCGGCGGGGGGCTCGCCTCAGGGCTCGCCGCCGCTCTTCTGTGAATGCTGCTTCGGCGGGGGCTCGTCTCAGGGCTCGCCGCGGCTCTTCTATGACCAATGCTTCGGCGGGGGCTCGCCTCAGGGCTCGCCGCTGCTCATCTGCAAACAAACGCTTCGGCGGGGGGGCTCGCCTTAGAGCTCGCCGCCGCCCAACTGTGAACTACTACCGCTTTGGTGGATGCTCGCCTCTCGGCTCGCCTGCTGCGCTGCTGTACGTCGCTTCGGCCCGGGCTTGCCTTCTTGGTTCGCCCCGCCGCTACTGCCTGCCGGTGCCGGGACTCTGTCCGGCCCGGCCACGTGTGAGACCGCGTCCACACAGTCTTGCCGACCTACGGCAAGGCCTTCTGCTGCTCCAGAAGAAGCCGCTGCACGGCCTACGGCGGGTGCGCCTACCGCTCCCACCGCACCTCGAAGCCTGGCTTCACACACCTGAACTTTCCCGGACCTACCGGGGAGATCCTCGCCACAGCAGTGAAGATAAGTGCTGTGCAACGAACTCGGATACTCTCGCTTCGATTGCTTAGCCGTCAAATCAGGCCCCATCAAGACAAGAACTAAACTCTATAACTGTACTACGACAACTACCGCCTCACGGTCTAGCTCTGTAATTAGAACATAAGAACTATACTTAATAAAATTGTTACAATAGAACTAGATCGTCTCGTCATTGACTTCTCCCTTCCCAAGATCCAGATACCATGCGGGGTCAGAACCCGAGCCTGTAACCACTGAGAGACTAATTGCGCACCTAACCAGGGTCACGCTCTGTAAGGTGTGACAAGAGGTATCAAGTTGAAATTAATACCAAATACTAAGGTCTACGTTTCCTCAGAGGTGTAAAAAATGTAAGCTTCTAAGTCAACGTAATCACTAGATACGGCCATTTAAGTCACATATTTTGCTACCGGCAAACCAAATCAAAACCTATAGAGCACTTCCCTTTAAACTAGAATAATGAAATTTGGTAAGAAGCAAGGTCTCATAGCACAAGTAAAGGAAAAAATCGAAAATTGGAAATTTATAGTTATGGGACATTAAAAAAAATTTTAGTTTGTTTTGTATGTCAAGGTCCCTTTTTCTCAGGAACGGATCAAGATAACAAATTGAAATTAATATGAAATACTAAGATCTACGATCTCTTTAAGGTGTAGAATATTCAAGCTTCTAAATCAACGCAATCAAAAGATACGGCCATCTATGTCATATTTCATACTCGCAAACTCACTCAAAACAAATCAAAACCTATAGGGTATTTCCTGTTAACATAGAATCATAAAATTTGGTAAGAAGCAAGGTCTTATAGCACAAGTAAAGGAAAAAATCCGAAAATTGTAAAATTGTAGTTATTGACATAAAAAAAATGTTTGTTTTGTATGTCAAGGTCCCTTTTTCTCAGGAACGGATAAAGATAACAAATTGAAATTAATATGAAATACTAAGATCTACGATCTCTTTAAGGTGTAGAATATTAAAGCTTCTAAACCAACGCGATCAAAAGATACGGCCATCTATGTCAGATTTCATACTCGCAAACTCACTCAAAACAAATCAAAACCTATAGGGTATTTCCTGTTAACATAGAATCATAAAATTTGGTAAGAAGCAAGGTCTTATAGCACAAGTAAAGGAAAAAATCCGAAAATTGTAAAATTGTAGTTATTGACATAAAAAAAATGTTTGTTTTGTATGTCAAGGTCCCTTTTTCTCAGGAACGGATAAAGATAACAAATTGAAATTAATATGAAATACTAAGATCTACGATCTCTTTAAGGTGTAGAATATTAAAGCTTCTAAACCAACGCGATCAAAAGATACGGCCATCTATGTCAGATTTCATACTCGCAAACTCACTCCAATCAAGTCAACCTAGAATCATAAAATTTGGTAAGAAGCAAGGTCTCATAGCACACGTAAAGGAAAAAATCCTAAAATTTTAAACTTGTGGTTATATGATATTAAAAAAAAATCTTGTTTTGTGTGTCAAGACCCTTTTTATTCTCAGTAACGAGTCAAGCTATCAAATTGAAATTAATATGAAATACTAACGTCTGCGATCCCTTCGAGCTATAGAAAATGAAAGCTTCTAAATCAATATAATCAAAAGATACGGCTATTTATGAGAAATTTTAATGATTGCAAACTCACTCAAATGAAATCAAAACCTATAGGGTACTTACCGTTGACCTAGCTAGAGTAATGAAATTTGGCAAGAAGCAAGAAGCATTCTCACAAGTAAAGATAAAATCCGAAAAGGATATGTCGTTATGTCATATAAGAAATATATTTTTGTATATTTCAACTTCACGAATGCCGCACAGTCAAAAACCATTGCTGTAGTGTTTATTTAGGCGGTTCGGGATTTTCCAAAACAATTGTTTTTGTACATACATAATACCTACAAATATATTGAGTGATGCTGATGATACGGAACCCTCGGTGCGCGAGTCCAACTCGCACTTGCCGACTTTTTTTTTAAATACACCCGTCCAAAACATATTTTGTTTCATTCAATTATTATAGTATATCACATTAAAAAAAAAGTGAGCTACTGCCGTAATTCTTTTTTTGAGCTCTGTCAAGTTTTCCACCGGTTTCCCGTAAACTTTATCTTTTAAATAGCCCCAATAATAAAAATCTAACGGATTTAAATACGGTGACCTAGACGTCCGATCCATCTGTGCGGATAAGCTTGGTCTAAAAAATTACGCACCTCTCTAGCGTAATGGGCTGGGCAGCCATCATTTTGCAACCACCTCCGTATGGCCAATGGTACATCTTCTAAAAGGCTCAGAAAGCTCCGGTTGCAGAAAAACAAGATAATTCGCCCGTTTAAAGTATCTACAATTCAACGGACGTCGTGTGGCCTCCTAGCCACTTGCATCCCCATAGATAGACCGGACGTCTAGGTCACCGGATTTAAATCCGTTAGATTTTTATTATTGGGGCTATTTAAAAGAAAAAGTTTACGGGAAACCGGTGGAAAACTTGACAGAGCTCAAAGAAAGAATTACGGCAGTAGCTCACGTTTTTTTTATGTAAACAACATCCGTGATGTGATTAAACATGAAAAAATAAATTATACCGTGTGAAAGCCTTACTTTTCAGGAATATTTGACAAAAACTAGTTTTAAGAAAATCTTACATTTGTACTTATGGCATTTAAAAAAATGAGCTGAGGGAGGAAATTTTGGATTTTTACAAAAACGACAATATCTCAAAAACTAAGCCATTTTTACAAAACCTAAAATTCTGAGAGGTAATTAGCAGCCCTATCTCCTGTCAAAGAATTATCGTCGCTTTTTGGGACACCAGTATACTCTTATTAATATACAGGCTGTTCGGCACATCGACCGACAAAAATTTTTTTGTAGGTAAGTGGGGTCAACGGTATGCCACATGTCATACAAATAATTCACTATATGGTCAAAATTAGGCACAGAGACAGAACAGAACGACAACACGGGCACTAATCGGTGGTCGCTTCCCGTATTGAGAGCGTTTTCAGGAGCATTTTCAAATTTAGAACATGTACCAGTCGCGCGGGCACTCTTGCAAATTATCCTTAATTTTGTAAAAAAATTAAAATTGACAGAGCAATTTTTCTGAAGAAATTTCTGCCTATTCGAAATCGAAATTTGCCTAGATAATGTTATATATATGTACTCTTATTAATATATAATATCATATACCGAAAAGAATTTCGGACGGAGCAATTTTTCACCAGCAGTTATAAGCGATTTTCATGTTTAGGTATAAATACCTAACTTCCAAATATAAAAAATCCTAGATAATTTGTCAAACGTATATTTTAAACCCTACTTTATCACACTGCAAAGTTTCAGCGACAGAGGAATTATTCCGAGTGGAAATGCTTCATTGATTGGACTAATCCGCCGATTAGTTGTTGTTGGGGTTTGCTTGACTAGTAGATTCCATAACCAGAGACGGCGGCTCGGTGGTGGATGTCGAAGTCGTCGTCGTCGTGGTCTTCGGTATATCTGGGTCGTCGCTTTCGAAATCGTCTAGCCAATCGTCACCCTTAGTTTTGTTATTTTGATTATATCTCAGAAAGCTAGCGAACATGTCGCCAGCGTATCTCTGGAACTCTTCGAATTCCCGCCGTTCGACCTCCCATTTCTCTGCGGGAATGTAAAAGAGTAACTTCTGAATCCAACCGGGCACGAACGAGTCCGCATACAAGAAGCGAGTTCTCCACATCTTTATGGTTTCGGCGTAGTTGCCACCTTCGCCGTATAACCAAGGAGGAATTCTGAAAACCATGAATTTGATTAGACAAGTATGCGTATTTTTGTGGGACAGATTTAACACTTGAAAAGAAACAGTAAAAAATGTGCGTGTTCGGTAGGCATTCTATTTAAGAGGATTCATATGGCAAAACAACGAAAATTTTAAAACTTCTTAATTTAGTTCTATGAAGTACATAATATGAAAAAAATAATTTATTTTTTACTGAAGCAGGATTTTTAAATTTACAGTATTTTTCATGGTGAAAAAAATTTCTGAATGTGACTATATTAATTTTAATTTCTTATGTCGAGCTAGCTCCATACTGGATAATTATTTTGGAATAAAATTTACGTCATTGTATAGAGAATTTAATTTTATAGACACTAAAGCAGCATTATTAAAGAAAACTTCTGACGGCACTCCGGGAGTGCCGTCAGAAGTGAAAGCTTCAACATCAACGTTGTGCATTTTTGAATATTTTGGAATGGTTAGGGAATAATTTCGCACGAATTGTTTTATTTATCAGTATAAAAGTAAGGGAATAATTTCGCACGAATTGTTTTATTTATCAGTATAAAAGTACTATCATTTATGTGGTAAAATACAATATTCATTTATTGCGCTATCGTAGACAAACATGACAATTTATATTACATAAAAAAAAGGTAACAGAACTATTATAATTATTTTACATCAAAAAGTTTATTTCTCAGAAAAATCAACTTTCATCCAGCATTTCAACGAATCTTACGCTTTTTCTATCAGGCTACGGATCTGACGCGAGTTCAGACGCGAGTTTAACATTTTTTACCCATCTAAAAAAAGTGCCAAGCGCCGCTAAAGAAGTTTTCACTTAAAAAAAAAAAACAAATTGTAATAATTTTTAAACAAACAAAAACTACAAAATTCACCATAAAAATGCGCGCACTGCGCTCGATTCGATCGAGGATTCGTGTGGCATTTTTGTTTTGCCATATGAATTCACTTAAGTGAGCTAAACTGGACACTATCCACTAAATAAGCACTTATTCATTACTAGCTTTTGCCCGCGGCTTCGCTCGAATGAAATTCGTATTTAAAAAGAAGAAAGTAAGAAAGCCCGCTACTTTATCTTTATTCCGGCGCGCGGAACAATTCGGCTTGTATGAGATCCACATCTTAGCTTAACCGGAACTGAATTTTATTTAGGCAATCCTGTGTCGCGTATAGTAAAATGTGCTTGTACTAAGTTTAATCGAATTCGGGTGATCGGTTTAAGAGTTATGGAGCAACATACAGACATACAGAAAACATTTCTAAAAATCGTCACTTTAGTTTTAGTATCATAAATAGAGTCCACAAACGCAATCTATAGGTACGTCTTATAAAATTGTTTATCCTCCCTCACTGACTGATCTATCAACGCACAGCCAAAACTACTAAGTCTAGAAAGCTGAAATTTAGAACATAGGTTTATTTCATAACGTAGCAACATAGGATTTTTGGAAATTTCAACTTTAAGGGAAATCTGTTCAGCGGTTTAGAAGTGAAACGAGGAGGTAAAGGAAAGGAGGTAACAAGACAGACAGACAAAAAAGTTACTTTCGAATTTATAATATTAGTATGGAGTATTGACAAGTATATTGTATATTGTTTACTAAGCACTCATTAGCAGTGATCGGAAATTCGGGCGCCCACTTGCCCAAAGTTGGTGAGGAGACACAATATGGAGCGGTCAAAACCACCCCTTTCGAGAATTCGGAAAAACAATTTTGGAACAATGACGCTTCCACACCGGAATCCCATTTCCAGGCGAAATATAAGACACTTTTACTCTTACGCGCCCCTCACCAAAGTCAATATTTCCGGAGAAAAAAAAAGAAAACTACAACCTTTTCAAATTCTCCAGAACATTTATGTTTCCCTGCCGGAATCCTACCCCCAGACGAAACACAGGACACTCTCACACTTGCGCGCCCCTCACCAACGTCAATATTTCCGGAGAAAAAAAATATAGATGCTTCACTGCCGGAATCCTACCTCCAGACGAAATATAAGACACTTCCATTCTTACGCGCCCCTCTCATAAATTGATATTTCCGGATAAAGAAAAATAAAACGGACCCATTTTTCAGAATATTGATGCACTTCCGCCGGAACACCACTTCTAGACGAAATATAAGACAATTTTATTCCCACACTTTTAAACAATTCAATATTACCGGAGAACAAAAAAAAATATAAAAATATTTTTCAGAAACACCGACTCTATTGAAAAACGTACAAGAACGAAAGTATTTAATGTGATCGAAAATTCGCGCGCCCATCAATCCAAAATAGGCCTGCTAGTATAATATGGATACATTTACAATCCTGGAATATCCTGGAATACCGTGATCCAGAAACTGGTCCATCTATACAAAAAAGTGAATACTGAATAATGCCATGAAACGAAACAGAAACATTCCCTCATATATAATCCCTTCAATATATACACAAATACCACTGATCGGTCCGATCAACCAACACTCCGTTCCGAGACCATACGGTACAACATTCCAAGAAAGAGGCTCATCCATCTGACTGGCGCCGCCATCAGAATCAGAGCTCTATTTAACAGTGTTGTCCCCATTCCTATATAAAGCACTGGCGCTGGGCGCGTTAGCCGGAGAGTCGACGACCGTTTTTGAGAACCCGTGGCCTACACCGGCGCCCGTGAACCGGAAAAATGAGTGTGGGAAGACCACCCTCTAGGTGGGACGACGACATCAAGTACGTCGTCGGAAAGCAGTGGGCCCGTATCGCTGAAGGCCGGGAGGACTTCAGGGAGGAGCAGTGGTGTCAGCCTCGATAGCTCAGTGGTGCAGACAGTCGACTGTCGCTATTGATTGTTAAAAGCAACTCTGGGCGCGGTCAGTACTTGGATGGGTGACCGCTCGACCGTTGGAGGCTGACCGTGGTTCGGATTCCACGTAAAACTGTAGGTCCCTTCCCTTCTTACCTTACTAGGTGGTAGGGTTCAACCCGCCCGGGTTGATACCACCGCACTGAATGCAACGTCGGTCGAAACGGCTATGTAAATAGTTTGTGTTTTCCGTCCAGTTCAGTGTAGCCCGCACGACCGAAGGGAAGCACTGACATGGCACCTAGTTCACCCGGTGTTATGGGCTGACATCACGGATGTTGTAGGCGATGTAGCCAACCGTGGCAGTTTCCATAAAAAAAGGCTTCCGTACGGGATACGGAAACCTAAAAAGCCAAGGAACTTACAGTGACATATGTCTAAGGAACCAGCGGTAGGCATCCGTATAGAATGTGGCTTCCATCGGGTTGATGTGCGACAGTCGATGCCTCTCGGGAATGCCTTCTATTAGCGCCATCATAGTAATGCTGAGCTTGTAGCCACGTAGTAATACTATGAGATGCGCGTCGACACCTCAACACAAAAACACGGCAAATACATTTTTTTATTCAGATTCAGATATTTCTTTCGCCATAAAGAACACACAACAATAGTCAGCCTCGATAGCTCAGTGGTGCAGACAGTCAACTGTCGCTATTGAATGTTAAGCAACGCTGGGTGCGGTCAGTACTTGGATGGGTGACCGCTGACCGTTGGAGGCTGACCGAGGTTCGGATTCCTCGTAAAACTGTAGGTCCCTTCCCTCCTAATCTTACTTGGTGGTAGGGTTTAACCCGCCCGGGTTGATACCACCGCACTGAATGAAACGTCGGTTGAAACGGCTATGTAAATAGATTGTGTTTTCCGACCAGTTCAGTGTAGCCGGCACGATCAAAGGGGGATGCACTGACATGGCACCTAGTTCACCCGGTGTTATGGGCTGACATCACGGACGTTGTAGTTGATGTAGCCAACCGTGTCAGTTACCATAAAAAAAACATTGAGACATATGCATATTCAGTATGGTTCGTCATAGTTTTTGTTTTATCCCGTTCAGCAATGCAATCTATAAGGAAGAATCGAGCAAGAAACCTTAAAGAGCTTTTTTAAAAAAAATGCTTAAATATAACTTACATGCTAATTTTTAATTATGTTACATACTACATCTAATAAAAAATAAAAATAATAAGTAAAAGATTCTTTAAAAAAGAGAATAAACTACAAAGAACATAGGGTTCAGTCAAATTTACACATATAAAATATTCATTTGAATCGTTCAAGTCAGCAATATTGTTTATTTACAATATGAAAAAAATTCATTTAATTTATAAAATGGATTATCTAAAAGAAATATTGACCATGAATAGTGACAATTAAATTTCTCAAAAAAAAAAAAAAACGAAATATTAATTTTATTACTATTATTACTTCTCTTTATTCACGTTTTTAAACTTTCATATTAATTTTACATACATTTTACAAAAAGTAATAAAAATACACAAAATTAATTTTATATATAGCCTTTATTCAGATCCATATTACAATTATATGAAAAACTATACATAGAAAACTTAAATTTAATGTAAAACTAAATCTAGTCTGTTATTTGAATTTTACTTATTTCCTGTAGATCTGTTTGCCAGTCGGCAAAGGCCTCCTCCAACCTTTTCCACTCATGTCTTTCTTGAGCCACTCTGTTCCATGTGACATCTGCCACTCGTCTTATGTCGTCATCCCATCTTTTTAGTGGTCTACCTCTCTTCCTTTTACCTTCTCTAGGATACCATCGTGTCACAATTTTGCTCCATTTGTCTTTTCCTCTTATCATATGCCCTGCCCATCTCCATTTAAGCCTTCTGATTTTACGCGTTATGTCTATAACCTTTGTTTTGCTTCTTATTACACGGTTTCTTAGTTGGTCAGACTTTTTTACATTCATCATGCTCCTTTCCATTGCGTATTGGCATGTAGCAAGTTTGTTAGACATGTTTTGTGATAAGGTCCATGTTTCACTGCCGTACACAAAATTAATACAAAATCAAAATAAAAACGGTAATTTCCGCCGGCGGCGGAAGACAAGCCTCCAAGCACGCCGGCGGGTGCAGGCCGTGGCTACGGAGATCTCCGAGACGACGCGAGGCAAGCTACAAGCGATAGGTGGTGGTACTAGACACGTAGGCCACCA